>CM062820.1:356339500-357627355 GCA_031772625.1 Pinus tabuliformis | reverse complement strand
TAACTAAGTGGTGTTGTTGACATGAACATGTGAATTGTTGCATAATTATTATACATTGTGCATCATTATTTAATTTATTTATTTATTAATTGACAATGACACGGTTTGGGATCCATTCGTCTAATTGGAATGGGTACCAAACACTCCATATACCAGTAAAAAAATGATATAAAATTATTGCTTAAAAGAAAAAAAAATACTTGTGAAATTTAAAGAGGAAAACCAAAAGAAACAACAAGAAAGTTAGGGATTTCGTGTTATAGATTTGACCTGAAAATATAAGATAATAGAAATAAACCCAAGAAATAATAAGATCTAAATATAGAAATGCTTCACTTTATTTATCAAACCCTTAAGGTAGGGCAACACCATACATTCACTCCTTAAAGAAGGAGAACACTCCACAAGCCATATGTTTGTTCATACAATATTCCTTAACATCTCTCAATGAGGAGTCTCTAGCCTCTATATAGACCTCATACATACAATACCATGGGTCATTACCATGGTTCTCTCAATACCATCTATCTAATACAATGGGCTTATTACATTATTGCTAACTACTTGTGGTCCCTTACATGATAGAGGTTAACCATTTTACTTTTTACTATGGCCCATCCCATTATTACATTATTCCCTTGAGTACCTCCCTCTGTACCCCATACTATCCCCTCTAGGTATACTACATTCCACTCCCCTTAAACATGTTTTGTCCCCAAAACATAAGAAGAACACAAATAATAAGATCTACTCAAAAGAGTAGTCCACTGGTATCATGCACTAGCATCTAGCCATCCAAGAGAAAGGTGAACCCTCGATCTAGCTAGTTCCTCGCTCGCTTGAGATGGAAGTTGATCCTAGCGGCTCTTCTGTGTTGATGTGTAGTTGGTGGATCGTCGCCCCTCTCTATTTGTCATGTGGGGTTTGTTGTCCTTGTGGCTAATTTGTTGCCATCGTGTTGGTTGTTTTCTTGCAGGGTGATGTGGGTGGTGATATGCTGAAGTTTTAGCCACCGGTGTATCTTTCTTTAATTCACCACCTAAAGGAGCCTGATTGGTATCTGGTACATGTTGTGGTGTCTGTTGTTGTTGCTTATCTTCCAATATTACTTCAACCACAGATTTCTCATCTGATGTATCCATACCTGTAACATTTTTTGCTTCAGCCTCCTTGGACTCTACCTATTTTTCTTGTACCTGGTTTGATGTTTGTGTTTGGTTGTCAACCATCAAGGGCTCATCATCTGATGTGTCAGTCCCTGGAACATCTTCTGCTTCAGCCTCCGTGGACTCTACCTGTTTATTGATGGAAATATCCTATAATGTAATTTTTTCTTTTTATACCAAAGCTTCAGGAATTTTTTCTACACATTAATATTGATAGTACCCACAAATTCCATCCAAGGGTATCCCAAAACAACATCCACATTAGCCATATTTGAAGCATAAAAATCACAATGCAACACATACTTATCCATAGAAAGCTTCAAATCTTTATAAACTTGAACATCCTCATTATCAACCTGTGTGTTTTCAATGTGTTTTGCTAGAACTTGCAATTTTTTTTCCAAATTAACATTGATAAAATTATGCTTGCAGCTAGGATTTATAGACACAATGATTTTCTCCTTCTGAATACATCCATGAACTTGCAATAAGGAGATACCAGTAGAAAATAACCCCTTACATGTCTCATTCCCCTGTTTTCTAGCATGAGACCATTTGTCCAAAAGGAGTTTTTCAAATTATTTATCTGAAAGGTCGGACAGTTGCTTGCTGTAAAGTGAGTTGCACCATATGGCAGCCTCATCTTGAAAACCAAGGGATAATAAAATTTTCAAATGTTTCCCGTATGTGAACTTTTGACTTTGTATGAATTCTTCAATAGTAGGGCTACCATCTTTTCTTGTAAAAAACATCTTGTTAGACGGCACGAAAAAAATTCACTTACTTGGCGAACATTTAAAGTGGCCACAGTTCAGTCAATATTGCTCAAAATATTTATTATGACCTGTTTTCGGAAATGGAACAACCATTCTGCATCTTCCCATGGAATAGAAATCATGATCTAGGCACTGGAATTCCAAATTCGCACTGCAACTGTCCCGTTATCACAAAAATTTCTGACAAAAAAGAAAACAAAAATTTAAATCAGCGATATCTCCCTCATCCGGACTCCGAATCAACTGATTTTTTTTTTAATTTGGTATTTTTTTGCAAATAACCCAGATCTGCAATTAGATTCTACAAATATTGACTCAAAACGTACATATCTGATCTGCAAACTCGCCACCTCGAAAATTGTCTGCAACACAACTGATTTTTAAATCAGCGATATCTCCCTCATCCGGACTCTGATTCGGCCGATTTTTTTTATTTTATTTTTTTTTGGGGGGGGGGGTATTTTTTTTGCAAAGAACCCAGATCTGCAATGAGATTCTGTAAATTTTGCCCCATAACGTAAATATCTGATCTTCAAACTCGCCGCCCCAAAAAAATGTCTGCAACACAACTGATTTTTAAATCAGCGATATCTCCCTCATTCGGACTCTGATTCGGCCGATTTTTTTTTTCAAATTGGGTATTTTTTCGCAAACAACCCAGATCTGCAATTAGATTCTACAAATTTTGCACCAAAACGTACAGATCTAATCTGCAAACTCGCCGATCCAAAAAGTTCCTACAAAAATAATAAAAATAAAATTTCTCCGCTTTGCCCAAGAAAGTGCTCTGATACCACTTGTTATAGATCTGATCTGAAAATATAAGAAAATAAAAATATACCCAAGAAATAACAAGATCTGAAATTTAGAAATGTTTCACTTTATTAATCAAACCCTTAAGGTAGGACAACACCATACATTCACTCATTAAGGAAGGAGAACACTCCACAAGCCATATGCATGTTCATACAATATTCCTTAACATCTCTCAATAAGGAGTCCCTAGCCTCTATATAGGCCTCATACATACAATACCATGGGTCATTACCATGGTTCCCTCGATACCTTCTATCTGATACAATGGGCTTATTACATTATTGTTATCTATTTGTGGTCCCTTACATGATATGGGTTAACCACTTTATTTATTACTATGGCCCATTCCATTATTACATTATTCCCTTGGGTACCTCCCTTTGTACCCATACTATCCCCCCTTAGGTATACTACATTCCAACACTTATAGTAACTATGAAACCATTTTATTCTTTTGAGAATGCATTGAAAATTGTTTGAATCAAATAGGGAAAATATTAAGAGAATCAATCAAATTAATTCACATACCTGAAATTTATCCTCAACAGATTTGTATGTGATCTATGGTGATCCCTTACAAATTTGACTCTTCAAAAAAATCAGCCCGCTCTAAATTTTTTGCTTGTAAATCTTCCTTTAAAATTTTGGCAAAAGAATGAAACAAGATTAGGGTTTTCAATTATAAACACACATTTACAAAAAAGGAATTTACCTTCTATTTTTTTTAGAATGCAATGACAATTGTTTGAATTGAATAGGAGAAAGATTGAGATGATCAATAGAATGAAGTCATATAGCTGAACTTTCTCCTCTACATATTTGTATGTGACCTATAGTGATCCCTTACAAAATTGTCACCTCAAAAAAAAATCTACCCATTCCAAAATCTAGTCTGGTAAATCTCTCATGCACAGATCTACCCTCCAAATTTCGTCAAAATAAAGAAAGAAAAATTACAATTATAATTTATAAACACACATTTTAAAAAGTGAAATTCCCAATCATTTTTTCATTGTATATTTCAACACACTGATGATAAATGCAAATGTTTTTCTACTTAGTGTAAAGCACATTGATGTGTTAGTTACATTAAAACACATTGTTATACAATTTTATTGACGAAATATAAATGTAAATCTCCATAATTAAAAATTTGCATTGGGAAAAATGGAGCTCACTCTTTAGTGCATATCATTAATTAGCCCCAATGCATTTTAAATATACATATGCATTAGGGTGTCATAAGATAATAGAACACATCGATCACTTTTAAATGCCCTCCAAAATTTTGTTTTAAATTAGATTGTTCTGTGATACACAAACATGTTCTAAGAATATATTCATGTATTAATGACACTTTTGGCTCAAATGCAAGGGAAAAAGTTTATAATACCAATTGCCCATTTCTTTAGATTCTGATTCATTTCATATTGTTATAATTTCTTCAAGTTCTCTCCCATTGTTTATACTAAGCTCCAATTTTATTTATGATTTATCAATCTGATTGAAAGAATTTTATTTATACACGAGCATTTGAATAATTATTTATTGAATTTTGCAAGATCGTGATTCATGATCAAGTTTAGATGCGCAAGGTATTCCACCAGTCCAAAAATCCCCCAAGTTTTTATTAGGAGAAAGATACCACAAACACATGCTTAATGAAAGTGAACAATTTCTTTACTTTGCTAATTGTAATATGCCATCTTCTAATAACCAGCCTGGGTCAATAATACTACATCAGGAATTGGACCTCTTCTATGACACCCTAGTAATATGTGGTTGTTCAAAATGTAAAGGGTTGAACGATCATCTAGATTTCTATGCATGCAATATATATTGCGTCCCTTTGATGAGTTGTTTATAAACTATAACTTTTGTAGACCACCAATCTTGTTAAAAATGCCTTGCATTAGGTCTACCTTTAGACATACCCTTGGGGTGTAAGAAAAAGATGATTAAGTAATTGTAGTTTTGGATTTTCAATCAAACTAATGTAAATGTATTTCTTATTCAACATTTGTTTTATAAAGTGATTGGTTGCATGCTTATTATAAAGAAAAAAAAATCCATCCTTTCAATAATTGTTTGGTATAATGTTTGAACATACAAAATGCAATTTTTTACTAGTATTATAAACATAATATTCAATATTGTTACAATTAGGACTCTAATGATGAACAACTTGTCTACTATCTATTCTTGCACCCGAATTTGATGTCAAATAAGGAGATTAATATTAAATGAGTACATCTTAAAGGGGAAGCATATCAAGAACGGTTTAATTAACCACTTATTCAATTCCTACTACATCTCTGAGTCACCAATTTAAAGCCTCTACAATAACATTGGTTCTTCACATGTTGGGGATGAAGGCAACGATTTAGAGGTTATAACGGATGATTTCTTATAGGATACCCATGCCATGGAGGGAATTTTGTTACAGGCATTCTAAAAAAATGAACTAGGGGATGATGTTGAAATCATCGATACTTTCGTCAAAAGCCTAAAATCTATTTCCACCACCCCTCTATTTCAACATGGGTCAGGGTCTACCAACGAGGGACAACAATGTTACTGTACAAATTAAAAGTAATGTATGGTGCTAGCCATGTGTTTCTTAGAACTTTTGAGGTAACTAACCATTAAGTCCCCTATTTTTTTAAAGAAATCACATAAAAAATAAACATTGAAAATGGTTGATTATGTGTGCTCGATGGCATGTGTACATTTTTTTTACCACTAACTGCAAGTTACTCAAAGATAAGGTAATTTAGAGTGATAATGTCTTTCCCAACAGTTGCACAACGGCAAAGAAAATATTAAAATGGTTGGGTACTGAGTACATGTCATACCATGCATGTTCGATTGATTGTATTGTATACAGAGACGAATATGTGAATAAAGAGACATGTCCAAAATGTGGGCATGACAAGTATTAGCAATAAAAAAAGGTAAGGCACATGCCTATATTTCCAAGGATTGAAATTCCATTTCATTTCAAATAATTATCCATGTTGCAGGGGTGGCGTGCCTCACATAGAAATGAGGGAGGAGTTATGTGAATGTCGATAGGTTCAATAGCCATGCATCATATAGAAGATACATGGCTTGATTGAGCATAGCCATGGATGGATTTAAGCCATATTCCCTCCAATACACCAACTATTATGTTGGACAGTGGTGGTGATCAATAACAATATCCACCCATGGTTGTCTGTGAAGAATGAACATCTTATGTAGACTCTTATAGTCTAAGGTAGAACACAATTGAAGAGAATGGATGTCTACCTCCAACCATTCATTGATGAATTTAAGTAATTATGGAGAGGGATACATGTATATGGCATATAAAGACCCATCCTAATGAAGAAGCCTTTTACATTGTATGGTATATGTACATACACCATACATGATTATCTAAGACTAAAAGTTGCTCTAGTAAGCATTTTGATTGATTTTTTTATATATGTAATGTTATTTGGCATACTTAATTTGATGTAACTATATTTTTTTATGCTAATGTGCCCTATCTGCACAAAAATCACAAGTCATATAGTAAAAGGGTATCATGGGTGTAAATGCTATGGACCTTCTATAAAGGCTATATGGTCCAACGAACAATAAAATATGGTTGATCCGAAATCACCCCTAGGTGACCTCAGGAAATTAATGAAGGTATTACAGACTCGTGTGCTGGTGTGTGTGTCTATGTTATCTTGTGCAATGGATCGATAAGATTGCAAAATACAAAGACACTTGAAACAGTAAGAGATCACAGTAAGCAAACATAAACACAACAAAATTTAATGAATTGACCCAATCCTCCCAGGCTACGTCTCCTGGTCTAGCCTTGAGTGGTGGTTTTTTTATTATGTTTTTAAAGCAGAGTCCTACAATAAGGAGCTCAATCTAACTCTCACTTGACAAAGGATGATCAGTAGGATGGCACTTGGAATTCCCAAGTCCTTAGAGTTCACAGACTCCCCTTACCGAATTTCGACCGTAATTGGTCTCTGTCTACTCGATGCTGCCTTTACTCTAATGGTCAGCTCGACTTCTCTACCCTCTGCAACTTTGCCTCTCTTTCTGTGTCTCTCGGCCTTTGGCTTCTTCACTGCTTCTCAGCCTCAATGTCTATCCTGTCTCTGTCAACTCGTGGCTTTAAAGCTAGTTCGTTGCTTCGACTGTTCGTTTCGGCTTCTCAGCTCTCTGCATCGCATGCCTCTGTCCGTTGGGACTCCTCTGCCCTGCATCATCATTATTGTGTAACGCTTTGCAGAGAGGTAGCCACCTATCTCTTTGTGAACTGAGTGTCAGTTCTTCATAAACAGTCGGCGTTTTTTTTTTTTTTTTTTTTTTTTTTTTTTTTTTTTTTTTTTTTTTTTTTTTTTTTTTTTTTTTCAGATGCCTGTGAAACGGATCCTTCTGTCGATTCATTGGTTAAATCAGACTTCAAATCTTATGTGTTTTATTTTATCTCTCCCCAGGGTCCGGTCATCCATCGAGTTGAACCTCCGCCATTGATTTGGAGCCCCCAAATCCTACGGTCTTCGCTTATATCGCGCGATTGAGTTGCTCGATCGTTAGTCCGCGATGTAAGCGGTTTCTCTCTCTCCCCGTAGGGCACACGTCACTCAGTGTATGGAATCGTTGGGTCCTCGACCAAATCCGCCTACCGCTCGAAATGCCTTCGATATTCCCCCGGTTTTGAGCGTGGGACCCGCCTTGTCAGTTTTAGCGCTTTCCCACGGTTTTCTGGTTTCCCTTGTGACCAAGCGCTCGAGGATTTTCCTTCTCGAGGGGTTTTGCCCAACGATACGCAATTAGCATTGCGTTAATCGCATATCAGAAATGGCCTCCATTTCCGAATCTGAGTTTCCCAATTGCATTTTTGCGCCATGCGCGGTCTCCATGGGCCAACGGTCAGCGTGCTTTGACCGAAGGTCCTTGTTGCTCCGTGCTAGCTGCAATTTGCCATGATTCAAAGGTTATTTCTGATAGCTATAAGATTTCTTGAAGTCTGTCATTCATTCTTACTAATCATGGAATTGTTTGAGGATCCAATTTGGATCACGACCTTCTCACTGAAAAAGCTTTTGGACCACCAAAAGCTGGTTTTCAAGCATCAACTAAGTGAGGATACAACTTTCTCACCTGTCCAATCTCTATCCATTTTGTACTGCTTGGATTTGAACCCCTGAGCCCAATTCTGAGGTACTCAATATCTCCCCTGCACGTCGTTCTCACTTTCTTGTCTAGAACTGTGCCTTCCTGCAATTCATTAAGATATTCAGGTAATAGGTCATCAATAGAAGGCAATTGACTCTACTCTTCAGGATCTTCAATTAACGAAGGTTCAAATAGTCTCAAGCTGTCTGCATTGACGATTGAGTAGATGTGCATATAAGCTGGCAAATCAAGGCGAAAATCATTCTCACCAATTTTCTCAAGGATCCTGAAAGGTCCATACCTTATTGGTTTTAGCTTTTTACCTTCACCTTGCATCCTATCCTTGCTGATATACAACCAGACTTGATCACCAACTTGGAAACTATGCTCCATCCGATGCTTATCATGCCTTGCCTTGTATTTGGCCTGGCTCTTTTCCAGCTATTCCTGTACTGCTTGATGGATCTCTTGGATTTGTTCAATGAACCTAGTTGCCTTGTCCACATCGTTGTGTCCCTCAACTGTTGTGTCCTTACCAAAGACAAAATCCAAGGGAGACCTTGGTGTGAAACCAAAACAGGTATCAAAAGGAGATCTTTGTGTGGAAGAATGTTTGGCTCGATTGTAAGCATGTTGCACATAACACAAATGTTCATCGCAAAGCTTGGGATATTTGCTGCAATATCCCCTGAGCAACTGGATCACCGTCCTGTTGACTACTTCTGTCTGGCCATCGGTTTATGGATGGAAAGTTGTGCTTTTCTTAAGTTTGGTGTCCATCAGTTCCCATAGACTTGACCAAAACTTCCCCACAAGTCTGGTGTCTCGATCAGATATAATGGAAGTGGGTAATCCAAAATGAACCCATACATGTTGAAAGAACAGTTTTGCAGTCCGTTCAGCTGTAATATGTTTATTACAAGGTATCAAAATACACATTTTGCTAAACTTATCCACAACAACATACAGATAATCATGACCCTTCCTAGATTTAGGCAATCCTCCAACAAAGTCCATGGAAACACTTTCCCAAGGATGAGAAGGAACTGGCAATGGAGTGTACAAGCCTAGTTTCCTATTGTTGGGCTTGCTTTTAGTACACATAGTACACCCTCTTACATATCTAGAAACTGTCTCGTTCATTTTTGGCCAATAACAAAATCTTTGCAGTTGTGCAACTGTTTTGCTTACCCTAAAGTGACCTGATATTAGAGAAGTGTGTGCTTCTCGAATTATCTTTACTCTTTCAGTTTGTGGAATGCATAGCTTCCCACAATGATACAAGAGTTGGTCCTTAATATGATAATCCAATTCTTCTACTCGTTTGCCTTGACTTAAAGTTGCATATACATTTTTAAAGTCTATATCTTGAGCATATTGTTCAATGTAACTTTCATGTAATACAGAATTATGCTTAAGTATAGTGGATGCATTCATAAGGGGTCTAGATAACATATCTACAACTTTATTATGTATGCCCTTTTTATATCTAATGACTAAATGAAACTGCTGTAGGAACCCCATCCACCTGTAGTGTCTTGATTGCTGCAACTTAGTTTAGGAGTGTAGATATTGAAATGGTTGATGATCAGTATGGATAATTGTTTCTTTGCCCATTAGGTAATGTTTCCACTTTTCACAGTCTGTGCTAATGCATACAATTCCTTATCATATGTGGGATAGTTAACTACTGCAGAGTTAAACGTCTCAGAATGATAACATATGGGTTTACCATGCTATATCAACACTGCTCCCATGGCATAGTCACTGGCATCTGTTTGGATCTCAAACGGTCTTTGAAGATCTGGCAGTGCTAGTACTGGTGCTGTACTAATCTTTTCTTTCAAGGTGTCGAAGGCTTTCTACTGTTTGCCTCCCCACTGAAACACCTTGTTCAATTCTGTTAAAGCATGTAAGGGAGCTGCAATTAAGGAAAAGTTAGAAGTGAACTTTCTCCAATATCATGTTGCTCCTAAGAAGCTTCTAACTTCTGTAGCAGATTTGGGTTTAGGCCAGTTTACAATGACTACCACCTTAGAGGGATCTATCTTCAATTCACCACCCCCTACTATATGTCCCAAATAATTCAAAGATGTTTTGCCAAATTCACATTTTGAGAGCTTAACATAAAGTTTTTCTCTTTTCAAAACATCTAGTGTCTGCTTAACATGCTTTAAATGTTCTTCCCATGTTTTGCTAAATATAAGAATGTCATCCAGATATACAATAACAAAATCATCAAGAAAAGGTCTGAGCACATCATTCATTATTCTCATGAAAGTAGCAAGAGCATTAGTTAAGCCAAAAGGCATAACCAGCCACTCATACAATCCCTGCTTTGTTTTGAAAGCAGTCTTCCATGCATCTTGTTCTGCAACTCTGACCTGATGATATCCACTATGCAAGTCTAACTTGGAAAAATAAACAGCTTCCTTTAACTGATCTAATAGATCATCTATGCGAGGAAGGGGATAACGATTTTTTATTGTTATTTTATTCAATGCTCGGTAATCAATGCACATTCTCCACGAGCCATCTTTCTTTCTCACCAAAACGATTGGTGACCCACATGGTGATGTGCTAGGTCTGATGAACCCCTTCTCGAGCAACTCCTGCACCTGCTTCTTGATTTCTGCATTCTCTAAAGCGGACAACCTGTACATCCCAATGTTAGGCAATGGAGCATCTTGCTGCAAATTAATATCATGCACTATTTCCTTTTTGGGTGGCAGACCTTTAGGTTCTTGAAAAAAGATATCATATTCTGAAACAACGTTTTCTAAATCAGCTTGTTGTTTAGCATCACAGCCCTCAAATACATTGGTTTTATCAAGTTTCTTTTCCTTTACAACCATCAGTAAAAATTGTTTGCATGAATTTACAATTTGTTTCATTTGCCCTGAATTTATGAGAGTATAATTATTCTTGAGCTTATGAGCCCTCACAAAGTATTCGATTCCATCTTTAACGAGTAGATACTTGTTCTCAGCTCTATAGAAAATAGCTTTTATGTCATACAAGTAAGGACTTCCTAAAAAAATTCCACATATATCCAAAGGAATTATATCTAACTCAACCTCATCTACAAATGCTGACCCAAAAGAAAACTTGAGTTTGCATTGTCTAGTCACTTGTAGTTGTGCTTTATCCCTTAACCAACCTAATGGGTATGGTTTCTTGTGAGGTGTAGTCAGTAATCCCAACTTCTTTACAATTGCTTCAGAAATTAAATTTACTTGTGAGCCACTATCAAACAAAGTATCAATCTTTTAATGTTTGGAAATAACTCGAATATGGAACAGCTCATGTCTTTTTCTCTCATTTTCTTCATCAATAGTAGATTGTGCAGAATTACTAGTAGATGCTTCAGAATTCTTAACTTTATTACCTGTGGCTGCAATGGTTGTTTCATCTCCTGAGTCCGACCCCAAATCTTTCTGAATAGTTGCAGCAGTCTTCTTCTTCTTGCCCTAGAACTTCTTAGGTCTTATCTCTGGATGCAGAATCCAACAATGCTCTTCATCATGCCCATCCTTCTTACAGTGAGTGCATGAAGACTTGCTTTTCTGTGCAATGTTGGCCTTCCTCTCTTTCCATTTATGTTTTCTTTTCTCCTTATTCTTGCTTGCAATGGGCTTGGATGATCCTCCAACCTCTGGGTTCCCATTCTTTCATCTAGCTTCTAGATGCGTAGCTTGAACAGATACCTCATCTATACTAGTGGGATTAAACATGAGGATAGTGTGCCTCATGTAGCTGTGTAGACCACCGATGTACTTCAATAGAGTCTCAGGTGAGTCTAATGAGATTCCTAGAATCAAAGCTCTCTTCCTAAATTCTTGGGTGTAACCTTGTACACTTTGCCCTTTCAATTGGCGAAGAGTTTGCTAGCTCATCATGGCTTTCTGCATGTAGGCCAATGGATAGAACTGCTTTTTGATTGCAAAAACAAATTCAATCCAGACAGAAAGAGTCTTACCATGTCAGCTTGGGTCCTGCCTTCCCACCAAACCAAGGCAGTGCCCCCAAGGCATAGGCTGGCCAGCTGAATCTTGCTCTTGTCTGAGTCGATACTCTACACTCTGCAATAAACATCAATTTGTCTGATCCAATTGTCCAGCTTTTTTGCATTCAACTCTCCATCATATATTGGTAAATCAAATTTAACATCTAGTTTAATCAAAGATGTCTTCTTTTTATGTTCAGGGCTATTAGGAGGTGTGAGAAAGTTTTCTTCTTTCCCTTTGCCTTTTGAGTGGTCATGGAGGAGAGACTCTTCTTCTCCTTTATCTTGTTTGGAGCCTGATGATTCCTCATCTTTATGTTTTCTAAAGTCCTTATACATTTCCTCTACCATGGATCTCATGGCCAGGAAACTATCTATAAATTGAGGGTCTGGGCCCACAGAACCTTCCTCCGACATTGTCTTCTAAGGATAGACTCTTCCAATTTCAGGATTAGTTTCGACCAACTCTCCTTCTCCTAATTTGATATTCAATCTAGTTAGCATTCAACAGCTAAATCCAGCACAAGCTTGTCTAACCTTAACAACCTTTAACTCTGATACCACCTGATTTGAAATCACCCCTAGGTGACCTCAGGAAATTCATGAAGGTATTACAGACTCATGTGCTGGTGTGTGTGTCTATGTTATCTTGTGCAACAGATCGATAAGATTGTGAAATACACAGACACTTGAAACAGTAAGAGATCACAGTAAGCAAACACAAACACAACAAAATTTAATAAGGAGTTCACCCAATCCTCCTGGGATATGTCTCCTGGTCCAGCCTTCATTGGTGGCCTTTTTATTATGTTTTCAAAGCAGATTCTTACAATAAGGAGCTCAATCTGAGCCTCACTTGACAGAGGATGATCAGTAGGATGGCACTTGGAATTCCCAAGTCCTTAGAGTTCACAGAGTTTTCTTACAGAATTTCGACCTCAATTGGTCTTTGTCTACTCGATGTTGCCTTTATTCTGATGGTCATCTTGGCTTCTCTGCCCTCTGCAACTTTGCCTCTCCTTTTGTGTCTCTCGACCTTCGGCTTCTTCACTACTTCTCTGCCTCACTGTCTGCTTGTCTCTGTCAACTCGTGGCTTTAAAGCTAGTTTGTTCCTTCGACTATTTGTTTCAGCTTCCCGGCTCTCTGGATCACCTACCTCTTTCTGCTGGGACTCCTCTGCCCTGCATCATCATTGTTGTGTAATGCTTCGCAAAGAGGTAGCCACCTGTCTCTTTGCAAACTGAGTGCCAGTTCTTCCTGAACGGTCATTTTTTTTCCATTATTTCCCAGATGCCTGTGAAACGGATCCTTCTGTCGATTCATTGGTCAAATCGGACTTCAAATCTTATGTGTCGTAGTTTATTTCTCCCCTGGGTCCGGTCATCCATCGGGTTGAACCTCCGCCATTGATCTGGAGCCCCCAGATCCTACGGTCTTCGCTTATATCGCATGGTTGAGTTGCTCGACCGTTAGTCCACGATGTAAGCGGTTTCTCTCTCTCCCCGTCGGACACGCGTCACTCAGTGTATGGAATCGCTGGGTCCTCGGCCAAATCCACTTACCACCCGAAATGCCTCCGATATTCCGCCGGTTTTGAGCGCAGGACCCGCCTTGTTGGTTTTAGCACTTTCCCATGATTTTCTGGTTTCCCTTGTGACTGAGCGCTTGGGGCTTTTCCTTCTCAAGGGGATTTGCTTTGTGCTAATTGCGTATCAGAAACAACCTCCATTTCCGGATTTTGAGCTTCCCAATTGCCATTTTTGCGCCATGCGCGGTCTCCATGGGCCAACGGTCAGCGCGCTTTGACCGAAGGTCCTCGTTGCTCCGTGCTAGCTGCAAATTGCCATTATTCAGAGGTTATTTCTGATAGTTATAATATTTCTTGAAGTTTGTCATTCATTCTTACTAATCATGGAAATGTTTGAGGATCCAATTTGGATCAATGGCGTACAACTATTTGTGGGTACTACTCCCGTAAGAACACCCTTATAAAGGAGTTACATATGTTTTCAATGGTAAACCAAAGAGAACCTAAAAAACTAAATAATGACACTAGAAAATTGGATTAGGGCATATGACACACTGAAGGAGAAGGAAATTGTAGAATTGTTAAATTAAAATGGGGAACCTATGTTCGATGATCCTGAATTTTTTGAAACCTATGTTGAGAAAAAATCCCATTGGGATGAAAATGAAATCAATATTTTATAAGCTTCCATATTGGGAGTGTCTTAAGATTTCCCACTTACTAGATCCCATGCATATATTAAAAAAATTCCATCCTCCCTATGGAGGCACATATCGTCAAACAAAATAAACACATTTGTTTTTAAGAGAGCTCTTATTTCTTTGAATACTAAAAAGAGATGTTGGCCAATAAAAAAGGTAGAAGAGAGATTGGTCCTTTTTGGTATTTTAAAGAAGGTGACGTCCCAGAATCAGAGGATGAGCCTCCCCTAGGGATCAACACAACTACAAAGCTCTTCATGTTTTTTTTTTCTAAATTGGACTAAATCTATATTAAAAAGAAAAAACAGAGTATTTTACAACAGGCCGCAGCCTGGAAAGATCAAGCCAGTACCATGGCTTTTTAGCATACGCATATGATAGAGTTGCGTTAGATCGCATGACAGAGATGCATTAGATCAGGATGTGTTTGGAAATTACAATCCGGTTTGCGCATGTCGTGGCTGAGACCTGTATGCACCTGACGTTTACACTATCCATTCGGTGGAAGGGGGTGTTTCAGTCTGTCCCCCTTACCAACATTACGCTGCCAGCTAAGATCGTTCTCTAGCTCAGAGGTGGGCCTGTGTATACAGAAGAGGACCGCCTTCATTGACTTGCGTGGCCCGTTTCGAGCCATTGCCATGGCCCCTGTATGTAACCCATTGCCTGACATCTTCGACCTTATCCTACTAGCTTTCCGATCAACGCCTCTGTGCTTGGATTGAAAAGTCCTGATGCGCCAGAGCGATGCATTCCTTCTGTAGCTATTCATCATTTGTATCACTGAGAGGGCCTGAGAAGTTGTGAGTCTGCTGACTGACCCCCTGGTTGGCCATTCTGTCTGCCACTTTGTTGGTTGTGCGTCTTATGTGCCTGAAAGTGATGCTTCGAGGCATTCTCAGTCTTTCCTCCATCTGTTCCAATCTGCCGAGTAATCTCCAACTTGTGGCTATTTTGGAAGCTGGGGAACCTGCCTGGATTCTGATGACCGCTTCTATTATTATGAGGGAGTCTCCTTCAACCTCAAGAGGATACATGTTTTCTTGCTCTGCAATGCAGATACCTTTCCAGATTCCTTCCAGCTCCGCTGCATTGTTGGTGTCGATGTCGATATTGCCATGATAAATGTGTCTAATTGTGCCTATTTCATCTCTGAAGACTCCTCTGTAACCAGCGGGTCCTGGGTTTCCCTTAGCCGTGCCATCAAAGTTTAATTTGAACGAATTGGGAGCAGGGGGAGACCAGAATAGAGGAGAGGTAGAGCTGGACGTGGAACAGGGGTTGATTTGGACCGGAGTGGAAAAGTCCATGTTCCAGGCATTTAAGATAAGGCGTTCCTGAGGGAGTTCTGGCAAGTCCGCCGATTGTCATTATCTTAATGCCAGAGTCTCTCGGAGATTGTGCTGGAGGAGAAGCCATAGAGTGTCGATAGGCTTGTTGGAGTTGTTGAAGACCCTATTGTTTCTCTCTTTCCATAATATCCAATAAGCGAAGCGTGGGATAAGGTTCCATAGCGAGTTTAACAAAGAGCTTTGAAAGGGATGCCTTGGCCAGTTTCTGATAGTTTCTGCAATGTCTCCTTGTCTTCTGCCAGATCTTCTGTTACAGTTATCAATTTTCTCCCATATGAGAGTAGCAAGAGGACAAGTATCCATTAGATGCACAGTTGTTTCTGCGTTGAGATTACAGTTAGGACATCTCGAAGGTCCTATGAAGCCTCGTTTTTGCAGCTTGTCCCATGTGAGAATGCGTTGTTTGCCTAGCAGCCATAAGAAAGTGGAGACCTTGGGCCATAAACCTGGTTGCCATACTTGGTCCCAGAGTTTGTCTTTGTTTTCCTGCGTGGGAGTGTAGCGTAGGTGATGACAAAGCTCTTCATGTTACAGGAGGTGGAGATTGGAATTAAGAAGATGAAAATAGGAAAGGCAAAGGACTTGGTTGAACTTCAAGAAAAGTATCTAAAATGGGGAATGGACACTCTTGCACCGCACATCATGGAAATATTCAATAACATAATTCAGCAAGGATTCCCAAAAGACTGGGCAACTAGCCTAGCAATACCCCTTTTTAAAAGAGGATACATTAATAATCCTTGCAATTATAGAACCATTATGATCAATCCTTTGTTTGCGAAGCTTTTCGATAGCATGGTAGAAAATAGAATCAGTAACTGGGCAGAAGTAAAAGAAAAGAGGGAAAAAGGACAAGCAAGTTTTGGGCCGAAGCATTCTACAGTGGATCATGGTATCACGTTGAGACACATTATTGAAAATGTTTGGGGGGGACAAAGAAGAAGTATTATGCTGCTTTGTTGACTTCAAAAAGGCATTTGACACGGTCCTTAGATATAAGTTGTGGCGTAGAATGGGAGAACTTGAAATTCCTTTGCATTATAGAATTGTTTTCCATAGACTTTATGAAGAGGTGAAAGTCAAAATTAGAACCTCAGCGGGTATTTGTGACATTGTAGTCAAGCAAGGTTTCCCTTTATCCCCTACTCTTTTTGGTTTATATATTGATAAATGGGAAGACTAGCTAAATCTGCAAGGTGGAGATGGTGTTCGGTTGGGGGAGTTTGTGATAAAGCTTCTTTTATATGTTGATGGTCTTGTATTGATTTATAAATCGTCCCATGGATTGCAGATGCACCTATCTACCCTTGAGCATTTTTGTAGAGAAGTGGGGATGCAAGTCAATACTAGCAAGACCAAAATAATGATTTTCTCTAATAAAAGGAAGCAGAGCCAGCATACGTTCTTCTTTGAAGGCAACATTCTTGAAGAATTAAATGACTAGAAGTACCTCGGGATTGATTTCAACAACAAACTTAATTGGGAGGATTGTAGAAAGAAGAGAATTTTAGGAGGGTGGAAAGCATTATATGCTGTTCAAAACAAATGTAGAGAGGCAGAGTTATGGGATTGGAAAATGATTAAAGTGCTTTTTGATCTTCTAGTTTGTCCAGTGATTCTATATGGGTGTGAATTGTGGGATAGCAGCACCCCCGTCTCAAAATGGAAACAAATTGAGAAAATCCCAAAACGCTTGATCATGAGCAAGTACAAGTTCGGTACCTTATGAGACAATGTTGAGTGAAACAGGGGAAACTCCCATCAAAGTAATTTCTATGGTGTGGCTCATAAGATATCTAAAAAGAATTGAGCAAATGGGAGTAGGTAGATGGCCTAATGTTATCTTCAATGAAGGCATGAGTGAAAGAAAGAAAACATGGATGAAACAAAAATACACATGGATGCAAAAGTGGAATATCTACCTCAATGCATGTCCCACAAATAACAAGGAGCTAAAGGATTTTGTTATGGAGAAGTTTCATAAAGGGGTATGGAGAAAAGAGTTGGGTAGAAAGAAAAAGTACTACATTGAGGAATTCAACCTGACGTGTGATCTCCAACAAAAAATAGTACATTGGAGCTAGCATTTCATGGAGGGAAAATGTTTTTATTGCTCAATTAAGAACCAACTCACATCATCTTCGATGTGAAACAGGACGATGGAAAAGGCCTAAAGAAGATTGGGAAGAACAGGTGTGTACATTTTGCACGTCCAAGGTAGTGGAATCGGAAAAACATTTCATTTTGGAATGGAATGTGATGCGTTCAAATACATTAGAGAAATTTATGGGAATATGTTAGCATTAGTTTCTTGGCATTGTCTTTTCAGTGAGGGGATTGTTGGAAGGTTGGGCCAGCTCATCATCAATTTGAATAAGAAAGGATTGAATTGCAAAAGGTGAAAAGAAGGAACTGATAGTCCCATAAAATATTTTTGGTCTCATAGACGTTAAAATATCATTTCATTTTAATTAAATATATATATTACATTATGTTGTGGAGTATTGTATAGATTTTAGATAGTGTTTTTAGTATTACTTGAGCCTTATTTTTAGGATATGAACTTACTATTGAAAAAGAAGAACCCATATAGATTCAATACGGATTTAGGCTTTAAAGACTATTCATAAGTTCAAACATAAATATAAAATTATATGTCCTCCGTGTTTAGAATACCTACGTGGTGAACCACATATCAACTTCCCAATAAGAAGATAGGACCATGAAAATAAATAGTTGTGTGCTCATTCCTTGCTTCCCAAATCTACCACCTATCATGTACTAAAAGTAAGCTTTGTTTTGAGAGATGATCAACTCGATTATTCCTCTCCCAAAAAATATACAAGAAAGAAAATGACTAAAAAAATTATAAGGCTTATCTAAAATTTATCAAAAAAAATACTAGAAATAAATTGATTAACTCTTAAATGGACTCAAGTAAGAAATTTGAACATGAATAATTGTTGTTCATTTATTTAGTAACCACATGAGAAAAATTAAAATATGAATTCTTTCCACCTTTTTCTAACGTCAATTGGCAAACAAGAAGGATAGCTGCGAAGCAGCAAGGCCCT
Organism: Pinus tabuliformis; assembly: GCA_031772625.1. NCBI lineage: Eukaryota > Viridiplantae > Streptophyta > Pinopsida > Pinales > Pinaceae > Pinus > Pinus tabuliformis. The sequence goes on along the minus strand of CM062820.1, from coordinate 357,608,763 downwards.
GCCAGTGAGTCCACTAGATTAACAATATCACATGTATATATGACAACCAAAGAGACATATTGTTGAATATATGACCGTCAAGAGACATATTTCTGGTGCTATTGGAACATCCTTAAATCTAAATCTCCAATGTCGAAAAATCCAGCGCATAAAGGATCGGATGAGCATTAAATTCCACGAGTGTATCAGTATATTATCATGATTTTGTCTAATTAGTCAAAGGAAAGATATTGGTATTTAATATGGTATAGTAATATTGAATCTTTATTAACAAATCCAACTTGCTGGCTGAAGTGGTAAATGTTAGATTTTGCCACCGAAATCTCCAGCTGAGAAGGGCTTCAAATTCAAACCAAAGGTTAAAATGGTAATGAATAAGAACAAAAATCTCGGTGCCTCAATTTTCCACCAATTTATATGTTGACTCGATGGAACTAAATTTAAGAGAAATAATGCAAATGACTTGTAAACAAATATAAGTACAAGATCACTTGGTTGTGATAAATTTAAAAGAAATGATGGAAACAACATGTAAACAGATATATAAATGATGCAAAAAACATGTAAATAGATACAGGTACGAGATTGTTTCTTCTGAAATATACTACTGTGTAACTTGTTACATCTCGGTAGAGATGGATTCCAACAAAGACAAAGAAATAAGTGAAATTCTTGGCAAAAATGCGAGAGGTAGAAGGTCTCCATAACCAACAATAGTCATTGTTACAATGTAGAAATATTAAGGATCAAGATTAGCTACCTGGTTTACTTCAACGTTTTTAAGATTACATCATGTCTACGCTTACCCTCCATGCATGTAACCCGCATTTTTATTTTTATTATTTATTATTTTCTAATATATATATATATATATATATATATATATATATTATTTGTCTAAAACAATAAATATATGGCCAAGTAAGAAACATTTGGATGACACCTAGGCTTGGATGCAAGCCATGTTCCTTGCATGGAAAGCCACCTTTCAAACAAATTAGTAAAACTATTAAAATCATCGGCTTAAACCATGGAAGGCCAACTTTCAAAAGAATTGATAAAGATACTAGAAGCACTATTATAAACCATATAAACCAGATCATGAACACATCAATAAAAGTAAGTAATACAACATGCTAATAGAAACCTCCAAAATTATTTGGGTGGAAATATTGTAGATAAGGAAGAAACCATGGGTTTTACTCATATTGATGCAACTCTTGAAAATTTCTCCACCGTCTTTGAATCCATCCAAACTAACATTGACAAAAATTCTCCATCGTCTTTGAATCCATCAAGACTAACAATGAAAAGGATCAAGTCACGTTGCTGCTTTTCTTGGCAGACAAAGATCTTGCTTTAGGCCTCAGCTGGTGTCCAGGTTCTCATTTTTAATTCCCTCAATCCCTTTATTATGATTTGAATTTATAGAAACCCAGAAATCTAGATTGAAATTGACAATAGAATTAGTTGTAAAGGAAGACCCAGAGCTTAAATTTTTGGACATTCAAATATTTATATTTGCATAAATTCTTGTTAAATTGAAACCCTCAACTTTAAATTTTATAGACTGTCTTAGGGTAGAGGAAATGATTTATAAAACATTGGAAAAATCTGAGAATAATGCAATTCTCCTCAGGGCCTTTGCTGGGAACCGACCTACATGGCGAAACACTAGTCACCCATGGAGGGTGCATAAACACTTATAATTGAAAGGGTTGCCTACCCTTATCCGTTGGAAAGACGGATCCATTGCAGGGCGACTAGAGGACAAAGAGGTGCATATTGAATCTTGTATTAGTAAGTTGCTTAAGTATGGTTTGTGGGTGGTAGTATATTAGAGAAATTTACGTTGTTAAATTTGTGGACAATAATGCGATAAGAAACTAGCATATGCAAATACATATTTTATGTGAAATCTAATAATTTATTGTGTATTGTGAGAATTTGAATTTATGTCTTCCGCAATAAGTTTTTCTCTTATGGTAATGCATTGTAGGCAAACTCGACAAAGATCAAAAGATGCTTCTAAAAGGTTAAAAATACTTCTGAATCATCATCGACACCCACACATGAAGTGTATATTTAGTACAAGTTCTCATATTTATTTTTATCAGTGCTTAATAATAGATAAACCACCCTTTATCAGAAGAATTGAATTTTATTGGAGTTTTCAAGTTCTTTTATCTGCATTGTTTTGTTGAATGGTAGTGTTTTAGTGTGGGGACTACCCTTCTATTTCATGTTTCTAATTGTTTTAAAGTTGCTTCACAAATTCATTTCTTTTAGATATGGAAGAGAGAAAAAAATTGGCGAAAAGCAACTAACAAGTTCTCCTGCAACAGGTATTCCATTCAAAATTGGAGAATAATGTTGCATTCCATTCAAAATTGGAGAATAATTAAGCAACAATTTCAGCTTGTTCGAAATTGGAGAACAATTACGGCTAGGCTTGCTAAGGAACGGCGACTGGGCTTGCCAATGAGATGGAACCAAAGGTATCACGACTCTAAAAACATAAATCAATTCTTTGTTCTTTTAGTTGTTCTAGCTTGGCAACATGGGTCTTTCTCTCATATTCAATGGCAGTTTGTAGTATCATATTTGAAAATGTGTACAAAATAATCGAAAATGGAATTTACACAAACACAACAAGATTTTCTACATACCCATTTGGATAGACATTTCCTTGGATTGTAAAAGCAGTAGAACAACTAGTAGAAGTGGCTCAATATTGACTAGGTGGTTAGTAGGGAGGAAGAGGTTTAGTTGAGGTTAGGTCTACTGCTAGTGCGACTATCAATATTAGGTGTACTGCATTGTTGCTTGTTGCTTGGTCTTGCTGTAAATATAAGTATTAGATAGTTGCTGCTTTTTCCTAGATCTAGTGCGTACAACTTTACAGATAGGACTCTAGCATGTGGCTCCTGATCATTATTTCAGTGGTATCTTTGGCGGCGATGTCGATTAGTAAGATTATTCACTCACTTGAATGTTCATTGCTTGTTTTTCAGGGACAATCGTTCATTATATAAAGAAGGTGGGAATGCATGCTCTGCATTCATTGATATTGTTTCTTGCGTTCAAGTGAAACCAAAATAATTATTATTGAGCATGCAAAAAAATCCTTACCATGAAAAATAGAGGACCGGATTATCCATAGAGTTCAGGATGTGCCTCAAAGAGCTGCCAAAAACTGATGCATTTAAAGATTCAGACTCAGTTGTTTTGAATTGGAAGAACCGACTCCAGGGGGCTTGCCTCAGAGGAATTGGAAGAAGAAACTTTGTCAAGCATCTGCATTCACTGCTATTTCTAATAAGGTGTTTGTACCATGTTATTGACTAAACACTTCTTTCCCTGGCACTAAACTTACTTCTATTAAGGTGTTTGTTTCATGCAGGTGGCAATATTGCATGATTATGAATGTGGCAGCATGATTATGAACGTGAACGTGGCAACAAGTGCAAACTCGTGGAAGCGTGGCAGCAATGGAAGTAAGTGCAAACTCGCAACAACGTCCATAACATTACTAGATTATGGAAATATGACTTGATAGTATGCATTTTTAAGTTAAGTTTTTGGTATAATATGTCTCTCTCCACCTCAGGAAGAGGCCAAATACGATCTCAATTTTTTTTATTTGCCAATAGAAATCGTTCCATGTTTAATAGGCTCAACAAAAAGTAAATTACAATATATAGAACAGAACTTTGGTTAAAGCAATTTTAGTCCTTATAAACAACTCATATTGCAAAGCATATCGATTACTGGGCAATAGGGACTAATAAAAACTTAATTTCTTTCCACCCTTTTTAAGACCAACTTGAATGCTAACTTGAATTCCATTAATTCGACCTAATTGTTTAAGACTCTTTTAAAACCTACAATAAAATTCAAACAAAAGAGAATATGAAAGGTGGAGAGTTCTCTTAACTCCACAAATATCTAAGATTACATCAGATTACCCATCCTATGTCAAAAAGTTTGGGCTCAACAATAATTGGGTTCTATTTGAATTGGAATTTTTTAATAAGATTTAAATGAGAATTACCATTATATTGATCTCTATATATTCTTTGAAATAAAATATAACAAATTTTTACATTTATTTTTATTAATAACAAAAATAATAAAATATAATTAATTAGAACATAAGATAAATTTATACTAGTAATTTATAATCCAAAAAAGTTATATATATATATATATATAATTTAATTTAATTTAATTTAGGCAAACAGAAGTGTGGGTTCATAAATGAGTAACAATCAGTGATTCATAGGCAAATTTAATAAATTTAGATGTGGTCTTTCCATTAAGTCAAATTTAATGGGTGAATTTGAAAAGAAATCATTGACCATTCCCTGAAATTCATCCTATTTTTGAATAAAGAAAAACAAATATGACTCAAACCTGAACAATTTGTTGAGATTCATTGAACTTTGAACGTTAAGGTTCAAGTTTGGTTAACACTGTGATGTTAGCCCCATCAAAAAATAACCAAGCCTTAGACTTATCGTCTTTCTCTTCTACAACATATTTCACTGGTTTGTCTACCTTAACGTAGGGAAAATAATTTAAAATGTTTTTGACTTTGTATAACACATTGAAAATGAGCAAGACTAGAAAGACTAGCATTTTTATACAATTAGAATCCCCATGCCACTATGGTAGGAAGATTATTATACTTTATTGATGACGTTTGTATATAAAATTTTGGTTTATCGAATTTTAAGAAAGGTAAGAGATTACTTAGTTTATTTAAAATTTTATTTTACATTTGAAAAGTTAAAAATTAAGTCATAATAATTTTTTATAAAGTAAAAGGTTATGAAGGTGGGTATTGTAACAAATATTTTAAAATTGAATTTAGATTTATGTGATTCATATCATGAATAGCAAGAAAATTTTCAGTAAAAATCACATCATCAGAGTTTTGTGGATGCATTTCAAATAATTCAATGTGGTCCATTGTCAAAACAAGATGAAAAATCAAATATTGGCATCAAGTTAAATAGATGAAGAGGAAAAAAAAAAATAGTATAACAGTTAGTTTTGACTAAACAAATATTTTTTTCTAAGCTTGGCAAGACTACATCTTCATCATGTCCAATATATCACCCCCATCGGAGAATTGAACGGGTGACTTCACATCAAGGAGTGCCTTAACAAAACACCCAATCATTGTTTGGATCATTGTTTATCCAAGACACCGTGGACATTAACTAAATAAATATGATTTATTAATAAATAATATTTTAATATAACGAAAGAGTTGTTAGAATATAGCTATTAATATTTAATTAAGGAAAATAATTCATCAAAAAGAAAAATCTAATGGTATCTAAAATAAAATTAATATTTAAGTCAAATTTAAATAATCAAAACAATTAAACTATTAATTCTAAAAAATAAAATAAAAATAATATTTGGGTGAAATTTAAATAATCAAAACAATAAAACAATTAATTCTAAAAACTTAAAAAAAAAATTGGTCAAACTTAAATGGTTCATTTGGTTCCAAAGATGAACCACACTTGTTAGTTTGAAAAGTGTCCACAATATTTTCTCCTATGTGATTATCACTGAAAATCTAAGTTTAAAAATTTTAAATCTAAAAATAAAAATAAATAAAATATATATTTAAAATAATAAAAATAAAAATAAAATAAAACAATAATAAAGAAAATAAGTAATTAATTGTTAATTAACATCAAGATCAAGATTTCAAGATACAATTTAAAAAACTAAAAATAAATAAATAAATAAAAATTAAAAAATTAGATAAATAAGTAAATTAATTAAAATAAATAAAAACTCAAAAAAAATATAAACATCCGACACTTTTTTTTTTCAATTATCCTTATTTTTAAATTTTATAACATTTATTTATTTATATATATATAACCACATTTATATTTCAAAATAAAATAAAAACGTAATCCTCAAAATGTCTTCCTAATATGGTTAACATTTCACTATTCTCATTGATCTTCAAAAGCGAGATCTTTTATCATAATTCTTTGAGCCAAAATCACTAAAGAATAAACTTTATTGGACTTTACAAAGTTAAAAATAAAATATCTCTTGACAAACTTTGTGCTCCATCACACTAAGGTTTTAAGTTTACTTTATAAGTTTGATAATACTTAAAAAAAAATTAAATTTCAAAATTAAGAAAGAAATTTAATAAGATGGTATAATTAGCATTCTTTGTTGCTTAGTTTAAATAAATATTTTAATATCAAATATGTTGTATGTAATTCAAACAATAATAAAATTGTAAAATGAATTATATAAATATTTGTTTAACTTTTTTTAATTAATTTTTTAAATATAATTAAACATTTTTTTGGTAGATAAAAGTTATATATATATATTTGACATTGAAGAGAATGATAACAAGTTAATATTTATTTATTTAATATTGAATAATGACACTTTTTTATATAATGCTCATATTATAGTACACATGTCATGTCCTTAGAATATAGATTGATATAATGAGAGTTGTACAAATTGTACACATGTTATTTTTACATATTTTGTCAAATTTATATTTTTTTGTAAATTAAAATATGAAACCCATAAAAATTGTCTATTCAATACTTTACACCAATGAGAAATTTTTGAATATAATCACATTTCAACCAATCATATTTGAGATAAATAGAAATACATTTTATTTAAGAATAATAAATTTAATTTTATAATGTTAAACTTTAGATAGATTTTAAATTTTTTAGTCAAATAAAAACTATCAACTTTTAAATTGTCCAAATATATATATAATAGTTTTCATATTCAAAATCATCAAAATAAAAATTTCCTTAACTCATGATATTTATTTTAAAATTTGACAATCATTACCATTCATTTATAGATATCATATATTTATTATTATAATATCATAACTAACCAACTAAATATCTATTTCATATTAAAACTTTATTACAATCCAATACTAAATATTTTAACAATATAACAATAAATTTTACTAATAAAAAAAATTAATATTTCATAATTCAAATAATTTACTCCCAACTTACACTTTTATAGTAAATACTCATAAATATCATATATTTCATATTATTATTATTATTTACATGTGGGAAAACCTATCATAACTCCGTTGTCAAACTAGCAATGAGGACAACTATCTATAGTTGTTATCAGTGAATGTATGTTGACTCATCACTGTTATTCAAGGAAAACCACGTCACCTGGACTAACTCGCTGGTAGTCCGTAAGGGGGCAGAGTTTCACTCCTACTAGATGTCTTTGGGTCTTGGGTCATTAACCCGTTTCCTTACGTCTAAGGAAGACGAGCTCTTAGCCAAGCAGAAGCAATTTTAGGGCATACTCCAAGCCCATCTAATAAAACTTTATTACCATTCAATATTAAATATTTTAACAAATAACAATAAAAATTAATTAATAATTTACTTATTTTGAGTTGTAAGATTAACTTTCGGTCTAAAAATCATGAATATGGATAATTTTGGTTTAGAAATTCTAAAGAGGGGTAGTTAAGTTATCACTCGATGATAGTGGGTGACTTAAAAAATGAGTGTTGAAAATATTGAGAGGGAGTGAATTAGTGTTTCATTATTTTTAACTATTTTTATTTGTTAAAACATTTGATGCACATAAATCATGAAACATAAATATTTACATATGAAACACTTATATATATATATATATATATATATATATATATATATATATATTTGTAAATTTCCTTGTACAAAGTAAGCACCAACTTACAACTTTCATAAGCACCAACCTACAAGAGATTGCATTCCCCTAGTTGAGCACCAACTCAACAATTGTAGGCAGCAACCTACAAGAGACACCAATCCCCTCGAGCTGAGTACCAACACAACAAAATGTAGGAACCATCAAATCGCATCTTCGAGTTGTTCCTTGGATATGTCATCAATAACTTTTGGTCTTCAACAAATTTTTTAGTGAGTTTTCATCTAACCATGCAACCATCAGGTTTGCGCCTTCAAGCTTGATCACACCCACTTGACTTGTAACTTTTGGTCTTCAACAAATTATTTAGTGAGTTTTCATCTAACCATGCAACCATCGAGTTTGCGCCTTCAAGCTTGATCACACCCACTTGACTTATACACCTTAACTTTTTGTTCTTCAACTAGGCTTCTTGACTTGGCTCTTTAAACTTGATCTCCTACATGTCAGTTCTTTACATTTGATCAAAAATAGGTCTACCCATCTAGCACTTCAACTTCCGCAACTCTTGTTGTTCATTGTTCAACATTCATCGCTTAAGCTGATTATATGTTAAAATAGAAGGTCCTCCCACCTGACAATGTGTACTTGACATTGTAGATTTCTTTTTGCTACATAGGGATTTTCAACACACTTGGAACCAAACAATAATTTACAACCTTGAAGTTTTGCTTCCCACAACCTATCAACCTTTTCACTAAACACTCACCTTATGTAGCCCACAGGCCTATCATAAAAATTGTCCACAATATCGCTATTCTTATTGCACCTCTCTCCACAATAATGCTTGGCCTTATCATTACCTTAACATCACAACTACTTCAACTAACAACTCCCTTAACACTGCCTTAGCCAACCAGACTCACCCTCTAAAGATACTTGCAACAGTTCTCCAATAGAGCTTGATCACCTCAAAGATCAAACCAAAATTGTTTTATAATAGGACTTCAACTTCAACCACAAACCAAACTTGAAATCAACCTTCAAAACACTAAAAACCAACCTTCAAACTAAACCTGAAATCGACCTTTAATGCACTAGAACTTGGCCCTCAAACTAGACATGAATTCTACCTTCAAAACTCTAGGACTTGGTCTTCAAACTAGGCTCAGACTTGACCTTCAAACACTAGAATTTGGCCCCTAGAATAGACTTGAAACTCAGCTTCAACAGGACTGAATTTTGGTCTTCAACGAGCCTAAAAATTAACTTCTAAAACAACTCTATAACTTTCCTTCTAACCAGGACCAAAAACCTTCCTAAAGAGTGCCAAAAACTATTCCAAAAATGCACCAAAACCCTTCCCACAAAAAACCTCTCCAACTCGTCTTCACTTCACTTGGTTCATGATGTATGAACCTCATAAATGCTCCTTTACTTTCTTAGATAGACTAAAATTGGATTGAGCAAGTGATTCCTAGGTTCCTCCACATAACACCTATATATAGTGTGTGTTTGACCCCAAAAGTAGGTCCAATTTGCCCACTGGTTGCGCTGACTTGGCAGACTGTATAATGAATATTCAAAAAATCATTTCTCCTCGACTGTGAGGAGTCAGAGGTAGTGCCATATATATTTGGAAAGGTCTTAGAATGAGCTTTTCAACCATATATAGTGCTCACATTTGAGCTAGGTAAATGGAGTAAAAATGCATTCAAGTATAGGGTATCTAAATGGGGCATACAAAAAAAAAAAAAAAACATGCCAAATATGCTATTTAACTATAGAACTCTTTCATGTGGACAACTTTTGACATTAATAACAACTATTTCTAACAATATCCCCCTTTGTTATTGATGGAAATTCTTTGATATTTGCTTCTTCCAACAATTGTTGCCCCTGTTTGCATTCTCTTCATACTTCTTGCTAGCTACTCCCCCTATTTGACGTTCTCTCCCCCTTTGACATCAATAGAAAAGGGTGCTCCCTCTGTCTGCATTTTTCAACACTTCCTCATAGATGTTCCTCTTTTTTTGTCATTGAGGACTACTCCCCTTGAGTTTGTGCTCCAATCTTTATCTTCATATTGAGGATTTTCAATCAATGTCAAATATGGACGTCTTTCTCCATAGCTTAGAACATCATATGTATATAAATAATGTATAATATAGCTATGCTCCATCTAATAGACCATTATATGTATCTTCAGAGTGTCTTCAAGATTGGATAGGCCTAACTCCACTGAGGCCAAGCTAGGTGTCTCCATAGAGGCCTGTTGAACAATAGGTTGTTGGATCATGGATTGTTGTACTTTATCTGAACCTTCTTCCTCATTGATGAAGCTCTCCTTATGGGTATCCAAAGCCTCATTCTCATGTACTTCATGTTCACCATGATTTGTAACCAATAAAAGTTCACCCTCAAAGGGAAATGCTTGATGCACATTGCTATTGTGTTTTCCTTGTAACTCATCCTCATTTCCATTTGGCTCAACTAGTTCTTCAAAATCATGAATCAAAGGTTCTTCTTCATACAAATCCTCATACTCTTCGTCTTTATTCCAACCAAGCAAAACTCCAACTAGGTACTCTCAAGGGTTGTAAACAATGGAAAGCATTTGAAAATGCATTGAGTACTTGAAAATTGTTGGCATTAAGAGCAAGATCAGGGAAGTTATAATCCATGTTCTAGTTCACAAATAGTTGGAAATAAGGTATAAGATGGAGTGCACTTAATCTTTTGTATTCCTTTTAATGACACACACAATTACTACAAGCACCTTGTTTAGAAGATTGACTTTACTCATTCCTGGGTCCACTGCACAATACTTAACCAACAAAACCACAAGTTTTTAATACATATCAATTAATGTAAATGAAATCCCTTGTGTCATTTGTTGGGATGGTAATGGAAGTGAAACCGACACTGATATTTCTAAGGCTAAACAATTTTGGATGGATAGTTCCATTAGGACATGGAAGAAACAATCATAAATATCATCATCTTATAACATATCAAATTGTTGTAACTATGATATGTAAACAACACATGCTTTACCATTCACTCTAAGAAGATCATAAATACGAGCCTATTCTTTGAAGAGACTTCCAAACTGTTCATGAAAACCAATGAGATTAGTTGATCCACCATCTCGGTTGGTTAGTTTGTTGTCATCCCTATTTGCCCCAAGTTGACTAGGAATAGCCTTCTTATCTCTAGATTGTCTAGCCTTCTCCTCTTTCCCAACTAAAGATGCATTTTGACCAACTGTATTTGATGAAACATTTCTTACATCTTCAATTAATTATTGCAAGGACTTAGGAGAGCCTGGCATTTGTTCCACCTTTCCCAGAGCTTCAATAAGATTGTAGGGATCAAATGCACTAACCCCAAGTTCTTGAATAACATAGATTTGAACAAGACAATAGATTCAGTTGCCACAACATCATATCCTCCGTCCACTAGGTTAGCAAGATGCATGGTATATTCTATAAGATTAATTAGTTCAGAGTGAATAAATGCGACAATTATATCCTTGTTGAATTTAAATTCCTCATACGAACAAACAACCTAGCTTACCAGCTCCTTCAGAACCCATTTACAAACATCACATATGGTCACCAATACAACAATGTGGGTTGAAAATGTAAGTTGCTTGATGGATTCTCTTACAATCTCTTAAAAACCTTATGTGATATTGCTAGAGTTGCCTCATCTCTACTAATACATTGCAATATAATATCTGGAATATCTGAGACATGTCCGTGAATTTCATGATCATTGGCACCCTCTGAGATTGCAGCCTCCAACTTTTGAGACACAACTGATACTTGTCCAATGCTTCCCCTGTGTTTAAAGAGGGATCCAATCCACAAATTGTTGATTTTTGGGTAGCATCGGATGTGCTTTAGCTCTGAAATTCTGTGGAGGGGTTAGAACACATGAGATCTCCAAGACCCAGAAATTGTTTGGTGAAATTCCACCCAGATTGTATTTTATTAAAATAATTAATATTTTTAATGGGGTTCCTAAGTCTAAACTTAGGAAAATTAAAATATTAATGGGTATTAATAAAAATATGGGTGAGAAGCTTCTAAGAGACGAGGATCAAGTCTAATTTAATCTTAGCTATTGATTAGAGACATAATCTTGGTTGTTGATTTCTTAACAGGAAAAGTATAAATGGAGGCTTGGGGTTAGTTGGAGAAGACACACAAAGAGATTGAGGAAATCGATTTTCTTAGGTGAGAAGTTCTCAGGAGGGAAATCGATTAGGGAGATCTTGCAGCTCAGGGGTAGTGATAGTTTGGGAATATAGACAGAGAAGCAGAGAGAAACTTGTGGAGGCAACTCAGTAGCTGGGGGAGCTGACGCTGGGCTAGTCTGGGCCCACGCAGCCTTGACGCAGAGCTAGGAGGACCAGTGCAGAGGAAGAGCTGCCTTCCACACAGCAAGTCGGGGAGTTGTCGGAACAGCTGGGAAATTTGACGTAGTGGGAAGAAGTGTTGATGCAGAGCCTCAGAGAGCTCCATGCAGGCCCACGCAGTTACTACGAAGTTGTAGCTGAGGCCAGCCAATTTTTCTGCTGGATCAACCAGATTCTACCGGGTGAAGTGAGGTAAAACTCACTCAAGTTCTCCGCCATTGTATTTCTCTATCACTAGTTTGCCGGGAGGGCAACCAACATTTGTATTCAAAACTTCTACTTAATAATAGAAAACCCTTAGAGTTGTTGCACCGGTTTTCCCACATTGGGTTTTTACGGGGATGTTTAGTCTAAAAATAAGTGTGTCCTTTGCATAATTGTCTCATTTATTTTTCAGTTCTTGATCTGTATAGTGGTGTAGGCTGCAATGTATTTACATTAATATTTTCTAAACATTTCTGAAAATAACTTATTAAATGAAGAATACAAGTAGGTGATGTAAATCAGTGTTCTGCAGTAGGATTTTTGACTTGTTCGACTCAAAAATTCTCACATAAATCTCCTTTGATGCTCTTCCTCTTCTCTAGCTAGATGTTGCTTCTCTTCTTCTTCTTTTTTAGCAAGCTCTTAGGCTCTCTCTTGCTCTTCATTCATCCTTTGCACATAACAAGTTTCCACTCCTTTAGTCCATTGATGAGGTGGACCCTGGTTCTTTCAAGGAAGCAAAATCTAGCTCCTGTGCATTGCATTGATCTAATGCATCAACTGTAAGTTACCATCCACAAAGACCTATGCCTTGAGCATACATATCCATCTTGGGCTCTTCTTGTTTTCTTCTCGACACCTTAGCGTATTTTTATTTATGCTTGGTAAAGATATCTTCTTCCTTGATTTGTTTAGGAGTCCACTACATGCTACTTTTGCAGTTATGTGCCATATGCCCATTATTGTAGCATTTGTAGCATTCAATATTGTACTTGAATAAGGGGCCAAATGAATTATGACTTTTGTTGTTGTAGCCATTGGATCTTATGATTTGATTGTTTGCAATTTTTCTTCTAGAGGAATGATAAGGGGCTCTATATTCAACCTTCTCATAGGCTCTACAATTCCTTGGTTTATCTCCAAAGTTTGTGCATGAAAAACAATGACCAAGAAATATAGTTTGATACATGGATGAGAAGTCTTGTATTGATGAAACAATACACTTGATGAAGTATTGTTATGCTTTGGAGAAGATTCAATTCTTTGTTAATCCTTGTCTCTTATTTCACTGCTATTTGTATAACTTTTAGGTGTAGTAGCTCTTCCAAACTCATCTTGATTTCTTCCCTTACTTCCACTGTGGTTGGGACTTTGAAAAATATTAGCATGACTTTCAAGCTTTTCCTCAATCTTATTTTCTGATGATCTAAGGCTTGCATCTTCTTTGTATGGAATCTTACCCAAATAACCAAGACTTGTTTTGCCGTATAATGATCTTTGGCTACTGAGGATATCATCCAACATTTGAGAACTTTCCAAGTTCTTGTTGAGCTTGTTTACTTCATTCCTTAATGACACAAATTTTGCTTAAAGCTTCTCACAATTTTCTTCTTTTTCCTTTAGTTGACTTTTCATCGCTTCTTCCGTTCTCTTAGTTTGTTCTAGTTGAATGTTCAAAGAGATGATTTCTTCAAAATTTTGCTCTTGCTCTTTCAACTTTTTATCAACTTCTGCTAATATTTTCTCATAATCCTTATCATTTTCCTTAGACCGACTTAACAACATTTCTTCTTTCTCTTTTTCTTGCTTTGCTTGACATCTTGGGAGGACAACCTCTATTTCATCAATGTTATGACTCTTCTCTTCAAGGATTTGAAAACATTGTTTAAGCCCTATATTTTCTTTTATGAATCTGATTATTTACTCACGAGCAACCACAAATTCTACTTCAAAATCAAGGGTGTAAACCTCTTTTAGATTTGACCGACTCTTCTAATTGTCTTCATCTTCTTTAAAATATTCTATATTCATAGATATGAAGGAGACTTCTTTGGGGGGTTTGGAGTCACGTCTTCTTGATTTTTCCATCTGTGTTTCTGAGGTCTACCTTTCAGCTATTAGGCTGTGTCTAAAGGTACCAAATCTGATACTAATTGTTGGAAATATTGAGAGGGGGGTGAATCATTCTTTCATTATTTTTTACTATTTTTATCTTTTAAAACATTTGATGCACATAAATCATGAAACACATATTTTACATAAGAAACACACATACAATTCTTCTTTGTAGATATTTTGTAAAATCCTTGTACAAAGTAAGCAATAACTTACAACTTTTGTAGGTACCAATCTACAAGAGGTTTCATTCCCCTAGTTGAGTACCAACTTATCAAATATAGGCACCAACCTGCAGGAGACACCAATCCTCCCTATCTGAGCACTAATGCAACAAACTGTAGGCACCAACATACGTCTTCAAGTTGTTTTTTAGATCTGTCATCAATAACTTCTAGTTCTCAACAAATCATTTAGTGAGTTGTCATCTAACCACACAACCCTCAAGTTTGCGCCTTCAAGCTTGGTCACCACTACTTGACATGTACACCTTAACTTTATGCTCTTCAACTAGGCTTCTTTGCTTGGCTCTTGAGACTTGATCTCCTACATGTCAGTTCTCTATGTTTGATCAAAAAGAGGTCTACCCATCTGGCACTTCACATAAGGCTTTTTAACACACTTGGAACCAAACAAGCTTTTACAACCTTGAAGGTATGCTTCTTGTGACCTATCCACCTTTGCACTAAACACTCACCTTATGTAGCCCATAGGCATATCAAAAAAATTGTCCATGATAACCTTGTTCTTACTGCACCTTTATCCACAATAGGGCTTGACCCTATCATCAACTTAACATCACAACTACTTTAGCTAACAATTCTCTTAGACACTGGCTTAGCCAACTAGGTTTGCCCTCCAAAGATCCTTGCAATAGTTCTCCAACAGAGCTCAACCACCTCAAAGATTAGCGAGAACTTGGTCTATAATAGGACTGCAACTTTGACCACAAAACAAACTTGAACTTGACCTTCAAAACACTAGAAACCAATTTTCAAACCAAACTTGAACTTGACTTTCAATGCACTAGAACTTGGCCCTCAAACCAGATCTAAATTTGGCCTTAAAAAATCTAAGACTTGGCCTTTAACTAGGCCTGAACTTGACCTTCAAACACCAAAATTTGGCCCCCAAAACAAATTTGAAACTCAACCTCAACAGGGCTAAAGTTTGGCCTTTAACAAGGCTAAAACTCGGCCTCTAGAATAACTTTGCAACTCACCTTCTAACTAGGACCAAAAACCTTCCCAAAGAGTGCCAAAAACCCTTCCCACATAAAACCTCTCCAACTCAGCTTCACTTCACTTGGTTCATGAGGTATGAACCTCAAAACTGCGCCTTCGCTTGCTTAGATAGACTCGAATTGGCTTGAGCAAGTGAGTCCTATGTTCCTCCAGATAACACCTACAGATATAGTGCATTTGACCCCCAAACGGAACGCTGACTCGCCCATTGGCTGGGTTGACTTGTGCACTGGTTCGGCTGACTTGGCAGACTGCATAATGAATATTCAAAAAATCATTTCTCCCCAACTGTGAGGAGTTAGAGGGAGTACTATATACCATTGGAAAGGTCTCGAAATAAGTTTTCCAACCATATATATTATGCTCCCATTTGAGCTAGATAATTAGAGTAAAAATGCATTAAAAAATATGGTATTTAAATCGGGCATCAAAAATCCAAAAACAAAATTTCCAAAAGGCATGCCAATATATGCTATTTGACTATATAACTTTCTCTTTCATTTGTACAATGTTTGACATCAATAATAACCATTTTCAACAAGTAGCTTCTAGTCTAAACAATTTTGATCCACAACAACTAAGCTCTCCATCACACCCCATCTAAACCATACCAATAATTTGATGATAACACTTAATGTAAACCACACAAACCCTTAATATAACTAAATTTTAGAAATCTCCTCCTAATTACTATACATCTAAATAAAAATTAATTAATATTTCGCCATTAAAACATTTTATTTTTATTTTTTTATTAATTAAATAAAAAATCCTAATAATTACATTCAATTAAACTTTTACTCCCACCTTGTTCTATAATCACTTTCTCTTTATCAACTCCAATTAGAAAGAAAGAAAGAAAGAAATTATATTAACATCCACGAGGCTAAAGATAGCCTATGGGACAAATTGCTTCTTCATCTGCTTGATGTATTCAACCCTTTTTCTGTGAAGCTTCAAAATAAATGCTCCCAACTTCTCGACAAACCCCTCGCTAAATAGATTATCCCAAGAGCTAGCTGCCAGCATATCACATCCTAAAATGAATTTATTTTTTATTTTTATTATTATTTTTTTCCACTTTTCCGAAAGAACAAAAAATGCATACTCTTTCCTCCCACACTTCCTTTGGCCTTTACCAACGCCCTGTTTTACAACGGAGTTGATGAGAATAAGTCCTTAACTGAGCAATAAGAATTTTGGCTCTCCAAGAGATATTGGCCTCTATGTATGTTTTTGGTTGATGACTATGAGTGGGATTAAACACTTTAATATAGTAATTTTTCTTTTTTTCCTAGCTTCTTATCCCAAGTACGCTTATGGAAGTTTTCCATAACAAAAGCTTTTATCTCTTTATTGTTTATGGGACACGCGTTCAAGCAAATACCCCATTTACTAAACCATTTGTTATTTTGTTGCATCCAAGTTTTTTTGCTCTTGCACAATTTATCATTAAAGAAAACCTTAGGCCATTTACCCTCTTCCATTTGCTCAATTTTTTTTAAATACCTTATGACTCGCACCATAGCAATTGCTTCAATAGGAGCATTTCCCGTTTCACTTAACAAGATATCATAAGGAACTGCACTTTTAATCTTAAATTTGTTTGTAATCGAATGCTTCTGAATTTTCTCAATTTGTCTCCACTGAATGTCGGATGTACTGCTGGCCCATAGTTCACAACCACAGAGAATCATTGGAATCACTAGAAGCCCAAAAAGAGTTTGAGTGGTTTTCTAGTCCCATAACTTTGCCTCTCCACATCTATTTTGAAAAGCATAAAATGCTTTCCAACCCCACAAAGTTATTTTCTTTCTACAACCATTCCAACTTAGATTTTTGTTGAAGTCAATTCCGAGGTATTTGTAATCCGCAACTTCTTCCAGAATGTTGCCTTCAAAGTAGAACTTATGTTGGTTATGTTTTCTTTTCTTAAAGAAGACCACTATCATCTGATATTGACTTGCATCCCCACACTTCTACAAAAATGCTCAAGGGATAGTAAGTGCTCTTGCAAACCAAGAGCCGACTTAGCAATCAGAATAAGGTCATCTGCATAAAAAAGAAGCCTTATAACAAACTTGCCCAAATAGATACCATCACCCCCTTGCGAATTTAACCACTCCTCAAGCTTGTCGATATATAAACCAAAAAGGATAGGAGACAGTGGGCAACCTTGTTTGACCCCGATATCGCTTCTAAAACTTTCAGAAATGCCTATTGAAGTTCTAATTTTGACTTTAACCTCTTCATACAGCGTATGCACCACTGCTCTCAAATGTTTAGGAACCCCAAGTTCCTCCATTATGTGACAAAGCTTATCCCTAGGAACCGAGTCAAATGCTTTTCTGAAGTCAACAAAGCAACAAAAGACTTCTTCCTTTTTCTCCCAAACTTTTTCAATGATGTGCCTTAAAGTTATACAATGATCAACTGTGGAATGTTTAGGCTTAAAACTTGCTTGCCCTTTAGCACGCTTATCTCTTTCTTCTGCCCACTTGCTAATTTTGTTTTCCAGTATGCTTCCAAATAGCTTTGCAAACAAAGGGTTTATCATGATGGTCCTATAATTGGAGGGATTATTGACGTCACTGCTCTTGAAAAGAGGTATTGCCAGATTAGTTGTCCAATCTGTGGGGAGGCCTTGTTGTATGATGTTGTTGAAGATTTTTGTAACGTAAGGTGCAAGAATCTTTGAGCCCCACTTTAGATATTCTACTTGGAGTTCAGCTAAATCTTTTGCTTTTCCAACACTCAACTTCTTGAAATTATGAATAATATTTTAACGTCCAAAAAACCAAAATAGTTTATGAGCCTCCAATCTCCCTATTTATCAACTTTTCTAATTCAATCATTTTCTTATTAAAATTGATAATAAACTGAGTCAACCTTTTAAAATCCCCAACTAAAAAGAATGCCAAAAAAATACAATACCAAAAAAAATGATGATTATAGCTTAATTAAACATCTTAGTTTCACCATTCCAACTAAGCAAATTCAAATGAATCTTACCGATTATATCACTGGTTCATTCACTAGTACAATCCAAGAAAATACAATACCAAAAAAATAGATGATTATAACTTAATTAAACATCTTAATTTCACCATTCCAACTACGCAAATACAAATGAATCTTACCGATTATATCACTGGTTCATTCACTAGTACAATCAAATGTGGATAATTCCCAAACCATCACATGCTTGCCCAATGCTGCTCCATCTCCATGCCTCCTCGCCCATTCTTTCATCCAAATCAAACCTGCTTCGAATTCCTCCCACCCAATCCGAATTTCAATGGCGCGCCGAACGCCAATTCCAACCCGCCACACCTAATTTGAACACCAGAAGATTATCTCTGCATCTCTGTAAATGTCAATCTTCACACCACCAGAATTGGGTCCCTTCAGCTTCACTGGGCGACGAAGATAACGCCATTGGAGATTGTGTTGTCTTTGAAGAAGGCATATTTGAAAACCCATTCACATCATCTCAAGCAAATGCAAAAAAGCAGCACAATATTTCAGAGGACAAGAGCCTAATACCCGAAGGATGGCGGGACTTGCAGCAGGAGCTCAACATTTCAAAGAAGGAAAAGAAGAAGAGAACGAAGATGATGGAGTTAGAACAAAGCTTCCAGAGGAAAAGGGAAATCGAACTATTTAGGGAGGGTGCGTCGAAATTTAACACCATTAAATTACCTCCTTTGAATTTCTCAACGCCGGATTCTGGCAATAAACAGACGTCGGAGGACGACAAGGTATTATCAACCCGCCTCATATCCTCAACGCCGGATTCTGACGATAACCAGACACACGAAGATAATAAGGGATTCTCAACAAAGTTAGAATTCTCAAGCAAAGACACTGATTCAGAGCTTAGTGGTGAGACAGAGTCACTGAACGGAGAAAATAAGGTAGAAAATGAATCTGAAAACTTTTCTGTCAGTTATGAGCAGAAGGAAGCTGTAACTGTTGACAAGGAAGAGACAGCAATTGGTTCTGTTCAAGATGAGCAGAAAGTAGATAATTCTGTTCCGGTGCAAGACGCCTTGGGTAGTTCTTCTAGTAAAAGAGTTTCTCCGAGAAATCCTCGGCTTGAGCTTGCTGGTGCAGGTTTTGAAGATATTATCAAGAGTTTCAGTGGAGAATACAAGGCGAAAGATAATGAAATCACAGAGGAAGTGCCACGGAAAGGTAATATCGAAGTCATTTAGGGGGGATTGTGTTTTTTTATAAACTTAATAGTTATATTACTGAAAGGGATGCAAGTGTATGCTAACCCATCATCCTTCTACTTATCTATGTAATGCGAAATTGCTCCTATATCTAGACTCTTTCAATCTTTTCGCAAGGCAAGACAAGCTGAACATTTTTTTAAAGAGAGTGCTTTCTTTCATTATCACAATTATCAAAACATATATCCATAGGATTTTATTAAAAAAAGGGTGGTGGCATAGGCAGCCTCCACAAGTTAAGCGTCATGGAGTCTAAATCAAACTGTCCTAGCTTAGAATTAAAATTGCTTTTCTGACATAATAGCCATTTACAGATATTAATAACCACTATAATTTCAAGTATAGTTAGCTGGCTTACACTTTCAGAAAATTCCAGAAATCAATAGACACATGTCATGTTATTGAGGGAATCCTGCCCATATTGGGGGATGGGTCATCACAGTTCTCTGGTGGTGGCTCCAATTCATTTTGTACAGGCTCTAGGTTTGTGATAACGGGGCCAACATTTCCTTGCTTTGTCTTGGTAGTCTTCTTTGCTTCAGAAATGGCTAAGGCTGACCAAGGGTACTTGTCATTCCACTGCTGTGGCGGGGGCGCGGCGGGGTGTCAGTTGTAGTTTTTGAGGTTTCTCTTAAAGTGTTTACACAATGCTTGGGGGTGCTTCATGTAATGTGAGATGCATGGTATGTTGATAGCCTATGGTTCTACCATGATGGACATACACATTGAAAATAGGTTGCTCATGGATTTCTAGCCCTTGTGTTGATGTTTATATGGCACACTTCCTTGGAGAGTTGGAGAACCAGTTGGCATGATAACTTTTTTCATGGGGTGCACCCTTGGAGAAGTTGGTTGCTTGCTTGGGTGAAAATTTACCTTGGAGGAGGAACATTGGGCATCTTAAAGGAGGTTGTTGAGCCCTAGATGGCATGAGAACACTTTGTTGCTTACATGGAGGCTTGTACTTGACTTGAGGATGCTCGGGTTGAGGAGTGATCATGTAGGTGTGGTGAACCCTAAGGTATAGATGGCTTGGGAGGGAGTACTGGAGCATTAGAGGTCATTAGAGGAGGACTGCTGAACACATCTCATGGAGTGTTCTTTGTTGGACCCTGGTTTGTTGGATGTGCATGCCTTGAAGCTTGACATTTGTCACCTAGAGTTGGAGTGCTTCACATGTGGGCATATCTTGCGTAGATTTAGATTGCTTGTAGTGAACTAGGTCCAGTTTGTATTATTAGCCACCCTCACCTTTCATATAAATAAAGAGAGAAGAGAGTCCTTTCATTCATTTAGAGCAATTTAGTCTCTTTCATTGTACTCTTTCTTCATTTGTAATTGCTCTCTTTGTATTGAGCGCTAGGGTTCTTAAATTTCAAGGGAAAGCTAGGTTAGGTTTTCGTGCTAAGGAGACAAGGAAGCTAGGGTTTGGGACAAACCCTAGAGGAGCAGAGGGAGCACTCGATCTTGTAGCTTTTGTGAGTGAAGAAAATTAGAGCTTTGTGGTATTCAGAAACCTTAGTGCTAGATATCATTTTGGGGATTCAACTGCGTTAAGTAAGTCATTCACGTATGACCATTTCCATGAGAGGTAGTTGTAATTGACTAATTTCTCATGATTTTTGAATAGTTCACTTAGCACTCATTGCATCGGGTGATGCTCACAAGGGTGAAGAAGTGGGATTGAAACTAGTGAAATGAATCACATAGCGTCAATCATCACTTCCGGGGGTTGCACTCGGTAACCAGGACTTCCCGGGAGGTCACCCATCCTAGATCGCCTCTGGCTCAAGCACTCTTAACTGTGGAGTTTTCCCCACAATCAAGCCCACTTAGCTTGCTACCCCATTTGCAAAACCTTAGCAAGTATTGTGCCTCATGAACCATTCAAGAAGAGATCCCTTCACTCTTTTTGAATTGAAGTATTAGGGGGTTTACGCAGTGCATTATTTTAGATATCATTTTGGGAATTCAACTGCGTTAAGTAAGTCATTCACGTATGACCATTTCCATGAGAGGTAGTTGTAACTGACTAATTTCTCAAGATTTTTGAATAGTTCACTTAGCACTCATTGCATCGGGTGATGCTCACAAGGGTGAAGAAGTGGGATTGAAACTAGTGAAATGAATCACATAGCGTCAGTCATCACTTCTGGGGCTTGCACCCGGTAACCAGGACTTCCCGGGAGGTCACCCATCCCAGATCGCCTCTGGCTCAAGCGCGCTTAACTGTGGAGTTTTCCCCACAATCAAGCCCACTTAGCTTGCTACCCCATTTGCAAAACCTTAGCAAGTATTGTGCCTCGTGAACCTTAGTGCTACTTGGAGTGCTTGATGTGAAGAATGTAGAGGGAGACTATATTATTTGCTTGTATGATGCAAGCAGTGTTTTAAAAACTTGCCGTTTTGAACCAATAACTGGTCAAACCAATTGATTCATTAGCTGACCGGGTCAAACTGGTAGAAAAACCGGGTTTGATCCCTCACTTCGCCCAGAAACCACAAAAATCGGTGCTAACCGTCTAGTTTAGGACGAAACTGACCGGTTTATGGTCAAACTGGCTGGTTAGCTGCCAAGGCCGTGGAGGATCCATGCAACACAATTTAGGAAGCTTCTAGAGTGTTTTGGAGGGAAAATAAGGGTTGTTTTCCTCCAAAAACACCCTCTCCAAGCCTTTAAAAGGAGCTTGCCCCTCTCATTTGTCTCACACATCTCATTTGGAGTTTTTGTGAGTTTGATTGGGAGCTTGGAGAGTGTTGAGTTTTTGCTGGAGTAGTCATCTTGGAGGCTTGGAGTTGGAGTTGGAGCTATTTTGGAGATAGTTTGGAGCTGTCAGTGGAGTTGGCATCTTCAAGAGGAGGCTAAGGAAGCTAGTTTGCATTTCCAGGTAAGGATTTTCACTTGAAAAATTCCTCATTTGACTGTTGTCCATGTATTAATTTTTTTTATGTGTTCTATGCTATCAAATCTCTAGTTCTATGCTATCAAATTTTGTAGGCTACATGTGCATTTTTTCCTCTAAATTTAGCTTTGGTTTTCCATGTTTCCTAGCTGCAATTTTTTTAAAATGGAAGATTTCTTTGCAAATTTTAATTATTTCAAGCCAACATAGCTCCAAAAGGCAAGGGCAGTGCATGGTCTCATTATGATTTGATTGATGAAAAACTAATATGCAATTTTTTCCATAAACCTATTGGAGGTGGGGATATTCTCAGATTGAAACAACACTTGGTTGGGATAAGAGGCCAAGTAAAGCCATGTGAAGCACCAAATGAAGTGTTAGGTCCTATTAGGGCAGAATATCTTTCCAAGTTTGAAAAGTTTGAGGAGAATAGGGCTAGGGAGAAGGCCATCCAAGATGACATTGCAAGGAAGAGGGAATTATTATAAGCCATGAAAGAGAGTGGGTATGATGATTATGAGATTCAAGACTCCTCTTCTATCCCTTCCACCAATGACCCCTTTCACTATGTTCCTCCTTCTTTTGACCAACAATGAAAATGAACAAAGAGAACAAACATCTAGAGTTATTTCTCATCCCAGCCAAGTCGTCAACCCACTTCGGATCAACATTGGAAAAAACAACGCAAAGAAACTTCTTATCAATACATTGCTAGATGGTGGTATGATGCAGATATCCCATTTAATGCTGCTTGCTCACCTTATTACCAAGCTATGTGGGACTCTGTTATAGCTGCAGGAAAGGGCTTCAAAGGCCCTAGTATGCATGACTTGAGGGGAGCTCTTTTGCAAAAAGAGATTTCTTCCATTGATGAGTATTTGGCTGAGTATAGAGATTCATGGCTCAAAACAGGTTGTTTCATCATGTCAGATGGATGGACTGATGGAAAGAATCACACTATCATTAATTTCCTTATTTCTTGCCCTCAAGGAACCATGTTTTTGAGATCAGTTGATGCATCTGATAAGGTGAAGGATGCAACCCTTCTATTTGAGCTTTTGGATGACATTATTCAGGAAGTGGGGGAGCAGAATGTTGTGCAGGTCATCACCGATAATGCCTCAAACTATGTTCTTGCTAGAAAGATGCTTGAGTCCAAATATAGGACCATATTTTGGACTCCATGTGCTGCACATTGCATAGACCTCATGCTTGAGGACATAGGCAAAGTGGAGTGGGTAAAAAACACTGTAGAGCATGCCAAGTGCATTACAAAATACATTTACAAACACTCAGGGCTATTGAGCCTAATGAGGAAAAACACTCGGGGCAAAGAGCTTGTTAGGCCTACAATTATGAGATTTGCAAATCACTTCCTCACGTTGCAATGTCTCAATGCTCAACAGAAAAACCTACAGAAAATGCTTTCTTCTGATGATTGGCCTGAATCTCAGTGGGCTCGTAGACAAGATGGCAAAGACACCAAAAAGAAAGTGTTTGACAATTATTTTTGGAAAAGGTTGTAGAGCTTGTGAAAATTACTAAGCCCCTTGCTAAGGTGCTAAGGATGGTGGATGGGAAAAAATTGGCCATGGGCTACATTTATGAGGCTATGGATCAAGCAAAGGAGCAGATACAGGCAATTTACAAGGACAGGTTAGCTAAATATGGTTGTATATGGGAGATCATTGATAACATATGAAACAATCAACTCCATCGTCCTATACATGCAGCTAGGTATTTTTTGAACCCAAGTATCATTAAAAGCTTGGCTAGGAGATCTACAAGACTGGATTGATTGATTGCTTGGAGCGCACGGTCCCTTTCCATGCAGACCAGCTAGAAATACATAGACAACTTACTCTTTTCAGTATGGCAACTGTTGCCTTTGGCAAAAACTTGGCAAAGATGGCAAGAGATGTGGATCAACTAGGTAAGCAATTCCAATTTCCAATTTGTTTTTCTTTTCAAGTTAAATTGTTTACAAATTTACAATTCAAATTATCTATAAATACTTGTAATCTGTAAATAAGTAATGAAATGAACTAAGTTACTAATTAATGTTTTTTCTTTGCAGCACATTGGTGGGAGTCATTTGGTGGCCAATGTCCTCAATTGCAAAAGTTTGTAGTTAGAGTCCTTAGCCAAATTTGCAGTTTTTTAGGTTGTGAGCGCATTTGGTCCGTTTTTGAGCGCATACACATGAAGAAGAGAAACCGTTTGTAACAAAAACGGTTAAATGATCTTGTTTTCATGCAATACAACCTTCGACTAAGGTGGAACCAAATGATGAACAAAACACTTGATCTAGATCCCATTATGTTGGACGAGATTGATCCAACATCAGAATGGGTGGAGGAGACCGAAGATCCTGTGTTTGATGCTGATTTTGATATTGACATGGCATTAGCGGGGGATAAGCAGATTTGGTGGTGCCATCAAAACCAGGATCAGTAGCCGCATCAAGGAAAGACAAACAACCAATGGAAGGCACTAGTCGTGCAACTCGATCAACTCGTGCTTCCATTAGGTCCACTTCCATTGTTATTGGTGGCAGTGCTACTGAGGTTGAGGCATCCTCAGACTTTGAACCAGATGATGTCTATGTAGCTCCTGATGATGATGATGATCATGTGTCTATTAGTGGTGATGAATTTGATGATTGATTATGTGTAGACTCTAGAGTCTAGACTTGTAGTCTTGTAGTAGGCCAATGGCCTCATAGCTTGTAGCATTGTTTTTGGACTTTATAGGTCATTTAGAGCCTCATTGCTTATGTATTTTGTTAATGGTATGTATTGCACTCGGTGCCATTTTGATATATTCACCTTTACATGTTATATAAATGAACAAACTTTGCATATTTTGTCTCTATTGGCTTGGGATCATGGTTTTAAATCTTAAAAATAGTTTTTTTCATTAAAAAATAATTATTTAATGTATTTTTCAAAAAACCGGTTCATTTAGATCTGACCAGTCCCGGTTTGGCTGGTTCCAGTTTTTAAAACTATGGATGCAAGTGAAGGTGCCAAGGAGGACTTGTTGGTGTCTATGTTAGCTTGTGTAGCATCTTTGGTGAAGTGACTAGCTTTGGTTGAGAGTGATTCCTAGCTAGGAGGACTTGGTAGCTAGGGTTGTCTTATGGTTTCTCTAGCTAGTGTTAGGAGAACGTGACTTGTACTAGCTTTATAGTAAGTTTTGATATGTACTTGTACTTCATCTTATCTATATCTATGAAGTGTTTCAGCATGCCAGATTTTGTGCACTGGCAGTTTTGATTTTCAGCTTATGTTATTTTCATGATTGAGTAGATTCTAGAGCTGGTAATGCATGCTAATTTGACATAACATTGAACATAATCTGTTAAGTGATATAACACATATCTAGAAGATAAAAGGCCAGATTTACTACTGTAATAAGTATTTTCCTTGGGAAGTGTGCTCAAAGCGCTGAAACATTTTGGCATGGAAGTACACTGATTTATATTTACTATTTATTTGCTTGGGTTGCTTCATGAATTCGGTTGAAGGAAGTGAAGTATTTGCTGCTGTCAATTAGTATTTCAGATTCACCCTGATGTTGAAAGCTCTTAGCAAATAGATTTGGGAAACTTCAAGGTTGAGGTGAAATTTCAGAAAGTGCCATTTTTTGAAATTTATACATGGTATTAGAGCGGATTTGGCTGAATTACTCTCTTGGTGAAGAGGGATTTGGGTGTTTCAGTTGTTTAGTACATGCGAGAGGTGCTTGACCTAGTACATGTTGATTGGGGGTGAAATCCTATGGTGCTTGGGAGAAGTGCTTCGACGCTATAAGAGTTGTTCTACATTATTTGATGCTGATCTTTTATTAAGGTGTACTTCGGATTTGTAGGATGGTTGCTCTTGGTATTTGAGAGTGTGGGTGGATGGTGCTTCCAATTTCATACATTGGAAGTTCAAGCTGCAAATGCTTTTGGAGGATGCTGAGCTTTGGGAAAATGTTGAAAAAGAGATTGTTGCACCTACCGATCTGACAATGTTGGCCACCCTTGTTAAGGACGAGGCTAAGGAAAATATAATCACGTTTGGTTTAATGAAGGATCACTTCATTTGTCACATTGCAGATTAGACAATCGATAAGTTGATGTATGTGGCTTTGGTTCGTTTATATAAGAGTTCTTGTGTATCTAGACATATGCTCTTGTGAAATAAATTTCAACCATTTGCATAGGCAATACATGCTGCAGCTCATCTGGTCCATCCTTTTCATCTATCTGTGCACCATCCTCTAGATCCACATCCTATCATGTTGTTGGGTCCTTCTGATATTCTTGTGTCTTCCTATTCACAATATGGAGGGCATTGTGCATTGCAACGAGCCTCTCTGCTCTCCTAGAGGTAAGTCTATTCCTCTTGATAGAATGGATGAAATTATATGTGGACCAGTTCCTGTCTGCTATGGAGGAACTAACAATATGAGACAATAAGTGAATAGCAAGATGTTGGACCACTGGAGTATCATCCCTATGCATGGTCCACCAACCAATGGGGTCATTTTGATCTTCCTTTGCATTAGGCTTGTTGTAAGGGACCATTGAGACCTATTGCGTCCACTGCTTGCAAAGTGTTCTCCCCTCTTTTGCATTGTACATTTTTGTAATGACAACTTGTAATCCCTTCTTGATCTCTGGATCCTCAATGAGAAGAATTCTACTAGGCTTTATCATATACCATTTTGGATTAAGTGCATATGTTGCCATGTGCAATGGAGTATTAATTCAATCCCACTTATGATGAATAATAGGATGAATTTGATTTGTATAAAACTTAAATCTTCAAGGAGGGCTCTTTCTCATAAATGGCTGCCTTCACTTGACCCAACATGCGATGAAAAATCTCATAGATTTCTCCAAGATTAGGAGAATTTGTGTTAGTGTAACGAATGACCTCAACTATAAGGCATACAACAGATAACTACAATATGTCCACCAAACATTATCCAATATCCAAAGCCTGATGTTCTTCCCCCCATTTATCTTGATTATATCCACTTGTTTCAATCCAGAGTCACAACCATGTTGTACAATGTGTATTGCACTCCCAACATCCTCTCCAATAAGAGAAAATAAATAGCATTTCTAGTCTTTGTGGGCTTGAGTAATTCCTCCCTTGAGTGAGACCTATACATGGCCAAGAAGGTGTGGTGGTTGTAGATAAACATCTCTTGTAGTTGTCAGCAAGGTGGATACCCATTGAATTTTTCCAGTTTCTTTTAGTGCATTGTTTAGTGTGTGCACACAACAAGTGATCCAAAAAAATGCTTGAATTTACTCTGAATTAATAACCCATCTGATCTGCACACTGTTGTCGCATCTATCACAACTTGCACAACATTGATAGACCCAACCTCCTCTCTAGCATCTCAAAGAAGTTTAATTTCAAAAGCTATATCTTTGCACTTTCTAGAACAATCAATAGTTTTAAGAAAGAAAGGCCCATCTTGACATGTAACTATGATGTTGATAAATGGATGTTTGATAATGTTTGTCTACCCATCTGTAGCAATAGAATGACCTGCCTTCATCGATGTCTGTCTCATCCACTCTTTCTGCACATTAATATTGGACACTTGCCTTTCTAAAATCACTGTCTTCAGCATATGTTCACCTGGGGGCACAGATGAAGGTCCTGATGCTGCAAGTGCATGGACCATCTCCTTATCATAAAGAGAGTGACTATAACATAGAAATGAATGCCACTGGAATTTTTTTTTGCCAATGGCATCATCTGTATCATCATGGTTCAGCTTACCATACATCCCTATAATAGTTGGTCCTGTTGCACAAGAATGAAGAACTCTTCTGTTTGGATGAAGATGTCACATTCTTAATAGGAGATGGTGGAGGCATAAAGCCCATGGATGCTTTATTTTTATATTCCCTTTTGGAACTCGCAGTTGCTTACACATTTTGATCAACTTGGGACATCACATTTTGGCTAGAAAAAGTGTCGTTTGCATCCGTTGTCATTTTCATCCTCAAAAATTCAAATCATTGTAGTATGGTTAATTTTGTAGATACATCAACCCCGTTGCCACCTATGCTGAAAAGGTGCTGTTTAACCCAACTATAACTCCCAAGGATAACAATATACAAGATTGCATGTTCAGTGGTGTGACCTGCTGCTTTGCTTTCCTAGTTTTTTGTTGGTTGAGAGGCCAAGTAATTTGGTTGCATATAGCAAAAATGGAAATTTTGGATCCATGTCTCCTTTGCATATTCAACCAAAATCCTTGGTGGCACAAACTAGTGCTGGATTGGGTTTCATTCAACGTTGATGAGGTGTTTCCACTTCCAACCTTTGTCCCATTCCCAATACAAACCTTTTCCTGGGCATCATAATCATTATCATTGTCACTGCTACTGCTATTGCTGGAATCACTCACATTGCTAGTTTTAAACTTTTATGCACAGATTTTTAATTTTTGGCAACCTGCAGCGAGAGTTTCTCATTAAATTATTATTATTATTATTATTTTTTAATGTTATGGTTGATGGATGCCCAAATTCTGAGTTTGAAGGTTGGAAATGAAAAACAGAGATAAAAGCACACACAAAAATAGCCCAGAAGTTAAAAAAACAGCAAGCATTTCAATTTCAGATTTGAGATTGAGGATTTTGACTCTTGACCCTACCTCCACATTGCTAGATGAAGAAATTTGTTGAAGTAGAAACTCAGAATGTTGAAGCAAAAATCTGAACAGTGAAATCAGGATTCAGGCTTCAGCTCAGGAGAAAATAAAATCTGAAAATGTTGAATTTGAAATCGGTCCACTCATTTAGCAAGAAAATTTATCCACTTCTTTAGCATGTTAGTTGATGCACTCCCTCTTTCAATCCACCAAGACAAATGATGAATCGCTCCAGCTCTCCATGCAATGCTAAATTGCTCAATCGTCCACAAAGTTGCAGCTAGTTAAATGGTGGCTCACCTTTCTCTTGGAAAAGACAAAATGAGTTTGTAAGTGAAATGTGAGAGAGAAAAATAGGTTTTAGAAGGCTTTATGTCTCTAATTTTTTTGTTTTGTTTTGTTTTTGTTTTTTATAATTTATTTACTTATTTTTTAATAATTTTGAAGGTTTATGGGAAAAAAATTGGCAGATCCTTCCTTTTTGGCAAATGTGCTTTGCACACTGGATAAAATTTTCCTTTTTCGTTTCTCAAAAAGGGGGATGTCATGAAATGTGTTGCCAGGCACCCCCAATCCCAGGAGCATGGGAAGCGGTTGGGGGGTATGCTTCTGTGGAAGATTGGATTTTTTTTCATGCCATGGCACAATTTTTTCAAAATCTCTTGAAATTGCACTTTTCTGCGGGTGATGTTTTTTTTTTGGGTTCCACATCATAACAATTTTGCCAATACATTGACGATATTTGCAGCACTGTTTTTTGAGACCATATTTTGGTGAGTCAGTCAGTGCCACTGCCATATTGTGTAGAGTATTACAACCAACTGATCTATCCACATGTCACAGGAGCATTTGACCAATTTGAATGCCTTGTTCAACATTGATCAACACAGCTTTTCTCAAAGCTATCACCTTGGGCTCGATACTTACCCTTCCATTTACTCTGAAATGACAGTAACTATGCAAGGAAAAGGTTCATGATATTCCTTATTGCTTTGCAAGTCTTTTAGTGGGTCTTTTTTTGTTTTTGTTAATTTTCTTCATTTACGCCTATTTGACCTTGTTGAACCCTCTTTTCTGACCAGTAGGAAAATGGTTGCCACTGTTCTGTAAACCTTCTATGATAAGAGGCCTTTTGAATGTTGTTAAGTATCAACATCCTACTCGAGTCTTTACACCACATGGGTGATCAGTGGTTATTTAATGAGCAGATAAATGCCGTTAGAAGGAAAGTGTTTAACAGGAGTTCCCAAAGTAGGTGATGCACTCGCTCCTTCAAATTTAAATGATTATATAAGTGCCGATGGCAATGGGCATGTAATGTGATAGATGGAGATATCCTTTACCAGGTTAACTTTTATTCAACTTTAAAACATTGGTAATGACTGAACTCTTCTATTTTTTGATTAGATGTTAGCTTTGAGTTTTGATAAATGGTTATTGTTTTATTTAATTAAGCTTCATGGATCAAAGCGAATATTAAGTTTGTTGTCTTATATATGCTGCAGAGCGTCGACAGCTGTATACACCGGAGGAGAAGATTCTTTTAAATCAACGTACACCTGATCTTCAACGAGCCACATCAGTGAGTCCTTTCAACAACCAGTGCTTTTGGCAATTGAATATATTTGTTAAGTTGTATTTTCTAACTTCTCACAATATCTGTGTATTCCTTAACCTTTATACTTTTCCTTTTCGAAACACACTTTGAATAGCAAGGAGATAATAGGCATCAACAACACACCCTTGTTTCAAGATGTAACTTGATTTAAAGAGATCGAGAGACAAGTTACTTCAGGTGGCTCAGTGCTACATATACTGTTTAAAAATGAAGGATTTCAAAATGATACTTATGTAAAAGCTTCTTGGAAGATTTCAAAGCAGCAGTTTGGGAGATGCTGGAAACCCATTCAACATTGAATGCATTCAGTCTCCAGTGAATTTTATGATTTAAACTTGATAGCAGTGCAGTTTTGAATAGTTTTTTTTAAAGATATTTCAGGCCTGACATAATACTATTTTGAAGCCAGACCATCATTGGTTATCACTAATCTGATGAAGTTACTGTTGCAGAAGCACGTAACACTGTAGAATATGTCTATATAAATAATTTTTATTATTAATGAATGAGTTGATGCTGACATTCCTTCGTCACAGTGTGCCTAAATAGGCATTGACTGGTCATGAAGGTTGAATGGTCATGTCCAATGACTTATCCCTTCATAACTAATAAATTTTCATTAATGTTTATTAATTAATTATTTATTATTATTATTTATTGTTTAATAATTTTTATTAATTATTTATTTATTCATAACATTGTCACCCCCTTAAGATGCTTTGTCCTCAAAGCATGGGTAATGTTGGGTGTTGTCAAAACTTCTATGTTTCCCATGAAGAATCTTCTTCTCGAAGTTTTTTTCCATCTAATGAGGTATTCTTTAACAGTTTTAGAATGTAAAACCTTTTCTCTAGTAGCAAGAACGCCTTCTAGTTCTAAAACGATTCTTCCTTCATCATCAACTTTGGGTATTTTTGTTTGAGCTGATTGACTTTGTCCTAACATTTTTTTAAGACATGATACATGGAACACATTATAGATCCTATAGTTATTTGGTGATTTCATTCCATAAGCCACTTCACTGATTTTTTTGATTATTTGGAAAGGTCCATAAAATTTTGGAGCCAACTTGTTCTTTCCTTGTTGATTCAGAGATAATTGCTTGTAGGGTTGAAGTCTTACGAAGACCCAATTGCCTTCTTCGAATTCTCTTTCTGAATGGCGCTGATCTGCTTCTTGTTTCATCCGATTACTAGCTGTTGTTAAATTTTCTTTCAATATTTTAATGATTTGTTGATTTTCTTCCAACTGATTCTTCACTGCTTGAACCTTAGAGTCACTTAATGCGAAGTCCTTCCATTTTGGAGGTTCATAACCATATAAGGCTTGAAAAGGGGTCATTTTAGCTGATGTATGGTTGGTGGAATCGTATCACCATTGGGCTACATATAACCATTGAGACCATTTATTTTGTTTATCTGTTACGAAATGACAAAAATATGTTTCCAAACATTTATTCACTATTTTTGCATGTCTATATGTTTGCGGATGATAAGATGAACTCATGTTAAGGGATATTCCAACCTGGTTACAAAAGTCCTTCTAGAAATTCCCTTTAAATTTGCATCTCTATCGCTGATGATGACCTTTGGGAGGCCATGTAATTTATAGATGTTTTTGCAGAAGACTTCTGCAATTTGTTTTGTTGAATCTGTCTTCTTAACTGCCATGAAATGTGCATATTTGGTTAGTCTATCCACCACAACAAATATTTTTTTCTTTTCCATTAGACATAGGCAACCCTTCAATGAAATCCATTGAGATTTCCTCCCATTTCTGATTTGGGATATGTAAGGGGTGAAGTAATCCTGGGGTTAGGACATTCTCATTTTTATTCCTTTGACAAACGTCACATTCAACGATGAATTTTTGGATTTCTTTACTCATTCCTTCCAATAGAACGATTGACGAGTGTTATAGTATGTTTTGAAGAACCCAACATGTCCTGCTACAGGGGAACTATGTGTTTCCTTTAGAGCCTTCATTTTAAATTTGGAGGATGGAATTAGATAAATTCTACCTTTATACCATAATATGTCATTTTTCCATTCAAAGTTTGGATGTTGATCAATATTTTCAATTATAGAACAAGAGTTAGGATCTTTGGTGTGATTTTTTTTGAATCTAACACATTAGAAACTCCTACTGCAATATCTGGTTTATTATCTCCTACTTGTTCTTTACATTAACAAGTTATTTTATAATATAAACATCGAAATAAACACAATTGCAGCCTTCACAAATATACAGATCAACAACTGAAATAAACTGAGACAACACAAGGGACACCGTTATTTTTGGACAATCGTCCCCAGAAAAACCCAATGCGGGAAAACCGGTGCAGCATATACGAGGGTTTTATTATTAAGCAGATTCCTGAATACAACTAGGGCGCCAGGGATGACTCACCCTGCAGAGAATATCCTCAGCAATAGTACCTTTCTCTGGAGACAGATATTTCGGCTAATCAGCAACCAGATGATTGGCCCCACAGTGACTTCGACTGTTCCTCAGCTAGACAGTGAAAGCTGCTCCAAGCTATCTTCTGAAACTGCGTCACCTTTCTACTGCTTTGCGTCAGCTGATCAGCTCCTAGTCTGCCTCATAGAAGTTCCTTAGCGCACCTCTTCAGCCCAGCATCAGCCCTGTAGCCCTCTGCACTGCTTGCATCAGCTTTACGGCCTTTTGTGTCCTCTGCGCTGGCCTCCTTAGCCTCCGCGTCAGTTCTGGATGCCTCTGCGCCAGCCCTCCTTGGCTCTGCGCTATCTCTTCGACACTTTCATTGCCTCTCTACTATGTATTCTTGGCCTCTTGCTGAACTGCCCCTCGCTGCAACTGATCACACACTCGATTTCCTCAGCAAACCTCGCTCCAGAAAATCGAATTCTTGATCTCTCTTGGCGTGTCTCCAGCTGACCCTGAAGCCTCCTTTTATACTTTTCCTGTTGACGATTCAACGGCCGAGATTAAGTCCCTAATCAATGGCTAAGATTAGATCTGGCTTGATCTTCATTATTTAGAACTTTCTCACCCATATTATATTAATACACATTAATATTTTAATTTTCCTAAGTTTAGACTTAGCAACCCCATCAAAAATATTAATTATTTTAATTCAAATCTCATCTAACCAGCGAGGAACTACTACCAACGCTGCACATGTTGTTATGCTTTCATCTTTTCGTGAAAATGTGTCGGTGACTATGTTATCCTTTCCTCTTTTATGTGATATTTCCACGGGAAATGTGGAGAGTTTCTCTATCCATTTTTGTTGTTCTGTAGATAATGTCTTTTGTTGTAACAAAAATTGAAGACTATTGTGATCTGTACGAATCAAGAATTTGCTTCCCAAAAGGTATTGATGCCATTTATTGAATGCATGTATGATGACAAACATTTCTTTATGGTAAGTAGTCTTCAACCTTTCCCTTTTGTTGAGTTTTCGACTTTCAAAAGCTATCGAGTGGTTGTCCTGCATTAAAACTGCTCCAATTCCGAACCCTGAAGCATCACATTCTACCACAAAGGGTTTGGAAAAATATGGGGTTGCTAGTATTAGAGTAGATGACATTACTTCTTTTAATGTCTCAAAACACTCTTCTGCTTTGCTATCCCATTGAAAGGCATTTTTCTTTAACAAGTTTGTTAGGGGTGCAGTCAAGTGCGCATAGTTTTTGATAAATCTTCTATAATATCCTGTTAATCCCATAAACCCTCTTAGTTTTGATATATTTTTTGGTTTTGGCCATTCTTTGATTGCTTTGATTTTACTAGGGTCTACCTTGACTCCTTCCTTGGATATGATGTGACTGAGGTATTCAACTTTCATTTTACCAAAAGTACACTTCGATAATTTTGCATAAAACTGATTCTTTTCTAGTAAGGAAAGTACTTCCAAGTGCTTGGGTGCTCCTTCTAGGTTTTACTGTAGATGAGGATATAGTCAAAGAAAATTAATACAAATTTTCATAAGTATGGATGAAAAATGATGGCGGACAAATCCCGCCAACCCAGAATCTCTGTCTCAGATTTAAAATACCGCAACGGAATTTCCTTATCTCCTGTTCCACCCGGTGATTATGCGCTGGCTTGTTTAACACACTGGCCTCTGTTTAAATCCTTTTACAGAACCATCCGAGCTTGTTAACACATAATGCGTTTGTGCGCTTCATGAATTCTTAAAGGAATTCTTTAACTGATGGGTTCACAACGCGGACTTTTCCTACCTCCATAAATAAATGCGTCCACACATTAAACGGCGCCTGTCTATCATTTCATGCTTATTCTTCATTATCCTTTCAACAGAAAACATGCCATGCGCGCCTGCACATATGGGTTTTCATGAAGGTATATTTCCCTTCCTCCCTGCAACACTGTGACTATATATATATATATGACAGTTTTATAAAACCTTTGGATAGCACTTAATGAAGGGAAGCTTGGCAATTACGCAGCAAATATATGCATATATATACATTATGTCTTACGTGGCGTTCCCACATGTAATTGATACATATAACAGCCAGGCATAACAGCATCCTCTTTCTCGGTCATTAAACATACAGTAAATCTTCAATTTAAACCTGCGCATACAATATATATATATACCTTTTCTTCACTTGATGCCGCCGCTGGTTATAAGCTCCCGCCCCGCCTTGTTACGCTGTGGCTTCTCCAACGAACCCACAGTTTACATTGCTTGGTTTCGGAGTACAGACCTCGCCCACCTTATAACTCGCCTATGCACAATCAAATCAAGTCTGTATGATGGAGGCAGAGATAGAGGTTGTCTTTACTTGGTTGTGGCGCTGGGTACAGGCTCGTATGTATCTATGTAGGCGGAATTTATCGACGCACAGGCTCAGTTATATACTGCTTCCGGTTGATGTATATATATAATCGCCCGTTCCAATTCCGCAAGCCGACGAAATGGGCAACTCTCCCTTCCAAATGGCGTTCTGTCACGAATCTTCAACTGAGCATTCACGAATCTTTAACGGTTGCATACAATAGAGATATCCTTCACGCCATCGCTGATTACACTTTGAAGGTTTGGATAACCTGAGATGGGATTTAGCTAAGACCGAATTCAATTGTGCGTCCACAATTCTGTTAAAGAATGACACCTGCGTACACAGTGTTTGAACTCGCTGTCCGTCCACAAGTTAAACATATAGATACGGTTCAGCGCTTCCGCTATGAACTCACAAGGGGAAATCACCGGATTAATACACTACAATACGTATGGAATCATAACCAGAATCACCGTGCCATTCAACATTACATAACTGTATATATATGCGCCATATAAAATCAATTACAAACAGAGACAGAAATCAGTAATCATCGGTTATCCACTTAACAATTACGATACACCAGCACATATACGATTTCAACATGCTCATATTCACATAAAACTAATATTTACACAGAACTTGCTCTTCAAGGCCAGATATGCAAATCCATGGCCCTTTTACAAACTGCTGAAGGCTTACAGCCTTGCTGATCAAGCCTGTTCTCTATCAACCTCTCTCACCATCTCTCATAATTATACAATTTAAAAAAAATCATTTAATTAAATGCTCAATCCCTTCAATTCCTCAACAAACCCCTAAATCTCTCAACATCCCTAAAGGATAGATCTTTATCCCTAAAATCCTTCAACTAATTAAATTCCCTCATATCCTTTTATTAATAAAAAGATATTTACATAAATCCTCACCTTCTCCTATTTAATTCAAATTAATTAATAAAATATTAAAAATCATCACACCCCATATTTACAAATTAATATTATCACACCCCATATTTACAAATGGAGAAAAAGGTCTTGATGCTCCTGCATCAAAAAAGCTCATTCATAGTTGCTTGGAATGTAGCTGGGGCATTTGTTAATCCGAATGGCATGACCTTGAATTCATAATGTCCTTATGAGTTATGAACGCAATCTTCTTGATTTCTTCTAGCCTTACTCGTACCCTGATCTTAGATCTAACTTTGAGAAGTATTTTGTGCCATGGAGTTCGTCTATTAACTCATCTATGAACAGAATGGGAAATTTGTTTTTTTATAGTTATTTTGTTTAACCCTCTATAGTCTATACATAGTCTAAAAGATCCATCCTTCTTTTGAACCAATACCACTGGAGCTGCATATGGGTTTCTACTTTTTGTAATAACTCCACATTTTAGAAAATCTTGAATTAGCCTTTCTATCTCTGTTTTGTGATGATGAGGATAGCGGTATGGTTTGATATTAATGGGTGCTGCATCTGGTTTGACTTCTATAATGTGTTCTATCTTCCTTTCTGGCAGTAACTTCATAGGAAATTCTTGAAATACTTTGTTATACTTTTGGACTAGGGCTGCAATCTTTGGTTGTTGTGATTGAACTACATTTGTAGTTAATAATTCTATTTGTTGACATTGTGCGATATATACTGGTGCTCCTTTTTGAATAAGTTTCTTCATTTGTTGTGCAGATACAATTTGAGTAGGAGGTGGTTGGAATCCGAACAACTTATATCTTCTACTAGCGCATT
The DNA here is from genome assembly GCA_031772625.1 of Pinus tabuliformis. Classification (NCBI taxonomy): domain Eukaryota; kingdom Viridiplantae; phylum Streptophyta; class Pinopsida; order Pinales; family Pinaceae; genus Pinus; species Pinus tabuliformis. The sequence goes on along the minus strand of CM062820.1, from coordinate 357,571,320 downwards.
TGAACTAAATGAATTGCTTTTGATGATTTGCAGAGTATGTTCCCAATGTTTGTAGCCATTGTATTCCCAAAACGACATCTACTCCTCCTAGGGGTATTGTGTAGAAGCTAGTCTTCATTTCATAATTGCTTGAATGTAATTTAGGCTTGTGACATTTGCCAACTCCATCTATTTATTTTCCATCTACCATTATGAATCTTATATCGATTGTTGGGTACACAAATAGGTTTAGTTTCTTTGAAATATTCACATCTATAAAATTATGAGTGCTTCTTGTGTTTACTAACACAGTGACATTTTCCTTTCTTATGTGTCCTCTTAATTTCAGTGTTTGTGGTTGCGCTATTCATGTGATGGCAGCAAGAGAAATTTTAGGCACGATTGCTTCTTTTGGTTTTGTGCTTGGGGCTTCAATTCCCTCGTTAGTCTCTTCATTTGAATCATTGCTAGTTGAGTCTTTCTCCTATTCTGCTGCACAAATGTAGAGTTTTGGTGTGTTGCATTTATGACCCGATGCATATTTGTCTCCACAGGTCCAACATTTGCCTTCTCTAGGTTTGGGTAGCGGTTACCTTCTTCTCGTAATTGGTGTAGTATGTACTTGTTAGATTTCTCTGAGAAATTTTTACTTGATTTTTCTTTCGAATATTTGCTTGGTTTCTCGAAACCTGTGAATGATGTCTTATTGAATTTGTTTTTTTGTTCAATAAGCCTTGCCGCATTTCTAGCATCTTCAATAATGTTTGGTTTTCATAGTTTCAACTCGGCACAAATATAGTCCTTTAGTCCACATATATACATTTTAAGTAATTGTTCTTCAATGAATCCTCTTTGTCGTGTAGCCAATACTTCCCATTCGTGGGTATAGTCGCTTACAATTTCCTTCTGCTTGAGATGTACAAATTTGTTGTAGACATCATTTTCTTCTTCATCGTAGAATCTTTTTAGCAAGGCATCCTTGAATTTCTTCCAATGAAAGAACGAGCATCACATTTTCCAAACCACCACAGGAATCAGTCATATGCTTCTCCTTCCCAATTTTTAGACGCTGTCATGATTTTCATATGTTCACCTAATGGTGTGTTTGATTTGAAGATGCCTTCTATCTTATTGATCTAAACAATAACTCCCTTATGGTCTTTACCATCGTGCTTGGGTAGCTCCTTTTTAATTCGTTGATAGTCCTTCCATGGAATTTTTGTATGGTACCGATTTCCTGTGAAGTGTATTTGTTGAATCTCATGATTTGGGGGATCTTTGCTATTTTGAGATTTGGGACTTTGTATTGGCTCTTGAGCGTTTAAGGGATTTACAAAAAATGAATTCACCCTTCCTACTAGTTGGTCCATTCTTTCCTCTTGTTCCTTAAGCCTAAGAGTTGCTTCCTGTTTGTCTTCCTCTCTCAATTTTAAGAAGGCTTGCCAACGATAATCAAAATCTCTGCTTTCTTGGCTTTGCATTCCTTGCAACATTTTTTCAATATTGTTTATTTTATTGATATTTGTCGCTAATTGCTTTTGAGTTTCAATTATCTCCTTCTGTCCTTCTCCCAACTCTGTTTGTTTCTTTTCAACATTGTCGAGACGATGGTGTACTTTATTGAGCTCCTCTCGGTATCTATTAACATAGGCTTGTAGCTCATCATTGTTCTCAATTTTGGGTTTGGCTTTATTCTTCTTGGCGGAACCCACTTTTTTTTAATATATATATTTATATATTTTATTTTTTATTATTTATTTTTTTCCCGAAGAAAAATCGTAATTTTATTCAACTTGAAATTCAAGGAACAAAATTACATTTTGCAGATGCCTATAGGCATTCCTTTAGATCAGCCTTTCGACTGATGCCCCAAAAAAATAAAACAAAAAAAAAGAAAATATAAAATTACATGGCGAGTCAATAGCTGGCGACTAAAAGCCAAAACCAACCAGAGAGAAGAGACTGGGACTAAGAGAAAAAACTTAGTCACCCTTTTCTACCCTTCTTCTTATCTACTTTTCGCCATCCTCCTTGATTAGGAGTGGACATTACAATGATTAGTTGGTTGTCTGCTGTTTTCTTCTGATGTTTTTTATCCGAGTCTGAGCTCTCAGAGGAATAAGGATGTTTGGATCCTTCGACTTCCTTCTCCTTCTGTATTTCTTGATTAAGATTTCCTTCCACATCTGGATTGTGTGACCTTGCTGCCACCATTCCTTCCTGATTGATTCCTTCGCTTGGTGGGGAAACTTTGTGAAAATTCCTACACTCAAGGAACCCATACTGTAGCAAAACTGAATTTACTTCTCCTACTTGATTTTAATATACATTATCGAGTTATTTTATGAAGAATATTGAAGTAAATTACTTCTGTAGCCTTCGCCAATTTAATTTGATTACATGAAACAAGAAATTGAGCAAAGAACAAGATACACAGGACACCGTTATTTTTGTGCAAAATAGTCCCCGGATAAAACCAATGCGGGAAAACCGGTGTAGCAGCTCTGAGGGTTTTATATTATTAAGCAATAGTTTTGAATACAATGTTGGATGCCCTCCTGGCAATCCAGTTATAGAGAAAAATATAATGGCGGAAAACTGAGTGAGATTACCTCACTTCACCTGGCAGTTTTCCGCTGATCCGGCAGCAGAACTGGCTAACGCGGTTATCTTTGCGTTGCCCCTGCGTCAGCTCTGTGCTCTCTTCTACCTCCTGGAGCTTCTGCGTCAACTTCTCCCGGCTGTTTAGCAACTCCCTGGCAGTTTCGGATTTCTGCGTGAAGGCAACTTCTCTTTTGCGCTAGCTCTCCCTAGTTCAGCGTCAGGCTTGCGTGGGCCTAGATTGGCCCAATGTCAGTCCCTCTAGATGTTGCGCTGCCTCCACTAGTGGCTCTTCGCCTCTCTGCCTAGTATTCCCGAACTGTCCCTGCCCCTTTGCTGCAGAATGATCACTTAGTTCGAATTTCTCAGCTTCGTAGCCCCAGAAATTTCGAACTTTAGATCAATTCGTTCTCTTGGTGTGTGTTTCTAAATGAAACCCAAGCTTCCTTGTTATACTTTTCTCATTGAGACTTCAACGACCGAGATTAAGTCTCTAATCAACGACTAAGATTAAAAACTTGACTTGATATGCTTTCTAGAACATTCTCACCCATATTTTGATTAATACCCAATAATACTTCAATTTTCTTAAGTTTAGACTTAGGAACCCCATTAAAAATATTAATTATTTTAATAAAATACAATCCGGGTCGAATTTCACCAAACGATTTCTGGGTTCTTTAGAACTCATGTGCCTTAGCCTTTCCACCAATTTTCATGGCTAGAGCACATCCGATGCTACCAAAAACTAACACTCCCTCTTAGCGAGGAATGTGCTTTAGCAACAATGTCCAACTGCATGCTGCTATGTCTCTTAAGCATCTCTTTTCTGCGCTGTTGTTGCCACCAACACTGTGTTGCTACTGCTACTGTACTGCTGCCCATGACACTGCCACTGCCACTGTTGCATCTGTACTACAACTCCTTCTGCATCTGCTGCTAACACTGCTAGCTCTGCACTGCGTCATTTTCCAATTTCTGTTGCTCAGCAATGGAAAAGCATCCCAAATTTCTGAACTCACTGTGTTCAACATAATACCATGTGAATGTTGGAATCTGACTACTACTAGTCTCTGACCCTCTGAATCTTCTGCACTGCTGTTGACTTCTGCATTGTGCCATCTACATTGCTGCCAACCTTGCTTTGCGTTGATCAGTCTTTGGTCTCAGGCTATTGCATTTGTCTCTCCAACCAACCCACTGCATCATCTGACACTAAGTCCATCTCGCTACTGCTGAATCTCGGGCTCTCGTAGCAAGGAATTGATCCAAGAGGTGGGTTCCTCAAGGATCCTGCCCACATGTAGTCCTCCCGACTACAGTTCTATATCGCCCCATTTCCCTCCTGGAGATGCGTGGGCACTCATGGCAAACTCATCTTCGTCAATTTTTGCTGGAGCAGCCTTAGGATCATGTTTCTCATCCTTATCCTTTTGCTTCAAAGGACACTGGGATGCAAAGTGGCCCATCTCGCCACATCTGAAACATTTCACCTTCGAAATGTCCTTCTTCCGCTTTTGCTTCTGCTGTCCCTTTGATGCTAGAGCTGCGTTCTCCTCCTCCTCCTTGGTCTTCGTGCCACTCCCACTGCTGCCATTGAGGTTGACCTTAACTAGATCCCTCCTTAATTCTTCTTGTTGAAGGGTTGCCCACATCTCCTCCCATGAAGGTAGTCTTTCCCTGCCCAATATACTTTGGATGAAGACTTGCCATTCATCCGAGACTCCATTCAGGGCCGTCCTTACCATCGCGGTAGACTGAGGAGTAGACCCCACTGCAGCAAGTTGGTCTCTGGTGTCCTGAAGACGTTGAAGATAGGAGTTAACCCCTTCTCCCTTCTGCATCAATGTCCGCTGCAACTTTTGTTCTAAGTACATCTTCTGCTGTTCGGAAGAACCTTCATATAGTGAAGACAAAGCTTCCCACATTTCTTGGGCTGTATCTTTGCCCTGCAAGTGTGAGACCACATGATCTCGAACTCCATCGAGTATGAACCTCTTCGCCTTTCCCTGCTCGACCTTGTACTTCTTATTCTGATCATTGTCTGCGGGAACAACCACAACACTCTTGACGTAAGCTTCGAGATCATACTCCTCTAGAACAACTAAGATTCTGGTCTTCCATATGACATAGTTGGAAGCTCCTTCCAACTTGTCTTGATCTTTGAGCCCATGTGATGCCATCTCACCCAAACTGTCGAATTGACTCCTCTAGTCACTGCTCAGCACTGATTTGCTGCTCGACAAGTGAAAAATTCGAACTTTTGGCGAGAAAAGTCCTCTGAGGAGAAAATTCCCCTTCTGTGTGTCTTCGCTCTTTTCCGACGAATTTTTGCCCCGGCAGAAATGTGCCCTTCAAGCACTGCGCTGAGGCTTTGCGTCACTCCCTCTGCCTCTGCAAGCTCACGAACCGGAAATCGTACCTCTCTGTCGACTCTCTCAGAGAGAGATTTCCTCGGAATCTCTGCTTTCTCGACAAGGATTGCACAATCCCTTAAAGGGGATTCAAATTTCTACCAAATGCAACTATTGGCCTCTCTGCTCAGCGCTGGATCTGCTCTTCCTGTTTCAAAATCAATGCTTTGATACCATGTGAAAATTCCTACACTCAAGGAACCCCTACTGCAGCAAAACTGAATTTACTTCTCCTACTTGATTTTAATATACATTATCAAGTTATTTTATGAAAAATACTGAAGTAAATTACTTCTGCAGCCGATACCAATTTAATTTGATTACATGAAACAAGAAATTGAGCAAAGAACAAGATGCATAGGACACCATTATTTTTGGACAAAATAGTCCCCAGAAAAAACCAATGCGGGGAAACTGGTGTAGCAGCTTTGAGGGTTTTATATTATTAAGCAATAGTTCTGAATACAATGCTGGATGCCCTCCCGATAATCCAGTTACAGAGAAAAACATATTGGCAGAAAACTGAGTGAGATTACCTCACTTCACCCAGCAGTTTCCGGCTAATCTGGTAGCAGAACTGGCTAACCCCAACTATCTCTCCGCTGGCCCTGCGTCAGCTCTGCACTGTCTCTTCTGCCTCATGGAGCTTCTATGTCAACCTCTCTCGGTTGTTCTGGCCGACAGTTCCAAGTTTCAGCGTGAAGGCAACTTCTCCTCTGCGCTGGCTCTCCCTGGTTCAATGTCAGGCCTGCGTGGGCCCAGACTGGCCCAGTGTTAGTCCCTCTAGATGTTGCGCTACCTCCACTAGTGGCTCTCTGTCTCTCTGCCTAGTATTCCTGAGCTATCCATGCCCCTCTACTGCAGAATGATCACTTAGTTCGAATTTCTCAACTTCCTAGCCCCAAAAATTTCGAACTCTAGATCAATTCGTTCTCCCAATGTGTGTTTCTAAATGAACCCCAAACCTCCTTCTTATACTTTTTTCGTTGAGACTTCAACAAACAAGATTAAGTCTCTAATCAATGGCTAAGATTAAAAACTTGACTTGATCCGCTTTCTAGAACATTCTCACCCATATTTTGATTAATACCCATTAATACTTTAATTTTCCTAAGTTTAGACTTAGGAAGCTCTTTAAAAATATTAATTATTTTAATAAAATACAGTCCGGGTGGAATTTCACCAAACGATTTATGAGTTCTTTAAAATTCATGTGCCTTAGCCTCTTTACCAATTTTCATGGCTAGAGCACATCCAATGCTACCAAAAACTAACAAACTTGTGGATTTGAGTTATCCTTAGTTATGGGATTCTCTTCCTCTTCTTCATCAGGTTGTTGGGCTGGAAATTGCCATTTCTTAGGCTTATTGATTGGTTGCTTTTTCTTCCTAGGATCTTTCTTTGTCAAAGGACATGCGTTTTGTAAATGTCTAGTTTGTATACAAGAGCGACATTTGAATGCCATATTCTCATAATCTAAGAACTGAGTCTAGCATTGGTTGTTGTGTGTTAGAAAAATACCATCAAGAAGTCCTTTACTGATACACAAATTCAGGCAAAAGTAGATATTGCTTCTTCTGTTTTTTGTGTATCCATCTTAATGTATCTCCCTAGCAGGTTACCAATTCCTTCTAAGACTTTTGGATGCCAGAAATGAAGGGGTAAATTATGCAATCTTACCCACACTGGCATTTTGGAGACCACCATTGAGTTGGCATCGAATTCTAGGAACCATGGGGTGATAAATAGTCCCGCATTACCCTAGAACCATGGACCCTCTTGTATAACATAATCTCTGATCTCTGATGATTCAAATTTTACTATGAAGAAGCCTTTGGAGCATAGATGGACCTCACAGTTTGGTGTCCAGGTTGTAAAAATCCATTGAAAGAGATCTAGAGGTTTTGGCCAAAAACCATTAAACCTGCAAATAATTGCCTGGGATTGATAGATTGTGCGAAGATTAGTTGACTCTACTAGATCTATTGTCATTGCCAGAATTTGTTTTGTCTGCTCCACAATATAGGGCCCATGAATGTTTAGAGTCTATTCAGATTTACTTGATGCAGTAGATTTACCTTTAAGAGCGTCTTTGAATGAGGTAGATCCATGGATTGGTCTAGGCGCGCTTCCCTGCATTCTTAGGTTAATGATAATTGTGGAATTCCGATCTATGCCACAGTCATGTAGCTATTGATCATCCTTCATGGACCTACTGGCATAGATCAGACTTTGTGACTCCATTGCAATACCAGATCTGTTATGGATCTCTCTTTTCAAATACAGAACCAAAAATCCTTTTTGACCCCCATGAGGATCAACCTTTTAGATGGGGTTTGAACGAGATATCTACCTGGGGGGTTAGCTTCCCAAACTCTGCCACTTCCTTATTTGCCTCTGCATGCTTTGTTTCCTATGAGCGGCTATTACCGCATCCACCATGAAGCACGAATCCACAGTTGGAGAAAAGTTTGGGACTGTTGACGCCCTGCAAATTGCATCTAATAACCAGCGAGGGGATCCATGCATGGGGAGACCAGTTTCACGAGGATTCCTAGTCTCTATAGCAGCCGTAATACACCATTTGATGAGTAGAAAACGGATGATCGGGTCCAACAGTCTTGCATGTCATTTGCAATGGCTTCAATGATGTCATAGAAGAAACGTGCCAGACACAACGTCCATACAACAAAGGATTGCCTATATTGCCTCGCAACCAATCCATGTTACCTGTATTGTTCCAACGAGTAGACTTGGGAGAAATTGACACCATCGTGACCTCCACAGATTCAAAACCCCCGTCACCAATCTGCACCTTGTCCAACAAGCAGAGAAAAGCCACCTTAGGGACAAAACCCCCGCCTCCATTCGGCTCCCTGGCCCCTAATTGAAGAAAGGTCGATTGATATGCTGCGAAAATAGGTTTAATATGGCCCCAACCAAGGTTGTGATCACACCGAGACCCAAAAACCCCGTGTCCCGGAACCCCATTGGCCCCAACTTCGAAACCTGTGTCCTTTGCAGCGCCATGACTAACATAGGCGGAAAACGTAAACCTAGCCATCAATAATCAAACTAAAATATTTCGCAAAGCTTCTGCCCAAGCACATGTTATCACAATTCATATATAATAATAATATTATTATTATTTAAATATATATATAATTAGCTAATAATAGTAGTAGTTATATATATATATAAAATTATTAATTAAACTATATAATTAAATTATATAATTATATAATTAATTAATAAACTATATAATTATTATATTAATTATATAAGAAATTAATTAACTTATATAATTATATAATTAATTAATGTATATAATTTAATTATTTAACTTATAAAGACAAGACCATGGGTCGTGACGGTCAAAAAATGATTCGTGGAATGGATTACAACAGAAGCAGAGGTGTCGGGCACCATCGAGAGGATGTGTGGTGATAGGGATAATGATGGGGGATAGGCACGGTAGCTGCAAGGGGTGTGTTGGCTATGGTTCGATGGAAGGAATTGACTGGCAATAGAGGGTAAGTTGTTGGGGCGAAATGGCAGTGGAAATAGGATCACGCAACGTAGCGGGGAGCACGATGGCGGTGAGACACAGAATGTAGGTCGGATGAGGTACAACGATCGGGGATAGACGCGGAAGTCATGTCGGAGAATAGGGCAGCAGTCACGGATGGCACGGATCGACGATAGCTGTGGCAAAATAGGAACGATAAAGCAACGAACAAAGAATGGTATAGACTATGTAGCGTTTAATGTCTAGAGGTTGATATGGCTCTGATACCAATGTTGCAGAACCATATAACGCTGTAGAAGATGTATATATAAATAATTTTTATTATTAATGAATGAATTGATGCTTACATGCCTTCGTGATGGTGTGCCTAAATAGGTATTGACTGGTCACGAAGGTTGAATGGTGATGTCCAATTATTTATCCCTTCATAATTAATAAATTTTCATTAATGTTTATTAATTAATTAATTAATAATTATTATTATTTTTAATTTATTATATAATAATTTTTATTAATTATTGATCTATTCATAACAGTTACAAATCATTTACAAAATATAATGGAGAAAAGGAATTTAAAAAAATGATGGTTATGCGCATAGTGCAGTTGATGAGCAGGTGAATTGTGAAGTCAATCATTTCATTATAGAAGTGAAAAGTGAAAAGCAAAAGGGGCGATTATATATTGAGCATTGATCCCATCATAATAACTTCCGTGGTCCTGTTACCTCCCAACTTGTACGTAATGATAAAAGCCCTAATCCATGTTGATATTTGTAGATCGGAAGGTCTTCTATGTAGGCTAAGTGTCTAGCATGCATAAGAGAGTCCTCTTTAGGGGCTTGTTCGAGAGGAACAAGTATTATGATTTTTTTTTTAAAGTTTTATTTGAGGAAAAACACATTAATTTATTGATTAATGTTGGCTATTGAGATAAAGTTTCTAAGGATAAATAGTTTAATTGTGTAAGTGACTTGTATCTAATCTCCACTGTTGATCTAAGTGGGTTAGGATTAAATCCTAACCCTCTATCACTTTCGAGATCAGGGATTTGGCTCAATCAGAAATTATAAAGAGAGCCTAAAGGAGAGGATGAAGATGTTAAAATTTGGGTACCAGAGGACAAGTGGTTCCCTAAGACTTTGATCTTTGGCCTAGGGAAAAGTGTCCAAATTTATTTTTTACTTTTCTCCTAAAGTGACTTTATAAGTGGTAAAGTCAATTTAATTTAAAAATGACTTTATAAGTGGTAAAGTTACATTCTAATTTAAAAGTGACTTTATAAGTGGTAAAGTTACATTCTAATTTAAAGGTGACTTTATCAAAGTGAACGAAGAATTAGAAAGTGAAAAAGTGACTACGGAAATAAAAGGCTAAGTGGGTCTTTATTTAAGTGGGTGAGTTAAAAAATAGAAAGTGAGAATTAAATGCACATTTATTCTCATCCCTAGATCTAAATGAATCTTAGCCATTAGATCTTAGGGTAATCCAAAAGGTCATTTAGAGAATAAAAGGAGAAGAGAATAGAAAAAGATCATTCATTCTTTCATGAACATTTGAGAGAAAGAGAAGAGAGAACAAGGAGAAAATTTTTGAACAGTGAGGAAGTGAAGGAGAGCAGCAAGAAAACATTTCAGCAAATCTGGGCAACAACATTTATTGGCACGCATCCCAAGGAAAAACCATACAACAAGAGAAAGGCACAGAAATCGAGGAAGAGGGACAACAAGTTGTGGGCACATTTTTCGAAGCTGGTCGTATAGCATTTAATGCTGTAAAAATTTCTGTTTTGGCTGTTTTGTGGTCGCTGGAATTTTTACTGTGTATTTCAGTTTCTCTGTAAAAGCATTTTCATAAATAAAGAAGAGCTCTCAAACTGGTTTTATCCAAGAGTTGTAGGAGGTTTTTCCAGGGTCACATTGACCAAAAATCAATGTGTTATTTTTTGTGTGTGGTTGTCATAATTTTGTTGTGTTTTATTTCTGCAATTTCAACAGTTGTAAAATCTCTAAATTTGTGTTTTCAGAAAAATATTATCATTTCTAAATTTTAGAATTTTTATTATGCTTGGATTTAAAACTAAATGCATGGAGCGATAAGGAAAATTGATAACCGGAGTGGGGGTTGAAATTTCTTCATGGTATCAGAGCTTGGTTGGCTGAAAAGTGCAGTTTGGGACAGCAAAGTGAAAATTACAGCAAGTTGATTTTTACACAGAAAACAAAAATCTTTACCGCAGATTTGAAAATTTCAGTTTGATAGGATAGTGAAATATGTTTTTGGGTTTGAGAGTTGAAGACAGGTTGGATGGGCAGAACAACTACAATGCATGGAAGGAAAGAATCCAAAGCATCTTTGAAGAAGCAAAAGTCTGGGGCATTATGGTAAATACCACACAGAACCCAGTAGCAGTACCTGCTGACCCTGTACAGTTGGCAGAGTTTAACAAAAAGAATGCTAAGGCAAAAAGATTGATTCTGGAAGGAATCAAAGACCATGTCATTCCTCATGTGAGAGGAAAGACTTATGCACATGAGATATGGACAGCCTTGACTAGTCTTTACCAGAGCTCAAAAGAAAACAGAAAAATGGTCCTAAAGGAGAAACTGAAGGCCATTAAAATGGCTAAGACTGACAGTGCTACAACATACCTCACAAAGATCACTTCAGTGAGAGATGAGTTGGCAGCCGTAGGTGAGATCATTGCACCCACTGAGTTGGTGAGAATTGCTTTGAATGGTCTTCCCAAGACTTGGGAGAATTTTGTGGATGGCATTGTTGCACGGGAAAACCTTCTCGATTGGGAGAGGTTGTGGGATGATTGCATTCAAAATGAGATAAGAAAGAACCATCTTGGGGCAGCCAAACAAGTGGAGGAGGATGACAATGTGGCATTGTTAGCAAGAGGCAAGAAGGGCAGAGCAAAGAAGCAAGCTTCCAATAGTGGAGGCAAAAGCAAAGGTAAAGGCAAGTAGCAGAACAAGGAGAAGGACTATTCCAAAGTCAAATGTTGGAATTGTCAAAAGTTGGGACACTATGCTATTGTGTGTCCGGAGAAGAAGAACAAGAAAGGGAAAGACAAACCCATGGCAACTTCTGCAGAGATAGAGAGCTTCTCAGAGAGATTTGATCGGGAGTTTGGGTTCATAGCTTGTGAGGCCACTAGTGCAGGATCACCTACCATACAATTTCAGAGGGAGTGTGCCTTCCCCGCTATTAGCAGAGCATCTTCTAGCATTTGGTATGTTGACAGTGGTGCTTCCCGCCACATGACAGGAGTCAAAGAGTACTTCATAGAGCTTTCAGAGGGTGATATTGATACGGAGGCAGTACTTGGTGATGATAGCATTGTTAGAGCAGTCGGTGTGGGGACATTGACATTTGATAGGGGAGCCAAACCCCCTTGAAAGTGTCAGATGTTCTATATGTGCTTGGAATGAAGAACCTGATATCCGTCTCAACACTTGAGGATAGAGGGTATGATGTGTTGTTCACGAGAGGGCAGGTGCTTATATATCCTAGGGGAACACCAACTTCTTCAGCTAGAGACATCGGTGTGCACCATGCCAAGGTGTACAAGTTCTCATTTCAGCCCCTGATTGCATTGAGTAGCAGCACCCGAGACAGGATCGACAACAGATCTAGCAGTTCAAAGTTGTGTGAGATTTGGCACTGCAGGATGGGGCACATGTATCATGGGGCCTTGAGTACATTGCGGGAGATCACCATTGGTGTGCCAGATTTCAGTTTTGATCACCTTGATGTATGCAGAGGATGTGCTATGGGGAAGTTTGCCAGATTCCCTTTTCCTAGTAGTGACAGTAGAGCGACTGGGATCCTTGACTTGATTTATACCGATGTGAGTGGTCGGATGTCTCATGTATCCTTGAGTGGCTATGAGTACTGTGTTTTATTCATTGATGACCACTCGAGGAAGACTTGGATTTATTTCTTGAAGACCAAGAGTGAAGTCTTCAAGCGGTTTCAAGAGTTCAAAGCTCTTGTGGAGACCCAGATAGGTAGGAAGATCAAAGTCCTCAGGTCGGACAATGGAGGGGAGTATACCCTTGGTGAGTTTGTTGATTTTTGTGCTGAGGCAAGCATTAGGAGGGAGTTCACAGTTCCTTACTACCCCCAACAGAATGGGGTTGTAGAGAGGAAGAACAGATCCATTGCAGGGGTTGCCAAAGCCATGCTTCATGATCAAGGGTTACCTTTATTTTTGTGGGCAGAGGCCTGCAACACTGCTGTGTACTTGCAGAACAGGAGTCCACATTGTGCCTTGGGGAATGTGACTTCGGAGGAGGCTTTTTCTGGGAAGAAGCCTGATGTTGGGCACTTTCGTATCTTTGGGTGCCTTACATATTCCTATGTCCCCAAGGAGAACAGGACCAAGCTAGAGCCCACTGCAGACAAGGGCATCTTTGTGGGTTATAGCGAGACCTCAAAAGCTTATCGGATTTATATTCCTACACAGAGGAAAGTGGTTTTCAGGCGGGATGTGAAGTTCGAGGAGGAGAGAGCTTTCAAGAGGTCACGGGAGTTAGAGTATCTAGAGTCACCAGACCCTTAGGAGCAGCTGAGTCAGTCACAGGGATCCAGTGGTCAGGGATCAGGAGGTACGTCGATTACAGTGTCAGGGCCATCAGTGAGCAGTGGCTCTCAGAGTCAGGTGGGTGGTTCTTCGGGCAGCATGCAGGGCAGTCCGCAGAGCAGTTCACAGGGTAGTCCACTAATGGACAGTTCGCACGGTACTTCAACATCTACAGGCACAGGTTCAGGCATGAGGTCAGTTGACAGGCCTTCAGGAGTTCAAGCTTCTGATGATGATGAGGATTCTTTCACTCTGGTGGGAGAAGTATGCTCAGGGAAGAGGAAGCCCAAGTGGCTTCAAGATACCTTGCGCGAGGCCACATCAGTTGTTGGGCCAAAGAGATATGTTAGAGAGAGTAAATCACCTGAGCGGTTCTGTAGTTACATGGCATTGATAACAAGCATTGTTGACTCCGAGTCTTCTAGTTATGAGGAGGCAGCCAGCCAGCAGGTCTGGAGAGATGCCATGATGGAGGAGTATTCTTCTATTATGAAGAACGATGTTTGGGAGGTGTTGACCACTACCGGTCAACTACCCATGCAGTACACCCCCCTTTTCTTTGCAAAAAGGGGCAGCACCTGAGCGACGTGTCCGTGCCAGCCTACAGTCATCAACAGCTTGATCATTTTAATTGTAAACCCAGTCTGCATGTATGAATTGTAAATAATCTAAGCAGATCAGAGTCATGTATGTAAAATTGCCTAGGTGGACCTAACTTTCTAATGATAATCTACGTCCCGGGAGGTTTTTCGTCTCACCGATCTACGATCGGCAGAGTTTTCCTTCAACCTGACCCCAAAGCCGGGATGCATTTTGTTATTAGAACTTTAGGAGAATCCTAGTGTGTTAATCTGCTAGATTATAGTTGTGTCGCAGAAACTGGGTATTTTGTGAGGGTCTGTATTAAGTGGGTTTGTCCCCTTAAGATGTAAATTGTAAAAGTCATGATGTAATGTGTCTTGAGGGTTGAAAAATGTTTTAGTCCCCTCATGAGTCCTAAGTCCTAGGTCCTAGGTGATGTTTCCAACGGCTTAGTTCGAATGATCCATTTAAGAAAATAAATGAAATACTAAAATAATAAAATAAATAAAAAATTAAAAAAATAAAAAAATAAAAAAATGAAATAAATAAAAAATAATAAAAAGTTCATAAAATAAAGCAAAAACCCTAAATAATAAAATAATAATATTTTTTGTGAATGCATGCAAAATATCATTTTTTAATAAAATCGACGGATGAGATTAAGAGATGTCTTAATCCTCATCGACGGTTGAGATCACTTCAACATGGATCACTCAAACTAGCCGTTGGGATCATTTCCTTTATATAGGGTCTTAGGGGGTCATTTCAGAGTTTGGGATCTGATCTGTGAGTCTGTACTGAAAAAAGCTCTCTTGTAATCTGATTTCTGGTTAATAAAAGAAGACTTTGGGGTCCAAATCGTGCTGGTGTTACTCTCTGGAATTGCTGTGAGATCTTTAATTTTCTGCATATTTCAGTTTTCAGCCATTAATCATAGCTTGTTTTTTTTTTAGAGTATTGTGAGCACAGGTATCTTGTTCACTTGCTAGGGTTTGAGTGTTGCTAGGGTTTCTGAAATAATGGCAGGTATCTCCATTATTTCCTGAGATCTGGTAGCATTCTTTCTCTCTTTGCTGATGGTTGCTTGAGATGTGCAGGAGAACTTTTTTAGTAAAGAATATTGGTGGGCGTTTGGGGAAGTTCTAGGCTGGACCAGCCGACTCCCACAGGCTCTTCTTTGCAGAGCCCAGCTGATTTTGCCCTGGGTTAATCATTTAAAATTTCTTTCCTGTTTTACATGAGAAATTTTCTTCAGTCTGTTCACATCAAAATTTAAGTTCCAATACTTCGAAAATATCACTGCAATTATTGCTAAATTTGGCTGTGCCAGAGCTATAAATTTTTGTGACTTTGGGTAAATTTTGGAGGGTTTACTGCAAAATTTTGTATATCTGCCAAATTTCCTTTTTGCAGGATATCTGTTGTCATCATCTCTTGCCTATTTCGCTTGCAAGTGTTAAACATAAACCCAGAATCCAATAATCAGGGCATCCTGTCATCCGGTTGATACTAAGAAAAACAAGGAGGGGTTGCTGCTTTCTCAGCATAAAATCGAAGCGATTGTGGCAAGCATTCAGCGTTCAGACGACTGACACTTCAAATTGATGCACGGTGAGTCAGATTTGTGCTGCCGGCAACTCCAGGTAACGTATTGCACAGTTTAAACCCCAAAATAGTTTCAAGTTTTCTTTTCTTTTCAGCTGAAAGTTGAAGCATTATTGAGCGTGAATTGATCTGGTCATCAGAGCTTTCCTTAGCCTGCATTTTCCTTTTGGATTTATGCCCAGGAAGCGTACCACCGTTTGAAACAATCACGTTTGAGTTTGCTGTGGCATAATTTTTATACGAAGTTTGAATCGATTTTTTTTAGGGCTATGGTTCCAATCGTATTTGTTTTCCGCCTTTCGATTTACTTCACGTGATCTGCGGGTTTCTTTTAAGACATTTTCATTCAAATTTTCGTGCCAGCGTTTATCTGCGTCTTTGGGCTTGCGTTTCTCTGTTCAAATAGCCGATTTTTGTTGCCGTTTCATTTTACTGGTGCCCTCATTCGCGCCGGTAGCAGCAGAGCATGCGTATACATCCTGCGGTTGTGGTGCTAACTGGTATCACCTCCATCGAAAACCTTGCCTCCGTCGACTGTGCATTAAACCCGACCACTGTGCCTGGACGCTTTCAATTCAGCATCGTTGGGGTAGAATTCACATGTTGTATGCGTCAGTCTTAGATTCATTCTCTTTCACGCTTGATCTTTATTTTCATTTAGTCATAGGTTAGTTCGATTAGGTTTAAATCTTAGAAGTTTCGTAAGAGCTTGTATTGTTTTAGATTTTATTTTATTTTAGTTTTGTCCATTAAATTTTAGATTTATGTTTTACATAGTTAATTTTCATAGTTTCCTTTTTAGATTTTCTTAAATATAAAAAAAAAAAATATATAAGAAGGTTTTTGTTTAGAGTTTTAAATTTTTAATTTAGCTTAGTTTAATTATTTTTAAGCTTTAGTTTTATTTTAATTAGTTCTAGCTTTTAGGATTTTTTATAAAAAAAAAAAAAAAATAAAAAATTTAGGATTTACATTTAGCCGGAAATTTTAGCTTTAAAACTTTTTGCCTGAAAATATTGTGGAAATTTCTTTTGCCAAATTCAGTTATTTGAGAAATTTTTATGCTGAGATTTAAAGTTATTGATGTGGAATGAATGCTTTACATGAATGATTATCTTAACATGGTATCTGGTTAACAATTGGCGATTTATAATTGTGTCATTATTTTTCTAAATTACTGGATATCGTTATTGAGTTCCATGATCTTTGTGGTTTTACTGAATATTTAAAGCATTGTTCTCATTATTTGATGATAAATGATTGCTGTTTATGGTTCATGTTCTTATATCATCCAGCGAGTAATCATTTAAGCACCAATCTCATAAGGCACTGGTCTATCAAATTAATACAATCATTTTAGTGCATCTCGTCTCCCGGCCCAACTGTTTGGCAGTTGGCCTTCATCATTTCACAGGTTCTACCCCCCTTAGTCGTGGGAGACAGGCTTAAACGGAGGGATCGGGGATCAGAGTGACAGCCCCCGGTTTGAGCGTTGTCGTGCCAATCCGCGCGACAACAGGAGGTAGTGTCGAGGCCCGAAGGTAAATCAGTTGTTAATTCTAGATGGCTCTACAAGATAAAGCATGCTGCAGATGGCAACATCGAGAAGTTCAAGGCTCGATTTGTGGCGAGACTGTTCTCACAGATAGAGGGAGTTGACTATGAGGAGACCTTCGCTCCCGTAGGTCGGTATACATCTATTCGCTCCATTATATTGATTATAGTAGAGATGGGTTGGAAGATCCACCAGATTGATGTGAAGACTGCATTTCTCAATGGCTTCATTCAAGAGGAGGTTTATATTGAGTAGCCGCAGGGCTTTGAGGTGCATGGGAAGGAGTCCCATGTATGTAGATTGAAAAAGGCACTCTATGGCCTGAAGCAAGCTCCTAGAGCTTGGTACTCGAGGATTGATATATATTTGCAGCAGTTGGTTTTCACAAAGAGTGAGGCTGATCCGAACCTATACTTCATTGTGGTGGGTGAGGAGCCTCTCATTCTGGTGTTGTATGTTGATGACTTGATCATCACTAGTGCAGAGAGACTCATTGAGGGTTGCAAGAGAGATCTTGCTTCAGAGTTTGAGATGAAGGATATCGGCTTGATGCATTATTTTCTGGGATTGGAGGTGTGGCAGGAGGAGGGGCATTTCTTCCTAGGACAAGGGAAGTACATTGTGGATATTCTTAGCAGATTTCACATGGAGGACTGCAAACCCATGTCTACACCTATGATCACTAACTAGAAGAAGCTTCACGCTTCTGATTCCGAGTTGGTGGATCCTACTCTATATAGACAGTTGATTGGTTGTTTGATGTATTTGGTCAACACTCGACCAGATATATGTTTTGCAGTTAACACTATGAGTCAGTTCATGTGTGAGCCCAGGAGAGTGCACTGGGTAGCTGCAAAACACATTCTTCGTTACTTGCAGGGGACAATGGATTTTGGTTTGGATTATAGACAGGGTGATGGAGTGAGACTAGCAGGGTACACGGATTCAGATTGGGCAGGTTGTGCTTCAGATAGGAAGAGTACTTCTGGGTGTTGTTTTGGGTTGGGTTCGGTAGTTGTGTCGTGGATTAGCCGGAAACAACAGTCAGTTGCATTGAGTTCAGCTGAGGCAGAGTATATGTCTACTAGTTTGGCTAGTTGTGAGGCCATATGGCTTCGCATGATGTTGTTTGGTCTATTTGGTCAGGCATTGAGACCTTCAGTAATTTACTGTGATAATCAGAGTTGCATAAAACTCACGGAGAATCTAGTTTTTCATGATAGGTCAAAGCATATTGAGATCAAGTATCACTTCATTAGAGACTATATCCAAAAGGGAGCTGTCAAGCTTGAGTATATTTCCACAATGAGTAGGTAGCAGACATTTTCACCAAAGCCTTACCATGCGGCAAGCATGTATACTTCAGAGACAAGATGGGAGTGGTGAGGAACACTTTCCTCGGTAAGAGGGAGTGTTAAAATTTGGGTACCAGAGGACAAGTGGTTCCCTAAGGCTTTGATCTTTGGCCTAGGGAAAGGTGTCCAAATTTATTTTTTACTTTTCTCCCAAAGTGACTTTATAAGTGGTGAAGTCAATTTAATTTAAAACTGACTTTATAAGTGGTAAAGTTACATTCTAATTTAAAAGTGACTTTATAAGTGGTAAAGTTACATTATAATTTAAAGGTGACTTTATTAAAGTGAACGAAGAATTAGAAAGTGAAAAAGTGACTATGAAAATAAAAGGCTAAGTGGGTCTTTATTTAAGTGGGTGAGTTAAAAAGTAGAAAGTGAGAATTAAATGCACATTTATTCTCATCCCTAGATCTAAATGAATCTCAACCATTAAATCTTAGTGTAACACAAAAGGTCATTTAGAGAATAAAAGGAGAAGAGAAGAGGAAAAGATCATTCATCTTTTCATGAGCATTTGAGAGAGAGAGAAGAGAGAGCAAGGAGAAAATTTCTGAGTAGTGAGGAAGTGAAGGAGAGCAGCAAGAAGAGATTTCAACGAATCTGGGCAACATCATTTATTGGCACGCATCCCAAGGAAAAACCGTACAACAGGAGAAAGACACAAAAATTGAGGAAGAGGGACAACAAGTTTTGGGCACATTTTTCAAGGCTAGCCGTATAGCATTTAATGCTGTAAAAATTTCTGTTTTCGCTATTTGTTGATTGGCACGATTTTTGAGGCAGAGTTCAAGCACGAAAATCGAGATAAGTTGTATTTTGTGGTCGCTGGAATTTTTATTGTGTATTTCAGTTTCTCTGTAAAAACATTTTCAGAAATAAAGAAGAGTTCTCAAACTGGTTTTCCCCAGAGTTGTAGGGGGTTTTTCCAGGGTCACATTGAAAAAAAATCATTGTGTTATTTTCTGTGTGTGGCTGTCATAATTTTGTTGTGTTTTATTTCTGCAATTTCAACAGTTGTAAAATCTCTACATTTGTGTTTTCAGAAAAATATTATTATTTCTAGATTTTAGAATTTTTATCATGCTTGGATTTAAAACTAAATGCATGGAGTGATAAGGAAAACTGATAACTGGAGTGGGGGTTGAAATTTCTTCAGAAGATACAATTTTGCAATTGAGGAAGTGATTTTCTAAGGAGTGAGAGGATCAAGTGACTGAAGAGACAGAAACAAAATGTGCAGCAGGTTTTTCCAGAGAGGAAAATTGTGGAGTCCAAGAATCTGAGTGAAGGGGCCGAGACTTGGAGAAAGGAAGGCCAAAAATCTGAACAGGCTGAGATTATGAGAGGAGAGGTTGAGTTCCAGTTGAGGAGAGGCTGAATTTACTAGGTAGGTTGAGAATTCTAGGGCACATTTGTACAGCCAAAAGGAGGCCGAAACTTGTAGGTATAGGCCAAGAATTTTCCAGGGCCGAGTTGTTCTCCAAAGGTTGATTTTTCTCTAGGTTGAAAAACAAGTGGGCCATTTCCACGTTCAAACAATTGTTGTAATTTCTGTGTATTTTCTCTGTGGGTCTAGGCCCTAAATTATGTAGAGTGATTAATGTGAAGGAATATTAGATTGGACAGATTCATGTGCTATTTGTCACTGATTTTTTCGAGTACTTTTTGCTGCAAATTTATTGCGAAAAGTTAAAATACAAATGTGTTTATTTTCAACAGTTCAAAAATTTAATTTACTAGTTAAATAAATTTCTGGGTATAAAATAATTGTTGTGTGAAATAGATTAGATTTGGTCTTTAGAAGTGAATATGGTATCAGAGCAACCTTAAGCTATGTGAAAAAGGAAATCAGTAGCATAAGGGTTTACAACAACATATTTATTTTTCAGCTGAAGAGTTTTGTGGTTGAGGGTTTGATCTAGGAGAATGACTTCTATCAAGTTGAAGTATGAAGACCGGCTAGAAGGGGCATCAAATTTAAGACCGTGAAAGGAGAGAATAGAGTTGATTCTCATGGAGAACAGTGTATGGGAGTTTGCAAAAACTCACGCTGCACCTCCTACAGATACTACAACATTGATCGCCCATAATTTGAACAATGTGAAAGATGGACGTATCATCATGGATGTGGTGAAGGATCATATGATCCCTCACCTATCAACAAAGAAGAGTGCCATTGAGATGTGGACTGCTCTTAATGAGTTTATATCAAGTGATAACCAGAATAAGAAATTGGTGTTGAGGGAAAAGTTAAGGAACATGAAGATGAATAGATCAGAAACAATGGCATCATATCTCACTAGGATTCAACAAGTTTGAGATGAGCTTGGAGTTGTTGGGGAAGTTGTGCCAAATGAGGAGCTTGTAAGGATAGCCTTGAGCGAGTTCACAAAACAATGGGCTACTTTTGTGACAAGTCTTCTAGCATGAGAGAAACTTTCTGATTGGGGCAAAGTACGAGATGACTTCACTCAAAAAAGAAATGTGGGAGGAGTCATTGTCTAGCAAACAATCTAAGAGGGGGATGAGGAGAACCTTGTACTTGCTAGTCAGGCAAGGAAGGGCAAGACGAAGGCCAAACAAAACCCTAGTGGAGGAGCTACTTCACAAGTTGACAAGAAGAGGGACATGAGCAAAGTGCAATGCTTTCTATGTCACAAGTTTGGCCACTTTTCAAGTCATGTCCGAATAAGAAGAAGGGCAAGGTAAAGGCATCTATGGCAACATTTGCACAAATGAATGATTTGGTCACAAAGTTTGAGAAAGAGTTCTCATCGGTGTCTTGCCTTTCTGGCATAGTTACACAAGGGGTGTGGTATGTGGACATTGGAGCATCTTGTCACATGATGGGATCTCGATATCTCTTCACTAGTATGGAAAAGAAGCATAGAGACCTACACGTGGAGCTTGTTGACAATGCCAAGTATGCAGTAAAGGGAGTCGGAACCACGCAATTTCAATTGGATTTTGAGAGTCCAATGGAGGTGAATGAGGTGATTTATGTACCAGGGCTTGAGAAGAATTTGCCCTTAGTATCGGCTACAGAGGACAAGGGTTTTGAGTTTGAATTTATAGGTGAATAGTTACTTGTTAGGCAGGATTTGACCTTAGCTCGAGGAGAGTGATTGGGGGCAGAGAGGGTAACTTGTACTTGTTGAGAGGGCAATTGGTACGAGCCCTAGTGCATGAGAATGATAACTTGTCTGAGTTGTGGCATAGGATGATGGGTCAGTTGCACTATAGAGCTTTACCGTTGTTATGGGAGATGGTCACTAGACTTCTAGAGATTAATGTAGAGCAGGATGGAGTGTGCAAGGGATGTGCATTTGGCACGTATGCCAAGGCTACCTTTCTAAGTAGTGAGAGCAGGTCGAAGGGTGTGTTGGATCTAATACATTCAAATGTGAGTGGTCCTATGCTAGTGGATTATGTGAGGGGCTTGTTACCCACCACCAGTGGGTGACCCCTATAGGAGAAATTTTCTCCTAGATTTGTCTTCAACCGACAACCAACAACCTCTTGCAGCCACCAAATAGCTCGATATGCCACCATTCTCCACCATATGAGCTAGCCATTGTGTGCCCTCGCCCATCTGTTATGATTGTATGTTTGAAGGTGGGTCTTCCAACCCTGAAGGTATGATTTCTCATTATGTAATTGGGTCTTTATGATTGCTTTTCTTGGACACATTTGGACATGGATTAATGGGGGGATTCGATGGAAAGAATGGGCTTGGACTGTACTCTTGTTCCCTTGTCCAAACTTGGTGGTTAGTCTTGTATCCTAGTCTTGTGGGATCTCCTCTATTGGCTACTAGCTTTAGGAATGGCACTACATGGGAAAGCCTAATTTTGGTAGCGTGGTCTCGCTTCCTGACACCATATACCTCACTCCCCTCCGCTCATTATAACCCCTTTTCACACTTTTCCTATCTGGGTCCACATTTGTCCATTGGGTACACAAGGTGTTAGCCTCGCCCTCCCCTTGTCCACACTTTGGTTCGGGCCTAGAACAATGCCCCGAAGGTTGATGAAGCTAAAAAAAAAGTTAAAAGCATAATTTGGCCACTTACAATAGGGAATGTACCACAAAATGCAAAAGGTGCCCAGGACATAAAAAATTAGTGCGTGGGCAAAAGCTAAACATGAGCTCTACTCTTTATTATGGCTATCACCCTAGTTCCTAGGGCCCCTATGAGTGCACCCCCTGCATCATTAAGGAACCCATGATTGTCCCAACTCCTGGTCGGCGATTAATTGCCCAACCTTAAGGGGGTAATCACTGCTTCATCATACACATGCTCTCATCCCCTGGAGTCTTGAGCAGTAAAAAAAATAATAAAAAGGCAAAAGGCATATGAAGAAGGGTGGAAAAACAAAGGCTAGGGTAACTCATGAACCACGATTGCTCCCTCCTACATCTATACACCCAATGTGTGGGCTTCCCTCATTATAGATACCCTTGTACCATAACATGTGGCTTGGAGCCTTCTCTATTGCTCCATTCTGTTCCATCATTATTTCACATGCCACTTGCCATTTGATGGATGTACCATGGACCTGTCACTCCCTTAGAGGTTGAAACTATTGAAGGAAATGTAACTAGGCTCGGTCTTCATAAATGTACTTTTGATATTTGTATTTATTCAAGAAAAAAAATATTATTTTTATAATATATGTCAATGAATTTCTCGCTCATTGAAATAGGTCTAGCACATATTAGAGTGCTATAGGTGAGTCAAAGAGTCAAAAGAAAATGTTGAAGACCTTAAGGGTATGTTACACCATGTATATTTATGTATTAGAGTCAAGAGAATACCTCCAAGCAAAGTCAACAAGTCTCCTCCATGCAATGACATCTCAAAAGAAGCAATTCGAATTATATATGTCAAATCGGCCTATTGTCCTCTAGTCGGCCTAAAGGGGGGACAGTCCTCTATGTATAGAGGCTGTCTACTCCTCTAAGAATAATGCAATCTACCTTTGAAATCAGCGAAGAAGAAAGACCGAGAAAGGGTGAAGAAAGTTGAAGTACAAGGAGCCTCTAGTGCAGCGAAGACGGAGAGACACAAACCGAAGTTTATAGGGCTGTTCTAAGGAAGAAACGCAGTCACATGTGCGAGAAAAGAAGGGCAGTTTGCGGATATAACAACATCAAGATCACAGTTACATATTCCTCCTTGTTTGGGCTAGTAACTTAGGCCTATAAGGCGTCATACTCAAGCGAAGAAGAGGGTCTCTCAAGCGAAGGATAAAGGAGCTAAAAGCATAAGGGAAACCTCCCACACGTGCGAGAAACTAGGGCTGCAGTACCACTATATCAAGTCTGCACTATACAAGAAGAAGAAGCTCGATTGGGTTAAGAGAAAGAAGGTATGCTCTTGGTGAAAGATCTCACTAAAGGATCGAATATTGGAGTCTCTTCTAGAGCTAGTGTACTAAGGGCTATCAACAAGTTGAAAGAAGAACAAAATACCGGAATAAGGAGGACAAAGTGCCGGGGAACAAAGTGCTGGAAGGAGAAGGACAAAGTGCGGGGGAAATGAAGTGCAGGAAGGAGGAAGGACTTGACTTGTGCTTGGAGGATATTCTAGTCAGGGGTCTGGGATTTGGTATTGATCAATAAGAAGCTTCAATAAGAGAAACTTACTAAAGGGTTATCCTCTCAAGAGAATAGAGGTTTTGGGCTTGGCAGAGAGCCAACATCTTGTGTTCTTGTTCTTCTTTTTTGGTAGCAGTATGATGAAGTACACACACATGCATTAATAATAAGAAGAAGATTAAGCTAACAAGGAAAGTAAAAAGACTCCACAAATTGTTATCAAGTCAAGAAGAATCACACTACACCTACTTGCCCTAGATTCTTCAACAAAAACCACCTAATAGGGTCCTTTATTGACCTCTCTTGTAGAGCAAGGTAACACCTATACTTTGTAAAGCCCATTTGGGAGGGCATGCCACTATGAAGTGTCCACTTTTTCCCCTGATTAGCAAGCTTATTTACTCAATTGCACTAATGATTGGTTGTACTGGAAGGTGAGGAGCCACATTGGATCTTATATAGGATTGTAGGTGGGTCTCCATCTCGAACTTGGCCTCCCTATACGGGATCCAAGCCCTCCAGAGGGTCATAAATTATAATAGCACTTGTATGGTGAGCGTTGAGAGCCATGGGCCTCCACATATTAGGGCATTTATTGCCATACCATGGGCTTCTTCAACACTACATATTGCTTGTTTGTGCCCCAACCATACAAAGACAATGATGTACTTGGACCTTGTTGTCCAGTCGACCACACACTTGCACCTAACTCTTGGTAGCTCATCCAAGGTGCAGATGGGGTTTTGTCTCATCCAGAGAGACAAAGGAGGGCATGCATCATCTTCTAGCCCTCACATATGGAGCATCGAATTGTTATTGAGTCACTTGAGACCCATGAGACCATTGATTGTGCCCCATAGTCACTTGGGAGCACCACATGATGTTTTTCTTAGAAATCAAAGGGCCAACCCCTTGATCATCATTTTTGGAGCTCTCTTCTTCATCATGGTACATTGAGGACTCATCTTGGCCTTCCAACAACCCTTTTGCACCATTATTTTATCATTTCGGCCTCATTAGAAGGCTTATTTTACACATTTGAGCTATTTGGTGGGCTTGTCACCAAAAGGGTTGTTATTTGCACATTAAAATATTATTAGGGGCTTAATTAGGCTAGTTAGACCAATTCGAACTTGTGAGAGGCTCATATAAATTAAAGAAACCTCATTTATATTTGATCATCATCATTTGGATTTGGACCTCTCTTCTAAAAGAATTCGGACCTGCAATTGTTGGACGAAATTGGATGTCTTTGATGTGTGAGAATTTGACTATCTTGTCTTGGAGCTTCTATTTGCAAAATTAAGGGATGGATATATTCTCATATCTTGTAAGTGCCATTTGATGCTATATTTTTATATTGTTACATGTCTAATGTATGGAATGTCATGTCATGATCTTTTATGTGCCCTAATTTAATGCGAATTCATGAAAACACTGAGATTATTGAAGTATTGCATGTGTTACTCATAGATAATGTGAATGAATGTTCCTAGAGGCTCGTTTTTCCTTGAACCATGATTTGCTACCTTTTGCCCCTACATGTTAGTTTGCATGCCTAGTTCCAAAAACCGCTTTATGGAGAAAATGCCGTACCAACTTTGTCAAATGTTTTCCTTGAGGATGGTAGGCCACGTCATGAGGATTCCAATGAGCTATCACTTGCCCCATTTGGTCTTAGTGTTGAGAAATTAATGCTTGTAGTGTTGAGAAAAATATGGCAACTACATTAGGGTGGTTTCTCTTACTTTGGTAACTGCTTGTGATGTTCTTTTAATTAACTTGATGTACTTGTAGTTAGCTTCTTCTTATCTTGATTATTATAGTGTTCTTTATCATCAAAAAACTACCAAACAATGAAGATCAATGAGACAAGAGGACAGAAGATATAGGCTGCAAGCTAAGGCCAAAACCTCTGCTCTTGAGGGGAAAACCCACTGGAATTCTTCTCTTCTTATAGAATCTTCAAATGACGAATTCCAAGACCTAAGACCCTTGTCAAAGTCCCCTCCAAGACCAAGTCAAACTTCTCCTTGATGAGCTTGTCCTTCACAAAGTCAACCAAATCAATACTTCTTCACACTTCAGATTTTGACCTCACTTCAAGATTTCGGCTACTGCTTCAGATCTCCATTTTTCTACCCTCCTGCAACCTGTGCAATTTCTCACGTGTGAGTGGTTTAGTGGCTGAAATAACCTTCTCTCTCCTTCACTCAAGGTGCTTCTTCTTCCTTAATAACTCGGCTTCCTTTGATATTCTTTCTACCAAACTTTGGCTTCTTCTAGGTAGGTCTGCAATTTGGTCTTCCTGCTACAAATTGATGCCCTAACTCTTTGCTAGGTCTTCTTGTCTTTCTTGTGCTTTAAAATGAACTTGGAGCGATGCCCTTTGACGAGGTCGAGTTTTTCCTTATATCTAGGCTTTTCTTGGAGCTCAAATAGCCCTTATGAGGCCGACTTGTCTTGGAGGGAGTCTTATGACACTTTTTGACTTACAATAATTCTCTTGACATGATACAATATGCCCAATGGGGTCTTTTACATTTTACAATGACTCTTTAACTTGGAGTCTT
Organism: Pinus tabuliformis; assembly: GCA_031772625.1. NCBI lineage: Eukaryota > Viridiplantae > Streptophyta > Pinopsida > Pinales > Pinaceae > Pinus > Pinus tabuliformis. The sequence continues at coordinate 357,544,933 of CM062820.1, read as the reverse complement.
ATGACACTTTTTGACTTACAATAATTCTCTTGACATGATACAATATGCCCAATGGAGTCTTTGACATATTACAATGACTCTTTGACTTCTTGACTTCATGACAAATTCCTAGAAGCACTCAATGGGTGCTTGACCTATAAATAAATTTACCTTGAGCATGAAACCCATGCATGAAGAATGACAATAATAAATTTCTTTTCTCTCTAACATCAAATACATGAAAGCAAGAATACATAGGACATTAGGAAAATCGAACCTAGTTACATATTTCAACAATCCCTCTTAACTAGGGAGGTATTCATAATACATACATGGTACATGGACATTCTCATATTGAAGAATACTCATAAGAAGAGTAAGATTGGTAAGCCATCCTATAAGCTATCTTATCAGCGTACATTAGTGTATCTCATTATATCAACCGACATTGTCATATAGCTAGGCTTTGACTAACAACTCTAGCTCTCCACTAGACAAGAGCACAATGCCGGGGAGACAATGACTAATAGACACCTTCATTAGTGTCTCTCAAGGCACATACCCCATCCGATGTTCACAAGGTATGCCCTTCTAGGACCATTCTTGTCTTGGATTTACACATCTGTAAGGAATTTCCTCTTCGACTACTCTTACCTATTGGATGGCCTACCACATCCTCAAAGAGTATTGGTATCAGTCTCAGATGCGTACCCAATCCTCCATTCTTTCTTCATAATGAAGACAAGAATGATGTGTCTATCTCTCCCTCTCAATTAGGGAGGATCTAGTCATTCCTGTAAAAGGAATATACCCAAGCTCCCTCTTAACTAGGGACTTGTTTTCAACAACAACTATCTGCTCTTCGGTGGAGATCATGGTACCATTAGCTACTTGTAGGGCTCCTCTTTCTGGATCATCATGTCATGGATGAACTTCAACTTCTTCATCATGGAGCTTTCTTCTTCATCATTTCTTTGTAGGGCATCGACCATCTTCTTCATCACTTCCCTTCAACGAAACATAGTGTTGAACCAATAGTCATGTCATCCTTCTCTTCACTGAGAAGTGACCTTCTTGTCATCATCTAGCTATCCTTCATACTGCTACCTCTTCCAAGTCATGATTCCTTCAGGATCTTCCATCCAATCTTAGCTATAGATGAACTTCTACAACCCTCTCTCGGTAGCCCTGTTATAACCCAACCAGATGCTTTCTTAAAAAAAAAATCCAAAATGAACATCAAATCAATATTAACTCTTTATGATGGTCCTTTGTCATGACATCTGCTTCTTGCAACATCAACATCCTTTCACATACTGTATGAATCCATCTCCAAGACATAGATTACCAAGGCTCTTCTTCTCCAACATACATATCAGGGTCTTCATACCTTCTCCATGGATGTCATAGCTAATCCTTCTTGTTATCAGATGTTGACTACTTATCTTATCTTATGTGACTATAGATACATCTTTCACGAACTCTTCTTTCACCTTCTTCACATTTTGATTTCTCAGAATTTTCTATACATAGTTCCTTCATCATAGCAACCATAGATGCCAAACACCTCATATTCTTCATGAGGTCATATAATGTTGATTTCATCTTGTCAATATGTAGAAGAGTTCAAGGCACATCGTATTCATACCTTCATGTATCATACATAAGGAAGAGTTCCTTCTTCTTTCATCATGCTCTTGAGATAGAGCATTCTATCAACAATTATGTGATGACATGATTTTATCTATTACCAAAATATATACATACCTCTTCCTTCATGTGGTCATCTAGACTTCCTTTGGCATCTCCCTCTTTTTGAAGATGAACATGCTTCAACCATTTTAACATGCTGCACTTCTTTTCCATCATATCACCATCCTTGTGGATTCCATACTAGGTGGAATGTAGAATATCTTTGTGATACTTGCTTCTTCAAATAATGATGAACCCTTCTAACAAGGATTCCGATGTATTGAGAAATCTAGGGCATCAAGATTAGGTGATTTCTCTACTTATGATAATTGCTTGTGAGTGTTTTTTACTTCTTTCGATTAAGATCTTTTACTTAAATTATTATTTTGTTCTTCTTCATCAAACAACTACTAATGCATAAACAATAAAGAGACAAAAGACACAGAGTGTAGGCGATCAGCCAGGGCCAAAACCTCTCCCAGTTGAGAGGAAAACCCAAACAAATTCTTCTTCTTATAGAGACTTCAATTGACGAATACGAAGACCAAGACCCTTGACCTATTTTCCACTCCAAGACCAAGACACAAAGCTTCCTCTTCTTCCTTGAGTCAACGATAGTCAAACTTCTTGCCTTTTTCCTCCTTCTCGTCTACCCTTCAAGATTTCGGTCCTTTGGGATAAATCTGCAACTTTTAGGCCCTAATTCAGAAACCCTAGATTCTGTATTTGAGAGATCTTTGCCTTCAACCTCCTTCACTTGATATGGAGACTAGTATTCTTCAACTTGGCTTGAAGATTCACTTGATTCCTTTCAAAATCTGCCTTCACAAGGTGACTATAAAACTTCAACTCTTTCTTGTAGTAGATAGCACTATAATCTCCTATGTGTGGAAGAGAGTAACCCTAAAGCACATCTGAAATTGACTCGATTGTCTTCTCTTCTCTTTCGCTTGATGGTTAGGTTTCTCTCTTGATGATTCTCGCACTTTTTCCTTGCTTCAGACCTTGACCGAATTCCTTGTGCTCAAATGGAGGCCGAGCTGCCTATTTATAGTGGTTGCCCATGAAATAAGCCGACTTCTCCTTGCCCATAGGCCAACATGCCATTTGGGGTAGGTTTATTATTCCATCTTGAGGTTGACTTGCTGGAGGAGCTTGAGCTTGATCTTGGAGGGCCTTTTGACTCTTTCATTTGACTCATATACAAATGTAACATGCCTAAGAAGGGCCCTTGATACATGACATTGACTCAATTTGACTTTATGACCAATCCTAAGGGCTCACGATGGGAGCCACAACTAAAAATAAAATTCCTTGCTCATGAAACCCATGAGATAAGCATTACAATAATAATTTTATTTTTCTTCTTTATATTAAATACATAAAATCATAGCTACACATGTCATTATGAAGATCGAACCTAGTTACATTTTTCATGACTCCCTCTTAACTAGGGAGATATTCATAACGATACTTGGTCATTCTCAATTTGAGGAATTCTCATAAGAAGATTCAGATTGGTAACCCATCTGTTTAGCATCATATCAACCAACATTGTTACATAGCAAGGCCTTGACTAACAACTCTATCTCCCCACAAGATCAGAGCTCAATGCTGGCGAGACCAATGATGTATAGACATCCTCATCGTCTCTCTCGGAACATACCCAACTCGGGCTCTCTCAAAGTATGTTCCACCAAGACTATTCTTATCTTAGGTTCCCAGTCTTTAAAGAATATCGGTCCTCTACGACTACTCTTATCTTGGATGCCCTAACTCGTCCTCAAAGAGCATCAGATGCCAATTGTTTACCCAATCCTCCATTTTGCCTTTCCAAGTGAAGACAAGAATGATGTGTTTATCTCTCCTTCTTAATTAGGGAGGATATATCTGTTCCAATGAAGGAATATACTCATTCCTACGGAAGGAATGTACCTAAGCTCCCTCTTGGCTTAGGAATTTGCTTTCAAGTTTCTACCAAGTTAGAAACTTGCAGCTAGGGTCCCTCTTAATTAGTGTTAATTTTAGGTATGTTCTACGCTGAGAGCAAATTTACTTCAATTTTCCATATTAGCTCAATATCAATTCCAGATTGGCAATCACATTTAGCATGATAGTAAAATGCAGATAGAACATAAACATAAATCGTGGAAAACAAGCCAAGACAAGAGGACACAAGATGTGGTGCCAGCCAGGGACAAACCCCAATGTGGGGAAACCCTTGATCAATTCTTCTTATGTTCTTCAATAGTTCAACAGAGAGAGAGATAGTACATATACATCAGAAGTCAACATTTTGACTTGAAAAAATAAGAGTAGAGATCTTCACTAAGAAGATAACACATGAGGTCGCTGATCTGAACTCAGGTGAAGGCCTACTGCTTCAACTGATTCTCCAAGGTGATTCCATCATCTTGCTACACCTATCACTGTGTTGCACCTTGCTGCTCCCATCATCACTATGCTGCACCATGCTGCACCCATCATCACTGTGCATCATCACTGTGCTGCACCATGTTGCACCATCACATCATGTCCATCATTACCATGCTGCTGCAATACATCATGTTACTACACCCTTTCATGTTGCTGCATCCATCATATCATGTTGCACCTCATTACATCATGCTGCACCTCATTATGTTGCAGCGTTCATCATCATGCTGTCTTCAAACTAAGACAACAACGCCAAGGTAGTCTTGACTATGGTGCTATGGCCTGCGGCCTAGCACATAGCAATGTTGAAGAGAATGTCTTCGAAACATATAAACACTGTGACTTTACTTTCATCAAACCATGAAAGAATATAGACACACATAAATACATTATACCAAGGCTATTTACTGAGTTGTTGTGATATCATTGATATACATTGCAAGGAGGCAGATCCATATACTGTAATACAGTGTCCTCGTCCGAAGTCATTCCTCCAAGAGATCACAGGGATACTACTCCTTGTCATGCGAGGCTAACATGGATAACAAGAAGACAAATCCATTCCAAGAATGTATGAGTCCAAACTTTTACTCCTTGCTACGGCTAGGTGTCTTTTGAACTGCATATAGGTTTGCTGTAGATAACACCCTTAGGACAACATATAGGCTTCCTTTTGACAATGTCTTAAGGTCTAGGCTATCTCTTCTCTCTCTAGTGAGGCCAGCACAAAAGGCTATTTATCTGCAGTTAGGTTAGCAATAACAGTTAGGTCTCTTATTAGACCTGTTTTTAGGGCACATGGACAACATTAGATAGGCTGTAGATATGTCTCCTCTTTTTTGCTAATAGATCTTCTCACAAGCCTGTGACTAGGGCACATTGTGACAACAGATTTAGGGCCTCATAGATCAACGTCATAGGGTCTCTTAGACCTGCGTTATAGATGCCTTCTCCATTGCATTAAAGCCTTCTTCACCATGATCGTGTTAGAGTCTAGGGCATCCTTACATGACAACGTATTAGATTTAGGGCATCATTAGGCCAACAGTTAGGGCTTCTCCATACCAGCATTAAGCTTCTCCATGGCAGCGTAGAGCTAGGGCATCTTCTTCTTAGGGCAATGTATACTCTTAGGATCTCTCCTCGCACCAAAACCCAAAGACAAGTGGAGAGAAGAGATCACAAGAGGTGTGTCTAAAATGACTTGCAAGGCACCTTTATTTATACTAAAACGTGGAGGACAAGTGGGGGTAATTTGGTTGTTGGCCGACCTTGACGAATTGTCACATAACACAAATAAATTCATATCTCCATGAATACTTGTTGGAATCAGATGATCTTTAGATCAATCCTACACCTCTCTACGACAGTAATCCAAGAAAAATATCAGCTGCCATAAATAAGATGACCCACATGGAGTTTGGCCCTAGTTGCCAATTTTAACAATTAGGGACCTAAAACGTCTCTTTAGTTGGAGATGATGGGATAACCAACTGCTCGAAGAACTCCTCCTCGCGATGTCATGAAATTCTTTTCTTTATTCAGGAGTCTTCATGTTTTGGGACTTCTTCGTAGGGAACAAACCATCCATCACTTTCATCCATGAGTTAGTCATGTCATTATTCCTTTCATCGGAAAGTGATCCATCAGTTCCTATCTAGCCTTCCTTCATGCCATGTTTCCTAAAGGATCTTTCATCCTACTACATGGACATCAGGGGTGGAAGATATCCATAAATCTTCCCTTGGCAGTCCTGCATAAGCCCATCCATATATCATTCAAAAATAAGGAATGAACATTAAATCAAAAATACCTTTGTGATGGTCTTTCATCATGACATCTTTTAGCTCGCATCATTTTCTTGCATACACATTGACACATCTCCAAAAGATATATATTGTGAAGGGTCTCTTTCTTTTTCAGAATTCATCAAAGTCTTCATATCTTTCATGGAGATATCTTAGTCAAATCTCTCAGTCCATGGATGTTGATTGCCTTTTCCATAGTTGCATATTTTATGATCTCTTCCTTTCTTTCTTCACACATTTCTTTCTCAGAACTTCCAGTCATTGTTCCTCCAATTTGTCAACAACCTCATATTCCATATGAGGACATAATATGTTGATTTCATCTAGACAATGTGTAACCCATGCCTTCCTGCATCCTCCCAAAGGAGTAGAAACTTTCTTTTGATCATGCTCTCGTGATAGAGCATTTATCCATGTTACCTGCAACCATATGACATGACTCTACACTATCGAATACAAGCATACATACCTTATTTTCCTTTAGGTCATCCAGACCTCCTTGAGCAACTTTCTTGATTGAAAGAACTTCAATCCCTTGATCTGATTTACCTCATTTTTCATCATACCATCATTCCATGAATTCCCACAAGTTGGAATTCTTAATGAAACACTTGCTTTCTTTTGATTGGTGAACCTTCCGATGAAGATTCCAATAGAGGATCTTGAGTATCCTCAGCCAACAAATGTTTTCTTTTGATTGATGTATGATGAGTTTTGTGCTAGATGACCTTTTCCTCCTTTTCCCATAAGTGCCACTTGTGCCTCTAATGAGGTTACCAAGAGCTATATCTTTCCATAGACTTCTATTTCAACCATCTTTCATGCTTATCTATGATGATGTCACGAGCTCTTGCTTCTAATGCTTCTATGATGCCATGATGCATCTTATCATTTTCTTTATTGAATCATGATAGCCATATCTTACAACATAAAAACTTGAAAATAGGAACTTGAAAAGAACTAGGTGAGGAAGACTATCTCAATCATAGTAGAGATCTCTTACTTCCTATTTCTTGGACTTCTTATTTAAGCTTCCTCTACTTCGTTGGTCATATGGGCTTCTTGGACTTCTTCTCTACCTCTTTTGGTATTGTCCTTCTTAAGCTTGGGACAATCTCTTTTGTATTGCCCATATTCTTGACATCCATAGCATTGAATTTTAGCCATGTTCCTCTTCTTTTTTTGAGGACCAAATTTCCCAAACTTTCCTCTTATCTTTGCCATAGCAACATATGCTTGATTTCACTCATTGGATCCCACATCAGTTTTAGCCTTCAGTCTAATTTCTTCAATCTTGAATAGTGACCATAGATCCTGGAATGGAGTAGGTTCTTTCTTCCCATAAATACTTGAAGTAAAGTTGCCCCACTCCTCTGGTAGTGCATTTAGTACTATAGTGGTCATCTCCTTCTTAGACATTATTTCTCCTAGATCTTGAAGTTGATCCCTTATCTCAAATATCTTCATAAAGTATGAGGCTATTCCTTCTTCTTTTGATATCTTTAGCTTGTAGAGTTCTTGTCTTAGATAGATAACTTCTGCTGCAGTGCTTACAGAAAACAACTCTACCAATATGTCATATATTTCTTTTGAGGTATCTAGTTTAGATACATATGGAATGAGGGGATCCTTGATGGATTCTATGAGAATCCTTTCAGCCCTTATTTCTCCTTTCATAAACTTTGCAAATGCTTGAGCATCTACTTTCGCTAGTTTGGTGATAGATCCTTTGACATGATCCATAACTTCATTTTCAATGAGATTAAGATCTGTCCTCTTCTTCCATGCAAGATAGTTTGAAGCCCCAACCAATTTGTTGCTTTCCTTGCAGAAAAACATTTTGACAGATTCAGAGATAAATATGCTTACTTGTGAAGATGCTTCTTCCACTCGCTGCCTCCTTGAATTTGATGATAGAAAACTTCTCCTTGAAAAAGATATATCTCTTCAAGAGTGATCCTTGACTTCTCAGAGAAGGAGATCACTTTAGATCCTTTGATTCAGTTGTCCTTGTTGATAATGATGACTTCTTGGATGATCTTCCTTAATGGTAGGGTCCTTGCTTTGATGTCTTTCTCGACATTTGATCCTTGAGTGTCCCTTGATAAGATGACCTTCCTTGACTTTGTCACCTTAGCTCTGTTACCATGTTGATAAATCTGGGCCATCAAGGTTAGGTGATTTCTCTACTTATGATAACTACTTGTGGGTGCTTTTTTACTTCTTTAGATTAGGATCTTTTACTTAGATTATTATTGTGTTCTTCTTCATCAAGCAATTATCAATGCATAAACAATAAAGAGACAAGAGACACAGAATGTAGGTGATCAACTAGGGCCAAAACCTATCCCAATTGAGAGGAAAAACCCAAATGAATTCTCCTTCTTATAGAGACTTTAGTTGACGAATACCAAGACCAAGACCCTTGACCTATTTTCCACTCCAAGACCAAGACACAAAGCTTCCTCTTCTTCCTTGAGTCAACAATAGTCAAACTTCTTGCCTTTTTCCTCCTTCTCGGCTACCCTTCAAGATTTCGGTCCTTTGCGATAGATCTGGAAATTTTTGGCACTAATTCGAAACCCTAGATTTTGTACTTGAGAGATCTTTGCCTTGAACTTCCTTCGCTTGATATGGAGACTAGACTTCTTCAACTCGGCCTGAAGATTCACTTGATTCCTTTCAAAATCTGCCTTCACAAGGTGACAATAAAACTTCAACTTTTTCCTGCAGTAGATAGCACTGTAATCTCGTACGTGTGGAAGAGAGGATGACTTCTCCTTGCCCATAGGCTGACATGCCATTTGGGGTAGGTTTATTACTACATCTTGAGGTCAACTTGCTGGAGGAGCTTGAGCTTGATCGTGGAGGGACTTTTGACTCTTTCATTTGACTCATTTACAAATGTAACATGCCCAAGAAGGGCCCTTCATACATGACATTGACTGAATTTGACTTTATGACCAATCCTAAGGGCTCACAATGGGAGCCACAACTAAAAATAAAATTCCTTGCTCATGAAACCCATGAGACAAGCATTACAATAATAATTTTATTTTTCTTCTTTATATTAAATACATAAAATCACAATTACACATGTCATTATGGAGACTGAACCTAGTTACATTATTCAACACTCCTTAACTAGGGAGGTATTCATAATGATACTTGGTCATTCTCAATTTGAGGAATTCTCATAAGAAGAGTTAGATTGGTAACCCAACTGTTTAGCATCATATCAACCAACATTGTTACATAGAAAGGCCTTCAATAACAATTCTATCTCTACACAAGATCAGAGCTCAATGCTGGCGAGATCAATGATGTATAAACATCCTCATCATTGTCTCTCTTGGAACATACCACACTCGGGTTTGCTTAGAGTATGTTCCATGAGGACTATTCTTATCTTGGATTCCCAGTCCTTAAAGAGTATCGGTCCTCTACGACTATTATCTTGGATGCCCTAACTCAACGTCAAAGAGCATCGGATGCCAAATGTTTACCCAATCCTCCATTTTGTCTTTCCAAGTGAAGACAAGAATGTTGTGTCTATCTCTCCCTCTTAATTAGGGAGGATATATCTATTCCAATGAAGGAATGTACTCATTCCTACAAAAGGAATGCACCTAAGCCTCCTCTTGGCTTTTAGGGATTTGCTTCCAAGTTTCTACCAAGTTAGAAACTTGTTTCTAGGCCCCCTCTTAATTAGGGACCTACAACAACTCTTTAGTTGGAGATGATGGGACAACCAACTGCTTGAAGAACTCCTCCTCACGATGTCATGAACTTCTTTTCTTTATTCAGGAGTCTTCATGTTTTGGGACTTTTTCGTAGGGCACAAACCATCCATCACTTTCATCCATGAGTTAGTCATGTCATTATTCCTTTCATTGGTTTGTGATGCATCAATTCCTATCTAGCCTTCCTTCATGCCATGTTGCCATCTTCATGCCATGTTTCCTCAAGGATATTTCATCCTACTACATGGACATCAGGGGTAGAAGATATCCATAAATCTTCCCTTGGCAATCTTGTATAAGACCATCTAGATATCATTGAAAAATAAGGAATGAACATTAAATCAAAAATACCTTTGTGATGGTCTTTCATCATGACATCTTTTTGCTCGCATCAACATCTTGCATACACATTGACACATCTCCAAAAGATATATATTGTCAAGGGTCTCTTTTTTTTTCAAACTTCATTAAACTCTTCATATCTTTCATGGAGATATCCTAGTCAAATCTCTTAGTCCATGGATGTTGATTGCCTTTTCCATAGTTGCATATTTTATGATTTCTTCCTCTCTTTCTTCACACATTTCTTTCCTGGAACTTCTAGTCATTGTTCATCCAATTTGTCAACCACCTCTTATTCCATATGAGGACATATTATGTTGATTTCATCTAGACAATGTGTGACCCATGCCTTCCTGCATCCTTTCAAAGGAGGAGATCCTTTCTTTTGATCATGCTCTCGTGATAGAGCATTTATCCATGTTACCTGCAACCATATGACATGACTCTACAATATCAAATACAAGCATACATACCTCATTTTCCTTTAGGTCATCTAGATTTCCTTCAGCAACTTTCTTGATTGAAAGAACTTCAATCCCTTGATTTGCTTTACCTCTTTTGTCATCATACCATCATCCCATGAATTCCCACAAGTTGGAATTCTTAATGAAACACTTGCTTCCTTTTGATTGGTGAACCTTCCGATGAAGATTCCAATAGAGGATCTTGAGTATCCTTAGCTGGCAAATGTTTTCTTTTGGCTGATGTATGATGAGCTTTGTGCTAGATGACCTTTTCTTCCCTTTCCCATAAGTGCCACCTATGCTTCTAATGAGGTTACCAAGAGCTATATATTTCCATAGACTTCTATTTCAACCTTCTTTCATGCATCTCTATGTGTCACGAGCTCTTGCTCTAATGCTTCTTTGATGCCATGATGCATCGTATCATTTTCTTTATTGAATCATGATAGCCACATCTTACAACATAAAAACTTGAAAATAGGAACTTGAAAAGAACTAGGTGAGGAAGACTATCTCAATCATAGTAGAGATCTCTTACTTTCTCTTTCTTCGACTTCTTCTTTTCAGCTTCCTCCACTTCTTCGGTGATATGGGCTTCTTCTCTACCTCTTTTGTTATTTTCCTTCTTGAGCTTGGGACAATTTGTTAAAATTGGCAACTAGGGCCATACTCCATGTGGGTCACCTTATTTATGGCAGTTGATATTTTTCCTAGATTCCTCTTGTCGAGAGGTGTAGGATTGATCTAAGGATCATCCGATTCCGACAAGTAATTATGGAGAAATGAATTTATTTGTATTTACTTGACAAATTTTCAAGGTCGACCAGCAACTAAATGTGTGGCACACATGCCTAGCGAATCATATAAGTACAAGTGAGGTTGAGTCATTGTGAACTCATCTCATCAGTCGTCTTCTCTCTCTCTTACGCATTAGATGAGCCCCTCTCTCTCTCACATGTGTGGCTGAAGAAGGAAGACGCTGGTTTCTGGTTAGGGCAGCATTGACTTGGGTTGACCTAGCTACAGGTGGGCTGATTGGATAGCGTTGACCAGCGTGGAGGCCTTCTTGACTGTGGATTGGGTTTGGCAGCCTCTCCTAGGCTCGCTGCAATTCTGTTCAGTGCTTTTGACCAGGTTTGACCACTCCTTTGACCAGTGTTGACAGTCAAGGCGTTGTCGTAGGTTTGACCAGACTTTGACAGGATGTTGACTGTTGTTTGACTGAGGTTTGTGGACTGTTTTGGGTTGCTGAAGATAGCTGTTGAAGACCGAGTTCTTCAGGTTGACTAGAAGTCAATCCGGGGCTATTTTGACCAAGTTTGACTTTGCTGATTTAGGGTTTGCTGCTGCTGTTATAAAATTACAGAATTCTGAACTGTACTATTTCTCTCTGCTGAACTATTGAAGATTAAAGAAGAATTGATCAAAGGGTTTCCCCGCATTGGGGTTTGTCCTTGGCTAGCCGCCACATCTTGTGTCTCTTGTCTTAGCTTGTTTTCTGTCGATCGTTTAATGTTCTATCTGCACTTCACTTTATGGTTATGTGATTGCTAAATAGTGACTAATAAAAATATTTGAAGTAAACTGCTCTAAGCATGGAACATACCATAATTTAACATGGTATCAGAGGTGAGGCGAAGACAAAGCCCAATCAAGAGCAAGAGTTAGAGCAATCACCGAAGGTTGTTGAAGCAATCTTAAAGAAGTCATGGGGTCCTCAGCACACTTCCCCGCTGAAGACAAACTCCATGAGAAGTCTGAGTATCACGGATGGAAGATGTCTCTCGATCTGACATTAGAAGAGTAGGAAGTGTTGAACCATGTGAGAGGCAGAATTGTTGAGGCTCCATCACATGTATCCGCTGCTGCTAGGAACAAGTGGACCAGGGGAGATGTCAAAGCAAAGAAGATCATCCGGGACTCTATCGACAAGCGCCTGGTCGCCTATGTTTCCGTTCTAACCACTTCCAAGGAAATCTACGATAGACTGGTGAGTTTATTTAAAGTTAATGATGCAAATCAAATTTTGTTCCTTAGAAATAAGCTGAAGGAAATTAAGAAGGGCGAAGATGAGAGTATGCAAGCATATTTCTTAAGGATCACCGAGATCAAGAATGATCTCCTATCTATTGGGGAAGTAGTTCCTGACAGGGAAATGACTATCGCAACTCTCGGAGGGCTGCCACCTAAATGGTATATATTTAGGAGTACTCTTCTCAACAATAATGTAATTCCTGGATTTAAGGAATTGATGGCAAGATGCATGCAAGAAGAAACAAGGATGGAAGAGCAAGAAATGCCCGCACTTAAAGGCAATCCTTTTGCCTTTTCTTCTCATGCTAAAAGAAGAAACTATTCCGGGGCTAAATCCAAAGGAAAGGTTGGACCGAAAGGTGTACAATTGCAACAAAATGGGCCACTATGCGAGGGAGTGCGCTGATAAAAGGGACTCACACCATGATGATGATCAAAATCACTCTCAAGGCAATCAAAGGAATGGCAGGTCCAATGGCAAAGGAATGCTGGAAATCAAGGAAGAGGTCAACCCTTCAAGAAAGCAAGAAACTCCAGCTATGAATCTAATGTTGTTAACAATAAGCAAGATGAATATTATCTACCAGCGGCCCTCTCTACTACTGCTCCCCCGAACTTGCTGGGAAATTGGCTTATTGATAGTGGTGCCTCAAGGCACTTCACTGATTACAAAGAAGCTCTCTCTAATCTGATAGAGAAGGAGACCAACCTGGAAATTATTCTTGGGGACAACTCAAAATATCCGGTGAAAGGTGTAGGGAATGTCACTCTTCAATTGAATTAGGAAAATACAATTCATCTACAAGAAGTCCTATATGTACCTGATCTCAAAAAAACCTGGTGTCCATTTCGGCAATGGAAGACAAAGGCTACAAGGTGGCCTTCATCGATGGCAAGGTACGTGTATGGAAAAAGAACTTTAAAGATGCTTTCACTCTTGGGTTTCGAGTTGATCCATTATATCAGGTCGGGGGAAGTTCGCTGGGTGTCATGTCTTGTGACACATCTCTTCAGTCCGAACTATGGCATCAGAGGTTTGCTCACCTTCATTAGAAAGCTCTACCTGATGTGAGAAAAATGGTGACCAGGATGCCCGAGTTCAAATTAGAGCAAGAAGGTGCATGTCCGAGATGTGCCGAAGGAAAGCTCAAAAGGGGACCATTCCCCACCAAAGCAAGACCTCCGATATATTGCAGTTGGTTCACTCAGACATATCTGGGATGATGCCTGTGAACTCCTTGGGAGGACATTTATATTACCTCACTTTTACAAATGATTATTCTCGCAAGACTTGTATATATTTCTTGAAAAAGAAGGATGAAGTGTTCTCTTGGTTTCGTCACTTCAAAGCCTTGATCGAGAATCAAACCAAAAAGAAGATCAAGACCTTAATGACTAATAATGGGGCTGAGTATGAATCCAATGAGTTCCATGACTTTTGCAAAGACGCTGGCATTAAGAGGGAGACTACAACACCACATACTCTTGAGCAAATTGGTGTGGCGTAAAGAAAGAATCGGACGATTGTGGAATCTGTCTGTGCTATGCTCCATGATCAAAGACTTCTGAAGTTTTTATGGGCCGAAGTTGCGAATATCGCCGTATATGTGCAAAACTGATGCCCTCATTAAACATTGGGTTCCAACACTCCCGAAGAGATGTTCACTGGTAAGAAAGCTGACGTATCTCATTTTAGAATTTTTGGAAGTCCTGTATATTTTCATGTGCCGAAAGAGAAAAGAAATAAATTGGGTGCATCTGGAAAGAAAGGAATCTTCGTGGGCTATAGTCAAAATACTAAGGGCTATAGAATCTACGTCGCTGGTCAAAGAGAAGTCGAGATTAGCTGTGATGTCACCTTTGACGAAGATATGGCTCTTAGCAAAGTTGACAATCTTCCTACTCTAAGGGAATCTAATGAAGCCGACACCAGGAAATCGGAGGAAAAGGAAGATGAGACGATGCCCGTTGTGGAAAAACCTATGGATCCTATTGATCCCCCTCTGCAAGAGCCTTCCTCTTCTAGGAAGAGGTCTTCATGGCTTAGGGGGACACTTGATGATGCTGAAGGACACATTGCACCCAGAGGGACTTTCTGGGAAAGTATGAAGTTGGCCAGGTATTAGCGATACTTGACCATCATGAGAACGATCATCCAAAATGAGCCTTCATCATTTGTAGATGCTGTCAAGCATCAAGTCTGGAAGGATGCTATGACCGAGGAATATGAGTCCATCATGAAAAACGATGTCTGGGATGTGGTCCCCAGACCCCAGGACAAAGCCGTTGTCACTTCGAAATGTCTTTACAAGATAAAGCATGGCGCTGATGGAAGTGCTGAAAAGTATAAGGCTCGTTTTGTCGCTCGTGGCTTCTCTCAGAAGGAAGGTATAGACTATGACGAGATATTTGCACCTGTTGCCCAATATACCACCATTCGCTCGAACATAGCCCTTGTTGCTTCACAAGGATGGAACCTACATTAGATGGATGTCAAGACCGCATTCTTGCATGGTTCAATCAAAGAGGAAGTCTATGCGGAGCAACCCGAAGGATTTGAGATTCATGATCGGGAATCTCATGTGTGTAGGTTGAAGAAAGCCCTCTATGCGCTGAAGCAAGCACCTCGAGCGTGGTATGAGAGGATTGATAGCTACTTGATGAAGCTGGGATTCACTAGGAGTGAAGCCGACCCTGACCTTTACTTTAAGGTTGAAGATGACAAACCTCTCATACTGGTGTTGTACATTGACGACCTCTTTCTGACAGGTGCAAACCTTCTCATTCTCAAATGTAAGAGGGAGTTGGCTTCCGAGTTCGAGATGAAGCACCTAGGATTGATGCACTATTTCCTAGGATTGGAAGTCTTGCAGAAACCAGGGGAGGTTTTCCTATCTCAAGGAAAATATGTGGTGAAGATATTGGAGAGATTCGGTATGGTAGACTGCAAGCCCGTGACTACCTCGATGGAGCTTGAATTCAAGAAGTTAAGCGGTAGTGTTGCCGGACTTGTTTTACAAAATGCTACCAAGTATCGTCAACTCATCGGAGCATTGATGTTCTTAGTGAACTCCCGTTTGGATATATGTTTTGCAGTCAACACATTGAGTCAACATATGGTTGAGCCTCACCACACACATTGGATTGGTGCCGAGAATCTGTTGTGATATCTTCATGGCACAATCACTCATGGATTGAGATACACTATAGGAAATGTGAGACTACATGGATATACCGATGATGATTGGGCAGGCAGTGTGGTGGACTGAAAGAGCACTTCCGGGTGTTGTTTCTCTTCGGGATCTGCCTCGATATCCTAGATGAGTAGGAAGTAGAAGTCGGTGGCTTTGAGCACCGTTGAGGCAGAGCACATTACTGCTAGTATGGCCTCTTGTGAGGCTGTCTGGTTACGGAAGCTCTTTAGTGAGCTGTTTGGATTTACATTGGATACTACCGTGATCCTATGTGACAACCAGAATGAGATTCGTTTATCAGAGAATCCCGTATTTCATGATCGCTCCAAGCATATCGATATCAGGTACCACTATATTCAAGATATGGTGCAGCGGGGAGCAATACGACTCCAACATATTGGTATAGATGAGCAAGTCGCCGACATTTTGATGAAGCCCCTGGGAAAGATCAAATTCTTGAATTTTCGAGAACGACTTGGTGCCGTTGAGAGACCCTCTTATGAGGATCGTGTAGGGTGCATACATTGAGCTATGGGAGCTCCAGGGGGGCGCGGGGTACTTCTTGGACCAACATGCGACCATAGGGCGACTCACCCTCCCTTGGTGGTGCGCTATGTATAGGGTGAAAGTTTCAACCTTCCCCTGTGACACCCCATGGCGACTGTGGGTCAGGATGATTAGTTCTCCCGTGGCCACTGTTAGACAGGATGATTTGTTCTCCTGTGGACAGGATGATTAGTTCTCTTGTTGAGGCATCTTACCCATGCAGTCTGGGACTCATGGGAAGTACCTCTCATCTGATCAATGAGTAGGGAAATGGGGTTAGGGACCATTAGTAGTACTATCAATGGATGCATCGTTGTATCTATCGTACTCCCTATGCTAGGATGACCTCTATTGATCTGGGATCAATGAGAGTGGTATGACACACTCTGAGACTGACTTCGAGTCAGTGGAGGATGGTATGATACATCCTCGATCATTTCTTCTTCTGCATAGTTCAGCAGAGTAGAGCAGAGCACAACCAAGCAGTGCAAGGCAGTGCATTTGATGACAGGGATAGGACCGACGGTCATACGGATTAGCAGATGGAGTTCTCCCTAGGTTAGAGGGAGTGTTAAAATTGGCAACTAGGGCCAAACTCCATGTGGGTCACCTTATTTATGGCATCTGATATTTTTCCTAGATTCCTCTTGTCGAGAGGTGTAGGATTGATCTAAAGATCATCCGATTCCGACAAGTAATTATGGAGAAACGAATTTATTTGTATTTACTTGACAAATTGTCAAGATCGGCCAACAACTAAATGTGTGGCACACATGCCCAACAAATCATATAAGTACAAGTGAGGTTGAGTCATTATGAACTCATTTCATCAGTCATCTTCTCTATCTCCTACGCATTAGATGAGCCTCTCTCTCTCTCACACGTGGCTGAAGAAGGAAGACGTTGGTTTCTAGTTAGGGCAGCGTTGACTTGGGTTGACCTAGCTGCAGGTGGGTTGATTTGATAGCGTTGACCAGCGTGGAGGCCTTCTTGACTGCAGATTGGGTTGGACAGCCTTTGCTAGGCTAGTAGCAGTTCTGTTAAGCACTTTTGACCAGGTTTGACCACTCCTTTGACTAGCATTCACTGTTAAGGAGCTGTCGCAAGTTTGACCAGACTTTGACTAGATGTTGACTGCTATTTGACTGAGATTTGTGGACTGTTTTGGGCTGCTGAAGATAGCTGTTGAAGACCGAGTTCTTCAAGTTGACTAGAAGTCAGTCCCGGGATGTTTTGACCAAGTTTGACTTTGCTGATTTAGGGTTTGCTACCGCTGTTATAAAATTACAGAATTCTGAACTGTACTATTTCTCTTTGCTGAACTATTGAAGATTAAAGAAGAATTGATCAAAGGGTTTCCCCGCATTGGGGTTTGTCCCTGGCTAGCCGCCACATCTTGTGTTTTTTGTCTTGGCTTGTTTTCTGTTGATCATTTAATGTTCTATCTGCACTTTACTTTATGTTTATGTGATTGCTAAAAAGTGACTAATAAAAAGATTTGAAGTAAATTGCTCTAAGCATAGAACATACCATAATTTAACACAATCTCTATTTTAGTGCCCATATTCTTGACATCCATAGCATTGAATTTTAGCTATGTTCCTCTTCTTTTTTTGAGGACCAAATTTCCCAGACTTTCCTCTTCTCTTTGCCATAGCAACATATGCTTGATTTTGCTCACTCGATTCCACATCAGTTTTAGCCTTTAGTTAGATTTCTGCAATCTTGAATAGTGACCATAAATCCTGGAATGGAGTAGCTTCTTTCTTCCCATAAATACTTGAAGTAAAGTTGCCCCACTCCTCTGGTAGTGCATTGAGTACTACAGTGGTCATCTCCTTGTCAGACATTATTTCTCCTAGATCTTGAAGTTGATCTTTTATCTCAGATATCCTACTTCTTCTGATATCCTTAGCTTGTAGAGTTCTTGCCTTAGAGAGATAACTACTGCTGCAGTGCTTACAGAAAACAACTCTACCAATTTGTCATATATTTCTTTTGAGGCGTCGAGTTTAGATACATATGGAATGAGGGGATCCTTGATGGATTCTATGGGAATCCTTTGAGCCCTCACTTCTCCTTTCATAAACTTTGCAAGTGCTTGAGCATCTTCCTTTGCTAGTTTGGTGATAGATCCTTTGACATGATCCATAACCTCATTTTCAATGAGATTTGGATCTGTCTTCTTCTTCGATGCAAGATAGTATGAAGCCCCAACCAATTTGTTGCTTTCCTTGCAAAAAGACATTTTGACAGATTCAGACATAAATGTACTTAGTTGTGAAGATGCTTTTTCCACTCGCTGCCTCCTTGAATTTGATGATAATATAGATGATAGAGAACTTCTCCTTGATGAAGATAGATCTCTTCAAGAGTGATCCTTGACTTCTTAGAGAAGGAGATCACTTTAGATCCTTTGATTGAGTTGTCCTTGTTGATGACGTTGACTTCTTGGACGATCTTCTTTAATGGTAGGGTCCTTGCTTTGATGTCTTTCTCGACATTTGATCCTTGAGTGTCCCTTGATAAGATGCCCTTCCTTGACTTTGTCACCTTAGCTTTGATACCATGTTGAGAAAACTAGGGCATTAAGATTAGGTGATTTCTCTACTTATGATAATTGCTTGTGAGTGTTTTTTCCTTCTTTAGATTATGATCTTTTACTTAGATTATTATTGTGTTCTTCTTCATCAAACAACTACCAATGCATAAACAATAACTAATAAAGAGACAAGAGACACAGAATGTAGGCGATCAGCTAGGGCCAAAACCTCTCCCAATTGAGAGGAAAAATGAAAATAAATTCTTCTTCTTATAGAGACTTCAGTCGACGAATACCAAAACCAAGACCCTTGACCTATTTGCCACTCAAAGACCAAGACACAAAGCTTCCTCTTTTTCCTTGAGTCAATTATAGTCAAACTTCTTGCCTTTTTCCTCCTTCTCGGCTACCCTTCAAGATTTCGATCCATTGGGATAGATCTGGAACTTTTCGGCCCTAATTCAGAAACCCTAAATTCTGTACTTGAGAGATCTTTGCCTTTCCTTCGCTTGATATGGATGTTAAAAATCTGGGTACCAGAGGACAAGTGGTTCCCTTAGGCTTTGATCTTTAGCCTAGGGAAAAGTGTCCAAATTTATTTGTACTTTCCTCCTAAAGTGAATTTATAAGTAGTAAAGTCAATTTAATTTAAAAGTGACTTTATAAGTGATAAAGTTACATTCTAATTTAAAGGTGACTTTATTAAAGCCAATGAAGAATTAGAAAGTGAAAAAGTGACTATGGAAATAAAAAGCTAAGTGGGTGAGTTAAAAAATAGAAAGTGAGAATTAAATGCACATTTATTCTCATCCCTAGATCTAAATGTATCTCAGCCATTAGATTTTAGGATAACCCAAAAGGTCATTTAAAGAGTAAAAGGAGAAGAGAAGAGAAAAAGATCAATTCATTCTTTCATGAACATTTGAGAGAAAGAGAAGAGAGAACAAGGAGAAAATTTCTGAGCAGTGAGGAAGTGAAGGGGAGCAGCAAGAAGACATTTCAGCAAATTTGGGCAGCAACATTTATTGGCATGCATAGCAAGGCAAAACTCATACAACAGGAGGAAGGCACAAAAATCGAGAAAGAGGAACAACAACAAGGCACACATTTCGAGGCAGGTTTTATGCATGATTTTCGAGGTAGTCAAACCGCTAAAATCCGTATGGTCCATACAACAGGGTCCAGGCACGATTTTTGAGGCAGGTCGTACAACATTTAATGTTGTTTTATTGCTAGAAAAAATTTCTGTTTTGGCAGTTTGTTGATTGGCACAATTTTCGATGTGGACTTCAAGCACGGAAATCGAGATAAGTTGTAATTTGTGGTTGCTGGAATTTTTACTGTGTATTTCAGTTTCTCTGTAAAAGCATTTTCAGAAATAAAGAAGAGCTCTCAAATTGGTTTTCTCCAAGAGTTGTAGGGGGGTTTTTCTAAGGTCACATTGATAAAAAATCACTGTGTTATTTTCTGTGTGTGGCTGTCATAATTTTTCTGGTGTTTTATTTATGCAATTTCAGCAGTTGTGAAATCTCTAAATTTGTGTTTTCAAAAAATATTGTCATTTCCAGACTTTAGAATTTTTATCATGTTTGGATTTAGAACTAAATGCATGGAGTGAAAAGAAAAATTGATAACCGGACTGGGGGTTGAAATTCTTCATGCTATCAGTGGTTGGCTGAAAAGTGCAGCTTGGGACAACAAAGTGAAAATCACAGCAAGTTGATTTTTACACAGAAAACAGAAACTTTTACCACAGATTTGAAAATCTCAGTTTGGTAGGACAGTGAAACATGTCTTTGGGTTTGAGAGTTGAAGACAGGTTGGATGGGCAAAACAACTAGAGTGCATGAAAGGAAAGAACCCAGAGCATCTTTGAGGAAGCAGAAGTCTGGGGCATTGTGGTAAATACCACACAGAACCCAGTAGCAGTACCTGCTGACCCTATACAGTTGGCAGAGTTTAACAAAAGGAATGCTAAGGCAAAAAGATTGATTCTCGAAGGAGTCAAAGTTCATGTCATTCCTCATGTGAGAGGAAAGACTTATGCACATGAGATGTGGACAACCTTGACCAGTGTTTACCGGAGCTCAAATGAAAACAGAAAAATGGTCCTAAAGGAGAAACTGAAGGCCATTAAAATGGCTAAGGCTGACAATGCTACAACATACCTCACAAAGATCACTTCCGTGAGAGATGAGTTGGCAGCCGTAGATGAGATCATTGCACCCACTGAGTTGGTGAGGATTGCTTTGAATGGTCTTCCCAAGACTTGGGAGAATTTTGTGGATGGCATTGTTGCACGGGAAAACCTTCCTGGATGGGAGAGGTTGTGGGATGATTGCATTCAAAACTAGATTAGAAAGAACCATCTTGGGTCAGCGAAACAGGTGGAGGAGGACGACAATGCGGCATTGTTAGCAAGAGGCAAGAAGGGCAGAGCAAAGAAGCAAGATTCCAACAGTTGAGGCAAAGGAAAAGGTAAAGGCAAGCAACAGAACAAGGAGAAGGACTATTCCAAAGTCAAATGTTGGAATTGTCAAAAGTTGGGACACTATGTTGTTGTGTGTCCGGAGAAGAAGAACAAGAAAGGGAGAGACAAACCCATGGCAGCTTTTGCAGAAATAGAGAGCTTCTCAGAGAGCTTTGATCGAGAGTTTGGGTTCTTAGCTTGTGAGGCCACTAGTGCAGGATCACTTGCCATACAGGTTTAGAGGGAGTGTGCGCTCTCCACTACTAGCAGAGCATTTTCTAGCATTTGGTATGTTGACAGTGGCGCTTCTCGCCACATGACAGGAGTCAAAGAGTACTTCTCTGAGCTTTCAGGGGATGATACTGATATGGAGGTAGTACTTGGTGATGACAACATTGTTAGAGCAGTTGGTGTGGAGACATTGACATTTGATAGGGGACCCAAACCTCCCTTGAAAGTGTCAGATGTTCTATATTTACCTAGAATGAAGAAGAACCTGATATCCGTCTCAGCACTTGAGGACAGAGGGTATGATGTGTTGTTCAAGAGAGGGCAGGTGCTTATATATCCTAGGGGAATTCCAGCTTCTTTAGCTAGAGTGATTGGTGTGCGCCATGCCAAGGTGTACAAGTTCTCATTCCAGCCCCTGATGGCACTGAGTAGTAGCACCCGAGACATGACCGACAACAGATCTAGCAGTTCAGAGTTGTGTGAGATTTGGCACCGCAGGATGGGGCACATGTATCATGGGGCCTTAAGTACGTTGCGAGAGATCACCACTAGTGTGCCAGATTTCAGTTCTGATTAGCTTAATGTATGCAGAGGATGTGCTATGGAGAAGTTTGCTAGATCCCCTTTTCCCAGCAGTGACAGCAGAGCGACAGGGATCCTTGACTTGATTCATATCGATGTGAGTGGTCGGATGTCTCATGTATCCTTGAGTGGTTATGAGTACTATGTTTTATTCATTGATGACCACTCCAGGAAGACCTGGATTTATTTCTTGAAGACCAAGAGTGAGGCCTTCAAGCGGTTTCAAGCGTTCAAAGCTCTTGTGGAGACCCAGACAGGTAGGAAGATCAAGGTCCTCAGGTCGGACAATGGAGGGGAGTATACCCTTGGTGAGTTTGTTGATTTTTGTGTTGAGGCAGGCATTAGGAGGGAGTTCATAGTTCCTTACAATCCCCAGCAGAATGGGGTTGCGGAGAGGAAGAACAAATCCATTGTAGGGGCTGCCAAAGCCATGCTTCATGATCAGGGGTTACTTTTATTTTTGTGGGCAGAGGCCTGCAACACTGCTGTGTATTTGCATAATAGGAGTACACATCGTGCCTTGGGGAATGTGACTCTGAAGGAGGCCTTTTCTGGGAAGAAGCCTAATGTTGGGCACTTTTGTATCTTTGGGTGCCTTACATATTCCTATGTCCCCAAAGAAAACAGGGCCAAGCTAGAGCCCACTGCAGACAAGGGCATCTTTGTGGGTTATAGCGAGACCTCAAAAGCTTATCGGATTTATATTCTTGTACAGAGGAAAGTGGTTGTGAGGCGGGATGTGAAGTTCGAGGAGGAGAGAGATTTCAGGAGGTCACGAGAGTTAGAGTATCCAGAGTCACCGGACCCTCAGGAGCAGCTGAGTCAGTCATAGGGATCCAATGGTCAAGGATCAGGAGGTACATCGATTACTGTGTCAAGTCCATCAGTGAGCAGTGGCTTTTAGAGTCAGGTGGTTGGTTCTTCGGGCAACATGCAGGGTTGTCCGCAAAGCAGTTCACAGGATAGTCCACTAATGGACAGTTTGCACAACACTTCAACATCTACAGGCACAGATTCAGGCATGAGGTCAGTTGCAAGGCTTTCAGGAGTTCAGGGTTTTGATGATGATGAGGATTCTTTCACTCTGGTGGGAGAAGTATGCTCAGGGAAGAGGAAGCCCAAGTGGCTTCAAGATACCTTGCACAAGGCCACATCAGTTGCTGGGCCAAAGAGACAGGTTAGAGAGAGTAAACCACCTGAGCGGTTCTGTAGTTACATGGCATTGGTAACAAGCATTGTTGACTCCGAGCCTTCTAGTTATGAGGAGGCAGCCAACCAACAGGTCTGGAGAGAGGCCATGATGGAGGAGTATTCTTCTATTATGAAGAATGATGTTTGGGAGGTAGTGCCGAGGCCTGAAGGTAAATCAGTTGTTACTTCCAGATGGCTCTACAAGATAAAGCATGCTGCAGATGGCAGCATCGAGAAGTTCAAGGCTCGATTCGTGGTGAGAGAGTTCTCACAGGTAGAGGGAGTTGACTATGAGGAGACCGTTTCTCTCGTAGCTAGGTATACATCTATTTGCTCCATTATATCGATTGCAGCAGAGATGGGTTGGAAGATCCACCAGATGGATGTGAAGACCGCATTTCTCAATGGCTTCATTCAGGAGGAGGTTTATATTGAGCAGCCGCAGGGCTTTGAGGTGCATGGGAAGGAGTCCCATGTATGCAGATTGAAAAAGGCACTCTATGGCCTGAAGCAAGCTCCTAGAGCTTGGTACTCGAGGATTGATACATACTTGCAACAGTTGGGTTTCACAAAGAGTTATGCTGGTCTGAACCTATACTTCATTGTGGTGGGTGAGAAGCCTCTCATTCTGTTGTTGTATGTTGATGACTTGATCATCACTGGTGCAGAGAGACTCATTGAGGGTTGCAAGAGAGATCTTGCTTTAGAGTTTGAGATGAAGGATATAGACTTGATGCATTATTTTCTGGGATTGGACGTGTGGCAGGAGGAGGGGCATTTCTTCCTGGGACAAGGGAAGTACATTGTGGATATTCTTAGCAGATTTCACATGGAGGACTGCAAACCCATGTCTACACCTATGATCACTAATTGGAAGAAGCTTCACGCTTCTGATTCCGAGTTGGTGGATCCTACTCTATATAGACAACTGGTTGGTAACTTGATGTATTTGGTCAATACTCGACTAGATATATGTTTTGCAGTTAACACTATGAGTCAGTTCATGTGTGAGCCCAGGAGAGTGCACTGGGTGGCTGCAAAACACATTCTTCGTTACTTGCAGGGGACTGTGGATTTTGGTCTGGATTATAGACAGGGTGATGGAGTGAGACTGGCAGGGTACACAGATTCAGATTGGACAGGTTGTGCTTCAGATAGGAAGAGTACTTCCGAGTGCTGTTTTGGGTTGGGTTCGACAGTTGTCGTGGATCAGCTAGAAACAATAGTCAGTTGCATTGAGCTCAGCTGAGGCAGAGTATATGGCTAGTTGTGAGGCCATATGGCTTCGCAAGATGTTGTTTGGTCTATTTGGTCAGGCATTGAGACCTTCAGTAATTGACTGTGATAATCAGAGTTGCCTAAAACTCACGGAGAATCCGGTTTTTCATGATAGGTCAAAGCATATTGAGATCAAGTATCACTTCATTATAAACTATGTCCAAAAGGGAGCTGTCAAGCTTGAGTATATTTCCACAAATGAGCAGGTGACAAACATTTTCACCAAAGCCTTACCACGGGGCAAGCATGTCTACTTCAGAGACGAGATGGGAGTGGTGCGGAACACTTTCCTCGGTAAGAGGGAGTGTTAAAATTTGGATACCAGAGGACAAGTGGTTCCCTAAGGCTTTGATCTTTGGCCTAGGGAAAAGTGTCCAAATTTATTTGTACTTTTCTCCTAAAGTGACTTTATAAGTAGTAAAGTCAATTTAATTTAAAAATGACTTTACAAGTGATAAAGTTACATTCTAATTTAAAGGTGACTTTATTAAAGGCAATGAAGAATTATAAAGTGAAAAAGTGACTATGGAAATAAAAAGCTAGGTGGGTGAGTTAAAAAATAGAAAGTGAGAATTAAATGCACATTTATTCTCATCCCTAGATCTAAATGAATCTCAGCCATTAGATCTTAGGGTAACCCAAAAGGTCATTTAGAGAGTAAAAGGAGAAGAGAAGAGAAAAAGATCAATTCATTCTTTCATGAGCATTTGAGAGAGAGAAGAGAGAGCAAGGAGAAAATTTCTGAACAGTGAGGAAGTGAAGGAGAGTAGCAAGAAGACATTTCAACAAATCTGGGCAGCAACATTTATTGGCACGCATCCCAAGACAAAATCGTATAGTAGGAGAGGCACTGAAATTGAGGAAGAGGGACAACAGTAGGGGCACAAATTTCGAGGCGGGTCTTGGGCACGATTTTTGAGGCAGTTGTACTGCTGAAATTTGTACGGTTCGCACAACAGGTTCTGGGCACGATTTTTGAGGCAGGTTGTACAACATTAATGTTGTTTTATTGTTGGAAAAAATTTCTGTTTTGGCAGTTTGTTGATTGGCATGATTTTCAAGGCTGAGTTCAAGCACGAAAATCGAGATATGTTGTAATTTGTGGTTGTTGGAATTTTTACTGTGTATTTCAGTGTCTCTGTAAAAGCATTTTTAGAAATAAAGAACTCTCAAACTGGTTTTCCCCAAGAGTTGTAGGGGGGTTTGTCAGGATATTCCGACACATAGGAAATAGTTAAGTATAACTTGGTCTTGTGTAGAGTTAGGTAAAGTGTGTTTCTTTACTATGTACTTTTGTAACTTACAATCTGACGATCACGATATGTTCTAGACATGAAGTGATCCGACGGTTCATTCTATCCTCGGTATTACCAACACTTGATCCGTGGCTTAACACCCGATTGGTCCATGATCTCTATTTAAAGAGCACGGAGGGTCATTTGTAGGGTAACCGTTCATGAGAGAAGTTTATGTAAATTTTCATTCTTTTATTAATAAATTCCTTGAAGTGGCCGCGTTGGCTCAAGCCGTGGACTATTTCCCTCTTTGAGGGTTTTAACCACGTCAACAATACTGGTGTATTGATCTGTGATCTGTTTGTGAGCGGTGTCCTTTGGTGTTCTGTTTGAGGAACTTACCCTATAAATTCCTACATGGTATCAAAGCTATTTGAGGGCCGCATCCGTTGGTGATCCAAATCTGAAGCCGGTAGAACTGCATTCGATTGTCGTTTCCTAGATCTACTGTTACTGACTGCTTTCAGGCTGAGAGGACTGCTCTATTGTGTTAGGAGCATTTGTTCCAGTGAGGAACCCCTTTCGTTTGACGCGAAAAGGTTTCTGGTAGCCTAGCTACGTCATTTTTAAGATCTGGAGGTATACAATGTTTATTTGTAGTTTTTAGTTATTTTCTCTCTATTTATTTCGGTTTATTTAGCTCTTTGTTTTTTTTATTATCGGATCTATACCTTTCATTTCTGCGTATGCTCTTTGCCCCGCGACTCTGTGTGATCTGGGCAAATCAGAAACAAAAAGGAAGGATTTTTCTCATGCGTATGCTCTTTTCCGCCGCGCCTTAGTGTGATCTCGGAAAATCAGAAACATTGAGGAAAATATTTAGTTTCCGGCTAAAGCTAACTTCAAGCTGTAAGGTTTGTTTTTTTTGTATGTTCGTGTTGGGTTTTGTGTTTTTTGTTTTGTAGGCAAAAAAGAGCTTTCTCAAGTAAGCACGCACCCCAAAGCTTCAGTGACTAAAAAAAAAACCCTTTTCTCTTTTCCAAAAATTACTAACCTTTTAATCTAGCTCACTTGGTCCAAATCTATTTTATGAGAATAGAGGTCTTGAGTTCAAGTCTTTCTTTTTGTTGAGCTAATTAGATTAAGTTTGGAAAGGGGGCGGATTTTTTTTTTTAAATATAACATTATCATTCATTTCCGCACATTCCCGCACTTCGTCGGCATCTTCAACAACTTTTCTTCAAAAAGCCATAACTTCTTCATCTGGAAGCCGTTTTCAGAGCCCCTTTTTTTTTTTGAATCAGCCTAATTTTTCAAGATCTTTCCATTGGAACACTTAGTTTCAGCATCTATAGCTTCAGTTTCTGTTAAAATGGAAAGTCCATGACAAGTTATTCTTGACAACACCAACTACTTCCAATGGTGGTCCTACATTGTGGATTTACTTAGAAGTAAAGGTCTTTACAGAATAGCCTCAGGCCAAGAAACCAAACCGAAAGATGAAGATAAGGCAGCCAAATGGGAAAATAGGCAAGATCAAGCACGTGGGTTGATAGGGATGTCTATTTCTGAAGACCTTAGATTCCATATCGCAGAACTTGATACTCCTAATGAAGCAATGAAACAGATCACTAAAGTTTTTGGAATTAAAAATGAACTTAGAGCCAATCAACTCGAAAATGAGTTGCTTACATTGGACCCCAATAATTTTTCTTCCATTGAAGATTTTTTGTTCAAATTCAAGATCCTTAGACTTCTCTTGGAAGGTGTTAAGTTTAAGAAAGAAGATGGTAACCTTATCTATTCCATTCTTACTAAGTTGGGACCAGCCTACTCTGTGTTTGTTTCCACCTTCCATTTTACTGGAGAAGCATTTATTTCTCAAGGACAAGACTACAAGTCCCCCTCTTTTGATGCCTTTTGTGATTCCTTAATAAGAGAACAAGAAAAACTCTTACACCTTGGTCTTCTTAATCTTGGAAACTCTTCTAAGAAAGCCTTAGCTGCCCAACAACAACCAAATTCAAAGAATCTTAAGAAGCCGTATCCTAAAAAGAATGGTCTTAAACCAAACAAGGGTCCTAAGCCATTTCAGTCTCAAAATGAAAAATCATTTCAACAAAATGATAAGGCAAATAAAAACAAAGGGAAGAAGACTGATAGACATTGCCACTTTTGTAATCGAGATGGCCACTTAGAATCCAAATGCTCTAAGAAGATGGAAGCCTTGGAAGCAGCAATGAAGAAGCATAACTTCCATTTGGAGCACTCAACAACTTCGACTTCATCTTCAGGAATAACACTTTCTACATGTGGTTGTCAAGTATCTCGGTCTGGATATGCATTAAATGTATCTTTTTCTTCTCATTCTCATGAGTGGCTCATTGATTCTGGAGCTTCTTAAGCTAAGATCTGATAATGGCGGAGAATATGTTAACAAAAAATTCATCAACTTTTGCATTGAGAATGGAATTCAAATGCAACATACTGTCCCATATACTCCACAACAAAATGGTGTAGTTGAAAGGAAATCGCTAATTGTATGCTTCAATCTAAAGGACTTAGTCTTAATTTTTGGGCAGAAGCAATTAACTGTGCAAATTACATAGTAAATTGCACTCCTACTAAGGTTTTAAAGAATATCACTCCAAAAGAAGCATGGAACTCAATTAAGCCAGATGTAAGTCACTTTTGTGTTTTTGGAAGTGAAACATGGGCCCATATTCCAAATGAGAAACATAAAGCTTTAGAACCTAAGAGTGAAAAATGTATTTTTGTTGGATATTCTGAAGATGTCAAAGGATACAGACTTATTCCACTTAAGTCCAAAAATGTTATCATTAGAAGAGATGTAAAGTTTGCTGAAAATATATCGGCCTACGAGCCTAGTTCGGCGGATGTGCCACCTCTCTCTATCCCTTCTACTTCTGAAAATATTTCTTCTTCAGATGATGACAGCGAGGATGAAAATCCTACCCCACCTTCTCAGGATCCTCCTTCAGCTCCTCAGCTTCCAAAATGGGTCCGTGCTACTCGGGATGCAACAGGTGCTCTTGTCGGTGATCCTACATATCAGCGACGTACACGTTCTTAGTTCGATAGAGCCTCTTCTTTACTATCTCAAGCTTCAACTAATTATGATCTTGACACCTTTGCAGAAGCTTCAGGCCATCCAGATCGGGACACAACTATGAATGAAGAATATCATTCATTATTGGCAAATGATACATGGGATCTTGTTCCCCTTCCAAAGGGACGAAAACTTGTTAGATGCAAATGGGTTTACAGAACCAAGTATGGACCAGATGGAAAAGTTGATAAACATAAAGCTTGTCTTGTTGCTAAGGGCTTTTCACAAGTTGAAGGCATTGACTATATTGAAACCTTCTCCCCTGTGCCAAAATGAACTCTATCTGCCTTGTTCTTTCCCTTGCTGCCTCTTTAAAATGGGAAGTCCATCAGATGGATGTTAAATCTGCCTTCTTGCATGGGGACTTGCATGAAGAAATCTATATGGAAGAACCTACTGGCTTTATACAAACAGACTTCAGCCTTGTATGTCGGCTTAAGAAATCCCTTTATGGTCTCAAGCAAGCCCCTCGGGCTTGGTACGCCAAAATGGATAGCTTTCTTTTAGAAACTGGATTTTCTAGGTGTCATTCTGACAATACTGTCTACACCAAGAAAGTGGGCAAGTCCCTTATCATTCTTGTTCTTTATGTTGATGATCTTATCCTTACTGGTACTGATCCCAACCTTATAAACCATGTGAAGTCCAGCCTTAAAAAGAAGTTTGAAATCAAAGACTTAGGACACTTGCATTATTTTCTTGGTCTTCAAGTCTTGCAATCCAAGGAAGGTATTTCCCTTTCCCAGTCCAAGTATGCATGTGATCTTGTACATCATTTTCACATGGAAGACTGTAAGCCAACCCCTTCTCCCTTTCAGTCTGGAGCCAAACTTCCAGTCACTTGTACTTCCCATGAAGTTGATGCTACCTTATACCGTCAACTTGTAGGAAAACTTTTGTATCTGATCGATACTCGTCTTGACCCTTCCTTTGCTGTTGGTCTTATTGCTCGGTTTATGCAAAACCCACATGAAAGTCATTGAAAAGCAGCTAAAAGAATACTTCGTTATGTTTGAGGTACAGTACAATTTGGGATTCATTACAGTGCAAAAGCATCTCCTCTACTGGTTGGTTTCACTGATTGTGATTGGGCTGGTGACCCTGATGATCTGAAGTCTACTGCAGGTTATGTATTCACTCTTGGTTTAGGACCTATTACATGGGCTTGCAAGAAACAAAGTGCCATTTCTCTTTCTTCCGCAGAAGCAGAGTATCGTGGTGCCGTAGAAGCTAGTAAGGAGGCCTTGTGGCTTCGTCAGATCCTGTCAGAGTTTGGCTTTCAGCAGTAGCATTCGACTACACTTTGGTGTGATAATCAAAGTGCCATTCAACTATGCAAAGATCCAGTCCAATATCAGCGCAGCAAACGCATTGAACTGCACATGCACTTCATCAGAAAGCTCATTCATGACCATGTTCTTGAAGCGAAATATTGTTCAACAAATGATCAAGTTGCAGACATCTTTACAAAGGCTCTCACAAAGGCAAAGTTTACTAAACTTCAACTTATGGTTGGAGTTCAAGAAGTTGTCACTAAGGGGGGATAGGCTCTAGTGCCTCCTTCCTTCTCCTATTGTGTCATATTTGTACATCCTTCAATCCTATCCCAAGTTATTCTTAAGGGGGGATGTTAGGATATTCTGACACATAGGAAATAGTTAAGTATAACTTGGACTAGTGTAGAGTTAGGTAAAGAGTGTTTTTTTACTATGTACTTTTGTAATTTACAATTCGATGGTCACGATATGTTTTAGATATGAAGTGATATGACGGTTCATTCTCTCCTTGGTATTACCGACACTTGATCCGTGGCTTAACACCCAATTGGTCCATGATCTTTATTTAAAGAGCATGGAGGGTCATTTGTAGGGTAACTGTTCATGAGAGAAGCTTATGTAAATTTTCATTCTTTTATTAATAAATTGCCTGAAGCAGCCGCGTTGGCTCAAGCCATGGACTGTTTCCCTCTTTGAGGGTTTTAACCACGTCAACAATACTGGTGTATTGATCTGTGATCTGTTTGTGAGCGGTGTCCTTTGGTGTTCTGTCTGAGGAACTTACCCTGTAAATTCCTAAAGGGTTTTTCCAGAGTCACATTGACCTAAAATCACTGTGTTATTTTCTGTGTGTGGCTGTCATAATTTTGTTGGTGTTTTATTTCTGCAATTTCAGCAGTTGTGAAATCTCTAAATTTATGTTTTCAGAAAATATTGTCATTTCCAGATTTTAGAATTTTTATCATGCTTGGATTTAAAACTAAATGCATGGAGTGATAAGGAAAACTGATAACCGGAGGGGGTTGAAATTCTTCAATGGAGACTAGACTTCTTCAACTCGGCTTGAAGATTCACTTGATTCCTTTTCAAAATCTGCCTTCACAAGGTGACTATAAAACTTCAACTCTTTCCCACAGTAGATAGCACTATTATCTCGTACGTGTGGAAGAGAGTAACCCTAAAACACATCTGAAATTGACTCGGTTGTCTTCTCTTCTCCTTCGCTTGATGGTTAGGCTCCTCTCTTGATGATTCTCACACTTCTTCCTTGCTTCAGACCTTGTCCAAATTCCTTGTGCTCAAATGGAGGCCGAGCTGCTATTTATAGTGGTTGCCCATGAAATAAGCTAACTTCTCCTTGCCCATAGGCCAACATGCCATTTGGGGTAGGTTTATTACTCCATCTTGAGGTCAACTTGTTGGAGGAGCTTGAGCTTGACCTTGGAGGGCCTTTTGACTCTTTCATTTGACTCATACAAATGTAACATGCCCAAGAAGGGCCCTTCATAGATGAAATTGACTGAATTTGACTTTATGACCAATCCTAAGGGCTCACAATGGGAGCCACAACTAATAATAAATTCCTTGCTCATGAAACCCATGAGACAAGCATTACAATAATAATTTTATTTTTCTTCTTTATATTAAATACATAAAATCACAATTGCACGTCCTTATGAAGACCAAACCTAGTTACATTTTTCAACACTCCCTTTTAACTAGGGGATATTCATAATGATACTTGGTCATTCTCAATTTGAGGAATTCTCATAAGAAGAGTCAGATTGGTAACCCATCTGTTTAGCATCATATCAGCCAACATTGTTATATAACAAGGCCTTGATTAACAACTCTATCTCTCCACAAGATTAGAGCTCAACGCTGGCGAGAGCAATGATGTATAGACATCGTCATCATTGTCTCTCTCGGAACATACCCCACCTGGGTTCTCTCAGAGTATGTTCCACCAAGACTATTCTTATCTTGGATTCCCAGTCCTTAAAGATTATCGGTCTTCTACGACTACTATTAG
This sequence comes from Pinus tabuliformis, assembly GCA_031772625.1. Lineage (NCBI taxonomy): Eukaryota > Viridiplantae > Streptophyta > Pinopsida > Pinales > Pinaceae > Pinus > Pinus tabuliformis. Next base: position 357,512,727 of record CM062820.1, on the reverse strand, counting down.
CTTGGATGCCCTAACTCATCGTCAAAGAGCATCAGATGCCAGATGTTTACCCAATCCTCCATTTTGTCTTTCCAAGTGAAGACAAGAATGATGTGTCTATATCTCCCTCTTAATTAGGGAGGATATATCTATTCCTACGGAAGGAATGTACCTAAGCTCCCTCTTGGCTTAGGAATTTGCTTCCAAGTTTCTACCAAGTTAGAAACTTGTTTTCAGGCTTCCTCTTAATTAGGGACCTACAACAACTCTTTAGTTGGAGATGATGGAACAACCAACTGCTTGAAGAACTCCCCCTCACGATGTCATGAACTTCTTTTCTTTATTCAAGAGTCTTCATGTTTTAGGACTTCTTCATAGGGCACAAACCATCCATCACTTTTATCCATGAGTTAGTCATGTCATTATTCCTTTTATCGGAAAGTGATCCATCAATTCCTATCTAGCCTTCCTTCATGCCATACTACGTTCTTCATGCCGTGTTTCCTCAAGGTTCTTTCATCCTACTACATGGACCTCAGGGGTGGAAGATATCCATAAATATTCCTTTGGCAGTCCTGCATAAGCCCATCCAGATATCATTCAAAAATAAGGAATGAACATTAAATCAAAAATACCTTTGCGATGATGTTTCATCATGACATCTTTTTGCTCGCATCAACATCCTGCATACACATTGACACATCTCCAAAAGATATATATTGTGAAGTGTCTCTTTCTTTTTCAGACTTCATCAAAGTCTTCATTTCTTTCATGGAGATATCCTAGTTAAATCTCTTAGTCTTCATATTCTTGGCATCCATAGCATTGAATTTTAGCCATGTTTCTCTTCTTTCTTTGAGGACCAAATTTCCCAGACTTTCCTCTTCTCTTTGCCATAGCTGCATATGCTTGATTTTGCTCACTAGATCCCACATTAGTTTTAGCCTTCAGTCTAGTTTCTTCAATCTTGAATAGTGACTATAGATCCTGGAATGGAGTAGCTTTTTTCTTCCCATAAATACTTGAAGTAAAGTTGCCCCACTCCTGTGGTGGTGCAATTAGTACTACAATGGTCATCACCTTGTCAGACATTACTTCCCCCAGATCTTGAAGTTGATCCCTTATCTCAGATATCTTCATAAAGTATGAGGCTATTCCTTCTTCTTTTGATATCCTTAGCTTGTAGAGTTCTTGCCTTAGAGAGATAACTTCTCCTGCAGTGCTTACAAAAAACAACTCTACCAATTTGTCATATATTTCTTTTGAGGTGTCGAGTTTAGATACATATGGAATGAGGGGATCCTTGATGGATTCTATGAGACTGCTTTGAGCCCTCACTTTCCTTTCATAAACTTTGTAAGTGCTTGAGCATCTTCTTTCGCTAGTTTGGTGATAGATCCTTTGACATGATCCATAACCTCATTTTCAATGAGATTCAGATTTTTCCTCTTCTTCCATGCAAGATAGTTTGAAGCCCCAACCAATTTGTTGCTTTCCTTGCAAAAAGACATTTTGACAGATTCAGACATAAATATACTTACTTATGAAGATGCTTCTTCTTCTCGATGCCTCCTTGAATTTGATGATAATATAGATGATAGAGAACTTCTCCTTGCTGAAGATAGATCTCTCCAAGAGTGATCCTTGACTTCTCAGAGAAGGAGATCACTTTAGATCCTTTGATTGAGTTGTCCTTGTTGATAATGTTGACTTCTTGGATGATCTTCTTTAATGTTAGGGTCCTTGCTTTGATGTCTTTCTCGACATTTGATCCTTATGTGTCCCTTGATAAGATGACCTTCCTTGACTTTGTCACCTTAGCGCTGATACCATGTTGAGAAATCTAGAGCATCAAGATTAGGTGATTTCTCTACTTATGATAACTGCTTATGAGTGCTTTTTACTTCTTTAGATTAAGATCCTTTACTTAGATTATTATTGTGTTCTTCTTCATCAAACAACTACCAATGCATGAACAATAAAGAGACAAGAGACACAGAATGTAGGCAATCAGCCAGGGACAAAACCACTCCCAATCGAGAGGAAAATCCCAAATGAATTCTTCTTCTTATATAGACTTCAATTGACGAATAGCAATACCAAGACCCTTGACCTATTTTCCACTCCAAGACCAAGACACAAAGCTTCCTCTTCTTCCATGAGTCAACAATAGTCAAACTTCTTGCCTTTTTTCTCCTTCTCGGCTACCCTTCAAGATTTGGTCCTTTGGGCTAGATCTGCGACTTTTCGACCCTAATTCAGAAACCCTAGATCCTGTACTTGAGATATCTTTGCATTCAACTTCCTTCGCTTATATGGAAACTAGACTTCTTGAACTTGGCTTGAAGATTCATTTGATTACTTTCAAAATCTTCCTTCACAAGGTGACTATAAAACTTCGTCTCTTTCTTGCAGTAGATAACATTGTAATCTCGTACGTGTGGAAGAGAATAACCCTAAAACACATATGAAATTGACTATGTTGTCTTCTCTTCTCCTTCACTTGATGGTTAGTCTTGTCTCTTGATGATTCTCGCACTTCTTCCTTTCTTCAGACCTTGACCGAATTCCTTGTGCTCAAATGGAGGCCGAGCTACCTATTTATAGTGGTTGCCCATGAAATAAGCTGACTTCTCCTTTGCCCATAGGGCCGACATGCCATTTGGGGTAGGTTTATTACTCCATCTTGAGGCCGACTTGCTGGAGGAGCTTGAGCTTGATCTTGGAGGGCCTTTTGACTCTTTCATTTGACTCACTTACAAATGTAACATGCCCAAGAAGGGTCCTTCATACATGACATTGTCTCAATTTGACTTTATGACCAATCCTAAGGGCTCACAATGGGAACCATAACTAAAAATAAAATTCCTTGCTCATGAAACCCATGAGACAAGCATTACAATAATAATTTTATTTTTCTTCTTTATATTAAATACATAAAATCACAATTACACATGTCATTATGAAGACTGAATCTAGTTACATTTTTCAACACAATGAAGGATCTTGATGATCCTTATTTTGCAAATGCTCCTTTCTAATGATGATGATGTATGGTGATCTCTTTATCTGCTATCTTGCTAGATGACTTTCTCCAACCATATAAACTGCTACTTCAGTTATCTTTCTATGATTCTAATGATGATGTCATGAGCTACTTCCTTTCTATCACGTGAGATCACTGCTTTAACCATATCCATTTTCATGCTTCTTGAATGATGTCATTTCAATTCTGCGATAATGCATCCTATCATACTTGTGATGCTTTCCATCATGACTGCTATCTTGTACAAACTGAAAAGAACTAAGTGTATGATGTTATCTTAGTCATAATAAATGTCTTTCACTTCCTCCTTCTTGGTTTTCTTCTTTTCTGGTTCTTCTACTTCTTCGGTGACATGGGTTTAATTTATTTCCTTTCTCTTCTTGTTGTCTTTCTTGAGTTTAGGACCATTCCTTTTGAAATGCTCATATTCATTACATTCATAACATTGAATTTTAGACATGTCAATTTTGTTTTGAAATCTTTTTCAAGACTTCCCTTTCTTACTTGCAATAGCTGCATATGCTTGTGTTTGTTCACTTGATCCAACATCGTTCTTTGCCTTCAATCTGATTTATTCAATTTTGCATAATGACCATAGATCATTAAATTGGGTAGTTTCCTTCTTTCCATAGATACTAGATACAAAGTTTTCCCATTCATCTGGTAGTGCATTGAACACAATGGTGGCCATCTCTCGATCAAACATTACTTCTCCTAGCTCTTGTAGTTGATCTCTTATTTGAGATACCCTCATAAGGTATGAGGCTACCCCTTCTTCCTTTGATACCTTCATCTTGTATTGTTCGGTTCTTAACGTTATAATTTCTCTTGCAGTACTTGCAGAGAACAATTCCACTAGTTTTTCATAGATCTCTTTCGCTATCTTCAACTTTGCTACATAGGGAATGAGGGAATCCTTGATTGACTCAATAAGGATTCTTTGAGCTCTTACTTCTTCTTTCATGGACTTTGATAGTGCTTGAGATTTCTCTTGATAAGGTTTGGTGATTGAGCCCGTGACATATTCATTAACTTCATTTTCTAAGAGGTTCAAGTCTATTCTCTTCTTCCATGCAAGGTAATTCGTTGTCCCAACTAGTTTGTTGTTCTCCTTGCAGAAAGAAGTCATTGTAGATTGAGACATAAAATATAAAATACTTACTTGTCAACTGAAGATGCTTCTTAGATGCCTTCTTGATGATGTTGACTTCCACTACTTCTTTGTTGTTGATTTTGAAGATGCCTCCTTGATGATGATTGTTTTCTTGATGATCTTCTTTCTTCAAAAAAGACAATGCTTCTTTTCTTAGATGGAGAGAGATGATTTCCTTTAAGGATGTTTGAGATGTGATCCTTTCTTCCAGGGGAAGGAGATTTCCTTGATTCCTTTGATGATGGAGTGTTCTTCTTGCTTCCTTTGGATGTAGCGTAGAATGTAAATACTTAGAGTCTTTTGAGTGGAGATGGGGTCCTTGTGGTCTTCTTCTTCTTCAAAGTGTTGTTCCTTCTAGATGATATGATCCTTGTGATGAGATGGATAGCCCTCCTTGATGCTTCTTAGTTCTCCTTATGCTTGGCCCTTATGTATCCTTCTTCAATTGGATGATCTTCAAGTTGCCTTTCCTTCTTGTTGTCACCTTAGCTTTGATACCATGTTGAGAAATGTAGGGTAGCTAGATTACGGTGGTTTCTCTTACTTTGATAACTACTTGTGGTGTTCTTTTACTTAACTTGATGTACTTGTAGTTAATTTCTTCTTATCTTGATTATAGTGTTCTTTATCATCAAACAACTACCAAACAATGAAGATCAATGAGACAAGAGGACACAAGATATAGGCTGCAAGCTAGTGCCAAAACCTCTCCTCTTGAGAGGAAAACCCACAAGAATTCTTCTCTTCTTATAGAGTCTTCAAATGATGAATTCCAAGACCTAAAACCCTTGTCAAAAACCCCTCCAACACCAAGTCAAACTTCTCCTTGATGAGCTTGTCCTTCACAAAGTCAACCCAAGTCAATATTGCTTCACACTTCAGATTTCGGTCTCACTTAAAGATTTCAGCTATTGCTTTAGATTTGCACTTTTTGACCTTCCTGCAACCTCTGCAATTTCGCATGTGTGAGTGGTTTAGTGGCTGAAATAACCTTCTCTCTCCTTCGCTCAAGGTGCTTCTTCTTCCTTAATAACTCGATTTCCTTCCCTGATCTTCTTTCTACCGAACTTTGGCTTCTTCTAGGTAGGTGTGCAATTCGGTCTTTTTGCAACAGATTAATGCCCTAACTCTTCACACGTGTGGGAAGATTTAGCCCAAAACAGTCCTTAAAAGCTTCGGTTTCTTCTTCCTTTAGAACTCCTCCTTGCTGGGGCTTCTTGTCTTTCTTGTGTTGCAAAATGAACTTGGATGGATGCCCTTTGATGAGGTCGAGTCCTTCCTTGTATATAGGCTTTTCTTGGAGTTCGAATAGCCCTTATGAGGCCGACTTGTCTTGGAGGGAGTCTTATGACACTTTTTGACTTACAATAATTCCCTTGACATGGTACAATATGCCCAATGGGGTCTTTTACATATTACAATGACTCTTTAACTTCTTGACTTCATGACAAATTCCTATAAGCACTCAATGGGAGCTTGACCTATAAATAAATTTACCTTCAGCATGAAACCCATGCATCAGGAATGACAATAATAATTTTCTTTTCTCTTTAACATCAAATACATGAAATCAAGAATGCATAGGACATTATGAAGATCAAACCTAGTTACATATTTCAACATGTAGTAATTAGAGTTAGATTCCTCTTTTCTTGATAATTACTTGTGATGTATGTTGGCTTATTTACTTCTTTATTATGTTATCTTTTCATCAAGCAATTACCATATCAAAAGTGCACGAAGATCACAAGAACAAGGAACACAAGATGTAGGCACTCGGCCAGGGTAAAATCGCTATGAAGGGGAAAACCCAGTCAAACTCTTCCATTAGTAGATTCAAATCAAGATGTGACAATCCATGACCCTTTTAACCTAGACAAAGACCTCCTCCAATCACTAAGTTAGCCCTTCCATCAAGTATATGATCTCAGCCAAAGTATCCAAGTGTTAGCTTCTTAGATGCAACTTCAATCTAGAATTTCGTCCCCCGAGCTACAAAATTTCGAACTGGCAGCTACTTCAAAAATTTCGGCCCTAGCTATTCCGCCCAAAAACCCTATAAACTTCACACGTGTGAGAGAGAGAGATGCTCCAAACTTCGATTTTGCTTCTTCCTTGAATTAGGTCTTCTTCTCTTGCAATTCTCTCTTTTTCGTCCTCTTTCTCTTGTAGATCGAACTTGTGAGTGTGTGCTTCAAATGAGTTGAGCTTTCTTTATTTATACTACTTCCATAGGGTCAAATTCCCTCTTTCTTGGCCGACTTCTCTAGGACAGGGCCGACTTGGTGAGGAGGTGACAAATGACACTTTTGACTCAAAAATAATTTTCTTTACATGATACAAATGCCCAAGAAGGGTCTAATAAATGTGACAAAGACTCTTTTGATTCATGCCAAAACCTAGAAGCCTTCAATGTAGGCTATGACCTAGTAAATAAATAATATAGCATGAAACCCATGCTTCAAAAATATTTTTCTTTTACAATAAAATTTCTTTTTCTTTTCTTTTGACAAATACAATTATGAAGACCGATACTAGTTACATTCTTCAACACTCCCTCTTAACTAGGGAGGTATTCATAATTACATATATACAGAGGTACATGGAAGATCTCAAAATGATATGCTTTATGAAGAGTCACAACACATGTAGTGTTACAGATTAGATACCTGACCAGGGTATCTAACTGGGTGGGACTAAGGTGTGTTCCAAGCTTTAGCCACTCTAGGTACCATTAGGCTTTAGCTCTAACACCAACCCAAGGATCTAGGTGCCTATCCAAGGTCGAAGCTCCAATACCAACCCCACCCTCCGTACTTCGGGATCTAGACACCATCATAGGTTGGCCATATGTCCTCCCAAGCATCTTGTCGCCCCATGAGGCTTCATCTCTCCTTATCTACAAAATCTATAATGTCAACCACTCCATGCATGCTTATGAAATATTTGAACTTCTTATTTGGAAGAGATTTTTTCAACACATCAGCTACCTGTTCATCTGTCGGAATATATTGTAGCTTTACGACCCCATCCTGCACCAAACTTCTAATGTAGTGGTACTTGTTATTGATATGCTTTGTCTTGGCATGAAACACAGGGTCTTCAAACATCTTGATGCTGCTTTGATTATCACAATTTATCACTGTAGGATCCAGTGGTCTTCCAAACAAATCTGACAAGAGTTTTCTTAACCAAATTGTTTCTTTTCCTACTTCACATGCAACAACATATTCAACTTCAACACTACTTAAAGCAACATGATCTTATTTTATACTCATCCATGAAATCATTGCAGATCCCAAACTGAAACAACCACTGATAGTGCTTCTTCCTGTTGAATAAAATTGTAACTAGGTTCGGTCTTCATAAATGTACTTTTGATATTTGTATTTATTCAAGAAAATAAATATTATTTTTATATTATTTGTCAATGAGTTTCTTGCTCATTGAAATAGGTCAAGCACATGGTTAAGTGCTTCTAGGAAGTCAAAAGGTCAATATATTTATATAAGACCCTTAGAGGGCATGTTACACTATGTATAAGGTCAAAGGAATACCTCCAAGACAAGTGCAAGTCCTCTCCATGCAACAACATCCTCCACAAGAAGCTAAACAAAGAAAATAATGAAGATATGGTCAAGTCGGCCTAAAGATAGAATGTCGGCCTAATGTCGGCCTAGAGGAGGGACAATCCTCTATATATAGAGGCTGTCCACTCCCTCATAAAGGACATAACGCAAGCTCTGAAATCAACGAAGAGATAAGCCGAGAAAAGGAAGGTGAAGCAAGTTTAAAGGGTCTCCAAAAGTACAACGAAGGAAGGAGGAAACTTAGCGAAGGTAGGTGACTATTTCTAGGGCTAGAAATAGTCACATGTGCGAAGAGGAGGAGGGCAGATTGTGGATATAAAAACAGTAACATTTCAGTGCAAGATTTGTTGGTGTTTGGGCTAGATATTAGGCCTACAAGGCCTCCCAAGACAAGCGAAGAAGTCTCTCTCTCTAGCGAAGGTGAAAGGACCCTAATTCACTAAGGGTACCCTCCACATGTGGGAAAACTAGGGCAACAGAACAATAGTACAGTCATACACCCATATCTCAAGAAGGATCTCGTTTGGTCAAAGAAGAAGTCTACTTGAGCAAAGGATAGAAGAGGAACATCTCATCTAGAAGGCTCACTCAAGGAAGGTCTATCTCTAGACTAGAAACAAAGAGGGAGGACGAAGTGCTGGGGAGCAAAGTGCCGGAAGGAGGAAGTCTATGTGCCGGGGAACCAAGTGCAGAAAATAGGAAGGACTTGACTTGTGTTTGGAGGACATACTAGTCAAGAGTCTAGGGTTTGGCATTGATAAAGAAATAAGCTTCAATAAGAGAAAACTTACCGAAGAGTTTTCCTCTCAAGAGGAGAGGTTTTGGCCTTGGTAGAGAGCCAACATTTGTGTTCTTGTCTTTATGTTTTTGGTAGCAATTTGATGAAACACACCCACTAATAATAAGAAGATCAAGCTAAGATAATTGTAAAAGTGCCTTGTTATCAAGTCAAGAAGAATCACACTACACCTAATTGCCCTAGATTCTTGAACACTTCCATTGGTCTCACTACCACCCGAATCAGAATCGGTAAAACCTATCAATTTAATCTCCTTCCCATAATACTTCAAGCAGTGATGAATTGTTCCACAGAGGTATCTCAAATGTGCTTGGTAGCTATCCAATGGTCATGACAAGGCTCTAACTGAAATTGACTAAGAACGTTTATAGCAAAGGATATGTTAGGTCTAGTATTCACCAAGTACATCAAAGATCCCACCAATTTACGATTGCTTGTAGGATCAACGAGATTAGAGTTAGAGCTTCTCAACTTCTTTAAATTTGTGATCATGGGAGTAGTCATAGACTTGGAATCCATCATACTAAACTTATGTAACATCTTGATTATGTTCTTTCCTTGACCAAGATATAGCTTGTTGGGTTTTTGTCAAACTTCCAAGCCCAAATAGTAGTGCATGTGTCCTAGATCTTTGATTTCAAATTCAACTGCCAACAACTTCTTACATTCTAGAATTCTGCACTCCACACCTGTAATAAATAAATCATCCACATATAGAAGTATAATGACTGGTTCATTCTTCACTATCTTGATGTAGAGGTTTGCATCAACAAAACTTTTGACAAAGCCAATCCTTAAAAGATAGGCATCCATTCTTGCGTACCAAGCCTAGGAGCTTGCTTCAAGCCATATAGAGTTTTCTTTAGTTTGCAAACATGAGTTTCTCTGCTATTTATCTCAAAGCCTTCCGATTGTTCAATATATACTTCCTCATTAATGGTTCCATTTAGAAACGCTGTTTTAACATCCATTTGATGTATATTCCATCCCATAGTTGTAGCTAGCGACACCAAAGATCTAATAATAGTGTACTTGGCAGTGGGAGCAAAGGTTTCTTCATAATATATTCCTTCTTTTTGAGAGAAACCTCTTGTAACAAATCTTGCTTTGTATTTGTCTGTGCTTCCATCAACGACATGTTTGATCTTGTAAATCCATTTGGAAGTGACACTAGATTTGTCACTACGTCTAGGAACAATTTCCCAAACCGTATTCTTCATGATAGATTGGTATTCTTCCTACATTGCTTTCTTCCATTCTTCTTGATGGGCAACTTCTTCGAATGTAGTTGGTTCAACTTTGATTAGCTTTGTCATGTATGCTACAAACCCTGAGTATCTTTTCGGTCTTTTGCTTTCTCTAAAAGTTCCTATTGTTGCTCCACGTCATTCGGCATCTTCAAGTGTAGCTCTTAACCAATTTGGCCTCTTCTTTATTTCAGGAATAATTGTAGGTTGAATAGGTTTACTTGGTCCTACTTCCTCTATGTTTGTAGGTGACTTGTCATGCTGCTCTTCTTCTTCAAATAGTGGTACATCTTCATTAGACTCAATTGGTATATCCTTAGATCTCTTGTAGGCATGATTTTCATGAAATATAACTTCTCTGCTAACTTCAATTCGTCTATCTTCTTTGATGTAGATTCTATAAGCCTTTGATGAAAGGCTATAACCAATGAAAATACCTTTTATACTTGTAGAGTCTAACTTCTTTCACTTGTCTTTTGGAACATGAATGTATGCAAGACATCCAAAGATTCAAAGATGGTCTACACATGGCTTCTTCCCTGAGAACGCTTCTTTTGTTGTCATATTTTCAAGGATTCTATGAGGACTTATATTTTGTATGTACACTGCTATCATGGCTGCTTCTCTCCATAGAAATTTTGGTAGGTCTTGATCAAATATTATAGTCCTTATGCATTCTTCATTGGTTCTATTCTTTCTTTCTGCTACTCCATTTTGTTCGGGGTTGTAGGGAACAATGAGCTCCCTCTTAATGCTGCTTCTTTGCAATATGCTATAAGTTCTTTTGAAGTGTATTCACCTCCATTGTCGGATCTTAGAGTTTTTATCTTTCTTTCAGTCAGGGTCTCAACTTCGGATCTAAACTCCTTGAACTTCTCAAATACTTCATCCTCTGTCTTGAGAAGATAGATCCATGTCATTCTAGAGTGATCACCAATGAAGGTTACATAATATTGATGGTCTCCAAGAGATTTATTAGACATGGGCCCACATACATCAAAATGAATGAGTTCTAATATCTCCTTAGACCTTGTATCACTGCTTGTAAAGGGTTTCTTAGTATTCTTTCCCAAGGTACATCCCTTGCATACTCCTTCATGGTCCTCCTTGATGTTGGGGATTCCCTTCACCATTTGACTTAGAGAGGGTATTATTTTGTAGTGAATATGTCCATATCTTCTATGCCAAAGTTCGATGGGACTAATTTCCATATGAACAAGGGCTTGAGGAGATGGAGTTATAACTCTATATAATCTTCCTTCACGAATCCCAATAACCCTTGCCTTTTCAAAACTAGAATCCTTTCCCCAAACCAAAACTTTACCATCTACAAAAGCAACTCTATCTCCTTTATCTTCTAAACAAGAAATGGAAAGTAAATTCTTTTTCAAACTTGGGACATAGAGGATGTTGTTGAGATGTAGCTTTGCTCCACTTTCTAGCTTCAATGATGTAGATCCAAGGCCCTTGATTGCATAGCTGTTGTTGTCTCCAAGCTCCACTGCATGTGATGATGATCCTTTTGATAGAGTATGAAGTTGTCCACTTTCTCCTGTCATGTGTCTTGAGGCTCCACTATCAATAATCCATGCATTGTCATCATCAAGTGTACCTGTAAGTGCAGCCAAGAATCCTCCACTCTTGACTTTCCTAGATAGATTGTAGATGATCCTTCTAACCAAGCTTCCTGCAATTTTCATGAGATTGAGTCCCATCTTCAAATAACTTGCCATTGAGAGAGTGATCTTTTCTACCAAGATTGCTTTCCTTTCTTCAAATGATAGCCAACAAAGTGATCTTCAAATAGTCCTTCCTTCACCTTAGCTCTGATACCATGTTGAGAAATTAATGCTTGTAGTAATTAGAGTTAGATTCCTCTTTTCTTGATAATTACTTGTGATGTATGTTGGCTTCTTTACTTCTTTATTATGTTATCTTTTCATCAAGTAATTACCAAGTCAAAAGTGCTTGAACATCACAAGAACAAGGAATACAAGATGTAGGCACTTAGCCAAGGCAAAACCCCTATTAAGGGGAAAACTTAGTCAAAATTTTCCACTAGTAGATTCAAATCAAGATGAGACAATCCAAGATCCTTTTGACCTAGACAAAGACCTCCTCCAATCACCAAGTCAACCCTTCCTTCAAGTAAATGATCTCAGCCAAAGTGTCCAAGTGTCAACTTCTTAGATGCAACTTCAATCCAAAATTTCGGCCACCTAGCTACAGAATTTCGGATCTGCAGCTACTTCAGAAATTACAGCCCCAGCTACTAGCCCAAAAACCTTAAAAGCTTCACACGTGTGAGAGAGAGAGATGCTCCAAACTTCGATTTTGCTTCTTCCTTCAATTAGGTCTTCTTTTCCTGCAATGTGCTCTCTTTTTCGTCCTCTCTCTTGTAGATCGAACTTGTAAGTGTGTGCTTCAAATGAGTTGCACTGCCTTTATTTATACTGCTTCCACAGGGTTAAATTCCCTCTTTCTGGGCTGACTTCTCCAGGACAGGGCCGACTTGGTGAGGAGTTGACAAATGGCACTTTTGACTCAAAAATAAATTTTTTTACATGATACAAATGCTCAAAATGGGTCTAATAAATGTGACAAAGACACTTTTGACTTATGACAAAACCTAGAAGCCTTCAATGGAAGCTATGACCTAGAAAATAAATAAAAGAGCATGAAACCCATGCTTCAAAAATATTTTTCTTTAACAATAAAATTTCTTTTTATTTTCTTTTGACAAATACAATTATGAAGACCGACACTAGTTACATTCTTCAACACTTAAGATGTTTACCTCTAGACCCACTTGAATCTTGCCACTTGTGAGCTGGAAATGAAGGCAATTTTTTGTGTGCATGGGTCACAGTTTGCTTGATTGATGGATTCTGGCATCTGGGTTTTGTCCAAAGTGTGGTTTTATTCAACTTTCATATCAAGTTTATCCATGCATCTCAAGGAATGACTTACTTTTGGCCATTTTTACCCACGTGGCTAGGAGAGAGAGTGTGACCACCTTTAAATTGGAATATTTGCTTGATGCCTTCACCTTTTTCCAAAATTTGTATGTGGCATGTCAAGTAGGCTTCATGATGATAATTTTGAGCTACTATTGAATTTTGGTCCCAGAAGCCTTGTGCATTGGGATATGTATTATGCTCCTATAAAATATGGAATGTTGTGAACTATGAGAAGCCATGTTGGGAAACTGAGATATGCTGTACCATATCCAAAAGATGCATATAGACTCTATGACACATGACTATGTGGAAAAGGCATAGGTGCAAAAGACATGGGATTGACTGGCCCTACAACTGCATTCACCCCTACCAAAACAATGGCTCCTTTAAACCATGTGTCCAAGTAGATCCATCCCAAGTCCTCCAATCCTATCTAAGACAAAAGGATCTAAGACTGGAGTCCAAGAGGATTGGGCATGGTTGATGACCAAAATAGGTCTAGGATACCATAATACATAACCTCACATGGCCTACAAGGCTTTTGAATTGCATCTTTTCGGACTTACAATGGTGTTGTCAAAAATGAAAATGGTTATAGTACCCTTGCTGAAATGAGGCATAACAGGCACTATGCTAGAATTCTAACCAAGGTCAAGCATCCACCCAAACTGAGCTACCCGTGTCCAATAAGCATCACAGGGGCCTAAGAGACCTAGCTCTCTCCTAGCCAGGGGAAAACACTTTCAGAGTAACCCCAAAAGCTAACATTTGCGAGACATGTCTCCTGCCTTCCAATGACTGTGTGACCTTGTGATTTCTATTGATTATTTTGCAAGGTACAACTAGTGCCTCTTCACTTGTAACTGATTGCTTATTTCTTTTTTGTTTTGTTTTATATCTAGAGGAATCAACAACAGGGCTGGGTTTGTACTTGTGTGACATGGGGTTGATTCCAACTGCTACAATCTCTAGGTGAACCTATACATGCCTCCATGGATGACCCACACGGTAAATTGGGGGGGATTTGATCCTCAAACCTCAAACTTCACAAAGACTTCATTACATGGTGATTGCCAATTGAACTGTTCCCCCGGGGGGCAATTTGTGGCTTATGTTGCTAGCAACCTATGTACAGGTTTTGGTTTGCTACTCTTTTCCTTGATGTCTTGATGGAGGTTAGCTTCCCCAAGTGGTGACTGCCATCAGGCACATTGGTTCAGTTTTTTGATCATCAGAGATACATTAATAATTACTTCTACATCCTACAATTTGCTACTGTCTGTTTTTGTTGTATTCATCAAAAGATGTTGAGTTATTGGAAGTCTATTTTATCTGTGTTGATTGCAATCTAGAAGATAATATTGCATGAACTTTAATATAGTACTCCTATTTTTATTGGAAATAATATATTTGTTATTATTATTTTAATATTTTGGCAGTACGTGAATTTGATCCTTATTTAGTGCAGTTGTAAGTCTTGTAGACATGTACTAAATGTATGTTCTGTTTAATTAGAATGATTGAAAAAGCATTAGAATTCAAATACTTTAAATATGGCACTAACGTAGTAAAGTTATTTAACACAATGGCAATAAAATGCAGGCAAAATGGATACCTCTGCATACATTTGCAACGGCAGGCCAATCTTATCTTTTAGATTTTCTGCTGACACACAATGTCGATATAAATTCTGTTGACAAGGTAATTTCAACTATTTACATTGATACCTTATTGAAAGAATAACTGTATATTTTATGATAATCTTATTCAGTGATGAATTGTTTAGAGAGTTGTTTTTGTAAGCTATCTTTTTTTATGGATGCCTAGTTTGTGGTATTAAAATTGAGAGGGAACTCGGTATTGTTCTCAGTATGAATCTGACATTTTATTGAGATGCAATTTTGCACATTCTCTTAGATTAAAAAATTATTGAGATTTTGACCTTGAACTAAAAATCTAATGGAGCATTTTCTGCAGGATGGTTTGACTGCCCTTCATAAAGCTGTGTTGTGCAAGAAAGAGGGCATAGTCAGCTATCTTCTAAAAGCAGGAGGAAATGCTTTGATAAGAGATAAGGTGCATACTAAATAAGATAATCTGTATTTATTCAGTATTCCCAAAGTTTTTGCATATTTTGATTTCAATATATTAGGATACATGCTGAAAAATAATTCTTTATTAATATGTATTGTGATGTGACTGCAACTCTTGGAGTAGATTTCTCTAGATCGTAGAAATCTGACTGTTTAGTGTTTAATTTTGAAACTGGAGAACTGATCCTTTCGTATTTAATCAGAAGTCTCAGTATGTATTGTATGGAATATTTCATAAATAAGCCTCTACAATATCAGCTGTTGTATATCCCACATTACATTTTTATTATTTTGTTTTTCTTGAAAAAATACTTATTATATCATACAAATTCCATACAAGTACAAGAGGCTATAAGTTATCTTATTACAGTTATGACAGCAATAAGGTCAGAACAAGCAGAGGCAGATACATTTTTTGCATCTTTGATCAACAAAAAACCCATTGGATCTGGATTGAGCAGCTAAATTATCAAATGCCAATCTGTTAAAAGACTGTAGTAGTATCATATCAGCCCATTGAGAACATACTATTGAATCTTCGAAATTGCTTGGAACATCGAGGTGTGGATGCAGTGACAAACAACGTAGAAATGGCTATGAAGAAGGAATTTGAAATCTCCAAACAGCACAGCTCACCAATATGTGTTGAAGAATTTAACTAGGTTCGGCCTTCATAAAATGTATGAGTCACTATGAAATGTATTTATCAAAATAATGAAAAAGATTATTATTATTATTATTATTATAACTTATTAAAGCATGAGTTTTATGCTTGGGTCATCATGTTTTAGGTCAAAGTCTCCATTGAGGACTTCTAGGATTTATTTTGAGTCATTAGACTCATTGTCCATTAAAAGAGACCCTTACTGGGCTTTTGAATCATGTAAAAATAAGTAATATTGAGTAAAATAGGCTATTTGTCCCCTCCACACCAAGTCGGCCTCAAGGAGATCAAGTCAGCCTCAATCTGGGTAATTCGACCTCACCAGAAGCCTATATATACAAGCAGTTCGAATTCATTTGGAGCACTCACTCTCTCACACACAAGTTTGATATCCAGAAGAAAGAGCTGGAAAAGTGCGAAGTAGGAAAAGAAGGCTAAAAGGAGTGCGAAGTTGGAGAAGAAGGAAGAAAAGGTCAAGATCAAAATTTTGGGCTATCTATCTCTCTCTCGTGTGGATTCCTCTAGGAGATCGAAGTCTCTCTTGTCAAGTTGAAGTTGCTGCTGCTTCTGCCAGTTGCTGGGTCGAAGTTGCTGCTGAAGGGTTATCATCTACAAGAAGGAAGAAAGGGCTGACTTGGTGTGGAGGAAGTCTGTGTCTAGGTCAAGAGTCTTGGATTATCTCAAGAAGTTATTAAGGAAGAGTTGTTGACTGGGTTTTCCCCTAGATAGGGGTTTTGCCCTAGCTGTCCGCCTATATATGGTGTCTGTGATCTTTGTGCTATTGTTTTGGTAATTGCTTGATGAACTAAAAGATAAAAGAAGAACATAAAATAAGAAAGTCACAAGTAATTATCTATATAAAGAAAATCTTTCTGCCTTTCTGATTTTCTAACATGGTATCAGAGCTAAGTTGAAGAAGGAAAAAGGCAGTTTGAGGATCTATTGAAAGGAGTCTAAGAAGCCTCAAAAGGTTGAGCAAGGGATCAAAAAAAGATATTTTATAAGGAAAAAGCTTACTACCTTCAAGGACAATGTCTAACACAATAAAGGGAGAACAAAATAGAAGGAGTATCAAATTACAGGTCATGGAAGAAAATAATTGATCTCATTCTTGAAAAGAACAAAGTCCTGGATTTGGTCAGAAGAAAAGTGAAGAAACCTACCAAAGGATCTAGTGATGTAGATAAAGTGAAGTTTAGAGACTCAAAAATATTGGCTATGGCACAAATGGTAGAAGGTATAAAGCACAATCTTGTCCCATACATTTCCAACATAGACCATGCTAAAGAAATGTATGAATTCATATCAAAACTGTTCATTATCAAGAACATCAGTCAAGTGGCAAGTCTTAAGAATGAACTAAGGACCACAAAAATGACAAAATATGACACTGTGGCTTCCTTCTTTGTAAGGATAGCTAGAATTAGAGATGACCTTCAAGCCATAGATGAGATTGTACCAGAAAAAGAGCTAGTGATTATTGCATTATTGGGATTGCCACCTACTTGGAGTGCTTTTGCTTCAGGAATCAACAACTGGAAATAAACTCCTTCATTCAAAGAATTATGGAATGCTTGCAACCAAGAAGAGATGAGAATCTCATTAGTAACCAACAATGAAGAAGAAAAAGTTTCAAATGCCTTCTCTGCTCATCACAAGAAAGGAAATTTCAAGAAGTCAAAAGGGCCAAGAAGGAAGATAGATATGTCCAAAATAGAATGCTACCAATGTCATGAAATGGGTCACTATAAAAGTGTCTGTCCTAACAATCTGAAGAATAAGAAAATGAACAGGGACCAAGCCAATGTTGCTGAAGAAGGATCTCCAAAGAAGAATAAAGACGAAGAATCATATATAAGCGACTTACACTACTAAGTCCTTTGCTCTAAGATTTAGTTGTTTCATTTTTGATATCTAGTATTTGTAGGTTTAACATATTTTGGAAAAACATTTTTGGATTGTTTTATAAGGTTATAGGTATCCCTCGAGCTTGGAGGGAGCCCTCACCAACTTCTAAAGATAAGTATCTTATTCCTTTTTGTTTTTGGTTTTCCTTACTTATCTAAGTTTGTTTGCATTAAATACTAATCTCATTTCTATTCATATTTTCCTTGTTTAGGAAAGGCTTGTTGAACACTCAAGGATTTTGGAAGAAGGCCTCACAAAACAAGCATTGGAATTACAAGGTATGTTAAGAAACAAAAGGTATGCCTTAGACTGTAAGTTTTGCTCTCTTCATGATAAAGGTATATTCATTCTTGATAAACTATTCTACATTACTAACATTGTTGTGTCTAGCTCTCTTGAATCATAAAGATTCTTGATTGGGTGATTCATCATTAGATAAATCTACCCTTCTCATATCTTTGATTATTCTTGTGGAACCCTAAAAAGGTTCTTTGTAAAACCCTAACTTAAGGGTATGTCGATGATAATGTGTGAAACCCTAGCCTACTTAGGGTTATTGATGAAGTCTAAAGAAAATGTTTGATGCTTTGATGATGTCATGTTTGAGGTTTTGGTATGGTTATAAAAACCCTAACTTGTTAGGGTTGAATGATGATGTCTGAAATCCTAAACCTTTGAAGCATTGATAATTTAGGGTTTGCTGTTAAAACCCTAGATCTTTAAGGTCTGGTATGGTTTATAAGCAAGACCCTTATTTTAGATAATGTCATAGGAATGAAACCCTAGGTATATGTTTGTCCATCTAATCAAATATGTTAGATGTCTAAATGTGTTTGTGCCATTGGGTTTGACTAACATATGTTGTTATGATATGCTTGTGCATGATGATGTAATCCTAGATATATGTTGACCTAATTGTTGATGGTCATAAGTCCTAGGGTTTTGAACTAAGTCGAAGTTTTAGGATGATAATGTCTGTGAATTCTAAGGTTTTGTAACTAAACCTGAGTAGAAGTTCAATTCTCTAATATATGTGATAATCTGAGATTTATGAAAAATTGTTGAAATCTGAAATTGAGCTGTGATTGGTTTTGATTGTTGAAGCTTAATGGTTCATGTATGAAATCTAGGATCTTGCACTAAATCCTAGTAGAAGTCTAACATATGAGTTCTAAAGTTGTTGGATGCATTGTAGAACTATATTTGTTTGAATTGCTTCTAGGGTTTGCAATATTTTGTAGTAGGGTATGTCATATCTCTGGAAGAAATATTGAAGTCCTAGATATAATGAAGATTGTTAGCCTGATTAAGTTTCTCAAAAGTCTTGATGAGAAAGTCTAGGGTCTATGACCAACCTTAGCAAGAAGTTGAAGTATAAAAGTATGTGTCCTCTGTTTGTGAACCTAACTAAGTTTGGGTATTTGATGTCTAAAGTCCAATGCTTCCATTATTGTATAATTCTGAAATAGTTAAGTTCATGCTTCTATATATGTACTTGGTTGTACTTGCTATTTAAGTTGTGCAGGTACATAATCTTCAAAATGTTGAAGATATTTGTAAGTAAAGTTGATTTGGTGAATAAGCATGATGAACGAAATTATATGAATAATGATGGTCAAGATGTCTCGAATAAGAAGAATGGAAGCCATAAAAGATTCTCCGATATCATAGAAAGAAGTTAATCTCCCTAAGTTAAGAGGGAGCCACGATAAAAGGAAGGATATCTCCCAAATTAAGAGGGAGGGCATATTATAGTCATGATGGATACCTTGAAAATTGGAGAATGCATATTAAGGTGCTAAGAAGAATTTGGTTGCTGCATGTGAAGAGGAAAGAGAGCCGAGTGATTGAGGAAACCTTTTGTCAAGATTTGTTTGAGAAGCCTTTGAGTCCTATTGTGATAAATTGTGAAGTAGCATCAAGATGTCTGAAGACCCCAAAGGTTTGTGTTTACTTATGCATTTGAAAGTTTGTTATTGATTGGGGTTGTGATTGTACAGATAAATCTCTCAAAGTTTTGGAAGCATGCTTGATGTTACCGATCTATTTGAGTGGGAGAGATTTGATGTGTTGAGGCATTGTGTGTAATACAAAATGCCTGGAAGGACGTCTGGCTGACCTATGTGTTGATGTCTAGTAGGGAGGGTGGCGTTGGTCATAGAGTGCTGACCTTGGATACGCACCTAGATACCTGGGTTGATAGTTAGCAAGTAAGCCTGATGGTACCTAGAGAGGCTGAGAGCTTTAGTCCATCTTAGTCCCACTCGGATAGATTGCCTTGGTTAGGAATCTAGTCTGTGGCACCGTGAGTGTCTACACTGTTGGAGGACCTTGGATAGATTGCCCTAGTCAAGAATCTAGTCCATGGCATTGCGGTGCCTAAACTCTTCATAGTTCATATGTTTTGAGATCTTCCTTGTACTTGTTATTATGAATGCCTCCCTAGTTAAGAGGGAGTGTTGAAGAATGTAACTAGGTTCATATGTTTTGAGATCTTCCTTGTTCTTGTTATTATGAATATTTCCCTAGTTAAGAGGGAGTGTTGAAGAATGTAACTAGGTTCGGTCTTCATAATATGTATTTGAGTCACAATGAAATGTATTTATCAAAAGAATAAAAAGGTTATTATTATTATTATTATTATGGCTTATTAAAGCACGGGTTTCAAGCTTGGGTCATCATGTTTTAGGTCAAAGTCCACATTGAGGACTGTTAAGATTTATTCCGCGTCATTGTCCATTAAAAGAGACTCTTCTTGGGCTTTCAAATCACATAAAAATAAGTAATATTGAGTGAAATAGGCTATTTGGCCCCTCCACACCAAGTCAGCCTCAATCTGGGTAAGTCGACTTCACCAGAAGCCTATATATGCAAGCAGTTTGAATTCATTTGGAGCACTCATTCTCTCACACACAAGTTCGATATCCAAAAGAAAGCGCTGGAAAAGTGCGAAGTAGGAAAAGAAGGCTAAAAGGAGTGCAGAGTTGGAGAAGAAGGAAGAACAGGTCAAGATCAAAATTTTGGGCTATCTATCTCTCTCTTGTGTGGATTCCTTTAGGAGATCGAAGTCTCCCTTGTCAAGTCAAAGTTGCTGCTGCTGCTGCAAGTTGTTGCTGCAAGGTCGAAGTTGCTGCTAAAGGGTTATCATCTGCAAGAAGGAATAAAGGGCTGACTTGGTGTGGAGGAAGTCTGTGTCTAGGTCAAGAGACTTGCATTATCTCAAGAAGTTATTAAGGAAGAGTTGTTGAGTGGGTTTTCCCCTAGATAGGGGTTTTGCCCTGGCTGTCCGCCTATATCTGGTGTCTGTGTTCTTTGTACTATTGTTTTGGTAATTGCTTGATGAACTAAAAGATAAAAGAAGAACATAAAAATAAGAAAGTCACAACTAATTATCTATATAAAGAAAATTTTTCCGCCGTTTTGATTTTCTAAGAATATGATGCTGCAAAACTGAGGCAAATTGGTCTGGATTGAATTCCAGCAATGTTTTGCAAACATGCATTCATAGAAGATGTTCTTGACTGTTTCTTCTCTCCCACAGTGGAGGCATGTCGCTGCAAAATTTGGCAGGCCTTGGAGAGGGGCACCTTACAAGGCTAACACTAGAACAAGTGATAATAATGGGGTGATGGCTCATTGTCACCACACCACAACTAAAACCCCTTGCTGTTTATTGATTTTCACCAATGGGAGGAGTCTCGGCATGTTACAAGGGAACCTAATAGGGTATTCACTATTCTAAGGTTAAGGTACAAGGTGATGCAATGAGGCCTTCTACAAAAATGTCACAATTTAGGCTCAAGGCTCCAATAGGAAGCAATTCACTTTCTTGATAGAGGCATACTAGATGGGGTACAACACTTGGGGATTGATTAGTAGGTTGAGTGTTGGGGGTGGCCAAAGGTCAAGGCAAGGAGAAAGGGTTTCCAACAATGATTTTCAACAAGAGAAAGGCTCATGAAGCCCTCAAACAAGCCCCTAAGTTGAAGCAAGACTAGACTAGAGTTTTAGCTTAGGGCAAACTTCTAGGGAAAACAAATTTATGGATAATATTGGAGTGAATGCCCATCAAAAGAAGAGATTTTGTGGCAAATACCCTCTTCTTGATGTTTAGGCACTTCAATGCCAAAAATACTCCATGCCTAGGGATTTGCACCAAGACCTAGTTAGCAAGCTTGGCCTTGAAGTGGCCAAATTTAGAGAAGAAGAATTTATGGGTAAAAGTAAGATTGATCACCAACAAAATAAGACCAATGCCTAGATCCTTAGGAGAATTGAGTTTCTGATTTGATTGAATGACAAAAAAGTTGCTAAGGAGGCTGAATTCTTGATGCTTTAGCACCAATACCCTTACAATTACCTATGCAATGTGTTGATCATTGGAGTGGCACCTGATGATTATATGAAGACTCCATGCCCAAGGATGATCCAAAGGACACTTGTACCATCAAATATCATCGGTCAACAGAGCTTTTTAACTCTACTTCTATTCTCTCATCATCTTTTTTGTACCCAAATTCCACACCCTACGGGGAATTGTAATAAGTGATACTAGTAACGATGAGTTTTGAGTTTGTAACAGGCCTAAGATGTTGGGACTCGATCAACAAACGAGTACACCTTGGAGTGTTTTTTTATCTGGTTAATTATCTCTTCTTTTTCAGAGGCAGATAATTTTTTGGGTTTTTTCACTCACTTTTTACACTAAATCCGGGGTGACAGTTTGAAAGCTGAGCCCCTAACACATCTTAGTGTCTAGAGTCGATGTATATTACCATACTAGATCACATAAAAAATTTCGTGGAATATGGTTAGGTCTAGGTAGTCATTTTTAATTTTTTAGATTTCCCGCATGTCAAAAATTGCAAATAAAATTGTATTTAAATTGTAATAAGTGTAGTCTAGAGAAGTTGTATGGGGTATTAGTAATAAAAATTACACTTCTCACCCTCAACTTTTTACTATGACACACTTTCAGGGGTTAATAAGGTGTTTTGGACTCTCAAAACCCACATTTCCTAAGTTTAGTGTGGCATTTATTTAAGCTAGAATTAAATAAAATAGAGAGAAATAAATTATTCTATGTGACAAAATTACGTGGAAATGACTTGGAAATTATCCCAAGTCAAAGAGTTGAGTCAACGGACATGTGGAAGAGGACTGAGCACACTGCATCATAAATACACCATTATTTGACAAAATCAAATTTCCCAGGGTTAAAGCAACAGTTGCACATGTAGAAAATCAAATTTATTAGAGGAACTCATGTACTGAAGGAATATTGTACGAAATATTTTGATTGAGGATTTCGTGGGGCCTTCTCTCACTGTTAGCTTGAGTTGTTTCTACACTTAACAGTTCACATGGAGGATTACGAGTTTTAATTGAGGAAATCACGCAGTTCCTAGGGATCTGTGCAAAGCATCTTTGGGATCAACTACATATGTGGCATCACTTAGTTCGAGTTTGCATTTGTTGACTGGAGTTATCGCGATACTTGGATTCACTCATGGATGAGTTTACTATGCCATATATGGAATTTGATTTTCTTTGAGGTCCACATATGGAATTCGATTTTGCTCTAGTGTTTATATCTTCTCCACATCGAACTTGACTTATCTTTCCTTGGGCTTTGCTCCAATTTCAGTTCTCATATCCATTCTTCTTTGGGATTTTCTCCCAACTCTCTATATAATGAAGCTATATGCTCTCATATTGTATCATGTTATGAGATTGGGCTTGATGAAACTCTGCCATTTCGTACTTGCATATTTTCTTAATATAATTAAGACTTTGGGGCTATCTCGCTGGTGTTCTCTTGGTGTTATGAGGTGATGTCTTTTCATGCTCTTGCTATTGTATTTAATTTTTTTTGCATATTGAATTAATATTAGTTTATACTTGCCATCTTGCTTGGATTTATGTGTGCAAGCTATCTTGCATATATCATTGATTTAGAGTAGTATTCTAGGGATAAGCTTTCCAATTCATTTTAGGAGGAATGTTTGGTTTATCTTATTCATTATATTGCTCTAATCTTTTGCAAACTAATACTTATTCAAGTGTGTAGGAAAGATCTTTTGTATTGTGTGCAGAAATCCATCTGGAAGTGGGAGAAATCTCAATTAGATCAATTCACTCTTAGAGTTACAACGATCCAAGACTCCGCCATTTTTTCGCTCCAAGCTTTCCATCCAACAAAGAGGAAAATGGAGTTTTCTTACTCTATAGCTACCTGATCATCCATTTAAATTTAAAATACTCCTTTGATTCTAGTTCTTTCAAAGTTATATCTCCTATTCAAGAGTCATTTCCAAAGCTAGGCAAATATGGGGGTTCACTCCCATTACTTGAGCTAGTATTTTGTATATTAAATTATAGTTTAGTTTTGGTTTATTTTTCCTAATTTCACAATGACAATTGGTTTTGTGTTTTGTAGTCCATAGGCTTGAGAATTGTGCAACAAGGAGCTTGAGGATAAGCTTTGGGAAACTACTAACTCGTGTGTATGTAGGACCCCCTCACGCTATCCAAACACTGATTTCTAGGGAGGCCGTAAGCACTTGGGAGAGAGTTGCAAACTCATCTACGCCGTGAGACTTTTGAC
This sequence comes from Pinus tabuliformis, assembly GCA_031772625.1. NCBI lineage: Eukaryota > Viridiplantae > Streptophyta > Pinopsida > Pinales > Pinaceae > Pinus > Pinus tabuliformis. The sequence continues at coordinate 357,488,681 of CM062820.1, read as the reverse complement.
CCTTGTGAATCTCTTTCGGAGAGTTTTTTCCATCTTCAAGTTTGTTATTGTTATATTTTTGGCGAGAGAGTCTAGCTTTGTTAGATTCCTATCTTTGAAAAGATATCTCTCATATTGTGGGCAACCCTCTTAGAGACATTTTTACTCGTCTTAAGCGCTAATAAAAATAATTTTTTTTGTTTGATGGAGCTTTAGATTTTTCCCATGGCACCCCCCTTTCTCTTTTAGAGAAGAGATTCTTGTGGGTGGACTAATTTTGCTTCTAGTTTTTCTTAGCTTTCTAACATTTAATTTCATTTTGTGCATGCTTAAAATCAACACTTTTTACTTCACATGTAATTTTTACTAAGCTTGTATTTAAATTCCCACGTGCATAAACTTTTAAATTGTAAATTTGAGCGAATCTTATCTTATATGTAAACACTTCATACTTTGTCAAGTTTTAATTGTTTCATAATTTCGTCAAGTATATGTTTCACTACTTGGTCAATTTATGCTATATGTTATGGAAGTTATTGGAGCACTATCATTTATTTGAAACAATTTTAGCTTAAAGCAATCTATTCCATTTTATTTGCCTATTTTCCATTTAGTGGTGCAAACACATATGAGCTCATTTACGTTTTAGTCTTTCGAGTTTTGCAACTATCTTATTTCTCTTTGAAGCATTTGCATGTAGTATTATTTTAAATTGAGAATTAACAAAATTTGCACTTCATCTAGGCATTTTAGTATAGGAAGGCCCCAAGCCTCATTAAAATTTTACCTCCAACATAAATTGGTTGAAGTAGACATTTTAGGGACTCTCTACTCCTCTATTGACTCTTCACTGTGAGATCGATATCTTTGGGCGAGAGTGAGCTCTGAGGATTGAAGAGTTAATTTGTAATCTTGTTGTAGAGATAATAAATAAAATTAACCAAAAGCACTTTCCGTTTACTTTAATTGTCTCTTGATGGTTTGAGATTTCATATGCAAAGTCTATTCCAAAAGCAAGTATTCTAATCCTTTCAAACAAGTGCTTTCTTTTCATACTTCAAGTCTAATTGCATATTGATGTCTTGGTTTAACACTTTTTTTTTTACATTTCCAAGTTAATTACTAATTGCTGGGTTTTGGTAAGATATGTTTCACATGTTTTGATTCATAAAGTTGATTATCTCAAAATCATTTTTGTATCGTGCAATATCTTGTGCTAACAAGCTTTTCTTTATATTTCAGGGTTACCTTGCTTTTTACTTTGAGAGCATTTTATTGTATTTTGAGCAAATATATCTTTAAATTGTTGAGAAAATTCCTTATAAGACACTGGTTTTATGGTTTTTCTCATGTTAATGATTGACATTGTTATTTCAAATTGCTCACATTATATTTTCTCATAAATCCTTAAAAGTAATCCACTTTCATTATAATACTCTCCTAGAAACTCACATCTTTTAATTTAACCTTTCATTAGGGACCACACCCCTTAGCTAACCTAGGAGATAGCTCAAACGAAGAGAGTCAGGATTAGTGACACAACCCCTTCTCTGAGTTCCTTGCCACCAACCACACTTTGTGGGGTTGAAGGCTCTTCTCACTAACTTGTAGGTAGGTGTAGGCGGCAGGGGCTAACATTTTTGGCGCCGTTGCCCAGGACAAGCTTTCTTGTACCTGGGAAATCGACTAACCTTTTTGTTTAACATTTTTGAACTTTAGATTTAGATTCTTGCTCAAGTGGCGACTCCATTTAATCCATATTTTGCAAGAGTCTCTACTAGGAGAAATTCAAGTGGTGTAGTTAGCCCCTTTCCTGATCTTGAAAGGGTTTTTAGAGAGAGGTTGAATAGACTTTCTCATAGTAGAGCTCTTGCTAGTCTTGGGCAACAGGCTATTTCTGATATTCATTTGTTTTTTCAAGAACAAGTAGAGCCTATCATCATGAATGATCTTTTTGTTCCTTGTGACTTCACTAACATAAATGGTTATCCTCACAATATCCCTGACAAGGCTATTGAAAAGTTGCCTTCCTTTCAAGGTAACAATGCCATCAGTGCTACATCACATGTGAAAAACTTTAATGTTTATATCTTTAAATGGTGTAACACTGTTAACTATGAGGATGCGAAGATGAGACTTTTTGTTTTATCTTTAGAAGAGGATGCTCTTGATTGGCTCACTAAGCAACCTGCTAACTCATATAACTCTTTACAAGCCATTCTAACTGCATTTTTAGATAAGTTTGGAGAGAAGAAGGAAAATAGGCATTTGATCAATGCCATTAGCAACCTGAAGAAAAATGAGAATGAAACCATGGAGGAGTTTAACAAGATATTCAATGAATTAGTAAAAAGCATTCCTGCTACTGTTAAACCTCCTGATGAATTTCTTTTATGCTCATATCTAGATGCTTTTGGGGTTGACATTGCCCTTGAGTTGAGGAGGAAGGAGCCTACAAATCTAGGTGTAGCTCAATCTGAAGTCTTGAAGATAGAAATGGCTAGAAAGCGATAAGGAAAATATGAAATTCTCCTTGTTTGAATAGAGGGCCATCAAAATCAAATGATTCCAAAGGAAAGGCCCAGGAAGAGACTACACATGATCCTATTAAAGAATTGACTCAACACATCAAGAGCATGGAAGCGAATCACATTAACGAACTGCAAGCCATGCAAAATAGGTTGGTGGCCATGGAAAGATCGCAAGTGCAAAGATTCCAACCTAGGTCAACTGATAGATGGCAAAAGAATAAAACCCCTCCACAAGATTATAGGCTTCTTAATCCATTGGAATCCACCAACATGGTAGATCAAATTCCCCTTTTTGTAGGCCATGTAATGAGTTCCATGAAGAGGCCACATGACCATATGTAAAGAGAATTATGGAAGGTGGCATGTTAGGAGATGAACATGTAGGGACAAGTGGTCAAATCAATATGTTCTCCATGGAATATCAAATATACACCATTGAAAGAAATCAAGAGATTGACCATAGGCCTAATAATCTTGGGGTTGAGAATATGATTGCAAATTTTGACGAAGTCACTAAGATTTTTGGGGAAAAACCTACATCTGGACAAATTCTTACTAATGCAAAACACAAAGGGATGACTTATCAGAGAAGGGATATCCAAGACCGGAATAATCACATAATTTTTTCTCCTCCTAATTCAGAATTAAATTTTGACTTGGGCAATTGGGTGAATAATGCAAAGGTTTCTATTCCAGCGACAGAACTTTTAAAGATACCATCTCAAAGGGCCAAGTTACTAAGCGCCATTGAAGTTACTCAAAGGGAAGAAAAACCTAGGGACGAACCAGAAGATGTGGAAATTGTATTGAAAAGTATGAAGTGTTATGTGGGGCATGAAGATCATCTACGATTTTATGTTTCTTTGATAGTGAATGATTGTCTTTTACACAATTGCATGCTTGATTCAGGGGCTTCATCAAATGTCATGACCAAGAAATTCACGGAGCAATTACATTTAAGGGTATCTAGGCCCTATCACAACATATGTTCAATGCATTCTAAAAGAATTGAAGTGTGTGGGATAATTAAAGATTTATATGTTTTTCTAGCTGCATACTTAGATAGAATAATGAATATGGATATTGTTGTGATAGATGTTCCTGATTCATGGGGAACGCTCCTATCAAGAAAATGGGCATCAATGTTAGGTGGTAGCTTTCAAATGGACTTATCATATGCCACCATCCCCATGCCTGATAATACCTTTGTTAGACTTGATCAGGAGTTAGAGAAAAGATGTCATGTTGAGGATCCAAGGAAACCTAACATTGAGATTATCTATAGATCATGCGAGACAGGAAGTGATGCAGTGTTGACAAATTTTCATCCCCCCCCAACAGAACAGATTCAAAACGAAGAAATTAGACATAGCTCAAAAGGCTTGAGTACTTCAAATTATCCATCAGAGCATTTTCAAGACAAAGTAGTAGGATTGACAGTAATTGCATCATCATCACCATCGCAACTAACCAAGAAGAAAATAAAAAAGCGAAAAAAGAAAAAAAGATATAAAAAATGAACCACCAGTTTTGAGTAGGGTCAAGCCTCAACGCATCAATAGTCGAAAAAGGAAAAAGAAGAGGTTTGGTATATCTGATGGCCACAAACAATTTAACATTGGAGCAAGTCATAGTCCCAAAATAGTCAGAATTGGACAAGACACATCAAAGAAAGAACCTATGGATTTGCCTGTGAGTAGGCAGGTTCTCAAGATGGATTTCACCGAAGACATCTGATGCCATGGGGCATTTTATTGTATCATATTTATAAGCTTATCCCTTGTCATTTTGTTTAAGTAGTTTTATTTCATGAATAAATTATCATTTATGCTCTTAGAATAAATTTCAATTTCTTTATTTTTGTACTTGATGATATTTTGAATGGATACTGCTGATATATGTCTTTTGTCGGTAGATGCAGATTCTAGGTTCTTCACTTTGTATCTAGTATGCATCCCCATATGGAGCCAAATGTTGACCATTGGAGTGGCACTTGATGATTATATGAGGACTCCATGCCCAAGGATGATCCAAAGGACACTTGTACCATCAGATATCATCGGTCAACCTAGTTTTTAAACTCTACTTCTATTTTCTCATTATCTTTCTTGTATTCAGATTCCACACCATGCGGGGAATTGTAATAAGTGATACTAGTAATGATGAGTTTTGATTCTGTAATAGGCTTGGGATGTTAGGACTCGATCAACAAACGAGTACACCTTGGAGTGTTTTTTTTATCTAGTTAATTATCCTTTCTTTTTCAAAGGTGAATAATTTTCTGGGTTTTTTCACTCACTTTTTAGCTCAAAGCTGGAGTGACGGTTTGAAGGTTGAGCCCCTACCACATCTTAGTGTCTAGAGTCGATGTATATTACCATACTAGATAACACAAAAAATTTCGTGTTAATTTTTTAGATTTCCCGCAGGTCAAAAATTGCAAGTAAAATTGTATTTAAATTGTAATTAGTCTAGAGAAGTTGTATGGGTTATGGGTAATAAAAATTACACCTCTCATCTTCAAATTTCTACTGTGACACACTTTGAGGGGTTAATAAGGTGTTTTGGACTCTCAAAACCCATATTTCTTAAGTTTAGTGGAAATTGTGGCATTTAATTAGGCTAGAATTAAATAAAATAGAGAGAAATAAATTATTCTATGTCACGGAATGATGTGGAAATGACTTGGAAATTATCCTAAGTCAAAGAGTTGAGTCAACAGACATGTGGAAGATGACTGAGCACACTGCATCATAAATACACCATTATTTGGCAAAATTGAATTTCCCAGACATAAAGTAAAAGTTGCACATGTGGAAAATCGAATTTATTAGAGAAACTCATGTACTGAAGGAATATTCTATAGAATATTTACACTGAGGATTTCGTGGGGCTTTCTCTCACTGTTAGCTCGAGTTGCTTCTACACTTAGCAATTCACATGGAAGATTACGAGTTTTAATTGAGGAAATCACGCAGTTCCTAGGGATCTGTGCTGAGCATCTTTGGGATCATCTATATATGTGGCATCACTTAGTTTGAGTTTGCATTTGTTGATTAGAGTTATCACGATACTTGGATTCACTCATGGATGAGTCTACTATGACATATATGGAATTTGATTTCCCTTGAGGTGCACATATTGAATTCGATTTTGCTATGGTGTCTCTATCTTTTCCACATCGAACTTGACTTATCTTTCCTTGGGGTTTGCTCCAAGTTCAATTTTCACATGCATTCTTCCTTGTGATTTGCTCCAAATTCTTTATATAATGAGGCTATGTGTTTTCATATTGTATGGTGTTATGATTTATTGGGCTTTGAAGAAACTCTGCCATTTTGTACTTGCATACTTTCTTAATATAATCAGGAATTTGGGGCTATCTGGCCGGCGTTCTCTTGGCATTATGAGGTGATGTCTTTTCATGCTCTTGGTATTGTGTTTAATTTCTTTTGCATATTGAATTAATATTAGTTTATACTTGCCATTTTGCTTGGATTGATGTGTGCAAATTATCTTGCACATATCATTGATTTAGAGTAATATTCTAGGGATAAGCTTGCCAATTCATTTTAGGAGGAATGCTTGGTTTATTTTATTCATTATATTGTTTTAATCCTTTGTAAACTAATACTTCTTCAAGTGTAGGAAATATCTTTTGTATTGTGCGCAAGAATCCATCTGGAAGTGGGAGAAATCTCAATTAGATCAACTCACTCCTAGAGTCACAATGATCCAATACTCAGCCATTTTTTTGCTCCAAGTCTTCCATCCAACGAAGAGCAAAAGAGAGTTTTCCTACTCTATGGCTACTTGATCATCCATTTAAATTTAAAATACTTCTTTGATTCTAGTTCTTTCAAAGTTATATCTCCTATTCAAGAGTCATTTCCAAAGCTAGGCAAGTATGGGGGTTCACTCTCATTACTTGAGCTAGTATTTTGTATATTAAATTGTAGTTTAATTTTGGTTTATTTTTCTTAATTTCACAATGACAATTGGTTTTGTGTTTTGCAGCCCATAGGCTAGAGCATTGGGTAGCAAAGAGCTTGAGGAGAAGCTTTGGGAAACTACTCACTCGTGTGTATGTAGGACCCCCTCACGCTATCCAAACACTGATTTCTAGGGAGGTCGTAAGCACTTGAGAGAGAGTTGTAAACTCATCTAGGCCGTGGGACTTTTGAGCCTTGTGAATCTCTTTTGGAGAGTTTTTTTCCATCTTCAAGTTTGTTGTTGTTATATTTTTTGGGAGAGAGTCTATCTTTGTTAGATTCTTATCTTTGTAAATATCTCTCTCATATTGTGGGTAACCCTCTTAGAGGCATTTTTACCCGCTTTAAGCGCTAATAAAACATAAAAAAAATTGTTTGAGGGAGCTTGAGATTTTTCCCATGGCATCCCCCTTCCTCATTTAGAGGAGGGATTTTTGTGGGTGGACTAATTTTGCTTCTAGTTTTTCTTAGCTTTCTAACACTTAATTTCATTTTGTGCATGCTTAAAATCAACACATTTCACTCCACATGCAATTTTTACTAATCTTGTATTTAAATTCCCACATGCATAAGCTTCCAAATTGTAAACTTGAACAAATATTATCTTATGTGTAAACACTTCATACTTTGGCAAATTTTAGTTGTTTCATAATTTCTTCAAGTATATGCTTCACTACTTGGTCAATTTATGCTATATGTCATAGAAACTATTGGAGCACTATCATCTATTTGAAACAATTGTAGCTTAAAGCAATTTATTCTATTTTACTTGCCTATTTTCCATTTAATGGTGCAAACACATATGAACTCATTTACATTTTAGTCTCTAGTTTTGCAACTATCTAATTTCTTTTTGAAGCATTTGCATGTAGCATTATTTTAAATTGGGGAATTAACACAATTTGCACTTCATCCAGGCAGTTTAATATAGGAAGGCCCCAAGCCTCATTAAAATTTTACTTCCAAAATAAGTTGGTTGAAGAAGACATCTTAGGGACCCTCTACTTCTCATTGTGAGATCCATATATTTGGGCGAGGGTGAGGTTTGAAGATTGAAGAGTTAAATTGTAATCTTGTTGTAGAGATAATAAATAAAATTAACCAAGAGCACTTTCCCTTACATTTACTTTACTTGTCCCTTGATGGTTTGAATTTTCATATGCAAAGTCTATTCCAAAAGCAAGTATTGTAATCCTTTCAAACAAGTGCTTTCTTTTCATACTTCAAGTCTAGTTGCATATTGATGTCTTGGTTTAACACGTCATTTCTTTTACATTTCCAAGTTAATTACTAATTGCTAGGTTTTAGCAAGATATGTCTGACATGTTTTGATTCATAAAGTTGATTATCTCAAAAGTATTTTTGTATCTTGCAATATCTTGTGCTAACAATCTTTTGTTTACCTTTCAGGGTTACTTTGCTTTTTCTTTTGAGAGCATTGCATTTTACTTTGAGCAAATATATCTTTAAATTGTTGAGCAAATTCCTTATAAAGCACTGGTTTTATGGTCTTTTTCATGTTAATGATTGACATTGTTATTTCAAGTTGCTCACACCATATTTGCTTATAAATCCTTAAAATTAATCCATTTTCACTATAATACTCTCTTAGAAACTCACATTTTTTAACTTAACTTTTCATTAGGGACCACCCCCCTTAGCTAACCTAGGAGGTAGCTCAAACAGAGAGAGTTGGGATTAGTATGACAGTCTCTTCTTTGAGTTCGCTGCCACCAACCACAACTTGTGGGGTTGAAGGCTTTTCTCACTAACTTGTAGGTAGGTGTAGGCGATAGCTGGTAACATAATGGATCAAGGAACTTTATGGGAGAGCTAATTAAAATTCACCACTAGGAAATTCATTCACATGTTTTTCACGAGTAATGCATGCAATAGTGACATCTAAATCATATTCAAGAAATCTTCAACAAATTAGGGCACAATAACAAACCCTAAATTCAATATATTCCATACATTAGACATAGAGAAAATAAATATTCAACAATAAGTTCACTTACGACTTAACATGCAAAAGATTCCATCCATTGATCAAAGATAATAACTCCAAAGGCAATCAGTTTGCTCCAAATGTCAAAATGCATTCATAGAAACCAATTACTCCACTGGAAAGACGACCGAATTCACTGGAGAGCTAAGTCATATGACACGAGGACACGAGACACGGAGGACATGTAAATACGAGTATTCAATACGAAACGCAACGACCTGGAAACAGGACACGGGGGACACGTTATATATATATATATATATATATATATATATATATATATCGAAATATAGTTTTTTATCCATATTAAATTGCAGGTTGCAGCTTATCCCAATGTCCCTTTAACAGATGGGTGGAATAAAAGCTTGGTTCTGCACAGTTAAATAAAAACAGAGTATAATTTATAAATATACATGTATTGATGTACACAATCAATTAGCATTTTGTCTAGCATGCACCCAAATCTGTATTGGAGTATAATGGCTTGAAAGTTGAATGTATGATGGATGGCAGATGTAGGCTTGACCCAGAATCAAGCATTATGAATGATGATGCAGATGAGGGCATTTCAGAAGTGAAACAACAGCTCCCTATCCTTGCTAAAAATTGCCTACAACTTACAAGGAGCAGACTGCAGTCAATATTTTGAGAGACCATTTGGAAAGTTGAAAGTTTGAAACCCTTGGTGATGAAAGCACATAAGGAAGTGCAGGCTGATTTAAATTACATTTAAACATTTGATTGCTCTTCCAACATAATATGGGGTAGACCAGCCATCCTTGAAGTTGAAAGGTTTCAACATGCCAATTGAATCTGAATGAAAACTCTAGTATTGTCTAAAACACCAAAAGGTCAAGACTCAACTACATCCCTAGTGTTTTTCTAAAACAATATCTTTGTGTGCTCGTCTTAAAGACTTAAACTCATAGTCATAAATTTATTATCTTACACAAAGAAAGTTTTTGTTTTTACATTGAGGCTTTGAGCTGATTTCTCCAAGATCACATTAAATCTCAAAAAGTTTTCTAAAAGATCCTTTTTATGCCCCAACAATTAAATGGACTTCAACAACCTTCAAATAGCCATGACAAATTTTCTTCCTGGAGGCTGGAATACAATCTGATTTGAAACAAAATGGCCAAGAAATTATCCTTATTGTATCTTTGGAAATTTGGCTAGAAATTAACATTCAATAATCGTGTCAAGTTGTCCGGTGTCATGTTAGGCAGGGTCGTATATATTTTCTGACAAGTTGATGACTCACTTTGCAATACTATATACAAATGTCAATATATCAATTTCCAATATGACAAAGTGAGGAGATTACATGATAGTTCATTAGATTTCTATATCAATTTTATTTTTATAAGATGTTGGTGTCTATGAGGTTTACTCCCTCCACGGAATAAAAGGTATAAGTTGTGGCTCGTGGGTATATTAAGCATTGGGTTGAAACAATTTTTAACCTTTCTTTCTAAATCCAATGTTTCTGATCAAGCTAATTGTTGAAAGTGCAGTTGAATCTAGGCATCTACCTGAAGGACAATGAGACAGAATTTTCTTTGCTTGTTGATCGTGCTGTTGGGGGTTCATTGGTTGCTCTATCTACGTAGTACAAACCCTTGACTCCTTACGGGATTTCCTTTGCTCTTCTCCAATTCATCATCCGCATAACAGATTTGGGGCTCATAATCCCCAAATTCATAATCACATGACGGACCTTATCACAACGTTGCATCAGCATGTAACGGGCTCTTCACAACACAAGGTTTTAGGTTTCCTTATCTTTGACTAGGATCATCGTGTCCAATAGAGTGAAATCAAAATGCCAGAAACTGCACGATAATGAAAAAAATTATAACATAGAATTTAGAAACGGTAAACAGAAACAGGAAACCCCATCTGGCATCAATCATGATATAAGTTAATTTGAACACGGGTTTAGGGGTTTACTGGTTTACGGGCTGGTCTTGAACGCTGAAGCGGAAACCTGAATGCTGCACAGCAATCGGCACGGGCACCAGCCGCACCACACTCTGCTCCAGACTCCAAATTCAGTTCTAACTTCAAACACCCTGCTCCACATGACAGCTCCAGACGACAGCACAGGACGAAAATAACCGGGAAAAATCCATTGCGTGGGCAGCTAGGCTTTAAATTACATTTTTTTGCGGGGTACGTATTCAACCTGTCGAAAAACGTTAGGGCCACGTTTTCTACCAACGAAATATGCGTTTTCCAAATGCAAGACACGACGAAAACCGGCGAATACATTTTCCATTTTCCAGGACACGATAAAAACTGTATTCGACACGTATTAGGGCCGTTTTTGTGTCCAGTACGTAAAATACGGGACACGGGACCCTGGAGGACGTGTCCTGTGACTTCGCTGGAGAGGTCTCAAGTTGTGATGATGATTTGATACAAATGATCTCTCTATTTATATGAGGAGACATTTACCCTAATGCCCCCTAAAATAATAAAATAATGTGCTAAAAAACAAGCTAGGTTTGAAGCCGACCTAGTAGCCAATGAATAAAATCAACTCTAGCCCACACATGTGAGTTGTAGGTGAGAGAATGATGACAACATGCATTTGTGAGCCCTTCTAGGGATAGTGCTGATGCTTCTTGGTGCCAAGATGTGAGTAGAAGCCCTCTAAAATCATCTTTTAAGGGTTGGCCCTTAGGTCTTTGTCAATGCTCCTCTGTGGACCCCAATTTTCACATTAGGGCACAAAAGTGGTCTCATGGGTCTCTAGGTGGTGAAAATGCCTTTCTCTACTCTAATGTTGGGGGCTCTCAAGGTGGTGCTAGCCCTCCCATGTCTCAAGGTGTGAGACCTGTTGACCACACGTGTGTCAACTTGATCCGGATTTAAGCAGGAACGCAATAGATTACAGAGATAACCATAAATACAGAGATGCGATAACCATAAAAACAGAGATGCAGCGGAAATAATACTTCATTTCATTAATGGAGAATACTGAAATATGCTTACAACCAGAAATGGAAATAAACCAGCTAGGGCGATGGTAGCTTATCTCTGAGAAGAGATGTGCGGCTACATGCCTCTGAACTGTTCTGAACGGTGTTACAATGAGGCTCGAAGGCCTATTTATTGTTGAGAAACAATGGAAAACCCGTCACATCCCAAAACCTAACCGTAGAAGATGAAACGCCAAATTGTGGGCCCCGTTTGGGTAAATTGGTACATCAATTTCCCGGGGTCGTAACTTTGGCATACGATCTCCGTTTGACGCGTACGATAGCTCGTTAGAAAGATCTATCCGAGTAGTACCACTTTGGGAGGCAACATGGGTCCATGGACCCATGTTGCCCCAGACTTCCCAAAACACGTCGTTTAGGGCCTCAAAACGGCTCCGGAAGTTCAGGACCCGAAAAACTGCTAAAAATAGTAAACTATGCTGCAATTTAGGAAACTGAAAAGACTGAAAGAGACAGTTGTGGGGGTCCAAATGGGATAGGTGGGTGGCCACCAACATCCACCTGGATCATTCCTCCCCCCTTAGGAAGCAATGGTCCCCATTGCGTTGAGTTCCTCCCTGAGATGAGGAAGCTTCTGCTGAGTTGGGTCTCTGGTGAGCTGTTCTGCAATCTCTGATGTGTCCAGAAATGGTGGAAAGCATGGTCGACGATGGTCCACATTGAACACTCGGTGCAAGCGAAGGAATGGAGGAATGCTGTGCTTCAAAGCATTGTTGCCCATAGCCTTGGTACTGGTGTAAGGACCATGTCGGAGTGGTCTGAGTTTCTGATGGGTTCTGGTAAGGCGTTCTCTCTGTCGATGCAACCAGACTTTGTTGCCCACCTGAAACTTGTGTATTACCCCTGTGGGTGAGGAGAAGTTGTTCCTGTGTTTTGTCATGACTGTATCCCTTTGCTGCTGCTGCTGCATGGAGGAACCCTTCACGGGGGCCATGGATGTAGCAACGATCTTTCCCATACAGATGAATTTCCTGGTCTGGGAGATGAGCTTGCTGCCTTTCTTAGCGGTGATCAAAGATGTGGCGGTAGGTGGGGCTACCTCCGGTATCCTGTATAATGAATTATTCAAAGAAATAATGACAACACGAGGCCTTGACTCATACACAGCATGTCGCCTCCACAAGTATGGCTGGCCTAATAATACATCACAAACATCCAGAGGTGTAACATCACACAATACCTTGTCTGTGAAGGGTTTGATGCTGTAGGGAAAGCGGCACTGCTGGCGAACTTTTAGATCTTTTCCTTCGTGAAGCCACCCGATACTGTACGGCTGCGAGTGCGGTGTAGTTGGTAGGCCCAACCGCTTCACGACCTCTGCTGAAATGAGGTTCTTTTGGCTGCCACTGTCGACAATGAATTGCAGCGGCGAACCCTTCACCCACATCTGTGAGTGGAAAAGACGCTCCCCCTCTTCTGGATCTGTAGGTTCATTCTTCTGGATCTTGGCAGTGGCAACAGTGGCGCTGGGATCCGCATCAATGATCTGCTTCCCTTTGCCATTCCCCTTGTCAGGTTCTGGCTCAGGGTCGGAACATGCATCTGATTCGGAAGCCTTCAACTCAGCCACCAGCGACTGCTTGGTCCGACACTCACTTGTGTTATGAGTGGGACTCTTGTGGAACTCACACCACTTTCCTGTGTCCTTCTTCGGCTTCGTGGTGTTGTTCTTTTCTTGCAGCTTTGACGGGTTGTCTTAGGTCACCCTGCCTTGGCTTTGTCCTTTGGGCTTCGGATTTGCAGATCCAAAGTCTCGCTTCTTCTGTTTGAACTTTTGCTCGATTTTGACAGCGTATCGGTATGCTGTGCCGAGTGAGGAGATGTTCAAGAACACCATCTCTTCCTGGATGTATCTATGCAGGCAGCCACGGTATTTGAGTACCAGATGCAGCTCAGAATCTTTGATACCCAACTGTGTACGAAGGGTATGAAAAATGTTTGTGAACTCCGGCACATCTTGGTCTCGTCCCTGCCGCAGTGTGGTCCATTTGATGTATTTGTCCTCATAGCTTCCTATAGGGTAGTATTGCTCCTTGATGGCATCCCGGAAGTCATTCCAAGTGGGGGCGGCTGAAAAGAGTGAGCCTGTACTTTCATCATTCTGCTCGCAGTATAATTCCCACCAGTCCTTGACGTGGGGGGCTGCTTTGAGAAGAGCGAAAACAATCTTTTCCCAACTTGAAAATTCATGAACAGAAAAATACCCATCTAGCAAATTTAACCATTTATCTACGACATCTGCGTCTATTTGACCCTCGAAGATGGGGATTTCAAAATTAACTTGTACCTTAAACGGTGTGGCGTTTCCAGAGTAGCTGTTGGAAGCCGATGCGTCGCCTCTGGGTAGCCGCTGAAGGATCTGCGCAAAGCTGTCCATCATCGCGTTCCTTTGCCGCTCGAGGGCTTCTTCGAGCAAGATTCTGATAGGATCTCCTGCGCCCTCGTCTTTCTTCTCATCCGCCATGGGAGGTCGTCGAGATTTGCGAGGCTGGTCTTGCAAAGGTTCGACCAATTCAAGCCCTAACTCCTTATATCCCGACCTCGTTGGGGACATGCAAAGAAAAACAGAGAAAAAGCAGACCGCTCTGATACCACTGATCCGGATTTAAGCAGGAACGCAATAGATTACAGAGATAACCATAAATACAGAGATGCGATAACCATAAAAACAGAGATGCAGCGGAAATAATACTTCATTTCATTAATGGAGAATACTGAAATATGCTTACAACCAGAAATGGAAATAAACCAGCTAGGGCGATTGTAGCTTATCTCTGAGAAGAGATGTGCGGCTACATGCCTCTGAACTGTGTTACAATGAGGCTCGAAGGCCTATTTATTGTTGAGAAACAATGGAAAACCCTTCACATCCCAAAACCTAACCCTAGAAGATGAAACGCCAAGTTGTGGGCCCCGTTTGGGTAAATTGGTACATCAATTTCCCGGGGTTGTAACTTTGGCATACGATCTCCGTTTGACGCGTAAGATAGCTCGTTAGAAAGATCTATTTGAGTACTACCACTTTGGGAGGCAACATGGGTCCATGGACCCATGTTGCCCCAGACTTCCCAAAACACGTCGTTTAGGGCCTCAAAACGGCTCCGGAAGTTCAGGACCCGAAAAACTGCTAAAAATAGTAAACTATGCTGCAATTTAGGAAACTGAAAAGACTGAAAGAGACAGTTGTGGGGGTCCAAATGGGATAGGTGGGTGGCCACCAACATCCACTTGGATTACAACTACCCCAAAAAGCAGAGTACATGTCAGTAGATAAAAATTTTCAATGTCATTATCATCATGCAACTTTCGGATTGTCATTATATTTCCAAATTCTGCAACCTTGTGGGCTTTTATTTGTAAAAATGATTCTAGTATGACTATAAAGCCATGTAAAAACATCTAGGTAAGCCTTTGATTCTTAGCAAAGAGTTCACTTTAGGGAGTTTTTACCCTCTGCCAATTATCCGTGTTTTCTAACCCAAATAATTGGTAGAGTTTTTCTCCCACACATACCCCAAAGCTAGAGTGGGGCTCGATGGTAAGGTCTTAGATGTAGTCCTAGTGTTAGCGAGTCTATGTAAATTCTCATAATAGATCATCTGTCATGTGTCACAGTATTTGGTTGTCTAGAGGTCATGTTTTAATTGTAAAATTTCCCCTTCTGTATGGGACGTCCGTGTAATATTTGATGTAAAAAAGTGTCGTCAAGGAATATTTTAGGTGGATGATTAATCATAATTAGATGTCATTGCCTAAATATTTTTTAGACCCACTTTGAGGGTTAAAATATGTTTAATCCCCTCTAGAGTCATTTAATTTATTTTCTGGCAAAAAATGGCAAAAATATTAAGCCATAAATTATTCAAAAAAATAAAAAATGAGAGAAAATTAAATTCTCTCCAAGTTGAAAAATTATAAAAATTACTGAGGTCCTTTGTCAAAGAAGGAATCAAGTCAAAAGTAAGAAAGGACTCATTTCCAAGGCAGAAAATCCCACTCAAAGATTCGTTGGGCCAAAAAGAAATATTTTCAAGCAAATCGAATTTCTTTGGTCCAGATAGTTATTTTGAATGAGGGCATTTCAAGAATTCTATTTTTTTGAAGATTCTCTAGTGGTCCAAAACCACCCAGAAGTCAAATATTGGTCCATCTAGCACATTCATCAAGGAAGTCGATTTTTTTGGAGATCTGTGCACCAGTTATCATGGGATTGAATTATTTGGACAGGGATGAAGCGATGGATCAAGGGAACTAGCCGTTTTCTCCACTGGGAGGGGTCTTATGCTCTCATTTTCTATATAAGGAAGCTATTTTGCTCCTTAGTGCTATCAATGTATCATCAAAAAATCATTATCGAGCTCTAAGTCAAGCTTTGCTACTTTAATATTTTTTTTGGAATAATAAAGAAGTCTTTGGGGTTTATTCATGGTGATGTTCCTCTTCTGCTTCTTGTGGTATTGTTTTTCTGGATCATGTTCTTAATGCTCTACTGAAATAATATTATAAGTTATTATTTCATTAGCTAGTGGTTGGATTAACTATTTGCATAGGTATCTTGCATTAGTTACTGGGTTTAGAGAAGCATTCTATCGTGATTGATCTAGCAGGTATCTCTAGATCTTGAGGGTTATTGTGTCTATCTAGCCTCTATTGATCTAATAACTTGATTTTAAGTGTGTAGAGACTTCACGGTGTTTAGATCTTGGGCATGAAGGGAAGTCTTTGGTTGGACCAACCAACTCCCAAGACAAGAAGTTTAAGAGCCAGTTGTATTAAATCTCAAGGCTTATCTAACGATTTGTTTTGTAGTGATCTTGGTGATGGCTCAATTATATTATATTTTATTTTATTTCATTTATCTCTATCTTATTTGGGCATTAATGAATCAAATTGCTAATTAGAGCTATAAATTATTGTAAGTTTTGTAGATAAATTGTGTAAATAATTCCTCTAACCCTTGTATATATTTCTTCTTTTGTATATATAGTCATTTGGGGTTTTGAGTTTGATTTTTCTTGTGGATCTAAAGAGGATGACTAGGGTTTTGCTTCTTGAAACTCGTTTTGTAGGTGGATATTCAAGGGATTAAGGAAGAATTTGAATTCTTGAGGGTTTTAGCCCTCACCTAGCCTAGATGACTAGGGTTTTAAGGCTCAATGTCACATTTTTGAAGGTCGTCTAGCTTCTATTCAGGGCCGCAACGGTTTTAGGCCATATTATGCCTTCCAAAGGGTTCGATTTGCATTTTTGTGGCCCCATTCATCAAGCAAAAATTTCCTAAGGGAGCCGTTGGGCATTTGAAGCCCTAATCTCACTGTGAATTTGAATTTTAGCAAGGGTTTCAAATTCAAAATTTTGTAATTATTTCTCAATTTTTCTCATCAAACTTCTAACTTGGGTTTGATTTAGTAGGCCCATAGACACATCTTTGGGTCAAGTTTTAATTTGTAGGCTTGTTCTTAGCTAGCAGCTAGCCTCATTGACCATTTTAGGCCTAGTTGCAAGGCCTATTAGGGCCTCTTTACCCTAGCTGCAGGCCTATTGGGATTCATATTTGTTGCTCTGGTTTATTACACTAACCCTTGTGGTTTTGCAGGCCTAAATCCATCAATTTGAAGGGGTTTTATCACTTGTTTTGGGCTAGAGACTAGCCAATTTAGATCTGATCACTTGGAGGCTACTTTGAGGGCTAGCCGGAAGGCCTAGAGGCCTTATCTAGCCCAGTTGCAATGCTGTTCAAGGTCTGCTCCTAGCCTTATTTATTTCAAGACTAACACTCTTTGTGTGCAGCGGTTTCATCTCATCATTTGAAGTGTTTCTCCACTGGTTTTGTGGCTAGGGCTTTGCCCTTTGAGATTTCATTTGACATACTATTTTTTTGAAGGGAAGCCGCAGGACTACGAAGCCTTCTTCTTCCTAGCCGTGAGCCTCTAGAGGGCCGCATACCTTTTAGATCTGAAGCATAATTCTTTGGAGGGTTACCACATTAAAATTTAATAACAAAGGGGTAAAAAACAAATAAAATTCATCACATATAATTCACAATTTTTTTTTTTTTTGCTAGCCTTATTTCCTTGCTTTGTTGTGGGTTTTGTGACTGATTCATCAAGGCCATGAGGTTTTCTAAGGTCTGGTGCATGTGTTTTATCATTGAAGTATATTGCTTATTGTCTTGTGCTCTCATTTTGGCATTTGGTAGTTTGAGGAGTAGTGGAAGTGCTTGTCATCTCCTCAAGGCATTGGGAGGAGGTTCCATCTTCTTTTCTTCCTCTAGTTTAGATACTAACTCTCTTTGCTCTCATTTGTTTAGATTAGAATTTCATTGCATTAGATTAGATCTAGTCTTTGATTGTATTTTCTCATGAAATCACTTTTAGCAATCTCATCTGTCATTGGTTGTGTTTGTATCATTTAAAATCTCACCTGTTTCTATTATAATATCATATAAGTGAAAATCATCCTAACAAACACTATAACAAAGGAATTTGAAATTGTTGTTAATTGTTTCATTGAGTAATCCTAAAGTGCTTCATTGGTTCATTATTGAAATCTTATAATCTTGTGTTCTAAGTGATATTCATAAGCTTGGTTATAAGTGGTTTTTATTACATTGAAGCATATTGCCATAATTGTATCTCATTGAAGCAATCACATCATTTGCACTATCATTCTAGATTAGTGTTGCATCTTTAAAATTTATCTCCAAGCATAAGCTTGGTTAATAGAGAGATAGGACCACCTTCTTCATACCAATTTGAGAAGCTTAACCCTTACTCAACGGTTAAAACAGGTGACCTGGTATTTCTCTTGTGGGAAATCTCTTGTAGGAATGAAGGTACTTGGGTTGTTAGAATTCCTGACATGGAAAATTTTAGGGGCTAATGTTCGCCCAGTGGGCTAATTTTCCATGATTTTTACATAAAAAAGATTCGCCAATTTCCAATTTTATAAAAGACGATTCGCCTAAATTTTAGAATATAAAATTATTTTACCTTAAAAATTACCAACATTATATAGAGACTATATATAAAATCATTATAAATTTGAACAATTTTACAAATATATCAATAAACATTTTATAGTTTGCATATTAGGGATTAGTGAGATTCACCAATGTTTTTAAACTTCTTTCTACAACCTTGTTTAAGACTTGCTTCAAAACAGTTGAGGAGAAGGCCTTCACCCTTAGGATAGGCATATAATTAAAATTAACCAAGATCCTGCATCTCACATTAGATAGGTCTTGCATTCATCATCATTGGTCATTATAATTGGAATTGTGAGCTTAATCTATAATTGCAAGTTTTACATAATTTAACTTGTCTTTTCAAGCTTATTGTCTATTGAATATCATCTTAACTTGAAAGAACAAGTATCTTTTCCTTGCAATTGTCCTTTAAAGTTTATCGCTCATATTTTCAATTATCTTGATTTGGTTACTAACATCTTCTTGCAGCATTGCTTATCTTGTAGCTTGAAATATCATTTACTATTGTGCAAGTATCTTAAATTTCTTTGAGCATTGTTATCAAGGCACTGGTCTCTCATTGTTTAATTTAAAGTGTCATATCAATTAAATCTCTATTGCTCTGAGCTCAATAGTTTAACTTGTCATTTAATCTTAATTCAAGTTACTAAGAAAGTGATTGCCTTGCCCATAGATCTCTTAGACTTGTTGATTTCAACAAGTTTTTCTATAGTTTTCCACTTATTAGGGACTAGCCTCCCTAGCTTGCCTAGGAGAGAGCTTAAATGGATCAAGTAGGGATCAGAGTGACAACCCTAATTTTGAGCATTGTGCCCTAAAGATATATCTTGTTGGGTTGGAAATTTTTCCCACACTTAAGTTTACACTTCAGACGACGACAAGGCCATCCTCCTCTGGGCCTTGGATCAACTGCCCTCCCTCGAGATTGCTAAGCGGGCTTGGGCGATGCTGGGTGTAGGGGCATCGTCCAATAAAAGTCATCAATGTAGGGCAAAGTTCTGGAATGCTGTGGGTGCTGGAGGTGGCCACGGGTATCCATGATGCTGTGTTACTTCTTTTAGTCCCATGGCCCCCAACACTCCACCTATGGGTGTCAAGATGCTCCTCTAAGGGACTTGGGCCCTAGTTAAGTTGCCTAAGTCATAGCTGTGGAACCACCTGGCAATTACACATAATATCTAGTGCTACCAACTACATCATTAGGTACATTTAGTCATTTTTGCATCTCAGTGAACCAAGCTTGAAAGTAATGTGCAATTTGACACTTCAAATAAGGCTTCCCTTCCAAAGTTAAGGCTGTGAAATCGCAATGGTGTTACCTCCCTAGATAGGAATGGCTAGTAGATTGTTGAAGAAAGTGTAACTAGGTTCGGTCTTCATAAATGTACTTTTGATATTTGTATTTATTCAAGAAAAGAAATATTATATTTTTTATATTTATCAATGAGTTTCTTGCTCATTGAAGTAGGTCAACCACATATTTAAGTGCTTTTTGGAAGTCAAAGAGTCAATGTAATTATTGAAGACCCTTAAGGGCATGTTACACTATGTATAAAATTGTATAAGAGTCAAAGGAAATATTCTCAAGTAAAGTCAAGTCTTCTCCATGCAATGACTTCCTTCAAGGAGCAAAAATGATGAAGAAACTTCAAGTCAGCCTACAGTCAACAAGTCGGCCTAAAGGAGGGACAATCCTCTATATATAGAGGCTGTCCACTCCCTCATAATGACATGTACACATCTTTGAAATCAGCGAAGGAAGAGAGCCGAGTAAAGGGTAAAAGAAGTCGAATAGAAGGAGCCTCTAGTGTAGCGAAGAAGGAGAAGACAAGACCGAAGTTGTGAGGGCTGATCTAAGGGTAAAACACAGTCACATGTGCGAGAAAAAGAGGCCTCTTTGCGGTCATAACAACAGTAGTATATCAACACCATATCTCACATCGTTTGGGCTAGTAACTTAGGCCTATTAGGCCTCCCACTATAGCGAAGAAGAGGCTATCTCAAGCAAAGGTTAAAAGAGCCTAATACTCAAGGAAACCACCCACACGTGCGAGAATCTAGGGCTGCTGTACAGTCACATCAGTCTACATATACATCTCAAGAAGAATCTCGTTTGGTCAAGAGAAGGAAGGTGTCTCCATAAGTGAAGGATATCACTAAGTATAGAAGAGAAGCATCTCATCTAGAGCTCACATAAACAAGGTCTATCTCCAGTCAAAGAACGAAAGAAGGAGGACGAAGTGCCGAGGAGCAAAGTGCTGGAAGAAGGAAGACTAAGTGCCAAGGAACAAAGTGCAGAAAGGAGGAAGGACTTGACTTGTGCTTGGAGGACATTCTAGTCAAGGGTCTAGGGTTTGGCATTGATGAATAAGAAGCTTCAATAAGAGAAACTTACCAAAGGGTTTTCCTCTCGAAGAGAGGGAGGTTTTGCCCTGGCAGAGAGCCAACACCTTGTGTTCTTGTCTTTTGTATTTTGATAGCAATTTGATGAAGTAAAAGAACGTACACTAATAATAAGAAGAAGATCAAGCTAAGATAAATTGTAAAAGTGCTTAACAAGTTGTTATCAAGTCTAGAAGAATCCTACTATACATAATTGCCCTTGATTCTTCAAAATAAACCACCCTATTAGGTGTTTCCAACCCCTAAGGGGAAGTGACATGTCCTTGGTCCACCTTCCAATTGATAGTTGTCATGTGAATAATGATGGAACGAAGGGGAGAAGACTTCATGGCCAAATGCCATGGTCATAGGGACCAACTATGATGGGCTCCTCATCTAGAGTGTATAGATGTGGCGAGGGAGCAATTGTGGATGCATGAGTAACCACACGACCTTTGTTTTTCCACTCCTCTTGTGCGCCTTTTACTTTTTCCTTGATATTTCTTTGTATTACTGCTCGTAGCTTAAAGGGTTAGAGCTTTCTTTCTATGATGTATAGTAGTGATTAACCCCTTAATGGTGAGGTAACTCATTTCCCACTAGGGGTTGGGACATGCAAGGGTTCCTTTTCATAATATGAAGAGCAACATGTGCTCAAGAACTGGGTGATGGCCATAATGAATGAGGTAGAGCTCATGCTAGGCTTTTGCCCACGTGCTAATGTGGTTGTCCCAACCATCTTTTCATTTTGATCTTCGTTTGGTTTTGCTTGTGGCCATCATATGCTTTTTCTTGTTGTTATAGCTACATCATCCTCCTAGAGCCAAGGTTTGGGCCGTACACAGGTACGAGGATCTATGGTGCCAAATCATAGAGAACGATTGGTCAGTTAAACCCAAAGAAGGGAGGTAAAATATAGGTCTTGTAATGTAAGATGGAAAATGGTAAGTTTGGAATAGGGAAAAATGGGACTGTGCTATCTTAATCGGGGTTTCCCAAGTAGCGCCCCCCTTATACCCATTGGGCCATTTGGGGAGGTCTTGCTAGACTAGGATGAAAGATTAATCCCCCATTTAAGGTGAGGGAACAAGATCACGGTCGAAACCCCTCTTTCTTTCGGGCTTCCCTATAATCCATGTCAAATGCCCAAATACTAACAAGCATATGCACCTGGTTGCAAAATGAATAAAGTACCTTTTGATCGGGAGCCCACCTTCCAACATGTTGCCAAATGGGTGAGGAAACATGTGATTGATGCATGTGGCAAAGATATGAATGGCACATTGTCATCGACTAGTGGTGGTTGTCAGGGGCTGTTGGCTGGCTAGCTAGAAGAGATGATGGGAGAAAAATTTCTCCTTTGATGTCGCCCACTTTTGGTGGGTAACAAGGCACATATCATTAGTAAAACCAGTCTTGGCTAGCCTCAACTTGGAAGGTAGTCCTTGAGAAATGTGTGGCCACACATATTTTATGTTAACACCCTAAATGACTTTCTTCTAAATTCGTATTGGGAACCTAGCTGTTCCTTCATGGATACAATACAGGATGAACTTGTTACAAGTTAATCATTTGGAATTGATAGTGTATGGACATACTATGGGGAGAACTCAACATTATAGAGTTTCCCATTCAACATCAATGGTTATGGAGTACTAAATCAGGCTTATCACATTGTTGTAAATCTTCTATTGCTTAGGGGTTGAGGATTGAGGATCAGACAAGTTCTTGGTAGGTGGCTCATAGTAGGTGTTACGTGGCAAACTCTTGCTTATATTTGAAAAATTCCCAAGAACAAAGTGAAAACCTAAGTGCAAGTTAGAGGGGCTACCCATTGTCACTGAGGTAAATCCCTATTTCAATTTACGTTGGCTCTTCTACAACATAGGGGAGTTTCCCTAAATTAAGATTGCTAAGACTATGACAAGGAAGCTCAAGATGATGCAATGAGAGCTTAATAAAACTTTGTTTTTGTGCCATAGTTAGATGATGGGGTGATGGAGGATAAGGGACTAGTACCTTTCCAATATAAGGCAAAATGGATTCAAAAGATCAAATTAAAGAGAGTAAGTTCATGGATGGTTAAGACAAATAGATCCATTCCACAATAGGCTTTGACTTTTTTAGAGTGGATATTTCCACAGTTATTCATATTGTCTGAATCTTTCGAAAATAAACTGTGTAGGTGTTTACCTTGTCCGACGTTTTGGGTGGACACTTTGTTAGCACTTCGTAATTCCTCCAGGCTGAGGAGAGGAACCCAAAGGTAACCACAAACCACTTGAAGTTGGAATCTAGCCCTTTGATCTTCAGAGAGGGCTCTCTTTGTCGAAATCTTCAGTCACTTACATCTTAGGCTAATTATGTTGCTTAGAGAATATAGGTTTTAAAGGTTTGTTGGCAGGGGAGAAGACAAATCCATTGGCCAATACGATCATATAAGTTGATTCTTTTCCAATGATAGCATGAAGAGAAAGAGGGATCCTCTACAAGGGCAAGGTAGGCAATAATTTTGGATTTTTTTCAGTCAACTTCATTGTAGGAGGGTGAGTAGAAGATAAGTGGAAATGGCATATAGAGAATCAAACAATGGGATGAATTCTAAATGCTATGCAAGAAGAAAACTAAATTAGAGCACTTTTAAAGCGAATTCTGAAACAAATCTTTGTTTAGCTAAACATGAAGACACATTCAAAGCATTATTGATAACATAAGATAACTTACAAAACAAAGAAGCATATCTCCATAGAAACTGACATAGGAATCCCTATAAAATCAGACCTCTGTCTTTTCATTCACTAAAAAAATATCAAAAAACGTAATACACAATGTCTCTTCTTCTAAAACCTGACCAACCAACCAACCCTTTGCACACTAAAACTCATGAAATATATACAATTAGCTCATCCTTGGACTTAGGGGGTCGAGCTCAACCATTTCCCCAAAGATAGAGTCAGTTACATTATATTTAGAAGTTGCTTGCTAAGAAATAGGGACCGAATTTCTAGAAAATAGGGGTCAAAGTTTAGATCATATCTCTCAAATCATGACAATTGTTACAATATCGAAGGAGGTTTTTGTTGATGAGCTTGTGCTTGAGAGAAACATCTCTCAATTTTCGAAAATTCTTCTCCAACTCCTTGGAATCTTACCCAAAGATCACGACTAAAACGGGAAATGAAAAAAATCTAAAAATAGATTGTAAAGATTCATTCGAATCTTCCAATCTATGACACTTGTTACGAAACTGAAGGAGGTTATTATAATTTAGCCCGTGTTTGACAAAACCTCTTTCACTTTTTCAAAATTCATCTCGATTTGGTTAGAAACTGATTTTGAAGTTAATTGTCCAAAAGCGCATCAACTCCCTTGAAAACAAAACGCAACGAGCTTATTTTTCAAATATCTCCTAAACAGTGAATCAAATTGAGATGATTTTTTGTCAGCAGGTTAATATCATTATAATTCTTCTCCACAAAAAAATTGGGCTAAATCCGACTCACAGATTTTGAGAAAATCCAAAAATGGCTGTAGATGACAGTGTCTCGTTTCTCGAAAATCATGAAGCATTTTGACCTGAAATTGAGTGAGTTTATTCATCTCATCCTCATGCATCTCCTATAAACATTTCATGGCAAATGGGTATAGGGTTTAAGAGATATGGTGAAAATACGTTTGTAGCATTAGTGCAGCAAGAAAGCGCAACAAGTTGATGGTTTGACTAGTTTTGACCACTTTTTGAGCCTCTGAATGGATCATGCTCGTAGAAAATAACTTGGACATCATCAACTTCCCCTTGGGAAACCTCCTTTCATTTTGCAAACCTTCCATCTTTCAAAAACTCCACCTACAGTAAAAGCGCAATGCCTGTGTGAAAGCGCAATGCATGCCTCATAATTGTTGTACTGGTGGTGATGTCATGGCACAATGTGATTTTGACACTCTAACTGACCATACTGACCCTACAAATCTGTGCCAATGATGAGAAGACAAGACACACTATGACCTCACTCATGATTTTTTATGAGACATGACCCTAGACTCACTTAACTCAACTTTTAGGAAATCATAAACTATATTTACATCAATCTTTCACACACTTTGACATAATTACACCAATAATGAAATTTGTCATTCTTTACGGGGACCAATAGCTTGATCTCTAAGAGATCATAGCAAAACCTTACAAATTGACAACAATAATGAAAAGACTAAGCTCGACTTTGATTACTATAATATAGGACACTAACGCACTCCACCCATCATCAAGGACTAGAAAGCAAACATATGATAAGAGTGAGTGCTGATCTGACCTTAACTAAGGAGAGACATGAGATTAGATTAACAGTGAACAACTTATAAATTATTAAAATATTCAATAAACGGTCAAATGAACGTTAAATATGTTGGAAAATGTAACTAGGTTCGGTCTTCAGAATCATCATTGTACTTGTGTCATTGTATATTTTATGTAAAATCTAAAACAAGAAAAATAAATTTTATTTCAAATCATGGGTTTCATGCTCAAGTCAAATTATTATTTAAGCATGTTCTTCATGCTCATTATTTTTTGTATTGGTCAAAGTGAAAGGTTTATTTATAGCCTGGAGAAATATTTTTCAAATATGTAATTTGAGTTAAAGTTACCTCTAGATGCCAAATCGGCCCTACCTCAAAAGACATGTCTATTTGAACCCCTCTGGAAAGTGTAAATAGAGGGTGAATTGAGCTCATTTGAGGACAAGCAATTCACATGATGTGTTTTGAAATATCGTAGAGAAGGATAGCAAAGGAGGGCCGAAGTCTGAAATGATCAAGTGTAAAGAAGGGTTTCTATTGAGCTCGGATTTGTGGAAGTTATGCCTTGACACATCTCTTGTTGAAGGTTTGTTCTTGATTTTGTACATGTTGCTGGTTTCTTGCTGTTGATTTTAGATAACAATGGTATGTTCTATGCTTACAACAATTACTTCAATGTACTTTTATTAGCCCAATGTCAATTCCACTTTAATTTCCAATAGCAATCACATAAACCATTAATTCACATTGACAATAACTGTAGATAGAACATAAACAATAAATGCAGAAGACAAGTCAAGACAAGAGAACACCAATATTTGGCTAAAGCCAGGGAAAAACCCTCAATCAATCCTTCTTATTATCATATATCAAATGTTTAGCAAAGAGAGAATGTCCAATAGAGTACAATGATGAATGTCAAAGTCAATGTGACTTGACTTTTGCAAATTACCCAAACCAATGTAAATCTGATCAACTTGATGAAGTTCTGCAATTCTGTGAAGTCAACAGCAGTCAACATGCCCAACCAGTCAACAGTCGATGGTCAAAACACCTCCTTTTGAGCTCAGTCAAAGCTAGTCAAACTCGACCTTTCTTGGTGGTCAAACAATAACAAAAAAGTCAACAAAATGGCTGTCAAACCCAATCAAATGATGAAGTCAACTTGCGGCCAAAACAATCTTGTAACTTTGTGGTCAACCCTGGTCAAACAACTCTTCTTGCCTCGATTTTTGTGCTAGATAATGCGGCCTTCTAGAACAATATTACCCTGGTCAAAACGTAGTCCAATAGTCCCTCTAAAGTCCAAAAGTCAACGCTGCTCAAAGTCTCTTCAAACAGAAAGTCAACACAGGTCAAAACAACTCCAAGAACTCGCACGTGTGAAGAAGAATAGGCTGCCTCAGACTTGTACAAACCAATCAATGAAGGAGAGAGAAGAAATGATGTGTTGTTGATGTGTCAAATGAGGTTGAGGGTCTCCTTTATTTATATGCGATGGAGGGGGATCAATTTGTCCAATTTGACCCCAAGCTGACCTTGACCAAATGTGCTCTTGTGGGCTTGACATCAAAAACATATTTCTCCTTGTCCAAATTCAGTGCTTCCAGGGTCGATTTTGGTCCTCTCGGAAAGAGGAATTTTGTCCAAACATCATCTTAGGTCAATGAGCTGCCCAAAGTGGAATTTGGCCCTAGTTGCACATTTTAACATTTGCTATGTGGAAGGAGGGCTTGACTCGGCATCTTGAAGGTTGGAGTCTTTTTATGGTCATGGGTCTTGGGTATCTCACTTTGATCTGATTCTATATGAAGATAATTTTTCTGGGTTTTCCCCCTTGAGGGTTTTTCACCTTGGCTTGGAGCCCATATCTTGTGTTCTTTGTTTCTTGTGATTTTCATGTTTTGTACATTTGGTAATTGTTTGATAAAGAGAACATAATAAACATTAATAAGAAGCTAACAACATTTACAAGCAATTATCAAAGAAGAGAAATCTACCCTAATATATAGACAACCTGATTTCTCAACAAAATAATGGGAGGAATTGATGAGTGATCAAAAAAGGAGGGATTACATGTATTAATATGGTTAAGTATAAATAAATAGTCAAAAAGGAGAAAATTAATTATATAATAAAATGTTAGAAAAGAGAAATTTTAAAAAGGTCAAAAAAGGAGGAAAAAAATAATAATAAGGGGGGTTAGATAAAATAATATTTAATATCTATATATATATATATTATATTATGTATTGAAATAATTATTAGATAGTTTATAATATATAATATAAAA
This sequence comes from Pinus tabuliformis, assembly GCA_031772625.1. Lineage (NCBI taxonomy): Eukaryota > Viridiplantae > Streptophyta > Pinopsida > Pinales > Pinaceae > Pinus > Pinus tabuliformis. The sequence continues at coordinate 357,461,201 of CM062820.1, read as the reverse complement.
TTCTTATAACATATATTATAAAATTCTTATAACATATATTATAAAATTCTTATGACATAGAAACATATTAAATGAATTTTGTAATATTATATATATATATATATATATATATTTATTTGAAAGAATTATTATATAGTTTATAATATATATCTATTCAGCAACGTCTCATCCCTCATGCCCCCCAAACCCCTAAAATCTATGGTTAACCCAAAATTCACAAACCAGGGGTCCCCCTTAAGCCTATTGTCAGTGCCATTGGAGCCTCAACCCACACGCTTGGTCGGTATTTAGCGAGAAAGCTTCAATAATTTGTTGGCTCTATCCCCTCCTATATCAAATATTTTTCTGATTTCATTCTTAAAACCAAAAACATCCACATTGACGAGAATGACTATTTGGTTAGTTTTGATGTAGTCTCCCTGTTTACAAAAATCCCGGTCCTTGAAGCCTCAAGTCTAATCTTTGAGCTTGTTGATGATGAAACTCTTAACGTTATCATTATTTGCCTCTCCTCCACTTTCTTTTCTTTCAAAGGTACCATCTATGAAAAGACTGAAGGGATTGCTATGGGTTCTTCCCTATGTAGTGGCCAATATCTTCATGGAAATTTTCGAAACCAAAGCCCTTAACTCGTGGCATTAGAAGCCAAAGTGTTGGTATATTTGTTGACGACACTTTTGTTGTTTGACAACATGGTCTGCAAGCCTTCAGTGCCTTTCTTGCCCATCTTAATAGCATTTCGATTCATATTCAGTTCACTATGGAATTTGAATCTAATAAATCCCTTCCTTTTTCATGATGTGCTCGTCACCTAGCTTCTTGATGGCTCCCTTACCCACTAAGCTTACAGGAAAAAGGCCCACACTGATCATTACCTTCATGCCCAATCTCACTACCACCCTTCCTAAAAATCTGGTGTTCTAAAAAATCTCATCTCTCGGGCCCTTAAAATATCTGCTCCCCAGTTCCTTCCCGCTAAAATAGCCCACCCGATCCAAGATTTCAAAGCCAATGGATACTCTTCCTCTCAAATTCATAAATCTTTTCAAGCCGCCTCTCACCCCAAATCCAACAACTCTGTCCCCTCCCCTCTCATTGGCCAATTCTATCTCCTGTACATAAAAATAACTACAAATATCATTGCCAAGATTCTACCAAAAAAGAACATCAAGACCGTTTTCAAACCCCATAAAACTCTCAGACAATTATTCTGGTTAGCCAAAGATAAGTCTCACCCCATGCAAGGACTAGGTGTCTACCAAATTCCTTGTTCATATGGAAAGTCTTACATTGGCCAAACAGGTTGTTCGGTCATAGCCTGCCTTAAGGAGCACATCGCAGATAACAACCATCACTAAGTAACTAAGTCCGCCATCGTTGAGCACTCCTTCAACACCAAGCACTTTATTTGTTTTGACCAGTCTTGAATCCTAGCTTGTATTCCTTTCATAATACTCAAATCATTAGGGAAGCTTTGGAGATCAAAAAGCACCCCAATAATATCAACAGGGAAGATGGCTATAAACTCAGCCAGCCCTGGAACCCAATAATCCATCAACTTACTCTTTAATCTTGTTCTCCTACACTCCCCCCCTGCCCCTTTTAATTCAAATCTCTATATTCTTCTTCCCTCCCGGTTTTCATTTCGTAATTTATTATACCTTTAGCTTTGTCTTTATTATGCCCTCCCCTTTGTGCTTTTCTTATTGTTCACCCGATTAATCATATATATAGATTATTGATTCTTTAAATAATATAAAATATAATGAATTTTATAATATATATTATAAGCTATATAATAATTCTTTCATATATATATATATATATACATATTCATTTAATATGCTACTATGTTATAAGAATTTTATAATATATATTATAAACTATCTAATAATTCTTTTAATACATAATATAATATATATATATATATATATTAAATATTATTTTATTGAACCCCCTTTTATTATTATATTTTTTTCTCTTTTTTTGACCTTTATTAAATTTCTCTTTTTTGACCTTTTATTATATTATCAATTTTCTTGTTTTTGACTATTTATTTATACTTAACCATATTAATTCATTTAATCCCTCCTTTTTTGATCTCTCATCAATTCCTCCCATTATTTAACATTCATTTGACCATTTATTGAATTTTTTAATAATTTATAATTTGTTGACCGCTAATCTAATCTCTTGGCTCTCCTTATTTAAGGTCAGATCAACACTCACTCTTATCATATGTTTGCTTTCTAGTCCCTGATGATGGGTGGAGTGTCCACCCGAAACGTTGGATAGGGTAAACACCTACACAATTTATTTCTAAAAGATTCAGACAAAGCTTTGACTTGTTAAATGATTTAGAAATAAATTTGGAGGGACCTTAAAGGTGCCGCACTCAAACAACACTATGAGGGTGTGTTCTACAATGAAATGCTAACCTAACAACAAATATTTAGAGACGATGGATGCAAGATAACACATTCAGAAATAAGAGATCAAAAGGTGTTAAGATTGGCAACTAGGGCCAAACTCCATGTGGGTCATCTTATTTATGGCAGCGAATATTTTTCTTGGATTCCTCTCTCCGAGAGGTGTAGGATTGATCTAAAGATCATTCGATTCCGACATGTATTTATGGAGATATAAATTTATTTGTATTATTGACAATTAGTCAAGGTTGGCCAGTGAGCAAATTACCCCCAGCTCAACCTCAACATTGCATTTAAATAGAGGAGACCTCAAGTCATTTGAGACACACATCACTCTTGATTTCTCTCTCCACTCGTTTGGGTTTGTCCTCTCACAAAGAGGATGTGGTGGAAAGAAAGGTCAAGGGGGAGACCTAGCCGTAGTCATAAAGGTGCCCTAGGCACAGTTAAAGGAGACATAGCCACAGTCATAAAGGTGCCTTAGCCGCAGTTAAAGGTGTGCTAGCCGCAGTCAAGGACGAGGCCTAATCAGCGGTGAAGTGCAAGCCCTATATGCAGTCAAGAAGGAGTCCTAAACATAGTCAAAAGGGAGAGACCTAACCGCAATCAAAAGGAGGCTTAGCCACAACAAAGAGAGGCCATTAGCAAAATAAGGCCTCAATCCGCAGTCATAGGAGAGACCCTAGCCACAACAAAGAGAGCCCTAACGCAACAAGAAGAAGCCTGTTGACAGCATGGAAGAAGCATAAGAATTTCGGGTGTGCTATAGGTGACAACGAAGTCATTTAAGCGCTGTTTCAGGAGTCCGTTTAGAGGACAAAACTGCTGGTTGGAGGGCGGAGTCCCTGTTCTTGGAGGTCGAGGCTAGGAGGTATGCTTGAGGACTTGCTGGAGGGTGGACAATCCTCCTAAGAAGTTGCCACAAGCCTAGTCAAGGTCCTGTTGAGTGTTGTAGCTGAGTTAGGGAGGCTAGTCCTTGTGTTGGGCTTAAAACTGCCTTAAAGGAGTAGCGTGGAGGGCAACATTCTATATAAGAACAATTGTAGTCAATAGGAGTTATTCTGGGCCAGTTTGATGGGTTGTTAGGGACTATGGTTAGTGCCCTAACCAGTCCCAGATTTGCAGTATTGCAGCAAGTTTATGAGCAGTGTTTGTTCTGATACATCTTGCTGTTGGAGGCTGAGTTGACTAAGCTTTGACTAAGCTGGATTAGGGGTCAAATCTGACCTGTTTGACCAACGTTGATTTTGTTGTCATAAAATATTAGTTTTGTATATTTGTACTATCTCTCTCTTCTCTGAACTATTGAAGAATATAAGAAGAATTGATCAAGGTTTCCCCACATTGGGGTTTGTCCCTGGCTGGTGCCACATCTTGTGTCGTCTTGTCTTGGCTTGTCTTCTACTATTTATGTTTATGTTCTATCTGCATCTTACTATCATGCTAATGTGATTGCTAAACTTGATATTGATATTGGGCTAATCAGAAATTTGAAGTAAATTTCTCTTAAGCATAGAACATACCAAAAGTTAACGTGGTATCAGAGGCTGGGGTGAAGACAAAGCCCAAGCAAGAGTGAAAGAGCAATCACCGAAGACAACTAGACAAGGACAAAGGCTCAATGGGTTCCTCATCCCACTACCCGGAGAACAAGAAGTGCTGGATTACATGAAACGTAAAATCCCTGAGCTTCCATCAAATGCACTGGCTGCTACAAAGAGAAAGTACAACAAGGCTGAAGTCAGAGCGAAGAATATTATCAGAGACTCCATAAACAAGTGTCTGGTGGTTTACATCTCCAATTTGAACACCTCCAAGGAGATCTACGACAGATGGGTAAGCATGTTCAAGGTTAGTGATGCAAATCAAATTTTATTTCTCAAAAATAAGCTGAAGGTTATTAAGAAGGCCAAGGACGAGGATATTCAATCCTACTTCTTAAGAATCATCGAGATCAAGAATGATCTTCTCGCGATTGGAGAAATCATATCTGACAAGGAACTTACTATCACTACTCTTGGAGGTCTCCCACCTGAGTGGTATATATTTAGAACCACCATTCTCAATAATGATCGAATTCTGGGATTTGAAGAATTGATGTCAAGATACATTCAAGAAGCAACAAGAATGGTGGAGCAAGAAACGCCTTCTAATAGAGGCAACCCCACTGCTTTCTTTGCTCATGCAAAAAGGAGAAATAATGCAAGGTCTAAAGGTCATTTCAATGGAAAGCTCGGATCTAAGGGTGGAAGGAAAGACAGATGCTTTGCTTGCAATAAATTTGGCCACTATGCAAGGGAGTGTCCAAATAGAAGGGGCACATCACATGATGATGATCACAATCATTCCAGGGGCAACTTCAACAACAACGATCGAAGGAATGACAGGTACAATGGCAAAGGAAAAAGGAATGTGGGACATCAAGGAAATGGTCGACCCTCCAAGAAAGCAAGGAACTCCAGGTATGATGAATCGAATGTTGTTAACAATAAGCAAAAGGAGTATTATCTTATATTGGTCCTCTCCACTGCCTCTCCTCTGGACATTTTGGGGAATTGGCTTATTGATAGTGGTGCTTCAAGGCACTTCACCGGATACAAGGAAGCTCTCTGTAATCTGATAGCGAAGGAAACAAACTTGGAGATTATTCTTGGAGATAAAGGTGTTGGGAATGTTACTCTTCAATTGAATCAAGGTAACATGTTCATTTACAAGAAGTTTTATATGTACTTGATCTCAAGACGAACCTGGTGTCCATTTCGGCAATGGAAGACAAAGGTTACAAGGTGGCATTCATCGATGAAAAGGTACGTGTGTGGAAAAGGAATTTTAAAGATGCTTTTACTCTTGGGTTTAGGGTTGGCACTTTGTATCAAGTTGCAGAAAGTCCATTGGGGGCCATGTCTTGTGACACATCTCTACAATCTGAACTGTGGCACTAGAGGTTTGCCCATATTCATTATAAGGTCCTACCTGATGTGAGACAGATGGTGACAAGGATGCCTGAGTTCAAAGAAGAGCATGATGATATATGTTCGGGATGTACTGAAGAAAATCTTACAAGGGGACCTTTCCCCTCAAATAATAGCAGGACCACAGATGTGGATCAACCCAAGGGGTTTGAGGTTCATGACCTGGAATCTCATATATGCAGGTTGAAGAAAGCTCTCTATGGTTTGAAGCAAGCACCCCGGGCTTGGTATGAGAGGATCGATAGCTATCTGATGAAGCTGGGATTTACTAGGAGTAAAGTTGATTCGAACCTTTAAGGTTGAAAATGATAGAACCTCTCATACTGGTGCTTTATGTGGACGACCTCTTTCTGACAGGTACATACTCTCTCATTTACAAACGTAAGAGGGAGTTGGATTCCGAATTTGAAATGAAGGACCTAAGACTGATGCACTACTTCCTAGGGTTGGAGATCTGGCAAAAGCCAGGAGATTTTTTCCTATCTCAAGGTAAATATATTGTGAAGATATTGGAAATATTTGAGACGGTGGACTGCAAGCCTGTGACTACCCCGATGGAGCTTAACTTGAAGAAATTATGCGGTAGTGCTACCAGACCTGTATTGGGAAATGATTTTGAGTATCGTCTACTCATAAGAGCACTGATGTTCTTGGTGAACTCTCGTCCAGATTTATGTTTTGCAGTTAACACGTTGAGCCAATATATGGTTGAGCCTCATCACACACATTGAATTGGTGCCAAGAATCTTCTGAGATATCTTTGGGGCACAATCACTCATGGACTGAGATACATTGCTAGAAATGTGAGGCTACATGGTTATTCTGATGTTGATTGGGTAGGTAGTGTGGTGGATCGCAAGAGCACTTTTGGGTGCTGTTTCTCTTTGGGTTCTGCTTTGATATCCTGGATGAGCAGGAAGCAGAAGTTGGTTGCTTTGAGCATCGCTGAGGCCGAATACATAGCTGCGAGTATGGCCTCCTGTGAAGTTGTCTAGTTGAGGAAGCTCTTCAGTGAGCTGTTTGGACATGTGTTGGATACCACCGTGATCCTCTGCGACAACCAGAGTGGGATCCGATTATCAAAGAATCCTGTATTTCATGATCGCTCCAAGCACATAGACATCAGGTACCACTTTATCCGGGATATGGTACAACGAGGAGCAATAAGGCTCCAACACATTGGGATTGATGAGCAGGTAGCTGATATTTTGACGAAGCCCCTGGGAAAGGTCAAATTTTTGACTTTCCGAGATCGACTAGGAGTCATGGAGAGACCCTCTTATGAGGGTCCTGTATGATATGGATATTGAGCTCTAGGAGCTCCGGGGGGCATGGGGTACTTCTTGGAGCGATAAGAAACCATAGGGTGAGTGGTTCAACCTTTCCCTAGTGGTTTGCTATGTAGGCAGGATGAGTGGTTCATCCTTCTTTTGCTGAGACAATCATAGGGTGAGTGGTCCGGCCTTACCCTAGTGATTCGTTGTGTACAAGGTGAGTGGTTCAGCCTTCCCCTGTGATACCCCATGGCGACATGTAGGCAGGATGAGTGGTTCATCCTTCTCCTATTGAGACATCCCACTCATGTAGTCTGGGACTCATGGGAAGTACCTCTCATTTGGCCAATGAGTAGGGAAATGAGGATTTTGATTGTAGTACTACCGATGGACGCATCATGTACTCCCTATGCTGGGATGATATTGATTTGGGATCACTTGGAACTGACTTCGGGTCAGTAAGAGTGGTATGAGACACTCTCTTTTACTTGGAACTGAATTCGGGTTAGTATGAGTGGTATGAGACACTCTTTTATCTGGGACTGACTTCCGATCAGTAGAGAATGGTATGATACATTTTCGATCACTTTTTCTTCTTCATAGTTCAACATAGCAGAGCAGTGCATTGATGGCAGAGATAGTACCGATAGATAGATGGATTAGCAGATGGAGTTTTCCCTAGTTGAGAGGGAGTGTTAAAATTGGCAACTAGGGCCAAACTCCATGTGGGTCATCTTATTTATGGCAGTTGCTATTTTTCTTGGATTCCTCTCTTCGAGATGTGTAGGATTGATCTAAACATCATCCGATTTCAACATGTATTTATGGAGATATAAATTTATTTGTATTATTGACAATTTGTCAAGGCTGGCCAGCAAGCAAACTACCCCCACCTCAACCTCAACATTGCATTTAAATAGAGGAGACCTCAAGTCATTTGTGACACACATCACTCTTGATTTCTCTCTCCACTCATTTGGGTTTGTCCTTGTTGACCACTATGTGTCAACGACCCATGGCAGTACACCCCCTTTTTTTGCAAAAGTGATAGCGCCTGATCGATATGTCCGTGCTGTTCAACTATAATCATCACCTTGATCATTATGTTATATTGCAAACCCTTTTTGCATGTGTAAATTGTAAATAATCTCAGCAGATCCGTGTTGTGTATGTAATTGCCTCGGTAAACCTATTTTTCTAGTAACGATCTACATTCCAGGAGGTTTTTTGTCTCACCGATCCATTCTCGGATGGTTGGCAGAGTTTTCCTTCAGCCTTACCCCAAAGCCGGAGTAGATTTTGTCACTAGGATTTTAGGGGAGTCCTAGTGTTCTAGATCGAGTCTATGTAAAAGTGATTTGGGAATAATCCTAACTATTTGGTTAGGTTATTTTATTACAAATTGCTTAGTCTGCGGGATTATATGTGTCGTAGAAATGTGTAGTCTGTGAGGATCTATCTCAGATGGGTTTTCCCCCTTGTGATATAAAAGATATGAAAATGATGATGTAAAGTGCTTTGAGGGTTGGAAAAATAATTTATCCCCCTCATAGGTTAATTAATTAAATTTTTTGGCCAAAAATTAATTAAAATCCCATGCCAGGAATTTAATTAATTATAGGTCCTAGGTAAATTTAAATTTTCCAAAGGTAAAATTCGTGGGTCCTTAAAATTCAAATTTTAAAAGGTCCTAGGACTGAGGTAAATTAATTATTTTGCTAAATTTTAAGGCTTTGGTCCATGGGGTTTAAGTCAAAGTCAAATTTTTTTATTTTTGAGTTAATTAAAATGCATTTAATTGAAAAATTTGAATTTTCTCAAGAATTTAAAATTTCGACAGATGAGATTAAAAGAAATTTTAATCCTCATTAATGGTCGAGATTGCTTTGATGAGGATCACCCGAACTAGCCGTTGGAGGATTTATCTTTAAATAGGTCATTTGTCAGTGAGTTTATCTGATCTCTGGATTGTGTATTAAGCTCTCAAGCTCTCTTGTATACTTTTTTGAATTAATGCAAAAGCCTTTGGGGTTTCAACGTGCTATAGTGTTCCTCTTCATGAATTTATGGTAACATTGTTTTAATTTCTGCTTAATATTATGTGAAAACTATCAATCAATAACTTTCTTAGAATAATCTGAATACAGGTATCTTATTTAGTTTGTTGGATCTAAGGTAACATTTCTAATTTTGATTGAAGTAGCAGGTATCTCTATTTCTTCAGAATTTTATTGTTGTTCTATTTCTCTACTTGATTTGATGGTTGATCTAGTGTTTGCAGAAGATCTCTTAGGTTCTCATTGAGCGTTTGGGGATAGTTCTTGGTTGGACCAGCCTCAGGTTTTATTTAACAATAATCTTTTTTCTGCTTGGCGTTTTTTGGCTAGTACCTTTCTAAAATTTCAAAATTTTTTAAATATTTTGTGGAAATTTTGATAGATCTGGCTATTAAGAGCCTTAGATTATCAGATTTGGGAGTGGAGTTAGACTCATACTCCTCAGATCTGATAGATCTGTAAATTATTTGTATAGATCAGTTATTTACTTGTGTAGATCTGAAATTTTATAACATAATTTTGAATTTTAACACTTGGGTTTTTGGGATTTTCTTTATTTTTGTACATATTGGGTATTGGATTTTTCTCTTTTCACTTGTGCAGAAATAGATCTGAGAAATCAGCCAAGAAAATCTTCAGATCTGAGCTAGATCTAGACCCTGGAGAGCAAGATCTGGGCTCAAAGATTGTTTGTAGGAATAGATCTGAGAAACTAGCCAAGTAAATATTCAGATCTGAGTTAGATCTAGACCCTGGAGGGCAAGATTTGGACTCAACGATTGTTTGCAGGAATAACTCTGAGAAATCAACCAAGAAAATCTTCAGATCTGAGCTAGATCTAGACCCTGGTGGGCAAGATCTGGTCTCAAAGATTGTTTACAGGAATAGATCTGAGAAATTAGCCAAGTAAGTCTTCAGATCTGAGCTAGATCTAGGCCTTGGAGGGCAAGATCTGGGTTCGAAGATTATTTGCAGGAATAGATCTGAGAAATCAACCCAGTAAATCTTCAGATTTGAGATTTTTCAAGCAGATCTGGGGGTTTTGAGACAGATCTAGGCCGTGGAAGGAAATATCTTATCTCAAATCTTTTTACAAGGCCAACCATTAAAGATTTTGCAATAAATCTGAAGATCTAAAGCAATATATATATATATATATATATATATATATATATATATATATATATATATATATATATATTCAGAACAAGGATTTCAAGTTTTGGGGCCCCTAAGCCCAAATCTACCTTCTCCTAGCCCAATGCTAGTTCTATTGGCTCTCTGCTAGCTCTCATTGGCAGTAGATTCCCCTTGCTCCATTTCTGATCTGAATATTTAATTTTCTAAAGCTAATCATTGGTGGGCTTTTGCAGAAAATTTGGTAAAAATTTGTGTTTTAGGTATTGAATTTTTGTTGGCAACTTGGGCAAGTGATTTTCAAGGCCTAGGGCCTAAGGGTTTGATCTCTAAACCATTTTTTTCCTCACTGTTTGCTAAACAGTCATATACATTTCTAATAGTAGTGAAAAACACATCTAAGTGGTTTGAAATTAACTAAAAAATTGCTAAACACATTAATAAGTCATTTATGTTTGATGTGTATCAAGAATTTGACCTAGATCTACATTTTGGGTCACTGTTATCTCTGAATAATTCTGTTTCTGAAGTCTGAAATATAACAGTGGAAAAATTTCATGTGGGTTAGCCTAAAATCAGTTTCTAAGTTGTCCAATATGTTAAAGAATTAATTTCTTGAGTTGGGCATTCATCATTAGGCTTATTTCATGTTTTAATTGTTGGTTGTAATAAATATATCCGATCTGATATAATTCTAGAAATCACATCACAATAGGCTGAAATTTTTTGATAACTCATGTGGGCAAGTTTGGAAAAATTTCGATAAATTTTTGCCATAAAGATATCATTGATAGCTTACTATTTTCATTGTCATATCGTTGCTGTCATAAGGTTTTATTTACTGCTGTCCTAAAAATTAATTTCTGAAAATTAAGTACTCTGTCATGGAATTGTGATAAAATGCATATTCTTTGTTTTATAAACTGAGTATTTTCTGAGCATCTGTTGATATTAATTACAAAGAAGTTTTTGTTCTCTTTGAGATATAACTGTATCAGAAAGATTTGAAATAAGCTTGTGTTCTAACTGTAATATCTTCAAGGGTTAATTTTGAGTCTTCATTTAATAAAGCGAACATTTCATTTGGGTATTGGAAGTTTCTGCGACATAAGCATCTTTTCATCCTTGAATTTAACTTCATCTCATCTTTTCATCATCTGGTGCATTTGCATATAAGTTAGTTTTGCATAAATAAAATTTAATTCCAAGCATAAGCTTGGTCGATAGAAAGAGAGATCTCCATCCGTCTTTTCTTGAGAAGCCTGCTTGAATAGTACTTAAAACGGTGACCTTGCAGTTGTCAGAGCCATAGTTCTCTGCAGCGCCGGAGGCACCGGGTATGTTAGAAGTTCAAGAGAGGTATCGTTAATCACACCTTAGTGTGCTTCTCCTGATCTTCTCTCTGCCAATTACTACGAAATCAGGCTCAACATAGAAAGGATTGAAGGGTTCACATTTAAATAGGCATTTAACTAAAATTAACCAAGATTCTTGCATCTCACATTAGTTTTAGGATCTGCATTTCATATAAAATAGTCATTCATCTAAGCAGCAGTTGCTAATCGATTACTTGGTCTTGATTTCCCTAGCAAGATCGTTGACTCCATAAGGCAATGGTATCAATCGTTTAAAATCTAATAAAATCCTATAAGTCTTGCTAAATCTTAATTAAGTACTCGATCACTTCACTGTGTCTCCCGAAGTGGTTGGTCCCAACTAGTTCTTCTTCATTCCACTTTTCCAGATGGTCTACCCCCCTTAGCCTGTTGTAGGGAGATAGCTTAAACGGAGAGATTGGGGATCAGGGTGATAGCCCTCGATCTGAGCTGTTGTCGCGGTGCCTAGACATTCTGTGCGACAAAAGTCCATTCACAAAGAGGACGTGGTGGAAAGAAAGGTCAGGAGGGAGACCTAGCCATAGTCATAAAGGTGCCCTAGGTGCAGTTAAAGGAGACATAACCTCAGTCATAAAGGCGCCCTCGCCGCAGTTAAAGGCGCCCTAGTTGCAGTCAAGGAGGAGGCTTGATCAGCAATGAAGTGCAAGCCCTATACACAGTCAAGAAGGAGTCCTAAATGCAGTCAAAAGGGAGGGTCCTAACCACAGTCAAAAGGAGGCTTAGCCACAACAAAGAGAGGCCCTTAACAAAAGAAGGCCTCAGTTCGCAGTCAAATGAGAGACCCTAGCCGTAGCAAAGGGAGCCCTAACGCAACGAGAAGAAGAAGCCTGTTGAAAGCATGGAAGAAGTATAAGAATTTCGGGTGTGTTGTAGGTGACAACGAAGTCATTTAAGGGTTGTTTCAGGGGTCCGTTTAGAGGACAAAACTGCTGGTTGGAGGGCCGAGTCCCTGTTCTTGGAGGTCGAGGCTAGGAGGTATGCTTGAGGACTTGCTAGAGGGTGGAAAATCCTCCTAAGAAGCTGCTGCAAGCCTAATCAAGGTCCTGTTGAGTGCTGCAACTGAGTTAGGGAGACTAGTCCTTGCGTTGGGCTTGAAATTGCCCTAAAGGAGCAACGTGGAGGGGACCATTCCATTGGAGAACAACCGCAGTCAATAGGAGTTATTCTAGGCTTGTTTGATGGGCTGTTAGGGACTCTGGTTATTGCCCTAACCAATCCCAGATTTGCAGTATTGCAGCAAGTTTATGAGCAGTGTTTGGGATGATACATCTTGCTATTGGAGGCTGAGTTGACTGATCTTTGACTAAGTTTGATTGGAGGTCAAATCTGACCTGTTTGACCAACATTGACTTTGCTGGTTAGGGTTTGTTGTTGTTGTCATAAAATATCAGTTTTGTATATTTGTACTATCTCTCTCTGCTAAACTATTGAAGAATATAAGAAGAATTGATCAAGGGTTTCCCCACATTGGGGTTTGTCCCTGGTTGGTGCCACATCTTGTGTCGTCTTGTCTTGGCTTGTCTTCTACTATTTATGTTTATGTTCTATCTGCATCTTACTATCATGCTGATGTGATTGCTAAACTGGTATTGATATTGGGCTAATAAGAAATTTGAAGTAAATTGCTCGTAAGCATAGAACATACCAAAAATTAACAAAATGAGATTAAGAGAAAAAGTTACACATTAACTCCTTCCGACATGGTAGATATACCCCTCACAAATGTCCCTCTCAAGGATGTTCTTTGCAAGTCCTTCTTAGCACACATCAACAACAATTAGAAATATAGAACATTAGCCTCACATGTGAATAGAGAGAATCCTTGAACTTTCCATTATATCTTCCAAAAGCTATACAATGAGGATCCAAGAGGAGAGACCCCTCACAAATCCAACCATACATCCAATGGATAGAGCAACCCTTGTATAGGTTTTAGCTCAACATCAAAGAAGTATTTGTAGCAAACTCGTAGGTTTTAGCTCAACAATAACAAATTATTTGCTTGCCCAAATCTGCTGGTTCTCCAAAAAATAACAATAAAATATTCAAGGAAAATAATATGATAATGCTCTCAAGCAACCAACTCCATGAGAACAAGTCAACAATAATAAAATAATGGTGTTTATTATGTAACGACCTCCCAAAATAGCACAATACGGTGGGATGCATCCTGTAGATGAGTGGAGGACCATTTTAAATGCTACAAAAAACTCCCTAAACTCCTTCAAGAGAGAGCGCTCCTCAAGAATATCTCAAAACAAGTGCCAAGTAACCAACTCCAGTGACATGTTCAGCGCCCAATGCTAAACCCCTCCATCAAGTGCAAGAAAAAAGTGTGTAATGAAGGCTTCAAGTGGCACATGTGTGAGATATAATATAATATGAGGGTTTCCCCCACAATATTAACCAATACGGATTTTTTCCACTAGAAAAACAACAAAAATTGGGCAAGGTCCAACGCATTGTGGCACATGTGGAACAAATAGGTGAGATGTCCCAATATTTAGTGTTTGAAGCTTCCTAGATCTTCTCTAGAGTCCAAATCACATGTGTTGATTCTCCAAGGTGGATGTCCCCTCCATTAAGTATGAAATTGTGTGAAATAGGTTTGTAATGATGAGCCAAATAAACTCCTCTAAGGCGGATGAATTGCTTCTAAGGTTTTGACCAAGTATTAGAGATAACAATTCAATTAACTCGATAGAACAATCTCCCATGTGCAACAACCTCCAACATGCATGCAAGGAGTTGATAACCACTAAAGTAATCCTCCATAAGCCAAAACATAATGATGCGCAACCAACTCATGGAGGTGCACCCTACAGAAATGTGCTATTCTCTACAAGCAATCAAATAATCATATGGAATGTGAAGATGCATCCACATGTGTTGCAACAAGGTGAGTGCTCCACATTGAACTATAAATTATTCCATAACAAACCACTGCTAGCTTGAATAATACCAAGATGGGTTAGGGCGCTCAAGAGATAGGCCTTCCTATTGTTAGAAAATCGATAATGGCAGCTTATTATAATTATTTTCCTTAACCTTAAGATTTGCTTGTGTTCTTTTAGTTATATCTTGTTGAAAAGTGTAACTAGGTTCGGTCTTCATAATGACATGTAAATATGATTTTATGTAATGAGATGTAAAGAAGAAAAAATAAAATTATATATTGACTTGCTTCATGGGTTTCATGAGCAAGGGGTTTTGTTTTTGAGTCAAGACTCCCATTGAGAGTGTTTAGGATGTATTTGTCATCTAGTCATAAAATGTTAGTCATTGTCATGTAATGAAGTCATGTTACACTTTGTAAAAGGTCAATCTTGTCTATGTAAAGTATCCTCCAAGAACTTGTCACCTATCCTCTTCAAGTCGGCCTACAATGATGAAGGAACATGCTAGAAGAAGTTGGCCTAACCTCCAACAGTCATGTCGGCCTAAAGGACATGTGTGGAGGTGTATAAATAGTCACACTCGACCTCCATTAGAAGCAAGTAACTCGACAAGCTTTTGGTCAAAGAGAAGTGCGAAGAAAGGGTGAAGAAGTGCGAAGAAAGAGCTGCAAAGAGAAGTGCAAAGGAAGGACAAGAAAGGTTTCTTCTGGGTATAGCAAAGGAGACTTTCTTTTGGGCAATATGAAGGAGTTTCTTTTGGGAAGTACGAAGGAAGGGTTTCTTCTGGAAATGCGAAGATAAGGTTTCTTCTGGAAGTGCGAAGATAAGGATTCTTCTAGGCAGTACGAAGATAGGGCAGTGACGGAGTTTCTTCTAGGGCAGGCCCACGCAGGGGCAGCGCAGAAGTAGCCGAGGAACTCGTTGGTTCAGCTGCTGGATCAGTAGAGACTTGCAATGTAGAGTGAGGTAATCTCACTAATTTCTTTTGCCAAGTGGTATTCTCTGTACTGGATTGCTAGCAAGGCATCCAAAGATTGTATTCAGAAATACTTCAGCTTAATAATTAAAAACCCTCAGATCTGCTACACCGGTTTTCCCGCATTGGGTTTTTCCGGGGACATTTGTCCACAAAAAACTATGTCATTTGTGTTGTATCTTTCTCTATTGTTCAATTTATTATTTCGGCATATTATTTAATTGGTGTTGGCTGCAGCGTATGTATTTTGATGTTTGCCGTAGGAAACTGCAAATAACTTGTTCATGTAAATATAACAAGTAGGAGAAATATCATTAGTTGCTGCAGTAGGGATTCTCGAGTTTAAGGAATTTTCACAGTAACAAGGCTTTCAAGAATACGCTGCTGTAGGTCTTCAAATAGATTTCTTCTTACACCGATATAAACTGCTTCCTTGATCCTTATTACAGTATGCAAGAATGATGGATTTCAAAAGACTGAGATTATGCTTTTCCTTGTTTGTAGAAGAGATCTCCAAGCTCTTTGAAGATCTCCTTTTTATTGCTATTCTATAGTAGATCAGGTCCTAGTAGCCTTCTTACTTAAGCAAGCTTCAAAGACAGGTATATGACTATGTTTCTTTTCAAGAGTCAACTTTCTCTATTATTGTTAAGATTTAGATCTCCTGAGTGTATATATATATATATATATATATATGTGCGCAAACCCTTGTCAAACCACAAAGATGATGACTTGATATTGCTACAAGATTCTCAGATCCTTTTGTTGACTGTAACTTCTAATAGGGTCTTCCAATGAGATTAAGAGTGCCTCTATGTTGCTCGGTCTTAGTTCCTCTCTTTAAGAGGCTCTTTGTTGGAGATTAGGACTATATAAGAGATGCCTTTGGATTGTGATTCTTTAATATGCTCAAAACCTGTGGTAACTTCAGATGCACATAATTCGGATTTCTGAGACTATTTCAAACCTTAATGCACATGAACTTGTAAAATGGTGATTTAAGAACCCTTAAACAATGCTCTTAATTTTGCTTTACTCCATAAGGAGCTCGACCTTGACTAAGCTAGTTATCTAGTCTTTCGGACCTCACAAATATGCTATTCGGCTCCTCTAGGTACTTCAACCTATTAGATCATGTTTGTGGCTTGTTTACAAATGTATAGACTTGTAATTGTGCCTAGAAATATGCTCTTTTAAAGCTCAGATTCTTTTCTAGGTTGCTCGCTTCAAACAATTCCTTTTGAAACCCTATTTCACTAAATGAATGTGATCTTCAACTGTGTTATTCCTCTGACCATAGCTTTGAAACCATGTTGAGAAATCTAGGGCAGCTTAGGTAGGGCTTATTTAATTTGATTTCTCTTAACTTTGATAGTTGCTTGTGAAATTCTGTTTAGATTCTTCTTCTCCTTGTTATTATTATGTTCTTTATCATCAAACAACTACCAAAAATATGAAGATCATCAAAGACAAATGGAGCCTGGACAGCAGATGTAGGCACTCAACTAGGGAAAAACCCCTCAATAGGGGAAACCCAAAAACTTCTTCTTCTTATAGAATCTTCTTCAAAGGAGACTTCCAAGACACAAGACCAACTCACCAAGACTAGGCCAACCTGTTATTTACGTATGTTCTATGCTTAGAGCAATTTATTTCAATTTTCACAGTTAGCTCAATATCTTTTCTAGATTAGCAATCACATCAGCATTAAAGTAAACTGCAGATAGAACATAAACATAAATAGCAGAAGACAAGCCAAGACAAGAGGACATAAGATGTGGCGTTAGCCAAGGACAAACCCGAATGTGGGGAAACCCTTGATCAATTCTTCTTATATGTTCTTCAATAGTTCAGCAGAGAGAGAGAGAGAGATAGTACATTTACAATAGAAGTCAACACTTTGACTTATCTAGATAAGAGCATAGATCATCTCTAAGAAGATGATACATGAGATATGCTGCTTCAACTAATTCTCCAAGGTGACTCCTTCACCTATCATTGTGTTGCATCACGTCATCACGTTGCACCTCATCGTGCTGCACCATGCTGCACCCATCATCACAACGCTAGACCTTATGACCATGCTGTACACATCATACTGCTGCATATTATGCTACACTGCTGTCCCAGTGTTTAGCACTGTTGTACCTTGTGCCACTGCTGCACCATGCTGTCACCCATGTGCTTGCTGCACCATTGCTGCTTTGTGTACTCACTGCACCAAGTACCATACTGTTGTCCCAATGTGCTTGCAGCACTATGCTTGCTGCACCTTGTTGTTATTGTTGTCCCATGTACCATACTATTGCAACACCATGAACTCGCTGTTGCTGTTGCAGTACATCATACAACTGCACCTCATTGCAACATTCATCATCATTGTGCTACACTCATCATTTCATCACTATGCCCTTCATCATGCTGCAACATTCAACATGCTGCACCTTTTTATATCATGCTGCTGCACTTACATCAGTTCATTGTTAGGGGATTCTCTGATTGCCACATTGCTGGACTGGTAAGGGCATTCTAACAACTGTTTGGACAACCTTCAAACATCTGTCCCAAGGCTACGATCACCCTTCTCTAGCATTCCTAAACCACACGTTGGCTTGTTATACCCCAATAGTCACAACTAGCCCTTATGCCCTCCTTGTTAGCCTTCACGTAGACCTGTAGGTGTATAAGGGACTGCGGCTTGCTACAACAAGCCTATCCCTTGCTGCGGTAGCCCTTTCCAAGGGTTCTAACCCCACGAAACAGTTCCTCATGTCTTCGGCCCTCAAGAACAGTCTGCGGCATCCAAGACAACCTCTAGGCCTCCACCAAAGTGACCCAAAAACAAGCTACTGCTCCAGCAATTAACTCGGCCTCCATTGAGGAACTCATACCTCCTCCACGCTGTCTTAGAGCCTCCCTCTCTTGTTGCGGTTAGGGAAATTTTAGAGCTTTCATTCTTCCATAGACCGCGTTAAGGTTCTAGGGCATCCATTTAAGGTAGAGACCCTTTTCTAGGTTGCGTTGAGAGCTTACATCACTGCCCTTCTTGACTGCGTATACCTCTTCATAGGTTATGTTAGGGCTTCTCCATAAGGCAGCGTTAGGGCTTCTTAGGATCTCTCCTCCCACCAAAACCCAACGACAAGTGGAGAGGAAGAGATCACAAGAAGTGTGTGTCCAAATGACTTGCAAGCCACCTCTTTTTATACTAAAATGTTGAGCACAAGTGGGGGCAATTTGGTTGCTGGCCGACCTTGACGAATTGTCCCATAACACAAATAAATTCATATCTCCATGAATACCTGTCGGAATCAGATGATCATTAGATCAATCCTACACCTCTTGACGAGAGGAATCCAAGAAAAATATCAGCTGCCATAAATAAGATGACCCACATGGAGTTTGGCCCTAGTTGCCAATTTTAACACACCCTCTCAACTAGGGAGAACTCCATCCATTGATCCATGTGTTCGACTGTACTATCTTTGCCATCAGTGCCCTGCACTGCTCTGCCGAACCATGAAGAAGAAGAATTGATCGAGAATGTCTCATACCATTCTATACTGACCCGAAGTCAGTTTTATTGATCCCAGATCAATATCATAGGAGAGTGTTTCAAACCACTCATACTGATCCCAGATCAATTTCATTGATCCCATATCAATGGAGGTCATCCTAGCATAGGGAATATGGTAGATACAATGATGCGTCCATCGATAGTACTACTATGGTCCCTAACCCCATTTCCCTGCTCATTGGCCAGATGAGAGGTACTTCCCATGAGTCCCAGACTGCATGGGTAGGATGCCTCGACAGGAGAACCATTCATCTTGTCCCTAAGTCGCCTCGGGGTATCACAGGGGAACGCTGAGCCATTCAGCGTGTACACAACGCACCATTAGGGGAGGGTGAGTCGCCCTATGGTCGCGTGTTGCTCCAATAGTACCCAAGCCCCCTGGAGCTCCCAAAGCTCAATGCATGCAACATGCAGGACCCTCATAAGAAGGTCTCTCAACGACTCCAAGTCGTTCAGGAAAGTCAAAAATTTGACCTTTCCCCGGGGCTTTGACAGAATGTCTGCGACTTGTACATCAGTGTCAACGTGATAGAGCCTCCTCTCTCGTTGACGTACCATATCCCAGATAAGGTAGTATATGATGTCTATATACTGAAACAATCATAGAATATGGGATTCCTCAACAATCGAATCCCCCCCTGGTTGACACAGAAAATCATGGTGGTATCCATCATGTGTACAAATAGCTCACTGAAGAGCTCCTGCAACCATGCAGCTTTACACAAGGTCATACTCTTAGCTATGTATTCAGTCTCAGCGGTGCTCAAAGCAACTGTCTTTTGCTCCCTGCTCATCCAGGATATCAAGCAGAACCCAAAGAGAATCAACACTCAGAAGTGCTCATGAGATCCTCCACACTGCTTGCCTAGTCAACGTTCGATTAATCATGCAGCTTCACATCTCCGACAGTGTATCTCAATCCATGAGAGATTGTGCCCCGAAGATATCTCAGAAGATTCTTGGCACCAATCTAGTGAGGCTCAACCAAATATGAGCCCAACATGCTAACTGCAAAACATATATCCGGACGGAAGTTCACCAAGAACATCAATGCGAATGAGTTTATGAAACTCAAAGGCATTTCCCAAATCTGGTCTGGCATCACTACCACATAACTTCTGAAAGTTAAGCTCCATCGAGGTAGTCATGGGCTTGCAGTTCACCATTCCAAATCTGGAATCCAACTCCCTCTTACTTTTGCAAATGAGAGGGTCTGCACTTGTCAGAAAGAGGTCGTCCTCAGAAGGTGCCAGTATGAGAGGTCTATCATCCACAACCTTCAAGCAAAGGGTTGGATCGGCTTCACTCCTAGTGAATCTTAGCTTCATCAGACAGCTATCAATCCTGTCATACTATGCGTGGGGTGTTTTGCTTCAAGCCATAGAGGGCTTTCTTCCACTTGCACACGTGAGATTCCCGATCATGAATCTAAAACCCCTTGGGTTGTTCCAAACTTGTGGACTTGCTATATGAGGGGAATGGTCCCTTTATAAGATTTTCCTTTGGTACATCTCAGACATGTACCTTCATGCTCTTCTTGAATTTAGGCATCCCTGTCACCATCTGACTCACATTAGTTAGAGCCCCATAATAAGTAGACCTCTGGTGCTATAGATGAGATGTGACAATTGACATGGTCCCCAATGGACCATCCTGCAACTTGATACAACCCTGAACTCAAAAGCATCTTTGAAAATTCCATTTTCAAATACGTACCTTTTCATCGATGAATGCCACCTTGAAACCTTTGACTTCCATTGCCGAAATGGACATCAGGTTCTTCTTGTGATCAGGTACACAAAAGAGATTCTTGTAAATGAATCAATTTACCCTCATTCAATTTAGGGGTAACATTCCCTACACCCATTCCGGGATAGGTGGCATCGGCTCCAAGTATAATCCCACGATTGTTTCCATCTTTGCTAAATTAGAGAGATCACCCTTCTATCTGATGAAGTGCCTTGAAGCACTACGATCAATAAGCCAGATTCTCAAAGAATCTAAGGGAGAGGGCCAATACAGGATAACGCTTCTTTATCTTATCAGAAACAACATTTGATTCTTCATACCTGGGGTTCCTTGCTTTCTTTGAAGAGTCGGCCGTTTCCTTGATGACCTGCATTACTTGTCATTCCTTCGATCATTGAAGATGTCCTTGGAATGATTCTTATCTTCATCAAGAGATGTGTCACTGCCATCCGGACACTCCTTTGCATAATGGCCGAACTTATTACAAACAGGGCATCTGTCTTTCTTTCGACCCTTAGATCCGGACTTCCCAATGAAGTGGTCTTTAGGTAGGCCATTAGAAGCTTTCGCTGCACCATTCTGATAATACTCTCTGCTTCGATTTCACCCTCGGTGAATTTGAAGAGGGATGAGTAATCCATTGATCCTTTTGTCCTTTCCCAACTGTCTTCGATGATTGCTCTTTCACTCTTGCTTTGTTAATTTTAGGTATGTTCTATGCTTAGAGCAATTTATTTCAATTTGCACAGTTAGCTCAATATCTTTTCCAGATTAGCAATCACATCAGCATTAAAGTAAATTGCAGAGAGAACATAAACATAAATCGCAGAAGACAAGAGGACACAAGATGTGGCGCTAGCCAGGGATAAACCCCATGTTAAGTTATGGTATGTTCTATGCTTATAACAATTTACTTCTTTTTCTTATTATGTTCCACCGATTAGCAATCACATGTACATAAAGTAAAGTGCAGATAGAACATTAAACGATCGACAGAAAACAAGCCAAGACAAGAGACACAAGATGTGGCGGCTAGCCAGGGACAAACCCCACAATGTGTGGGGAAACCCTTTGATCAAATCTTCTTTTATCTTCAATAATTCAGCAGAGAGAAATAGTACAATAAATCTGATTCATATCAGCAGTAGCAAACCCTAGATCAGTAGCATCAGCATTAGCGGCTTCATTATCAAACTAGGGCAGACCATATCTCACAAACCGACAGTCGGATTGACTTCATTCCACCACCAAAAGTTTCGGCTTCCAGAGGAGGTTCAGATGAACCTACAGCGCAGTTCAGATGAGGAGATCTTCTAGGCCACGCAAGTCAATCTTTACTTCTGCAGTTGCAGCTTCAGTTTCAACAGTTTCCGGCTTCAAACTAGGGCAGTCGATATCTTGCAAACCGTTCGTCGGATTGACTTCATTCCACCACCAAAAGTTGCGGCTTTCAAAGGAGGTTCAGATGAACCTACAACGCAGTTCCAAAGAGGAGATCTTCTAGGCCACGCAAGTCAATCTTTACTTCTGCAGTTGCAGCTTCAAATTCAACAGCTTCCGGCTTCACATGTGTGAGAGAGAGAGACCCATTTCAGCGCAGTAGAGAAGAGACTCATATCTGCGCAGTAGAGAGAGAGAGATGTGATGAGATGAGTGAGTCCAAATGAGGAAAAGTCCTCTTATATTTATACACAACGTTGGTGGGTGAATAGATGCGACTGTTGGGCTTCTGAGCCTACATGAGTTTAGGTCAGCTTGATAATAATTCCATAATCAAAATAAATTCATATCTTCATGAATACTTATCGGAATCGGGTGATCTTTATATCAATCCTACACCTCTCGACGAGAGGAATCTAATAAAAATATTATCAGCCATGAATAAGATGACCCACATGAAGTTTTGCCATGGTTGCCAATTTTAACACCCCAATGTGGGGAAACCCTTGATCAATTCTTCTTATATGTCCTTTAATAGTTCAGCAGAGAGAGAGAGAGAGAGAGAGAGAGAGTACATTTACAACAGAAGTCAACACTTTGACTTATCTAGATAAGAGCATAGATCATCTCTAAGAAGATGATACATGAGATCAGTTGAAGACATGCTGCTTCCACTGATTCTCCAAGGTGACTCCTTCACCTATCATTGTGCTGCATCTCGTCATCATGCTGCACCTCACCGCACTGCACCATGCTGCACCCATCATCACAATGTTGGACCTCATGACTGCTGCACCTAATGTTGTACTGCTGTCCCATGTGTCATGATTGAACCATGTTGTCCATGTTTGTTGTCCCATTGCTTGCTTGCTGTCCCTTGCATGCTTGCTGTACCATTGCATGCTTGGTGTACTTGCTGCTAAGTACCATACAACTGTCCCAATGTTAGTTTGTTGTCCCTTGCATGCTGCTGTACCAATGTGCTATACTTGCAGCACCATGAACTTGCTATATCATACTGCTGCACCTCACCATTGTGCTGCCCCTCATTATGCTATGATACACTTCGTCACTATACCCATCATGCTGCAACATTCATCAACATGTTGCTACAATATATCATCACCATTGCTGCTTCCATCATCATGTTTCTTCAATGTATCATCATCATTGCTGCTTCCATCATCATGCTGCTTCAATGTATCATCATCATTGTTTTGGGGCTTCTCTGTTTGTTGCATTGCATGACTGGTTAGGGCATTCTAACAGCAGTCCTAACAGCCTTCAAAATGTGGCTAGAATAGCCCTCCACAACTGCGGATGCCTTTCTAAGAGGGGAGGAAAGCCTTGGCTACAATGCTTGACTGTTCCAACCCCTGTTCCACCCTTTGGTCTCTTATCTATTGCGGCTTACTACAACAAGCTGTCCCTTAGCCGCGACAACCCTTCTAAGGGATATTCTTTCACCTAACCACCCCAAAACATTCCCCCTACCTCTCAACCTCAAGATATGGATTGCAGCCCTCTTCAATAGCTCCTCGGCCTCCTAGAATAGCCTCCTAACTCCACGCTGTTCTCTTCTAGGCTTGCTATGGCTAGGGTATATCCATACCACCCTTAGGACAGCGTATAGGCTTCCTTTTTGATAGCGTATTAAGGTCTCTTCTTAGACCCTCCATGGCTGCGTATTATTACTTCTTCATAGGGCAGCGTTAGGGCTTCTCCATAGGGCAACGTTAGGGCTTCTCCATAGGGCAGCGTTAGGGCCTACTGTTAGGCCTCCTTCACCGTGCTAGGTCTCCCTTTCCTCCTGCGTCTAGGGCTTCTTCCTTAGGGCAGTGTAGAGCCTAGGGCACTCCCTCTAGATTAGGGCAGCGTTATCCCTTAGGATCTCTCCTCCTACTAAAACTAAAAGACAAGTAGAGAGGAAGAGATCCCAAGTGTGTGTTGAAATGACTTGAAGGTCACCTCTATTTCTACTAAAACATTGAGCACAAGTGGGATTTATTTGGTTGTTGGCCGACCTTGATGAATTGTCCCATAACATAAATAAATTCATATCTCCATGAATACATATTGGAATCAGATGATCTTTAGATCAATCCTACACCTCTCGATGAGAGGGATCCAAGAAAATTATCATCTTCCATTAATAAGATGACCCACATGGAGTTTGGCGCTAATTGCGATTTTTAACACTCCCTCTCAACTGGGGAGAACTCCATCTGTTGATCCATATGTCCGATTGTACTATCTTTGCCATCAGTGCCTTGCACTGCTCTGCTCTACTGAACCATGAAGAAGAAGAATTGATCGAGAATGTCTCATACCATTCTCTACTGACTCGAAGTCAGTTTCATATGAGGAGAGTGTGTCATACCACTCTCACTGACCCGAAGTCAGTTTCATTGATCCCATATCAATATTACAAGAGAGTGTCTCAAACCACTCATACTGATCCAGATCAATGGAGGTCATCCTAGCATAGGGAGTACGGTAGATACAACGATGCGTCCATCGATAGTACTACTAGTGGTCCCTAACCCTATTTCCCTACTCATTGATTAGATGAGAGGTACTTCCCATGAGTCCTAGACTGCATGGGTAGGATGCCTCGACAGGAGAACTAAGCATCCTGTCCCAAAGTCGCCATGGGGTATCACAGGGGAAGGCTGAGCCATTCACCCTATACACAACACACCATTAGGGGAGGGTGAGTCGCCTTATGGTCATGTGTTGCTCCAGTAAGTACCCCAAGCCCCCCAGAGCTCCTAGAGCTCAATGCATGCAACATGCAGGACCCTTATAAGAAGGTCTCTCAACGACTTAAAGTCATTCAGGAAAGTCACAGATTTGACCTTTCCCTGGGGCTTTGACAAACTTTCTGTGACCTGTACATCAATCTCAATGCGATGGAGCTTCCTCTCTCATCGACTTACCATATCCCAGATAAGTTAGTATCTGATGTCTATCTGCTGGAGCAATCATCAAATACAAGATTCCTCAACAATAGAATCCCCCCTGATTGTTACAGAGAATCACAGTGATATTCATCAGTTCATTGAAGAGCTTCCACAACCAGGCAGCTTCACACGAGATCATACTCGTAGCTATGTATTCGGTCTCGGCGGTGCTTATATCAATTGACTTTTGCTTCCTGCTCATCCATGATATCGAAGCAGAATCCAAAGAGAACTAGCACTGAGAAGTGCTCTAACGATCCTCCACACTCCCTGCCCAGTCAACATTTGAATAATCATGCAGCTTCATATTTCCGGCAGTGTATCTCAATCCATGAGAGATTGTGCGCCGAAGATATCTCAGAAGATTCTTGGCACCATTCCAGTGAGCTCAACAATATATGACCTCATCATACTAACTGCAAATCATATGTCCAGACGAAAGTTCACCAAGAACATCAATGCGGATGAGTTTATGAAACTCAAAGGTATTTCCCAAATCTGGTCTTGCATCACTACCATATAACTTCTGAAAGTTAAGATCCTCGAGGTAGTCATGGGCTTGCAATTTACCATTCCACATCCGGAATCCAACTCCCTCTTACTTCTGCACATGAGAGGGTTTGCACCTATGAGAAATAGGTCGTCCTCAGAAGGTGCTGGTATGAGAGGTCTATCATCCACAACCTTTGAGCAATGGTTTGGATTGGTTTCACTCCTAGTGAATCTCAGCTTCATCAAACAACTATCAATCCTCTCATACTATGCGCGGGGTGTTTTGCTTCAAGCCATAGAGGGCTTTCTTCCACCTGCATACATGAGATTTCCGATGAATCTCAAACTCCTCAGGTTGTTCCAAGCATGTGGACCTGCTACATGAGGGGAATGGTCCCCTTGTAAGATTTTCCTTTGGTACATCTCAGACATGTACCTTCATGCTCCTTTTGAATTTAGGCATCCCTGTCATCATCTGACTCACAGACCTCTGGTGGTATGTGTCAACTGACATGGTCCCCAATGGACTTTCCTGCAACTTGATACAAATTGCCAACCCTGAACCCATGAGAAAAAGCATCTTTGAAAATTCTATTTTCAAACACGTACCTTCCCATCGATGAATGCCACCTTGAAACCTTTGACTTCCATTGCCGAAATGGACACTAGGTTCTTCTTGCGATCAGGTACATAAAAGAGATTTTGTAAATGAATCGAGTTACTCATTCAATTGAGAAGTAACACCCTTTCCTGGATAGGTGGCATTGGCTCCAAGTATAATCCAACGATTGTTTCCATCTCTACCAAATTAGAGAGAGAGCACCCTTCTATCCGATGGAGTGCCTTGAAGCACTACAATCAATAAGCCAGATTCTCAAAGAATCTGAAGGAGAGGGCCAAGATAACACTTCTTTATCTTATCAGAAACAACATTAAATTCTTCATACCTGGGGTTCCTAGCTTTCTCTGAAGAGTCAGCCATGTCCTTGATGACTTGCATTACCTGTCATTCCTCTGATCATTGAAGATGTCCCTGGGATGATCGTTATCATCATCAAGTGATGTGTCCCTACCAGTCGGACACTCCTTCGCATAATGGCTGAATTGCCTTTCCATCCACCCTTAGATCCGGACTTCCCATATATCCATACCACCCTTAGGACAGCATATAGGCTTCCTTTTTGATAGTGTGTTACGATCTCTCCTTAGACCCTCCATGGCTGCGCATTATTATTTCTTCATAGGGCAGTGTTAGGGCTTCTCCATAGGGTGGCGTTAGGGCTTCTCCATAGGGCAGCATTAGGGTCTGCTGTTAGGCCTCCTTCACTGTGCTAGATCTCCCTTTCCTCCTACGTCTAGGGCTTCTTCATTAGGGCAGCGTAGAGCCTAGGGAATTCCCTCTAGATTAGGGCAGCGTAGAGCCTAGGGCATTCCCTCTAGATTAGGGCAACGTTATCCCTTAGGATCTCTCCTCCTACTAAAACCCAAAGACAAGTTGAGAGGAAGAGATCCCAAGTGTGTGTTGAAATGACTTGAAGGTCACCTCTATTTATACTAAAAATTTGAGCACTAATGGGGTTTATTTGGTTGCTCGCCGACCTTGACGAATTGTCCCATAACACAAATAAATTCATATCTCCATGAATACTTATCGGAATCGGATGATCTTTAGATCAATCCTACACCTCTCGATGAGAGGGATCCAAAAAAAATATTATCTGCCATTAATAAGATGACCCACATGGAGTTTGGCCCTAGTTTCCAATTTAACATGCTTGGGCTTTGTCTTCACCTCAGCTCTGATACCATGTTAATTTTAGGTATGTTCTATGCTTAGAGCAATTTATTTCAATTTTCACAGTTAGCTCAATATCTTTTCCAGATTACCAATCACATTAGCATTAAAGTAAACTGCAGATAGAACATAAAAATAAATCGCAGAAAACAAGCCAAGACAAGAGGGCACAAGATGGCGCTAGCTAGGGACAAACCCCAATGTGGGGAACCCTTGATCAATTCTTCTTATATGTTCTTCAATAGTTCAGCAGAGAGAGAGAGAGAGATGATACATTTACAACAGAAGTCAACACTTTGACTTATCTAGATAAGAGTATAGATCATCTTTAAGAAGATGATACATGAGATATGCTGCTTCAACTGATTCTCCAAGTTGACTCCTTCACCTATCATTGTGTTGCATCTCGTCATCATGCTGCACCTCACCATGTTGCACCATGCGGCACGCATCATCACAATGCTGGACCTTATGACCATGTTGTACACATCATACTGCTGCATCTTATGCTGCACTGCTGTCCCAGTGTTTAGCACTGTTGTACCTTGTGCCACTGCTGCACAATTGCTGCTTTGTGTACTTGTGACACCAAGTACCATACTGCTGTCCCAATGTGTTTGCAGCGCTATGCTTGCTGCACCTTGTTGTTGTTGCCCCATGTACCATACTATTGCAGCACCATGAACTTGTTGTTGCTGTTGCAATACATCATACTATTGCACCTCATGCTGCACCTCATTGAAACATTCATCATCACTGTGCTGCACTTTGTTACATTTGTGCTGCACTCATCATTTCATCACTATGCCCTTCATCACGTTGCAACATTCAACATGTTGCACCTTTGTATATCATGTTGCTGCACTTACATCAGTTCATTGTTAGTGGATTCTCTGATTGCCACATTGCTGGACTAGTAAGGGCATTCTAACAGTTGTTTGGACAATCTTCACAACATCTGTCCCAAGGCTACGATCACCCTTCTCCAACATTCCTAAACCACACATTGGCTTGTTATACCCTAGCAATCACAACGAGCCCTTACGCCCTCCATGTTAGCCTTCACATAGACCTGTAGCTGTATAAGGGACTGCGGCTCACTACAACAAGCCTATCCCTTGTTGCGGTAGCCCTTTCCAAGGGTCCTGACCCCACGAAACAATTCCTCATGTTTTCGGCCCCTCAAGAACAGTCTGCGGCATCAACACAGCCTCTAGGCCTCTACCAACATGACCCGAAAACAAGCTACTGCTCCAGCAGTTAACTCGACCTCCATTGAGGAATTCAGGTCTCCTCCACGCTATCTTAGAACCTCCCTCTCTTGCTACGGTTAGGGCAATTTTAGAGCTTTCATTCTTCCATGGGCTGCTTTAAGGTTCTAGGGTATCCATCTAGGGTAGAGACCCTTTTCTAGGCTGCATTGAGGGCTTACATCATTGCCCTTCTTGACTTTGTATACCTCTTCATAGGTTATGTTAGGGCTTCTCCATAGGGCAGCGTTAGGGCTTCTTAGGATCTCTCCTCCCACAAAAACCCAAAGACAAGTGGAGAGGAAGAGATCACAAGAAGTGTGTGTCCAAATGACTTGCAAGCCACCTCTTTTTATACTAAAATGTTGAGCACAAGTGGGGGAAATTTGGTTGTTGGCCGACCTTGACGAATTGTCCCATAACACAAATAAATTCATATCTCCATGAATACATGTCAGAATTGGATGATCTTTAGATCAATCTTACACCTCTGGACGAGAGGAATGTTAGGATATTCCGACACATAGGAAATAGTTAAGTTAAACTTGGTCTAGTATAGAGTTAGGTAAAGTGTGTTTCTTTACCGTTGTACATTTTGTAACTTACAATCCGACGGTCACGATCATTCTAACAGTTGTTTGGACAATCTTCACAACATCTGTCCCAAGGCTACGATCACCCTTCTCCAACATTCCTAAACCACACATTGGCTTGTTATACCCTAGCAATCACAACGAGCCCTTACGCCCTCCATGTTAGCCTTCACATAGACCTGTAGCTGTATAAGGGACTGCGGCTCACTACAACAAGCCTATCCCTTGTTGCGGTAGCCCTTTCCAAGGGTTCTGACCCCACGAAACAATTCCTCATGTTTTCGGCCCCTCAAGAACAGTCTGCGGCATCAACACAGCCTCTAGGCCTCTACCAACGTGACCCGAAAACAAGCTACTGCTCCAGCAGTTAACTCGACCTCCATTGAGGAATTCAGGTCTCCTCCACGCTATCTTAGAACCTCCCTCTCTTGCTACGGTTAGGGCAATTTCAGAGCTTTCATTCTTCCATGGGTTGCTTTAAGGTTCTAGGGTATCCATCTAGGGTAGAGACCCTTTTCTAGGCTGCATTGAGGGCTTACATCACTGCCCTTCTTGACTTTGTATACCTCTTCATAGGTTATGTTAGGGCTTCTCCATAGGGCAGCGTTAGGGCTTCTTAGGATCTCTCCTCCCACAAAAACCCAAAGACAAGTGGAGAGGAAGAGATCACAAGAAGTGTGTGTCCAAATGACTTGCAAGCCACCTCTTTTTATACTAAAATGTTGACCACAAGTGGGGGAAATTTGGTTGTTGGCCGACCTTGACGAATTGTCCCATAACACAAATAAATTCGTATCTCCATGAATACATGTCAGAATTGGATGATCTTTAGATCAATCTTACACCTCTGGACGAGAGGAATGTTAGGATATTCCGACACATAGGAAATAGTTAAGTTCAACTTGGTCTAGTATAGAGTTAGGTAAAGTGTGTTTCTTTACCGTTGTACATTTTGTAACTTACAATCCGACGGTCACGATATGTAGTGATCCGACGGTTCACTCTCTCCTCGGTATTATCGACACTTGATCCGTGGCTTGACACCCGATTGGTCCATGAGTTCTATTTAAAGTGCATGGAGGGTCATTGTTCAGGTAATCCGTGCATGAGAGAAGCTTATGTAAATTTTCATTCTTTGATTAATAAATTGCTTGTAGTAGCCACGTTGGCACAGGCCGTGGACTGTTTCCCTCTTTGAGGGTTTTAACCACGTCAAAAATACTGGTGTATTGATCTGTGATCTGGTTGTGAGCGATGTCCTTTTGGTGTTCTTTCTGAGGAACTTACCCTGTAAATTCCTACATGGTATCAGAGCTATTTGAGGGCCGCGTCCGTTGGTGATCCAAATCTGAAGTCGGTAGAACTGCATCCGACTGCCGTTTCCTAGATTTGCTGTTTCTGACTGCTTTCGGGCCGAGAGGACTGCTCTATTGTGTTCGGAGCATCTGTTCAAGCAAAATATTAGCTGCCATAAATAAGATGACACACATGGAGTTTGGCCCTAGTTGCCAATTTTAACACAACCACCCAACTAAGAGATTTACTCCAACAAGTTCTGCTGCTAGCTTCTGCAAAATTTGGACCTGTGGAAATCCTTGTCTTCATAGAACTTCACATATAGTATAGAACACTTCAGAAAAACACGAGTTCCTCTTTCTTCGTTCTTTTCTGACTGCATATAAGTCTCTCGCACCTCCTTTCTTGCCTCATATCTGTGAAAATTTCAATCTGTCACAACAACTAGAAATTATTTTCCTAGTTGTTAATTTATTTAACTATTTATTTGCAGTTTGCTATGGAAAATACCAAATAATCCACACTGTGATTTTCACAAATAAACTGTGGAAGAAAATAGCATTGGAAACTGTGTAAAGTCTAGTGCACACACACACACAAAAATGACACCGTTATTTTTGGACAAACATCCCAGGAAAAACCCAACTTGGTAAAACAGGTGCAACAACTGAGGGTTTTATTATTATGCAACAGTGAAATCTGAGTACAATCTATGGATGCCCAACTGGCAATCCAAAAAGCAAAAAAATATGGCGAAAATTATCTAAGGGAATTTCCCTTTCTCCACAAGCAATACCGACACAACTCAACCTCAGAAAACTCGTCCTCCTGGAACCTCTGCATCAACTTCTGCCCAGTGCTTGTGCAAACCCTTGGACGTCTAGCCCAGAATTGCCTCTGATGAAGTTGTTCTGCCTGTCTTTGCTGAGGAAATTGATTGTCTGGTGCTCTGGAAGACTTTCCCAACCTTTGGAAATTGAATTGAATTTTCCTCCAGCGAAATCGAATTGCTCTTTTGAAGCAACTGCGCAGTGCTTTGCATTGCCCCACTGGGAATAACTCAGCCTCTTGCTGCTGCCTCTTCGGACCTGGAAAACCTCCTCTCGATCATAGTCTTTGCTTCCTCACTGAATCTTGAACTCTTCGATAACTAATTGCTTCTACTTTGGAAATCGAATTCTCCTAGTGTCTCTGGTGTATTCTCCAAGTGCCCATCGAATTCTTCTTATAATCCTCTATTGGAGCACCAACAACCAAGATTAAAACTTAATCATCGGATAGGATCATCTTGAAGTTGATCTCTCTCAGTTTCTAGACTATTCTCACCTTGCATTAATTAATTCTGTTTAATTAACTAGTTTTCCTAAGTTTAGACTTAGGAAACATTAAAAAAATAGGCTAGTAGTATGATTAAGTCATTTCTAGGTGGAATTTCCAGAAACAATTTATGGGTTTCGGAGATCTCATGCAGTCTAGCATTTCCACCAAATTTTGTGGCTAGAACACATCCAATGCTACAAAAACTAACACTCCCTCTTGGCGAGGATTGTGTTCTAGTGCTGCACACCCTGCTAGAACACTCTGTCTTTGTATCATCTCCTATCACGCTGCTGATGTCTGGCTACTGCTGCCAACCAACCACTGCGCAACTCTGATGCTGCATTTGTGCTTTTGTTGACACTGCCATACTGCTGCCAACTCTGCATCTGCATTGTAACTCCCTCTCATATGTTGCTGCAACTGCAACTACAACTGAGAAACATCCAAAATACTGAATCATTTGTGTTCAGTATGATGCATTTGTCTCCCAAGTCCTGACTGCTACTAGCCTCTGCACTACCATTGAAGAATCTGCGTTGCTGCTAACTCTACACTGAGCCACCTTCTCTGCTGTCAACATTGCACTGCGCTCCTCAACATCTAGCTGCTACTAGTCTGCGACTGTCACTCTGGTACTGATTGCGTCCACTGTCGCTGATCCATCTTGCTACTGAATATTGTGAGCCCCCGTAGCCAGGTAATGATCCATGAGGTGGACTCATCAAGGACCCTGTCGAATCTCTGTATCTCTCTGGGCCTACAACACCAAATCACCCCACCTTACTCTTGGAGGTATATCTGCAAACATAAAAAAGTCTTCCTCTAGCCTAGAGGAAAGCTTGTCTATTTCCGCGAATGCTGTCTGCTGGTCCTGCTTCTCTTGCTTGTGCTTATTCTTGATAGGACACTGCATGCTTTTGATCTGAAAATCACTCGTGAATGATCTCAGTTAATTAATGAAGGTATTACAGATCCATGTGCTGGGGTGTGCCTATGTTATTTTAAGCAATGGATTGATAGGATTGCGAAATACACAGGCACTTGAAACAGTAAGAGAAACACAGTAAGCAAATACAAAAACACAACAAATTTAATGAGGAGTTCACCCAATCCTCCTGGGCTATGTCTCTTGGTCCAGCGTTCAATGGTGGCCTTTCTATTGTGTCTTAGAGCAAAGATTTTACAATAAGGAGCTCAATTTGAGTCTCACTTAACAGAGAATGATCAGTGGGATTGTACTTGGATCCCTCAAGTCTCTGGAGTACACAGACTCCCCTTACTGAATCTCGACCTCAACTGGTCTCAGTGGTATGAGTCCAATTTGGTACTCAATACCCGACAAGAATACACAGAGGAGTTGCTTGAGCCTCTCAAGCCTTCTCTGGAGTTCACAGACTCTCAGACTCTCTCTGTTCTGTCTGCTCGATGCTGCGTTTGCTCTGCAGGTCAACTCGACTTCTTTGTTCTCTGCAATTCACTTCTTTCTCTACTTCTGTCTCCTCTGCTCTTTGTTTGTTCGTGGCTTAAAGCCAATCTGCTCCCTGATTGTTCGTTTCCGCTTCCCGGCTCTCTAGATCGCCTGCCTCTGTCCGCTGGAATTCCCTTGCTCTGCATCATCATCGCTGTGTAACGCTTCACAGAGAGGTGGCCACTTGTTTCCTCACGAACTGAGTGTCAGTTCTCTTTGAACGGTCATTATTTCCGTTACTCCAAGATTGCCCACGAAACTGATTCCTCTGCCAACTCATCGGTCATGTCGGACCCCAAATCTCATGTACCTCAGTCTATTTCCCCGTCAAATCTGGTCTTCCATCGGGTTGATTCTCCGCCGTTGATCTGGAGCCTCCAGATCCTACAGTCTCCGTCTATATCGTGCGGGTAAGTTGCTCGACCGTTACTCACACGATGTAAGCGGTTTTCTCTCTCATCCGTTGGACGTGTGTCACCCGGGGTGTGGAATCGTGCTGAACTCGGCCAAACCCGCTTACTGCTCGAAGTGCACGCGATATCCTGCTGGTTTTGGGTGCGGGACCCACCTTTTGACGGTTTCCACACGGTTTCCTATTTTCCTTGTGACTGAGCGCTTGGGGCTTTCCTTCACTGAGAGTTTTTCCCTGCGATCGCGTATCAGAAACTGCCTCTATTTTTGGATTTGGGCTTCCGATTGCCAATTTGCGTCCATGCGCGGTCTCCATGGGCCAACGGTCAGTGCGCTTTGACCGAGGGTCCTCGTTGTTCTGTGCTGGCCACAAATTGCCATTGTCCAAAGGTCATTTCTGATAAGCTCGTTATTCATAAGATTTTGAAGCCTGACATAATTTGAAACAATCATGGAAATGTTTAAGGATCCAATTCGGATCACGGCCTTCCCACTGAAAAAGCTTTTGGACCACCAAAAGTTGGTTTTCAAGCATCGACTAAGTGAGGGTATAGTTGTCTCACTTGTCCAATCTCTATCCATTTTGCACTGCTTGGCTTGGAACCCTTGAGTCCAATCCTGAGGTACTCAACATCTCCCTTGCGCGTCGTCCTCACCTTCTTGTCCAGAACTGTGTCTTCTTGCAATTCATTGAGATATTCAGGTAACAGATTATCAATAGAAGGCAATTGACTCTGCTCTTCGGGATCGTCAATTAATGAAGGTTCAAATAGTCTCAAGCTGTCTGCATTAACGACTGAGTAGATGTGCATGTAAGCTGGTAAATCAAGGCGAAAAGCATTCTCACCAATTTTCTCAAGTATCTTGAAAGGTCCATACCTTATTGGCTTTAACTTTCTAGCTCCACCTTGCATTCTGTCCTTGCTGATATATAACCAGACTTGATCACCAACTTGGAAACTATGCTCCATCCGATGCTTGTCATGCCTTGCCTTGTATTTGGCTTGGCTCCTTTCCAGCTGTTCCTGTACTGCCTGGTGAATCTCTTGGATTTATTCAATGAACTTGGTTGCCTTGTCCACATCACTGTGTCCATCAACTGCTATGTCTTTACCAAAGACAAAATCCAAGGGAGACTTTGGTGTGAAACCAAAACAGGTCTCAAAAGGAGATCTTTGTGTAGAAGAATGTTTTGCTCGGTTGTAAGCATGCTGCACATAACACAAATGTTCATCCCAAACTTTGGGATGCTTGCTGCAATAGCCTTTGACCAACTGGGTCACTGTCCTGTTGACCAGTTCTATCAGGCCATTTGTTTGTGGATGAAAGGCTGTGCTTTTCTTCAGTTTGGTGTCCACCAGTTCCCACAAACTCGACCAAAACTCCCAACAAATCGGGTGTCTCGATCAGATACAATGGAAGTGGGTAATCCAAAATGAACCCATACATGCTGAAAGAACAACTTTGCACTTTGTTTAGCTGTAATTTGTTTATCACAAGGTATCAAAGTACACATTTTGCTAAACCTATCCACAACAACATATAAATAGTCATGACCTTTCCTAGATTTAGGCAATCTTCCAACAAAGTCCATGGAAACACTCTCCCAAGGATGAGAAGGAATTGGCAGTGGAGTGTACAAGCCTACTTTTCTATTGCTAGGCTTGCTTTTAGCACACATGGTACACCTTCTTACATATCTAGAAATTGTTTCTTTCATTTTTGGCCAATAACAAAACCTTTGCAGCGGTGCAACTGTTTTACTTACCCCAAAGTGACCTGATATTAGAGAAGTGTGTGCTTCTCGAATTATCTTTACTCTTTCAGTTTGTGGAATGCATAGCTTCCCGCAATGATACAAGAGTTGGTCCTTAACATGATAATCCAATTCTTCTACTCGTTTGCCTTGACTTAAATTTGCATATACATCTTTGAAATCTATATCTTGAGCATATTGTTCAATGTAGCTCTCATGCAGCACTGAATTATGCTTAAGTATAGTGGATGCATTTATAATAGGTCAAAATAGCATATCTGCAACTTTATTGTGTATGCCCTTTTTATATCTGATGACTAAATGAAACTGTTGTAGAAAACCCATCCATCTATAGTGTCTTGATTGCTGCAACTTAGTTTGGGAGTGTAGATATTGAAGTGGTTGATGATCAGTATGTATAACTGTCTCTTTGCCCATTAAGTAATGTTTCCACTTTTTCACATTCTGTACTAATGCATACAATTCTTTATCATATGTGGGATAGTTAACTACTGCAGAATTAAATGTCTCAGAATGATAACTATGGGTTTACTATGCTGTATCAATGCTGCTCCCATGGCATAGTCGTTGGCATCTGTTTGGATCTCAAATGGTCTTTGAAGATCAGGCAGTGCTAGCACTGGTGTTGTACTAATCTTTTCTTTCAAGGTGTTGAAGGCTTTCTGCTGTTTGCCTCCCCATTGAAACACCTTGTTCAATCCTGTTAAAGAATGTAAGGGAGCTACAATTAAGGAAAAGTTAGAAATGAACTTTTTCCAATATTGTGCTGCTCCTAAGAAGCTTCTGACTTCTATAGCAGATTTGGGTTTAGGCCAGTTTACAATGACTGCAACTTTAGAGGGATCTATCTTCAATTCACCACCCACTACTATATGACCCAAATAATTCAAAGATGTTTTGCCAAATTCACATTTTGAGAGTTTAACATAATGTTTTTCTCTTTTCATAACATCTAGTGTCTACTTAACATGCTTTAAATGTTCTTCCCACGTTTTGCTAAACATAAGAATGTCATCCAGATATACAATAACAAAATCATCAAGAAAAGGTCTGAGTACATCATTCATTATTCTCATGAAAGTAGTAGGAGCATTAGTTAAGCCAAAAGGCATAACCAGCCACTCATACAATCCCTTTGAAAGCAGTCTTCCATGCATCTTGCTCTGCAACTTTGACCTGATGATACCCACTATGCAAGTCTAACTTGGAAAAATAAACAACTTCTTTCAATTGATCTAATAGATCATCTATGCGAGGAAGGGGATAACGATTTTTGATTGTTATCTTATTCAGTGCTCGGTAATCAATGCACATTCTCCACGAGCCATCTTTCTTTCTTACCAAAACGATTGGAGACCCACATGGTGATGTGCTAGGTTTGATGAACCCCTTCTCGAGCAACTCCTGCACCTGTTTCTTGATTTCTGCATTCTTTAAAGTGGACAACCTGTACATTCCGATGTTAGGCAATGGAGCATCTTGTTGCAAATTAATATCATGCACTATTTCCTTTCTGGGTGGCAGACCTTTAGGTTCTTGAAACAAGATATCATATTTTGAAACAAATTTTTCTAAATCAGCTTGCTGTTTAGCATCACAGCTCTCAAATACATTGGTTTTATCAGGTTTCTTTTCCTTTACAACCATTAGTAAAAATTGTTTGCATGAATTTACAATTCGTTTCATCTGCCCTGAGTTTATGAGAATATAATTATTCTTGAGCTTATGAGCTCTTACAAAGTATTTGATTCCATATTTAACGAGTAGATACTTGTTCTCGGCTCTATAGAAAATAGCTTTTCTATCATACAAGTAAGGACTTCCTACAACAATTCCACATATATCCAGAGGAACTATATCTAACTCAACCTCATCTACAAATGCTGACCCAAGGAAAACTTAAGTTTATATTGTCTAGTCACTTGTAGTTGTGCTTTATCACTTAACCAACCTAATGGGTATGGTTTCGTGTGAGGTGTAGTCAGTAATCCCAACTTCTTTACAATTGCTTCAGAAATTAAATTTACTTGTGGGTAACTATCAAACAAAGTATCAATCTTTTGATGCTTGGAAATAACTCGAATATGGAAAAGCTCATGTCTTTTTCTCTCATTTTCGTCATCATTAATAGATTGTGCAAAATTACAAGTAGATGCTTCAGAATCTTTACCTTTTATACCTGTGGCTGCAATGGTTGTTTCATCTCCTGAGTCCGACCCCAAATCTTTCTGAATAGCTGCAACAATCTTCTTCTTCTTGCCCTCGAATTTCTTAGGTCTCAACTTCGGATGCAGAATCCAACAGTGCTCATCATCATGCCCATCCTTCTTACAATGAGTGCATGAAGACTTGCTTTTCTGTGCAGTGTTGGCCTTCCTCTCTTTCCATTTCTGTTTTCTTTTCTCCTTATTCTTGCTTGCAATGGGCTTGGATGATCCTCCAATTTCTGGGTTCCCATTCTTTCCTCTAGCTTCTAGATGCATAGCTTGAATAGATACCTCATCTATGCTAGTGGGATTAAAGATGAGGATAGTGTGACTCATGTAGCTGTGTAGACCGCCTATGTACTTCAACAGAGTCTCAGGTGAGTCTAATGAAATTCCTAGAATCAAAACTCTTTTCCTAAATTCTTGGGTATAACCTTGTACACTTTGCCCTTTCAATTGGCGAAGAGTTTTCCAGCTCATCATGGCTTGCTGCATGTAAGCTAGTGGATAGAACTGCTTTTTGATTGCAGAAACAAATTCACTCCAAACAGAAAGAATCTTACCATGTTTCTTTATGTCAGCTTGGGTCCTGCCTTCCCACCATACCAAAGCAGTGCCTCCTAGGCGTAGACTAGCCAGCTGAATCTTACTTTTGTCTGAGTCGATACTCTGCACTCTGCAATAAACATCAATTTCTCTGATCCAATTATCCAACGTCTCTGCATTCAACTCTCCATCATATATTGGTAAATCAAATTTAACATCTAATTTAATCAAAGATATCTTCTTTTTATGTTCAGGGCTATTAGGAGGTGTGAGAAAGCTTTCTTCTTTCCCTTTGCCTTTTGAGTGGTCATGGAGGAGAGATTCTTCTTCTCCTTTTTCTTGTTTGGAGCTTGATGAATCTTCATCTTTATGTTTCCTGAAGTCCTTATACATTTCCTCTACCATGGACCTCATGGCTAGGAAACTATCTATAAATTGGGGATCTGGTCCCAAGGGACTTTCTTCTGACATTTTCTTCTGAGGATAGACTCTTCCAATTTCCGGGTTAGTTTTGACCAACTCTCCTCCTAATTTAAGCTTTGATCTAGTTAGCATTCAACAACAAAATCCAGCACAAGCTTGTCTAACCTTAAACAACCTAGAAGCTCTGATACCACTTGATTTGAAAATCACTCGTGAATGATCTCAGTTAATTAATGAAGGTATTACAGACCCATGTGCTGGGGTGTGCCTATGTTATTTTAAGCAACGGATTGATAAGATTGCGAAATACACAGGCACTTGAAACAGTAAGAGAAACACAGTAAGCAAATACAAAAACACAACAAATTTAATGAGGAGTTCACCCAATCCTCCTAGGCTACGTCTCTTGGTCCAACCTTCAGTGGTGGCCTTTCTATTGTGTCTTAAAGCAGAGATTTTACAATAAGGAGTTCAATTTGAGTCTCGCTTAACAGAGAATGATCAGTAGGATTGTACTTGGATCCCCCAAGTCTCTAGAGTACACAGACTCCCCTTACTGAATCTTGACCTCAACTGGTCTCAGTGGTATGAGTTCAATTTGGTACTCAATACCCGACAGGAATACACAGAGTAGTTGCTTGAGCCTCTCAAGCCTTCTCCGGAGTTCATAGACTCTCGGACTCTCTCTGTTCCGTCTGCTTGATGCTGCGTTTGCTCTGCAGGTCAGCTCAGCTTCTTTGTTCTCTGCAATTCACTTCTTTCTCTACTTTTGTCTCCTCTGCTCATTGTCTGTTCGTGGCTTAAAGCCAATCTGCTCCCTGACTGTTCGTTTCTGCTTCCCGGCTCTCTGGATCGCCTGCCTCTGTTCGTTGGAATTCCCCTGCTCTGCGTTATCATCGCTGTGTAACGCTTAACAGAGAGGTGGCCACCTGTTTCCTCACGAACTGAGTGTCAGTTCTCTTTGAAAGGTCGTTATTTCTGCGACTCCAAGATTGCCCGCGAAATTGATTCCTCTGCCAACTCATCCGTCATGTCTGACCCTAAATCTCATGTACCTTTGTCTATTTCCCCGTCAAATCCGGTCTTCCATCGGGTTGATTCTCCGCCGTTGATTTGGAGCCTCTAGATCCTACGGTCTCCATTTATATCGCGCGGGTAAGTTGCTTGACTGTTACTCACGCGATGTAAGCGGTTTTCTCTCTCATCCGCTGGATGCATATCACTCGATGTGTGGCATCACGTTGAACTCGGCCAAACCCGCTTACTGCTTGAAGTGCACGCGATATCTTGTCCGTTTTGGGCACGAGACCTGCCTTCTGACGGTTTCCGCACGGTTTCCTGTTTTCCTCGTGACTGAGCGCTCGGGGCTTTCCTTCACTGAGAGTTTTGCCCTGCGATACGCGATTAGAGACTGCCTCTGTTTTTGGATCTGGGTTTCTGATTGCCAATTTGCGTCCATGCGCGATTTCCATGGGCCAATGGTCAGCGTGCTTTGACCAAAGGTCCTCGTTGTTCTGTGCTGGCCACAAATTTCCATTGTCCAGAGGTCATTTTTGATAAGCTCGTTATTCATAAGATTTTGAAGCTTGACATAATTTGAAACAGTCATGGAAACGTTTAAGGATCCAATTCGGATCAGCTGTAGTCACTGAACTCACCACACCTAAAGCACTTGACCTTTGACAGATCCTTCTTCTTCTGTTACTCCCCCTTCCCTTTACTGTGACCCTTCGAAGCTAGGGCTAGCATCTCCTCCTCCTTCAGGCCCTTCAATCCGCTGCTACTGCTGCCACGGATGGGGCTCTTAAGAAAATCTTGCTTCATTTCCTCTTATTGCAAATCGACCCACATCCTGTCACATCTGGGTAGTGTGTCTCTGCCCAATATACTTTGGATGAAGACTTGCCAATCCTCCGAGACACTGTTTAGTGCCAACCGTACTAGCTCTGATGGTTGAGGTGCTGCCCCAACAACTGCAAGTTGATCTCGGACCTCCTGAATCCTGGTGAGGAAGGGATCTATGCCTTCTCCCTTCTGCATCCTGATGCATCTAAGCTTTTCTTCCAAGAACATCTTCTGCTGCTTGGAAGAACTCTGATATAGCATGGAGAGAGCTACCCACATCTCTCTGGCTATACCTTTGTCTTCCACATGTGAGACTATATGATCTCAGACTCCATCCAAGATCAATCGCTTCGCCCTCACCATCTCCTTCCTGTATTCTTTGAGCTGATCCACATCTTGGAGAACTGCTACCACATTATCTATGTAGGATTTTAGGCCATATTCATCTAGAAGGAAGGACATCCTAGCCTTCCAGATGACATAGATGGAGGCTCCCTCCAACCTGTCTTGATCTCTAAGCCCAGTTGTGGCCATATTTGGATATGATCTGGAAACTCCCTCTTCCTCTGCTTGGCTATTGCTCTGCTACTCGCACTCCCTCCTGGAATGCGCAAATTTGCTATCTGCTACTGCCAATCTGCCAGTGGGAAAATAAGACTTCTTGGCTAGAAACCCTCTGAGAGAAGTCTCCCTGTGTGTGTAATTTCTCTTCCACTCGACGCTGATTCTGCTGCTGCAAAACCCTCTCCGTCCAACCAAGGAATCCACTTAGCGAAAATCAGAGTTGCTGCTGCTCCCTCTGATTGCTAGAATCGCTATCCTGAGCAACTCGAATTTTCTGCCGAATTGCAACTGAAAATCGATTTTTTCCCCATCAATTCAGCATGCCTGTTAATGAACTGTGCAACATCTAGGAATTTCAGCCTGCTGTTCCCATTGAACAGTGAAATTCCCTTCTTCGCTTCTGAGATTCTTGGCTGATCACTCACGCTATGATACCATGTGAAAATTTCAATCTGTCACAGCAACTGGAAATTATTTTCCTAATCGTTAATTTATTTAACAATTTATTTATAGTTTTCTTTGACAAATACCAAATAATTCACACTGTGATTTCCACAAATAAACTACAAAAGAAAATTGCACTGGAAACTGAAAAAAATCTAGCGCACACACACAAAAATGATACCGTTATGTTTGGACAAATGTCCCCGGAAATGCCCAACTTGGGAAAACTGGTGCAATAACTGAGGGTTTTATTATTATGCAACAGTGAAATCTGAGTAAATCTATGGATGCCCAATCGGCGATCCAAACAACAAGAAAATCTAGCCAAAATTATCTAAGGGAATTTCCCTTCCTTCACAAGCAATCTTGACACAACTCTACCTCAGAAAACTCGTCCTCCTAGACCCTCTGCTTAAGCTTTTGCGCAGTGCCAGAGCCTTAAACATCTAGCCCAGAACAGCGTCTAATGAAGTCGTTCTGCCTGTCTCTGCTGAGGAAACTGATTCTCCGGCCCTCTGGAAGACTTTCCAGGCCTCTAGAAGTTAAATCAACTTTTCCACCAGCAATCGAATTGCTCTTCTAAAGCAACTGCGCAGTCCTCTGCACTGCCCCACTGGAAATAACTCGGCCTCTTGTTACTGCTTCTTTGGATCTGGAAAACTTACTTCGGATCACTATCTCTGCTTCCTCACTGAAGCTCGAACTCTCCGGCAATTCACTACTGCTACTCTAGGAAATCGAATTCTTCAAGTGTCTCTGGTGTATTCTCCAAGTGCCAATTGACTTCTTATAATCCTTTATTGGAGCACCAATGACCAAGATTAAAACTTAATCAAGGAAGGATCATCTTGAAGTTGATTCGTGTGATTTTCTAGACTATTCTCCCTTTGACTTAATTAATTATGATTAATTAACCAATTTTCCTAAGTTTGGACTTAGGAAACATTAAGAAAATAGGTTAATAATCTAATTAAGTCATCTATAGGTGGAATTTCCAGAAACGATTTCTAGGTTTTCGAGATCTCATGCATTCTAGGCTCTCCACCAAATTTCGTGGCTAGAACACATCCTATGCTACAAAAACTAACAAGATCAAATCAGATGTATAGACTCCAAGTGTGTGTCTAATGGAGGTCGAACTCCTTTTTATATATAGGCTTCTTGTGGGTTGGAAGGGTCTCCTCTAGGGCGACTTGAAGGGTTGGCAGACCTGATCTTTGGTGGACTCTAGTAGTGTTGAAAATTTCAGTATCAACAAAA
The DNA here is from genome assembly GCA_031772625.1 of Pinus tabuliformis. NCBI lineage: Eukaryota > Viridiplantae > Streptophyta > Pinopsida > Pinales > Pinaceae > Pinus > Pinus tabuliformis. The sequence goes on along the minus strand of CM062820.1, from coordinate 357,418,642 downwards.
TATCGGCGAGGGTCAAGAAAACATCTTATTAGCGATATCAGCGAAAATATCGACAAATATCGACAAGCATAAAAAATGTATAATATATTCATTTTTTTCAGATCTTTAAACATATAAAACAATAACAACATGAACTAAACACTTTGGCACATAAATATGAAGAAAGCACTGATATATATGATGTCAAATAGAAATGATACATCAAACTTCAAAGGCGATACCAAATCCTGCTGATCCCTGATAATTGTCCAATCAAGGACTCAAACAAAATAACATCACATATCCTGCTGATCCTGTTGATTTGGGGTAGCATCGGATGTGCTCTAGCCACGAAAATTGGTGGAGAGGCTAAAGCACATGAGATCTCCAATACCCAGAAATGGTTTGGGCAGATTCTAAACAATTTGGGAGATATTAAAATAATTAATATTTTTAATGGAGTCCCTAAGTCTAAACTTAGGGAAAATAAAATATTAATGTGAATTAATATAAAACTGTGTTAGAAGGGTCCAAAAATCATGGATCAAGCCAGAGTTAATTTTAGCCGTTGATTAGGGACTTAATCTCGACCGTTGAATTGTCAACGAGAAAAATATAAGAGGAGGTTTGAGGGTCACTTGGAGAACACACCGAGTTGATCAATATTTCGATTTTCTGGGGCAGAGTTTGCTGAGGAAGTTGAAAAAGTGATCAGAGTTGCAGCTGAGGGGCAGTGAATACAAAAGTAGAGAGGCAGAGATAGTACCAGGAGGATCAACGCGGAAGCTGGGAGAGAGGGACGCAGAGCCAGTGAGAGGTTCACGCAGAGCAACCAGGGCTCACACAGAGCCAGCCAGGAGCTGCGCAGTGCCTCAAAGAGCCAATGTGGGTGACGCAAAGGCTCTAAGGGCTGACACAATGCCTCCAGAGGTTGACGCAGGGCGAGCTAGGGTGACGCTGGGCCAGAAAGGGCTGACGCAGTGCCTAGAGGTTGACGCTGGGGTTTTCGTGGGGCAGATTGGAGCTGGGAGCTATCAGAGTGTTTATCCGAGGTTTCAGCCGGAATATTTGCTTCCGAGTAGAGAGGTACTACTGCCGAGATTATTCTCTATTGGGTGAGCTGGTTTTGGCACCCAGATTGTATTCAGAAACTGCATAATAATAAAACCCTCAGATCACTGCACCGGTTTTCCCGCATTGGGTTTCCCCAGGGACATTGGTCCAAAAGCAATGGTGTCACTTGTGTGCTTGTTTTGTTTCCTTCAGAAGATGATCTATAATGTGTTGAGCATGTACTTGTATTTATTTTCAGTATTTACATGGTAAATAACTTGTTAATTGATCAGAACAAGTAGGCAGAAATAAATTAGAAAAGTATATGAAGGGTTTCTAACAGATAGACTTAGAAATTCCAATAGATCCCTGGTAATTGTCCAATCAAGGACTCAAACAAAATAACATCACATATATAAAACTTTAAAAGTATTTCATCATCATGAGTTATAAACTTATATGTAGCAAAACAAATAAAACTAGCGGCTATCTATCTGAGTCTAGTGGCCTCTCCCTAGCAGCGTTCTCTCTGTCTTGTTCAGCGATTGCTTCAAGAACTTTTTGTATAACCTCCACACTAGAAACCATACAAGGTATTACATCTGCATCATGTGCAGGGAGTCTAGCCAGATGGTATTTCAATCGCGTAACCCCCCCTGACACCTTGGTCCCACACAATTTGCATGATATATATGCCCAATTTGCCCCATCAACAGCCTCCCCATACTCCCAAAATGGGTCCAAGGCTTTTGGCATATTTGAAATTTGTAGTGAACTAATTCAAACCTAGGACACAAAAAAACAAAAAACTGGCATTAAACCCCCCAACACAAAAAATAATAAGTAATATCCACCTCATTTAAAAAAAATTACTACATTATTTGCATTTTGCAATGTGAATGAAAGATGGCAATAAGAGGGTGCATAGGAAAGTTGAAAAAAAAATGAAGCTTGCTGTCCAAATATGGAGAAAACCCTTGCATTGGCTCATGGGCATGAAAATCATAGCAAATGGAAAAGAAACAAAGAAACAAAATGTTGGTAGGCAAAGAGGCAAGCAAGCATAACCCTAAATCTATGAAAAAATCATTAACATAGGGGTTTTAAGAACATATCTGTTAACGGAAGAAATGAAGTTTGTCTCACTGTTCTTCAATCTTTGATCCACAAAATAATCTTAGTTGGTGGTGATAATTGTTGTTTGATCCTCAATCCCTCCTTGACAACCACCACAAAACTCTTCCCCTTCCTTCTCCAACACTCAGAAACAGAAATGAAGGAAAAAAAACGATTTTCCCTTTTTCTAGACACTTCTTTACATAAAACAAAATTTCTTTTTCTTGTTACATGGGCCCCAATGGGTCTTTTACATCATGACTTTGAGTTTCACTCAATACAAAAATCGTAGAGCACACAATGGGTGCTTTGACCTATTGATCAATGACCCAAGCATGAAACCCATGCTTCAATAAGTCAATTTTCTTTTACAATAAAATTTCTTTTCCTTTCTTTTGACAAGTACAATAATTACATCATGTTATGAAGACCGAAACTAGTTACATTCTTCAACATCACTTCCTCTATATGGAATGGATTCTACACAACATAACCAATCAAATTCATGGCGTCTTCCATTCACACAATGGATCATTAGCTATGATCTCATAAAGTAGAAATTCACAACATGAGCAAACATTATTATTTACTACTGTTATAAACATACAGCCCTACTTGTATCAACAGAAAATTTAAGGTGAGAAAATCATCCTTACTAATAGGTTTGTCTTGCTAGCCATGTTCACCAGTTGCGGCTACAACAAAATCCTCAACATCTTGTAGCTTTCTAGAACATTGTTATAGGTTCCTCTGTTGTGTTGGGCAGCTTCCTTTGCTGTCTTAGGCAACTTCCTTTTGTAATGTACCAAAGCTAGAATATGCTAATAAAACCAACAAAATTTCATGAATTCCCTTTGATGAATTTTGTCAAACACTTAATGGGGAAACGTTTTGTCAAACACTTTGGAGACAAAGTAATAAATTCATGCAACAGAAATATATGTGAGGCAAGACACAAATTTTATTAGCTTGCTTGGAGGGATTACATTGCAAATAACAAATTCTGAACCCGTGATTTAGCTCCAGCAACTAGAAAAACCTAATTGGCCCTTAAGAATAGTGATCTCGGTCCACTTGAAAGAGACTCAGCCCACAAGAACTTGATCTGGCAATTAAGAAACATTTGACCCCTACATTATTGTGGCTGTGTCTAGACTCTATTGATATGGAGGCTCTTCATATCGCATTTGTCCAAGATCAAAGTTTTCTGGGGGATTGTCTGTTAAAAGTGAGAGTACATTTTAGATAAGTTAGACATTATTTGTGGTTAATCTCATAGCTTATTTACAAATATCTGCATCTTAAATCTTCTACCCCAGCATTGGAGTGCTAGCAAACAGACTGACCTCTAAGCATACACTTTGGTTATCACCTTAATGTGGTCAGTTATACACAGGTAGCCATAGTATGACTTAAAGCCTGGAAATTAAATCTGTATTCTTTCCAAAAAGAAAGCAGACATGTGCTTTTTTTTTAGTTTTATACATTGTTGTTGATAGTGATACTTCCCACTGTTAGGTCTGGGTCAAAGAATCTCTTAGAGCTGGGAAAATCTTTCAATTCTATACTTCTTTTCAAGTTTTCATACCAATTTTTCGTATTTGTCATATTAAATCCTGTTTCTGCACATTGATCTGCCTTTCGCCCTTCCTCTATTAAATATCTTGCCCACTGCCTGGGTGCTACTAATGTTGTCCTTTGCCTTGTTGTGTCCTTGGTTTGAACTGCTTTTTATTAGAATGGCCGCTTAATTTGATGTCATCCTTCTATGATACTCTTTTTAGTAAAAAAAAATGTCCCTTCAAATTTAACCTCTTTTTTGGTTGATGACAGGATGGTGCTACGTTAATACATTATGCAGTTGAAGTTGCAGCAATTCAAACAATCAAGCTTTTAATCCTTTACAAAGTAGATATCAACCTTCCCGATAATGTATGTCACTAGCATTCAACCCTCAGATCTTAAAAGCCTACAAATCTAATGGTAAAATTTCAATTTTCAGTTTATATATCTCAATCTTATATTTCCTTTTGCAGTATGGATGGACTCCTCTACATCTTGCTGTGCAAAGTAAGAGAACAGATGTTGTGAGGCTCCTGCTAGTTAAGGGTGCTGATAAGAGTATCCGAAATAAGGCAAGTGGCATGTTGCTCCAATTAAATCACTTTTTTTTCCATTGATATTTCTTATTTTTTATTTTCATGTATAAATGTTTAGTAGTTATCGTTGTTGTTTACATACAAACTGGCTCTTTATTGTGCAGGAGTGTTCTTCATAAATAAATCAGTGAAACTGTTTTAGCTTTCCTTATATTTAGTGGACTGTTAATTTCTCTAACACCAGCCACTGGAAATTTATTAACCTAGTATATTCCTTGCTGTAAATTACTTATTACTGCAGATCTACTGAATAAAGAGCACTGCTGAGATTTTAACACTTAAATAAAAGACACAACAGAAGCAAAATAATACACCAATCTCAAACAAATGCAAACATAAATTTCTGCCCTTAATCTGCTGTCTCATTAAAGTAATCTTCAGCATACAAGGGCTTCCATCCTGGGAAGATAGCCCTTTGAGGAAAAATACAAATAGAGAAAAAACTTGGAGTTATTCCAGCTGATCAAACCTTTTGTAGATCTATCCTTCAATCATGCTCGCTGATCTGGATCCATCTCCCTTGCTGTCCTTGGCATTCTTCCTTGGACCCTGCACACTTGGATGAATTTCCTTCTTCACCCAATCACTGAGATCTCACTATCTCACTATCTTGTGCTCACTAGATGTGTCTTCTCCCGTAGTCTAGCACTGAGATGGTGATGAAAGGATTGTGTTATTAAATATTTCTTCTTCTAACTATAGCAATGCTATACTTACCTTGAGTAAAATGTTCTTGTTGTCGCCTAAGATGTACACCTAAGTGTGGGAAAAGTTTCCAACCCCACAAGGTATAATATTTTTGGTGCAATGCTCAAAGCAGGGGCTGTCACATATTCCCTACTCACTCCGTTTAAGCTCCCTCCCAGACAAGCTAAGGGGGGTAGTCCCCAAAGATGATGATGGAAGGAAAACTTGTTGAAATAACAAGCTCTAGGAGACTAAGGGCAAGACAATTATTATTAATGTAACTTGATTAATTAGAGCAAGTGTAAATATTTATGAGCAATGTGAAGGATAGATTCGATTACGATCAATATGGCATTAAACAAGATGAAATGTGATAGACCAGTGCCTTATAAACAATGCTCAAATAGAAATCAAGATACTTGCAAAAGTAGATTGATATTTCAAGTCACAATAACAACAATGCTGCAAAACAAGCGTTAGTACAAGAAACCAAGAGATGATATAATATTGAAATATGAGCAGAGAAATATAACTTGCAATGGAATTGTACTTCTACTTCAAAAAAGATGCTCAAGTAAGATATGACAACATCAAAGAACAATGAGCAAGAAATTTAAATGGTAAGTACAAGAGCAGTAATGTGATATTGCAAGTGAGATAAAATACTCACAAGTCAACAAGAGCAAGATGAAACATTGATAGATGATGGAATGCAAAACTAATCTATGTGAAATTCAAGAGATCTTGGTTGATTTTAGTTAAATGCGTAAGATATGGTGAATTCTTTCTCTTCAATTGTCAAGACAAGTCTTGGAACAAGGCTGTTGAAAGAAGTGGTGGGGAAGGAGGTTAAGGGCTCATTAACGATACCTACCAAGGACTTCTAACAATTCAAGTGCCTCCGTTCCTACAAGGGATCGTCCATAAGAGAACTGCAAGGTCACTTGTTTTAACCGTTAACCAAGGGTCAAGCCTATTAAATTAAATATGAAGAAAGTTGTCCTAAGATTTCTATTCAACCAAGCTTAAGCTTAGGGGTAGATTTTAAGGATGCGAGCCTAAGACTAATATGCAATGAGATTGTTAGTGCAAATGCTTTGATGAGATACAATTAGAGCAAGATGTTTCAAAGAGTAAGATGCCAACTCACTTATGATAAGCACTTAAGCACAGGATTAACTTATGACAGAGATTAATTCAATGAAACAAAGCATTAGAGAAGAATGCCAATATAAGTGCTTTTAATTTAGAAATTGCTCTTAGGTGAAATTAGTCAATGATTAGATTTAGATATCATTTCACTTATGATATGTCTTAAAGAGTGTTCAAGATCAATAGAGGAAATATAAGTTATAGAGCACAAGTAGTTATTTAATGATGGCAAGTGAGATTGCTACTGAGGTTTGATAGTTAAAGAAGCACAACCCTAATCTAAAACACATGTGAAATTAGAATAACCAACAAAATCTCAATAGCAGTTTGATGAATAGTGAAACAATGCAACAATGCAAGGAGATTAGGTCTAAGATGCACTACCCAAGAAGCTAATTAAGTTAACACAGTAAGCAATAGTGTTATAAGTACATAATCGGACTGGTTGGTTCACACTGGTCCGATTGCTTTGAGGCAAAAACTAGTTCGAACCAGTGACTTGAACCTTTTTTGTCCGGTTCAGTGTGGTAAAGCCACGTAGAACGCATCAAGTGGGACTTGTTTTGCTTATTTTCTTTTAATGTTTGTCTTAGCTGGGCACTAGCCCATAATAGGCGCCTAATATTCAAGCATATGACCCTACTATTGCTATGCATTTCATGGTAATTGACATTCTCCTTTATCTTTAATTTTCATCCTTTTAATTAAATTTTTAACATTACCATGAAATGACAGAGGATGTTTGAGAGTGGTTTTGGCCTCATTGGATTTCATATGGGGAAAGTAGAATTTTAAATCTCACTCAAAATCCAGCGGACTTAACAGTTTTCCAGGATTTCAAGATTGGGGGGATTGCAATGTTACATTGGATTTTCTCATGTACGAGGGTATGGAACTAGTATTTAATCAAGAGAACCAAGTCCTCTATGTACCTTGATGTTAGTGGCATTGGTGTGAGAATTTATGAATCTACACATCAGAAATGCTACTGCAATCACTAGTTTATCATCTCCTACTTGTTAGATTCAACAAGCTATTTAATTATTTAAACAACGATGAAAAACACTATTGCAGACCACACATACATATAGATCATGAACTGAAATAAAATGAGACAATCACACAAGGGACACTGTTATTTTTGGACAATCGTCCCAAGAAAAAACCCAATTCGGGAAAATCGGTGTAGCATATAGAGGGTTTGTATTATTAAGCAGATTTTTGAATACAACTAGGGTGCCAAATCTGGCTCACCCAACAGAGAATAAACCTGGCAGAAGTACCTCTCTTCGGAGACAGATATTTTGGCGAATCCAACAACTAGATGATCAAACCCCACAGATGAACCTGCTGTCCCCAGTGCTGGGCAACGATGGCTGCTCCAAGCTCTGCGCTGGGACTGTGTCACCTCCTCTAGGAGCTGCATCACCCTCTCAATGAGCCTCCCTTGCTCAGAAAGTCGATATGCTGAACTGCTCTCTCTGCCCCATAGAAAACCCCAGCGCTGCCTCTAAGGACCTGCGTCATCCCCTCTGGCTTATGCGTCACCCTCTCTGGAGCTGCGTTGTCTCTCTTGGTGCTGCTCTTCCTCTTTGCTATGTATTCTCGGCCTTGGACTGAAGTCCCTCTACTGAACTGCCCCTCTCTTCGCAACTCAGATCACTAGCTCGATTTTCTTAGCAAACCTCGCCCTAGAAAAACCGAACTCTTTGATCTTTCCTAGTGTATCTCCAACTGACCCTCAAGCCTCCTCTTATAATTTTCCTATTGATGAATCAACGGCCTAGATTAAGTCCCTATTCAACGGCTAAGATTAAAACAGACTTGATCCTCGTCACTTAGAAGTTTCTCACCCATATTCTTATTAATACCCATTAATATTTTTATTTTCCTAAGTTTAGACTTAGGAACCTATTAAAAATATTAACTATTTTAATAATTCCTCATTCAGGTGGAATTTCTCCAAATGATTTTTGGGTTCTGGAGATCTCATGTGTTCTAGCCCCTCCACAAAATTTCGGAGCTAGGGCACATCCGATGCTACCCAAAATCAACAATTGGTTGTTGAACACCTCTATCATGAGCCTACTAAAAAAAATACCCATCACTCAAACAAAATCTTGACTTGACATGCTATGATTTTTCTATCTTATTTTAATGCTTAGAGGGTGATATTGATGGCAAAGATCCCAATATAGGCAATGATTTTGATGATCTGTAGGTATTTGTTGTAGCATTTTTTTTTTGGATGCTAGAGGCCATGTGGAGCTTGTTTGCTAATGTATTTTCTGTTTAGAGATGGATTGTAGTCGGTGCTATTTTGGTTATGTGCACCCTTACATGCTATATAGATGAGAAATTTTGCTTATTTGTGTATAATGGTTTGGATTCATATGGATGCACATGAATATATATGTTTTTGTTTAAAATTTGAATATTTTATATGTTTTTGGTTGACCGGTTTTTTTACCGGTTACCGTATGGTTCTGACTGGTTCCTAGGCCCTGGCCTGGGGGGTATACCAGTTCAATGACCGGTTTATTAGTTTTTGGTAGAATCAGAAGTGCTATAGCCTTGAAAATTGGTGGAGAGGCTAAGGCACATGAGTTCTAAAGAACCCAAAAACCGTTTGGTGAAATTCCACCCGGATTGTATTTTATTAAAATAATTAATATTTTTAATGGGGTTCCTAAGTCTAAACTTGGGAGAATTAAAATATTAATGGGTATTAATCAGAATATGGGTGAGAATGATCTAGAAGGTGGATCAAGTCAAGTTTTAATCTTAGCCGTTGATTAGAGACTTAATCTTGGCCGTTGAAGTCTCAATAAAAAAAGTATAAGGAGGCTTGGGGTTCAGTTAGAGACACACAAAGAGATTGAGGAAATCGATTTTATGAGGTGAGAAGTTCTCAGGAGGAAAATCGATTGGGGAGATCTTGCAGCAGAGGAGCAGTGAGAATCTGGGAGGACTTTTCGGAAAGTACAAGGCAGAGAGAGGACAGAGGACGTCCAGAGGAGGGCTGACGCTGGCCTACGCAGTGTTGACGCAGGGGAAGTCAAGTTTTTGCAGTGGGAATTCGAAGTTCTGTTGCCAGAAGGCAGGGTGAATCTGGGAGGCAGGAAAGTCGATTTCTCAGCCAACAGAAGATCCAGAGAAGAGAGGCAGCGTAATATCCAGGAGGGGTGACACTGAAGCTGCTCAGGGTGACAGTTTGACGCAGAGGCCATCAGAAGGTGATGCAGAGCCTCCAGAGCTGATGGATCAATCACTGATTCTCTAGTGACAGGGTGAGATCATTTCACCAGCCTTTTGTCCAGTATTTTCTCTATAAAGGATTGCTAGTTGAGCATCCTGGTTTTTTATTCAGAATTTTCTCTTGCATAATAGAAAACCCTCAGAGTTGCTGCATTGGTTTTCCCGCATTGGGTTTTTCCGAGGATTATTGTGTTCAAAATCACTGTCCTGTGTATCTTGTTCTTTGCTCAGTTTCCTTGTTTCATGTAATCAAATTTAAGTAGTGTAGGCTACAAAAGTAATTTGCTTCAGTATTCAGAAGAATAACTTGATGAATGTATATTAAAATCAAGTAGGTGAAGTAGATTCATATTTTCTACTGTAGGGGTTCCTTGAGGATTAGGAATTTTCACATGGTATCGAAGCATTGATTTTGAAACTGGAAGAGGAGATCTAGCGCTAAGCAGAGAGGTCAAAAGCTGCACTTGGTAGCAATTCGAATCCCCTTGAAGGGATTGCGTAGTCCTTGTCGGGAAGCAGAGATTCCGAGGAAATCTGTCTATGAGAGAGTCGATATAGAGGTAGGATTTTATAATTGTGAGCTTGCAGAGGTAGAGGGAGTGACGTAGAGCCTCAGCCCAGTGATTGAAGGGCACAGTTTTTGCCGAGGCAGAAATCTGTCGGAAAAGAGCGAAGACACATAGAAGGGGATTTTTCTCCTCAAAGAACTTTTTGCCAAAAAAAAGTTCGAATTTCTCACTTGCAGAGCAGCTGAGCAGTGACTAGAGGAGTTAGTTCGACAGTTGGGTGAGATGGAATCGCATGGGCTTAGAGATCAGGACATGTTGGAAGGAGCTTCCAACTATGTCATATGGAAGACCAGAATCTTAGCTGTTCTGGAGGAGTACGATCTCGAAGCCTACGCCAAACGTATTGTAGCTGTTCTTGCTGACAATGATCATAGGAAGAAGTACAAGGCCGAGTAGGGGAAGGCGAAGAGGCTCATTCTCGATGGAGTTCGAGATCATGTGGTCTCACACTTGTAGGGCAAGCATACAACCCAAGAGATGTGGGAAGCCTTGTCTTCTCTGTATGAAGGCTCTTTCGAACAACGGAAGAAGTACCAAGAAAAGAAGTTGCAGCGGACATTGATGCAGAAGGGAGAAGGAGTTACCACTTATCTTCAACGTCTTCAGGACACCAAAGATTAGCTCGCTGCAGTGGGGTCTACTCCTCAGTCTACTGCGATGGTAAGGATAGCCCTGAATGGAGTCTCGAATGAATGGAAAGTCTTCATCCAAAGCATATTGGGTAGGGAAAGACTACCTTCATGGGAGATGTGGGCAACCCTTCAACAGGAGGAATTAAGGAGGGACCTAGTAAAGGTCAGCCTCAATGGTAGCAGTGGGAGTGGCACGAAGACCAAGGAGGAGTTGGAGAATGCAGCTCTAGCATCAAAGGGACCACAAAAGCATAAGAAAGAAGGACATTTCAAAGGTGAAATGTTTCAGTTGTGGTGAGATGGGCCACTTTGCATCCCAATGTCCTTTGAAGCAAAAGGATATGGACGAGAAACATGATCCTAAGGCTGCTCCAGCAAAGATCAACGAAGAGGAGTTTGCCATGAGTGCCCACACATCTCTAGGAAGGAAATGGGGCAATATTGAGATGTAGTTGGGAGGAATACATGTGGGTAGGATCCTTGAGGAGTCCACCTCTTGGATCAATTCCTTGTTGCGGGATCTCGAGATTCAGCAGTAGCGAGATGGACTTAGTGTCAGATGATGTAGTGGAGTTTTTGGAGGATAGAATTTGTAGCCTAAGACCAGGACTAATCAGCGCAGGGCAAGGTTGGCAGTAGTGCAGAAGTAAGCAGCAACGCAGAAGATTCAGAGGGTCAGAGACTAGAGCAGTCAGATTCCAACATTCATGGTATTATGCTGAACACAATTTAGCTAATTTTGGATGTTTTTCAGTTGCTTCTCTCAGCAACTGAGTTGTAGTACAAATGCAATGTTAGCAGTGGCAATGCTAGCAGCATAGTAGATGCAACATTTGAGAGGTAGTTGTAGTACATGTTGTCAGTCACTGCATTGTGGGTTTCAAATGGTCAAAGTTGCCTAAGAGCAGTGAAATTTGGAGGCCCTTTCTCAAGCCACAAAAGATCTTAGAGTTGAATTAGACCCTCCCCATTGCGTAGTGCTCAGAAAGAACTTTCTAGCGGTATATGGAAGTCCTAAAATGGACTCTTGAGCAAACGATAAAGCATTTTGAAGGTCTACCTTGGAAAAGCCCAACAAACCAAAAATGACTAAGTATGGAGGGCAAATCGCAATCGGAGGTCTGGGGGGCCGATTGAAATCGCAAATTGGCTATCAGCGGAGGTCAGCAGGCAAGGAACACTAGCGGAATGAAAAGTGGCGATTTGCCGATCGCCGATATCGCATATCGACAGTTGGTGGGTCCAGGCAGAGCATTTATCGCAATCGGCCATCGACAGGATCCTTGGGGCACACAACTAAGGTTATTGACATGTCGTAGTCTCGAACGTCGATATCGCATCTCGCATCCCGCATCCCTCAGGTCCCCCGCATCCTGCAAATCCAATAGTCCTGCAGTCACAACATACTCCAAAGCATGTGGGGGCCGATTTGCGATATATTGTTGCACCGCTAGGGAAGGGCCAGAAAGAGTTAACAAAGAAAATCATGGAAAAACCAAGGGCCAGGCCTCCCCTTTCTCTCTCCTCTAGGGGGCATCGACGATTGATGGGGTTTCAACTTAAAAGGACCTGCAAACCGCCGATATTGCGATAAAGTGGTGCATCGCCGGGGGGCCGAGAAAACCAAGTACAAAGGAAAAGCATGAAAAAACAGGGCAGGCAAGCCTTTTTCTCTCTCCTGCAGGGGGCCATGTGGTGACCTCTGATGGGTCCTTAAAGCAGACATGGCAGTTGATGTCACCAAGGATGTGGCAGTATGGATGACAAGTGGTAGTACGGAGGACACGTGGCAGTATGGATGTTGACGTGGCAAGCGGACACGTGTCACTCGGTTTCAGCGTTTTCAGGTTCCTATGGGGCCATTTCTAGGTGACATGTGTCACCACTCATAGGGTGACACGTGGCAAAGATGACGTCATCCTACATATCGACAATCGCAACTGCTTAGCGGAAAAACTTAAGGGAAAGTGTATTCAGTGTCGGATGCAGGATTGTGATTGCGATAAGAAAAAGGCCCCCCCTGATGCTATGTTCCATAGGTTGTATTTCATAAGGTTTTTGCATCTGGGATATCGACTGATGCGGTGTAAGGGGTTACTAAAGGTTTTTCAAGTAACAAAGGAAAAAGTCCCCGCGCGACGATTGAAAGCCTTAGCACCCAAAGGACTAAGTGCTCGGTTCAAGCCCTCGATCACATAAAAGAAGAAGCAGAAGGGGGTTGTATTCCCAAGGGCGTAAAGGGCAGTCAGGCTCGCCTGTTTCACGGTGTTCTTGTGTTAAAAGGCCAGCGTTTGAAAGGCTCCTGGGTACTCCATGAAACACGACACTAGACTTTTCAGGGCACCGATATTATCTAATAGAAAGTTAAAGGGGCGTATGAGTTGGCAGTTGTTTCAGAGGCTGTTAAACACTGAGAGTGACCTGAACCGACCGAGAGAGGATTAACCATGACTTAGAAGGAACACGCCAGGACCAAAGGCCAACAAAGAAGAGTGGCATGAAGATATATCCAGAAACCATCATTTCAGTTCCGATGGATTAATTCTGTTTTGTTGTTTTGATCATTGTATTGTTATTCTGTTTTGCTTTCAACAAAGGAATCTCTTTGCTGTAATAGTTAGAGGATTTACACTGAGAGAACCATTCATACAGACAGCTGTAAATTTCCACCTGAAGATATTTCTATAACTGATTTTCTTACCCTCCCTTTCATTATAAAAGGGAGGAAGAAACATTGAAGAAAGGTTCTAAATTCTAGGAAAAAAATGTATGTGCTTTTGAAGTTGTATGGATTCTAGATCTACATCTTTCTTAATATGAACGAAACAATGGTGATTCCCATGTTCGAGTATTATAGTATGTTGTTTCTTTGTTAAACTTCCATTATGTTCGCACTTCCTCTCTGATTTCAAGCAATTGTAGCTGCCATAAATATCTCTTATATTCTTATAGATTCATTGGTGTTAACTAGTTAATACATATGCCTGTATGCAAGTCTGAGATTATATCTTTAAATGTGCACTTCTTGAAATCATAGCATTCACTTTTCTTACATCTACCTACCTATCTTTAGCTCAAATAAGTATAGAACTCTTGATGTTTCAAGCTCTATGTGATGAGTTATTATTCTCTTTCTCTTTTTTCATTATTCTGCAAAATTTGATTAAACTGTAAGTCCTTGATTACTCGACCTCCACTTGTTTTTGCCTTATTCTTGTGAATTGTATATGTGAAAGGATACCATAAATACATGGCTTATATCCTTGGATGAAGGAACCAACCCATGCTGTTATGTGTATATTTGTATATTTGTAATTACTATGTGTAGAAGATGCATATGATGCCTTCGATTTCTTGAGGATCATATGAGATACATAGAATTTAGATGTGCCCAGGCACTGGTCTTGTAAGCAATCCAAGGCTGTCTCTGGAAGAGACAACAGTATAAATGCAATAGTGGCAGTGGCAGTGGCATGGGTGGCATTGGATGTGCTCTAAGTCTCAAAATTTGTAGGGAGGCTTAGACACATGTATTCTTCAATATCCGGAAATCGTTTTGGGAAATTCCACCTGGAGAAAGTTTTATTAAAATAATTAACTAATTATAATGGGACCCTAAGTCTAAACTTAGGAAATTAAAATAATTAATGGGTATTAATCTAAACTATGGGTGTAACTTCTAGAAGAAGACGAGGATCAAGCCAAAATGATCTAAGCCATTGATTAGAAGTTAATCTAGGCCGTTGGTTGTCCAACAGAAAGATATAAGAAGAGGCTTGAGGGGCACTTGGAAAACACATAGAGGGGAGATCAAAAGTTCGATTTTTTAAAGCAGAGCAGCTGCTGGAGAGATTTTCAATAGTGATCTTTTGCAGTGAGGGGTAGGGATAACATCCGAAGGGAAATCTTTCCCGGTCGGAGAATACTCATTGGAGAAGAGAGAGAGAGAGAGATCCAGCAGAGGCAGCGCAAAGCCAAAGAGAATGACAAAGAGCCAATGCAGAGGCAGCGTAAGTTGACGGAGAGGTAGCGCAGAGCCTTGAGGAAGTCTGAAAATTTGTTGAGGAGAGCGATTTTTGTAGCTGGAAGCCGGGGTGTGAGACCGGGAGAGCAGAAGTCAGAATCTCAGAGGCAGATCGATCAGTCGGGAGGAGTGATGCAGTCCCTAGAGGGTGTGACGCTGGGCTCATGCAGTGACTACGCAGAGGCAGCCAAGGGCAGTTCATTCAATGGCTGGATCAACCAAGATTTCTAGTGATAGTGTGAGGTAACCTCACTTATCTCTTTGTCAGTGATATTCTCTGTAACTAGATTGTCGGGAAGGCATCCAAAGATTGTATTAAAAAATTACTACTGCTTAATAATAAAACCCTCAGAGCTGTTGCACCGGTTTTTCCGCATTGGGTTTTTACGGGGACATTTGTCCAAAAATAACTGTGTAGACATGTGGTATTTCTTTCTTGTTTCCGCATTTATTTAAATGGTGAAGGCTGCAGTGTATTCGTTTCAGTGTTTACTGTAGGAAATAGTAAATAATTTTGTTCAGTAATTAACAAATAGGAGAAACGTAATCAGTCGCTACAGTAGGAATTTGGGCATCCAAATTTTCATAGGCTCACTTTGGGATAAGTCGGCTTATTATGAGGCAACAACCACTATAAATAGACAACTCTGCCTATTTTAGAAGACAAAATTTTTGGACATCTCATCTTTGAAATTCGGTTGAAGTTTGAAGAAAAGAAGTGCGAGAATCATCCAAAAGAGAGTCTCACAACCACTGAGAAGAAGGAAGGGAGAATGAAGGTACTACAAGTCTGTTTTCAGCAGTGTGGAAAAAGTTGGGAAAAAATCGGGATTAAATCCCCAAAATGCGATTTTTTTCGCTGGCTGATTAAATCGGCCGATTTTTTGCCAATTTTTTCCCAGTTGAAAAAGTCGGGATTAAATCGAAAAAGTCAGGATTAAATTGGGACTATTTCCAAAAAATCGTGAATGAGGTAGTTTCTTTAACAATTTTTATTTTTTTTTGAAAAAAATGGGATTTTATTGAAAAAGTCTGGATTTTTAAAAAAATGAATATTTTTTTATTTTTTTAAATTTTGCCGACTTTTTTAAAAAACTCCCGACTTTAACAACTTTTTCAACTTCTGGACCCTTGCCGATTTAATCCCGACTTCGACTTTTTCCACATTGGTTTTTAGGACTAGTTTGCAGACACACGTGCGAAGGTGAGAAGGATCTTCTGTTGCAAGAAAGGTCGAAAATATTGTAGACCTTCAGGGCAACCGAATTAAGGAAAAAGGTCAGAAGTGTGGTGCTAAAACAAAGCACTGAAAATATGAATTTATAGTCGAAGTATAGAGAGGACAAGCAACTGAATCAAGTTTTGACTTGGGTACAAAAAAGAAGCAGTGAAAGGGAATTTGTGTCTTGGTCTTGGAGCGGAAAATAGGTCAAAAGTCTTGGTACTGATCTTGGTATACATCCACTGGAATTTCTATATCAAGAAGAATTTGTTCGGGTTTTCCTCTCAAAGAGTGAGAGGTTTTGGCCCTAGCTAATGGCTATATTTTGTTGATTTTTGGTAGCATTGGATGTGCTTTAGCCACGAAATTTGTTGGAGAGGCTAAGGCACATGAGATCTCCAAGACCCAGAAATTGTTTGGAGAAATTCCACCCGGATGAAGACATATTAAAATAATTAATATTTTTAATGAGTTCCTAAGTCTAAACTTAGGAAAATTAAAATATTAATGTGTATTAATATCACGGGGTGAGAAAGTTCTAAGTGACGAGGATCAAGCTAGTTCTAATCTTAGCCATTGATTAGGGACTTAATCTCGGCTGTTGAATTGTCAACAGGAAAAGTATAAGAGGAGGCTTGAGGGTTAGTTGGAGACACACCAAGAGAGATCTGTTAGTTTGATTTTCTGGGGCGAGGTTCGCTGAGGAAATCGAGCAAGTGATCAGCTGCAGTGAGGGGCAGTTCAACAAGGGATTTTCATCCAAGGTTGAAGAATACATAGCAGAGAGGCATCACAGTGCCGAAGATACAACGCAGAGTCTGGGAGGGCTAACACAGAGGCAGCAAGGGCTAACGCAGAGGACGCAGAAAGCCGCATAGGCTGAAGCAGAAGCTGCAAAGGATGACACAACCAACGCAGAGGGTTGTAGAGGTTGACACTGGGTGAAGAGGCTGTGTTGAGGAGGTTATGTGGGGCAGATTGAGCGCAGATCATCCAGGAAAGGGTGACGCAGTTCCAGAGTATTGGTTGGAGCCACTTTCGCTGTCCAGCAGAGGGAACAATGGAAGTCACTATGGGGTTGATCATCCGGCTGCTGATTTGCCAGAATATCTGTCTCCGGATAGAGGTACTACTGCTGAGGATATTCTCTGTTGGATGAGCCATTTCTGGCACCCTAGTTGTATTCAGAAATCTTTTTATTAATAAAAAACCCTCTATATGCTGCGTCAGTTTTCCCGAATTGGGTTTTTCCGGGGACGATTGTCCAAAAATAATGGTGTCCCTTATGGTGTCTCAGTTTATTTCAGTTGTTGATTTGTATATTTGTGAAGGCTGCAATTGCGTTTACTTCGATGTTTATGTTATTAAATAACTTGTTAATGTAAAGAACAAGTAGGAGATAGTAAACCGGATATTGGAGTAGGGGTTTTTGATGTGTTAAATTCAGGAATTTCAACATGGTATCAGAGCGATTACAGATCAAAGGCGATTGAAGACACCAACCGAGAAAATCTGAGAATTTGCAGCAGAGAAGTAGCTATCCTGAGAGACAACACTGTTCTAGAGCCAGAGACGCAGAAGGAGGAGTGACACAGTGCAAAGAAGGTGATGCAGAGGCTCACGCAGTGCCTGCATCAACACTCTGATCTAGGTAAAGGTGATGCAGCAGTTGGGAGGAGCCCACGCAGTCGTTGTGTCAGCGATACAAGCTAGCGCAGAGGCAGAGGGGAGCAGATCAGGCCTTTGCAGTGCCAAGTCATGTTTCTCAGCCAGGAAGGATTGACGCAGTGGCCAAGAGGAGCTGATCCAACTCTCACTGTGACTACGTAGAGTGAGAAGGGCTCAGACTCTTTAGTTCCAGGGGCTAAGGGAGCTAAACAGATTTTGATTTGTGGTGCTAGTGGGACGCTGTTTCTGTGAGTGCGTAACAGTGTCTAAGGAGACTGAACCAAGGTAGAGGGAAGCAATAACTCGATAGATTTCTAGCCAAGAAATCTAGACTCGGGTTGCAGCGGCAAAGGAGTATTGAAGAGGAGTGATTCAATAGTTGGACGGAGGATTTCTGAGAGGGAAATCAAGACTCAGAGGGAGTCTAGAGAAGAGGAGTAGAGATGACAGTAAATAGATTGAGGGATCGGGGAAGATTGGACGAAGCTTCCAATTTTGTCATCTGGAAGGCCAAGATCCTGGCAATCCTAGATAAACATCGCATCAAGGACTATGTCTTGAAAACCGTAGCTGTCCCAGTTGACCCTAATGCAAATGAGAAGTATGAGGAGGCGGAGGCGAAGGTGAAATGCATGATCCTAGGTGGGGTCAAAGATCATGTCATACCAAATATTGCTGAGAAGAACACAGCAAGGGAGATGTGGCAGATGCTGAGCACCTTATATCAGGGCTCTTCCGTGCAGCGGAAGATGTTATTAGAGAATCAACGAAGGTCATATCAGATGCAGAAAGGAGAGGAGATAGATCCGTTCCTTCTCAGGTTGCTAGGAATTCGCGACCAACTTACTTTGGTGGGGTCTACAACGGATCTAGAGTTCATGGTCAAGACTGCTCTGAATGCAGTCTCCGAGGACTGGGAGATGTTTGTCCAAAGCATTTTGGGCAAAGCGACTCTCCCTAGCTGGGAGGAGATGTGGGCAGCTCTTCGATAGGAAGAGATCAGGAGATTGACCAAGGCGGGGAGTAGCAGTAAGGGAGTTCGAATCAAGAAAGAGGAGGAGGATGTAGCTCTAGCATCTGCGGGACAACATGGGGTTCAAAAGAGGAAGAAGAGAGATATCTCCAAGGTTAAGTGCTTCAACTGTGGGGAGCTGGGACATTATGCATCTCAGTGCCCTGAAAAGAAAGGCAAGGGAGAAGCTTCCGACTCAAAGACAGATCCAACAAAGGCCGAGAAGGATGTTGAGACTGATGACAATTGTGCCATGAGTGCTCATGCGCCTCTAGAGAAGAGGTGGGGAGACATAGAGTTGTAGTCGAGAAGACTACATGCAAGGGTAGGATCCTTGAGGTGCCCAAACTCTTGGATCACATATGGCTACGGGAGCCCTTAACGACAGTAGCATGATGATAGCTGTCGGGTGGAGAAAAGTGTGATGGAGCAACAGTGGCAGAGCTAGAGTGCTGAAAATTGTAGCAATGCAATGGAGGTTGCAGCAGTGCGAGAGGCACAAAAGAAGTTGCAACAGTACAGTGGAAGTAGAGGGAGCACATGATAGCAGCTGAGGTAGCTTCAACATCACGAGGCTTCTAGACTGACCAGGTTGTCAATGATTGGGTGAAGTCAGTTACTTACTTCTCGGTAATTGAGTTGCAGTGCAACAGTTAGCAGTCGTTGTGCTATGGGCAACATGAGGCAACATTTTGAGAGGGAGTTGCAGTACAGATGTGGCAGTGTCATGGGCAGCAGTACGGGAAGCAACAATGCAGTGGATATGGGTCAGCAGGTGAATCATAAACACAAAGGACTGATGCAGAAGATCAGTGTGATGCTTCTATGGTGAAGCATTGCTAGAGCACATTCCTCGCTAAGAGGGAGTGTTGATTTTTGGTAGCATTGGATGTGCTCTAGCCACAAAATTTGGTGGAGAGGCTAAGGCACAGGAGATCTCCAAGACCCAAAAATCGTTTGGAGAAATTCCACCCAGATGAAGACATATTAAAATAATTAATATTTTTAATGAGTTCCTAAGTCTAAACTTAGGAAAATTAAAATATTAATGTGTATTAATATAATATGGGTGAGAAAGTTCTAAGTGATGAGGATCAAGCTAGTTTTAATCTTAGCCATTGATTAGGGACTTAATCTTGGTCGTTGAATTGTCAACAAGAAAATTATAAGAGGCTTGAGGGTCAGTTGGAGACACACCAAGAGAGATCAGTCAGTTCGATTTTCTTGGGCGAGGTTTGTTGAGGAAATCGAGCAAGTGATTAGTTGCAGTGAGGGGCAGTGCAGCAAGGGATTTTCATCCAAGGCTGAAGAATACATAGCAAAGAGGTAGCACAGTGACGGAGAGACAACGCAGAGCCTGGGAGGGCTGACGCAGAGGCAACAAGGGCTAACATGGAGGACACAAAAAGCTGTAGGGGCTAACGCAACCAACACAGAGGGCTGTAGAGGCTGACGGTAGGTGAAGAGGCTGCGCTGAGGAGGTTCTGTGGGGCAGACTGAGAGAAGATCAGCCAGGAGAAGGCGACGCAGTTCATGAAGGGTGACACAATTCCAGAGTATTGCTTGGAGCAACTTTCGCTGTCCAGCAGAGGTAACAGTCGAAGTCACTGTGGGGTTGATCATTCGGTTGCTGATTTGCCGGAATATCTGTCTTCGGATAGAGGTACTACTGCCGAGGATATTCTCTGTTGGGTGAGCCATTTTTGGCACCCTTGTTGTATTCAGAAATCTGCTTAATAATAAAAACCCTCTGTATGCTGCACCGGTTTTCCCGAATTGGGTTTTTCCAGGGATGATTGTCCAAAAATAATGGTGGTCCTTGTGGTGTCTCAGTTTATTTCAGTTGTTGATCTTTATATTTGTGAAGGCTGCAATTGTGTTTACTTTGATGTTTATGTTATTAAATAACTTGTTAATGTAAAGAACAAGTAGGAGATAGTAAACCAGATATTGCAGTAGGGGTTTCTGATGTGTTAGATTTAGGAATTTCCACATATCCTGTGTCTCTTGTCTCTTTATGCTTTATGCATTGGTAATTGTTTGATGAAGAAGAACACTAATAACCTAAGTAAACGAAAATCCTAATCTAAAAAAGTAAAAGCACTCACAAGCAATTAGTAATAGAAGAGAAATCACTTAATCTCTATGCCTTAGATTTATCAACATGGTATCAGAGCTAAGGTGACAAAGTCAAGGAAGGGCATCTTCTCAAGGGACACTCAAGGATCAAATCTCGAGGAAGGCATGAAAGCAAAGATTATCGTGAAGTCAAAGGAAGTATC
Organism: Pinus tabuliformis; assembly: GCA_031772625.1. Classification (NCBI taxonomy): domain Eukaryota; kingdom Viridiplantae; phylum Streptophyta; class Pinopsida; order Pinales; family Pinaceae; genus Pinus; species Pinus tabuliformis. The sequence goes on along the minus strand of CM062820.1, from coordinate 357,397,829 downwards.
ATAACCCTAGATCAAAGAAGTCTACAAAGAAATATTGGGATCATCATCAAGAAAAGAAGGCCAAAACCCTACATCTACTCAAGTTAAAGTATTTTGAAGACTATTCATCCAAAGGAAGCTAGATCAAAAGGTGGTGTCATGTGACTCTTTGTGGGATCAAGGACCATTCTTGAAGAAAACTACCTTCATCAAGGAGAATTTTTCTATCCTCTATATCATCATCAACATCAAAGAAGAAGCAAGGGGAAAGGAGCTTCCTATCAAGTAAGTATATGAACTTATTCGAATTTGTCAATATGTCTTTTTGTAAGGAAAGCAACAAATTGGTTGGGGCTTCAAACTATCTTGCATGGAAGAAAATGACAGATCTAAATCTCATTGAAAATGAGGTCATGGATCATGTCAAAGGATCTATCACAAAACCAGGAGAGGAAGATGCTCAAGCTCTTGCCAAGTATATGAAAGGGGAAGTTAGGGCTCAAAGGATTCTCATAGAATCCATCAAGGATCCCCTCATCCCATATGTATCTAAACTCGAAACTTCAAAAGAAATCTATAACAAACTGGTAGAGTTGTATTCCGTAAGCACTGCTGGAGAAGTCATCTCATTAAGGCAAGAACTCTACAAGCTGAAGATGTCTAGGGAAGATGGAATAGCCTCATACTTTATGAGGATATCTGAGATCCGGGATCAACTACAAGATCTGGGAGAAGTCATGTCTGATAGTGAAATGACTACAGTTGTATTAAATGCACTATCAAAGGAGTGGGGTAACTTCACTTCAAGTATCTATGGGAAGAAAGAAGCTACTCCATTCCAGGATCTATGGTCACTATGCAAGATTGAAGAATCTAGACTAAAGGTCAAATCTGATGTGGGAGCAGGTGAGCAAAATCAAGCTTATGCTGCAATGACAAGAAGAAAGGGACAATTTGGAAAGTTTGGTCCTCAGAAAAAGAAAAAGAACATGGCTAAAATCCAATGCTATGGGTGTCAAGAATATGGACACTACAAAAGAGATTGTCCTAAGATCAAGAAGGACAATAACAAAAGAAGAAGAGAAGAAGCCCACATCATTGAGGAAGTGGAGGAAGCTAAAAAGAAGAAATGAAGGAGGAAGTAATATATCTCCACCATTGAGATAGCCTTCCTCACCTAAGTTCTTTTCAAGTTCCTAAGTCTTATGTTGTAAGATATGGCTATCGTAATTCACTAAATGGGATGCATCAAGGCATCATAGAAGCATTGAAAGAAAGAGCTCGGGACATCATCATAGAGGAGCATGAAAGATGGTTAGAACTTATGGAAGTGAAGGATATAACTCTTGGGAATCTCATTGGAAACATAAGTGGCAAGGTCATCTAGTACAAGGTTCATCATACATCTGACAAAAGGAAACATTCACTGATGGGGATACTTTAGATCCTCAAGATTCTCTGATGGAATCTTCATCGAAAGGTTCATTGATCAAAAAGGGAAGCAAGTGTTTCATCATGAATTCCAAACTTGTGGAATTCATGGGATGATGGTATGATGACATAAAAGTGAAGCATATCAAGGGATTGAATCTTTTTCAATCAAGGAAGCTGTTGCAAGAAGTTTGGATGACCCAAAGCAAAAATGAGGTATGTATGCTTTGATTTGATATTGTGGAAGTCATGTCATATGGTTGCAGGTAACATGGACCAATGCTCTATCTTAAGAGCATGATCAAAAGAAAGGATCTCCTCCCGCAAAGGGACGCACAAATGCATGGGTCACACATTCACTAGATGAAATCAACATAATATGTCCTCATGTGAAGTATGAGGTTGTTGACTACAATTGAGGAACTCTGACTGGAAGCTCTTGGGAATGAAATGTGTGAAGAAAGGAAGGAAGAGATTGTGAAATATGCAACTATGGTAAAGGCAATTAACATCCAGAAGACCAAGAAGATTTAACTAGGATATCTCCATGAAAGATATGAAGACTCTGAAAAAGAAAGAGACCCTTGACAATATATATCTTTGGGAGTGTGTCGATATGTATGTAGGATGCTGATGAAAACTTGTAGATGTCATGATGAAAGACCATCACAAAGGTCATGGTGATTTTAATGTTCATTCCTTTATTTTTGAACAAATATCTAGATGGTCTTATGCAGGGTTGCCAAGGGAAGATCTATGGGTGTGTTCCACCACCGATGCACATGTAGTAGGATGAAATATCCTTAAGTAAACATGGCATGAAGAAAGCAGCATGGCATGAAAGAAGGCCATAAATGGACTTATGGATCACTTTAAGATGATGACATGGTTGATTCATGGATAAAAGTGATGGATTGTTGATGTCCTATGTAGAAGTCCCAAACATGAAGACTCCTACATAATGAAAAGAAGTTCATGACATCGTGAGGAGGAGTTCTTCAAGCAGTTGGTTGTCCCATCACCTCCACCCGAGGAGCTGTTGTAGGTCGCTAATTAAGACAGAGCTTGGAAACAAGTTTCTTACTGGGAAGAAACTTGGAAATTCCTACTCCAAGAGGGAGCTTAGGTACATTCCTTTATTGGAATAGATATGTCCTCCCTAATTAGAGGGAAAGATTGACACATCATTGTTGTCTTCACTTGGGAAGACAGAATGGAGGATTGGGTAAACATCTGGCATCCAATACAATTTGAGGATTAGTTAGGGCATCCAAGATAAGAGTAGTCATAGAGGACTGATATTCTTTGAGGACTGAGAATCCAAGATAAGAATAGTCTTGGTGGAACACACCTTGAGAACCCGGGTGGGGTTCCGAGAGAGACAATGATGAGGGTGTCTATACATCATTGGTCTCGCCAGCATTGTGCTAAGATCTTGTGGAGAGATAGAGATGGTATTCAAGGCCTTGCTATGTAAGAATGCTGGTTGATATGATGCTATACAGATGGGTTACCAATCCGACTCTTCTTATGAGAAATTCTTCAGATTGAGAATGACCAAGTACCATTATGAATACCTCCCTAATTAAGAGGTAGTGTTGAAAAATGTAATTGGGATCAGTCTTCATAATGACATGTAATTGTGATTTTATGTAAATGATGAAAGGAAGAAAAATAAAATTATTATTGTTTATTTTTAGTTTGACTCCCATTGTGAGTCCTTAGGATTGGTCATAAAGTCAAATTGAGTTGATGTCATGTATGAAGGACCCTTCTTGGGCATGTTATATTTTGTATGAGTCATTAATTAAGTATACAAGCCCTCCAAGACAAGCACAAAGGATCTCCTAGCAAGTTGGCTTCAAAAGAAATGACAAATAGGCACGTCGACTCACTCTGGGATAAGTCGGCTTATTATGAGTCAACAACCACTATAAATAGGCAGCTTGACCTATTTTAGAAGATAAAATTTTTGGACATCTCATCTTTGAAATTTGGTTGAAGTCTGAAGAAAAGAAGTGCGAGAATCATCCAGAAGAGAGCCTCACAACCACCGAGAAGAAGGAAGGGAGAACGAAGGTACTACAGGTCTATTTTTAGGACTGGTTTGCAGAAAAACGTGCGAAGGTGAGAAGGATCTTTTGCTATAGGAAAGGCCGAAAATATTGCAGACCTTCAGGGCAACTGAATTCGGGAAAAATGGTCAGAGGTGCAGTGCTAAAACGAAGGACTGAAAATCTGAAGTATAGTCGAAGTATAGAGAGGACAAGCAGCTGAATCAAGTGTTGACTTGGGTACAAAAGAGAAGCAGTGAAAGGGAATTTGTGTCTTGGACTTGGAGCGGCAAATAGGTCAAAGGTCTTGGTATTGATCTTGGTATTCGTCAACTAGAATCTCTATAAGAAGAAGAATTTGTTCGGGTTTTCCTCTTAAAGAGTGAGAGGTTTTGTCCTTGGATGATAGCCTATATTCTGTGTCTCTTGTCTCTTTATGGTTTATGCATTGGTAACTCTTTGATGAAGAAGAACACTAATAACCTAAGTAAAAGAAGAGCCTAATCTAAAAAAGAAAAAGCACTCACAAGCAGTTAATAGTTACTAATAGAAGAGAAATCACTTAATCTCTATGCCCTAGATTTATCAATACTCTATGCTAGATGACTTTCTTCTTCCCATAAGTACTACTTATGATTCTAATGAGGTTACCAAGAGCTACATCCTTCTATAGGTGATTTCTATAGACTTCTATTTCAACTATCTTTCATGCTTCTTTATGATGATGTCACGAGCGCTTGCTTTCAATCGTATCATGCTTTTTAATGATTGCTACCATGATAGCTATATTTTACAATAGAAAATTTGAAACATAAACTTGAAAAGGACTAGGTGAGGAAGAATATCTCAATCATAGTAAAGATGTTTTACTTCCTCCTTGGATTTCTTCTTTTCAGCTTCTTCCACTTCTTCAGTGATATGGGCTTCTTACCTTCCTCTTTTGTTGTTGTCCTTCTTGAGCTTTGGACTGTAATGACCCATCTGCTATTACAAACGGAATGTGAATTATTAACATGCATATGATAACTATGTATGCATGCATCGCCTGCACTGCACTAGTATTCATATTATCCAAGCATAGGATAAAAGAAGTAATTAACATGCATATGAGACATACATATGATAGCTACATATGCATGCATCGCCTGCACTGCACTAGTATTCATATTATCCAAGCATAGGATAAAAGACGTAATTATTAAAAATACTAAATAAATACCTAACTCGCAAAAGTATGTTGAAATATGTATTTTAGTGTGTCGTCATCATAATAGGTAACAATAGAATATTATTCAAAATAAAAGATTAATGCTCTATACTATACAAATTAAAATGGAATATAATTTATACAAAATAAAATGAAAGGGCAATTATAAATAAAAGAAATTAACATTTAAAAAAATATTATGTATTTTATACAATTAATAAAAGAATATTAGGTAAAGCAAAGAAAAGGGGAATATAATGTGTTATATCTTATCTAACCCAACCAAATAATGAAGGTACACTACAACATTAATATTTTGGAGGGTGACTGATATTATACGCTCAGGTTCCAAAAATGAGATGGTAAACCTGTCATCTTAAGATGGACCACTGCCTCTAATCATAAATACCTTATCCTCCTGATGAGGCCAGCACAAAAGATAAGTGGCCATGTAACTGACTGAGAGAAGAGAAGGGTCCTCAGGGGGGATATAAGGGGAACAAAGACGAACGAATGGGGGGGGGGGGATTTTTGGGAGGAGGGAGAATATTTTTTTAACAGAAAGTTACAGACAAAGTGAGGGATGGGCCTTCGTTGTTCTTGAAGCTTTTGGGCACGGGGGCCAGATTGCATCAATTGTGAATTATTATAGCGTTGGCTACCGAGGTTGTGCCCAGTTTGGCAGGGAGGTTTTGGTCTTTTGGTAACGAGAACAAATTGAATGCTACAACAATGCGGGATCGACTTCAAACTCAGAAACCAGGTATGTATATGTGTATTAAATTTGACAAATTTTGCTTTAAAACATCACTGTCTGAATTCTGGGCTTCGGTATTGTCAAATTCCGTTAATTAGGAGATTGTTTTGGTAAGGGTATTACATGGACAATCTCTCTTGCAGTGCCCATATTCATGACAACCATAGCGTTGAATCTTCGACATGTTCTTCTTTTTTTGAGGACCAAGCTTCCCTTTTCTTCTAGCCATGGAAGAAAATGCTTGAGCTTGCTTGCTTGAGCCTATATCACTCTTTGCCTTCAACCTGGTTTCTTCTATCTTGCATAGTGACCATAGTTCATTGAATGGAGTAGCTTCCTTCTTCGCATAGATGCTTGATGTGAAGTTGCCCCATTCCTCTGGTAGTGCATTGAGCGCTATTGTAGTCATTTCCTTGTCAGACATTATTTCTCCCAACTCTTGTAGTTGTCCCATATTTCAGATACCCTCATAAAGTATGAGGTTATTCCTTCCTCTTTCGATATCTTCATCTTGTAGATTTCTTGTCTTAACGAGATTACTTCTCCTGTAGTGCTTACGAAGAACAATTCTACAATTTTTTCATATATTTCTTTTGATGTTTCTGATTTTGATACATAGGGAATGAGGGGATCCTTAATAGATTCTATGAGAATCCTTTGAGCCCTCACTTTCCCTTTCATGAATTTTGTAAGAGCTTGAGCTTCTTCCTTTGGAGGTTTAATGATTGAGCCCTTAATATGTTCCATGACCTCATTTTCTATGAGGTTCATATCTGTCCTTTCCTTCCATGCAAGAAAGTTTGAAGCCCCAACCAACTTGTTGCTTTCCTTGCAAAAAGACATTTTGACAGATTCAGATGTAGACATAAATATACTTACTTGTGAAGATGCTCCTTCAACCTGCTGCCTTTTCTAATTTTATGATGATATAGGTAATAGAAAACTTCTTCTTGATGAAGATGGTTTTTCTTCAAAAGTGATCCTTGACCTAAAGAGAGGGCGATCACCTCGAATCTTTTGATGATGATTACAACACCTTTTATCTTTGTTTCCCTTGGATGAGTAGACTTCAAGATGCTTTTGATTCGAAGTCCTTCCTTTCTTGAGTAGAGATAGGGTCTTTGAGGTCTCCTTCTTTGAGGTGATGATAGAGTGAGGATCCCAAGAATGTTTTAAGTGTAAATTTATTCTTTGATTGATCTGGGTTTTTGACACTTCCTTCAAGATGATGAAGTCCTTGTCTTCGAAATGTCTTGGAGATGAGAGGATCTTCTTGATGCTTTGAAGCTCTTGATATTCTTCTTTGGTCCTTGAATGCTTGAGTGTCCTTTATTGAGCTACCATTCCTTGACTTGTTACCTTAGCTCTGATACCATGTTGAGAAATTTAGGGGCAACAGTATAGGTGATTTCTCGATACTTATGATAACTGCTTGTGAATGCTTTTTATTTTTCTTGATTAGATTCTTCTTTAGCTTGATTATTATTGTGTTCTCTTCATCAAACAAATATCAAAAACATAAATAACAATGAGACAAGGACACAACATACAGGCGATCAGCCAGAGCCAAAACCTCTCCAATCTTGAGAGGAAAACCCGCAAAATTCTTCTTCTTATAGAATCATCAATTCACAAACTCCAAGAACTAGACCTTTGACCAATACCCCTCCAAGACCAAGTCAATGCTTGTTTCAAGTCAAAGTCAATTTCTTCTTGATATTGTTGCTATCTTTGTTTCGACCTCAACCCTCGATCCTGCAATCATGGTATGAAACTTTTGACTTTCCTTCCTGCAATTCTCGGCTCCCTGCAATTCACTCTCTTTTTCGCATGTGTGACAAGATTAGGGCTCTTTTAAGCCTTCTCCTCCTTTGCTAGACTTGAACTAGTGAAAATTTCTGAATCTAACAAACGAGAAATCCTACTGCAATAAACTGATTTGCATTACCTACTTGTGTTCTTCATTTAACAAGTTATTTTCAAAAATATTCAAAAAATATTAATGCAAATACACTGTAGCCTACACCACTATACAGATCAAGTATTGAAAAATAAATGAGACAACCATACAAAGGACACTTATTTTTGGACTAAACGTCCCCAGAAAAACCCAGTGTGGGAAAACTGGTGCAGTAGATATGCGTTTTATTATTAAGTAGATTTCTGTATACAACTAGGGTGAGAAATCCGGCTCACCCAACAGAGAATAAACCCAACAGAGGTATCTCTATCCGGAGACAAATATTTTGGCGAATGGATGAACAAACCCCACAAGTGACTGTGTTGTCACTAGTGCTGTGCATCGATGGCTGCTCCAAGATTTGCGCTGGAACTACGTCACCTCCTCTAGAAGCTGCGTCACCCTCCCAGTGAGCCTTCCCGGCTTAGAAATCGATCTGCTGGACTGCTGCTCGATCTGCCTCACAAAAACCCTAGCGTTGCCTCTAAGTGACTGCGTCAACTCCTCTAGCCTCTGCGTCACCCTTCTGGAGCTACGCTGTCTCTCCCTGGTGTTGTGCTGCCTCTCTGCTATTTATTCTCGGCCTTGCACTGAAGTCACTTTGTCGAACTGCCCCTCTCTGCACTAGAAGCTCACTCCGAAATTCTCAGCAAACCACGCCCTAGAATTTTGAATTAGCTCAAGTGCTGCTGTGTGTGTGTGTGTTCTCCGACTGACCCCAAACCTTCCTTTATACTTTTCCTATTGAGAAATCAACAACCGTGATCTAATCCTAATCAACGGCTAAGATGAAATTAGACTTGATCCTCATCTCTTAGAAACTTCTCACCCATATTTTCATTAATACCCATTAATATTTTAATTTTCCTAAGTTTAGACTTAGGAACCCCATTAAAAATATTAATTATTTTAATAAAATACAATCCGAGTGGAATTTATCCTAATGATTTCTGGGTCTTGGAGATCTCATGTGTTCTAACCCTCCACAAAATTTCAGAGCTAGAGCACATTCGATGCTACCCAAAAATCAACACTAGTTGCTTGTTGATTTTGACTTACAAGATGAATCAATTCCTTTCCTTAATTCAGTCTTCTTGAGGTGACTATTGTTGATTTGGGGTAGCATCGGATGTGCTCTAGCCACAAAATTTGGTGGAGAGGTTGGGGCACATGATCTCCAATACCCAGAAAGAGTTTGGGCAGATTCTAAACAGATCAGGAGATATTAAAATAATTAATATTTTTAATGGAGTCCCTAAGTCTAAACTCAGGGAAAATAAAATATTAATGTGTATTAATATGAATTTGTGTTAGAGTGGTCCGAAAGACATGGATCAAGCTAAATCTAATATTAGCCATTGATTAGGGACTTAATCTCCACCGTTGAGATGTCAACAGGAAAAGTATAAAAGGAGGCTTGAGAGTCACTTGGAGAATACACCAGAGTGATCAGTCATTCTATTCTCTAGAGCGGGGTTTGCTAAGAGAGATAGAATCAGTGATCAGAGAGCAGCTGAGGGGCATTGAGTACAGAGAGACAGAGATGTTAGATAGTGCCAGGATAACAGCAGAGCAGCCAGACAGAGAGACGCAAGAGTAGCTAGCGCTCACGCAAGGCCACACAGAGGTAGCTAAGTGCTGCGTAGAGCACCAGAGGGACTAGCGTAGCTGACGCAGAGGCTCAGAGAGCTGACACAGGGCCTCCTGTGGCTGATGCAGGCCAAGATAGGCTAATGTAGGGCCAGTGCTGGGCTAGGAGAGGCTGACACAGTCCAGATTGGGCAGACGCTGGGGTTTTTGGGGCAGATTAGTGCTGAGTAGCTGCCGGAAGGATTATCCAAGGTTTCAGCCAGTAGATTTGTCAGAAACTAAGAGGTATTACTGTTAAGGAAATTCTCTGTTGGGTAGGCCAGTTTCGGCACCCAGATTGTACTCTGATATTTCTTTAATAAGAAAACCCTCAAATAGCTACACCTGTTTTCCCACATTGGGTTTTTCCTGGGACATTAGTCCAAAAATAATGGTTTCATATTGTGTGTTTGTTCTTGTTTCTTTTAGTTGCTGATTTGTAATATGTTGAGTATGCACTGGTGTTTACTTTCAGTATTTACCTTTGAAATAACTTGTTAAGGAAAAATAACAAGTAGGTAGGAATAAATCAGATAAAGTGCATGAAGGGTTTCTAACTAAGTAAACTTAGAAACTTCAATAACTATCTCTGATTTGCAATAGTATAATGTGCCCTAGCTTCCTCGCATGTGTGGAGAGAAACTAACCCAAAAACCAATTCAAAAATTCGTCCTTTATTCTCTTCCTTCATCTTCCTCTTCTTTGCTCCTTTTTCCTTTCTTGTGATCGAGTATCAAGTGTGTGAAGTGTCTTTGAGAGAGGCCAAGTGCCTCATCATATAGGCTTCTTGTCCATAATTTGAGGCTGACTTGCCATTGAGTCTAGTCCAACTTGTTCTTGGTGTAGGTTGATTGCTTCATTTGGAGGCCGACTTGCTAGAAGCACTTGGACTTGGTCTTGGAGGGTCTTTTGACTCTTACAATGACTCAAATAAATTCTCTTTTACAATATGTAACATGCTCAAATGGGTCTTCAATACATGACAATGACTCAATTGACGTTATGACTCAATGACCAATCCTAAGAGCTCACAATGGGAGCTTGACCTAAAAAAGAAATTTTCCTTGAACATGAAACCAATGCCTCAAGATCAATAATAATAAATTTATTTTTCTCATTATATTAAAGACATAAAATCATGGTTACACGTCATTATGAAGACCAAACCTAGTTACATATTTCAACACACCAACCAAACATCACTGCCATTTGTAATAGTGCTTGTAAGAGTGGAGACAAAAAAATATTCCTTCGACTTCTTCTGTGGTGGATGCTCATCATCGTCATCGACATCAACTGCTAATGCATGTTGCTTTCCCTTCCTTTTCTTCTGAGGACACTAGGAGGCATAGTGACCAAAATCATGGCAGTTGAAGCACTTGATCTTTGACATATCCTTCTTTTTCAGATCTGGCATTGGAGTTGGTCTTCTACCTGCATTTTTCTTATCTAACTTTCCAAAATTTCCTCTTCCCTTTCCTTTCTCTGCATGAGCTGCAAGTGCTCGAGTTTCTTTATTTTGAGGTCTCCACAAGTTGTTCTTGGATGTAATATTCCTAACCTAGAATATTCCTCAAACCCTAGCAAAAACTCCAACCAAATATATGCAAATGATATAATAACCCAGAAGTGATAAAATAACAGTGGAATAACATATAATAATGTAAACCAGAAATATAAGCAGATACACAAGAAATGTAGCGAGAAATGCTAAGCCAATTTATTATACTGAGCAATAAAATGAGTACAAGAGGTGATTAGGCAGATGGCACCTCGACTTGCACAAGGCAAGTGAAGAAATACTTTCAGAATGACAAGAATGGCCTCTTTGCGTGGATGCTGTTGCTAGGAAACAAATGATGATTTGGGTCTGCTCCCCTCCTCGGAAAAAGCTGAAACTCTGGATTCGGGCTCTACTCAAGAAACCCAGAAAAACCCAGAAAGCTTTCCTAGAATGGCCGAACCCGAAAAACACCCTCTTGGGGTTCTGCGCAGTTCCTCAATGCCCTACGCTGCCACTGAAGAAAACCCCTCTAAACTCTGCCTGAAACACTGCCTAAAACCCTGCCAAAAATCCTCCAATGAGACAAGAGCTGGATCCTTGCTCAATCTCCTAGCATAAATCCACCTGCAAAACCCCAATCCAGCACTACAACCAAAAAGAACTGCGTCCCTCTCCAAGTGCTGCACAGTCCTCCAAAATGCTGATGAAACTGCTGCTGAAATGTTGATAAAACTACTGCTGAAATACCGATGGAAATACCTTTCCCGAGCAGGCACTCGAAGTTCCCCGGGGCTAAGGGTGAGATCTCCCAACGGAGACACTCAATGCACTAAACAGTGCTGCAGACTAGCTAAACAACCAACGTGCTCAGAAGTCAAAACGACTAGCTTAAAATGCACATAACTGAATGATCCAAAATGAGGGGGTTGCTCTCTATTTTATAGTTTCTGCCTCTCACAATCCCTAGGCTCACCTGCTCCTGCGTGATTCCCCTCTTGCCATGTGTTCTTCCCTCTTGCGTAGTCCCTCCATGTGTTTGTGTGGGCCCCATTTCTGCGTCCCCCTTTGGCCCCCTTGGTTCCTCCTTAAGTCACAACGTTATGTTACTAGGAAGTGACTTTTTATTCTTAAAGTGAGTTATGCCCCCCTTCCTCACTTTTTTTATTTATAAATAATTATAGAAGGCAAAAATTGGGCAAAATCGAATATTCCAATTACACATGGCTAATTAGGAATATTACAGTCTCCCCCGGCAAAATGTTGCTTGTCCTCAAGCAACTGAAGTGATGGATGCTGCAGATCTTCTCACTCTCCCAAGTGGCATCCTCATTCGGCAAATTCTTCCACCTTACCAAGAATTCGCAGACCGTCCTGCTCCGCAGCTGCCTCTCCCTGGTATCAATGATAGCCTTCGGTTGCAATACCAAATGCCCCTCGTCATCCATGGGTGGTAGCTCATCTGTCATTGTTACCTGCTGCCCCAATGCCTTCTTTAGGCATGATACATGAAAAATGTTATGAATCTCGCTGCCTTGGGGCAGCTCCAACTCATATGCGACCTGTCCAATCCTGCGTATCACCCTGTATGGCCCATAAAAGCGGGGCTTGAGCTTCTCAGCCCCCTTCTGCTTCAGTGACGACTGTCTGTATGGCTGTAATCATAGGTAGACCATGTCCCCTACCTCGAACTGCCTCTCCACCCTACCCCTGTCGGCATACGGCTTTTGCTGGTTTTGTGCTGTAGCCATGTTATCCTTGAGAGCTCGGAGGATATCCTGACTCTCTTGGATCCAAATCTTGGCTCTAAGAGCCCTGTTATCACCAAACATCACGTCAACAAAAGATAAGGATGATACCCATATAAGGCATAAAATGGTGACATACCAATGGACATGTGATGTGAAGTATTGTAGCAGTACTCCCCTAGAGGCAACCACCTCAACCATGCTCGTTGCTGCCCACTGACATAGTTACGCAAGTAGCCCTCTAGTCACTTGTTAACTATCTCTGTCTGTCCATCTGTCTGTGGGTGATAACTGGTACTTGGTGTCAACTCTGTCCCCACCAACCGGAAAAGCTCCTGCCAAAACCCGCCCATGAAATGGCTGTCCCTATCACTGACGATGGTCTTAGGAAGACCATGTAGCCTAAAGATCTCTCTAAAGAACAGCTTGGCCACTTGTGCTGCTGTATAGTGTGCGGATATGGCAAAAAAATGTGCGTACTTCGTCAGTCAATCAACGACGATAAAGATACAATCCTTGCCCTGTACCATGGGCAACCCTGTGATGAAGTCCATCGAAATACTCTCCCATTTCCCCTCTGGAATGGGAAGAGGCTGCAATAATCCCGCGGGATGGCTCATCTCTCCCTTGTTTCTCTGTTAAACATCGCACTCCCGGATGTGCTGGAGTATGTCCTCCTTGAGGCCCTTCCATGAGAACCTCTCCCTAATGGCCCTGTAGGTTTTGGTAAACCCCTGATGTCCTGCCAATGGTGAATCATGAGATGCCTGGAGTATCTTCTTCTTGAGCTGAGACCCCTCAGTCAAGAAGATCTGGTCCCTGTAATAGATGATCTCATCGACCACCCTGTACTTGTCATCTACCACCTGCCCATCCAGAACCTCACATGCAAACCTGTCCTTGGAGTACTCTACTAAGAGTCGAGCCCTCCAGTCTGTATCCAAGCTCATAAGAGACAACGTGGTTGGTCTACGTGAAAGGGCATTTGCTACCACGTTGTTCTTACCCTTGACATACTCAATGTCAAAATCATATGCTTGGATCTTGCTGATCCACTTCTGCTGCCTCTCCTATAGCTGCTTCTGCTCCAAAAAGAACTTGAGGCTGTTGTGATCAGTCCTCACCTTGAACCTGTTACCCACCAAATACTGCCGGTACTTAGCCAATGCATGCATGATGGCCAACATCTCCTTGTCGTATATGGAATACAACCTTTCATGCGGAAGGAGCTTCCGACTCTCAAAGGCTATAGGGTGACCTCCCTGCATCAATACTGCACCGATCCCCTCTCCCGACGCATCACACTCCAAAACAAATCGCTGCGTAAAATCTGGTAACGCAAGCACTGGGCAGCTGCTCATAACCTCCTTGAGCCTGTCAAAGGCTCGCTGCGCTGTATCCGACCAACTGAATACCCCTTTCCTCGTCAAATCTGTCAGGGGTGCAGCAAGCTGTGAGAAACCCTTGACAAACTTCCGGTAGTAAGTAAAAATGCCAATGAATCCTCGAAGTTCCGTCACATTTTTCGGCTCCGACCATTCTTTGATGGCCTTGATCTTCTCCTCGTGGACCCTCACTCCGTCCACTCCTATGATGTGTCCCAAATATAACATCTCCGTCAACCCAAACTCACACTTGGAGAGTTTGGCATAGAACTATTGCTCCTGTAAGATATGCAATACTGTCTCAATGTGCTGGAGATGCTCCTCCCAAGTCCTGCTGTAAATGAGAATGTCATCGAAGAATACGAACACAAACTTCCTTAAGTGACTACGGAAGATGTCATTCATGCAGGATTGAAATGTAGCGGGGGCGTTGGTTAGCCCAAAAGGCATCACCAAGAACTCAAAGTGCCCATAGTGACACCTGAAGGCGATCTTGGGAATGTCCTGCTCCCTCACGCGAATTTGATGGTACCCAGATCTCAAATCAATCTTTGAGAAGAATCATGCTCTCCTCAACTCGTCCATCAACTCATCGATCCTGGGTATGGGGTACCTGTTCTTCAGGGTCTTCTTGTTCAAGGCCCTATAGTCAATGCACATCCTCAATGTACCATCCTTCTTCTTCACCAACACTACAGAAGAAGCAAAATGACTTGTGCTCGGTCGAACGTGCCCAAGAGCCAGCAACTCCTGGATAGCCCGCTCAATCTCATCCCGATAGGCCTTGGGGTGCTTATAGGGGGTGGTGATCACTGCCTGTATGCCCTGCTCAAGCTCGATGGTGTGCTCAAACCCCCGATCTGGTGGTTGTCCTGGTGGAATCTCCCCAAACACTATGGCATACCGATCAAGGATGGACTGTATCTCTGGATGTACTGTCTGTCCTGTAGTCCCTGCCTCTGATGCCCGCAACTCCACTGCCCACTCTATGTCTCCCTTTCGGAAGACTGCCTCCATCCGATGAGCCGAAACAGTCTGAGGTGGATATGTGTACTGTCCACTATCTTCTCATGCCTCCCTGTCTTCTCGTCATCCCACTCCATCTCTAGGGTCTTCTAATTCGTCGTGACCTTCCCTAGAGTAATAAGCCACTGAACACCCAATATCATGTTGGTGTCTGGAATATTGACCACGAAAAAGTGGTCAGTCAATGTGTAGGTGCCCATCGTCACTGAAAGCTCTGGAACGTAGCGAGCACACGTCATGGTCTGATCTCCTGGAACCAATACTGAAAACCCATCGAAGCTCTCTGTCTGAATACCTCTTCGCTCAACCATCTGTGCATCGATGAAGTTGTGGGTTGCCCCACTGTCAACCAAAACTGATACACACTGGCCACGTACTGTCCCTTGTACGCGTAGTGTCAGATTCTTGGGAGCTCCTCGCAATGCTGCAAGGGCCCCTCCGGTGGGTGCAAAAGATGCACCACTTGTTGGTGGTGGTGGAGGTGGCAAAGGTCCCTGTATGGCATGGCTATCTCTTGCCTCCACATCCTCCTCGTCATCCTCTTCTCCACTGCTCTCGGAGAAGACCTCAATAAAATGTGCTTTGCCAGCAGCACATCTATGTCCTGGTGCCCATGGCTCCTGATAGGTGAAGCATAACCGCTTCTTCTTCAACTCCCTCCTGGAATCGTCGTCAAGCTGTACTCGTCCTAGATTCCCCTTTGGAGGAGGAATCCTCACATCCTTCCCCTCAGACTGAAAAGTCGGTCTCTTGGGGTAAGGTGTCCGGGTCCTGGGTAAGACATCCTATAGTCCCGGGTCCTGCTGATAGCGTCTTGGAGTGTAGCTGGTTTAGTGGATCGGTCTAAACCCTGAAGTGGCTCTGCTAACCCCTCAACATACATATAGACCCTCCATGCCATAGATAGGTCTGGCACCATCACGGAGACCCTCAAGAAATCTGCAATGTAGGTCTCTCGGCTCCCTGTCTGTTTGAGCCTCGTCAGCTCAACAAAAGACTGCTCTGGATCCCTCTGATCAAATCGCTCCATCAGTCTCCTGGTAAACTCGGCATATGTCGTCACTGTGGAGTGCCCCAGTGTAAACATCCCATGAAACCACCAATCCTAGGCTTCGCCATCCAAATACAATGCTGCCACCTTGATGGCCTCTGCCTCCGACATCTGGTTAAGCTGGAAATAAATGTCCAGCTTCTCCACCCAAGACTTTGCCGAACTGTTTGATGAATCATCAAACGTAGGCAAGTGGAATCTACTCGCGGCACGGTGGGTGTCACCATCATGGTAATGCTGGTAACCTCTGTGATGGTTGCGGGGTCTACTATCCCGCTGGAGCTGAACAAAATCTCTGAATGAGAGGGCTTCCTTGAACTCCTGCCCATAGACCTGGTACTCTGCAAAATAATCGCCCATATGTCTGGGCTCTGCCTCCTGCTAGGCTACAGCCCCCATGTCGGCTCCTATGAAAGTGGGCATGGTAGAGCATGTAGGGGCATGTGAGGCCACCTACTGCGCAGTATCACGCTGCTCTGGCAAATGGTGGGATCCACCTGATCCCTCACCAACCTGGAAAACCCGTGGGCTCTCACGCTGTCTAGCCTCTACTGCCGTGACTCTTTGCCCCATCACCTCAATCTGTCTCGACAGATCTTGCATTGATTTGAGGAGCATATCTGCAAATCTCTTCTTGTCCTCGTCTGCCATCTAATCCTTCTGCTCTGCGTCCACCACAGGCTCCTCCTGTTTTGCGTCCACCACTGGAACACAGTCTCCCTCTCCATAAGTATTCTCCAACCTACGCTCACTGTCTCTGTATTTCCTACCTCTGTAACAGATGTAGGGTTTTTCCCCTGGTGTCATAGATTGCTAGCTCCACAGGCTGAGCCAGATCTATGCTCTGATACCACTGTAATATTCCTAACCCAGAATATTCCTCAAACCCTAGCAAAAACTCCAACCAAATATATTCAAATGATATAATAACCCAGAAGTGATAAAATAACAGTGGAACAACATATAATAATGTAAACCGGAAATATAAGCAGATACACAAGAAATGCAGCGAGAAATGCTAAGCCATTTTATTATACTGAGCAATAAAATGAGTACAAGAGGTGATTAGACAGATGGCACCTCAACTTGCACAAGGCAAGTGAAGAAATACTCTCAGAATGACAAGAATGGCCTCTTTGCGTGGATGCTGCTGCTAGGAAACAAATGATGATTTGGGGTTGCTCCCCTCCTCGGAAAAAGCTGAAACTCTGGATTCGGGCTCTACTCAAGAAACCCAGAAAAACCCAGAAAGCTTTCCTGGAATGGCCGACCCCCGAAAAACACCCTCTTGGGGTTCTGCGCAGTTCCTCAATGCCCTGCGCTGCCACTGAAGAAAACCCCTATAAACTCTGCCTGAAACACTGCCTGAAACCCTGCCAAAAATCCTCCAATGAGACAAGAGTGGATCCCTGCTCAATCTCCCAGCGTAAATCCAGCTGTAAAACCCCAATCCAGCACTACAACCAAAAAGAACTGCGTCCCTCTCCAAGCCCTGCGTAGTCCTCCAAAATGCTGATTAAACTGCTACTGAAATGCTGATAAAAATACTGCTGAAATACCGATGGAAATACCTTGCCCCAACAGGCACTCGAAGTCCCCCGGGGCTAAGAGTGAGATCTCCAAACGGAGACACTCAATGCACTAAATAGTGCTGCAGACTAGTTAAACAGCGAGCGTACTCAGAAGTCAAAACGACTAGCTCAAAATGCACATAACTTAATGATCCAAAATGAGGGGGCTCCTCTCTATTTTATAGCCTCTGCCTCTCACAATCCCTAGGCTCACCTCCTCCTGCGTGATTCCCCTCTTGCCATGTGTTCTTCCCTTTTGCGCAATCCCTCCATGTGTCTGCGTGGGCCCCATTTTTGCGTCCCCCTTTGGCCCCCTTGGCTCCTCCTTAAGTCACAACGTTGTGCTACTAGGAAGTGACTTTTTATTCTTAAAGTGAGTTATGTCCCCCGTCCTCACTTTTTTTATTTATAAATAATTATAGAAGGCAAAAATTGGGCAAAATCGAATATTCCAATTAGCCATGGGCCATGGCTAATTAGGAATATTACATTGGACAACAATCTAGCCTCCTCTTGGACACAATCAGTTCATAGCTTATCAAACTTGGGCATATTTTCTTTTGCACAAATTACCTGATCAAATGGCTCCCATGAGGAAGGAAATCCATTGAGTCACTGTAACAAGCTCTGTATCATCAATGATATCTCCAATGGCTGTACGCTCATCTCTAAACTGGGAGATTGTCATAAGATAAGAGACAATAGAATTTGATCTAGACATGATGACACTATGTAGTTGATGCCTCAAGGTCAGCTTTCTACTAGTGTTGCTACTCTTGTACAATGCCACCAAAGCATCATATACTTATTTGGCAGTTTTCAACTCAACAACACGTGGAATCAAGTGGTCATGTATGGAATCTATCAAGATTCTCTTTTCCTTGGCTTCATTCTTCTTATACTTGGCTTTCTCCTCAGCGCCCTCTGACTATGGAATGACTTCCTTCACATGATCCTAAAGTTCATTTTCTTCCAATACCAAGAGTAACATGGTTTTCCAAGATCTGCAATTAGTAGCACCATCCAACTTGTCTTTAACTTTGAGACTTGGCACCATTTTGACAAGAGATCAAAAACCGATCAAGCTGTTGAATACTATCTCTTAGGTTGACTTCAATGGTTGATCTTTCAACAGAGCTTTGATACCATGTTGAAATTCTATGATAAGTGTAGTAGAATACAATTTTCTGCCAGGTAATTACTTCCTAATGATTTTCAACCAGTATTTTATGCCACTACTATCATTGAATAATTACACTACAAAAAATCTCAACAGTAAATGCACCGGAAATAGTAAAGATCCTAGAAAAACAAGCATGCACAAAAGAGAATATTTTTACCATGGGAAACCGAACCTTGGAAGAAAACTCAACAACTTTTCTGAGGAGAAATTATTCTTCAAGAAGGTTTACAAATGAACTATTTGTCTAGAAATCTGTGCCAATATCCAAGTCAAAACACCAGTCAAACCTGGTCAAAATAGCAGCAAGTCAACGCTGGTGAAACCAACCAAAATAGCCAAAAGTAAATGTTGATAAAATAGTCAATTCCTACAGTCAACTTCAGCGCTGCGGTCAACCCCGCATGTGTGAGCTGCGGCTGGTCAAATTGCGGTCAAATCTACACATGCGAATATGTACAACTGTGGTCAATTCTGGTCAAACAGTCTGGTCAAATCTCCATCAAGCAACTTGGTCAAAAGTAGTCAAACTCGGCCTTCCTTCACACGTGTCTGTCCAAGAGAGATAAAAAAATGATGATGAAGAAGGATGAAGAATTGCTCTTGCTTGATGGTCAAATGAGACGTCACATCAACTTATTTATACATGTTAAGGGGGGTGACAACCCAAAGGACACGTCCCTTCACTGACTGGCCGACTTGTCTTCTTCCTGGGCCGACTTGTAGCCATGTGGGAATACCTTCCGGTGCTACACAAAAATCAACCATCATCTTCAAACCACCATGTCAACAATTTGTGGCCATTGAAGTACAAAAACTTCGGATACACAGAAAATATGTATAAATAATTTATTAATAAGATGAATTTACAGATGATGTTGATTTACAATGGGTTGCCTGGCTTATATACCGCCATGGACACCCTTTAGGAAAGGGCATGATCTTATGATCGTGCCCTTTCGCCTAACTAAAACTAAATTAAATAATAAACCTAATATTAACTCATTTTTACATAACATTGCCTTCCTCTCGAAAGAATGCTTTGTCCTCAAAGCATAAGTAACGACGGATGTTGTTGAAGAATGATTCGTTCTCCCAGAAAGCGTCTTCTTCGGGTAAGTCCTTCCACTTGATCAGATACTCCAAGATGATCAAAGTCACACACTTTAAAAGATCTTGGATTAATCTCTCAATTCCCGCTTTTTGGAGATGTGGATATCGGTATGGCTTGATGTTGATGGGGTTTGACTCTGTTTTAACTTCTGTTCTACGCTCAATTTCTGTATTAGGCGGCATCTTCATAGGTAGGTCTTGAATCTCTGGTGATTCTTCTCTGGTCATATTTGCAGATAACATTTCTAATTGGTGACATTGTACTACATAAGCAGGTGCTCCATTTCGACTCAGCTTCATCATCTGGGATGATGATGTAACTTGATTTCCTGGTGGTTGAAATCCGTGTAGCTTGTACTTCTGACCTCCCCATTTAAATTTTATAAATTGTACTTGATGGTTGGCGGCATAAGTACCTAAAGTTCGTAACCATTGGATACCTAAGACTACATCTACTCCTCCTAACGGTACTGTGAAAAACGGAGACTCTAAACTGAAGTCTTGAATCTGCAATTTAACCTTATGGCATTTTCCCACCTTTTCAATCTTCTTACCATTAGCTATCATCACTTTCATGTTTGGTAAGGGAAATGAAAATATATTGAGTCTTTTTGCCACGGTTGCATCTAGAAAATTGTGTGTGCTTCCAGAGTCGACGAGAACCACTACATTGTTCTTCTTTATGTGTCCTTTTAACTTTAAGGTCTGAGGTTGTGATATACCTGTCATAGCTGATAATGATACTTGTGGAATACTTCCATCATCCAGTTCTGGTGAAAATTCTGGAGTGTCTTCTGTGTCTTCTACGTCATAATCTTCACTGTTTGAATCATTGGTTGCTTCACAATTATATAGATTCTTTGGTTCTTTTCCTTTAGCACATCTATGTTTGGGGTCCCACTTCTCACCACAACGTTTACATTTACCCTCTTTTATCCTTTGCATTTCCACATTAGATTTTTCATCTTCACGACGATGTGGTGGAACATATCTTGTATTATTTGAGTCCACATACTGGGGTATCCTTCGTTTTGCATAAGCTTTTTCCGCTGTTGACCAAAATATTGGTTCGGCTTTCTTTTCGGCTGTTTTTGCTTTTCGTCTTGCTTCTTCTATAGATGTAATATCATGCATCTCAAGTTCTGCTTGTAAATGGGTTTTGAGTCCTGAGATGTATGACTGAATTAGACGAGATTCTGATAACCCAGGTACTCGTGTTACTAAGGTCTCCCATTCTTGAGTGTATTCATCGACACTTCCTTTTTGTCGTAGTTTGATGAGTTTTGAAAAGAACTCTTCTTCCTTTACACCTTGGAATCTTTTGAAGAATGCATCTTTAAATTTCCTCCAGCTAATGACATGTGTTGTCTTTTTCCACCACATATACCAGTTATATGCTTCTCCCTCCATTTTCATGGACGCATGTCTGAGCTTTTCGTCATCGTCAGTGATGTCATATATCTCAAAGTATTCTTCTGCTTTATTTATCCATGCAACATTGTTTTTTTCGTTTCCATCGAATTTAGGCATCTCGACTTTTGCCCTTCGCTGGTATGTTGCCACTGGTTGAGCGAAAAAAGGGTGTTGATTGGTAAAGTTATCCCAGAGTTGCTTGTTTGTAAAGATTGTGTTACTTGCTTCTTGGTGGGGTGTCGCTGATTTTTTTGGGGATTCTACCTTGTCATGAGGGTCTGTGGACTTAGTTGAATCCGACGAGACGTGTTCTTGATTCTCTTCACCTTCTTTTAATAGCTCTTCGGGTGTACAATTCGACTTTTTACACAGAATTTTCAGCATTGTTAAGACTTCTCTGAAGTTTACTTCTGTTTGGACATGTTGACTTTCCATCTTTATCTCTATTCGATTTGTCGTATCTTCAAGATTTTTGATTTTGTTCGCTTGCTCACCCAGCTTGCTCTCGACTTCATTTAATCTTTTACTGACCTCGTCGTGGTTGTTATTTATCTTTTGCTCTGCCTCCAACAGCCTTTTTTGAAAATCCGCCATTGTCATTGTCGACATTGAGCGGGTTTGCAGAGGCGTGTATATATTTGCCAACTAAAATATTTTTCCTTCCCTTTTTTTTTTTTTTAATAATTAAATTAAATTAATTTAATAATTTAATTTAATTAATATATATATTTTTAATTATAAATTATAATAATTATAACTTATAATTATTAATTATTATATATAAATATAAATTCTAAAGTTATAAATTATATAACTTTTAATTAAATTATATATATATAATATATAATTAAAATACGATATATATATATAACTAAATTAAATTACGTATTATATATAACATATATATATATGATTATATTATATATTATATATATATTTTTGATATTATATATAAACAACCGTCATATATATATATATATATATATTATATAATATACCTCACCTTATATTTATTCCAAACTCTCTGTCGACTGTCGAAATACCACCGCAGATTTTTTTTTTTTTTAAAGGATGCTGTTTTTTTAAAAAAAAATCGTGAACCGGTTGACTGTCCAACAGAATATCGAAATACCACCGCAGATTTTTTTTTTTAACGGACGCTGTTTTAAAAAATCGTGAATATCACCGCGGATTGCAACGGATTGGGTGCAGAGGCGTCGGCCGGGTGCTGAGGACTGCGGACAGGTGCGGACAGCAGTTTACCAAAAAAAAAATACCCAAACCTGAGAGCTTCCGATTCCCTTCTCACCCCCCGAAAGACCTCGAATGAAATCGCAGATAATTTCCAACACCGAGAGCTTGCGATTTTGTTTGAGGGCGAGAGCTTAGCCTTAGCAAGCCTCTGAGGAGCAACTTAATTTCAAAAACCGAGAAATATGTCGCGAGGGCAGTGGGGTATGGGTGACAGAGGGAGCTGTGGTAGGGCCACAACAGTCGCAGGGTGAGGCAATGAGAAACAGGGACGTGGAGTGCGGCGTATTGTCAGCAGGTGACAGGGACGGTGATGGCAACAGAACAGCGAGGACTTGCAGATCGATTGCAGCGGACAAGAAGGGGTTGCAGACCGAGGGTCGTAGGCTCCGATACCAGATGAAGTACAAAAACTTCGGATACACAGAAAATATGTATAAATAATTTATTAATAAGATGAATTTACAGATGATGTTGATTTACAATGGGTTGCCTGGCTTATATACCGCCATGGACACCCTTTAGGAAAGGGCATGATCTTATGATCGTGCCCTTTCGCCTAACTAAAACTAAATTAAATAATAAACCTAATATTAACTAATTTTTACATAACAGCCATCTTTAAACCACCATCAAAGAGCACTTCCATTTCACAGAAGACATCAGCTTCTAGCCAGATTCAGAGTTGTTTCAAGAGGTTCTTCAAGCCAAGTTTTAGAGTTGGTGGTCAGCCTTAAATTACCATGAGTAGAAGACTTTGGTTTCTACTACTCCATTTGGTTTGTGGTCTTAAACCACCAGATTCAGAGAGTACATCCAGCTATTGGCTGTTATCCACCTCTATATTTTAGTTCTCTTCTTGGACTCACATATACTCTTTTGGATTAAGGGGTGGGGATGGGAATGGGCGCGCGGATGTTGGAAGCATATTCCTTAGGGATTATGAAAAAAGAAGACAAAATCTGCAGGTGAACATGAACAGACATAGGGAATCCAAGAGACTACTTGGAAGATGAAACCAAGGGTCATGAATTTATATATTTATGTGTATCATATGAATGGGAAATGGATCTCATGCTTTATCTTGTGTCTCTTTCAATTTAATAAGTCTAACATACACTAATAATAATAAAGAAATACTTAAATCCTTAATGGAATTCCTTGAACAAAACTAATGGTAGTTGGTGATTCATCTACAATGACTCTTCTTCTGAGGTCTAAGACCTCTTCTTCTTCCTTGCCTCAAAACTAGTTTAATTTACACCACAACCTAGTTTAATATATTAGCACCTACTGACATAATATCTGTTAGTTTCCTGTGTTAGCACGTAAATTCATAAAATCTGCTGAGACAATAGGACATAAATTCATACTTTCTTCAATGAGGTCTCAGCTTAAGTGCTATATTGATGTCATACATGAGATACAGAACAGTAGCTACTTGAGAAATTGGGATTTGAGCAGGTCAGGTTTTCCACATACAAGAGGTTGTTTATAGATAGCTGCTACCATATTCGTTGAGAAAATTGGCACATAGGTCGTTATTACCAACTTCGTTGAGAAATTTGGCACAACATCACAGTTGCATTAGCCACAGAGAATAGTTAGAACCTTGCAACAATTCTAGGCTCTCGGTGTTGTGCATGATACAATATTTCCATACTTGGTTATTGAACCATGGGAATACTGAATTCTAAATATGAAAATTGAACCATAATAGTATAGTAGCAGATTGACAGTTAACTACTTTGCTGAGCATTTGAAATGAGTTCTTACTTTCAGAAAATTATTTGACTCAAATTTTTATCAATCTCAAATTCTTGCAGTCTTATCAGTCAACAGATAGGACGGCTATATGTTCCAACGAAGGGTTGAGGGATGTCCAGGTATCCCTTACATTAGAAGATGCACCCATCTGGTGGGTCATGTGTCAGTGTTGTTCGGCAGCCATCCCCTTTGTCAGTGATGTTTCCTACTGTATCCACGTCTATGGGTTACAGGAAAACGCAGTGGGCATGTACTCGTGGTACACTGTTTGACATGCAAAAGCACTTCAAAACATATAAACAAAATTGCCATGTGAGCTTATATAATATATTCATAAAATACAGCTTCTATGGATGGCGACTATCCATAAACCATACCACCTAGCTTGACATTTTTACAGCTGATTCACTGAAAATGAAAAGTTACATGGATGGAATGAGCAAAGGGATGGGAAAAAACATTACCAGGATTAGTTTCTAGCATTTCTAGATTCTCAGCTCCTATATTGAGGAAAAATGTCTCCTTTGTAAGATGGAAATGCCTTGATGAACTGAACGGAAGCATAGATAACTGCTTTATATCTTTTTTTTGGTAGGTGGTATCTAGAGGAATTGGCAACTGAGCCAGGCTCGTACTTGTGTGATATGGGATCGATTCCAACTGCTACCACTAAACCTCTAGGTGAACCCATGCACGCCCCAATGCACAGCCCTCAAGGCTAGCTGGGGGGATTTGAACCTCGAATGACATATTTCATAGACGATTCCAAATCGAGCTACCCCGTGGGGGCTCTTTATATCTCTTTATTATCTCCATAGTGACTTTCAATTTCTTATGGGTTTGTTTGACATTTTTATCAATGTCAGTTGAGGGATTACTAGATCATCCTTAAGACTCATGTATTCCAAACTTTCCCCTCTGAATGATCATTCGGTCTGTTTTGACATTTCATAGCGTTGCATAAATTATAAGTCGCACTTGCGGTTTTACTTTTTAAAGCAAAGCATGCCTTTACCAAGAGTTTTCATAGCTTGCCTAATTTCTCTGTTTGAATATAAACTGTGGTAGTTTACATAAAACATTAGATACATCTTTAAACCCATGTATTCTTATTTGGTGAATTGTGCAAATGTTTGCAACCAACAGGTATGCGTTTAACAGTTTTTATGTGTTTGTAATACTTTATGTTATTGTATGAAATATTTCAGGATGGAAATACACCTTTGGATCTTTGTTTGCACTCTGGGAGAGATATTAGAACATATGAATTGATAAGGTTGCTGAAGACATTACCGAAGGCTAGGTTACAAAATGGCAATAATTTGCAGACTCTGAATGTAAGAAAAACTCTAAGGTAGTCAATTTTGACGCAGACGTCATTTTTCTTCCACAATAATTCTGAACCTGTTTCTATATTAAAAATGAGCAGATATCTTGCTTCAGCTGTTTAATTTTCTCTGCTTTTGAAGAATGTAAAATTTTGACCTTAGGAAAAGTTGAGAGTTTGCTGTTTTGATTGAAGGAAAGTTGCCCCTAAAAGATTATAGTGGAATTGAGGTTTCATGTTCAGTTTGGTTGGAGGAACACATTATATCCGTATGTTCATCAATGAGTGAAGTGAACTTTATGATCACTGTTGGAGAAGAGATGGGAAATCCTTATAATTAATTAAATGTCGTCATAATAACTACTTATGGATAGGGTGTTTAAAGTTGCCGGTTGAAAAGTCGTGTGATATGGGTAAAAGATGGGGACCATAATACCCATTTTTTCCAGCAATATGCCACGCAACGGAGGAATAGAAATACCATATGGGAAATTAAGACCGAGTCTGGTGGAAGGGTTTTCAAAACAGAGGATATTCAAAGAGAAGCTTTCAAATATTTCGAAGTTATTTGCAAGGAATGTATTTCTGTGGACATTCATGTTGTTTTTCCACGACACTAGAGAATCTAGGTTAGTGTCTTAGAATCTCTGACACAACCAACTCAAATGCCACAACAAACTACTTTGCACAGTGAAATAAACACAACAGTAAATCAACCAGTGCACAAATAGACAATTTTTTACAAATTTTCAACAACCCAACTTCATTATATTATCAATCTATAATACAACTGTTTAGAGTTCTCGTACCAGGGATCATGGCCTTCATACAATCACTGATATAATACAAACTAGGGTTTGGTGTCAACAACTATGACAACCAATCTAACCTTGAACAAGATACCACTGACTTACTAGCTGATGTAGTGCACCTCACAACTCCACTTGGTTGTACCCTGAACATATCTGCTGGTCCGTCTGCTCCCAATCTGCAACAACACCAATCTACCTCTATCAATGAATCTTGCTCCTTTAGGTCACTAAACACAACTCACCAATTTTCCCTCTAGCGAATCATTAGTCCATCAACGAATCAACACATAGGGTTTTCTTGTGAGTTTTTCACAACTCTGTTTGTAATCAACTCCTTAGCTGCTCACTTGCTGCTCCTCTACACTTTGGGACTTCTTCCCTCTATTGCCTTCCTGTGTTTCCCCAAAGAAGTCAAACTTAGGGCATGGAGGCTACCACTATCACTGTCAAACGTCCTTCTCCAACAATCAACTTAGGGTTGATTCATAAGCATACTTGGCTGCCCTTATTCCTCCAAGAACCACTCTTAGGCTTCACTTTCTCTGCCCTTCTTACAACTATCAAAGTCCTTCTCAACAAGCTGATCTAGGGCACCAAGAATACCTTGTTGCTGCCCTCCAAACAGAGCTTCAGATGCCGAACAAAACTGTCCTAACTAGGACCTTATCCACTAGCAACAAAATCAACTTGAAGACACCATACAACATACCTTTTTACACTTTTCTGGGTTTGTGTATCTGTTGTAGGATCTCGGCCTGGTTAGGGTTTCTAACTGTACATGTCATCCCTACTAATTTGCGCCAAGAACCTCGCCTCTAGTTGCAGTCTACTTCCTTCTTCAAGCTTCTTCCTTTCGCTAGCATCTAGGGTTGTTTCTAGCCCACTGCTAGGATTTTCGGCCCCTTCCAATCTGAAGTTTCCTGGCTCGGCCCTCTTGCCCAGACAATACAAATTTGCGGCTTGATCTTAGAGGGTTATACCATCAAGAAACTCGCACAAAAACAACCTAGAATGTCCCTTCAAGTCACGACCCGCACTCCTACCAAACTCGGCTCCTAGCAGAAACATAAATAACCCAAAACAAGTCTTCTTTCCTCCTTCATTGAGCTCCAATGGTCTATGGCCTCTTTCAGAGATTTCTTCCTTATGATTCATTGCACTTGGATGGTGTAATGAGGCTCCTCCTCTCACATATTTATATGTTTTTCTAGGGTTAACGACTAGCCCCTCCAAAGGTTCTTCTCAAGTCAAGGCTGACTTGAATCTCCAACCATTTAGCCCACATGAAACACATAAAAAATATTTTCTCCACAATGACAAGGGTTGTCTTGGTGCTTGAAGCAGCCCCTTGCTCCTCTAAGGGTGCTCTATCATCTCCAAGTGCCAAATCATCAAAATCAAGCTTTGTTTTTGGGTCCACTCCTTTGGGTGCAAAACCCCCACCTTGGGTATTTAGCCCACAAATGACTTTGTGGTGCCAATGTCCTCCACAACCCGATACCCTAGGGTTTGGAGAACCTCCCAAGCTACCAATCTCAACAATTCATAATCAATTATGGTTTATTGATGCATATCCTGCTATGTTCTCGGCTAAAGCTAATGCTATTATGGGTTAGTTTGTCACGTTGGATGAGATTTCCACGATTCTTTGCTCTTTCTTGCGAGACAAATGCCCTGGGCCAGATGGGTTGACGGTTGAGATTCATTCATTTCTTCGACATTATGGGCATGGATTTATTGAACATGGTGAAGGAGTCTAGACGCTCTAGATAGGTTGCTAGATCAATAAATTCCACTTTCATTGCTCTTATTCTGAAGTCGTCTCACCCTACTTCTTTCAAAGATTTCCGATCGATCTCTCTATGCAATATCACACATAAGTTGATTTCTAAGATCATTGCTTTCATGATAAAAGAGACTTTATCTAATTATATTTCCATGGAGCAGTTCAGTTTCCTTCGGATTAGGCAAATCCTGGATCTAGTTGCAATGGCACAGGAATGCATTCACTCCATTTGGACGAAGAAGAAAGATGCACTGGTCCTGAAACTGGATTTACATAAAGCCTACGACTACATATACTGGACATTCCTTCGGACGATTCTTACCAAGATTGGGTTATCCCTGGACAACATTGACTAGATTATGGCACCTGTAACGTCGGTTAATTACACAGTCTTGATTAATGGGGTTCCTTTGAACTTCTTTTGGGCTTTCATAGGCCTTCGATAAGGTTGCTCATTATCTCCTTTATTGTTTCTACTGGTTATTGTTGGTTTGAGCAGAAAGCTATGCTCGTGATGGTGGATTCTTCTGCGGTATGCAGGTAACTAAAAGGGTCTCTATTTCTCATTTAGTGTTCGTAGATGATGTGCTTATCTTTGGAAAGGTCTCGTTGTCCCAATGGAGTATTTTACATTCAATTATTACAGGGTTTAGAGATGCGTCGAGATTATATCCTAATTGCCAGAAATCTATATTGATCCAATCCTCTGACAACATCGAGGAGGTTGCTGAGATTGCAAAACTATTCAGCGTGGCTACTTCTGGCCTTGAAGTGGGTTTCACATACCTGGGTTTCAAGATGAAGCCAAATAAGTATCGGTCCATGGATTGGCAGTGGCTCTTGAATACATTTGAGAAACGTTTATCACTTTGGTCACATCATTGGCTATCTGTGGGTGGCAGATACATTCTCATACAATTGATTCTCCAACACATTTCAGTGTATTGGATGCACCTGTACTATGAAAATTCCTACACTAAAGGGACCCGTACTGCAGCAAATCTGAATTTACTTCACCTACTTGATTTTTAAAATTATATTCATCAAGTTATTCTTCTGAACACTGAAGCAAATTACTTATGCAACCTACACTAAATTAAATATTTGATTTCATGAAACAGAAAACAGAGCAAAGAACAAGATACATAGGACACACTTATTTTAGGACACAATAGTCCCCGGAAAAATCCAATGCGGGAAAACCGGTGCAACAACTTTGAGGGTTTATTATTATGCAGGAGAAAATTATGAATACAAATCTAGGATGCTCTGCTAGCAATCCTTTAAAGAGAAAACACTGAACAAAAGACTGATAAAATAATCTCACCCTGTCACTTGAGAAGTGGTGACTGATCCTCAGCTCTGGGAGGCTCTGCGTCACCTTCTGATGGCTTCTACGTCAAAACTGCGTCACCCTGGGCATCTTTTGCATCACCCCTCCTGGGTATTACACTGCCTCTCTACTCTGGATCTTTTGTTGGCTGAGAATTCGAATTTCATGCCTCCAGTCTCACACCTTGGCTTTCGGCACCTGAACTTCGAATTCCCTCTGCAGAAACTCGACTTCTCCTCACTGACTGCGCTGCCTCTGCGTTAGCACTGCATAGGCCAGCGTCAACCTTCCTTTGGACGTCTTCTGTCCTTTCTCTGCCTTGTATTCTCCGGAAAGTCCTTCTCCTGGAATCTCACTGCCTCTTTGCTGTAAGATCTCCCCAATCGATTTTCCTCTTGAGAACTTATCAGCTCTGAAAATCAATTTCCTCAATCTCTGTGTGTGTTTCTAAATGAACCCGAAGCTTTCTTTTTATACTTTTCTCGTTGAGACTTCAATGGTCGAGATTAAGTATCTAGTCAACTGCTAAGATTAAAACTTGACTTGATCCACCTTCTAGATCATTCTCACTCATATTTTGATTAATACCCATTAATACTTCAATTTTCCTGGGTTTAGACTTAGGAACCCCATTAAAAATATTAATTATTTTAATAAAATACAATCCGGGTAGAATTTCACCAAACGGTTTCTAGGTTCTTTAGAACTCACGTGCCTTAGCCTTTCCACCAATTTTCATGGCTAGAGCACATCCGATGCTTCCAAAACCTAACATTTACTTGTTACTGCATAAGATCATCCAGAGGATTAAGGTTGTTCTTGCAAATTTCCTGGTGTCATAAATTTCATCTAGTTAGTATAGATGCCATTTCGCGGGGGAAGGAGTCTAGTGGTTGGGGTTTATTGGATCTTAAGATTTTTGGTTGGGCTCTGTTGTCGCTCAGATTGTACATTGGGACAACAACTCAGGTCGGGGGTTGTCACTCTGATCCTTGAACTCTTCGTTCTAGCTGTCTTCCAACAACAGGGTATGGGGGGTAGTCCCTATGTAAATGTGAAGATGAAGGACAAGTTGGCAACCAACGAGTCCGGGAGACACGATTGAATGGCCTAGCTAATTGGTTAATTTTAGCAAGATTTAATGATTAGATTAGATTTGAATGTGAGACTAGTGCCTTATGGAGTCAACTTCTTGCTTGTTACCAATTAAATGCAAAGTAACCAAATGAACAATCGTTGCTTGGATGCTTCACTAACCTAGATGAAATGCAAATCCTACAAGCAAGGTGAAATGCAAAGTCTTGGTTGATTTTAAGTTAGATGCCTATTCTAAATGTAACCTTTCTCTTAATTGTTTTGGAACTAGCCTCTAGAGTAGGTTGTGGGATGGAAGCCAATGGGAACCAAACAAAGGCTTGATTAACGATACCTCTCATTGTGTTCCAACCACTCGGTGCCTCCGGTGCTGAAAAGATTGTGGCTTTGACGACTGCAACGTCACCATGTTAACCACTAAAGAGTTTCTGGACTCCTCAAGTTAGATGAGAAAGGTGGTTCTATCTCTCTATCAGCCAAGCTTATGTGAAGCATAAAAACTGATAGCTTGTTGACTTAATGTAAAAATACACAAGAGGTATTTAATAATAATAACTTATTATATATAAAAATGTATAAGTGATTAATGTTACAATGAGGATCCACATATATATACCTAAGCAGGTGTCCTTTCGTGACTGGGCATGTCTTTTAGACATGCCTTTTCACTTAACTAATGACTTCTTAACATAATCACTACTTGATTACTTAGTATTTATATTATTTATATTTATTTATTTTGTTATGAATTATACTGAAGCATAAAAACTGATAGCTTGTTGACTTAATGTAAAAATACACAAGAGGTATTTAATAATAATAATTTATTATATATAAAAATGTATAAGTGATTAATGTTACAATGAGGACCCACATATATATACCTAAGCAGGTGTCCTTTCATGACCGGGCATGTCTTTTAGACATGCCTTTTCACTTAACTAATGACTTCTTAACATAATCACTACTTGATTACTTAGTATTTATATTATTTATATTTATTTATTTTGTTATGAATTATATTCATAACATAGCCCCTTCCTTCAGAAGCTTTGTCCTCAAAGCTTGTTGATGAGAGGACTTGATCTCTTATCTACCATGAATGTTTTCTTTTCACTTGACCGCTAATACTTTCTTCATTTGACTGCGTCATTGGTAGTTCATCTTCTATGATTTGCTGGTAACTCTGATTTGAGTCCAGGGTTATCGTTTTGTTTGTTTGTTTGTTTTAAACTCTATTTTTTTATGATAATAATTTTTTTTTTTAATAATAATAATATTTTCATATAGTTTTTTTTTAATATATATATATATATATATATATATATATATATATATATAATACAAAATAGTCATATATTATAACTATATAAATTAAAATTAAAATTTGAATTCAATGCTCCCGAAATCCTGTCCGAAACACTGCGCAGACTTGTCGTTTGGGAGCATGTTGATTGACCATGTTATGAATCGAGCCAATCGGTGGTTCTAATTTCTAACATCTAATTTCAATATGGAGCAACAACACAGAAAACAAATTTTGCAGGACGCTGAACTCAACGGATGGAAAGAAGGAAGGTGTTCCGATGGTAAGATGTCTTCGTATATATCTTGTATTCGTCTGCGCGTGCCCCAAATGATGACACAACCTATCCAGAAGTTTCGGATATGACACTTTGATGACATTTCTTTTATCAATCGAATGCTTGTTGCAAATTTTTCCCAGCGGATTTTTACAGATGGATGTACCAGTGAACAATGCAAGGTGCAGTGGAGGCGGCTTACACAACGGTTTATGCCGTGGTTGAACTCAGTGACACCAATCTCCCCTATTTGTCGAGCGAAGGTTGGATTCCCTACACGTGGAGAGGCGAAAGAAAAAACTATAACGTGGTTGAATTCAGTGACGCCAATCTCCTCCATTCGTCAGGCGAATGTTGGATTCCCTACGCATGGAAAGGCGAAAGAAAACATTGTAACAGGAATAGTTGGTTGCTTGTTGTTGCCCCCAATTTCTACATAAATATGGCGTTTATAGGCGTTGATGTCTTTCGCAGTGGGCAAGTAAAAGGCATTGTTGCGGTCCATTGTCAAGGGTTCTGCAAGCTTCACTAAGCTCTTGTTCAGCATAGGGCATGAATATTCATGTACAGTTGGACAATATAAATAACTGTCACTGTTGTCTTTCGTATGAGTTGCTTGGTGTAAATTCCTTTCTAAAAATCCATTTTTCCCATGAGAACCAGACTTGAAGCATGAGGAATTTTCAAGCCCCTGCAACCTTGCAGCTGCTGGGCATTTTGTCTGCTTTTTTGTCAAGTTTTGCAATCATATTCATTCTATAAATGTGTTTTAATTCTAATAATTGACTATCACAACCATCATATTCCCTTGGAGGACATGTACTGTTGTCATCACTATTAGCCTCCCAATCTGGTAATCTATCTACAAGGTCTCTTTCTGCATCATACTTTTCTTCTAATGCATGAATCCATTTCTTAGTGTGCTTCCTAGATTTCTGTTTCAGTTGCTTTACAAATTTGCTAGACTTCCTGGGGCTACTAATTATAGTCTTAGCACTAATAAAAGAGCCACTGTGAGATTCACGTCTTGTATCGGTTACATTACTTGTGGAGTTTATTGAAGGTACAACAAAAGATCTTGACTTTGTGATGCTCGAAGAGCTTTCTTTTTGAGCTACATGGAACTTTTGGAAATTTCCTCTGTGGGAAGATGCATCTACTTGATGAATATCAACTTCAGTAGAAAATGAAACCTTTCCACCAATTTGATCCCGCAACAGAATTGTTCTTCCCTGGATTACATTTTCAGCGTCCTCAAGTTCCTTTGTTTGTACCCCCTCCTCAGATGATAACCAAGAGTTCCCATCGATATCTAAGTAATCATTTTGATCGTCAATCATAGTTTTTTGTGACTTTTCATTGCGGTCGTAAGATAGAAGTTCATTCTTCAAAACATTCGCTTCTTCTGATTCTGATATCTATTCATCTTCTTGTTTCTCAAGATAGTCCTCATCTTGGTCTTGTTTCGTTTCTTCATTGTCGATATCATCTAACTTATTGTCGATTTCCCTTCGACATGCTTTAACTTCTGCGTATAATTTTTCTAAACGCTGAAATGCTTCTTGAATTTTACTAAACTGCTCAACGCATTCAGGATGTAAACGTAATGGAATATTGTGTGGCGAACTACGTTCAAAGACTCGCATGATTATATTGTGCGCCATGGCTCTGATACCACTGAAGCATAAAAACTGATAGCTTGTTGACTTAATGTAAAAATACACAAGAGGTATTTAATAATAATAATTTATTATATATAAAAATGTATAAGTGATTAATGTTACAATGAGGACCCGCATATATATACCTAAGCAGGTGTCCTTTCGTGACCGGGCATGTCTTTTAGACATGCATTTTCATTTAACTATTGACTTCTTAACATAATCACTACTTGATTACTTAGTATTTATATTATTTATATTATGCTGAGGTAAATTAGTGCAATAGAATCCTAGAATGTAAATGCAGGATGTAAGATTACTTTTAATGATATTGTTAAATGTCTTGAGTACTTAGCGATAAATCACAACGATAATTTGAAACGATGAAGTACTTAATCAATATGTAATGATGATCTTCACTGAAGAGAGAATGCTCAATGAAACAAGATAGAAAGCGCCAAGATGTTGTTAAGATCAAGACAATTTCTCTTGAAATAATAGTGCCAATTAGATAATGACCAATAACAATAGAGTGCCAATGTGTCAATTAGATACACAAGATAGAGAGCTTAAACACAATTAGCGATTCTTCCAAATTACCACAAGACTATTTCTTATCACGACTATGATTATCAATTGACTTGAACAACAAGGATGTAAGGAACAAATGCCAAATGAATTTAAATGACTGTCAACAATTTTTGACATCACTGCAATGTTTATGTCAGACCTTAAGCAACATATATTAGGCCTCTGATTTTTATGACAACCCTCAAGAAGTGAAAAGATATGCAAATAAATGCAAGCCCAACCAATGCCAATGATTTTCCAATGATGAAATATGCTTGCAATTCAATTATTATGCCACCGTTATTTTATTTTAGATGGTTGTAGCAAACATATCAGATCTGAAAATTTCTTAACAGTGCTCAAAAAATAATTTATATGCAATCAATTTAACAACAAGATTAATGTTCAATGCCTTAAGTGACTTGTTAATGAATTTAGACTTATTTTATGTGTGTTTTATGCCCTGAATACACTACTGTAACAATTATATCAAACTTGAAACTTTCATATCGGACCTCTGCAATTTCAAATCAGACCTTGAAAATTATATGATAGCCAACATAAAACAATAAAATTGATAGATCAAACCCTTGTAATTTATTTTTGATGCCTTGTATGAGTTATTAGCTTAATGTGTGGGTTCTTTAGGCTAGTATTATGATGATTATGCCATTATTATATCAATATACCAAATCTTATATAAATTAAACAGTCAATTAAAATGAGATATGAAGGGAATAAAAACAAACCCCAAGGCCTAATGGCCTATGCCAAGTTTGGAGATGTGAGAGAAATCACATGCACTCACAAAATGTTAGCTCAAAACCCAAAGATCAGACCTTTATGACTTCTGCAAGTGGTTTTAGGTGGATGTAGCAAACATATCAGATCTGAAAATTACCTAACAATCCACAAAAAATCATTTCTATGCACTCAAATTCAACTTGAGGTTAATTATAAATGCCTTAGGTGATTTATTGATGAACTTAGGCTAATAAAAAGTGTGCTTAGGCCTTAATTATACTACTGTCATAAATTACTTCAGAATTCAATTTTAGGACAAAGGTGAAATAAAAAGGTTAGAGAGCAAACCAAGAGGCCTTGGGGCCTTGTAGATGGCTAGGAATACTTCCAAAGAAGTTAACCACCTAAAAACACAATGTTAACCCCAAAATCGCTGCAAAACAAATTGTTAGAGATAAAATGCCAATCCCTTGAAGAAACCCTTGTTTGCAATGAGATCTAACTCTTGTAGGGCTTATGGCCTTCTTAATGCTTGTAAAATAGGTCTTGTTGTCACCCAGATTGTATAGGCACCACGACAATGCTCAGGATGGGGGTTTTCACTCTGATCCTTGCCCACTCCGTTCTAGCTGTCTCCCAACAACAAGCTATGGGGGGTAGTCCCTATGGAACGAAGCAAAGGAAAGCAAGTTGAGAATCAACTTACTTGGGAGACACAGATGAGTGGCCTAACCACTTGGTTGAAATTAAGCAAGATTATTGATTAAATTGAATTTTCTATTATGAGACCAGTGACTTAATGTGTTGAGAAATCTAGGGCATGAATAATTAAAAGATTTCTTTGCTTGATAATTGCTTGTGATATACTTTTACTTCTTAGCTTATAGTCTTTTCTTCCTTATTTTATTATTGTGTTCTTTTCATCAAGACAATCGCCAATATGCACAATAAAAGACAAGTGACACAATATGTAGGCTTGTCAGCCAGGGCCAAAACCTCTTACCTCTTGAGAGGAAAACCCGGTCAAAATTCTTCTTCTAGATCTTTAATTGACGAGTACCAAGACCATGACACAGAGCCTTGACTCTAGTATCCTCCCAAGAACCTTGTCACTAACATTGATGCTCTACCTCTTCTCTTCCTCGACTTTCTTCTTGATCTTGAACTGCTCTCCTTGGTTCCTTCTAGAGAAACTCAGTCTCTATCCTTAACACTGCTTCTTCTCGATTTCTCCTAGAGAAACTCGGTCTCTATCCTTCACATTGCTTCTTCTCGACTTCTCTTAGAGAAACTCGGTCTCTATGATTTCACTGGCTGCCTCTAGAGAATCTCGGTCTCTAGATCTCTATCTTGGTTACCCAGAACAAGTATCCAGAAGAATCCTTCCTTTGTTGCCCTAGAAGAAACCTGTTTCGCTTCCCGAGAAGAAACCTCTCTTCGTTGATCCCGGAAGAAACCTTCGTCGCTATTCCTAGAAGAATCCTCCTTCCTTTGCCCATAAGAAACTTCCTTCGCTTGCCCATAAGAAACTCTCCTTATCACTTCTTCGCAGTTCTCTTTGTAGCCCTTCTTCTTCGCACTTCTTCACCGAATGTATGTCGAGTTTTCTTGCTCTAAGTGAGGTCGAGTGTGGCTTATATATACGCCTTTCCTTATGTCCTTTAGGTTGACATGATCACTTGAGGTTAGTGTGACTTCTTATAGCATGTTCTTCCATCGTTGTAGGCCGATCTGAAGAGGATAGGTGACAAGGTCTTGGAGGATACTTTACATAGACAAGTTTGACTCTATACAAAGTGTAACATGACTCCATTACATGACAATGACTTTATTATTTTATGACTAGATGACAAATAATTCCTAAAGACTCTCAATGGGAGTCTTGACTCAAAAACAAAATCTCTTGCTCATGAAACCCATGAAGCAAATCAATACAATACTTTTATTAATATTCTTTACATCTCATTACATAAAATCATAATTACATGTCATTATGAAGACCAAACCTAGTTACACTTTTCAACATAATGGAGTCACAAATACTTGCTTCTTATGAATTGGAACCAAATGATTGGATGGACACCCACTGCTTGAATGATTGACTAACCTATATGATATGCAAATCCTAGGATCTATGTGAGATGCAGTGATCTTGGTAAATTTTAGTTAAATGCCTAGTCTAAGTGTAACCTTTCTTTAACTATTTTGAAGTTGGACTCCAAGATAGGTTGTGGGAAGGAGGCTAACAGGAAGCAGATTAGGGCCTGATTAATGATACTTTCTGTTAGGCTTTTATCACCCGATGTCTCTGGCGCTGCAGAGACTATGGCTGTGACGACTGCAAGGTCACTGTGTTAACCACCGAAGAGTTTCCAAGGCCCCTCAAGATAGATAAGAAGGGTTGTCCTATATTTCTATCAACCTAACTTATGCTAGGAGGTAAATTATTAATGTAAATCTCGATCTAGTATGCTTATGCAAGAGGTTATGAGTGAGATTTATTTTGAGTTAAGATTTTATTAAGTTTAAGTACTTGATTAGAATATTTTTAAGAGTACTTAACAATAGTGAATTGCAGTCTTAGACAAGATAAAATGCGTAGAGATACAAGTGTAAATTTCAACAATATGTCACAAGATACCAAGTGACCCAAGATGCCAAATGCCAAAAATAGTCAATCAAGACACTGATCACAGATTTATGACAGTTTATACCAGCAATACTAGTTCAGAAAATCATATCTTATCAATGTTGTAACAAACAACAATAGTGCATAAACCACTTCAAATGATGAAACTTGCCCAACACAAAACAATCAAATTCTAATGACCAACAACTGTAATTCAACTTGTTCATATCACTTTAAGATGATGTATTCAACAAAATTTCAGATTTGATTTCTTGGTTTACAACGGTAAGTAAAGACAAATCAACAAGATAAAACTATCAAAAATATATGGTCAATATGCCAAAAATTAGCAAAATGCGCCAGAACTTGAAAATTTCAATTTTAGGGCTTTTAGAGAGTTTGACTTAGCAATTTTCAGAACTGATATGTTTATTGCATCAATGAGTTAACAACAAATCAACAAACTAATCAAACCCAAAAATAGATGCCCGATATTTCCAAAAATAGATTTTGTTTTTTGAAAATTGAAAATTTCAGTTTTTGGCCCTTATTAATTATTTGATTTAGAAATTTCAGAATTTATATGTTTATTATAACAGTGAAACAGTGACAGATCAACAAGCTAGAAATACCTAAGACAAACCTTAATATTTCCAAAAATAGTAAAACTTTGCCGAAAATTGATAATTCAATTTTTTGGCCCTTATTATGGATATGTTTCAGAAATA
This sequence comes from Pinus tabuliformis, assembly GCA_031772625.1. Taxonomy (NCBI): domain Eukaryota; kingdom Viridiplantae; phylum Streptophyta; class Pinopsida; order Pinales; family Pinaceae; genus Pinus; species Pinus tabuliformis. Next base: position 357,359,538 of record CM062820.1, on the reverse strand, counting down.
CTGCAGACCTGAATTTCACAGTTATGCAGTAAATTCCAGAAAGCTAAAAAGTTAGCTAGGTCAAATTAGAGATGCCCAAGTGGCCAAAACTTGTGAAAATTAAGATTTTGCAATTTTAAATGATTTTAGCCCATTAATTTGTGATCTTAGGGCTTAGATATTAATGCTCTGAGCACTATAATAAAACTGGATCAAAACAAGGGTTTAGAAGTCAAACCCTAGGCCCAAGGGCTTGAAGATCCCACGGTTGAAAATCATTGATACTTTGGAATCACGTTGCCGCTTGAAAAATATGACTTTTGAGACCATAACCTTGTAAAAACACCAGGTGTTTAGCCTTAAAATTTTCAGATAAGGGTTTAGGGCAGATTAGGGTAAAAAGAGGCCAAGGAAAGACAAAACAAGGCCAAGGAAAACCAATTTGTGGGGATAAAATGGTTGAAATGATAGATTGAGGGTTGAAATGGCAAGAGGAGGTCAAAAACTGAAAACCCGTGTCTCGAATATTTTTTTTTCTTCCGGATCTGAAATTTGCCTTCAAATCTTCAGTAAATGTCCCTACAAAATTGTCTCAAGATTAGATCTTACCCTCAAGGGCCTAGATCTAGCTCTTCTCTCACTTGATTCCTTGATCCAACCTGCAAAATTGAAAATAAAAACACCTAAACCCCAAATATATACAAAATACTAAAAATCCCCAAATCCCAAGTTAGAATTTTTTTTTTCAATTTAGATCTGTAAAATTATTCACAAGATCTACAAATATACAAGGGTTTTAAAAATTTTAAGTTTTTGATAAAAATATGTTTATGGAGTTTTTATTTTTACTTTGAAGAATGGCTAAAAATACATTAGAAACCCCAATGTATACTATAGCCTTAGCGAATATTTAATCCACCATATAAATATTTGGAATCCAAGCAACAGTGATTCCTGCCCAAGTTTGTGAACTTGGACGCCAAGGACTGAAGTACCTTCAAACACTGTGGATTTATCTCAAAATAATTTGTTAGATCACGTGGGGAATCAAACCACCATTGATTAACCCAAAACTATCAATAGTATGGTTCTATCTCCATCTAATGAAAAAAATAAATTTTACCAATATTCAACACAACATAGAGATGCCCGTAATCAAGCCATACCACAAATCAATAAGCAAGAACACCTTGAATTGCACCCCAAAGTCTTTATTATGATTGAAAAATAGCTCCCAGCGAGACAATAGTTACAAAGTTGCTTCAGTAGAAATTTTCTAGCCAAAGATCAAGATGAGTAGAGACTCAACTGACTCTCTAATTTATAGATAAATCCTCCAAATGGAAAAATAATGGCTAGTTTCTTTGATCCTTGTCAAAATAATTTTGACCGTTGATAAACATTTCAAGATCTTTTAATCTTGGCCCTTGATTATTTTACGTTTGAAGAATTTTATAATTTATTATTTAATTCCATTTTAATTAGCTCAAAATTAATTATTTATTGCTAATTTCCTTAAAAATTTGACGTTGAATTAACCACCAAAGTTCCAAATTTTCTTGAAGAAGACAGTATTCCCTTGGTGGAAGACCTTTGAAAATTGATTCTTTTAAGGCCCACAAATTTTCCCACTTGGAGAATTTATTTTCTTAAGACAATTTAACTTGGCTTGAATTAATTAATTTTTTGGCTTAGGATTTAATTTTATTTTGCAAGAAAAATTAATTAATTTACATATGAGGGGATTAATTATTTTTCCAACCCTCTAATACATATGATTTTTCATTTACAAGACTCAAAAAGGGAATACACATTTGTCTTCGACCCTCAAGACGCATAACCCATCTGCGAGTCAATATGATCTAGTAAACCACGTGATTTGTAATAAAATAATTAAGTTGATTAGCTTAAATTATTCCCAAATCACTTTTATATCAGACTCGACTAAAACACTAGGACTCATTCGATAATTTGACAATAAATTTCACCCTAGGTTTGGGGGTTGAAGTTGGAGGTAAAAAAACTCTTCTGGTTAGCCATGTTGAAAAACATAGGTAATCAGTGTGGTTAAAAAACCTCCTAGGATAGAATTTGTCATCAAATTATATGATTCCCTAAGTTGTTACATGGACTCAAGATTTTACTAAGATCATTTACAATATATAACTTTCAGAATGGGATGACCATGACATACAAAACGCTGATATGTGATTTGATCCTTGTTGAAAAAGTTGGCACTTTCGTTTCCCTGGAACTTTGACAATTTGAGTGCAACAAGTCTCAAACACTAGCCTTTTAGGTTGGGTAAGGGCTAGGGCCTTAAGAAAATGAGTTTTCCCCCAATTTGAAAATAAGTAGCCTACAAAAATAGCCTGAAAACTCTAGACGTCTAGAGTTTCTGAGGTCTCTAATGCCAATTTCTTCCTCAATCCTGAAACAAATTTAGAATAGAAATCCAAGTACAAAAAAAAATAAAATTCTAAACCCCAAAACCCCAAATACTATACAAAAAATAAAATGGGTTAGGATTTAAAACACAAGGGTTAGAAAAATAATTTACAAAAAATTATTCTACAAAAATATATTTACAAATATACAACTGTTCAATGTTTGAGAGAATTTTTGAAGAGTAAGTTTTTTATGATAATGACAATAGCTTGATGTATTTCGAAAAATAGGTGTTAACCACAACCTTAGCAAAGTAAGAAACCCACATAAAATTTCTGGTGGCCAAACAAAGTTAGCCTTCGCCACAGTCTGTGAACTTGGAGCCCAAGGGCTGGGGAACCTGCAAACTCTATATATGTCTTAAGAAAAAATGGTTAATTCATACTGCTAGATTCCGTCTGGTCAGCTCATGCAGTCGAATTCACTAAGTTGTAGAGGCTGGTTCTCATTGCCAAATTTCAATATTAATTATCCCTGCAAGCAGACAAAGAAAAAGCCCTCATTCAAAATCAACAAATTTAAAGAGGGAATTAGAAAACAGAGTTTGTAATAATGTGTTGGAGCATAATTGGCAAAGAATATTGCAAAGAGGATTTCATCAGATGGTGGCGGTGCACTCATCATTGATTATGGACAAATATGGAAGGCGTCCACTTCTAATGATTGCTGCAGGAGGAATGTGCATAAGCTGCTTTATTATTGGATCATTTTACATACAGGGACATTTTGATGGGTCTTCTCTTCTACTACTTGCAAGAAAATTATCATTAATTGGTCTTTTGGATTATATTGCAACATTTTCAATGGGCATGGGTGGAATTCCATGGGTCATGATGTCTGAGATATTTCCTTTGAATATGAAGCGTATTCAAGTGTCTCTCACAGCTTGGTTTGGTTCATGGATTGTCACCCTCACTTTTAATTCTCTCTTTTCTTGGAGTTCTACAGCTTCCTTCTTTATATTTTGCATATGGCTTTTCTGAGGTTCATATCATCGCACTCTGTGGCATCCAAGGATCGTATATAATCTCTGTACCTGTGGCTTGCATCTATGATTATAATGGTTCGATTTGTTTTGAAGTTCATATGGTTTGAGGCTTGTATGATTCGTATGGTTCAACCCTGAGCCCCTCTGTGATAGGTATATATATATATATATATATATATATATATATATATGCGTCGTATCAATGCAAAGGCTCGCTTGCATCAGTTACTTGCTGATTCTGAAGTCGAGCTAGAAACATCTCATCTCTGCTCTTAGTGAAAGATCTTTCGAAGGCCGGCCAGAGAAGCAAACGGTGTCACACTCTCCACAGTGTCTCGGCATCTCAGGTTACTCACATCTCCGTGGAAAGACATATTGGTGAGATGGAAGGTATACTGTTAGAAGCAAAGACAAGGGATTTTCTTGGGAAGCACAGAGGATTTTGGTCTTATACAATTGGGCAGCATCAAGGTCTTCGACTTCCCGGAGGACCATGGTGCTACTCCAGAGGATCTTGAAAATCTACAATGCAAGGTGTTGGTGAAGTTGTGTTGGTGAAGTTTTATTGCAGAAGCAACATCAGCGATTTACAGGAGGGACCTTGTACGAAAGGTTTATCCTGGAATGAAGCTATTCTTGTTTGGCATTGACACAAGATTAATGCATGGCATTTATGAAGCTTCATCCTTGGGTGTGAATGAGCTAGTACCCAATGCTTTCAGACGATCCAAGAAGCCATTTCCTGCTCAGGTTCGCTTTCGTTATCATAGCAATCGTGAGCCGCTGCCTGAGGACATATTCATGACAGCCATTAAAGATAATTATGTTGAAAGAAACAAATTCAAGCTCCAACTGAATGCAGAGCAGGTAAACCATCTTTCTCGGCTATTTCTTTCAGCTGACGGCAGCAAACCATTAAGAGATGAGATATATCCGAAGCAACGTTACATAAATGAATATGGAAGTGAATTAGATGAATATAATTTAGCACCCAGGGATCCAGTGATTGCGAGAGATGATTTCATGGCTGACTCGCACTACCGATGCAATGGTCGACAATTTGATGCTTATTAACCGAGAATGGATAAGAATATGATGCAGCAGAACATGGATGGAATTCTTGTGATGAAACCGAACAATGGAAAGATTATCAGAGAAGTGGAGGATCTGAATTCTACAAAGTTTCTCAGCAATTAGTTAAACCATAGTACGTCAGAAAGCAATTTTTTGTTCAGTGTCAAGCACATAATCAGCTTGGTTTCTCCTTGTTTAAAAATCCTAAAAAGAAATCCTAAATTTAGAAAAGAAAAAAGTGTATTCACTTGATCAAATTTCCAAATGATAGCAGTTCGCTGAATATCTGGGAATCCCATCCGCTTAACACCTTTACTGCTATGTGGACCTGCCAAGGAGCATCACTTATGTACGTGTCAGCGCCTGGCAACGTTCATCAAATTAGTAGATCCGATTTGAAATTGTTTCAATCTGATCTTGAATGCGCATCATATGAAGACAAACTGCAGGAACTAATGGTTCAATTGATGAAGACATATCCTTTTCAGAGACAATGTTTCATTGCGTGCCAGATAGCGCTCTCCCTGTGCAAATCAGAAGAGGACTGCGACCCATGCATATCTTTGAGTAACGTGCAAGCAGATGCGCATAGTAAGGAGATTGCCAGTTGTGTAGAAATTGCTGAGTTACAAGGAATTCGGGAGTATGGTTTATTGAACAGGTTACATAGTATCCAATGACACGAAAGATGGACTATAAAAGCATTTGCATTTAAAAATTAAATTTTCATTCAAATGGCAAATGTAAAATAGGAAACCACGCCTAAATTTGAAAGAAGACATCGATCATAAGCAGAAAAATAGGACTTGAGGCCTATTTTTATTTTCTGTTGCGATTTAAAGGAGTTACACCTACAGATTTCATTTTTTGGTCATCAACAGTTTCAAGGGAAGCGTTGTGTTGTCTTCAGAACAATCCCTTAGTTTTAGTGGATCTGTTATCCCACAGATAGTTTATTTAATGTATTGAAAAATCATTTGTTTATAGGGAGAGAGAGAGAATTCTGAGCGCTGGTGGAGAAAAACAGAGCTTCCATTGTACAGTCTTTGACAGAGATTTTAATGAAAATACACAGCTCTGGCTTCTGAGATTCCTGTGGTATGAGATTTAACATTTGTTTCCTCCTTTGTTTCATGTATAGCCTATTATGTGTTCATTTCATTTCATGATCATTTCCAATTGAACAAATGAAGTGTTAAGGTAGAATTCATATTTTGTATGCTCTGCCTTTAAGTTTGTTCATATTTAATGTTTTCTTCTGTTTGACAAGGATTCATCCTCTATGCCCTTGTCAGCTCCTCAGCAGTCTTGCCATTCCATTTAATCTCAATTTGATGTTAAACTTTCTTGCCTACCTTGCCTCAGGAGACAATCTGTGTTTTTGATTACATTTCTCTGTTCAAGCTGTTTCTTTGCCCCATGCAGCCCAGAAAAACCCCATCATTTTATTAAAAACCCTTTTTTTAATCAATTTACTAGCCTAAAATCAGTATTCATATCGGTCATCTCAGCCCTTTGAAGACCTTTTGCCGAGATAGACCCGGAGAGAGCCCTCTCCTGTCCTCGTAGGGCTAGCTACGAGGCTAAGTGGTTTGATGTTGCCTTGGATTTTGCCTTCCTCAGCCTGAGGCAGATTCGAGCGCTAACACATACAATGAATCGGATCACCTAAGATAAGTCCAAAACTTATCAATAAAATGTTCCTATCATCTACAAATGAAATAACAATATATGATATTGAAGCACAATATAGGAAGGCACATACCTAACACGTACCACAAATCAATGAAACAAAGACACCATGAACTGAACCCTAAAGTCTTTTATTATATATTTCAAACGTTCCTAGTAGAACAATGGCTTCACATCAACGTTACAAAATTACATTTAGACCAGAGTCACTATCATTGTGATCCAAATAGAGGAAAAATTCCTTCTATTTATAGAGAATCCAAGTAAAATATAACGGCTAGTCGATTTGATTCCTGTCAAAATAATTTTGACCGTTGAAAATATTTATTTTTGAGGAATTTTCGAATTTCTCATTAAAACCATTTTTTATTAGTTCAAACATAATTATTTTGAACTAATTTCTTCAAAAAATTGACTTTGACTTAACCACCAAGCTCCAAGTGTCCAAGTTTTCTTAAAATTTCCAATATTCTCTTGGTGGGGGACCTTTAAAAATTAACTTCTTTTAGATTCATGAATTTTTTTACTTGTAGAAATTAATTTCTCTAACATTTAAATTTTGACTCTAAATTAATTAATTTTCTGGCTTAGGATTTAATTTTATTTTTGCTAAGAAAATTAATTAATTGACACTTGAGAAGATTAATTATTTTTCCACCCTCAAATATTTTAGCCATGGTCTCTAAGTATGTGGGACCATGCTCTAAAATATTTTTTACATCAGATTTTACAAATTCAACCCTCAAAGGGGGATACCCATTCGTTATTGACCCTCATAATATTTACCCAATTTTGTGATCTAGCAGACCAAGTGATTTGTAATAAAATAATTTAGTCAATTAGCTTAAATTATTCCCATATTACTTTTACAATAAACTCGACTAAAACACTAGGACTCACCTAAGACATTGACGATAAATTCCACCCTAGCTTTGGGGTGAGACTGGAGAGGAAAACTATGTTGATCATCCGTGTTTAGAAACAAAGATAATGAGAGACGAAAAAACTCCTAGGATGAAATTCGTCGCCAAAATCATAGGCTTACCTAGGTTGTTACATAATTAAATGGTCATACTAGCATCATTTACATTACAAATTTGCAGAATGGGTTTACAACGATATCGCAAATTGCTTACTGATGATTTTGACTTTGAAAATTTTCCTTTAAGTCTTTGGATCTTGCTTCCTTGGAATGTTGAAAAAATAGGTACAACAGGCTCTATTGACCAAGAGTTTATGGAGAGCTTTAAATGGTCGTGGTATATGAAAGTGTTGAAAATAACAAGAAGAAATGATAAAAATAGAATCCAGAAATTTTAGTTTAATTTGTCCTTGAATTAAACTGAGAATTAAAATCGAATTCTATTCTCATAGCAACTTGTAAATAGTTAATTAAGTTTAATTAACTTAATTAGCTTAAGAATTCCGAATTGGAAGTCTCTCTGAAGTCATGTATATGTTCTCTTTATTTTATAGGAGTCCAGGATGAGTTAAATATGAGTTGTAATTAGTTAACTCAGTTTACTGAGTTAAGTCCAGTTAAATTAGTTCCAATTTATTTAGGGAACTAATAGTGAGTTAATAGTTAGTTGGTGCACTAATGCATTAACTAGTGTTACTCTAGTTAACTGAAGATTCCCTCATCAAAAACTTATGTATGTCGATTCTGAGAAAGACCTAGTTGAGACTAGAGTGCAGGGACAATGTACTATTTGTTGTATAATTTTTTGAGTTGTACAGATGGTGCATGCAATCAGGAATTGAACCTTGAAGGGATTGCGCAGTTTTGGATGCACTGGTTTCCCTTTAAGATAGGCTAATCAACCATAGGAATTGTGCAAGGAAATAGGGGGCTTGGAGAGCAGAGAAGAGGCCTGGATTTGGCTTGAGCTTGCTTGTGAGCTGGAGATTGATTTTACTGAATGATGGGATTGTTCTTGTGAGAACAAGCATTATATTATCATCTTGGATTTCTGATTAATGCAATACAGATAGTAGGGGTTTTGAGTTGTGGCTTTTCTCGGATACTTATTGTGTTATGTGCCATTGATGTTCTTCCTCTTGTCGATTATTGTTTTCGTCGATCTTTATGGGCTTCCGCTGTAAAGAGTGGATGTAAATTCTTGTCTCTTGTTTTAGTAGATTACATGAGCTTGTGAATCTACAAGAAAGACATCATAAAAGAGAAATATCTAAAAGGCATGTCAATTTTGGATTGGTATGTATGTGAGGATGCTGCTATAAGGAAATTTTTTTACATTTGGAATGACTTTTTAAAGATAAGGAGTTGGCTTTTTGACAACATACATTGGACTTTTGGTAATGGGGGTAAGATCTTAGCTGAAATTGACTCTAGACAAGGCATGCTAGATAACCATATCCTTCCTATGCAGATCTTAGAAGCTCTGCATGTAAATGGTATCTTTTTCCTAGCTCAGGGTTATGAGGGCTTTGATATTTTAAACACTTGTTCGTCGTGGAAAGAGGCCGAGGAGGTTGGCCTTGAAGGTTTTAATGCAGTTAGATGGAATCAATATATCTCCGACTTAAAGATGGCTGGCATATCTATTGGTGGCTGTGAAGATGTCCTGTGCTGGAATGGCTTCCTATGTGATGGCAATGTTGTGGTCTCGGAAGCATATAAATACATCTCCTGTCTATACAATGTACTGTGAATCAACGCTGGTACAGGGCGGTGTGGTGTTGGAAATTTCCTGTGAATGACTTGCGTGGAAAAACCACATTCTCACATGGGACAACATTTGCAAAAGAAGAAACAATGGTCGGGGTTGGTGTATTTTCTTTAGGGACTCGCAAGAGAATGTCCTCCATATATTTCTACAATGCCCCTTTGCTGTTGCAGTGTGGATACAAGTTATGCAAGGCTTCCTGCAGCTTTCAGGTTGGGTTTTCTCCTCGCTAGAAGCATGTTTTAAATGGTGATTCAGTAGGCGTTGGAAACATAGAACTTTACCGTTGTTCATCACCTGGGAATTATGGCGGGCTGGGAATGCAAATTTATTTGAATGATGCCCTATAGACGTTGCTCGAATCTGCAATAACATTCGTGCCCGTTTTGATGAAGGAGATCCGATGCCAAAAAAATATTAAGTTGCCCAGAAATCTTATGAATTGCCATCAGGTGGTGTTCCCAGCAGGATATTTTAAGGGTGCTACCCAACATGGGTGATGTGGTTGCGGGGCTGTGATTATGGTCAATTCAATTGTTCAGATTCAGGGATATTAGTTCGGCGGTAGTGGCACAAACACTAGTGCTGAAATCCTTGCTCTATGGAGACTGCTATACATGGCTAGGAAAATCAATCTGGAACGTATTTCAATCTATGGTGACTCGAGGGTCATTATCCAATGGTGCATAGGAAAGGCAAAACTTTCTTCCCCTAATTTGGCTAACTGGATGCTTCACATTGAGATATAAAGAAAACTTTTACATGCATTTCTTTTGAACATATTTACAGGGAGTTAAACATCATGACAGATATGTCATGAAAGAAAGGTTTGCCTGGTGCACAGGTTTGCCTGGTGCACCAGGGTCTTTTCAGTACAACATTAGACAGCACCAGGGTCTTTTCACTACAACATTAGACACAATGGGGAAATTCAGAATGAAGGCTCGTTCCTTATATGCTGAACTATTTCCTATTGTTATGATGGGTAGTTAGTTTTTCCTGAATATAACTTTGAAGTTAGGGGATGAAAAGATTTACAGTTTTGCTATATATGAACTTTTTTTTGAACATTTTTGAGCTTTAGGCTAGCATAGTTACTACTCACATGGGGTTTTTTTATTTTTCAATATATCCACAGAGGTGATAGTTTATGATGTTATTTTTGATGGCTCGGGGAACAATGGGATATGTTAACTTTCTTGGTTTTTTATGCACCGGACTTTTTCATATTAATATGATTTTCCAGCGGTTTTTTGTTAACTTTCTTGGTATTTTTATGCACTGGACTTTTTCTATTAATATGATTTTCCAGTGTTTTTTCTTTCCTGATTTTTTTTTTTTAATCTTTCCCGGAAAAAAAGGTTTTTAAAGTTCAACTTTTTTAAACAACATTCCAATAAATTTGGTGCTACTATTTCTCCTGAGGTAAAATCAATTTATTTTTATAAAATATAATTTTTTCACAAATTTATAAATTTCCTGAGTATAAAAAGTTCACATTTCGAAAGTTACAAAGATTAGCCAAAGCTTTTATACGAGCAAGGAAAATGTATTAATAAAAGTTTAGTTAAACCATAAAATCATGATTTGAGCTTTAATCTAGTAATGCTAATTTCTTTTGCGCTTCATTTTCATTTGGATCATTGGATTTTCACCTCAAATATTCCAAAGGAATCCAAATATTCCGAAGGATGTTTATTAAGGTAAAAGAAAAGCGAATGACAACTATACATTATGGTGAATAATCTTAAGTTACAAAATATTTAATTTTTAAATGTTATGGTGACTAGTTTTTGAAGCCAGTTGTCTTTAGTAAGATTTTTTTGGAAGATTTTTGGTGGATTTTTCCTGTTTATTTTTTTTTAAATCTCGCAGGAATTTATTGAAATTACAAGTTTGATGGGTAATCTTTGCATAATCGAAGTGCTGTAGGGGTTTTTAAAATTACAAGTTTGATGGGTAATCTTGCATAATCGAAGTGCTGCAGGGGTTTTCAGGGTTCTGAATCTATATATACAGCCAAAAAATCAGTTTAAATAACACACATCAAAAATTTACCTCAAATTTTTCTACTAGATTCCAATGCCAAAAAATCTTACTAAAAACAATTCCCTTTTGAAAGTTATAAAATATTTAATTTATACAAAATTAAGTAAAAACAAATTTATCATAAATGAGTTTTCATCCCTTAATCTTTTCAAGGTACAAAATATTTAATTTACACATGTTATGGTGACTAATCTTTTCCAGTTATAAAATATTTAATTTGTGTAGTGTTAACAAATTCATGTATATCAATGGATTTTGATCCCAATGTTCTAAAGGATGTAAGGCAAAAAGAACAAGCATCAAACGATAACCATATATTATGGCGACTAATCTTTTTAAGTTATAAAATGTTATGGGTTTTCATTCCAATGTTCCAAATGATGTAAGGCAAAAGAAAAGCAAATGATAGCCATACATTATCGTGACTAATATTTTCAAGTTACAAAATATTTAATTCGAATAGGGTGGGAAAAAGCCAAAAAAAAAAATAAAAAAAATAAATAAATGTGTGTGCTACCGTGATCATCATTTTGATTATTCGGTACAATTGAGATTTTTTAATTGAAAGTAGCTGTTATTTGCTTTTTCAAGGGTTTGAACAAAGCCAGTGATTCCTTTATTAATTGAAAGTAGCTGTTATTTGCTTTTTCAAGGGTTTGAACAAGCCAGTGATTCCTTTAAATATTAGATTACTTGTCAATATTTAAATAACGAGTGCCATACGGTTTATTTTTTCATATGGGAATTTTTAGGAAAATTACTTTTAGAAGTTTATTTTAAATGTGCAATTTTTGAAAGTCGTGTCTTTGATGCAAGTGGTTGTAACTCGTGCCTCTGATGAAAGTAGTTGTCATGCCTTTTACATTGGTAATTGATTCTATTATAGGAAATTATTAATTGAATACAATTTTTGATGAGATGTGTGGTTAATGTAGGTTCATACTTTTATTTCAAGAAAAAATTTATTGAAAAATTCAAGGAATACTTCAATACAATTATAAATGACCTTTTGAGTAAGTTTTGAGTAAGTTTGTTGGCATAGATTAGTGTCCTTAATGTGGAGGGATTCAAACTGATACATGAAATTCATGTTGATATTTGTGCTAAATTTTTTATTAAAAGTTTCCAAAATAAGAGGAGAGCGTTGTTTCTATACATTGTTAATGTATTATTTGATGTTTATTTTTGAAATAATCAATAACTAGGTTGATGATAATTTGGATTTGATTTAGCCATTGCAAATTTACTAAAATTGGAGAGAAAATAATTGTGCATGACCATGTGCACTTCATTTCCATTTTTGGCTTTGACTAATCTAGCATTCAATGATGTAAATTGAAAAGTTGCTAAACTTGAATATTGTTTGGATTACAACCCATGAGAGTTGTGGATATGATCGAGAATTTTTAGGATATTTAGACACTTAGGAGTTAGTGAAGTTCAACTTGGTCTAATGTGTCTATTAGGTAACCAACTTAGATCCATCTTAACGCTGGATCTATCAAGCATCGAGAGGGATCGAATATCTCGAGGCGCAAACCTCTTTTTTGAGTGCAAAACATGCGGAAAGGTTTGCACCTTGAGAGATTTGATCACTCTCAGTGCTTGATAGATCTGGAGTTAAGGTGGATCTACTCTGGTTTCAGTTGTGTGCGGTCACAGAAAATTTGTTGAGCATCTAATTATTCTGATCATTTTAAATATGCTAAATATGTCTAAGTTCAATATGGTTATTCTAATTTTAAATTTGCTCAGTTACATCTACACTGAAATCAATGCATCTATTTCAATGAAAAACCAAAATATTCATGGTTTTCTAAATCCAACTTCTTTTACCTTTTGTAAAATTCTTGCTTCCTCTTCCTTTATGGTGTTGAGAAAACAAGTGTAATAGAGATGATGCTCGATTCCTCTTTTTGATAATTACTTGTGAATGTTAGCTTACTTATCTATTACTTATTATGTCTTCTTCATCAAACAATTATACAAATAAGTGTGCAAAAATATAAAGATCACAAAGAAACAAGAGACACCAAGATTTAGGTTCCAACCCAAGGAAAAACCCCACAAGAGGGAAAACGCAACAATCCTTCTCTTATAGAATAAGATCAAAATGAGATATCCAAGACCAAGACCAAACTACGACAAAGATTTCAAGTCAACGCTCTTCCAAGTCTCCTCCAACAAGTCAAAGTCAACACTGGTCAAACTTCTTGAAATCTGGTCAAAACCACAAAATTTTCGTCTTGCTATAGAGGTCAAATTTCGGCCCTGTAATGACCTCAAAGATGCCACAAAATTTATGCGAGGCAAAAAACTCGACTTTTCTCTCTCTGACGTTCTTCTCTCTTTCTTCTTGATTAGGTGCAAAAATAGATATGTAATGCGAATGAATGAATTGTCTTCGAAGAGGTCGAGTTGACTCTTATATATAACAATCCAGGATGGCCAACTAGGTGCCACATAGGTCGACTTGTCCAAGGAGGGTGACTTGGTCTTTGTGTTGACTTTTTGACTCAAAAATAAAATTTCAAATTCTTTTCTTTCAAATGTCCAAATGGGACATGACTCAAATACAATTTCTTTTGACTCATAATAAATTCTTTTGACTCTTTGAGCATGAAGAACATGCTTTGACCAAAAATAAAATATAATAATAATGAATATAATAAATATGTCAATGATAAAATTACATTACATTATGAAGACCGACACTAGTTACAATTTCAACGCTCCCTCTTAACTAGGGAGGTATTCATAATGACTCAACAAGATATTTTCAAGTTGAAATATTCATATAAGAAAGGACCCTGATTGATAAACAACAATGATGATAACATCATCATAACCAACAATGTCAAATTACCAAGGCCTTGACAAGTACGCTCTATCTCTCCACTAGATTAGAGCACAATGCTGGGAGGAATTAATTTGGACACCACCGCCTCTCAAGGCACATGCCCCACCTAGGTGTTTTGAAGGTATGACCTCATTGGACCATTTCCTAATCTCAAGGAAAAGTTTGTCCTCCAAACCATTCTTTACCAAGCCCATGTATTCAACTTTAGGATGTTAATCCTAATTAGCCACAATACATGACTCAAGAATGTACATCCTTGATGCTTATCCAATCCATCATTCTCCGTACTTGCTTTCATGCATTAGGCTTACGACGGTTAGTCCTGACCATAGTACGTGACATGAGGAGAACACAGTGTCCATCCTCACTCCCTCTTGACTAAAGAGGAGATCCTCACTCCCTCTCAACCGGGGAGGAAATATCCACAAGCCTAAGCTTGTTTAAAAAAAACTCATCCTTTTCCATGAAAGGAACTTCATCAATGCATCGACTACTTGTTCGTCAGTGGAGATATGCTTTGTAGCTTCCCAACTCCATCAAGTCACGAATCATAATGTGCTTCGACTTTCCTGGATCTCTCATAATCTTCAAATAACTTTGACCAATATAAAATATCATAATCGAAGCCAACATGTCATTAGATATTCAATCAAACATTTTTCAGAGCCAAACTGTTTCACAACTAATTGTACCAACAAGCACATCTTCTGTCTATGCAATGCACATAATTCTTTCTTCATATTCTTTCAAGAAATCATACCAGATTCCAATCATCAGTAGTATCTCCCCTCATCATCACAATGGCAATCCAATCGATGTAACCTCAAGTCTCAAATTGTAAGATCCTGCATGTCAACTTCTACTTCCAACTCCCTTTGAAGTCAATATTTTGTCATTAGTCCTTCCTTTTTAAATTTCAAGGTCTTCTTTAATCATGAAGCTTCTTCAAAATGTGGAGCAACTTTTCTAAATGAGGCAATTGTCATAACTTGATCCTCTCCCTCTTATTAGGAGAACCTCCAAACAACTTTTCTCTTTTTGTAATCATGTTCTTTCCATTCTTTTATCTATTGTCAATTCTCGAGTAGTTCTTTTTAGGAAGTTCAGTTCCCTTCTCATCACAATTGTTCTAACATCAACATGATGTCATCATTCTTAAGAGCTAGGGCTTCTTCTCACAATGGAAATGATTAGCCCTAGGGTTTTCTTAGACTTTTTGCCAGGGTTTAAAAACCTAGATGCTTCAATATTCTAATTCTTCAAGACTTGCTATACTTTGAGTAGTAGGGTATCCATTACAACTTCCTTTGAAGATCTAACTTAAGAGTTATTCTTGATCCAAAGTACATGACTCCTTTATATTCCAAGAATTGCAAATAACTTGAGGTAAATGGACATCTTCCTTTTATTGAAAGGAGCTTTTCAAGGCTGCTTCCATGCTGTTGTTTAGTGCAAAGCGTTGAATTCTTTAATGTATGCTTTGAACTGCCTGCTTTCCCTATAAAAAATGCTCTGCTATGTCTTGCTATAAAAGTCTGCTTCTGCTCTAGCTATTGTAGTAACACTAGTCCATTCTTCGATGCATACATTTGAATCAACTTCACTAGTGTATGTTAGCTCCTCCTTGCTGGAAGAATTTTTAGCATGTTGCAAATTGAATATACTACTACTCTATTCTACCCCCTTTTTTTCTGTCAGTCATCTTGTTAGCTTCCTTTGGATCTTTATGATGAAATCTGATAGACATGAATATTTCTGCAAATATAACTGAAAGCTTCTTCTAGAGGTTTGTGATGCATTCTATGTAGACAACGATCAAGGAGACTCCTCTTCTTACTATAAAGAGTTGATTCTAATTGCTTCATTGTAGATGACTATGAGCTCCCTCTAAATTTCGATCTTCATGAAAATATTTAATTTACAAATCCCAACAGACTTCTATGTTATCCCCATATCTGCCTTGTCAATGAAAAATACTATTCCATCTGCCATCTAAGAAATAGAAAATTTGACTGCAAACTTGTTAGAAAGATAAACTATAGACTCATAGAGCTATGTACACCTGTGACAATCTTCATTTGTTAAAATTGGCATCTAGGGCCAAACTCCACATGGGTCATCTTGTTTATGACAATTAGTATTTTTCTTGGATTCCTCCCTTTGGGAGGTGTAGGATTGATCTAAAGATCATCCAATTCTGACATGTACAAATGAAGATATGAATTTATTTATATTATGGACAAATTGTCAAGGTCGGCCAACAAACTCATGTAGGCTCAGAAGCCCAACAATCACGTCTATTCATCCTCAACGTTAGCCTATAAATACATGATGCCTCATCCTCATTTGGATACACTCATCTTCACACATCTCTCTCTCCCCTCATCTGATTGGTTATGGATTTCTAGGCAACTTATCTCTCCACACGTGCGAAGGAAAGGACAACTAAATTTCTGTTTTTGGATGTTGACCAGGTTTGATCGAATTTCCAGAAGGTTGTTTTGGGTTGTGTTGACCAAGCATTGACCTGTTTGATTGTGTTTTTGTGACGATTATCTTTGATTGGGCAGACCACATTTATGGGCACAAAAATTGAGGCAATCCGTTGGCTGTTTGACCATCGTTGACTATGATTAGGCTGACCCCAGGTTGACTGTTTGACCAAACTTTCACTGGGCAGAATTCAACTGTTTTGAGGGTTGTTTCATCTTGCTGTTTGGAGGCCGAAGTTGACTGAATCTTTGAGGGTCAAATCTGCCTTGTTGACCAACGTTGACTTTTTTGGTTAGGGCTCTTTTACTGCTATTATAAATTATCAGATCTATAAATTGTACTATCTCTGTCTGCTGAACTGTTGAAGACTAAAAAGAAGAATTGATTAAGAGTTTCCCCACATTGGGGTTTGGCCCTGGCTGGTGCCACATCTCGTGTCCTCTTGTCTTGGCTTGTCTTCTACTGTTTATGTTTATGTTCTATTAACATTTTACTTACATGTTTATGTGATTGCGAAACTAGATATTATATTGGGCTAACAAAGAAATTGAAGTAAAATTTCTCTAAAGCATAGAACATACCATTGTTGCCTAAAATTAACTTGGTATCGGAGGTGAGGTGAAGACAAAGCCCAAGCAAGAGTGAAAGAGAAATCGCCAAAGACAGTTGGACAATGACAAAAGATTCAATGGGTTCCACATCCGACCTCCCTGTTGAAGATAAGCTCTATGATAAATCTAACTATCATGGATGGAAGATGTCTCTTGATTTAACCTTGGAAGAAAAAGAAGTGATGGATTATGTGTAGGGTAAAATCCTTGAACCTATTTCAAATGCACCGGCTGCTGCGAAGACCAAGTACAATAGGGCTGAAGTCAAAGCGAAGAAGATTATTAGGGATTCCATTGACAAGCATTTGGTGGCCTATATCTCCGAATTGAAGACCTCCAAAGAGATCTACAACAGGCTGGTCAACATGTTCAAGGTTAGTAATGCTAATCAAATTCTCTTTCTCAAGAATAAGTTGAAGGATATTAAGAAGGGCAAGGACGAGGACATGCAATCTTATTTCTTGAGGATTACTGAGATCAAGAATGATATACTCTCGATTGGAGAAGTCATTCCTAACAAGGAACTTACTCTCACCACCCTTAGAGGACTCCCATCTGAGTGGTATGCATTTAGAACCACTATACTCCACAATGATTGAATTCTAGGGTTTGAAGAATTGATGTCGAGATGCATTAAAAAAGAAACAAGAATGGTGGAGCAAGAAATGACTTCTAATAGAAGCAACCCCACTGCATTCTTCGCTCATGCCAAGAGTGAGAACAATACATGTTCAAAGAAGCAAAGTCAAGGAAGATTGAGATTGAAAAATGGAAGGAAGGGAAGATGCTTTATTTGCAATAAGTTTGGCCACTATGTAAGGGAGTGTCCTAATAGAAGGGATACACCTCGAGATGATGATTATCATAACAACTCTAGGGGAAACTTCAAAAACAACGATAAAAGGAATGACAAGTCCAATGTCAAAGGAAAAAGGAATGCGGGACATCAAGGAAATGGTTGACCCTCAAAGAAATCAAGGAACTCCAGGTATGAAGAATTCAATGTTGTTAACAATAAGCAAAAAAAATACTATCTTATATTGGCCCTTGATGAGCCCCAAATTTGGTAACATTTTGGGCTCATTTGGCCTAACTACCCTTGTTCAACCCTTCATTTTTCATAACTTATGCATTATTTTCTAGTATGTTTATGTCATTTGTACGAATAAGGGTAGTCATTATTCCTAGGTGGCTAACACGTGTTCATTTCAGGATTTTTGACACATGTGGAAGCAAAACCGACCAGACATGGGCTAGGAGACAGCCAAGCTTGGGTTGAGGATTCGTAGGGGGTTTGTCTATGGCATTAAATAACCTCCCTCGGGATCTTCACCCCCAACTCCGAGCTCCAAAGGCCACCAAAACCGGATCTAGAAGGCAGCCAAGCAGATTTCTTGGAAGGAGCTGTTCACTCACAGTTTGGGCAGCCAAGTCCCATAAACTTAGGAGGCCAGCCAGGGCCTCGTAGTGTATAAATGATAAGGCTCCAGCCTTCGAAAGGGAATTTTTGAAAAACTTTTGCACATTCTGCACTACGGGCTGCTAGCACTGTTTCGTTCTTTTGTAGCCATTATTGGCATAACTCTTGACTTATGATTATTTTTTGATAATGGGAAGCAGTCGGATTTGATATTAGCTCTGAGATTTTTATAGGAGCCATAGCTCTCAGGGTTGGGCCCAACCTGAGAGCCTAGGGCCTCCTTATTTGTATTGTTATCTTTCCTTTCAGCACTGTGATTTTCCTTTTATGCATCTGAACGAAGTTTGTTGAGCTAGGATTTAGTTGTGTTGGTTAAGTAGGATACTGTTGATGAATAGAATTAATTTGGATGTATAGAATAGATTGATAAGACAAAGATTGATAAAAGCTCCATAAAAGGGTTTCCTGCACTCTCAGTTTCACCTCTCCCTTATTGGATCAGGGGCTGGAATTGTGGAGCCAGCGCTGCTCAACATAAACACTAGTTTGCTTGGTCGTGCAATCATTGGTGTAATGTTTTTCACTTGTAGAAATTAGTCATGCGTTTAGACCTTTTTAGATGTTCCTTTGATTAAGTGCTGTACATGGTTTTCTTTGGGAATAAAGTTGTTGTTCATGCGTTTCATTGACAGTTCTGATAAATTAGCTAAGATTTCGGTTGTATGCAGGACTTGGTTGACTCAGTTAAGTACACACCGTGCAGGGCTTATCCATCTTTCTCTCGTCCACCTAAGCTTTGTCCAGGCCAGCTGCTCCATCTCCTAATCAGCTTCCTCGTCTCACCACTCCTCTTCTGTCCACGTAACCCTACCTTCTTGCTCTTCCATTGCCTTGGTCTTCCTTAAGACAAGTTAGCTCTCCACACCCTCTCATCACTTCATCCACCAGTCGCTGGGTCATCTCAGACCCCTACCCTACCTCCCTATCCATTCATGCAACCTCTTTCACTCACCCATCCTCCAAAATCCAATCTTAAAACATCCTGTAGAAATTTCTGAACATCCTGTAGAAATTCCTTAAACATCCTGTAGAACCCCTGCAGACTTCCTGTAGAAGCTCACAAACAAGGTTTTTTGGCAACCAAACTTTGTGAAACCCTCTGGAAGAGTGTTAGGGGCTCCTTAGGCTCTCTCTGTACCATCCCAACCTTTTCCAAGCATTTCTCCTCCTTGATCCACCCCTGCACAGTGAAAAGCCAGTTAAAAGCACATGCATGATAATTCTAATAACTCAGTCAAAAATACAAAAAGATGTTTTCTTCAAATAGAGGTAGTCTAGATACATGCATTTTACCTTCATAGAAGTAATGGCATCTTCTTAAATAGTTTGCCTCCTTTCCTTTGCATCAGTAGGACTAGCTGGTAGAATTAGGGTTTGCTAGGGTTATGGTACTATTTGACTTTCAGTTTCTTTCTGCAAATAGATCAGCTTCCTTTGAGTTAGCTTCCATCCATCAGGTATAAAGCTTCTTCTAAGAGCTCATAGAAGTTGGCTTGAGCCCCTAGCGGACTTGTGCCCGTTGACCAAGTGGCAGCTGCGACAAGAGCTAGTACTTGTGCATACAGCACCGTCGCTTCCAAGTTTGTTACGAACTACCTGGTTGATAAAAATAAAGAAGGGAGCTCCTGGAGTTGTAGCATTATTGCTACAATACTGGGGCCCACCATCTTTTTGGCGCCGTTGCCGGGGAAGCGTCATAGTATTGGTGATTGTTGCTTTTCTTCTACTTTTCCACACTCGCCTTCTGCCAAATAGTTCATTTCATTTCCATTCTGCAATTTCATTTCCGCAAAAGTAAAATAGATACTTCCTTCATTCATAGATTAGCAATTCCAATTCTACAAGCGTAGATTAGCAATTTCAATTCTGCAAGAGTAGACTAGCAATTTCAATTCTGCAAGCGTAGACTAGCATTTCATTCCCACAATTTCATTTGAGCAAAATAGATTAGTCCTTTCCTGCTTTTATTTCAATTCCGCATCTTCATTTTATCAAGATAGTTAGTTGCAATTCAATCTATTTCAGTTTTGCAGGTACAAGCAGAAAAAACAAAAAGCAATCAAAAGCCTTTCCATTTCATGCCTCATAGGAACAGAGATAAAACTGGCAAATTCCTACCCAACACCCCCACCACGTCACTGAGTCACCCTTCTCTCTTCTTTGGTGACAGTGATCCAGAAGAATTTATAAGCGAGCCTCCTGAGACATACGAAGATCCTATACCAGAAGAAGAGTTAGAAACCATCCCACTTGAAGCCATGGCTGAAGATGGAAGAGAAGATGAGAGAATAGAAGGTGCCTTTCCCATCTGAGAGACCAATGGAGACATGAAAATGAAAAACATAAGCCCCTCCGCTTTACCTCACTTCCATGGATTGACTACTGAAGACCCTGATACCTTCCTGTTTGAGTTTGTTGTCCTTTGTCGAACCTATGACTATACAGAAGATGAGCAAAAACTGAAACTCTTTCCCTCTACTCTCAAGGATGCAGCATTACGCTGGTTCATGGGATTACCTGGGAACAGTATCACCACTTGGGCTCAGATGCAACAAGCTTTCAATACCAAATACCGGGACTACTGTAGGTCCAAGGAAGCCAAGGGAGAGATCTTTCGGATGACCATGGGGAATGAGGAGTCTTTAGAAGATTATGAGGAAAGATTCCAACTTAGCTATAAACGGGCCAGGTGTACACTTGACCCTGAATCTCTCAAGTTGGTCCTGCTCCGAGGAGTCCCTAAAGACCTCCTAGATACCCTTCACATGCTAGCTGGAGGAGACATCTACCAACTACCTTACGAGGATATAAAGACTGTGTTTAGAAACCATTCTAGGGCAGCCCGGAAAAGAGGTAGGGGAAACCCCCTTTCAGCTAGTGCTACTTTCTCCAAGCATGAGTTTGTTAATCAGCTGGAGGACCTCAAAAGTGAGGTGAGACAGACCATTGCCATGCAACTTGATACATTCCGGATCCAGCAAAAGAAAGAGGAAGCTGAGAGGGCTTTGGCCATCTTCTGTCCTAGGTGTACAAGGAAGCACCCTAAGAACGAGTGTCCCTTACACTCGGTAGAGGTATGCTTCGTTTGTGAGGAGAACCACCCCACAAACCAATGCCCAACCTTACCTGGGTTTAAGGCCATGTACCAAGGAACTGAGGCACCCACTGAACCTCTCTACCTCCTCAATCAAAGAAGGCCGCATGGAACTAGACCCTACCAGCAGGGGATGCAAGGCACATCCCATCCCAAGCTTATTATAGCCCCAACCAACCTGATCCTATGCCTTCTTGGGGGCCCCCTGCTCATCCTCCCTGGTCTGTGCCTCCTCCATGGTCTTACCCACCTCAATACCATACTCAGCCCACTACTCATTCGTTCCACCCACCTGTCCAGCCACAACATCAGTGGAATGCACCTCAACCGGGGTGGAGGCCCCAGTACAACACTCCTCCCGCCATTTTGCCTCCGCCACTAGCTCAACCACAACCATTACCTCCTGCTCCTCCGAGACAACCCCAAATGCCTGCTCAACCGAACCCGAACCCCAACAACCGACAGGCCCAACAGGTATATACCGGGGAAACAACCTGACCTACCTATGCTGTGGAGATCCAGGAGATCAACCTGCGATCTGGGAAGACTCTTCCGGATCGCCAACCTCCTCCCTTGGAGGACGAGGAAGACAAACAGGAAAGTGAACCCAAGGCCACTCCACCCTTTCCTGAGAGACTAACAGTAACCACACAGCCCGACCCAGAGGAGAATGAGCTTCTGGGAGAACTCAAACAGTTGTGTGTAAGAATACCACTTCTCCAAGCCATCAAAGATGTACCGATATACAACAAATTGGTTAAGGAAAAGTGTTTCAGGCACCCAGGCAGGCGAAAAAGAGATGTCTCAACCATCAATGTCATAGGACAACTGTCTGATCTTATGTTGGGGCAAGTAATCTGTCCAAAGTATTTGGATCCTGGGAGTCCTGTAGTTGATGTCCACATCAATGGCACCATCATACCCCACACTTTGATTGATTTAGGGGCTGCCATTAATGTGATGACCAAGGATACCATGCTCAAACTCAACCTTCAGGGTTCCTTAAGGAAGACCTCGACAGTCTTGCAGTTGGCAGATCGCTCCACTGTGACTCCCGAGGGGATTGTGGAGGATGTCTTGGTCTCTGTTGACTCTTGGGAGTATCCTGTGGACTTCTTGGTTCTTCAGCCAAAGGCAAAGCTTACCGGATACCCCCTTATTTTGGGAAGACCTTGGCTAGCCACTGCGGATGCTTACATAAGCTGTCGAGCAGGGAACATGACCATCAAAAATGGTCCTATGTCCAAGCAGCTAGTCCTATACCCTCCTGCCCAACCTCTATTAGAGCATGACTTACCACTTTGGTTGGAAGAAGGAGAAGAGGATGAGGTGTACTCTGCACCCTTGTGCACCTTAGAGACCACCAGGGGAGGTCCCCAAACTGAGGATGATTTGATTGAGACCTTGATTCAGAATCCGCCTCCCAGTGCATTGTCCTTAGAGAAATTGGTGGAAGATGCTCAAGCCAACACCTTAGTGGACCTTTGCGTGACCGATCCACTCTCTCCCAGGATAAAAAATGTGGAGTTTGGCCCCGAGAGATCGTTAAAGATCAGCTCCTCCCTATCTCCTTCCCAGGAAAAGGAGCTGTATAGTCTGTTGGCCAGTCATCTAGATGCTTTCGCTTGGAGCTATAAGGAGATGAAAGGAGTCCACCCTTCGGTCTGTACCCATCACATCTACATCAAAGAAGATTGTAAACCAGTCAGGCAACCTCAGAGGAGGATGAATCCAACCCTTAAGGACGTTGTCAAAGAAGAACTGCAAAAACTGTTGGATGCAGGATTCATTTACCCCATCTCGGATAGTGAGTGGGTGTCCCCTCTAGTGTTGGTACCCAAGAAAAATGGAAAGTGGAGAATTTGCGTAGACTACCGAGAACTGAACAAAGCCACCAAGAAAGACCACTTTCCTCTGCCTTTCATAGATCAAGTGTTGGATGGTCTAGCGAGAAGAAGTTTTTCTCTTTCCTAGATGGGTTCAGCGGGTATAACCAGATCCAAATCAGTCCGGAAGACCAAGATAAGACCACCTTCTCTTGTCCTTGGGGTACCTTTGCTTACCGAGTCCTTCCCTTTGGGCTATGCAACGCTCCTGCCACTTTCCAAAGAGTAGTCTTGAGCATCTTTTCTGAGCTGGTCCATGATTTGGTGGAAATATATATGGATGACTTCACTCCCTATGGGTCTGACTTCCAAGAAGCATTGTCCAATCTGGGAAAAGTCCTAACCAAGTGCATTGAGATGAACCTGTCCCTTAGTCCGGAAAAATGTGAATTCTTGATGACTGAAGGGACCGTGCTAGGACATACCATTTCTCGCCAGGGATTGTAGGTGGATCCTGATAAAATTGCTCTCATAAAAAAGGTTCCACCTCCTCAGAAAGTAAGAGATGTTCGGAGTTTCCTAGGCTTAGCAGGATATTATAGAAGGTTTATTAAAGATTTCAGTAAGCTAGCCTCGCCACTGTTTGGCCTCGTAGCAAAAGATGTTGAGTTCAAATGGACGGACGAATGTCAAAGGGCTGTGAATGAATTAAAGGACAAGTTGGTGTCTGCCCCGATATTAAGAGGTCCAAACTGGGCCCTACCTTTCCACATCCACACTGATGCCTCGAACAAAGCCATAGGGGCAGCCTTAGGACAGGTTGAACAAAAACTCCCATATGCCATATACTTTGTCAGCAAAAACTTATCCAAGGCAGAACTGAACTATACTGTAACTGAGAAAGAGTTCCTGGCTGTGGTCCATGCCCTGAACAAGTTCCGACACTACATCACTGGCTATCAAACATTTGTACATACTGATCATGTTGCAATTAGATATTTAATGAATAAACCAGATGTGAATGCTCGTATTATTAGATGGTTACTTCTGTTGCAGCAATTTGATTTGACTATCGTTGACAAACCAGGTAAAGAAAATGTTGTTGCTGACTTCTTGTCTAGATTGGATTTACCTGCAGGTGAAGATGGAACAGTGGACGACCAGATGCCAGATGAACATCTGTTTGCTATCTCAGTACTCTCCCCATGGTTTGCTGATATAGCAAACTATCTGGTCTCAGCACAGTTCCCTCCGCATCTATCTTCCAAGGAGAAAAGCAGAATTGTAAGGAAGAGTGCCTCGTTCACTTGGATCGGGGGCAACCTGTTCAAACTTGGCCCCGATCAGATCTTAAGGCGTTGTGTAAGGGAGGAGGAAGTCTTTGACATCCTCCTAACCTGTCATGATGGGCCTTGTGGAGGACATTTTGCAGCCAAGAGGACTGCCTTCAAAATTCTACAGGCAGGCTACTATTGGCCCACGCTCCATCAAGATGTCAAGAGATATATCAGCCAATGTGACCGATGCCAAAGGATGGGGAAGCCGACCTCAAGGGACGAAATGCCTCTCCAACCTCAAGTGACTCTTGAACCATTCGAGAAGTGGGGCATGGATTTTGTGGGTCCTATCAATCCTCCTTCAAGGCAAAGGTCTTACATCATTGTGTGCACAGATTATCTGACCAAGTGGGCAGAAACCAAGGCAATCAAAGCAGCGACGGAAGAAAAGGTGGCTGATTTTTTAAAAGAAAACATCTTCTACAAATTTGGATACCCAAGAGAGGTATTCACCGATCAAGGAAGCCAGTTCACCTCCAACTTAATCGAAGATTTGCTTGCTCATCACAAGATCAAGCATAGGACTTCCACCCCCTATCATCCTCAAGCAAATGGGCAGGTGGAAGTCACCAATAGAGCATTAGAAGGGATTTTGACTAAGGTGGTGAGCAGCAGCAGGAAGGATTGGGCAGACCGCCTGGTTGAGGCCACCTGGGCTTACAACACCACTTGGAAGACCACAACCGGTTTCACACCTTATGAACTGGTCTATGGGAAGAGAGCTTTGTTGTCAATTGAGTTCGAGTACAACACATTGAGGATGGCAGCTCAGCTGGACCTAGATCTCAGCCACGCCCAACAAGAAAGGTTATTGCAGCTAAACGGGCTAGATGAACACAGAATGCAGGCCCTTCTCCACTCAGAAGTGGTTCAACTTCAGAGGAAGATATGGCATGACCGGCACCTCAATGACAAGCAATTCCAACCGGGAGATTGGGCGCTGTTGTATGATTCCAGACACAAGGATTTCAAGGGGAAGCTGAGGACAAGATGGTTAGGGCCATATGCAGTGGAAAAGTGTAATGATAATGGGTCTGTTCTCATTCGGACCATCGATGAGGAAGCCATCCCCATGCTCGTCAATGGGCATCGACTAAAGATCTACAGGAAACCTCTTTCGAGGCAAGAGTTCATCAAAACTGTGGAAAAATCAGTACTGGTCATAGAGAAGGGTTCTGCCTCTGTTTTGGGCGTACCCTGAGCATTCAAAAAAAAAAAAACAAAATCATAATAAAAAGATCCTTGGGTGAAAACCTTTCTGAGGCTCCCAAGGCAGATGGTAGGGGTGAAAACCTCATTGAGGCGCCCCTGCTGTCTCTCTGAAAAATTGGAATAAAAACAAAAAAGATCCTTGGGTGAAAACCTCTCTGAGGCGCCCAAGGCAGATGGTAGGGGTGAAAACCTCATTGAGGCACCCCTGCTGTCTCCTCAAAAAAAAAAAAAAAAAAAAGAGAGAAAAAGAAAAAGAGAAAAAAGAAAAAAGCAGTAACAGAAAACAGGCTCAAGTTTTTGAAGTTAATGGAGGTTGCAGGTATCCCATGCAGAAAAGGAGGCCTCTCAGCTCAAGGATAAGGGTCCCTACCATGCTACTAGGTGACACCAGCACTCCCTCTAGAAACACTCATCTCTTCCAAGGTTTGGGCACGGTCCGGTCATAGTCTAGCCTCCTACAGGAAGCTACAGGACTTTCTACAGGAAGTTCTGTATTTCTACAGGAAACTTCCTGTAGAATCTTGGAACGGGCCAAGACCGACTGTGTAGGAAAATTTGAAGCCCGAAGTCCAATAAGGAGGCATGCAACCAATGTTTTTCTCCAGCACCCACTGCTGTCGCCTCCTTCCACCACCATGGCTGCCATACGATTGAAATACCTGCGCAGTCAAACCAGAATGTTGGACTTTCAGAAGAAATCATTTTCAAATGAAAAACAAAGCATGCAGAGGCCGCTGCGCTACCTGTCAAAGCAATTCGAAGACCCTGCAACCGTGAACGTGACTCCACCGTTTCAGCATGCACCTGAGACGGAGAAACGGCTACAGGATGTCCTACAGGAATCCTGTAGCAGTTGATCCGGCTAAAGCACATGTTATGGAGATACCTGAAACTCGTGAGCCAGCGCATGCACTATCCACAGCCGAGCAACCGGTCTCGTAACCAGCAGCAGTCAGCAAACCGGAGCTCCCGTGCCTGTGCACGAAGCGGCAGCAAGCGGATCCGTCACCCTCGGCCTGAAGCGTGAGAAAAATAACGTCACAGCCGCACAGGTAAGTGCCTCACCCTGTTTCGTCAAATCACATGAATAATACTTTAAAATGTGTGTAAACATGAAAATGAATGGGTTGAGCAAGTCGGGTAGCCATTCAACTGGCCACCACAACCAGCTCGACGGCCTCGTCCGATCCGAAAAGCTTTGGGGGCGTCGACAAGGCAGGAAATGGACACGTGGGAAGAGTCCAGTCGGAGAGAAGCGGCGGTCTAACAGGAGTGGCGGCAGTAGATATGCAGGGAATGATTCGGCGGTCAGGCAGACATTCAGTGGTATGATCACAGGTGACGTCGGCCAATGGGCCGACGGGGACAGCTCACCCCCGCGCCACGAGTTCCGCAGAGATTCAAATCTACTGGCTAGATCGCGTATGGCGCACTACACTCATTTATTCCAACCGCTTTGCAGCCGAGTACGCATCCGCAATTTCCTGAAGGTTGATACTCTGAGTTCTCGGCCTGCTCAGCGTCCTGTTGTTGCACAGAAGGCCCAGAACCGCTGAAGCGCTCCCCAGAACCCGTGCACGACTCCTACAGGAAGCTGTGCTACAGGAAGCTCAACGTCACGGAAAAATCAAACTGTTCACGTCAAAGGTGACAAGTCTGGAACGAGGTAAGCCTGAACATAGTCCTCCCATGCAATTGGTTCGAAAGGTGGTGAAGTCGACGTACAAAAGGGGTAGAAAACCGTAAATTTCAGTCTGTGCATGAATTTGCAAGTGTCTTCTTATTTCTGCATGAGAATTGTCGTCGTCGTGTATATGCGGGATTTTCTACAGGGTTTGGTTCATAATTGAGCCACTGTCAAGGCTCACCTGTAGACAGTCGTAAATTTTTAACTGTGTGCATGATGGAGGCGTAACTCTGCGCTCTGTCTGAGGAAATCCCAAAGGTCCATCTTTGTATACGCGCCAGCCAGCTCAGGCCACCACAGCAAGCTTTTACCATGCCGGGTGGGTTCATCAGGAAAGAGCCTACAGACTCAAAGAAACTACGGGAAACCCCTGAGGTGGTAGACCTGTTTTCTCGTGCTCGGTGGATGTCATTCTGTGACAAGCTTCAAGGTCACGACGACGAGGTTGCAGAGGAATTCTTGCGATCCTTGCAACCGAAGTCCAAAACGTTGGCTGTTGTCAACTTCAGAGGTTTGACCCTCAGGCTTACCCCACAGTTCATTAGCAGGGTCACTGATCTACCGATGGGGGTACCTTGGGATAAGGAGGAGAGAAAACTAGGCCAGAAGGCTAAGAAGGAATTCTTTTTGCCGGAGGAGCAATTCTCAGAGGACAAGAATGGAGTGCGAAGAACCAGCCTACAGCCGTTTTGGAGTGAGGTCAGCCTCCAAATTATGAAGTATATCACGTGCGAGGGGCGATTCAGCATCGTGTATGGATACCATTTTCGGCTGCTCACAGAACTTAGACACCAAATGGACCTACCCTCAGAGAAAAAGTTGAGCATCCCTTACTTCCTCCTGCAGTCCATGACCGAGTGTGCCACTAAGTTGAAAGAGGGGACGCCAGATCAGATAGCCCATCATGGGCTCATTAAGCTCCTCGTGGAAGATGCACTTCACACGTATACCGTCCCTCTCTCCTGGGAAACCTTCCGGAATTTGACTAAAGATGATGATATCCGAGTACTGGCTGAGGAGCTCACCTCCTCCAGCAGCGAGGAGAAGGAACCAATTCAGACAGAAAAGAAAGAAAAAGGCCGAGAAAACATGGCCAAAGCACCGAAGAAAGAGCCCAAGGGAAAACAAGAGGAAAAACAAGCTGCCAAAACAGAGGGTGACAAAACCACATTAACCCCCAGGGAAAAACGGCTACAAAGCAGAGTGGAAAGGACTGAAAAGGTCCATGTCAGTGAGGGCACCTCTAAGGCAGCCTCAGCAAAATTGAAAGAAAAAGCACCCTCAGCCAAGCAGGCTAAAACAGTGCCATCTGTTTCTACAGGAAAATTGAAAACGGCTTCTACAGGAAGCCAAAAATCAGCCACTACAGGGCTTTCTACAAGAAGTCCTGAGAAAAGAACACAGAAGGAGAAGATGGCCGAAATTCTTGCTCGGGAGGCAGCAGTTGTGCTGGCCACCCTAAGTACCTCCCCCAAGCCAAAGGAGAAACGCAAAAGGGAGATTCCTCTGTATTTCAATGCGAGGAGAAGTGTGAGAATTAAAACTGGCAGGCCCCAACCTCTATCTAAAGACCCAATTACCGTCGTAGACACCCCTACCTCGCCAAGGGAGAAGTCCCCCTCCAAAATATCAGTCACTTATGAGCGGGGGAGCCCCAAGACAACTACCTGGAGGGAGAGAATGGAAAGGTCAGCGTCAAAAACCCCTCTACAGGATGCTGAAGCAGTTCTACAGGAAACTTTAGCCAAGCTCAAGGAGACCGAAAGGATGGAGGGGGAGGCAGCCACCTCACCACAAAGGGAAGCAGAGGTAGAACACATCATGGAGCCTAGCCCCCAGCCCAGCTTGAGCTCTTATTATAACTTTTTGGAGGCCGGGAAAATTATCCCACAAAAATTCACAGTACCGCTCTTCTTTGCATTGGAAGAAGAAAGAGTACGAACCCACACGTGGATGAGGATAGCTAAATCTAAAGGAGTAGCAGATATAGGCCCCTTGGAGGAACAACTCAAGGAGGCAAGAAGGGAATTAGCTATGGCCAAGCACGTGGGAAACTGCCAGCGAGTATTTCTACAGGAAGAGAATGAGAAGCTCAAACTGCAGCTACAGGAACAGAGGAAAGAAAGGGGCACGGCCTCAGGGGACACTACAACAGAACATCAAGGCAAAGAAGGAATGCAAGCTGGTCCTGAGGGACTAAACCAACATCTACAGGAAAGGGAACTGCAAGCAGACATAGAGATACAAGCTCTCAAACAACAGTTGCAAGAAAAAGAGGCACAACTGGCCTGCATGGCCAGTTGGGCTATGGATGCTTTACAATGCAGGCAGCCGACCAAATCTTATGGCCTATACCTACGGGACCAGTGGCTGCAATTCCAGATTAATGCATTAGCACAGAGGGGTATCTCCTAGATCCAAAACCCCCAGCAGTTCACAGATTTATGCAACAGTAGGTCCTCAAAGGACAAGGCTAAGCTATCAGAGTTCTACCTCCATAATTTGGCCCTTCCTAATGAAACTTCATGGGATCCCAACATGGTTGTGGGAGATATGCAGCTAATGGCATTTACCTCATGGTTAAACCACGAAGAAAAGAGAGCGACAGAGGTCAGAGATGTTATGAACCGGGAGTTACATGAACCACTGTTAATCAGAGCAGAGCCAGGGGACCCCACTGCATTGATATCCGCCCACCAACACCTAGCAACCAACCCGCAGGCTTTACTAAAATACATGGATCAACAGGCTCAGGCTATAGCACATTTCGAGGATATGGAGCGACTACTAGGGGCCAATTATGTTCATGCTTGCACCCGGAGGTGGAACACATTGTCCCACAGCCTCAAAATCGGGGAGTATCACACTCCAACTAGAATGAGGGAGGGCCTAGTACGGGTACCTCTCTACAAGAAGTCCATGCAGAACCTCCAGGCCAGCTGGATCGGCCTCAAGCTAAGCCCAACTTTGCTTCTGGGATTGGTAGAAGGAAGCACAGAAAAAGAAAAACATAAGCAATGGGAAGAGGTGGAAAAGAAGGTCGGGTTCCATGACAGTGAGGAAGATACTACTGCAGAAGCCTGGGATGTGAGAGTGGCGGTTAAGGCAATGAAGGACGAGGAGCTGGATTAGTTGCTCAAGGATGAGCAATCATTTTAGCAGGGGGGTGATGATGAGCCCCAAATTTGGTAACATTTTGGGCTCATTTGGCCTAACTACCCTTGCTCAACCCTTCATTTTTCATAACTTATGCATTATTTTCTAGTATGTTTATGTCATTTGTACGAATAAGGGTAGTCATTATTCCTAGGTGGCTAACACGTGCTCATTTCAGGATTTTTGACACATGTGGAAGCAAAACCGAGCAGACATGGGCTAGGAGACAGCCAAGCTTGGGTTGAGGATTCGTAGGGGGTTTGTCTATGGCATTAAATAACCTCCCTCGGGATCTTCACCCCCAACTCCGATCTCCAAAGGCCACCAAAACCGGATCTAGAAGGCAGCCAAGCAGACTTCTTGGAAGGAGCTATTCACTCACAGTTTGGGCAGCCAAGTCCCATAAACTTAGGAGGCCAGCCAGGGCCTCGTAGTGTATAAATGATAAGGCTCCAGCCTTCGAAAGGGACTTTTTGAAAAACTTTTGCACATTCTGCACTACGGGCTACTAGCTCTGTTTCGTTCTTTTGTAGCCATTATTGGCATAACTCTTGACTTATGATTATTTTTGATAATGGGAAGCAGTCGGATTTGATATCAGCTCTGAGATTTTTATAGGAGCCATAACTCTCGGGGTTGGGCCCAACCTGAGAGCCTAGGGCCTCCTTATTTGTATTGCTATCTTTCCTTTCAGCACTGTGATTTTCCTTTTATGCATCTGAACGAAGTTTGTTGAGCTAGGATTTAGTTGTGTTGGTTAAGTAGGATACTGTTGATGAATAGAATTACTTTGGATGTATAGAATAGATTGATAAGACAAAGATTGATAAAAGCTCCATAAAAGGGTTGCCTGCACTCTCAGTTTCACCTCTCCCTTATTGGATCAGGGGCTGGAATTGTGGAGCCAGTGTTGCTCAACAAAAACACTAGTTTGCTTGGCCGTGCAATCATTGGTGTAATGTTTTTCACTTGTAGAAATTAGTCATGCATTTAGAACTTTTTAGATGTTCCTTTGATTAATTGCTATACATGGTTTTCTTTAGGAATAAAGTTGTTGTTCATGCGTTTCATTGACAGTTCTGATAAATTAGCTAAGATTTCGATGGTATGTAGGACTTGGTTGACTCAGTTAAGTACACATCGTGCAGGGCTTATCCATCTTTCTCTCGTCCACCTAAGCTTTGTCCAGGCCAGCTGCTCCATCTCCTAATCAGCTTCCTCGTCTCACCACACCTCTTCTGTCCACGTAACCCTACCTTCTTTCTCTTCCATTGCCTTGGTCTTCCTTAAGACAAGTTAGCTCTCCACACCCTCTCATCACTTCATCCACCACTCGCTGGGTCATCTCAGACCCCTACCCTACCTCCCTATCCATTCATGCAACCTCTTTCACTCACCCATCCTCCAAAATCCAATCTTAAAACATCCTGTAGAAATTTCTGAACATCCTGTAGAAATTCCTGAAACATCCTGTAGAACCCCTGCAGACTTCCCGTAGAAGCTCACAAACAAGGTTTTTTGGCAACCAAACTTTGTGAAACCCTCTGGAAGAGTGTTAGGGGCTCCTTAGGCCCTCTCTGTACCATCCCAACCTTTTCCAAGCATTTCTCCTCCTTGATCCTCCCCTGCACAGTGAAAAGCCAGTTAAAAGCACATGCATGATAATTCTAATAACTCAGTCAAAAATACAAAAAGATGTTTTCTTCAAATAGAGGTAGTCTAGATACATGCATTTTACCTTCATAGAAGTAATGACATCTTCTTCAATAGTTTGCCTCCTTTCCTTTGCATCAGTAGGACTAGCTGGTAGAATTAGGGTTTGCTAAGGTTATGGTACTATTTGACTTTCAGTTTCTTTCTGCAAATAGATCAGCTTCCTTTGAGTTAGCTTCCATCCATCAGGTATAAAGCTTCTTCTAAGAGCTCATAGAAGTTGGCTTGAGCCCCTAGCGGACTTGTGCCCGCTGACCATGTGACAGCTGCGACAAGAGCTAGTACTTGTGCATACAGCACCGTCGCTTCCAAGTTTGTTACGAACTACCGGGTTGATAAAACTAGAGAAGGGAGCTCCAGGAGTTGTAGCATTATTGCTACAATACTGGGGCCCACCAGCCCTCTCCAGTTCCTTTCCTCCGAACACTTTTGGAAATTGGCTGATTGATAGTGGTGCCTCAAGGCACTTCACTGGATACAAGGAAGCCCTCTCTAATCTGATAGAAAAGGAGACAAACTTGGAGATCATCCTTGGAGACAATGCCACCTATCTTGTGAAGGGAGTAGGGAATGTTACCCTGGAATTGAATCAAGGTAACACTATTCATTTGCAAGAAGTACTATATGTACTTGATCTCAAGAAGAACCTGGTGTCCATTTCAACAATGGAAGATAAAAGATTCAAGGCTTTTATCGATGGAAAGGTACGTGTTTGGAAAAGAAATTTTAAAGATGTTTTTACTCTTGGGTTTAGGGTTGACACTTTGTATCAAGTTGGAGGAAGTCCATTGGGAGCCATGTCTTGCGATACATCTCTACAATCTGAATTATGGCATCAGAGATTAGCCCATCTTCACTATAACGCCCTACTCGATGTGAGACATATGGTGACAAGTATGCCTGAGTTTAAAGTAGAGCATGAAGGTGTATGTTTGGGATGTGCCGAAGGAAAAATTACAAGGGGACCATTACCCTCAAGTACTAGCAAGACCACAAACATATTGCAATTGATCCACTCCGACATATCTATTATGATGCCTGTAAACTCCTTGGGAGGATACTTATATTATCTCACCTTTGTGGATGATTATTCTCGCAAGACCTGGATCTACTTCTTGAAGAAGAAGGATGAAGTGTTCACTTGGTTTCGACATTTCAAAGCCTTGATCGAAAACCAATTCGAGAAGAAAATCAAGATATTGAGGACTGATAATGGGACTGAGTACAAATCCAATGAATTCCAAGATTATTGTAGAGAAGCTGGCATTAAGAGGGAGACTACACCGCCATACACTCCTGAGCAGAATGGTGTGGCTGAAAGGAAGTATCACTCTATTGTAGACGCTGTTCATGCCATGCTTCATGGTCAAGGCCTTCCGAAGTTTCTATGGGCTGAAGCTGTAAATACCGTTATGTATGTTCAAAACTGATGCCTTCATCAAGCATTGGACTCTAAGACTCCCGAAGAAACGTTCACTGGTAAGAAACCCGATGTCTCTCATTTTAGAATTTTTAGAAGCCCCGTATATTTTCATGTGCTGAAAGGGAAAAGAAGAAAATTGGGTGCATTTGGGAAGAAATGAATCTTTGTGGGCTATAGTGAAAATTATAAGGGATATAGAATTTATGTGGCTGGCCAAAAGGAAGTTGAGATAAGTCATGATATCACCTTCGACGAAGATATGGCCCTCAGGAAGATCAATAACCTTCATATCCTAAGCAAGGACAAAGAAGTTGACACAGGAAATCAGGGTGAAAAAGAGGCGAAACGATAACTGACGTTGATGAACCTATGGATCCTATTGATCCACTCTGTTATCACAAAACCTGACTTTGATAGGCTGCTGATCAAGTAGACTCTGAGTAACTCTTTCAAACCAATCTTTTGGTTGAGGCTTAGCAAATATCTATTGGGCTATGGAGTCGATGATCTTTAACAAAACAACATGATCAACAAAACACGGAAGTCAAGGCACTTAGAGTTTAGGTTTATAAATAAAACAGTAACACAATGAAACAACACAGTTTACAATCATGTGAAGGAAGTTAGAGCATTTTCCAATGAATTCTAAGTATCACAAGCTCATACCACTATAAATAAGTAATTGAACAAGGCCATAAGAGCATCAAACACATAAACTCCTTGTGAATCTTGAGTAGTCAAACTGATCTCTGTATTAAGTATAAAAACCACAGTTACTTACAATAACACAACTTTTCCTTTGCTAACGAAATTACCAACCCTGAGGAATTTGATTCTCAAGCTTTATATAGAGTTTGACATCCTTGGATACTATGATCCACCTTTAGAGGAATTCAAATTCCTAACTTAGTCACCTATCATTCACAAAACAAACTGCTTAATTACAATTTGACAACTAGCTGTCTTTAAGAGTTCTAACACAAATAGGAGTCAAAATCCTAAAACATGCTTTCAACAACCTTATCTAGGTCTTCAATACATTCTTTAATCAACTGCCAACCATGTCTTCAAGCCTGATGATGTCCACAATGTTGTTGCAAAACCTGCTGAGTTAAGGTCCTTAACCCTTTATGCTTATCTTCAAACGGTTTTGCTGGTATATGGGTGGTATTCATTAATAATCCTTTGAAACATCATTTTCCACCTGTGCAGAAAGGAAACTCGAGCATATGGTGTAAAGGATGAAACATGACTATGCTACGAAAATACTCTGTTTTTGTAGCACAACCTTCATATTACTTATGAAATACTCCTTGAAGCTTTGCTATCTACACTGCTGCCAACTGAGACTTCATACATGATCCCATGTCCACCAGCAACCTCAAAATTTGGAACTAATCCGTCCTTACCTCTGGAAAGCATCCATAAGTGCTAAATGGTCATCTTCAGTAGTTTCGTAGCGCGCTATGAAACTGTTGTGTATGTGCTTTTTTCAACATGACCTTCAAAAATCTGTAGTTTGGGAGTTTTTTAAAAATTCCAAGAAGACTGATATGATCACCCAAAAATCAAAATCACTTACCCTTATAGGCGTTCTTCTTCACAGCTGTTCTTCCTTGATATGCCAAAATTCTTTTTGTGTGCCAAAACTGTTTTAATATATCTCCTTCATTGCCTCTTTTCAACACCCTGTTTCATTATTTTTGTAGACCCTTTTCCAGATTTGGTTATTTGTATTTCCAGATCTTCAATTTTCCTCTTTAATTCCCTGTTTTTAGCTCTCAACTAAGCATTAATCTTCCTTACAAATCTAGCTTCTTTGATTGCAGGAACAATCTAGGTGAAGTATTGAGTTTCATTGCTTACCATTTCTAGTTTGGACACTTTTTCAGCTTCCCAGAGAGCTTTCATCCTTTTGAAATTTGTCCTTTCAATAACATGTTCTCTTGCTCTCACTCTTAGTCTAGCAATTTCATTGTTGGCAGCCTTTAACCTTTCTTCCATAACCTCATAACTGGCTTTTTCTGTTTGAGTGGCAAGAACTGTGTTTTTGTCTCCTTTAGGCCTTAGAGATGGTAAGTCTATCAACTCCTCTTGAATAGAAAAGGCTTCTTCTGTTCTCTCCAATTCAACATTGGACTCTTGCATCTTCTTGGATTGCTTGGTTAAGGGTTTTCTAGGTTTAAAAACAAATGCTATAACATCATCCTCAGATTCCAGTTTCTTGGAGGGTTTCACTTTCTTCGACTTCCTTTGATCAAATTTTGTCACATCTGCCTGCACCAAAGGGGATTTTGTAATGTCAATGGCCTTTAAGATATCATTTAAATCACCCTTCAAGCTTGAACCTTCTCCCGAGATCACTGTTTTGCCTTTCTCCTTTGCAACTTGGCTTCTAGTCAATCTTTTTTGAATTGGTTTGCTGGTTGACTGCTCTTGTGTCTTTCCTTTAACCTCAGCGATCTTTTCCTTGGTAGATTTAGGAGTTTCAAGAATGATTGTTGGGGTTTTGCTTGCTTGCTCTTTCACTTGCTTCCTAGGCTTTAACTTAACATACCTTTTTTTCCCTAGACATTATAGACTTGCTGATTTTCGCTGATGGAGTTCCTTTAACCCTAGAGCGAGTGTCTTCACCTTGTTTTTCTGCTCCAAAATCACATACAAACAAAAACAAAGACCAATCTTTGTTGACCCTTTTGAGCTCATGTAGAACTATCAATTTAATTAGACCACCATGATGAAATAGGGAAGTTTCACATCCTTGGGATTTCAACTGTACTTTATCTACCATCTTAGCTACACTTCGAAATAAGAAGTAAGGCAAATCTAGAGAAACCATACCAGTAAAATGTAATAGGAGTTTAAAATGATATGAATAAACTTTTTGATATCTGCCTTCACAGGTGA
The DNA here is from genome assembly GCA_031772625.1 of Pinus tabuliformis. Classification (NCBI taxonomy): domain Eukaryota; kingdom Viridiplantae; phylum Streptophyta; class Pinopsida; order Pinales; family Pinaceae; genus Pinus; species Pinus tabuliformis. The sequence goes on along the minus strand of CM062820.1, from coordinate 357,322,819 downwards.
AATAACGTTGAATGTTGAAGAGCAAGTTGGTATAGTTGTTCTTGATGTAGTCTTTGGGAACTGTGTTGGTTAGGTCGGTTTCTGAAAACTTTGGCTTTAGGAATACCTTACATGGTTCCATGTCGAATTTGAAGTTTTTGAACCATGTCTCTTGCCCCCTAGGAATTTCTGTTACCAGCGCTATGACCTCTAGGGAAATCTGCAAGTTCAGCATTCCGACCTTTGTGCTGGAACCAGTGAAATGTAATGCAAACTCCTTTGTCACCTGAGTATGTTCTCCTTGCAATTTCTTACAAAACTTCTAGCATCCTGCTTTCTTGAAGGCTTCTACAATTGCTTTGTCTCTGATCAAGACCTCAGTGCTTTCAGGCTCTGTCCTCAAGTAATGACTAGACTTGTGACGTTTCTTTTCCTCCGTCATCTTCCCTTTTGAATTCCTGTAAAAAAACCCGGCCTTGCTTGAAATACTGTTGATCAACCTCACTTGCTAATGGTGGTCAGCCTCGCCTGAATTATGGATGAGGAAAACCTTGGTGGAAGATTACCAAAGCTTACTGTTCGAAAATAATTATGTTTGAGGGTTTGCATGCAAACTAAAACGATGAGACTAGCCAGCCCTTTCGAATTTGAAAATATCTAACATAATGAACCCTAAATTCGAAATGATAAGTTTGGATGGCGGCATGCATAAGGACTGACTCCTCGCTGACACCTAATAATGAAAATTATAACGGAATATTAACGGATTGATGTTTGACAACACTGTTCTCCGAATTCGCGCTTTCGTAGCGTGCATGGAAAAGCGCTACGAAAAGAGCACCGTTTTCGTAGCGCAAAACATAAATTTTACAGTGTCTGCGTTATGAAGACGTGATTTCGGGGTTAATTCCAAAATTTTTTAAAAATGGTTTAAGCTATGAGTTTCTAAAAAGAATAAAAGACTCATGAAACATGGAATAAGGTTGTTGGCCTTTATTTGGACATAAAAATTGAAACCTTTGAGACTCCTAACCTATTACCTACCCATTAAAACATAGGGTGACTTGACACTTATCTAAGACCATGACTAAGAAAAATGTAAACCCTTGTTTTGGTGATAACACACTCCCTCATGAGCCTTCCTCCTCCAAGAGGAGACCCTCATGGCTTAGGGAGACTCTCGAAGATGCTGAGAGGCACATTGCACCAAGGGGGAGTTTCCGTGAAAGCAAGACGCTGAACATGTATCAAGGGATATTTGACCGCAATGAGCACTATCATTCAAAATGAGCCTTCATCATTCAAAGAAGACGTGAAGCAACAAGTATGGAAGGATGCTATGAATGAAGAATACGAGTCAATTATGAAGAATGATGTTTGGGATGTGGTCCCTAGACCCTAGGAAAAATCGGTTGTCACTTCTAAGTGGCTCTACAAAATCAAGCATGGAGTTGATGGAAGTGAAGAAAATTTCAAGGCTCGCTATTGCTTGAGGCTTCTCTAAAAAAGAAAGGTGTAGATTACGATGAGATATTTGCACCAATTTCCTGATACACCACCATCTGCTCGATCATAGCCCTTGCTGCCTCGCAAGGATGGAACCTACATCAGATGGATGTCAAGACCGTCTTCTTACATGGTTCAATCAAAGAGGAAGCCTATGTGGAACAACCCAAGGGTTTTGAAGAACATGATCGGGAATCTCATGTATGCAGGTTGAAGAAAGCTCTCTATGGATTGAAGCAAACACCCCGAGCTCAATATGAGAGGATCGATAGCTATCTGATGAAGTTGGGATTCACTAGAAGTGAAGACGATTCAAACCTTTACTTTAAGGTTGAAAATGATAAACCTCTCATTCTGGTAATTTATGAGGACGACCTCTTTCTAATAGGTGCAGACCTTAAATGTAAGAGGGAGTTGGCTTCTAAATTTGAGATGAAGGACCTAGGACCGATGCACTATTTCCTAGGGTTGGAGGTTTGGAAAAAGCCAAGTGAAATTTTCCTCTCTCATGGAAAATATGTTGTGAAAATATTGTAAAGATTTGGGATGTTGGATTGCAAGCCTGTGATTACTTCAATGGAACTTAACTTTAAGAAGTTATGTGGTAGTGCTGCTGGACCTGAATTGCGAAATGCTTCTGAGTATCATCAACTCATAGGAGCACTGATGTTCTTGGTGAACACTTGTCCGGACATATGTTTTTTCAGTTAACACATTGGGCCAGTACATGGTTGAGCCTCATCATATACATTGCACTGTTACCAAGAATCTTCTGAGATACCTTCAGGGCACGATCACTCATGGACTAAGATACACTCTCGGAAATGTGAGGCTACATGGTTATTTTGATTCTGATTGGTGTGAAAATTCTATCACTGCAGCCACTGATTTACTTTTCCTACTTATTTCACCATAAGTTATTCATGAAATTACTTCTATAAACATTAAAATAAATACTGCTCCAGATATTACATCGTAATACAGAAACAAACATATGCACAAGAATTAACACATTGACACAGTTATTTTAGACTAGTGTCCCCGGAAAAACCCAATGTGGGAAAACCGATGCAACAAGGGAGGATTTTATTATTCAACAATTTTCTAGTACAACAGGGTGCCAAAATGGCTTACCCACAGAGAGACAAATTTAACAGCATTTCTTCTGAACCCAACGTCAGCCCTATTGACCTCTGTGTGACCTGAAACCATCTGCGTCAGCCTGTTGAACCTCTGTGCAGCCTCTCTGGCCTTTTGCATCACTCCTACAGCCTCTGCATGGATGACATAGGCCCTGCTGGCTCTACGCAGTCTCTACTGTCTCTGCGTGGCTCCCTCTGGCCCTGTGTTTGCCTTTTTTGCCTTTGTGCTAGTCTCCCATCTCTCTATTACGTACTTGCTGCGTCCTGGCTACTCTCCCGACCACTAGTTCAATTTCTTAGCTAATCCCGCTCCAGAGATTGAACTGACTGGTCTCTCTCAGTGTATTCTCCAGGTGACCCTTAAGCCTCCTCTTATACTTTTCTCGTTCACAAATCAATGGTCGAGATTAAGTCCCTAATCAACGGCTAAGATTAGATTTGGCTTGATCCATGACTTATGGACCATTCTAAAACAGTTTTATATTAATACACATTAATATTTTATTTTCCCTAAGTTTAGACTTAGGGACTCCATTAAAAATATTAATTATTTTAATATCTCCCAAAATGTTTAGAATCTGCCCAACCCTTTATGGGTATTGGAGAACTCATGTGCCTTAGCCTCTCCACCAATTTTCGTGGCTAGAGCACATCCGATGCTAGCCCAAATCAACACTCCCTCTTAGTAAGAACTATGCTCTAGTAATACTCCTCACTAAGTATCACCCTGATCATCCGACATCGGTCCCTGTGCTGATGCTAAGCCTCCCTGCCCAACATCCTCTGCATTGCTGCATTCTGTACTGCTGCCCATGACTTTGCTACTGCCACTCCTGCATCTGTACGACAACTCCCTCTGCATCCATGCTGTTGCTGGTCCTTTCTCCCAACACTGCATCTGCACTGCAACTCCCTTTGCATCTGTGTTGCTGCTGGTCCTTTCTCCCAACACTGCATCCGCATTGCAACTCCCTCTTCATTCGTGCCGCTAACACACTCATTTCTACTTCTGTAAGAGGTTCTTTACCATCCCCATCTTTTCCCTGAAGTAGTGAAATTTTGACTTTCCAAGGGCCTTGATGAGGATATCTGCTACATGTTCTCCTATAGGAGTGTAGCTCAACTGTACAGCTCCTCATTGGACATAGTCTCTGACAAAGAGACACTAGATATCAATATGCTTCGACCTATCATTAAACGCTGGATTCTCGGAGAGTTTGATGCAACTCTGATTATCACACATGATCATGGTCCCCTCTATATTTCTTCTGAATAGGTTCACCAGTAGTTTTCTAAGTCATATGGGCTCACACGAAGCTGTGCTTACTGCCATATATTCTGCCTCAGATGAGCTCAGAGCTACATAATTCTGTTTCCTACTGCACCAGGAGGTCATTCCTGATCCAATGTTGAAATAGTACCCATAGGTACTTTTCCAATCCACTGAACTTCTTGCCTAATCTGCATCAGTAATCCACTCAACCTGATATCCTTCCCCTTGGTGTATAAGAGCCCATAATCAACTGTTCACTATAAATACCTGAGAACATGTTTAGCTGCTGCCAAGTGTGCCCTCTTTGGTTCCACCATGCACTGACTGAGGGTGTTGACAGCGTAGCAAATATCTGGCCCGGTATTGACCAGATACATCATGGAACCTATGAGTTGCTGGTATAGGGTGGGATCGACATCCTTGTCTTCTGATGCATCAATCTTCTTCCAGTTGGTGATCATTGGCATAGCCATAGGTCTACATTCTCCCATTCCGAACCTTTTTAGGATTTCTATAGCATATCTTCCTCGCCCAAGGAAGATTTCTCCTTTCTGCTGCCAAATATCCAACCCTAGGAAGTAGTGCATTCATCTCAGATCCTTCATATCGAATTCTATGGCTAGATTCTTCTTGCAGTCCTCAATGAGTTTGGATGATCCTGTTAGAAAGAGATCATCCACATATAATACTAAAATAAGTGGCTCGTTCTCTACGACAAAATAGCAGAGATTCAAATTTGCGTCACTCTTGAAAATCCCCATCTTTTGCAAGTAGCCATCTATTCGACCATACCACGCTCTCGGTGCCTGCTTCAACTCATACAAGGCTTTCTTCAATCTGCATACATGAGACTTCTTCTCATGAGTTTCAAAGCCCTCTGGTTGTTCAATGTATACCTCTTCTTCTATTACCCCATTTAGAAATGTTGTCTTGACATCCATCTGATGGATCTCCCATCCCATCTGGGCTGCAAGAGATAGCACGGTCCTGATAGATGTATACCTGGCTATCGGGGCGAAGGTTTCCTCATAGTCAATCCCTTCCTTTTGAGCATACCCCTTAGCCACAATCCTGGCCTTGTATTTCTCAACACTGCCATCTGCAACATATTTGATCTTGTAGATCCATCTTGAACCTACCACAGATTTGTCTTGAGGTCTTGACACCACCTCCCAAACATCGTTCACCATTATGGAGTTATACTCCTCTACCATCGCATCTAGCCAGACCTGATGTTGAGATGCCTCCTTGAAACTGGCAAGCTATCCATCCTGAGCTACTAACGCCTAATATCTATCTAGCTGTTTTCGCTCCCTATTACTGTTCCTTGGCTCACTGATGAAGTTTGCTACATCACGCAGAATCTGACAAAGTTCCTTGCTAGTTCTTCCTCTGCCAGCAGGTGCATCTGTTCGCTCCTCCTCCTCATCCTGAGAATATTCCTGACCTGAGGAAGAATTCTTCATTTCTGTTGGTTGAAGAGGCATGACCAACGGATCCTCTTTCGACTGCTCCTCAGAAGGCATTTTGCAAGATCTTCTGAAAGCTCTGTCCTCCATGAACTTTACATCTCGTTGTACTACTACCTTCCTGCTCCCTAGAAGATAGATTCTATATGCCTTAGCGTTCTCGCTATATCCCACTAGATATCCCTTTTCTGCAGTTTGATGCAACGTCTTCATCTTTTCTTTGGGTATGCGGCAATATGCTGAACTCCCAAATATCCTGAAATGAATGACTTCAAGCATCTTCCCAGTGAAGAATTTCTCTGGAGTAATCTAGTCCAATGTCTGATGAGGAGTCCTGTTCTGAATGTAGACAACTGTGTTGCATGCTTTGGCCCACAGGAATTTTGGCATATCCTGATCATACAACATGGCCCAAGTTGCTTCTACAATAGTCCCGTTTTTCCTTTCTGCCACCCCATTCTGCTCCAGATTGTTGGGAGTTTTCCACTTTCTTCTGATGCCCTCCTTAGCACAATAATCAGTGAAGTCCTTATCGACACTCTCTACCATTATCTGAGCGCAAAACTTTTATTTTCTTCCCAGTTAGATTCTCCCCCAGAGCCTTGAACTACAAAAAACCTCATCCTTAGTTTTCAAAAAATAAATCCAAGTTTTCCTTGAGTGGTCATCAATGAAGGTAAGGAAATACTTGGCACCATTGAGAGTTTTGACATACATAGGTACGCAAATATCTGAGTGTATCGATCCTAGTACACCCTTAGACCTATGTTTGCTCCTAGGAAAAGTCGACTTGGCATACTTTCCTAGAGTGCATCCACTGCATACATCATCTCTTTCCGTACTCAAATTCAGAATTCCTGTTACAGTGCTCCTGAGAATTCTCAGAGCTCTATGGTGCAAGTGACCCATCCTTCTGTGCCATAGTTCGTTCAAGTCCTTGTCCCCATGATTGCCTATTAGTGCCATTGTTGATTCTAGTTGTAATCTATACAACCGATTACTTTTGATCCCGATTTGCACTTTCTTTTTCTAGCTCAGGTGTTTGACGTATACCTTTTCCTTGATGAAGTAGACGTCATAGCCCTTGCCTTGTAGTTGTGACACGGAAAGTAAGTTCATCCCCAATCTTAGTACATGCAACACATTTGTGGTTCGGAATCGCTCTCCCGATTCTGTCTGAAAAACTATGGTACCCTTCCCTACTGGAGTACACTTTGCCTTGTTCCCCATGGTGATCTAAAAGTTCATCTTCTCTTCTCGATATTCTGAGAAACACTCCCTGATTCCCGTCATATGCCACGAGGCTCCATTGTCTATATACCATACTTCTGATGATGCAACACTAGTCATGCATGCCACTTCTTCTTCCAGGCTGGAGGCCAACATAGAGAAATCGAAATCTCTTTCTCTTGTGCAATCTTCTGAAAATTTGTGTGAGTCCCCTAAGGTGGATGCCTCTACATTGTGGTCTCAACCTATAACTGATTTTCCCTTTGTGTCTCTGACTACTTCCTCTGATACCATGTGAAAATTCTATCACTATAGCCAACTGATTTACTTTTCCTACTTATTTCACCATAAGTTATTCATGAAATTACTTCAATAAACATTAAAATAAACACTGCTGCAGATATCACACCGTAATACAAAAACAAACATATGCACAAGAATCAACACATTGACATAGTTATTTTGGACTAATGTCCCCAGAAAAACCCAATGTGGGAAAACTGGTGTAGCAAGGGAGGATTTTTTTATTCAACAATTTTCTAGTACAATAGGGTGTTGAACTAGCTTACCAATAGATAGACAAATTTTCCAGCACTTCTTCTGAACCCAACGTCAACCCATATGACCTCAGTGTGACCTGAAACCCTCCGCGTCAGCTTGTTGAGCCTCTGCGCAAACTCTCTGGCCTTCTGCGTCACCCCTGCAGCCTCTACGTGGATGACGCAGGCCCTGCTGGCTCTGTGCAATCTCTATTGCCTCTGCATGGCTCCCTCTGGCCCTACGTCTGAATTTTCTGCCTCTGTGCTAGTCTCATGTCGCTCTGTTCCGTACTTGCTACCTCCTGACTGTTCTCCAGACCACTGGTTTAATTTCTCAGCTAACCGTGCTCCAGAAATTGAACTGACTGATCTCCCTCAGTACATTCTCCAAGTGACCCTCAAGATTCCTCTTATACTTTTCTCGTTGACAAATCATCGGTCAAGATTAAGTCCCTAATCAATGGCTATGATTAGATCTGGCTTGATCCATGACTTTTGGACCATTATAACACAATTTTATATTAATACACATTAATATTATATTTTCGCTAAGTTTAGACTTAGGGACTCCATTAAAAATATTAATTATTTTAATATCTCCCAAACTGTTTAGAATCTGCCCAAACCCTTTCTGAGTTTTGGAGATTTCATGTGCCTTAGCCTCTCCACCAATTTTCGTGGCTAGAGCACATCCAATGCTACCCCAATCAAAAATTGGGCTGGCAGTGTTGTGGATCGCAAGAGCACTTCTGGATGCTGTTTTTCTTTGTGTTCTGCTTCGATATCGTGGATGAGCAGGAAGCAGAAATCGGTTGCCTTGAGCACCACTGAGGCTGAATACGTAGCTGCTTGTATGGCCTCCTATGAAGCTGTCTGGTTGAGGAAGCTTTTCAGTGAGCTGTTTGGACATGTGTTGGATACCACCTTGATCCTCTGTGAAAACCAGTGGGATCCGATTATCAGAGAATCTCGTGTTTCATGATCGCTCCAAGCATTTAGATATCAGGTACCACTTTATTTGGGATATGGTATAACGAGGAGCAATAAGGCTCCATCACATTGGCACTAATGATAAGGTCATTGATATTCTGACAAAGCCCCTGTGGAAGGTCAAGTTCTTGGCCTTCCGAGAATGACTTGGAGTCATGGAGAGACCCTCTTAGGAGGGTCCTGTATGTGACAAACATTGAGCTCTGGGAGCTCCGGGAGGCTTGGGGTACTTCTTGGAGCGGTGAGAAACCATAGGGTGAGTGGTTCAACCTTCCCCTATGATACCCCTTGGTATCATGTAAGAAGGACGAGTGGTTCATCCTTCTCTTGCTGAGACATCCTACCCATGCAGTCTGGGACTCATGGGAAGTACCTCTCATCTAGCCAATGAGTAGGGAAATGAGGATAAGGACTATTGATCCAAGTGGATATTGGTGCCACTCGCCAATTCCACTTGGACCCCCACCATTATTTCTTTCAGTTTTTCAGTTTCCTTAATTGTAGCACAACTTACTATTTTTAGTAGTTTTTCGGGTCATAAATTTCTGGAGCCGTTTTGAGGCCCTAAACGACGTTGTTTTTGGAAATCTACAGCCAACGGTTTTTTTAATCTAAAATCCTCTTTTCCGTTGCAGTCCTAAGCAAGCAACCAAGCGGATAGAAGAGGGCTTAACAAATTGTCCTCTATATGCGCGTCAAACGGAGATAATATGACCAAGTCGCGACCCTGGGAAGTTGGTTGTCCAACTCACCCCAACAGGGCCCATAAAATCTTAGTGTTACATCTCCTCAAGTTAGGGTTTTGGTTGTTTAGGTTTGTTCTTATTGTTCAATAATAAAAAGGTCATTGAGCCTCATTATAACGCAATTCAGCGGCATGTAGTCGTCACATCTCTTCTCAGAGATAAGCTACCATCACTCGAGCTAGTCTTATTTCCATTCTGTTTGTAAGCATATTTCAGTGTTTGATATTAATGAAATGAAGTGTTATTTCTACTGCATCTTTGTATTTATGGTTATATCTGTAATTTGTTGCGAGCTTGTTTAAATCTGGATCAGTGGTATTAGAGTGGTCTGATCTATCTCTGTTTTTCTTTGCATGTCTCCAACGAGGTTGGGATATAAGGAATTAGGGCTTGAACTCGTCGAACCCTTGCAAGACTAGCCTCACAAATCCTGACGGCCTCCCATGGAGGATGAAAAGAAAGATGAGGGGGAAGGAGATCGTATCAAAATCTTGCTCGAGGAAGCCCTCGAGCGACAATGGAATGCGATGATGGAAAACTTTGCCCAGATCCTTCAGCGGCTACCTAGGGGCAACGCATATTCTTCTGACAGCTACTTTGGAAGCGCCACACCCTTTAAGGTACAAGTTAACTTTGACATCCCCATATTTAAGAGTCAAATAGATGTCGATGTTGTAGATAAATGGTTAAATTTGCTAGAAGGATATTTTTCTGTGCATGATTTTTCCAACCGGGAAAAGATCACCTTTGCACTTCTCAAAGCAGCCCCCCACGTCAAGGACTGGTGGGAAACCTACTTGAGTAGAAGGATGTAAGTGCGAACTCACTGTTTTTCGCCGCACCCACTTGGAACTCATTCCAGGATGCCATCAAGGAGCAGTACTACCTTGTCAGGAGTTATGAGGATAAATACATAAAGTGGACAACGTTGCGATAGGGAAGGGACCAAGATGTGCCGAAGTTTACCAATGTTTTTCATACCCTTCGCATGAAGTTGGGTATCAAGGATTCTGAGAAGCATTTGGTTCTCAAGTACTTCGGCTACCTGCATAGGTACATCCAGGACGAGATGGAATTCCTGAACATCTACTCACTCAGCACGGCATACCGATATGCAGTCAAGATCGAGCAAAAGTTTAAACAGAAGAAGCGAGACTTTGGATCTGCGAATCCGAAGCAAGGGAAAGGTGCCCCCAAACCGCAGAACAAAGGACAAAGCCAAGGTGAGGCGACCCAGGACAACCCGCCAAAGCCGCAAGCAAAGAACAACACTGCGAAGCCGAAGAAGGACACGGGAAAGTGGTGTGAGTTCCATAAGAGCTCCAGTCACAACACAAGTGAGTATCGGGCCAAGCAGTCACTAGTGGCTGAGCTAAAGGCTTCGGAAGCAGATTATCAATGAGGAGCCCAACGCCACCGTTGCCACCACAAAGATCCAGAGGAGGATGAGCGCCTCTTCCACTCCCAGATGTGGGTAAAGGGTTCCCCGCTACAGTTCATTGTCGACAACAGGAGCCAAAAGAACCTCATTTCGACAGAGGTCGTGAAGCCGCTGGGCTTATCGACTACAGCACATCCACAACCGTACACCATCAGGTGGCTTCAACAAGGACATGATCTTCGCGATAGCCAGCAGTGCCGCCTTCCATACAACATCAAGCCCTTCACGAATGAGGTATTATGTGACGTTGCTCCCCTTGATGTTTGTGATGTACTATTAGGCCAACCATAGTTATGGCAACGAAATGTTGTGTATAAGTCAAGGCGTCGTGTTGTTATTGTTACTTTGGGAAATAAGTTGTACATGATACTGGAGGTAGCAACGCCTACTGCCATCTCTTTGGTTACTGCAAAACAATGTAGTAAGCTCATTTCCAAAACGGGGAAATTTGTTTTCCTGATGATACGCCCTTGGGGAAAGAAGAAGACGGTGGCCCTGACCTCCAGACATGGCCCCTCCGCACGACAACAACAGATGGGCAAGGTCGTGGAGGAGTACGAGGACATCTTCACCTCCCCCACAAGGGTGCCTCTACACTGTCAGGTCAAGCACTCCATCGATCTATCCCCAAGGGCACCACTGCCCAATGGACCAATCTATCGACATTCCGTTTTGGAGAACGACGAAATCAAGAGGCAGATTCAAGAGTTGCTGCAGAAAGGTCACATCCTTCTCAGTTCATCGCCCAATCGTGTTGGTACAAAAGAAAGATGGGACTTGGAGACTCTGTATTGACTATTGGGCGTTGAACAAGATCATTGTCCGGAATAGGTACCTGATCCCACGGATTGATGACCTTCTGGACCAACTGAAGGGGGCAAAATATTTCAGCAAGATTGACCTGAAGTTCGACTATCATCAGGTACCAATTGAACCCTTCGATGCGTGGAAGACTGCCTTCAAAGCTAAGGAGGGCCTTTTTGAATGGTTGGCTATGCCTTTTGGGTTGACGAATGCTCCTGCAACCTTCATGAGGCTAATGGATGACATCTTGCGGCCATTCACCAACTCATTTGTAGTGGTATACTTGGATGACATCCTGATCTTCAGCCAGATTTGGGAAGAGCACCTCCACCACATCTGACAGGTTCTTCAAACGCTGCGGCAACACAAGCTATGTGCCAATTTGGAGAAATGCACTTTTGGCATGACCCAGGTTTAGTATCTGGGATACATTATTGATAAACGAGGGGCGCATGTGGATCTAGCCAACATCCAAGTCATTCGGGATTGGCCAGCTCCAATCACTCTGATAGAGCTCCGTAGCTTTCTGGGTCTTGCCAATTTCTATTGCAGGTTCGTGGTGGGATTCTCTCATATCACTTGGCCCTTGAGTCAGTCACCAAGGGAGGAGCGAAAGAAAAATTCTTTTGGTCTGAATCTCAACATAAGGCATTTGCAGAGTTGAAACATCGTCTCTGCTCTGCACCAATGCTCACTTTACCAGACTTGCAACAACCATTTGAGATCGAGACAAATGCCTCTGACTATGCTATTTGGGAAGTCCTTACTCAACAGGGGCATCTAGTGGCATATCACAGTGAGACACTATCTGACACAATTCGGAAGTATCCCACTTATGACAGAGAGATGTATTCCATTGTGCAGGCTTGCCGACAATGGAAGCATTACATTTTGGGGGAAGGAAACAGTCATCCACACAGAGCATCGACCCTTGCAGTTCATACAGACGCAAGGGAAGTTGCAAAATGATTGCCATCAAAACTGGTCCACGTACCTGCAGCAGTTCCATTTGAATATCAAGTATAAGAAGGGTAGCACCAATAATGATGCAGGCTGCCTCAGCCAACCACTGATCATGGCGTTAACCATTGTGCTCAATTCTTGTGGGCATGAGACTTCTGATTGGCCACTTCTTTACAAAAGCGACCTAGAGTTCGGCCACACATAGCAGATGCCCTTGGAGGGTCAGCAAGTTCCAGATTTTCACTTCCAGGATGCCCTGTTATGCCACCTAAGACACCTTTGTGTTCCTTCAAGCGAGCGAACCAAGATGCTTTGGGAAGCGCACTACAGTCGGGCTGCTGGGCATTTCGGGGTCAAGAAAACAGTGGCAGTACTGCAGAAGTATTTCTACTGGCTGAATTTTCGACAGGATGTCGGGAAGTACATCAGATCCTGCGTTGTCTACGCCATTGCCAAACCGACCATCAAGAAGCAAGTCCTCTATACTCTGTTGCCTACCCCTAGTCGACCTTGGGAATCCATCTCCATGGATTACATGTCGGGCCTTCCTTCTATTAAGCATGGCAACGATTGTGTTTTTCTGGTCATCGACAGATTCTCGAAGATGGCCATTCTGGCAGCCTACAAGAAGAATATCATAGCAGAAGCCACTACTAAACTCTTCTTTGCACGAGTGTGGGTACACTTTGGGATCCCACAGTCTTCATATCATATCGGGACAGCATGTTCCTCAGTACATTTTGGTCCAGTTTCTGGTCGATGCTGGACACCAAGCTCACTAAGTCCACAACTTTCCATCCCTAAAATGATGGCCAAACAGAGGTCGTCAACAGGATGATTATACATATTCTGTGCATGTACAACTCAAAGCATCCATGCACATGGGATGAGAACCATCCTTACATCTAGCACAACTATAACCAAGCTCTCCATAGCTTGACGAGCCACAACCCTTTTCAGGTGGGCTTGAGATTCGAGCCACTATGTTCCATTGATGTGGCCATACCATTTGCAACTACTCAGGTAGATTCGGCTCATGTCCAGTTTGAAGTCGATAAGGCAAACAACTTCATTGAGCACATCCAACATATCCACTAGCAGGTCTATGACATTTTGGAGAAATCAAATGGAAAGTACAAGCAGTGACATGATCAACATCGGGTGCCACACAAGTTTCGGGTGGGCGACAAAGTCTGGTTGCATTTGCAGAAGGAACGCCTTACACCATTACCAAGGCTGTGTGTGACAATGCATTTGAGCTCGACATTCTCCCATTCTTCGATATGCACCCAATTTTCAATGTGGACCGCCTTCGACCATACTTCCCACCATAGTTGGACACATCAGACATTGCAGAACAATTCACACTTACAGAGTTAAATCCAGATTGCATGGAGCAAGCCACAACTGATCGGATCATGGACACGCAGATCAAGAACACTCGCCAACAGAAGATCCAACTATATCGAGTTGTCAAAGCAGGCCAACTCCTTCACCAGGGCAAGTGGCTCACCAGGGACCAAGTTCAACAAAAGTTTCCTCATCTCATGGAGGAACTCAACGTAATGGGGACCGTTGCTTCTTAAGGGGGTAGGAATGATCCAAGTGCATATTGGTGGCCACCCGCCAATTCCACTTGGACCCCCACCATTGTTTCTTTCAGTTTTTTAGTTTCCTTAATTGTAGCATAGTTTACTATTTTTAGCATTTTTTCGGGTCCTAAACTTCCGAAGCCATTTTGAGGCCCTAAACAACGTTTTTTTTGGCAATCTACCGCCAGCGATTTGTTGTCTAAAATCGTCTTTTGTGTTGTAGTCCTCAGAGAGAACTTTCCAACGGATTATCATGTGTGTCAAACAGAGATAATATGACCAAGTTGCGACCCTGGGAAGTTGGCTATCCAACTCACCCCAAAGAGGCCCATAAACTCTTGGTGTTACATCTCCTCGGGTTAGGGTTTTGGTTGTTTAGGGTTTGTTCTTATTGTTGAATAATAAAAAGGTCCTTGAGCCACATTGTAATGCAATTCAGAGGCATGTAGACACCACATCTCTTCTTAGAGATAAGCTACCATCGCTCGAGCTAGCCTTATTTCCATTTTGTTTGTAATCATATTTCAGTATTTGATATTAATGAAATGAAGTGTTATTTCTACTGCATCTTTGTATTTGTGGTTATATATGTAATTTGTTGTGTTCCTGTTTAAATCCAGACCAACCATAGTACTATCGATGGACACATCATGTACTACCGTACTCCCTATGCTAGGATGACCGATATTGATCTGGGATCAATTGGAACTGACTTTGGGTCAATAAGAGTGGTATGAGACACTCTCTTTTGATTGGGACTGACTTCGGGTCAGTAGAGAATGGAATGTTTCATTCTCGATCACTTCTTCTTCTTCATAGTTCAGCAATGCAGAGCAGTGCATTGATGGCTGAGATAGTACAAATTGGCAGATGGATTAGCAGGTGGAGTTCTCCCTAGTTGAGAGGGAGTGTTAAAATTGGCATCTAGGGCCAAAATTCACATGGGTCATCTTATTTATGACAACTGATATTTTTCTTGGATTCCTCTCTCCGAGAGGTGTAGGATTGATCTAAAGATCATCTGATTATGACATGTACAAATGAAGATATGAATTTATTTATATTATGGACAAATTATCAAGGTTAACCAACAAACTCATGTAGGTTCAGAAGCCCAACAATTAGTCTATTCATCTTCAATGTTAGCCTATAAATACATGATGCCTCATCCTCATTTGGATACACTCATCTTCACACCTCTCTTTCTCTCCTCATCTGATTGGGTACGAATTTTTGGGAAACTTATCTGTCTACACATGCGAAGGAAAGGACAACTAAATTTATGTTTTTGGACATTGACCAGGTTTGACGAAATTTCCAGAAGGTTGTTTTGGGTTGGGTTGACCTGTTTGATTGTGTTTTTGTGAGGGTTATCTATGATTGGGCAAGCCGCATTTTTGGGCACAGAAATCGAGGCAATTCGTTGACTGTTTGACCAACATTATCTGTGTTTAGCGCTGACCGTAGGTTGACTATTTGACCAGACTTTGACTAGGCACAATTCAGTTGTTTTGAGGACTGTTTCATCTTGCTATTTGGAGGTCGAAGTTGACTGAAGTTGACCAAATTTTTGAGGGTTAAATTTTCCCTATTGACCAACGTTGACTTTTCTGGTTAGGGCTCTTTTGTTGCTGTTATAAATTATCAGATTTGTAAATTGTACTCTCTGCGGAACTATTGAAGACTAAAAGAAGAATTGATCAAGGGTTTCCCTACATTGGGGTTTGTCCCTGGTTGGTGCCACATCTTGTGTCCTCTTGCCTTGGCTTGTCTTCCACTGTTTATGTTTATGTTCTATCAGCATTTTACTTACATGTTTATGTGATTGCTAAACTGGATATTGATATTGGGCTAGCAAAGAAATTAAAGTAAAATTGTTCTAAAGAATATAACATACCATTGTTGTCTAAAATTAACATCATTAATACTATTTTTAAAGATTCTTGTTGTCCACGACTTTGGGTTTCTTTGGAGCTTCTTCATCTTCAATTGTTAATGCTTCATTTCCGTCCTTCTTCTTATTGCTATTAATATTTTTAGAGTTCTTGGGACAATTCCTCTTGATGTGTCCATATTCATGGCAACCAGATCATTTAACTTTGGACATATCCTTGTTTTTATAATACTTGTTACCATTGTTTTTTTGTTGAGGTCCAGACTGTCCAAACTTTTCTATCAGAATTTTGTTAGCCACTCCCATTGGCTCTAATTGATTTTGTTTTGTTTCTTTTGTCTGTTCCATTTCTTGCTTTAAGTTGATTAGCTCTTGGTGCGCTTTCTCCATTTTGTTTTGTAAGCTTCTTACTTGTTCTTTTAACAACTTGTTCTCTCCTTCAATCCTCCCCTTAGCTTTTGTGGTTTCTTTTATCTGGTTGTCTTCTTGATGTACCTTTGCCTCTAAAATTTCAATCTTCTTTTACATAGGCATGAACTCATTTACATATAGTTATGGAGACCATACTAGAGGTGAGTTTGTGGGACTGTATAAGTCTTTGTTGCTTTGATGTCCATCCTTAGTTTTCCCTTTGTTTAATGAATAAGTTTCAATTCTGATTTTTTTTCCTTGTATGTTTCCTGGGAAGAGAGTGCCTCCTTTTTGCCTTTGTTACCTTGTTGGTCGATTTGTTTCACTATTGAGAGGCCCCTTATAGTTGTTGCCCCAATGTTGTTTTTTGTTACTTTTGGTAAGATCATGATGAGTCTTTTTTCCTCCAATTGTTTCCTTTTCCTAGCTTGAATGCGCTTTAATATCTCCAAATATTGCTTCTCATTTACAAATATCCACTTATTGGTTGGGTTGTTTGTGTTAACCTTCTGAAACTCTAGTAAAAGGGGTTTCCATTCCAAGTGAAAAAAATAAAACATATTGATTCGAGGCCAACCCCTTAAAAGCAGAAACTATGATTTTGAACCAATCTACTTGTCGTATGATCACTAAAAACTACCAAAATATATATGTTATCTTGATTGGAATAAGGCTAAGAATAACCCATAAAAGGACATCAGAATTCCAAGTTCTAACGATCACGGATTCATAGGTATTTCTTCCCATTGGACATATTTTTTATTCTCTCATTTGTTTTGTTTGTTTTAAAACTAGAAACATTGAAGGATGGCCTCTTTTACCGTTGCATTTCGTTCCTATCGAAACTAGACCCACACTGAAATTGAGTTATCTACATGAGTATTGGGTAGCTATTGGGAAATATATTTACAACTAGGAACAAAATTACAAAATAGATTTAAGTACACATTGGTAAAATTATACACAATAAGTTCTCAAAGTTCAACAACATAAACAAATGTCTCGAACTAGAGAAGGCCATTCATTTTGAACATATTATTCAATGTATTATGCAATGCGACATCACTACACCATTTTCTCCAACTTTATCATTATCTCACGCTCTTCAACATGTTTGTGGCCATTTTTTAAATCAGAGGGTCTCGCAAAAATGTGACACAAAGCACTATAGTGGGGATTTTCTATTTATGGAGTTTTGGGTTGGAACTTGGTAAAAACCATTTTTAATTCAGACATTGGATTTTGTTATCTAAATTTCTTTTTAATATTTAAATGTTTTGTTATTTAAATTTCTTTTTAATGTTTAAATAGATTTAATTAAACTAGTAGAAAAGTTTT
The DNA here is from genome assembly GCA_031772625.1 of Pinus tabuliformis. Classification (NCBI taxonomy): domain Eukaryota; kingdom Viridiplantae; phylum Streptophyta; class Pinopsida; order Pinales; family Pinaceae; genus Pinus; species Pinus tabuliformis. The sequence continues at coordinate 357,305,502 of CM062820.1, read as the reverse complement.
ATACATGAAGAATTGAAAAATCAAATTTAAGATTCTAACAAATTATTGTTAAATTCTGTATATATTTGATTCAAAAATATACCAAAATTCTTCTAACACAGAGAATCCTTAAAATAAGGCATAACAATATTCCCTTGGTCTCTCTCCTCCGGTTCTAGTGTCTTCATCGGCCTCGACCCAACGCCGCATAATTTGGAATCGTTGATCTCTCCAGATTTGGTCCTCTTCTTCCTTTCAAAAGGCCTCTTCACATGGAATAAGCTAATTCAGTCTTGGATTTCTCAAGCCCCAGTTTGGAAGAGCGCAGATGATCTATCCATCCCCCCTTCTCTTCGTCCCTAATGGGATTCGGCTGTCAACAGCTTCTCCAGCAAAGGAAGATTGCAATCGGGCTCTGCTGATGAACTCATCTGGTTCCTAGAGAAGCCTGCCCTTCTAACTTCTGTTAAAGACTTATATGCAGCCCTCTCTATTGACCGCCCGCATCCCTCGCCCCTCTTTCCTCCCATTTTTTGGAAAGCCTCTTGCCCGCTAAAGATGATTCTTTTCTCCTGGCTTCTTTTCTCAAACAGAAATCTCTCTTGGGAGGTCTTGCAAAGAAAAGGCTGGCAGGGGCCGAGCCAATGTCAGATGTGCCGCAATGATGCTGATTCCAATCTTCATATGTTCTTCCAATGTGGCGCTTCCTCCTCAATCTGGTACGTGCTGTCTTTAATCTATGGATTTTCTCACAGAGTTTTTTCTTCTGTTCAGGATGCCTTCCTCTGGTGGAGTGCGCAACATCCCTCTTGGCGTTCTCTTTTTATCATCACCTGCTGGTTCCTTTGGAAGTGGAGGAACGATCATATTTTCCAGAATTCCAGTCTGCCTCTTGACTTCATTTTGATAAAAATCTTGGCATATCTGCCTTCTGTGGATTAATTTCTGTCTTGGCATTTTATGTCTTTTTCCTTCGGGGCATTTTTGGTTAAATTCAGACTCTTAAAATCTTGATTTTGATGGTTCCTTCTGAAGATTCTGTAGTGCCATGCACTCAATATTTTTGTTTATCTCAGAGCTCCATGCAGTGCTGATGCCGGACAGTAACAGGTTTCTGTATAATTTGCATCAAAGGCCTTATGCCTTCGCTTGTATCTGGACTTTTATATGCTCTTAATATAAATCATGAAGCTTTTTCTTTCTGAAAAAAAATATTCCCTTCCCTTGAAATCCTCGGGTGACCAGGGATTTTTCCATAAATAAGGTGGTTATTGCACAAAATTTACTATCAATGTTGTTTTTTCACTTGAAAAAAAAAGATAGTTGTGATTACCAAAAATATATTCTATAATTTTTCCATTTTTCAATGAATTAATTCTGTGAGCCACAGGGAACCTAAATCTTGAGTTTAACTAAAATGTTGAAACATATATGAAATTGTAATTTATTTCATTCATTTATAACCTGCAATGGTAAAGGTACATGGAATTTTGAATTGATTTTAATCTACAAAAATACCTTTCAAATAACAAAAATTCTAAAATTACATATCTCAAATGACTTACTTAATATTCAAAAATTGACTTACGTTGCTAAATTGCCCTACATTGTTTTTAACCATTTTAAAGCCGCTTTGCCCCGCTTATTTACAAGTGGAATCCTTCATCCTTTTGTTCCATTCTTGGTCCAACCAGAGTCAAGTTCATTAAATTTCACTATGTATCTATAAGTGAAATCCCCGATCCTTCTGTTCCATTCTTGGTCGAACTAGAGTCAAGTTCATTAAATTGCACTGTGCATCCATTCTTGGTCGAACTAGAGTCAAGTTCATTAAATTGCACTGTGCAATGGTAAGCGTTTTTTTGGGTTGAGGGACCTAAAAGAAAATTTTGTAGGAAAGTTGGTCTTTTATGTGGGTTTAATGTTAGAAAAAATGAGCTGGAACGCACAAATAAATATGCCATTATTGAGGGTCTATAAATGGTTTTGATGAAAATTTATACTTTTAGTTTGTTTTGTGGCTGAAGTAAAACCTATAATGGGTAGCAAAATTTCCTTAATTTCAATGTGGTAGGAATAAAATTTGATGTAGAAATTTAGAATAAATAGCCTTGGTGAGTTTTGATTACCCATTTTCAAATCCCAGATTACGTCTTGCATTTGAAAGGATTTTGATCATAGTGAAGCTGAGCTAGTGCACATAAAAAAAGGATCAAAATTGAAGAGTTACAAAATACATTTACTTGATATAAATTTCAATAATATGTACACCAAATACTTTAATTTCTAAAGTTCTATAGAATATGATGTAAAAAATTCATATAAATTTTAGAATAAATTTATGCCTCTTTAATGTTGAAAACATTGTTCATTCACATTTCTGAGTTTACCCATTGCTTTTCTTTTCTATTCATAATTAATGTGATTTTTTCTATGATAGTGCACAATTTGTGAATAGAGAATTAATTCCCCTGCATTTCAATTATGTAACCAACCATATCATGTTGATCTAGGGATGGAATTGTTAAAATAAAAAGAATATGGGATAATATATTTCAATGGTAATTTTTTTTATTGGAATTGTTAAAATAAAAAGAATATATTGTAATATATTTTAATGAAAAAAATTTCTTATTTCTGTGGGTACATTTATAAAATTTATGGTGATGGATGTTTTTGTATTTATTTTTCTAGTTTATGGAAATGGATGTTATAATTTACAACAATTTACATGAGTGTTTTTATTAACTAAAGTGGGCATGGTTGAAAAAAGGGAAAGTCCAAGTCACTGATAGAGTAACACAGAAGAAATAGGTATTCAGGGCCCGTAAGCTAGAATTGCAGAGGTTATCCATGGAGAAGGGGACTAGGGTTGGGGCCCATAACTATGGGTAAAGACTTTATTTGTCTTATGGAAACACACGAACACAATGGATGTAGAATTCTAGACTTCAAAGGATACAATAAAATCTCTTTTTGGAATGAAAAAACAAAAATCAAGTAAAGGACATGGAGGAATAACAGTGCTAATAAAAGAAATATGGACTAGGTTTACAAAATTGGAGAAAGAAGACCCAAATAAACAGTGTATATGGTTGAAATAACAGAGATGGATGCAACAATATGGTTAGTTGCTTTGTTATTTTGCTCCAAAAAACTCAAAATTCTACAAAAAGAGGAACCTAGATAGTGAATACGTATATGAAGCATTGAAAAAAGATATTTCAAACTTTATTACTAAGGGAGAAATATTCCTAATTGATGATTTTAATGCTAGAACAACAAACAATCAATCTATTCAGTTGGGCAACGAAATGGGAGAGGATAATAATTTGCTATCACTTAGAGAGAATGAAGAGCACCCTTGGAGGACATTGTAAGATGGGAAAGGGAAGGTTTCACACTTTGGAGCAGAACTATTATGCCTTTTTAGCCTAAATGACATCGTTATATGTAATGGCATGAAAAGATGGCCGATGTCCAATAGTATTACTTGTAAACATACAACAGACAAAACACAATAGACTATGTTATATGCTCTCAAAGGTATATTTCCAAGTTGTTGAACTTTAATATTGAGTGTGGCCCTATAGAGATAGACTCTGACCATTTGCCTCTTCTTATTAAGCTTTGTATAAATACATAAGATCGAAAGGGGGAACATCATTCACATAAGAAATTTTCAGAACATGGGAGAATTATCTTAAACCAAGAAAATCATGAGCTATTTAGGGTTGCTCATAAAGAACACCTCCAGCTGGAAAAAAACAAAAATAGGGGCTACAAGGATAATGGAAGCGATACAAAATATGTTTGCAATAGTATCCTGATCCCCTTAATACAAAAATCTTTAAATTTATGTAAGAGATCTAGGCCTATGAAGAGGATCGCAAACACCTTCCTAGCTAATCCTTCATATGATAAACAATGCAAGGATGCGAAAATTTTTCTCAAAGAAAAGTCAAGCAAAGAAAACAAGATTATATATAAACAATTGATAAAATCAAAGAAAGAAAGTTATGTGATTTCAAGAAGGAAGGAATTAATCTCTTTGGAAAAACATAATCCCAAAGGTTTCTGGAAGGAACTACAACAAAAGAAAAAGAAAATAGAAAACAATATCACATGTGCTTAGTGGTTGGACTACACAAAACTTTTGTATGAGCAAACAAATGAGAAAAGTAAGCCTCCCATAGTTATCTCCTCAATAGAGCTATTTTCGGTTGCTAATATTGAACAAAGTATAAAGAAACTGGCAAATGGCAAGGCGCAAGACATTGACAATTTACAAGTAGAATTTTTAAAATGGGGAATGAAGCTTCTAGCCCCACACATCAAGGAGATATTTAACAGAGTCAATCAAGATAGATTTCTGGTTGAGTGGACAACCAATGTTGTTATACCTCTTCACAAAACCGGAGATATCAATAACCCTTCTAACTACCATACTATTATGATCAACCCTCTTGGCAAAAAAAAATGGGAGCACGCTAGAGCGCAAAATCAACGAACGGGCAGAAAAAAAGGGAAAAAGAGCAAAGGGATAGACTGGCTTTAGGCCTAAACATTCTACCATTGATCATTACATCACTCTAAGACACTTCATTGAAAAATATTGGGACAACCAATGTAGGGAAGCATTTTGTTGTTTTGTTGACTTCAAAAAAGCCTTTGATACTGTGCCTAGAGATAAACTATGGCACACAATGGAAGAACTAAAGGTCCCAAAGGAATATAGGGAAGTTGTTCATAAGCTTTATGAGAGTGTTAGAGCTAGAATCAGAACAAATGAAGACATGTCTAAATGTTTTGATAGTGACATAGGAGTTAAACAGGGATGCCCTCTTTCTCACACATTATTTGCTTTATATATTGATAAGCTTGAAGAGTGAATAAACAATACCAAAGGAGAAGGCATCCAACTGGCAAGATATGAGGTGAAACTACTTTTATATGCAGATGACCTTATTCTTATCTCTAAATTGGAACTAGGTTTGAGAGAACACTTGAAATCTATGGAACTCTTTTGTCAAGAGGTGGGAATGCAAGTAAATACCATAAAAAATAAAGTCATGATTTTTTCTTTGAAAAGAAAGAAACATTAGGGTACTTTTCTCTTTGAGGGTAGCCCCTTGGAGGTGGTAGATGAGTACAAGTATTTAGGAATTGACTTTCACTATAGGCTTAGCTAGGAGACATGTAGATCAAAGAGAATCCAAGGAGGGTGGAAATCTTCTTACCTCCTTTTGAACAGGTGTAGAAAAGAAAAACTATGGGATTGGAAGATTAAGAAAACCCTCCTTCGTATATTAGTAGTGCCAGTTATACTCTATGGTTGCAAAATATGAGGGAGCAACATGTGAAGCCACAAATGACGAAAAATAAAAAGAATTCAAAAGCACCTGATCACAAGTAGCCTCAAAGTTAAATCAACATTCCCATATGATATCCTTTTAGCTGAGGCTAGTATGTTTCCAATTGAGGTGTCAACGATCATTCATTTGATGAGTTACTTGAAGAAGGTTGAAAGTATGGATAAGCATTGGTGGCCCAAATTGGTTGTTGAAGAAAAGACAAACTGCCAGAAAAAGACATGGATGAAACAAAACAAAAGTGGTTAGGGAAATGGGATATAAATCTACATGATTGCCCTCGCGCTAAGGAGGAGATAAAGAGGTGGGTGTTAGAAAATTTTAGGACTGCCATGTGGAGAAAGCATGTAGGCAAAAAGAAAGCATATTATGTCAAAGAATTTAATCCGATGTGGAAACATGATGATAAAGAGTATTTGAGTTCCTCAAACGAAGGAATATTTAAAATTTTAATTGCTCAGTTGAGGACTAGCTCCCATCATCGAAGATGTGACACTGGTAGATGAGCAGTCCTTAAAGAATATTAGGAAGAACAAACTTACATTTTTTGCAACAAAGGGGTGGTGGAAACATAATCACATTTTATCAAAGAGTGTGCAGTGTATGAGGTTATCCGTCGTCAGTTTGATAGTAGCCTAAAGGTGAATAGTCTTAGTGATATTTTTTTGGAGACAAGGCTTCACAAAACAAGAAATTTCTTACTCAAGATCCATAACAACAGAATCAACCTAGAAAAAAATTTGAATATGGCTTAAGCGATAGTGGATGGTCCCTTAGATTGCGAGGTCTCATGGACGTCATTAAAAGCCATTTCATTTCATTTCATTTCAGGGGTGGTCTCTATTCCGTTATGTGCTAGCCCATGAACTAGCTAGGTGAGGTGTGAACATTAATAAAAGGTGATCTAAAATCATAGCGACCAAAGCCTTTTTATCATGACTCTCATGTAAATATTTTACATTGATTAATAGAGGAAGAAGGTTGGATGCCCACCATTATGACTGTTGGACGGTAATGCAACAACTTGCAAGCTCCATTACATTTTATTTATTCGTTCAAGAACCACCTGCCACCTAAGTAGTAACATACTCTAGACTCTAGAATATCTAGGTTAGGTTGTCGAGGAACAACGCGAACTACCTGCCACTTAAGTAGTAGCATACTTGTGACTCTAGAATATCTAGGTCAGGTTGTCGAGGAACAACGCGAACTGGCAGTCCACCAAGGTGTAGCCCTTTTGTAATTTAAATTTTCAGAAACCTTCATAAGGATTTTTAAAATATTATTTAAATTTTTTAAAAACCTGTAAAAATCAAAATTTATTTTTTTTGACTTGTAATTTTTGGTTAACACTTATATGACGTGCTAGAGCCCTCTTGAAGGGTTGTGACTTGTTCTATTTTGAACACTACAGAGAAATCCTTAGGGGCTGCTTCTTTTCCGTACGTACTGGCGAAGTAATGGTTGGTATACGTACGTCCCGTGGCGTAGTGTGAAATCTTATAATCCAAGAAGATTTTCAATACCACTATGATCTACATATAATATTTTCGACCCCAACTCTGTGTCCGTGACCGCTTTCTGGCGAAGCTACTGAACGCGTACTTGCTCGAACTTAGCTCGGCCGGGTGGTGCAACTCCACTCAATGTGTTTTTGATTGCGAACTACGTCAGATTGAGAAAGCTATACCACTAATACATGTATGGTCATGCGTGTGACGGTATAATTTCCGGCATGATAGTATTTTTAGGAGTCCCCACTTGCATCCAGGAAATAGAAAAGTATAAATAAAATGTGGATTACTATATTATTGATTGAAACCAAACTTCCTCCAGATATTTATTCTGAATAATGCCACGCTTCTATTTCAAAATTCAAATAACATAATATATACTGCTAGAGTATTATGTGTGGGAATATTGATTTAGTGGATTTTTGTGGCGAAACTGTGGTCTCCTAGAAAGAATGAAACATAAGTGGTTTGTTGGTTCTCTTTTCTTGCTCAAAATTTCACCAATTAACTTTTTTCAGAATGGACGCAAATCAACAAATCACAGATGGGATGGAAGCAAGCCTATTTACGAGGGTCATTTGGTTTTTATGGTATCAAAAACCTACATATATGTTACAACTGAGGGAAAACGACTAACCTTTTAATCTAGTCGTTTATGTAATAAAAATCGCCAGCATATTGGGGTTTAAGATATTTGAAATGAATTGGATTAAGAATTAAGTGCCGTAGGAGTTTTTTCAAAACGAAAAAAACATGTTTATATATTCATAATGCAAAATTTTGAAGATTACAAATCCTTCGAAAGCTCTACATATAAAAGTTTTTCCTGTAAATACCAAATCTAGATGCCGGCCAAGTGTGCCAACAACATAACATAAAAGAGAATTAACAGTCCATAGACCACAGACATATCCCGAGAATAAATATGCAAGACAAAGATGTATGTCAAGATGGATCCCAATATGAAATGTAGTATGCCATCAGCATTGTCGTCAGCGACTTCCAGCCAGTTGCACAGTGTGAAAATACAGCTTATTCATCGTCCGGGATGTTTAAAAACAAAAAACAGTAGTAAAAAGGCTAGTATGGTTACAAAAATTTTACAAAAAAAAGGAGGGGAGTGGAGAAACATCGTCCGGGATGTTTAAAAGCAAAAAACAGTAGTAAAAAGGCTAGTATGGTTACAAAAATTTTACAAAAAAAAAGAGGGCAGTGGAGAAACTTAGCCTGGTAGTGGGAAGTCTCCAATATCTGTGGTTACCTGATCCATGATAATTTCTAAGTGCATTTTTCCCATATTTCCATTTAAGCCCCTCTTTGATAGTTCATCTGCATCCCTGTTCTGATCCCTGCCAACATGCCTGATAGTGGAGTTGTTGTGTTGCTTCCATAATAGATCGATCTTCCTTAGCCATCCCTGTATTAATGGGTTTGTGATGTTTGCCTTGCCCATTATTTGATCAATTATGACTTTTGAATCCCCATGGATATGAATGAGGGGGATATCCAGAAATTTTGAGAACCATAGAAGGCCCCATAAGGCCATTGCTTCAGCCTTAGTGTTAGTGCCTCTGCCTCCATGCCAGAAAGCTCTGTAAATTTGTGACTCTGAGATGGCAAGTGAAAAACTGCAGCCGCATGTGTGCCGTTGAGCAGCACCATCAAAAAAACCCATGGGGTATTTTATCTGAAGTTCATTCTTTTTGTGTTTTGATACTTTTGAGCAAATGTCCTTTGTTGTATGTAGAGTGTAGCAGATTAGTACATTTTCAATAACCTTATAGAAATTTCTGGAGCAATTTTGGAAAATATAGCAATTTCTCCATTTCCATATTTCCCAGAATAGGATAGGTGGTATGATTCTCCAGTCCGCCATTTGTGAGCTCCACCATTTTAAACAATCCTCAATGCAGATATGCTGAATATATGGAAACCAATATAAGAAGAAAGTTTTTTCCAAACCTGAATTGTATGATGACATTGGAGAAAGATGTGGTTGTTGCTTTCCGATTCCTCTTTGCAGATAGGACAGATGCCAGGTCCATGCCATTGCCTCTTTTGTAAGTTTTCCCAAGTAAGATTTTTGTTGTGGAAGACCAACCAAGTAAAAAGGATGATTTTGTTTGGTATATTTGTTTTCCAAAAAGCAAATAAAACATGTTTCTCCTGCAGTCTAGCATCCGCAGTACAGAGTGAGAGGTATATATCTACAACATTGATGTTCTCATTTTTCATCTTCCTTGACCAGATTAGCTTGTCATGATTGCCAGCACGACAAATCTCGAGTTGTTTCATCTCGGCTATAATGCAGTCCCATATCAGGTCCCATTGTTCAGATAGACCCAGTTCCTGTGTGCTCTTCCAAATTGGGTATGGACCCCTCCATAGTGAAATGACTTAAATATATGCCTCTTCTATTTAGAATGTTTATAAGCTGCTTCAGGATCAAATTTACATTGCCAGAACCCAGGATGTGATCAGTGCCAATGAGAATGTTGTGGCCCGAACCAATATTCCAAGTAAGGTGTTGTAGGAAGATCTTAGTGACTTTTTTGAAACTGTGCCAGATGGTCGATCCATGTGAAACCCCAATGGAGCCTCGGCAGAACCAGTATATAAAATCATGATTCTTTAAGTATTTTTGTCTTAGGATGAGACTCCAAGTCCCCGATCCAAAAATACCCCTCCAAAGTGACTTGATTAATAGAGCCCATCCAAAGCGACGAAGGTCAAGAATTCCCCATCCCCCCATGACCTTAGGCAGAGTGATCTTGGATATCTTAGACAGGTGAAATTTCTTATGCTCATGGCTGCCCCCCCAAATGAATTTTCCATAACTTGGTTGAGAGAGTGAATGATGGTTGCAGGGATATGGTAAAGATGGGCCCAGTATACCCCAAGTTGATTTAGGATAGCTTGTGAGAGGATAACACAACCACCTAGTGATAGACATCTATATTCCCACCCCGAAATCTTTTTGAAATATCTATCAACAAGCCAAAACTAGTCGGCATTCCTATATTTACAAGGTTTGATATGGTATCCCAAGTACTTCATTCCATGACACATTAATTTGGCTTCAATTCCAAACAGGTTTTTTATATATACAATGATGTCTAATGCACATTTTCCATGAAACACAATAGATTTTTGAGCATTCAAATACAGACCAGTAGCATTAGAAAATCTTCTGAAAATATGAAAGAGGCATAACCAGCTAAAACGATTCAACATACCCATGATGAGCACATCGTCGACAAAGAAGCCATGTGATACGTTGATGTTGCGGCCCATCTTGAGTGCCTAGAAATGGTTGCGATCCACAACTTTAGAAATGTGCAGGCTTAGGCCGTCCATAGCCAGAATAAATAACAGTGGCGACAAGGAGCACCCCTGTCTCAGTCCGCATCCTGCCCGGAAGAATTTTGAGGGGAAACCGTTAATGATCACAGAATAATCTACATTAATGACGCACGCCATGATCCATTCTACACATTTGTGATGTAGTCCAATTTTAAAAAGGATCAGTCTGAGGTAACCCCAATCCAGGCAGTCGAAAGCCTTCCTCAGATCAACTTGCAGGATAGCAACATTGATGTTTTTTGTATGGATCGAATGCATAACTTCTTGTGCATTGGCTACAACGTCGTGTATCTGTCTGCCTTGTAGGAATCAATGTTGCTCAAGAGAAATGTGGCTCGAAAGAGTATTTCTCAGACGCTTAGCAATGGTCTTTGAGATTACTTTGTAGATAAGATTGCATAGCGAAATAGGCCTGTAGTCTTCAAAACAGACAGTTGGTTTTTTCTTCGGAATAAGGAAAATATAAGTAGACTTTATGTGATGGTGAACAAACCTAGTGAGCCTAGATTCCTCCACCATTTGCAGAAGTTCATGTTTGAAGAGATAAAAAAAATGCATGAATAGCTCCACAGTCCACCCATCTGGTCCCGGGCTTTTATCACAGTTGAAAGATTTAAGGACTCTAAGTAATTCCTCCTCAGTGATGCAACTGAACAATGCATCATTTGAAGCTTGGTCAAACATAGTCGGGTAATGCTCAATCCCCCAAATGAGGTCTTCTGCGACAATGTTTTCATTGCGCTCATATGCCGCTTTGAAGTGTGCAGTCGCAGCTTTGGAAATATCCTCCTGTGACTGGATGTGGTTCCCTTCAGCATCATTGAGCCCCCATATGGTATTTGTGTTACGGCTATGATTAGCATAACGATGAAAGAATTTAGTATTTCTGTCACTCTCTTTTATCCAGATTGCCCTGCTTTTGAGGTGCCAAGTAGCTTCTTCAAAATCTAAGAGGTGTTTTCTTTTTAATTCCAGTTCCAAAATGTGTGAGCGAGTAGCATCTAGAAGATTATTGGTAGCCATCAGCGGGAGGAGGAGGTACAATTCATCTTGTATGTCTTTTAGCTCTTTTTTCATGGACAAATGTTTTTTCTTTTGCCAGTTTTTCACAACCCCGTGGAGAGTCTCCAGTTTGTCCATAATGAGTTCCATAGGGGTGGAACCAAAATCCCTGGCACGGCTCCAAGCATCTTTCACCAGAATGTTAAACTCGGGATCAACTAACCAGGCTCTGTTGAATTTGAATGGCATGCCCAAGCATATCATCGACTTCTTCCAAACTAGTGTTATAGGTTTGTGATCAGATAAAAAATTGCTGATGATTTCCGTCTTAACATCTCCAAAGCGAGCAAACAGCTATTCATGCATCAAGAAACGGTCTAGTCTCTTGGCAACATATGCCTCACCAGCACACCCATTGTCCCAAGTGGGAGCCATCTCCATCGGGTAGATGTCAATAAAATTATGGGCAAGTAGAGCATCATGAAACATCCCCGCCAGGGGGTCAATTCGTCTGGTACTTCCCCAAACTTCTTCCAATGCAATAGTGTAGTTTAAATCACCAACAATGATAAGGGAGGCCAACTCCATAATACCAGAGGAAAACAATCGGTCCCAGAAAGTGGTCCTATCTCTGTAAGGAGCATAGGTGTTTAAAATATGAATTCAGCCGCACATACCCCATATTTTTCCTTCCAGAAGGATGCCTGCAAAACAACTATATGCTTTAAAATTGGCCCATTTAGGGTCCCAAATTGCCACTAAACCACCTGAGAGACCCATAGCCGTAGTAGCAGATATATGCCATTCCGGGAGCATTTTCCTGAAATATTGTATCACCTGTGGAACATAATGCATGGATTCTTGCAGAAGAATGATGTATGGATGTAGAGAGGAGAAAAGACTCTTGAGGGCCTGATATTTTGGGGTAGCCCCCAATCCCCGAATGTTTAGGGACAGAATGAACGTCATGGAGACGTCGGCTCAGGCATCCGTGCTCTAAGGGCCTGTGAGGGGGGAATGTCAGCAATAGGTACTTCAACCAAAAAATGGTCCATAAGGGAGGTGAGAGGGTTTGGTCTAGTACGTCCTCTGAAATGCCTGCTCCCTCGGTTTTGCTTCTGTCTGATAGTAATATTTCCAGCAGAAGTAGGGCTGATGTGGGGGGTAGGTGAGCCAACTGGTTTATGGATAGTTAGAGACCATAGGTCCAGCATTTTCTTAGTTAGCAGAAAATCCAAGTCACTTCCGATTGAGTTTGAAGGGGAGTCTAGTGGCGAGTTGGGAGGAGTGACACTTGTTCTAGGTCCCTTACCCCGATTAGCAAATAGGGAAGGTGATGAAGATGGAACGTACGTGATTTGGGAGGTTGAGGGCATGTCGCGCGCTGGGTATGGAGCCGTGAAAGGTGGCGGGACCTCCGAGCAAGGGTGGATGGATCGCGGGGAGGGTTTACAGGAGTGAATAATGGGACTGGATGGGGTCGGGAAGTCCGATTTCAAAGATGATAATGGGGAAGAGGGAACCAGGATGGGTGACGAGCCATTTAAAGAAGAGTCTAGAGTATGAGAGCGGGGAGGATAGGAGTCATGGGGAATACCAAGGTGCTGTCAAGAAGAGTTTCCATGGCGAAATTTTGGTGCCGGTCGACAACCACTGTGACGTCCCATCGGATAAACAGTGAAAGGCCTACCATGAAGAAGACCACCCGGCCTACGTGGACATTGAGCCAATAGATGTCTGATGTGGTGACAGTGAGAACATCGAAATGGAACCCCCCAGAAATCCAATCTATGAGATAACTGAGTCTACCCCAAAACAAATCAATATGATCCAAAAAACCGCCACGATATTCCTTTTCAATCAAGATCCAAGCCACCCGTTGGTCCGGAGTTCCCAAGCAGCGAGGATCCACATATACAAATTTGCCAATTGCATTTCCAATATCCATGAGGACCTGTTTCGTCCGAAGCTCAATTGGCAAACCCGGTAATTTAACCCAGATGAGCTTGTTTTGTGGCGTGTTGTGTAGTGAATTGTAACCAATATACCAGCGATGAACTGCCAGGAAACTCTTCCCGTTTACCCATGGCACCGATCTGATTTTTTCCAAGTCCTCCTGACTTAGAAAGTGGAAACTATACCATCCTTTTAAGAGCCGCACGACAGTCGACATATAACCAAGCATTGATTTCCATTTCTTCTCTACCCAGTCCCTCATGTCTGGGTCACTAATATCAGAGAAATACCACCTGCCCACGAGAGCGCGCTTCTGCAAACTAGTTATCCTATCAATCAGAACAACATTATCTAAAGATAATGCGGGTGGTGGGGAGGTGGTTTTAATAGAGCGTTGCCTATGTTTGGGATGTCGTCCCCATGTAGCATGTTCGCCACCCTGTGATAAAGGAGATGCATGGTTGCCATCTCGCAAGTGTGCATCACCCAAAATGTTGTGCCAAGTATCCAGGGAACATGGGCCACACCGTCGATCAACATCAACAATTTGTAGGTGAAGTGACTCGGCACCCATCGTGGCCTGAATAAGGGCCTTGTGGGCAGATGAGTCAGAGAATTGTCCTGACATAAACCCCAGAGCATGAAATAACAAATAAATGGATCCCAAGGCACTGTCTGACGACAATAAAGGTGATTGTACTGGAGGTTAGCGGAGAGGTGATGCGAGCAGGGTCCATAAATAACTACGACCTCCTCGGGGACTGGAAGGAATGTTCACGAGGGAGATAAAACCATGTGGGGAATAAATTCACATACCTCCAAAAGAGTAGTATGCTGCTGGGTGGTTATCCAAAACGAGAAAAAAGGCCAAATCTGACATTGGGAATAATTCCAGATTTAAAAGGATGATAAACGGGGATCCTGGGGCACATGTGGATATGTCTGACAACCAGGTGTAGCTAGTGGGATGTGACCCCGCAGTAAATGCCACCTGCACCCCACTGGGGAAATGACAAAGTCGGTGCAGGAAAAAAGAAACCAGCAAAGCGGCTAGAGACGAAGGATCCGGCACAGATCAGGAGATGGGGGAGAGAACAGGTATCTAGCTGCAACAACAGCAATAACACCCAAAGCAGGTCAACCAGAAATTATAGACGCAGAAGCCAAATGATTTGCAAGCTCTAGAGACGAAACAGATACATGGCCAATGGTCTCGTATGGAGGGAAAGGTATTAAGGAGCAGTCTAGAACCTTCTTCAGTGAAGAAGGTCGCCCATGAGTTACGCAATGATTCAGTCCTGATGGGCATATGTTCGTCTCAGATGGTGGAAGTGGGTTTTATAAATACTATAGAGAATATAAAGCGCAATGGCGAAGATAAATAAAAATGTGACAGAATACAGAGTGTAGGAGGCTATAAAGAAACATGCTATCAAATTCATAAAGCCAATCATTCAATGACAACGACCAGCTATCAAACTCATAAAACTAGACATTCAATGACATTGACCATAAGGGCGTAAAACATAGCCAATTTTAGTCATCCACATGAGACATAAACCATCCGAGTATATCAGAAACATACCTAGTAGCCGGAAGAAAGGAAACAGAGTGTTGAAACAGACGAGGCACCGTGTTCTCCACCCTTCATTGCTTGTTTTCATGCTCCCGTTTCCATTTGCATCCGTTGTTTGCTTATCAACATATCAATGTCATTTGTAATCAACATGAACTGTGCAAAACTTCATACAATTTTCTCCTTGTGTAGATTATTTCCAACAACCTCCCCAACGAACTCTATGATGCTCAGATAATCACCATCTAAATGAGGAGACTCAGCCAGATAAATTATCAAGAAATTATGTTGATGTCGAGTCAACCCTCGCAGAGGACACTGATAAGCCCAGTGGCCAAGCATATCCCCATTAATCCTCACCCATAATTACAGTCTCGTTTCAACTCAATGGTTGTTGCTTCTCATATTAATGACCACCATTAACACACTGTAACTCCAATTGGTCGCCTCCAAATGTATTTGGATATCCTTCAAGAAAACTTTGAGTTACACCTCCAACTTTTTGTTGTCAACTCCCGCTCGTCTCTAGAATATTTTTGCTTTAGAATCGTATGTCATTCCGCTATCCTTCTATTGAAATACGAGCTTGTTTTATTTGTTCCCACATGATATGGTCAAACCCTCCATTCCCACGGAAATAATATATTTCCATTAACATTATATTTATTTCACAAGATTATATTTAGTTGAGAAAAGCTTGTTGTGCTAGGGAATGAATCCAATGTGATGCAATTTAGTATCAAGTTCAAATAAATAGCATAATGGTAGTCATTCAAAAAAACATACTAAACATACTATCAATATCCAAAGGATTTAGCTAAAACTTTTTGATGGGCATTAAAGGAAGCAAAAATTGAGATTGGTAAAAAATCCTCACAATTCCACTTTTTATCATGTTTAACCCCTTTTTCTTTTCTTCAATAGAAAAAAAAGCATAACATCTTTATTAATAAAAATGTGTGATACAACAGATGGAAAAATACCAATCTTCTATATTTTCCATACAACCATTCACCTTACTATAAACATCCAATAAAATTCTCAATACCATGTAGTCATAATTTTTAGATTCAAGCACAAAACCAAAAAAATAGAAAAACTCCCAACATCTATATGCAGACAGGTACACAAAGGCCAAAATATACCCTTAATCATAATTCGAAGGATCCTCGAGCACATATAGATCCATCCATCAGTAGTTCAAATGCCATCATGCCAAAACAAAGGAGCAGTCCACGTTTAGACAAGGCATCAACCATCCCATTTTGTTCCCTATATACATGAACAAAGGATATATCATCGAAAGAATCAATGATCTACATGGTCTGTGCCATCAATGGTGTAGGGGGGGCAGGGGATCTAGAGGGAATTTTGTCCCAACGCCCACTCAATGATAGATTTCGAATCCCAACAATATTGATAGATCCAATCTCCATTTGTTTCACACATTTTAGGAGCCCCCAAAGAGCCACAATTTTAGCCTTGAAGTTTGTATCCTCCTCCTTATGCCAGTGAAAACGATATTCCATTTCAAGACTGAGTTTGATGAGTGCCCCACACCCACAATTGCCACCTTTCTCCGCGCCATAAAAAAAACCATTAGGAAAGAATCTACTAGATCTCTGTAGGAGGTAACTCGCCTGGAGAGTCGAGGCATCCATGGACCAATATCCGAAAAGTGCCCAATAATGTTAAGACATGTGGCAACAATACGAGGGACTCTGTCCTAAAAAATCATGGGGGCTTTACTGGGGGAGCAATACCATACCACGTGGGTTCATATTGGGGGACACATATTGAGGAAAAAATGGCATAATATATTGGGGGATCTATAGGGGGCAAAGAGTTTTTATATTGGCAGGTATAAAAATGGAGCTCAAAGTTAATGAACAAATATAAAGGGGTATAAAAAATGTTAATGAAAAAATGGATACCTACAATATCTAGTGGAAGTAGGGATTTTTTAAATTGGGAAGTTGTATTGGACTCATATTGGTAGGGGGTTAAATAATGTGATTTTTAGGTGTATTTTCCAATATATATTCAAATTAAAGGCATTGTTTAATATGCCACAAACGCACGTGATAGGTCAGAGGTTCATTGAGTGAAGCCCCTGTGTAAAAAATAACAACATTTGGAGAGATCCAAATGCCCCAAATCACATATAGCATGATTGTCCTAAAGGATCTGTGCCTGCTAGACCAATAATAGAGGCATGTGTAAATAGACTGCCAATTGGAATCCACTGTTATCCCCAATAACTTAGCAATGCAGCTCCAAACTTCTTTTCAAAAAGAGCATCTAAGAAATAAGTGGAGGCAATCAACAACAACATTTCTGCATAATTGACATCTACCAGGACGAAGAAAACCTTTTTTCATCACATTATCCCATGTGAGAATTCGGTTGAACAAAGTCAACCAAGAGAAGAACTTGAGCTTTAGAGGAGCCTCCCACTTCCACATAGAATTAGTCCAATCCTCAAAGGGAGATCTCGTAGGAGAACCAAAGATGTATAGGTAAAATTCTTTAACTTCTATATTTTTGTTGACATTCTTGCCACCCCATGTAAGAGAGTCATCCGTGTTGGTGATTGACATACCTGCATAAACTAAATTATATCTATATGTTTCCCATTCCAGTTCCAAACCAACTAGTAGACCCAAGTCCCACGAGTGGGGCCATATGTGTTCAAGAGTTCCTTGAAACTCATTGATCTGTAAATATGCTAGGAAACATATACCCCTTTGGTGCAAATATTGAATGATTTGTGGAGAAAGGCAGTGGTTCCCAGAAAATACCTTAATGACATCCAATCCAATGTGGATTTTTCTCCCATCTCCAAATTTCCATCGCAGGTTTCCACATAGCCAGTCTTTCAACGATGTCATGCTCCTCCAAATGTATGAGTCTACTTCCACCTGTCCAGGGAAACCATTATTTTATACGATATGGTTTCATTGAATAGGACACACCTTCCCATGCATCCATTTCTAGTTGTCTACTATCTTCCCATGCATCCCTAACACCCCATACATGATTTCCTATATTTTAAAAGGCTATAAATTTTACAATTTTCATTACCAAAAGCTAATAAAAAATGTAACACATATTTTAAAAATATTAACTTATATAAATTATATATATATTTTTAAAGACCTATAAATTTTACAATTTTCATTACCATAAACTAATAAAATATGTAACACTACTTTTATAATATTAATCATATACATTTTAAATTTTCTTTAAAGATGTAAGGGTAGTGAGAGTGTGGGGAGTAATTCTTGATATTGGGAGAAAAATAATATCCACTTTTGCATAGGGATTTGACGAGTTACTATAACTAAGCAAAGGCTTATTAACCATGTAAGGGATATTGATTACAAAGGACGAAATGATCAAATTGTTGAAACTTGTTGGTTATTCCAGGACCATCATCAAAGTGATGAATGCTTTGTGAGGTTGGAGGGAAAGAACTTGACAAACATTATCATTTGAAATAAAAAGGATTCCAATTTCAATTCACATTCATCCTATTTCAATGCCAAAAGAAACCTCAACTATGTGGCAGACAATTGGCCTAACATAGCCTCAGACCTTCAGATTGGAATACTATTGAAAAATGGGGGTAGTACTACATGTTATATCTCATAACTCTAAGTTTAGAATGTTGGTTTCACATTGCATTTATTCTCTCATGAGTGAATAGATTGTAAATCATTCCATTTGCCTTAGTTTGGAAGATTGAATTATCATTTGTAGTACCTTAAGCCTATGTTCATTAATTTTGGTTGTCATTATTGAAGGATCTCCTTATATTATGTGTTTCATCAATGGGATAATGGAGTTTGTAGGTGTTAGAATTGGGAAATAACACATCCTAGTTTTGGTGGGGACAACAACACCGATATACTTATTAATTCTTTTGGACCTCCCATCAACATTTTCTATGCAAGCTTAGGGCTCAACTACATCTATAAATATTTTGTCCAAGAGTAACTTTTTAGATTATGGGGAATCGATGCCAACTTATATAATGCACATCTCCATTCGATGATTCTTCACTCTCCATTCCCTTTCATATAGAATCGGTCCTTTTCGGGTAGGCACATGACTCGAATTGTTTGATAAAGTTTAAGTGAAGGATTATGACAATATTAGACTAGGTTCTTCCCTTCTCTCTGTCACTTATTTTCATTTGTGGGATTTCTTTAATTTTCAACTCTTCTGATTTTCTATCCTTTATTTTGTATCTTCTTAAACCTAGAATCATTAGGCAACAATTGGGGAAGGCTACTTCAACAATCTTGTGGATAATTGCACATAATGAGAGAGGTTTATCTTGAGATTTCTCTAGTTTATGGTAACTCTTACTATTTCTTGTATTTAAATAGTTGTATCTATTTTTAGTTCAATTCTATTTTTAATTCATCCTTAGATTAAGAAACCACTGAAATTTTTAATGAAGTTTCATCGATGTATACAAGTTTGTCCTTAACCTTGTTCAAGTTCTTTCCTACTCTATAGATCCCAAAGAAGGTTTCTATTTAGAAGCCAAAATCAAAATGATTCCCTCAGTAGGGATTGAGGTAATCTCTATTGGATAGAAATTCATCCCAACATGGACAAAAGAATAATCAATGAATCCAAAATAATTTTGAGAAGTTGCAAAGAGCCAATTCATTTTAATAAGAAGAATATTTTGTGAGCCTACTCTAGGATCAATGAATTGGAGCACCATTGTATCATGTAGCATGATCACATTAAAATTTTGTTGATTCAATAGAATCAAATGATTGATTTAATGGAATTTGATGTCTTGGTTATAAAGTTGGAATTAAATCTTGAAAAAGACAATATGCCATTAGTATCAAATAATTAGGTCAATCATATTAGGCCATGCACTCAATGGGGGATAGGCTTGCTTCTACGAGGAGGACAAGATATGGCATACAATTTTTGTTTTTTTTAGAGGAATTTACAACTAGGTTAGTCTTTCACTTACATGACACGGGGTTGATTCCAACCATTACCACTATAACCTTTAGGTGAACGACGCTGCCCCTAGCACGCGGTCCATGGGTAAGCTTGAGAGATTTGAACTTAGAACCTCTTGGAACATAATACTTCATTTTCACTACCATTGCTGGTTGAGCTTCCCCGGGGGGAGATAATAGGGTGTACACTTTTAATATTAAGATTATAAGTTTTACAGTTCTTTTGGATTTGATTTATCCTTCTTCAATATTCTATAGAGATACTTCATCCCCAAACTTCACATCCATGCAAGATAAAAAGAGTGATGAGAGTATTAAATAGGTTTTTTTTTTTTTTTTTATCCCATAATTGAAGGTCCACTGATTACACTTGTTTGTAATCCCATGGTTGCATTTCATTTAAGAGAATATCAATTACATCAACTTGAGTAGGTATAATAAGAAAAGTGTTTCTTGGATTAGCATGGATAATGAGCATGTGAGGCCGTGAAATTGGAGGAAACTATGAAGAGTTAAATACTGGGTGGGACACCAAGGCCATAAGAGAAATAGGAGTGATATTTGAAATAATATGAGACAATGATGGAGATGTATAATTGGGGAACCAAATGACTTATGAGTATATTGTACTGGTGTTCTAAGTTTAAGCCATGGGAATTTCAATGGCGACCAACTTGTCTAGAAGTTGTAATTTTGTTGAACTACTATTATTATTTTGAGTGGGTTTTATCATCCTTGGGTTCCCATTATAAAATGGTTTTGTTCTATTATGATTTGGTTAGTTTCTTCACTTGTTATGTGTAGTTTCTCATAACCCATATATCTAGAATTTAAATTAGGTTTACAAATATTATAAATGTAATAAATTAAATTAAAGATACAAGTAAGATGAGGTATGTGAAATATACCCTTGTATTATGATAATTAGAAAGGTGTTGGAAACATAGTTTTAATCAATTTTGAGGAACCTCTTTGGATTTATCTTTGGCTATTCACCCAATATTGCATGAGGACTTGCAAAGTTTTAGTGTGAGGGAGGCACAAAGGTTTCATTTTTAGGCCTTTACTACTCTCTTCGAAGTTTGAGTTTTCCCCTTTCCACTCCCTCTTATAGTGTATTATCATTCCCATTTCCCACAACCACTTGCATTGTGGTCATTACATTTATTAATGCTGACCCTTTTTTTATAGTGATAATATATATTTTTTATATTTTAAAAAATGACACTTGTCAACTAGATACACATCTCCCTCATACTAGGTTGTAGATTGTGCCTCCATCCAATAATATCTCCCATTAAAAATTCACACCTTTGAATTTTTCGTGTATGGGGTGCATGCAAATCTTGGTATGTGCAAATTTGCTTACTTATACTAAGTTGTAATGATTTATGAGGATAAAAAGAGGCCATTTGAATGAAAATATTAATTTTAATGGGGAAATTTTATTGGTTTATGAACACAAGATAATGGGTATCCCATGGTATTATATATGATGAAGTCCATTTAGTGGTTTGAATCTTGACATACTCAATTGAATGATGCCCATAGGGAAAATTTTAAGGATTGAAATTTATCTTAAAGATTAGAAAACTTAGCGAACCTTACTAATCCATAATATGGAAACTATAAAATGCTTGGTGATATTTTGCTAAAATTATTCAAACATCTAATGATTTTAAATAGTCTTTATAAATTTTTGGTGAATTTTAACGTAAAATAGTTTTTTCTTATAAAATATGGACGAATCATTTTTAGGAAAAAATGAGAATTGGCAAATAATTGTTTTGGAAAAAGCATGGAAAATTAGCCCATCTGCGAATATTAGCCCCTAAAATTTTCTGTGGCTCTATATTGTCCTGTAAAGGCTTCGATAGTTGATGTACTTTGGAGTGCATGATGTATCATAATGTAGGCCAAGGAAGAATGAACTTTCCACACATTACACATAATAATAACATAGTTGGTAAGGCATATTATAACCTTGTTAATTTCTCAAGAATATAATAAACTAGATTTTGAGTGTGGGGGTTTTCTCTTCAGGGGTTTCCCTAGGAAATCGTTGTCTAATTATTATAGAGTACATAGTTGGATTGTTGTGTAAGTTGCATGCCAATGTGGCAAAATGAATGCACCACAGTTTAGGAAGCAAGGTGTGGTTGGCCATGTTAAGTTCAAGTAAGAGAATGTAGTAAGTGATCTTTTCCATTGGACTAGGTAAGGGGATTCATATGTGACTAGCGAGAAAATGTTTGTTATGGTGAATAGTAATTTTCCTTGAAATTGACCTAAGCATGTTGGGGTTGTTGGAATATTTGTAGATGTTTATGAAGATCATAGAGATGGAAGTGATCCATAATTGATAGGAAATGTTGGGCACTCAAGGCTACATATTTTTATAGATCCTCCTAAGAAATGAAATAAAGTTCAATAAGGTAGTGTGGTTCAAGGTAGTATCTGAGACCTTAAATAAAAGTGAAAATACACAAGTTGAGTCATGAAGAGAAGGAGCTATAAATAGAAATTTTAAGGAAAGAGAATGGTTAAGAAATAAGTGTAACAACCTTGAGTTAAAAATCCATGTATTAAAGTTAATAAAGGAAAAATAAGACCAAGGTCACGGGACACGTATTCTAAGTTGGATGTTGAGCAAAACATCCTAGCGGGTGTTCATTTTGTTTATTATGGCTAAGGCGAAATTGGAAAAAGGCAATGTCAAAGGATTTCAAAAGACAAAGAGGTGATAATTGGCATTTATTTATGAAAATAATGAAAAATAGGAGAAAAAGAAGGTCAAAGGTCATAGGTTGCATGTGAGGAGAAAAATGAAGGAAAAATAGAGGAAGATGAAGAAATATAGGCATGAATGATAAAAAGGTCTCTAAGGATCAGTTTAAGGGCTTCTGACAGTTTTGGGTCGATCTCTCTCTCTCCATTCTCTCTCTCACACATTTATAGAATTCTTGGAGCACTTTAACATTGAGGAAAGAAAAGCAAAAGAAGGATA
Organism: Pinus tabuliformis; assembly: GCA_031772625.1. Classification (NCBI taxonomy): domain Eukaryota; kingdom Viridiplantae; phylum Streptophyta; class Pinopsida; order Pinales; family Pinaceae; genus Pinus; species Pinus tabuliformis. The sequence goes on along the minus strand of CM062820.1, from coordinate 357,282,733 downwards.
GGAAAGCAAAGGGAAGAAAATATCAAGCAAGGAAGAGTTGGAACAAGTGGTACAACATGATTACTTGTTGTTATGGAGTTGCATGTATGATTTCCTTGCTAGTTTTGGCTTGCATGGTACATGCATGTGTGTATTTGGTTCCCTTGTTGTCACTGACATGGGTTTTGCCAGGTGTGACAATGGTTTTTCAGCCTCGCCTTGCTATTTCTGGATAACATGGTGTGATGGGGTTCTTTTACTTGGTTGAGCTGGATTGTTGGATGGTTTCAAAACTAAGTGGGGTGGTCTCAGGAAAAAACACAACGCCTAAGAATCCCTAGACCGGTGAAGGTGGGATTGTGGTAAATCCTGGTTGTGTATTGATCCAGGTGGATATTGGTGGCCACCTGCCAAGTCCACTTGGACCCTCACCATTGTTCCTCTCAACATTTTCAGTTTCCTTAATTATAGCGCAGTTTACTATTTTTAGCAGTTTTTCGGGTCCTAAACTTCCGGAGCCGTTTTGAGGCCCTAAACGACGTTTTTTGGGAAATCTTGCTCCCGCGATTTTTTAGTAAAAAATCGTCTTTTTCGTTGTAGTCCTCATAGAGATCTTTCCAACGGGCTATCACGCGCGTAAAACGGATATCGTATGCCAAAGTTACGACCCCGGGAAGTTGATGTACCAACTTACCCAAAAACGGGGCCCACAATTTGGTGTTTCATCTTCTAGGGTTAGGTTTTGGAATGTGAAGGGTTTTCCATTGTTTCTCAACAATAAATAGGCCCTCGAGCCTCATTGTAATACAATTCGAAATAGTTCAGAGGCATGTAGCCGACACATCTCTTCTCAGAGATAAGCTACCATCGCCCTAGCTGGGTTATTTCTATTTGTAAGCATATTTCAGTATTCTCCGTTAATGAAATGAAGTATTATTTCCACTGCATCTCTGTTTTTATGGTTATCGCATCTCTGTATTTATGGTTATCTCTGTAATCTATTGCGTTCCTGCTTAAATCCGGATCAGTGGTATCAGAGTGGTCTGCTTTTTCTCTGTTTTTCTTTGCATGTCCCCAACGAGGTCGGGATATAAGGAGTTAGGGCTTGAATTGGTCGAACCTTTGCAAGACCAGCCTCGCAAATCTCGACGACCTCCTGTTAGAGTCGGTCTAGTAGCCCTCCATCAGCGATCAAAGCTCTTTGCATTTGCATAAGTAGGTGTCTCATCAGTGTCATCTTATTGCATTCCATTAGGCATGCCATAACCCTGATGGAGGAGCTGGTGTCTTTGTCCCCCTCTGGGCACTGCTGGATCAGCTTGTTTTAAGTCATTTCAGTCCTTAGTCACTTTCAAGCTTGTCTTGTCTTGTCTTGAGGTCAAATTCCTAGGTCTAGGGTTTTGGTCAAGATGGTTTACAAAGTCATGTCTCTGAAAGTCAAATGGTGCCCAACAAGCCAGAGGGATGATTTTCAAAATGTTTCTTCGAAAGATTCTATCTTGTGCAGCTAATTTTCACCTTGGATTTAAAAACCCTGTTTTTAAACCCAAGGTCATTTCTCAAAATTTTGTAAAAATTGTAAAAAATTCAAAATGATTCAAAGGACAGCATATAACCCTGGCTCCCTTGTCAAGATCCCTCAGATGCTGTCCCTGCAAAAATTATCAAAGAAAAGCATCAAATCAACCAATTTCAGGATAAAAGGAAACCATGTGGGTTGTGACATGAAATTAATTCAAACAAGGCTATAAAAGCCCTAATCTCCCTCTATCAAGCCTCATTATGCATCCAAGTGATAGAGCAACTGATTGCAAGACAGTTTGAGTGAAATTTGTGAGCTTGACAGGCGCGCGACCCGTCAGACCAGTCACGCGACCCGTCAGACCAGTCAGAGGCGCGTGACCCGTCAGGCACCCTCCGCCAGTGCAAAATTATAACGGGCGCGACCCGTCAGGGGCGCGTGACCCGTTGGGTGAGGTGCGCGACCCGTCAGCGCCCTCTTTGTAAAACCGCCTGAAAATTCACCAAGGAGCCACAAATTGCTAAATTTTGCAAGGTAGGCCCTCCATCATGAAAAATTATTGCTTGCTACAGTTCAAGAAGATCATGATTGTATTTTTAAAGGTCTTCATTTGCAAGTAAAAGTCTCCATTGTGCTTTTGGGCTTAAAGTTGTCAAAATGCCAATTCATGTCACCATTTAGCTGAGTCTATCATCATTCAGAGGGTTGTCATCATCATGTCAAGTTCCATAGGGTCATTCCACAACTTATTCATGCTTCAGTTGCGCCTAGGCAAGGTCATTTCCCTCTCCTAGGGTTTTGAAAGCTAATTTCTCTTGGACGGTCAAGTCATCGGCAAAACTTGTATCCAGATGTTCATACACCTTCCCCTATCCTTAAAGTACCTTATCAAATGCTTCCCATCACTGAGATCCCCCAAATTCCTCATTTTTGCACAAACCCTAGTTTCTAGCTACAACCTGGCAATTTTCTAGGTTTGGCCTGTGTTTTGCCCTTTTGAACCCCTTCCCCTCGCTCAATCTCTGAGATTCCACTTTCCCCTGCTTCCTAACATCCCTCCCCACTCCCAAAAATTTCCCCAAGAATTTAGAAGCCTCTTATCCCCTTCATTTCGCTCCATTTCGACAAAATTCCTTGTTTCACACATCGGGACAAGTCGCACTCAAATGATGTTCCAGAGCAATCAAAGATGAATTTTGGAAAACTGAGAGAGATTTTTGTCCACAATATGCCAAAGAAGAAAAACCTCCTTCACTTTTTGCACATGTGTCATGTTTTTAGAGAAATGTCAAAATTACAATCGCCGGATCCAAGGCGGTTGACCGAGGCACTAAAATGGAGAAAGAGGCCAAATCCCCTCCGTATCTTGGCTGAGGCTTCACTCAAGGATCAAGGCACTAAATAGCCTAGACACAGCACAAATCCCAAGAAATTTTGAGAATTTTGGGTGAATTTTGGCATTTTTTGGCAATTTGCAAGTTTTTCCCATTAACGGGTCTCACCCCCCGCGCGACCCTTCATCATGGCAACTCCATTTGGCAAAAACTCAGCATTTCCAGATTTGTCATGAAAATTTACACATGCTCATGGATGGACTTGAGATTTGGTGAAGTTTTGGGCCTCCAGAAAGTCAAAAAACTAGCAAAAAATGACTTTCTGCCACTTTTTTGAATTGCAGAAAGCAGTCTTGGGAGATTTGATTTTTGACAGGGCAAATGAACTCCAAATTCAAAAATTCCAGTTGGGTTGGAAAGTAGACTCACAGACCTTTCCAACAAGCCTACTCTTGCTCAATTTGGACATCGGGGAGTGCCCCAAAGATGGCTCCAAAGGCGCGCGACCCGTCAGGCAGGGGCGCGCGACCCGTCAGGCAGATTTTTCCAAAATGCACTGTACAGCTCAGAAAAACGCAGTTTGACCCAGTTTGACTTTTTGGGGTGAATTATGATTCTCTTTGATGTAATTATTGTACTTTTAAGACACTTTTACTCTTATGTAACATTTCTAGAAGATTCATTCATGAAAAGGGTAAATATTAAATGAATGAATTGGTTTCCTAGCTTATAGAGGCAAGTTGTTTTGACTGCCTAGTTTGTAGTGTTTAGTTTAGAAGTGGTTGAAACAGCTCCTAGAATAGTGAGCTCGACCCATGGAGGCAGGGAAAGAGGTTAGATCATCTATATTATGTACTTTCTTGCTCATTTTCATGGTTGGACTCTTGAGGGAGAAGCTATCATTGTATTATTCACTGTATCTCTGCAATTTTTGGCTAAGGAAGACTAGGGTTTTGCAGTCCTCTTTGGGATTCTTGTGGACTCATGTGTTGATGGTGTGTTTCTCAATGTACTTGTAAGCTTGTTATGTGACTCATTTCCTTTCTTTTATTTCTGCACATTAAACAAATGAAGTGTTAAAGTAAGAATTCATGCCTGCCATGCTCTGCTTTTAAGTTTGTTTAATTTCAATGTTTTCTTCTGTCTAAAGAGAATTCAAAGTTATTTTTTGCTCTCTTTAGCTCCTCACCTTTCATTCCTGACCATCTAACTCAATCAAAGGCATCAATACTCTCTCCTACCTCGCCCCAAAGAACTCCCTGCAGAAACTGTGTCCAATCCCCGCACCCAAAATTGCCATCCCCTCAATTTGCCACCAAAAACCCTAAAAACCTCAAATCAACCTTTTTGATCAGTTTACTAGCCTAAAATCAATGTTACCCTATTGGTCATCTCATCTATTGAAGATTTTACCGAGATAGACCGGAGAGAGCCTTCTCTTGCCCCGTAGGGCTAGCTACGAGGCTAAATGGTTTGATGTTGCCTTGAGGTTTACCTTTCTCAGCTTGAGGTGAAATTTCAAGCGCTAACACCTCCCATGGCGGATGAGAAGAAAGATGAGGGGGCAGGAGATCCTATCAGAATCTTGCTCGAAGAAGCCCTCGAGCGACAAAGGAACGCGATGATGGATAGCTTTGCGCAGATCCTTCAGCGCTACCCAGAGGCGACGCATCGGCTTCCAACAGCTACTCTGGAAACGCCACACCATTTAAGGTACAAGTTAATTTCGAAATCCCCATCTTTGAGGGTCAAATAGACGCAGATGCCGTAGATAAATGGTTAAATATGCTAGATGGGTATTTTTCTGTTCATGAATTTTCAAGTCGAGAAAAGATTGTTTTCGCTCTTCTCAAAGCAGCCCCCCACGTCAAGGACTGGTGGGAAACATACTGCGAGCAGAAGTATGAAAGTACAGGCTCACTGTTTTCAGCCGCACCCACTTGGAATGACTTCCGGGATGCCATCAAGGAGCAGTACTACCCTGTCAAAAGCTATGAGGACAAATACATCAAATGGACCACACTGCGGCAGGGACGAGACCAAGATGTACCAGAGTTCACAAATATTTTTCATACCCTTCGCACACAGTTGGGTATCAAAGATTCTGAGCTGCATTTGGTACTCAAATACCGCGGCTGCCTACACAGATACATCCAGGAAGAGATGGAGTTCTTGAACATCTCCTCACTCGGCACAGCATACCGATACGCTGTCAAAATCGAGCAAAAGTTCAAACAGAAGAAGCGAGACTTTGGATCTGCAAATCCGAAGCCCAAAGGACAAAGCCAAGGCGGGTGACCCAAGACAACCCCTCTAAGCTGCAAGAAAATAACAACACCATGAAGCCGAAGAAGGACACAGGAAAGTGGTGTGAGTTCCACAAGAGTCCCACTCATAACACAAGTGAGTGTCGGACCAAGCAGTCGCTGGTGGCCGAGTTGAAGGCTTCCGAATCAGATGCATGTTCCGACTCTGAGTCAGAACCTGACAAGGGGAATGACAAAGGGAAGCAGATCATTGATGCGGGTCCCAGCGCCACTGTTGTTACTGCCAAGATCCAGAAAAATGAGCCCGAAGATTCAGAGGAGGGGGAACGTCTTTTCCACTCACAGATGTGGGTGAAGGGTTCGCCGCTGCAATTCATTGTCGACAGTGGCAGCCAAAAGAACCTCATTTCAATAGAGGTCGTGAAGCGGTTGGGCCTACCAACTACACCACACCCACAGCCGTACAGTATCAGTTGGCTTCACGACGGATGAGATCTCAAAGTTCGCCAGCAGTGCCGCCTTCCCTACAGCATCAAGCCCTTCACAGACGAGGTATTGTGTGATGTTACACCTCTGGATGTTTGTGATGTACTATTAGGCCAGCCATACTTGTGGAGGCGACATGCTGTGTATGAGTCAAGGCCTCGCGCCGTCATCATTTCTTTGGATAATTCATTATACAGGATACCGGAGGTAGCCCCACCTACCGCCACCTCTTTGATCACTGCTAAGAAAGGCAACAAGCTCATCTCACAGACTAGGAAATTTATTTTCTGTCTGGTTTGCTCCCAAAGTAAGGGGAAGATCGTTGCTACATCCATAACCCCCGCGAAGAGTTCCTCCACACAGCAGCAACAATAGAGGGATACAGTTGTGACAGAACACAGGAACAACTTCTCCTTACCCGGAGGGGTACCACACAAGTTTCAGGTGGGCGACAAAGTTTGGTTACATTTGCAGAGGGAGCGCCTTACCAGAACCCATCAGAAACTCAGACCACTTCGACATGGTCCTTACACCAGTAACAAGGCTACGGGAAACGATGCTTTGAAGCACAGCATTCCGCCATTCCTTCGCTTGCACCGAGTGTTCAATGTGGACCGTCTCCGACCATGCTCCTCACCATTTCTGGACACATCAGAGATTGCAGAACAGCTCACCAGAGACCCAGCTCAGCAGAAGATTCCTCATCTCAGGGAGGAACTCAACGCAATGGGGACCATTGCTTCCTAAGGGGGGAGGGATGATCCAGGTGGATATTGGTGGCCACCTGCCAAGTCCACCTGGACCCCCACCATTGTTCCTCTCAACATTTTCAGTTTCCTTAATTATAGCGCAGTTTACTATTTTTAGCAGTTTTTCGGGTCCTAAACTTCCGGAGCCGTTTTGAGGCCCTAAACGACGTTTTTTGGGAAATTTGCGATTTTTTTGGCAAAAAAGCGTCTTTTCCGTTGTAGTCTTCATAGAGATCTTTCCAACGGGCTATCATGCGCGTAAAACGGAGATCGTATGCCAAAGTTACAACCCCGGGAAGTTGATGTACCAACTTACCCAAAAACAGGGCCCACAATTTGGCGTTTCATCTTCTAGGGTTAGGTTTTGGAATGTGAAGGGTTTTCCATTGTTTCTCAACAATAAATAGGCCCTCGAGCCTCATTGTAATACAGTTGGAAATAGTTCAGAGGCATGTAGCCGACACATCTCTTCTCAGAGATAAGCTACCATCGCCCTAGCTGGGTTATTTCTATTTGTAAGCATATTTCAGTATTCTCCGTTAATGAAATGAAGTATTATTTCCGCTGCATCTCTGTTTTTATGGTTATCGCATCTCTGTATTTATGGTTATCTCTGTAATCTATTGCGTTCCTGCTTAAATCCGGATCATGTATACCCTCGTTGGGCTTAGGAATCCTCAACTGGTGAATGATAGGATATAGGGTAAAACCTAGAGGGTGGAAAAAGACAAAATCGTCATAGTTTAGGTGGAGAGGTCCAAAGGAATCCATGCTTGTATAATCCTAGTAATTGCTTAACCAATATATGTGGGATTGTGGTAAAGCCTGGTAGTGTATGTTTCTTATTTGGGCCTAGGGATCCCTTAGCGAGATTGCAGTAAAGCCTGGTTTTATAGATGATGGTTTCTAGCCTAAAAATCCTTGACTGATATTAACAGGATATATGGTAAAACATGAGGAATCCATAGTCATTTTTGTTGTGAGTCCCACATTCATGCTTGGAATATGGTAAGGGGTTGATTGGGTGAAAAAAATATTTGGTTAAGCCTAATCTATGGTCAGGTGGTACGGGGAAGTCCTTGACTTGGTTGGCCTTTGCATATATTAATAAGAGCTCTTTTCCTTTTAGTGTATATGTACTTGTTATTATATGGTTTTAATGGCTATGTTATCATTGTTATTCTATTGGTTATATGATGGTTATAAGCATGGTTTATGATTGACTTTGGTTATGACTCTTATCATCTTTTGATTAGTAAATGAAATGTTAATGAATGTATGACCTAATAAATGATAATGCAACTATTGCAAGAGGGCATCATACCTTATTAACAATTCTCATATAAGTATGAGATCCATTTCATTTACCTAAATATATTTTTCTAAGATATTCAAAACATACATAGTCAAGAATAAAGCCCACGTGTAAGAGGTGGTGGGAATACTTAAATTCATACTGATATTAATGATGTGCAAATATTAAATGATGTTTGACATGCACTTAAAATATTGCTAGCTTTTATCTTTATATATAAAGATACGTTTTTAAATTTCCCCTCAAACAAATTCACAACCTTTCTCTTAAAAACCTTAAATTGATTTTAAATTGTTAATAGATGAAAGAAGAAAATTAATTTATAAATTATCTGTCGACCAGTAGAAAGGCTTGCATTTCAAAAATGTTGTTCGTTGACAGAGGGGATAAGTGGCGTTGGCAAGCCTCGCCTTTATCTTCAGACAAAATAGAAAATATAAAGGTTTGAAAATGATTTGTGGCAACAAAGAGGACAAGAAGGGTTGAGATCCAACCAGGGGGTTATGCATACCGAATGGAAAGCATGGTCGAATAGAAACTTCATGGGTAGCGGTAGTGGTTGTAAAGAATCAGAGGAAGAGGAAGAGGAGCCTTCGCCTTGGTGTGCAAACTCATGAAACTCATTGTAGCAAATAGGGTAGATGCGATCGTCTATTGTCGACGCAACCTCCAGTGGAATTGATGCCATCAATCCCACTCTTTATGTAATGTCTTCTAAGCTACCATGATGATAAGGCAGAAAATGGAATATAGGGTCATTCACTGGAAATGGTCCTTTTGAGGTCCGTGTGTTCAATTGTATGATATTAAGTGCACCAATTTCATCGACGTAGATGTTCAAGAAGATACCTAGGTCACTCAAAAAACAGGCTTCAAGTGGTTGTCACCATAAATATTCTACACTGCTACTGAATTCTTCACTGTGCCATCTACTCTGCTTCTAACCTTGCTCTGTGCTGATCAGTCTTCGATCTCAGGCTACTAAATTTGTCTCTCCAAACAATCCACTGCATCATCTGACACTAATTCCATCTCGCTACTGCTGAATCTTAGGCTCTCGTAGTAAGGAATTGATCCAAGAGGTGGAATCCTCAAGGATACTGCCCACATGTAGTCCTCTCGACTACAGCTCAATATCTACCCATTTCCCTCTTGAAGATGCATGGAAACTCATGGAAAACTCATGTTCGTTAATCTTTGTTGGAGCGGCCTTAGGATCATGTTTCTCATCCTTATCCTTTTGCTTCAAAGGACACTGCAGTGCCAAGTGGCCCATCTCGCCACATCTGAAACATTTCACCTTTGAAATGTCCTTCTTCTGTTTCTGCTTCTGTTGTCCCTTTGATGTTAGAGCTATGTTCTCCTCCTCCTCCTTGGTCTTCGTGCCACTCCCACTGCTGCCATTGAGGTTGAACTTTACCAGGTCCCTCCTTAATTCCTCTCGTTGAAGGGATGCCCCCATCTCCTCCCATGAAGGTAGTCTTTCCTTGCCCAATAAACTTTGGACAAAGACTTTCCATTCATCCGAGACTCCATTCAACATCGTCCTTACCTTCATGGTAGACTGAGGAGTAGACCCCACTATAGCAAGCTAGTCTCTAGTGTCTTGAATTCATACTGATATTAATGATGTGCAAATATTAAATGATGTTTGACATGCACTTAAAATATTGCTAGCTTTTATCTTTATATATAAAGATACGTTTTTAAATTTCCCCTCAAACAAATTCACAACCTTTCTCTTAAAAACCTTAAATTGATTTTAAATTGTTAATAGATGAAAGAAGAAAATTAATTTATAAATTATCTGTCGACCAGTAGAAAGGCTTGCGTTCCGAAAATGTTGTTCGTTGACAGAGGGGATAAGTGGCGTTGGCAAGCCTCGCCTTTATCTGTAGAAAAAATAGAAAATATAAAGGTTTGAAAATTCTTTGTTGCGGCAAAGAGGACAAGAAGGGTTGAGATCCAACCAGGGGGTTATGCACACCGAATGGAAAGCATGGTCGAATGGAAACTTCATGGGTAGCGGTAGTGGTTGTAAAGAATCAGAGGAAGAGGAAGAGGAGCCTTCGCCTTGGTGTGCAAACTCATGAAACTCATTGTAGCAAATAGGGTAGATGCGATCGTCTATTGTCGACGCAACCTCCAGTGGAATCGATGCCATCAATCCCACTCTTTATGTAATGTCTTCTAAGCTACCATGATGATAAGGCAGAAAATGGAATATAGGGTCATTCACTGGCAATGGTCCTTTTGAGGTCCGTGTGTTCAATTGTATGATATTAAGTGCACCAATTTCATCGACGTAGATGTTCAAGAAGATACCAAGGTCACTCAAAAAACAGGCTTCAAGTGGTTGTCACCATAAATATTCTACACTGCTACTGAATTCTTCACTGTGCCATCTACTCTGCTTCTAACCTTGCTCTGTGCTGATCAGTCTTCGATCTCAGGCTACTAAATTTGTCTCTCCAAACAATCCACTGCATCATCTGACACTAATTCCATCTCGCTACTGCTGAATCTTAGGCTCTCGTAGTAAGGAATTGATCCAAGAGGTGGAATCCTCAAGGATACTGCCCACATGTAGTCCTCTCGACTACAGCTCAATATCTACCCATTTCCCTCTTGAAGATGCATGGGAACTCATGGAAAACTCATGTTCGTTAATCTTTGTTGGAGCGGCCTTAGGATCATGTTTCTCATCCTTATCCTTTTGCTTCAAAGGACACTGCAGTGCCAAGTGGCCCATCTCGCCACATCTGAAACATTTCACCTTTGAAATGTCCTTCTTCTGTTTCTGCTTCTGTTGTCCCTTTGATGTTAGAGCTATGTTCTCCTCCTCCTCCTTGGTCTTCGTGCCACTCCCACTGCTGCCATTGAGGTTGAACTTTACCAGGTCCCTCCTTAATTCCTCTTGTTGAAGGGATGCCCAGATCTCCTCCCATGAAGGTAGTCTTTCCTTGCCCAATAAACTTTGGATGAAGACATTCATCCGATTCAACGTCATCCTTACCTTCGTGGTAGACTGAGGAGTAGTCCCCACTATAGCAAGCTAGTCTCTAGTGTCTTGAAGATGCTGAAGATAAGAGTTAACTCTTTCTCCCTTCTGCATCAATGTCCGCTGCAACTTTTTTTCTAAGTACATCTTCTGTTTTTCGGAAGAGCCTTCATATAGTGAAGACAAAGCTTCCCCCATCTCTCGGGCTATATCTTTGCCCTGCAAGTGTCAGACCACATGATATCGAACTCCATCGAGTATGAACCTCTTCGCCTTCACCTGCTCGGCCTTGTACTTCTTATTTTGATCATTGTTAGTAGGAAGAGTCACAACACTCTTGACATAGGCTTCAAGATCATATTCCTCTAGAAGAACTAAGATTCTGGTCTTACATATGACAAAGTGGGAAGCTCCTTCCAACCTATCCTAATCTTTGAGCCCATGTGATGCCATCTCACCCAAATTATCAAACTGACTCCTCTAGTTACTGCTCAACACTAGTCATCTCCCAGTAAGTGAAGGATTCAAACTTTTTGGTGAGAAAAGCTATCTGAGGAGAAAATTCCCCTCATATGTGTCTTCGCTCTTTTCTGACAAATTTCTACCCCACCAGAAACTACACCCTTCAAGCACTACATTGAGGCTCTACGTCACTCCCTCGGCCTCTACAAGCTCACGAACCGGAAATCGTACCTCTCTATCAACTCTCTCAGAGAGATATTTCCTCGGAATCTCTGCTTTCCCGGTAAGGACTGCACAATCCCTTCAAGGGGATTCGAATTGCTGCCAAATGGAGCTATTGGCCTCTATGGCCTTGTGTCAGCCTTACAGGCTCTGTGTCAGCTCTGTGTTGTCTCTTTAGACTACTGCGTTAACCTTCCCGACTGTTCTGGCAGTTTCCCAACAGTTCTGACTTTCTATGTGGAGGGCATCTTCTGCTTTTGTGTTGGCCCATATGGCTTTGGGTGGGCCCAGATTAGCCCAACGTCAGTCCTCTTAGCTACTGCGTTGCCTCTAGTAGCTTCTCTCCGTCTCTCTATTAGTACTCCTGAACTATTCTTGCCCCTCTGCTGCCGAATGATCACCTAGTTATAGAGTAAGAGATGATTTTTACATCAAATAACAAACAAACTTTGGTGGTTTTTCTCTCAGAAGGGTTTCTGTGTTAAACCTCTATGTCTTATGTGTTTGCTACTCATGATGTATGTGCTTGTGTTGATTCATATGGCTATTTTTATTATTTGTTAATGGTTGCTCACATAATAGATGCCACATTTGAATGTGAAGATATAAATTGGGATAAAAGTTTAAATTAGCCTTAATACTGAATCACCCCCTCCCCCCTTCTCAGTACTAACATTGTTTCCAACAAGGGGATTCAAATGTGACTAGTAAGAAAATGTTTTCTATTCTGAATAATAATTTTCCATGAAAAGAACCTAAGTATGCAGGGTTTGTTGAAATATTTGTATATGTTTATGAAGATCATAGAGATGGAAGTGATCGATAGTTGATGCGAAATGTTGGGCACTCAAGACTACATATTTTTATAGCTCCTCCTAAGAAATCAAATAAAGTTAAATAAGGTAGTGTTTTTCAAGGCGGGATCTGAGGTCTTCAATAAAAGAGAAAATACACAAGTTGAGTCATCAAGAGAAGGAGCTCTAAAGAGAAATTTTCAAGGAAAGAGAATGGTTAAGAAAATAAGTGGCCTAGATAATTGCATATCTTCACACAAGCATCGTTGGGGTGAACAAAAAACCATATTCTATAAATTATGGGATAATGAGAGAGGTAATGAATGAAAAAACTTGATGAAAACCTGGAAAGGCATTTTGAAGAGTAAGAAGTATTTGCTTGAAGAGTGCTTGATTTAGATAGCTGAATAAACCTACCTAGAACCAATGCAATCTTTTTTGAAAACTAGCATCGCCATGGTGGTTAAAAAATCTTAAACATGTCACGATAACAACAATAATTCACTATTGTCTATAAAAAAAATCACAATTTGTTTTTAATCAATACATGAAAAATGAGTTCGCACTTAGCAACACAAACATGTTCTTAGTCTATGTGGGTGTTTTGCTTAAAAGCATGCATGTAATACTAACATGTGCACACTATTAAGAGCATGAACACATTCCTAGTGTGTGTGTGCATACTCAAAAGTGTATATGCACAAACTTCTTAAGCACCAAGGTATATGTAGTAAAAAAATTATGGGTGGGTTCGATGCTAAAGGAATGAAAATGTGAACATGGAAAATAGCTTTGTGATTTTTTTCTAAAAGGGATCAGGTCCATGCTAAGGAAAAATCCCAAAGCATAGGCTTTGATTAAATAATAAAGCTCAACAAGCCTTGAATTTGGGAAAAAATATGAAAAATACCCAAATAATAAGTTTGAAAAATAGTTACATATGCTTATTCTCCAACCAAAATATTATTATCTACATTCTTACATAACCTTATGCCTTTAAGAGTGGATATTAATTATTAATATTGCTATCCATATTCATACAAAATCATATTTCTCTTAAAGTAGAGAAATAAAACCTCAACAACTTTATAACTAAAAAAAAATTACATAAGTTCCAAATTTTATCATTATTTAATTTTTCTATATTAATTTATAAATGCACATGTTTGAAATAATTTTTTTTTCCTAAAAGTTAAATTAAAAGAATTATTTTTTATTAGGAATTGAATTAAAAAAAACAATTAAAATGGTGCACATAATATCACACAATTGAACCTTGTGGGTATTAATGATGTCAGAATATTAAATGATGTTTGACATGCACTTAAAATACCACTAACTTGTCTCTCTCTATATAAAAATATTAGTTTTAATTTCCCCTCAAGTTAATTCCCAATCTTTAAATGGTTAATAAATGAAAAAAGAAAATTAATCTATAAATTATTCACTGACCAATAGAAAGGCTTGCATTATGAAAATGTTGTTCGTCAACGGGGATAAGTGGCATTGGCAAGCCTTTATCTGTGGACAAAATAGAAAAGCTAAAGATCTTGAAATGGTTGAATGTCTAGTATGCAATCAAAATAAGTTAGAGAGAATCATGATCCTAGGGATCCTACAACCATTAGCCATACCAAGAAATAATTGGGAAGAAGTTTAAATAAATTCCATTATAGGTTTATGAAAATTTGAATGAAAGAATGTAATTATGATAGTGGTAGATCAAGTAATAATGTATGCCAATTTTTTCTCTCTTTCTCATCCTGTTAAAGGAAGTACAATGGTAAAAGCATTCAGGAAACAATCTAAAAAATACATGGGATATGGAATATTATTGTAAGTGACATTGTTTGAATTTTTTCTACAAAATTTTGAAATAAATTGTATTCTCATTTGGGTACTCAATTTCTTGATGGCTCATCTTACCATCCTCAATTTAATGGGAAAAGTAATATTCATAATAAATGTTTAGAAGGCTATGTTTATTTCTTTGCATGTGACGAACAAACACAAGGTGTCAAGTGCTTGTCCTTGGTAGAATAGTGTTATAACACCTATTTCCGTACTCATGAAAAATTTAACCATTTATGGAATGTTATAGATGTCATCTTCCACTGATCACATCACCCTTAAAAGGGACTATAAAGGCTCAAGTAGTGGAAGATCATATGGAGAGCCAACAAGAGGTTCTTAAACCATTGAAGGATGTTTTTGTAATAACACAAAATAGAATGAAACAATCATATCAACAGTGCAATGAAAGGGAATTTGAAGTAGGGAATTGGATATTTGTGATACTACAACAATACAACAATATAAATAGATGTCCCTCAAGAAATAAAACTAGTAGAATAAATTAGCACTTAGGTATTAAGGCCCCTTTTAGGCGTTATAGAGGATTGGAAGTATGGCTTACAAATTGGACTTTCCTCCATTTTCACATGTACATTTTTTTTCCCATGTTTCCTTCCTAAAGCAAGTAATCAGTGAAAGATCAAAGTCTAAACTGTTTTACCAAATATTAATGAAGAGGGGGAAAGTAGAAACAATCATATAAAGACGGATTAAGTATCTAAGAATTAAAAAATTACTAAGAACCTACCATTAGAAGAGGTGACATGGGAATGTTAGTTATTCATAAAAAAACACATGCAATTGGTAAAGAGTTGATGATAACATTTATGAAGGGGAGGGGCATGTTAAAGACTAGACACGCCCCATGTTAACCCTAAAACTCCTTATTAATATATACATGTTGAGATATTATTATTTTTTCTTATATTGTCATGTGAATTAGAACCCTTCATTGTCCCATTTCATTATAATTTTACCCTTTGTCTCCTATATATATACCAAGAAGACCTAGTCTCACGTTCATAATTTTATCTTTTTTAAGGTAGATGCTTAATAATAGACTATGCTCAGAGTAGGCCTTGGAAACTTCTTTAGCCTCTAAGTTTTACCTTGATAGGATGAGAGGCACTTCCCTAGTGGGTATCCCCACATCATAGAATCAAGAGGAAATCCTAAACCAAAGATGAATAACTACGAAATTCCTAAGTATCTATATGAAAATTGTCACAAAAGCCCTCTCTCTAAATCAATGACAAACTAACATCAAATCTCACACCCACTCTATGCACTACACACATTTAAAAATCGAGTGACCCCAAGGTTTGAGTGAACCGCCAAGTCTCTATCGTCCTATAATCATCCTTAAAAAAGTAGATAAGTGAAGTAAACCTAGGATAACAATCTCAACTTCATGATTTTCATAAAAACAAAATGGTCTAGAGGAACCAAAGGCAAAACCATAAATAGCGTAAAACACCAATAGTTAGACACCTTTCGATAAGTTCCTAAGGGAGGTGGTTGGTGCAAAGACTCGACATTTATCACCCTCTGTCATTAGTTAAGAGTCCAAAGCTACCCCATTGGCTAACAAAAAGTTGCTAATATATCTCTCACTCACATTAGGGTAAATACTTTTCTTCAATGCCATATTTTTATATAAAAATCATGATAATATATACTTATATTTGAAATATATATTACTCATTAAAACCGTGTTTTCTAGTATTATTTAAATAAAACAAATGTAAAAAAATTCAAATTAAAATTAATTAAATGAAAAATCATAAAATAATAATAATAGATGAAATTTAGTTAAATTTACAATATACTAAAAATAAATTACTTTTACTTTACTTAAAATAAATTAAAAACTTAAATCTATCGTAAATAAAATAATGTATAAATTTTACAAATTTTTATAATTAAGGTATTCATGCAACAAAGAGAACAATGATTCCCCAGATATATTGTGCAAAATAAAAAGTTAAAAAATAAAAAACTTAGAGAAAATGTTAAACAAAAGTATTATTGATTTTATATATATGTAAAGTATTATTGATTTTATATATATGTATGAGTAGTTAGAGGTTTTAATAATTATTTATAATTAATAAGTTTTAAGAATTCTAATTTAATTATAAGCGTGTATATTAGGTGGATGATAATAATTTAATTTTGATGGAGTATTTTAAAATATTCTTAAAAGTAAAATATTTTTAGAGTTTTAAGTTCTAATATCATCTTATTTGTGTATGAATACATATTAAATAAATAGATAATGAAGAAAGAATACAGACATAAATATTATGGAATACAATTTGTCAACGAAAATTAAACAAATATTAGTAGAATAACATTGAACATATGAATCTTGAATATTGTCCAAAGGTTATTACTTATGGTAAGATTGTCAAGAGTATGATAGAGTACAAAATATGTATATTGAGAACAATATGGATCATGTTGGTTTTTTTTTCAATTATGGTGATTATATGAACTAATATTTCCTTTAGAACAACCTAGATCTATTTAACTCTGGATTAACATGTGGCTAGAGGGATCAAATCCTCAAATTATTAATCCAAAGCTAACAACAACAATATTTTAATATTAGCATTAAATTTAATGATGCTTTTTACATACCATGATAACAAAATTAATAATAAAACTACATCAAAATAATATTAAATTTGTCTTTAAAGATTTTGATATAACAATAGGATATGATTTTTCCTTTTAAAAATTTATTTTAAAAATATATGATTACAGGAAATATTAAAATATTTTAAATTATATTATAGCTTTTTTTAATGTATATGGTTATTTTTATTTTTGTTTTGGGATAACATTAATTTTTTAATTTTTTTATTATTATTTTATTGTATATTTGAAATACTTACACATCCCCTCATACTCTCTTGTAGAATGCGCTATTCGGCACAAAAATGCACCCCTTTGAACTTTTCCTATATGGGGTGCATGGTAATCTCGGTATGTGTGAAGCTTCTTACTTATACTAAGTTGTAATGATTTATGAGGATTAAAAGAGGCCATTTGAATGAAACTATTAATCTTAATGAGTGGGTTTTAGTGGTTTATGAACACAAGATAATGGGTAGCCCGTGGTATTATATATGATGAAGACCATTTTATGGTTTGAATCTTATATACTCCATTGAATGATGCTCTATATTGGCCTGTAAAGGCTTTGATAGTTGATGTAATTTGGAGTGCATGATGTATCATGATGTAGGACAATGAAGAATGAACTTTCCACACATTACACATAATAATAGCATAGTTGGTAAGGCATATTATAACCTTGTTAATTTCTCAAGAATGTAATAAGTTAGAATTTAAATGTGGGGTTTTTCTCTTAAGGGGTTTCCCTAGGAAATTGTTTTCTAATTATTATGGAGTACATAGTTGGATTGTTGTCTAAGTTGTATGCAAATGTGGCAAAATGGATGCACCAGAGTTTAGGGAGAAAGGTGTGATTATCCACGTTAAGTTCAAGTGGGAGAATGTAATAGGAGATATTTTCCGTTGGACTAGTCAAGGGGATTCAAAGGTGACTAGCAAGAAAATGTTCGCTATAGTGAACATCAATTTTCCATGAAAAAGACCTAAACATGTGGGGCTTGTTGGAATATTTACAAATGTTTATGAAGATCATAGAGATGAAAGTGATACATAGTTGATCCATAATATGTGTGCGCACCAACTTCTTCTTGAGAACCAAAATATATGTAATAAAAATTTATAGGTGGGTTTGGAGCTAAAGCAATGAAAATGTAGACACTTAAAAGGCGCCTTCGCCTTTGAAGATTTCTTGATTTAGATAACTGAATAAAGGTACCTAGAACCAATGCGATCTTCGTTGAATACTAGCATCGCCATGGTGGTTAAAAGATCCTAAATTTGTCGTGTTAACAACAATAATTCACTGTTGCCTATAAAAAAAATCACAATTTGTTGTTAATCAATACATGAAAAAATGAGTTCACCCTTAGCAACAAAAACATGTTCTTAGTCTATGTGGGTGTTTTACTTAAAAACATGCATGCAATGCTAACATGTGCACACTATTATGAACACATTCCTAGTGCGTGGGCATACTCAAAAGTGTATATGCACCAACTTCTTAAGCACCAAGGTATATGTATTAAAACATTATGGGTGGGTTCGAAGCTAAAGAAATGAAAATGTGAACACGAAAAAAAGATTTGGGATTTTTTTTTTCTAAAAGGAATCAGATCCATGCTAGGAAAAAGCCTAAAGCATAGGCCTTGATTAAATAATAAAGTTCAACAAGCCTTGAATTTGTGAAAAAAATATGAAAAATACCCAAATAATAAGTTTGAAAAATAGTTCTATATGCTTATTATCTACATTCTTACATAACCTTATTAATTTAAGAGTGGTTATTAATTATTAATATTGCTATCCATATTCATACATAATCGTATTTCTCTTAAAGTAGAGAAATAAAACCTCAACAACTTTATAACTAAAACAAATTACATAAGTTCCAAATTTTATCACTATTTAATTTTTCTATGTTAATTTATAAATGCACATCTTTGAAATATTTTTTACTAAAAGTTAAATTAAAATAAATTAATTTTTTTATTAGAAATTAAATTTAAAAAAATCAATTAAAATGGTGCAAATAATATCACACAATTGAATCATGTGGGTATTAATGATTTTAGAATTTAAATGATGTTTGACATGCACTTAAAATACCACTAACGTTTCTCTCCTTATATAAAAATATTAGTTTTAATTTCCCCTCAAGTTAATTCACAATGTTTAAATGGTTAATAAATGAAAAAGAAAATTAATCTATAAATTATTCGCCGACCAATACAAAGGCTTGCATTTTGAAAATGTTGTTCATCCACAAAGGGGATAAGTGGCATTGGCAAGCCTTTATCTATGGACAAAATAGAAAAGCTAAAGGTCCAAAAATGGTTGAATGTCTAGTATGCGATCAAAATAAGTTAGAGACAATCATGATCCTAGGGATCCTACAACCATTAGCCATACCAATAAATAATTGGGTAGAAGTTTAAATAAATGCCATTATAGGTTTATGCAAACTTGAATGAAAGAATGTAAATATGATTGTGGTAGATCGAGTAATAATGTATGCCAATTTTTTCTCTCTTTCTCATCCTCTTAAAGAATGTACAATGGTAAAAGAATTCAGGAAACAATCTAAAACATACATGGGATATGGAATATTATTGTCAGTGGCAACGTTTGAATTTTGTCTACAAAATTTTGGAATAAATTGTTTTCTTGTTTGAGTGCTCAATCTCTTGATGGCTCATCTTACCATCCTCAATCTAATGGGAAAAGTAATATTCATAATAAATGTTTAGAAGGCTATTTTTATTTCTTTGCATATGATGAACAAACACAAGGTGTCAAGTGCTTGTCCTTGGTAGAATAATGTTATAACACATCTTGCCATACATCATGAAAAATTTAACCATTTATGGAATGTTATAGATATCATCTTCCATTGATCACATTGCCCTTAAAAGGGACTATAAAGGCTCAAGTAGTGGAAGACCATATGGAGAGCCAACAGGAGGTTCTTAAACTATTGAAGGATGATTTTGTTATAACACAAAATAGCATGAAACAATCATATCAACATTGCAATGAAAGGGAATTTGAAGTGGGGAATTGGGTATTTGTGATACTACAAAAATATAAATAGATGTCCCTCAAGAAATAAAACAAGTAGAATAAATTAGCACTTAGGTATTAAGCCCCCTATTAGATGTTATAGAGGATTGGAAGTATGGCTTACAAATTGGAGTTTCCTCCATTTTCACATGTACATATTTTTCCCATGTTTCCTTCCTAAAGCAGGTAATTAATCAAAGATCAAAGTCTAATCTGTTTTACCAAAGATTAATGAAGAAGGGAAAATCATACTAGAACTAGAAACAATCATAGAAAGACGGATTAAGTATCTAAGAAATTAAAAAATTACTAAGAACCTCAACAAGTGGAAGAACCTACCATTAGAAGATGCGACATGGGAAGGTTAGTTATTCATAAAAAAACACATACAATTGGTCAAGAGTTGATGATAACATTTATGAAGGGGAGGGGCATGTTAAACACTGGACAAGCCCCATATTAACCCTAAAACCCCTTATTAATATATACATGTTGAGATATTATTATTTTTTCTTATATTGTCATGTTAATTAGAACCCTTCATTGTCCCATTTCATTATAATTTTACCCTTTGTCTCCTATATACATACCAAGTAGACCTAGTCTCAGGTTCATTTTAAACAAAGGTTTCCCCATTAAGGTGAACTATAATTATTATCCTTTTATATTTTTAAGGTAGATGCTTAATAATAGCCTATGCTCAAAGTAGGCCTTGGAAACTTCTTTAGCCTCTAAGTTTTACCTTGATAGGATGAGAGGCACTTCCCTAGTGGGTATCCCCACATCATAAAATCAAGAGCAAATCCTAAATCAAAGATAAATAAATACGAAATTTCTAAGTACATATATGAAAATTGTCACAAAAGCCCTCTCTCTAAATCAATGACAAACTAACATCAAATCTCACACCCACTCTATGCACTACACACATTTAAAAATCGAGTGACCCCAAGGTTTGAGTGAACCCCCAAGTCTCTATCATCCTATAATTATCCTGAAAAATGTAGATAAGTGAAGTGAACCTAGGATAACAATCTCAGCTTCATGATTTTCATAAAAACAAAATGGTTCAGAGGAACCAAAATAATATTTTTAAATTTATGTCTTTAAAGATTTTGATATAACCATAGGATATGATTTTTCCTTTTAAAAATTTATTTTAAAAATATTTGATTAAAGGAAATATTAAAATATTTTAAATTATATTATAGCTTTTTTTAATGTATATGGTTATTTTTATTTTTGTTTTGGGATAACATTAATTTTTTATTTATTTTTATTTTATTGTAGATTTGAAATACTTACACATCCCCTCATACTCGGTTGTAGAATGCGGGCCTCTCGACGCGAAAATGCACACCTTTGAACTTTTCCTATATGGGGTGCATGCTAATCTCGGTATGTGTAAAGTTTCTTACTTAGACTAAGTTCTAATGATTTATGAGGATAAAAAGAGGCCATTTGAATGAAAATATTAATCTTAATGAGTGGGTTTTAGTAGTTTATGAACACAAGATAACGGGTAGCCCGTGGTATTATATATGATGAAGAACATTTTATGGTTTGAATCTTGATATACTCCATAGGATGAAGCTTTATATTGGCCTGTAAAGGCTTTGATAGTTGATGTAATTTGGAGTGCCTGATGTATCATGATGTAGGATGAGGAAGAATGAAATTTCCACACATTACACATAATAATAGCATAGTTGGTAAGGCATATTATAACCTTGTTAATTTCTCAAAAATGTAATAAGTTAGATTTTAAATGTGGGGTTTTTCTCTTAAGGGGTTTCCCTAGGAAATTGTTGTCTAATTATTATGGAGTACATAGTTGGATTGTTGTCTAAGTTGTATGCAAATGTGGCAAAATGGATGCACCCGAGTTTAGGGAGAAAGGTGTGATTATCCACGTTAAGTTCAAGTGGGAGAATGTAATAGGAGATTTTTTCCATTGGACTAGTCAAGGGGATTCAAAGGTGACTAGCAAGAAAATGTTCACTGTAGTGAATAGTAATTTTCCATGAAATAAACCTAAACATGTCGGGGTTGTTGGAATATTTACAAATGTTTATGAAGATCATAGAGATGAAAGTGATCCATAGTTGATCCATAATATGTATGCATTTCTCTTTAAAACATGCATGCAATGATAACATGTGTACAATATTAATATCATGAACACATTCCTAGTGTGCGCACCAACTTCTTCTTAAGAACCAAAATATATGTAATAAAAATTTATAGGTGGGTTTGGAGCTAAAGCAACGAAAATGTAGACACTTAAAATAGGCTTGATGAAAGTTGAATTTAGTATGAATATAATATGTAACACAATTTGGGTGGGCTTGATGCTAAAAATAATTATATCCATGCTAGGGAAGGGAAGTCAATTGAGTTTAAATGGTTAATGAATGAAAAAAGAAAATTAATCTATAAATTATGGGTGGGCTTGATGCTAAAAGGAATTGTATCCACGCTATGGAAATCAATTGAGTTTAAATTGTTAATGAATGAAAAAAGAAAATTAATCTACAAATTATCTGCCGACCAGTAGAAAGGCTTTCGTTCTGAAAATGTTGTTTGTCGACATAGGGGATAAGTGTCATTGGCAAGCCTCTATCTACCGAAAAAATAGAAAATCTATGGATCCAAAAATGGTCTGTGACGATATAGAGGACAAGTGGGATTGAGAGCCAACCACGGGGTTATACATGCCGAATGGAAAGCATGGTTGCATGGAAACTTCAACGGTAGTGGTGCTGGTACTGAAGAATCAAAGGAAGAGGCGCCTTCGACTTTAAAGAGTGCTTGATTTAGATAACTGAGTAAACCTACCTAGAACCAATGCAATCTTCTTTGAAAACTAGCGTCGCCATGGTGGTTACAAGATCCTAAATCTGTCGTGTTAAAAACAATAATTCACTGTTGTCTATAAAAAAAAATCACAATTTGTTGTTAATCAATACATGAAAAAATGAGTTCGCCCTTAGCAACAAAAGCATGTTCCTAGTTTATGTGGGTGTTTTGCTTAAAATCATGCATGCAATGCTAACATGTGCACACTATTAAGAGCATGAACACATTCGTAGTGTGTGGGCATACTCAAAAGTGTATATGCACCAACTTCTTAAGCACCGAGGTATATGTATAAAAACATTATGGGTGGGTTCGAAGCTAAAGAAATGAAAATATGAACACAAAAAATAGATTTGGGATTTTTTTTTAAAAGGTATCAAATCCATGCTAGGAAAAATCCCAAAGCATAGGCTTTGATTAAATAATAAAGTTCAACAAGCCTTGAATTTGCAAAAAAAAATATGAAAAATACCCAAATAATAAGTTTGAACAATAGTTCAATATGCTTATTCTCCAACCAAAATATTATTATCTACATTCTTACATAACCTTATTCCTTTAAGAGTGGCTATTAATTATTAATATTGCTATCCATATTCATACATAATTGTATTTCTCTTGAAGTAGAGAAATAAAACCTCAACAACTTTATAACTAAAAAGATTCACATAAGTTCCAAATTTTATCACTATTTAATTTTTCTATATTAATTTATAAATGCACATCTTTGAAGTATTTTTTACTAAAAGTTAAATTAAAATAAAATAATTATTTTTTATTAGAAATTAAATTTTAAAAAATCAATTAAAATGGTGCACATAATATCACACAATTGAACCATGTGGGTATTAATGATTTCAGAATATTAAATGATGTCTGACATGCAATTAAAATACCGCTAACGTTTCTCTCTTTATATAAAAATATTAGTTTTAATTTCCACTCAAGTTAATTCACAACGTTTAAATGGTTAATAAATGAAAAAGAAAATTAATCTATAAATTATTTGCCGACCAATAGAAAGGCTTGCATTTTGAAAATGTTGTTCATCCACAGAGGGGATAAGTGGCGTTGGAAAGCCTTTATCTATGGACAAAATAGAAAAGCTAAAGGTCCAAAAATGGTTTAATGTCTAGTATGTGATCAAAATAATTTAGACAGAATCATGAGCCTAGGGATCCTACAACCATTAGCCATACCAAGAAATAATTGGGAAGAAGTTTAAATAAATGCCATTATAGGTTTATGCAAACTTGAATGAAAGAATGTAATTATGATAGTGGTAGATCGAGTAATAATGTATGCCAATTTTTTCTCTCTTTCTCATCCTGTTAAAGAATGTACAATGGAAAAAGCATTCAAGAAACAATCTAAAACATACATGGGATATGGAATATTATTGTAAGTGGCAACGTTTGAATTTTTTCTAAAAAGTTTTGGAATAAATTGTTTTCTTGTTTGGGTACTCAATCTCTTGATGGCTCATCTTACCATCCTCAATCTAATGGGAAAAGTAATATTCATAATAAATGTTTACAAGGCTATTTTTATTTCTTTGCATATGATGAACAAACACAAGGTGTCAAGTGCTTGTCCTTGGTAGAATAGTGTTATAACACATCTTTCCATACATCATGAAAAATTTAACCATTTATGGAATGTTATAGATATCAAGTAGTAGAGGACCATATAGAGAGCCAATAGGAGGTTCTTAAACTATTGAAGGATGATTTTGTTATAACACAATAGCATGAAACAATCATATCAACATTGCAATGAAAGAGATATTGAAGTGGGGAATTGGGTATTTGTGATACTACAACAATATAAATAGATGTCCCTCAAGAAATAAACCAAGTAGAATAAATTAGCACTTAGGTATTAAGCCCCCTATTAGGTGTTATAGAGGATTGGAAGTATGGCTTACAAATTGGAGATTCCTCCATTTTCACATGTACATTTTTTCCCATGTTTCCTTCCTAAAGCAGGTAATTAGTGAAATATCGAAGTCTAAACTGTTTTACCAAAGATTAATGAAGAAGGGAAACATACTAGAACTAGAAACAATCATAAAAAGACGAATTAAGTATCTAAGAAATTAAAAAATTACTAAGAACCTCAGCAAGTGGAAGAACCTACCATTAGAAGATGCGACATGGGAAGGTTAGTTATTCATAAAAAAACACATACAATTGGTCAAGAGTTAATGATAACATGTTAACCCACATGTTAACCCTAAAAACCACATGTTAACCCTAAAAACCACATGTTAACCCTAAAACCCCTTATTAATATATACATGTTGAGATATTATGATTTTTTCTTATATTGTCATGTTAATTAGAACCCTTCATTGTTCCATTTCATTATAATTTTACCCTTTGTCTCCTATGTACATACCAAGTGGACCCAGTCTAAGGTTCATTGTAAACAAAGGTTTCCCCATTAAGGTGAACTATAATTATTATCCTTTTATATTTTTAAGGTAGATGCTTAATAATAGACTATGCTCAAAGTAGCCCTTGGAAACTTCTTTAGCCTCTAAATTTTACCTTGATAGGATGAGAGGCACTTCCCTAGTGGGTATCCCCACATCATAGAATCAAGAGCAAATCCTAAATCAAAGATAAATAACTACGAAATTCCTAAGTATCTATATGAAAATTGTCACAAAAGCCCTCTCTCTAAATCAATGACAAACTAACATCAAATCTCACACCCACTCTATGCACTACACACATTTAAAAATCAAGTGACCCCAAGGTTTGAGTGAACCCCCAAGTCTCTATCGTCCTATAATCATCCTGAAAAAGGTAGATAAGTGAAGTGAACCTAGAATAACAATCTCAACTTCATGATTTTCATAAAAACAAAATGGCCCAGAGAAACCAAAGACAAAACCATAAATAGCGTAAAACACCTATAGTTAGACACCTTCCCTTAAATTCCTAAGGGAGGTGGTCGGTGCAAAGACTTGACATTTATCACCCTCTTTCATTAGTTAAGAGTCCAAAGCTACCCCATTGACTAACAAAAAATTGCTAATATGTCTCTCACTCACATTAGGGTAAATACCTTTCTTCATTTAAACTTAGTGTGGTTACAGGTGGATTTGAAATCTCGAAGAAAATTGAAAAATACACAAGTTGAGTCATCAAGAGAAAGAGCTCTAAAGAGAAATTTTCAAGAAAAGAAAATGGTTAAAAAAATAAGTGGCCAATGGAAATGCATATCTTCAAACAAGCATCATTGGGATGAACAAAATAGAAAAAGCTACAGGTCCCAAAATGGTCTCTGGCGACAAAGAGGACAAGTGGGATTGAGAACCAGCCACGTGGTTATGCACACCGAATGGAAAGCATGGCTGCATGGCAAATTCAACGCTAGCGGTACTGAAGAATCGGAGGAAGGGGCGCCTTCGCCTTCTTGTGCAAACTCGTTGTGGCAGATAGAGCAGATACTATCGTCCATTGTCGACGCAACCTCCAGTGGAATGGATGGCATCAATCCCACTCGTTGTGTAATGTCTTCCAAGCTACCATGACGATACGGAAAGAAATTGAATACGGGGTCACTCTCAGGCAATGGTCCTTCGGAGGTCTGTGTGTTCAATTGCATGATACTATGTGCACCATTTTCATCTAGGTAGATGTTCAAAAAAATACCCAACTCACTCAGAACAGGCTTCAGGCGGTTGGGGCCATAAATCACCGCCGCCCAAAATATCAGATCGTTCACTTCGCTAAATAGGGTGGGATGAGATCGAATGTCAACAAATCTTTTGAATTTACGGTATAAGTCACCCAGAAAAGAAGCCCACTCCTCAAACGTAACGTCTGTTTTTGACACGCGTTCATTAAATTCATAGCATGTCGCTGTCTGTTGCGCAACCCGCTGTGCGGAGGCCGCAAGATTGCTGTTGCTGTTGCTCCTCTCCGTGTTAGGCATTCCTGGTGATCAATTGATTGCTTTTGATTTCAAATACGCGGTCTTTGCACCTCACCCCGTTTTGTATTCAAATGGAGGGAAATCTTTTCGCGTTAACCCAAACAACCCACCGTTTAAATACTAGCAATTGGTGTAAATACTAGTTTTTTTCAAGTGCATTTTTGAGTCGGCTCATTTTATAGCTGAGTATGAGGGGATGTGTAAGTTTGTCGGTAAGTCTGTCCTCTTTGCAATAAAAATGATGTTTTAAATAGAAAATAATGTCCGCTATAATAAAAATGAATACGCTGAAATATTTAAATACACTATTTGAAGATCTATGTTATTTATAAGTTTGATGTTTAATTCTTATACTTTTAAAAAATATTTCAACCTGAGATTTAAATAAACTATTTGAAGATATTTTAATACTAATTAATATTGACATATACTTAAATATGCATTAATAATAAAAAAAAATTTCATGATAAAATGTCTCTATGTACAATTGATGTCGATTATGCATATATTATATATCATTTAAAAAAATTATTTCCATATCATGAAAAAAAAATACTTTTATGATTAAAAAGTTTATTTGGTCCTATATATACTCTATTTCACAATAAAAACTGGCATATGGGGGTAGAAACATAAGCCTGTGAAGATTTCGATAAATGCGATACAAGGTGAGCCACCTTTAGTGTTGGGAGTAGGCTCTTTTTGAGATAGTGTATAGAGGTTGTGTCACAAGACCATGGTAAGTAGTTAAGAAATGGGTGGAGGAAAGGTCAATGCTGGCACTCAAATACAAGCCGAAGGTGAGCATTTTATTCAACGGGTGGATAGTTTTTCACTTCATGAGCCATGAGGATGTGGGCAACATTATCAAGGTGCCATGGGTTAAGGGGAGGGGAATTCTCACACTACAAAAATGGAAGGTGGGGTTTGACCCCCTCAACGAGGTCCCCAGGAGGAATTTGGTGTGGGAAAAATTGTCAAGGTTCTGGCTCGATTTATGGAGCATGTCTACTATCAGGGACATAGGTAACCGCATAAGGAATTTTTGTTACTGGGACGAAGGATGCTTCATGCAGCTCAACAAGCGCATGGCTTAGGTTTTGATAAAGGTTGATATGGGCATAGGGCTGATTGTTGAACTTAAGATTCAGTGTAGTCATTCATTCAAGCTGCACATCGACTACTGGGGTGTGGCTTATCGATGTCTTCATTGCCATGATACTGAGCATCTTATTGCCAGTTGCAGCAAGAGATTCTCCCATCATAAGGATTTTTAGTCTCATGGAGGTCGTGGGTTCAGTATAGGGCATGAGGCATTCCAACATATGGAAAATGGTCAAGTGGTGTCCGTTGGTCCGAACCAACCAGGTAATTCGGTATCGTGATTCATCCCTAGAACGGAAGATAAATTATTGTTGACGGTGCTGGACCTGCCAACACCAGGGGATCTCCCCGGTATGAAGTCCCAACTAAACCTCACACTGTTTTGTGTAGGAGTCCCATCCGGTATGATGGCCCGGTTTCCATTATCTTAAATGCTTGCCTCAGCGCTTGCTTGTCAGCCGTGAGAGTGGTCTGCTTTGTCTTTGAGTAGCGAGGTTCGTGTGCCTGGTGATTGCTAGTGCTACTTGTGTCAATGGTTCTTTCACCGTAGATGGGAGAGGGTGAGAGTGAGTTGCAAGTCAGATGGGAGGAAGTCCCAGCTCTGTTAGGAACAAACAACACAACAGGATATGCACAACTTCTGTAGGAGCAGTCCACATGGATGCGAAAGTCACAACACACAAGGAAAAATAACATGTACAACACACAGCGGATGAGTCCGTGTGAGTGTGATGGTCATTATAGCAAGTTTATGTGAAAGGTCTGTGTGATGTCCGGGAGGGTATTCAACACGGGCGAGACAATGTTAACAACATATACAACACATTTTCATTAACATATTTGTATTACAACAAGTGAATGAGTTCAAGTGTTAAACACAGGTTAAAGCAACATGCATTACAAGTGTTCAAGATTAGTCTTAAAACAGTTACAAAACATGTGTGAAAACGTGCTCGTCTGTTTGCAAGCTTCTGTATTAAGCAAAAGTTCCAAGACACATCATTGCACCATACATCACTAACCCCATGTGCGGGGTGTTGGAGCCACTATTTACTCCCCAAAGAAAAGATTACAGATTCTCAAGCTATGTGGGAGGAGTTGAGGTGCAAAGTCCTCCGCATGTACAAATGAGAGGGGGTATTTATAGCGAAGGGTGAAACTGACCCTTGTGGTTGTTTGACTACCCTCATGACTATTTGACTTCCATGAATTTTTGACTTTACATGACTCTTTGTATAACAAATGGGTCTCTTGGACTTCCACGTTACATTACATTGATTGACAGTACGGCCCATAGTAGAGATGTGGACGACATGGCTCATGACATGACTCAACATGACAATGTTGGTACATTCATGATGTTGCTGGTGTGCATGTCGAGCTGCAGTGTTTCTGGGTGATGGATGTCCTTATGGTGTGCCATAGCTTCACCTCCGCATGGAAAAGTGCGCAAAGTCTTCGATGGTCGTTGGTTTGCTTGATATTGATTTTGCACGTTGCTCCTTGCCTGTATGTTAGAAGGCTTGACAGGTTTGTTTGTTTGCAAAAGGTGCATGTTCATTCGTTCGTTCGTCCGTTCGTGAGCACATCTTACATGTTTGCTCGTTTTTCCGTCCGCGAACACATCTTTGCATGATCATCCATTCGAGAGCACATCTCTTCGCATGAATCGTTTGTTCGTCCATTGGTAAACTTGTCCTTTTGCATGCACTCCCTTCATTCATCCCATTCATTGTCGCGCCATGTTTGTTTGTGTACCTATACCTGTAGTCACTCATGACGAGATGACATCAAATCCAAAAACCTCGTAGTCTACCATGATACATGATCATTTCAGATGCAGGTGACCAGGAGAGATAACAAGGTTGCGAAGTAGGATGAAGGCTCCGGGCACTACTGATGAAAGCAATGCAAGAGTCACTAGATGATGAAGATGGGCAATCCGAATCAACATTGACTGTCTGCAGGGTTTGGCTAAGCTGGAGGACAAAACTGTGCAGTTTTTGAGAGGAACATTCTAGGTTGCAGGAAGGCTGGGCAGGCCAAATCTGCGCAATTTTCGGAACAAGTAGGCAGTGGGAACTTGGCAGATGAAACTGCACAATTCCTAGAGGGAACTGGCAGCTGGCTGCTGGGACACTGGCAGCAAAAACTGCGCAATTTCTGGAGGAAACTACAGTCAGCTACTGCGTCACTGGCAGCAAAAACTACGCAATTACTAGAGGGATCTGGTAGTCAGCGGTTGGAGCTTGGCAACAAAAACTGTGCAATTTCTTAGGGGAACTATCAGTCCGCTGTCGTAAGCTGTTGGCGGGAAAAATTGCGTTGATGCTGGGAGGCTGGCTTGCTGATCACCTCTGCGTAGGATCTGAGCTGAGTGAATTACTAGGTAGCAGAGGGCTTGCTCATGAAAACTGTGCAATTTTCTTGGTGAGTAGTCAGTCGACTGTTGGGAGGAGTGGCTAGAAAAAATGCTCAATTTTCTAATGGAGACAGGGACGAGCACTGGGTGTTTGTCTAGCCTGTCTGCGTAATTTTCTCATCTAGCGGAGCCAGCAAGGTCTGCAGCCTTTGCGCAATTTTTGGGGGGAGTGAGTCCTGGGGTGGCTACCGGGTCATCCATGATTTCTTTCTTTCACTCATTCATTCATTGAGGATAACTTTAGGCTATCTACCTTCTCCCATTTTCTCAATTCTTTGAAGATACCTTATGAGACTCACCATATAAGCAATTTCTTCAATGGAAGTTTCCCTTGTTTCACTCTACATTATCTCGTAAGAAACCAAGCTTTTTATTTTAAACTTTCTCATGATCAAATGTTTTTAGATTTTCTCAATTTGCTTCCATTTTGAGACAGGGATGCTGCTAGCCCACAATTCACACCCATATAATATCACTAGAAAAACTAGGAGCCCAAAAATGGTTGGTACAGTTACGTCCTGTGCCATCTTGTCAAATCGAATAATCCAAGAAGCTTTTCAATACCCCTATGATCTATTCATAATATTTTTTGACCCCAACTCTGTGTCTGTCACCACTTTTTGAGGAAGCTACTGAACGCATACTTAGATTGAACTTAGTCGGGAAGGGTGTTTCACGTCCACTCAATGTGTTTCTCATTGAAAAACCTATACCCCTAGTACATGTATAGTCATGTGTGTGACGGTATAATTTCCGACATGATAATATTTTCAGGAGTCCCCACTTGCAACTAGGAAATTGAAAAGTATAAAGAAAAATTGGATTTCTATATTATTGATTGAAAGCAAAATTCCTCAAAATATTTATTCTGAATCACGCCATGCTTCTATTGGAAATCGGATACACGTTCAAAATTCAAATAACATAATGTATATTGCGCTTGAGCATTCATGTGGGAATATTGATTTAGTGGATATTTGTAGCGAAGCTGTGGTCTCCTAGAAATAATGAACCGTAGGTGGTTTGTTGGTTTTCACTTTTCTTGCTAAAAAATTCATCAATCAACTTCAACTTCTTTTAGAATGGACGAAAATCAACAAATCACAGCACGCAGAAATTACTAGGTGATGGGATGGAAGCAAGCCTATTTACAAGGGTCATTTGGTTTTTATGGTACCAAAAACCTATATATATGTTACAATTGAGGGAAAACAACTAACCTTTTAATATAGTCATTTATGTAATAAAAATCACCAACATATTGGGGTTTAAGATATTTGAAATGAATTGGATTAAGAATTAAGTGTCGCAGGAGTTGCACTCCCATGGAAATAGTATATTTCTAGTAACATTATATTTATGTCACAAGATTATGTTTAGTTGAGAAAATCTTGTTGTGTTGGGGAATGAGTCCAATGTGATGCAATTCAGTATCAAGTTTAAATAAATATCATAATGGTAGCCATTAAAAAAACACACTATCAATATCCAAAGGATTCAGCTAAAAATTATTGATAACCATTAAAGGAAGAAACAATTGAGGAGGAGTCTGGTAAACAATCCTCACAAATCCACTCCTTATCATTTTTAACCCCCTTTTTTCTCTTCAACAAAAAAAAAAAAACCATAACATCTTTATTAATAAAAGTGTTTGATACAACAAATGGAAAAATACCAGTCTTTTAAATTTTGCATGCAGTGATGAACCTTACAATAAACATCTAATAAAATTCTCAATACCCTGCAATCAAAATTTTCAGATTCAACCATAAAACCAAAAAAGAAGAAAAAATCACAACATCTACAGAAAGAAAAGTACACAAGGGTCAAAATATACCCCAGATCAAAATTCAAAGGACCTTCAAGCACATATAGATCCATCCATCAACAGTTCAAATGCCATCATGCCAAAACAGAGGAGAAATACACGTTTATGCCATCATGCCAAAACATAGGAGCAGTCCATGTTTAGACATGGCATCAACCATCCCATTTTGTTCCCTATGTACATGAACAAACGAGGTCATCGAAATAATGAATGATCTACTTGATTTGTGCCATCGAATGGTGTAGGGAGAGGGGGGTGTTCTGGAGGGAATTTTGTCCCAACACACACTCAATGATAGATTTTGAATCCCCAACGATCTTGATAGATCTAATCTCTAGCAATTTCACACATTTTAGGAGTCCCCAAAGAGCCACAATTTCAGCCCTGAAGTTTGTATACTCCCCCCCATGCCAGTAAAAATGATATTCCATTTCAGGACTTAGCTTGATGAGGGCCCCACACTCACACCTGCCACCTTTCCCCTCCCCATAAAAAAAAAAACATTGGGAAAGAATATCCTAGATCTTTGTAGAAGGCAGCTTGCCTAGAGAGTCGAGGCATTCTTGGACCAATCTCTGAAAAATTCCCAATAATGTTAGGACATGTGGAAGCAATAAGAGGGACTCTTTCCTTGAAAATAACAACATTTCGAGAGATACAAATTCCCCAAATCACATATAGTAGGACTATCCTAAAGGATCTGTGCCTACTAGACCAATAACAGAGGCATGTCTAAATAGATTGCCAATTAGAATCCACTATTATCCCCAATAACTCAACAATGTGCCTCCAAACTTCTTTTGCAAAAGAGCATCCAAGAAATAAGTGGAGCCAATCCTCAACAACATTTCCACATAATTGACATATATCAGGGCCAAGAAAATCTCTTTTCATCAAATTATCCCATGTAATAATTCGATTGAGTAGAGTCAGCTAAGAGAAGAATTTGTACTTTAGAGGGGTCTCCCACTTCCACATAGAAATAGTCCAAACCTCAAAGGGAGATCTCATAGGAGACCCAAAGATGTATCGATAAAATTCTCAGACTGCTATCTTTCCATAGACATTCTTGCCACCCCAAGTAAGAGAGTCAGCCCTGTTGGTGACTGAGATACCTGAAGAAACTACATTATATCTGTATGTTTCCCATGCTAGCTCCAAACTAGCCAATAGACCCAAGTCCCATGAGTGGGGACATATGTGTTCAATGGTTCCTTGAAACTTAGTGATCTGTAAATATGTTAGGAAACATATACCGCTTTCGTTCATATATTGAATGATTTGTGGAGAAAGGTAGTGGTTCACATAAAATCCCTTAATGGCATCTAATCCAATGTGGATTTTTCTCCCATCTCCAACTTTCCATTGTAGGTTTCCACATAGCCAGTCTTTCGACGATGTCATGCTCCTCCAAATGTACAAGTCTACTTCCACTTGTCCACGTAAAGAAATATTTTATATGGTGTGGTTTCATTGAATAGGACAAGCCAATCCAATGTGAAGATTTGACTAGAAATCAAACTTACGATGGTCTTCCATTCAAATGTTCAAGGTGTCATACATATGGCCACTTGAGTGATGAATATCCAATGGGAAGTTGAACAAGCAATTAGTAAAAACGTGCCAGCTATTTACTACGATGGAGGAAGCTAAAGGGAATAAGATTGTGGATGCCAAAATTATCTCGATTGCATGTTCTCTCAGCCTCACGATGTCTGCACCAACCAGGCCCCTCTCCCAACCATTGTAGTCAGTTTAGACCCATCCCTTTCCAAATCATAAAATTTGCAAAAATATTGCAATTGAGAACTCCTAGCCATTGTGTTTCTTTTCACAGTAACTCACTTTGTCTGTATCATATCTAAGAGGGCTCGAAACTTTGAAATATTTTGTTACTTCTTCTCCCTTATCCCATTGTGAGTGGTATGCACCGGTTGTAGGGTCTTTAAAACTTGCATGGCAGATGCCCCATCCTGGTAGTCAAATTGTGGATGTTACAGATTCAAATTGATGTGGATGTACATGTCAATTATGCATACCCACACGTAGAACCATAAACTCATCCCGATGGATAGATCAAGCATATAATATTTAGGGATTCCATTTAAACAAAGTCTAAATTTTGAATTTAATTGAATGAACCAGAGACCCTAGCACATACTTTGGTACATAGGTGAGGAACAAAGGATGGCCGAGACAATTCGTGTGTGATAAATGATATTTAGTGGAGAAGTGTGGACAACAATATATTAATGTGCGAGGTGATGATGTGATGCTCCGATGGGAAAAATTGATAGGAAATCCAAGTCCAAATTTACATTTGGTGGTGTTGGCATACAAAGTTACTGTTGAGATGGTCGTTTTCCTCCAGCCTGTGTGACAACCAAATCTCTGATCACTTAGATAAGTTGTCCTCGAAAACTATTCCAACATGTATATATGTGGTGAAAAATAATCATAGATATCTACGAGAGTCGTTTCCGTGAAGCCTCGAGATTGTGTTTCAACAAGATTCAATCAGATGACGCAATGAGATTATTTTTCTGGTACAAATGAAACTCTGCCCATCTGTGAAGGTTTTGGTGGGAGGTTTAACATTGAGAATCCCCATGGGATCCAAACCCACCAAAGTAGGCATTCATTCTTCAATATTTCCTTGTTTTCACATGCATAAATTCGATAAATTCCCAATCCGGATAGAGGTGGTTCTCTCATTTTTGTCAACACTCTTTCCCTTGATTGTCCATAACTTGGTGGAAAGATTTCATCTGGACCATTCCAAGTTGGTGAAGCTTTCAAAGAATTATTTCCTCGAGGTTTTGAATATGCTGCTAGAAATTATGGTTTACACGGGTCACCACGGTTCGAACTGAAGTATGAACTTGGGAAAGTGCTAGGTAGATTCCTGGTTCCTTTGGACCTGGTGGGAGCCCTTGAGAAAATAGTCATGTTCCATAGTGGGTGGGTCTCTATTGGGAAAAAATAGACTAGAGATTTGAAAGAAGTTCCTTAGCATCACTTGAACATCTGAGTGGGTCCTCACTCAAGGTTTGTTTTCTAGTTTGACAATGATCCACAGTGAAATTCACAGATCTTGCAGATTCACGATAATATTCATCAACCAAATTTTAGGTGCAAGTTTATCCACAACATGAATTGCATATCGCAGTTGGTGCTTTGAGTCTTAGCTCTAACCTCATTTATTCATTCATATATATTTCATTTTTTTGTTAAAATAAACCCTAAAAAACTGCAACTTGGGACTGGCAGTTGGTCTCATCACTTTGAAACTCATGTCATCTTAGTAGGATAGACAATGCCGCTAATGGAACCCTAGTCGATGGTTCATGTTGACACCTAATCCGAAACGGATGGGTGAACTGGATAGTCATCTAGACGATGAACTGATCCGTTGTATTTATGTATATAAAAATGAGTTAGCTAATGAATAAAATTATCAGTTTTTTCTCCCGCTCATCCTGGAGTTACCCTGGCCTGACATGGTATCAGAGCACAGGTCCCAGAAATAGTTGTAACTCCTGCCTCTATCTTGAGACTGAGCCCTCTGTCCTGACACTGCGCCCTCTGCCCTGTTGAATGTGCGTTTCAGTTACACTTGAGACTGCGTGCCTCTGCGCTGCTGAATGTGCGTTCTTGATATTCAATACCCCTGAGCGTTGATGCGTTTTTGATATTGAATATTGAGGGCATAGATGCCGTGTAGCACGAACTTGTGCAGTGATTCCTTCTATCCAAGCGCTGGCCTGGATTTTCCATTGGTAGCGGATTACAGTCGCACCCTTCATCAGTCCTCCATGCGCTCTCCCATACGCATATAAATTGTGTCTCCATCGATATCACAGTTAATACCTCACGCTTCTCTTCTAGCGCTTCCGGGTCGTTAATCGATTCCCTAAGTCCTTTAGCTTGCTCTCGGATGGTATCAATTTTTCGCTCTATTCTTGATAAGGGTGCGAAGAGATTTATATGCCCATCCGAATACACCTTGAGTACGTTGCTCTCCTATAAAAATCGGATTCTGTCGTCTCTGCTGTCTGGAATCATTTGCATCATTTAACACATAAGTTAACCGCTTTTCTCTTCGAGGACGGGACGAATTTGAAGTATTCCCTGTACTGCCCACACGGTGCATTGCAGAAACACCTGAACCATGGCGAGTAATGGGAGATATTGAAGATGACTGCGTTTTATTGTAAGAACTGTGGTATTGTTTTTTATTGTAAGAACTGTGGTATCGCTGTGTTTTTATTGTAAGAACTGTGGTATCGCTCAGTTTTTAAGAAGAGACCTCAGTTTTATTATTCGCTCAGTTTTATTGTAAGAACTGCTCCTATTGTTGCACGCTCTAACCGCTGCACCTCTATCCGGTGTAGTAATAAGGAGCCTCAAATTATGGTTTCCGATTATGGTTTGAGATTTTTGTAAGTCAAAGTGATATTATTGCAACAACAAATGGGAATGAAGTTCTAGATTTTTATTATTTGGAATGTTTGAAGTCAAAGTGATCTTATTGCAGCAGTAAATGAAGTTCGATTTTTTCATAAGTCAGCATTATGATATTTAGGGACAAGAGAGAGGATTACTTGAGATTTTATAAGGCAGAATGATGATATTTCTGGTTTGTGATTCATATCACGATATCATTTCACCGACAAATAACAACTGTACATTTTGGTTTTACCTCCACTAACCTAGAAGTCTTTTATCAACATAATTTTTTTAGCAGAGATATTTTTTTTACAGAATGCATTCAATCATTTCTATGGTAGGAATAGTTCTCACTGGCAAGGAGAACTATTCAGAATGGTCTCGAATGGTAAAACACACCCTCATCTACAATGAGTTGTGGAAAGGAGTGTGTGTCAGAGAAGAAGACAAAGACCCTGTGCAGCCTACATCAGATAAAGAACTTGCCATTTGGGAAAACAAGAACAACAAAGCCTATGCATTGATCGCAACATCTGTAAATGAAGAAGTAAGTCGTCATATTTCATCCTATTCCACTGCCTTTGAAGCTTTACAAAAGCTGAAAGAACTCTATGATACACATTCTGCACTTGAAGTTGTTCAGTTCATGATTAAACTCTTCACTCTTGAACTGAAAAATAATGATCCTCTTGCTCTTGCATCTGAAATAAAGTCTATAATGCATGATATTAAATCCACTAAGGTTGAGCTGGATATCTCTCTTATTGCCTTTCTCAAAGCACTCTATCCTACCTACTCCAATTATCTTGAGTCTTTACAAG
The DNA here is from genome assembly GCA_031772625.1 of Pinus tabuliformis. NCBI lineage: Eukaryota > Viridiplantae > Streptophyta > Pinopsida > Pinales > Pinaceae > Pinus > Pinus tabuliformis. Next base: position 357,245,614 of record CM062820.1, on the reverse strand, counting down.
CAAATGGAAATCTTAAAGATATAACCTTTGACTCTCTTGTGAAAAAGTTTGCTGAAAGAGAGAAAGCCTTTGGAAAGAAAACAGTCCCTGAATTTTCTGAAGAGACTGTTTGCCTTGCTCATAAAGAAAAGCATCCTGCTCAATATTCTACAAGAGGAAGAGGTGGACGAAGAGGAAGAGGAAGATACTTCAGAGGCAGGGGGGGCAGACATCCTCAAGCAGAAAAGACAGATCTGCATTGCATTCGCTGCAAACGAAATGGATCACATGATGCTTCTACATGCAAGCTACCATGGGACAAGATTGAGCAGAGAAGAAATCAGCAGAAAGGTAAAACTGATGACACAGACAAAGGTAAAGCACCTGAATCCGCTCACTATATTGAGGCACAATGTAACATTGGAGTAAATGAAGATTTGTTTAATGCTTCACTTGCTTCTTCGAAAAATGACTGGTTGCTTGATTCAGGAGCAACCTGTCATATGACTCATAGGAAAGATTTTTTTGAAGAGTTCACTGACAATGTTGATGGAGCAGTATACTTTGCAGAAAATTCAACAGAGCAGCCTGGACCATCTCAGAAAGGTCCCCCAAAGTGGCTGACAAAGACACTTGAAAGTGTTCATCCTGATGAAATTGGAAAAACACGAACCAGAAATACAAACCGACAAGATGGAGGTGATGTAGATAACTCTAATTCACCTGTTGATATGGATGTTACTTATGATTGTGAATTGAACTTGTCTACATATTTTGAACCAACTTCCTTCAAAGAAGCTGCTTCTCATGATGAATGGAAAGAAGCGATGCAGAAGGAGTATGATGCCCTCATAAAGAATGGCACTTGGAAGCTGGTTGATCCTCCATTTGGAACCAAACCCATTGGCTGCAAGTGGGTCTACAAGAACAAGTACAAAGCTGATGGCTCACTTGACAAGCACAAAGCTAGGCTTGTGGCAAAAGGTTATGCACAGAAGGAATGGGTCGATTATGAGGAAACTTTTGCTCCCACAGCAAAATGGGCCACCATCCGGACACTCTTTGCACTAGCTTCTCAGAACGGTTGGAAAGTCCATCAAATGGATGTAAAAAATGCATTCTTGAATGGAGATCTAAAAGAGAATGTTTTTATGTCCCAGCCTGAAGGATTTTCTGTGAAAGGACATGAACACAAAGTATGCAAACTTGTGAAGTCCTTGTATGGCCTCAAACAAGCACCACGAGCCTGGTATGAAAAACTAACTGAGCATCTTCTAAAACTCAACTTCAAACATTTTGATCTTGATGATGCAACTTTATTTGTCAAGAAAGTTGGCAAAGCAGTTGTATATCTTGTGGTATATGTAGATGATCTTTTAATGACAGGGAACAATGAAAGCTATATTGCATCCATAAAGAAAGAATTAGGATTTTTTTTTGAAATGACTGATTTGGGCTATGTTCATTACTATCTTGGCATTGAAGTAACCCAACATCCAAAGTCCATATTTCTTTCTCAAAAGAAATACATTGGAGATTTGTTAAACAGATTTGGCATGACAGAGTGCAATCCCCTTTGTACTCCAATGGAGCAAAACTTGAAGCTCACATCTATTGAAGGAAAGGAATTTGAGGATGCAACAAAGAATAGACAGCTTGTAGGAAGTCTCATCTACCTCACTACTACCAGACCAGACATTTCATTTGCTGTTGGAATCCTCTCCAGGTTTATGCAAAAGCCTTGTGAGGGACATTGGTCTGGTGCAAAAAGAGTTCTAAGGTACTTGAAGGGAACTCAAGACCTTGGAATCAAGTATACATAGGTGGACGACTTCAACTTGATTGGATACTCTGATTCAGACTTCGATGGAGACAAAGAAACTGGGGTATCTACTTCAGGATATGCTATGAGTCTTGGATCAGGAGCTGTCTCCTGGAGATCACGCAAACAATCAGTACCAGCAGATTCCACAACAGAAGCAGAATATGTGGCAGCAGCTGAAGCAACGAAAGAAATTGTGTGGCTCAGGAAAATTCTTGAAGATTTGCAGGTAAAACAAATACAATCAACTCCACTCATGATTGATAACACATCTGCAATAAAGTTGGCCAAGAACCCAAAGTTCCATGATCGTACTAAGCACATCAATACTAAATATCATCTGATCCGACATCATGTTGAGGCCAAAACAATCCATCTCCGTCATTGTTCCACAAACGAGCAAATTGCAGACATCTTCACCAAAGCGCTTGGAAGAGAAAAGCTTGAAAGATTCAGAACGATGCTTGGACTCACCAACATCCCTTCAGATTAAGGGGGGGAATGTTGACACCTAATCCGAAACGGATGGGTGAACTGGACAGTCATCTAGATGATGAACTGATCCGTTGTATTTATGTATATAAAAATGAGTTAGCTAATGAATAAAATTATCAGTTTTTTCTCCCGCTCATCCTGGAGTTACCCTGGCCTGACAGTTCACTATGATTTCATTTCGTTGACTTCACTAATGAAATAGAAATCAGTGAATGAATTGCACCAAATATCTTTGCATTGAAACCTATCTCATATGTTGGGGTAGAACACTGCTACAGTGGAACCATTGCGGATGACTTAACATAGTAGACCTCAACCTCAGTGGTGGATCGCAGTCCACCTCAAAAGAAAATCAAAATCGGCACGTTGTGATTTCCCTTTAAAACTCATGGCATCTAGGTGGGGCCTACGACATAAATATTGAAACCTTGGTGGATGTCCTAACACTCCATAAACATTATGATGAACAACTACCCTATTGGAATTGGCTTGTATTTCAATTTCCACCTACCTGGAAAATAATGATTCATTTCCATTTACAGTCTCACTAGGTTCCCTTCTATTTCTACGTTTTCTTTAGATCTTTTCATGTTGTTCTAAATTATAGATCCACAGGGCTTCTGCAAATTGTCATTCTATTCAATAGAGAAATGCAGGATTTTGAGAAATGAGAACCATTTTTTTTCCCTGGTCAGAGATAAAATATTAAGGGAAAAATAAAAATAGCAAAATGCAGAAGTCTAATGATGGGCGTCTTCTATTTATGCTATTTGGATATTAAATACATATATTTATGTATAATTGGAGTTGTTATACTTACATAATTTGAGTTATTAAATCTGTATAATTTGAGATACACGGAACATGATAGGAAAAAACACTCAAGTACACCTTTGTTTTGGGGAAGGAATGTACTATATCATATTGAAAATAATTAACACAATTTATAAAGTTTGTTATTATGTGAATGTGCATTTTCAGACTTGACTATTTTATTTATTTGATGTTTTCATAAGGTCATATTTTCTACCTGCCATCTAATTTCAAGAATTTAATTTATTTAAAGAAATAAATTTGATTGAACGCAAAATGTAGTGATAATATATTATTTTCAATTGAAATGTATTTTTTTGAAACTTTTCACTATGAAAGGGTTGCATTGCATGATGTTCTAATTGAAATTAAGACCAACCCTTCAAATTTGATCACTGGAGGGGACTGTGGAAAAATAAGTTGTTGTCGTTCTCATTCAGACGCACAAAGGTGACCAAATGAAGTTTGTACAATTCGCCTTCATATTTGGCAATGTCCTAAAGCATAAGACAATAATCTACTTCTACTTTCGACCAGCGGAAGCCAATAGATTGATGAAAACAATATGAACAAGAAGAAAATAAATCAATGGTACGTAGCATAAGATGTATCTGGGGAAGCCACTACTCAAAACCCTACTATCTGTATTTCATATATCAAAAATATGAGTGAAGACACAAAACTTGTTCTCACTAGAACAATTCCACACAAGTATGCTCAACTCTCTTAGCTCACAAGATAGCTCTTGGCCAACACTTAGCCAATTCTACAGCTCTCCAAGCTCCTAATATCTTGCGTAATTACTAGGATGAATAGACCGTATTTAAAGGGAATTCATGCTTCCAAAACTGTGCAATCCAAACATTGGATCAATCTTTGATGCATGCGTGATATTTACACTCCAGTAAATAATACAACTGATAGTACACTGTCCTTGCACTCTAGTCTCCATTGGATCTTTCTCAGAATCGACATGCATGAATTTCTGATGAGGGAATATTCAATTAACTAGAGTGACACTTGTGGATGCACTAGTGCACCAACTAACTGTTAACTCTCTATTAGTTCCTCAAATAGTCTGGAACTAATTTAACTGAACTTAACTTAATAAACTGAGTGATCTAATTTCCAACTCAACTTGCACCCCTAAAATTTAGGGTGAACATATACATGACTTCAGAAAGACTTCCAACTTGAAATTCCTAATCTAATTAAGTTAATTAAATTTGATTAACTATTTACAAGTTGCTATGAGAATATAATTCGATTCTAATTCTCAGTTTAATTCAAGGACAAATTAAACTAGAATTTCTTGTTGCCATTTCTCAACAGAAGTGATGGATCAATATCTTCCTGATTTAGAGTGTCGGGAGCCTTCAACTTATAGTGCCATATTTTCTTCAATGGTTATGTCTTTTGTCAAGGCTTGAGTAGTCATATCAATTTGGAACAATTTTTATTCTTTACACTTATGAGCCAAAGCAAAATTTTCATCACAATTTTAGCAAAGTTCATGTCTTTGGTAGTTTTCCATTTTTGCTGGAGACATTTTTTGCACCTTTAATTGATGAGTAGAAGTTTTGCTTGGTGAATTACATTAGGGTGGACAAGTGTGATAAACGAATGTTGGATTTTCTATTTGCACATTGACTGCCATTTAAACTTTTGGTGCCTCTCAGTTGCTTCTAACCATGCAATAGGATGCTACATTCTGAATTTTTCTCAAGTCTCCTCCTTGAGGCTATTAATGTAGAAATTTCACCCTAGATTAAACTGATTATGCAATGTACCAAAGCAAAATACTCAATCTACTTCTACAATCAAACTTGCAGAAGCTTCATTGATTTTGAGCAAGATCAAATAGAACACATATAATAGAGAAGAAGATTCAATCACACATGAAACACAGAAGAATACTTTGGGAAAGCCTCAACTAAAAACCCCGCTATCTGTATTATCATACAAGTGGAAATATCTCAAGATTACAGGAAGCTTTAGCTCTCAAGCTATCCAGCTCTCAGTACAATCCCTCACTGTTGCTCATAGATAGAATAGACAACACATATGCCTTCCTTCAATCCTCCAAGCCTCCTATTTCCTTGTGCAGTTTATCTTGGGTCCTCCAGCTGCCACCTGTGTAATAATCACCTCACACACTGCTCTGACCTCTGCAGTAACTACGCAATCCTCAAGGAATGAATTCCTTCTGCATGCAAGAGATATTCACATGGGAATATTCTAGTAACTGATAGTACATTGTCCCTTCCTTTAATCTCAACTGGGTCTTTGTCTGAACTGACATGCATGAGTTATTTATGAGAGAATATTCAGTTATTTGGAGAACACCAGTTGCATGCATGCATGAATTAACTAACTGGACTCACAATTAGTTCCACAAACTATTTGGAACTAATTTAACTGGACTTAACTCAGTTAACTGAGCTAACTAATTACAACTCATCCTTATCTCCTTAATTAAGGGATAACTTAATCAAAGGGATAATTGTTGCATGTCTTCACAAAGACCTCATGTTTGATTCTCGCCAACTAATTAACTCAAGATGAATTAATTAATTATTTTTCAAACTGCTGGTGAGACTAAATTCGAATTTTAATTCTCATTTTTTATTCAAGGACAAATCAAAATTGGAATATATCCTGAAATGCTATCTATAGCAATGTAATTTTTAGCATTTATTGTTTCTATTTTCAACACTCCCTCTCAACAAGAAAGGGATTATCTGTCACCCCAATCCTATCTCTATGGAACTCGAATTTACACTTTGACAATGCCTTAATCAAAATGTCAGCATCTTGCTCCTCGGTCGAAATATACTGCAACAACATGATCCTCCTCGCCCACAGTCTCTGAGATGATGATACCGAATGTCTATGTGCTTGGACCTGTCATGAAATATTGGATTCTCAGAGAGTTTGATACAACTCTTATTATCACAATAGATCACAGTTGGATCCATCCTCTAATCAAACAAACCAACTAGAATTTTCCGCATCCAAATGTATTCACATGTTGCCTGACTGGCAACCATGTATTCAACCTCTGTTGAGCTAAGTGCAATTGACCTCGGTTTCCTGCTGTACCAAGAAACTTTAGTTGAACCAAGGTTGAAAATTCCTCCTGATGTGCTCTTCTGATCTGATGGACTCCCTGCCCAATTTGCATCTGTGAAGCCCTGTAGCTTCACTCCCTTTGATTGTCTGTACCATAATCCATACTGAGATGTTCCTCTGAGGTATCTCAAAACATGCTTCGCTGCCTTCCAAAACAACTTGGTAGGCTGAACCATAGCTTGACTCAACCGGTTCACTAGAAAGCACAAATCTGGTCATGTGTTCACTAAATACATCAATGAACCCACGAGCCGCCAATACACAGTAGCCTCTACTACTTCTCCTGAAGTAGCATCCTCCTTCCTCCAGTTACCTGCTAGAGGAGTCTGCATGGGCTTTCACTTCTCCATGTGGAATCTCTTGAGTATCTCATTGACGTACTTGCCTTGAGACACAAACACTTCCCCATCCTTCTGCCACACTTCCATTTCTAGAAAGTAGTTCATGAGACCCATGTATTTCATCTCGAACTCTCTTGCAAGGTCCTCCTTGCAAGACATGATCAACTGATCATCACATGTCAATATCATATCATCAACATAAAGAACAATGATCAACTAGTTACCTTCCACCATCATGTGGTACAAGTTCACATCCACCTCACTCTTTGTGAAGCCCAACCCGATGAAGTAGTTGTCGATCTTGGTGTACCAAGCATGAGGTGCTTGCTTCAGCCCATACAAAGCTCTCTTGAGTGGGCACACATGCGACTCACGATCGAAGGTCTCAAATCCTTCCGGCTGCTCTATGTACACCTCTTCTTCAATCTTGCCATTGAGGAATGTAGTCTTCACATCCATCTGATGGATCTTCCAACCCATCTGTTGTTGTTGCTCCTCTCCGTGTTAGGCATTCCTGGTGATCAATTGATTGCTTTTGATTTCAAATACGCGGTCTTTGCACCTCACCCCGTTTTGTATTCAAATGGAGGGAAATCTTTTCGCGTTAACCCAAACAACCCACCGTTTAAATACTAGCAATTGGTGTAAAGGGACACGACCCATTTTTAAATTGAAAAATTTATATTTTAGTTCCCATAACTAAGTAAATAACAATTGATATATTAAATTTAAGTTTTTTTCAAGTGAATTTTTGAGTCGAGAGGCTCATTTTACAGCGGAGTATGAGGGGATGTGTAAGTTTGTCGGTAAGTCTGTCCTCTTTGCAATAAAAATGATGTTCTAAATGGAAAATAATGTCGTCTATAATAAAAAATGAATATGCTGAGATATTTAAATACACTATTTGAAGATCTATGTTATCTGTAAGCTTTGATGTTTAAATCTTATACTTCAAAAAATATTTCAACTTGAGATTTAAATAAACTATTTGAAGATATTTTATTACGAATTAATATTGACATATACTTAAATATGCATTAATAATAAAACCTTTTTCGTGATAAAATGTCTCTATGTACATGTTATGTAAAATATTTTGATGTCGATTATGCATATATTATATATCATTTAAAAAAATTATGTCTATATCATGAAAAAAATACTTTTATGATTAAAAAGTTTATTTGGTCCCATATATACTCTATTTCACAACAAAAACTAGCATAAGGGGGCAGAAACATAAGCCCGTGAAGATTTCGATAAATGCGATACAAGGTGAGCCACCTTTAGTGTTGGGAGCAAGCTCATTTTGAGATAGTGTAGAGAGGTTGCGTCACAAGGCCATGGTAGGTAGGTGGTTACACATACAAATGACAAGGGAACAAATTAAGAAATGGGGGGAGGAAAGGTCAATGCTGGCACTCAAATACACGCTGAAGGTGAGCATTTTATTCAATGGGTGGATAGTTTTTCACTTCCTGAGCCATGAGGATGTGGACAACATTATGAAGGTGCCATGGGTTAAGGGGAGGGGAATTCTCACACTGCAAAAATGGAAGGTGGGGTTTGACCCCCTCAACAAGGTCCCTAGGAGGAATTTGGTGGGGGAAAATTGTCAAGGTTCTGGCTGGATTTATGGAGCATGTTTGCTATCAGGGACATAACTAACCACATAAGGAATTTTTGTTACTGGGACGAAGGATGCTTCACGCAACTCAACAAGCGCATGGCTTAGGTTTTGATAAAGGTTGACATGGACATAGCGCTGATTGTTGAACTTAAGATTCAATGTAGTCATTCATTCAAGCTGCACATCGACTACTGGGGCGTGGCTTATCGATGTCTTCATTGCCACGATACTAAGCATCTTATTGCCAGTTGCAACAAGAGATTCTCCCATCATAAGGATTTTTAGTCTCGTGGAGGTCGTGGGTTCACTATAGGGCATGAGGCATTCCAACATATGGAAAATGGTCTAGTGGCATCCGTTGGTCCGAACCAACAAGGTAATTTGGTATCCTGATTCATCCCTAGAATGGAAGATACATTATTGTTGATAGTGCTGGACCTGCCAACACCAGGGGATCTCCCCAGTATGAAGTCCCAACTAAACCTCCCACTGTTTTGTGTAGGAGTCCCATCTGGTATGATGGCCCGGTTGCAATTATCTTAAATGCTTGCCTCAGTGCTTGCTTGTCAGCCTGGGAGAGTGGTCTGCTTTGTCTTCGAGTAGCGAGGTTCGCATGCCTGGTGATTGCTAGTGCTACTTGTGTCAATGGTTCTTTCACCGTAGAGGGAGAGGGTGAGAGTGAGTCCCAAGTCAAATGGGAGGAAGTACCAACTCTGTTAGGAACAAACAACACAACAGGACATGCACAACTTCTATAGGAGCAGTCCACATGGATTCGACAGTCACAACACACAAGGAAAAATAACACGTACAACACACAGTGGATGAGTCCGTGTGAGTGCGATGGTCATTATAGCAAGTTTACGTGAAAGGTCTGTGTGATGTCCGGGAGGGTAGCCAACATGGGCGAGACAACGTTAACAACATATACAACACATTTTCATTAACATATTTGTATTACAACAAGTGAATGAGTTCAAGTGTTAAAAACAGGTTAAAGCAACATGCATTACAAGTGTTCAAGATTAGTCTTACAATAGTTACAATACATGTGTGAAAACGTGATCGCCTGTTTGCAGGCTTCTGTATTAAGCAAAAGTTCCAAGAAACATCATTACACCATACATCAGTAATCTCGTGTGCGGGGCGTTGGAGCCACTACTTACTCCCCAAAGAAAAGATTACAGATTCTCAAGGCTATGTGGGAGGAGCTGAGGTGCAAAGTCCTCCGCATGTGCAAATGAGAGGGGGTATTTATAGCCAAGGGTGAAACTAACCCTTGTGGTTGTTCGTTTGCCCTCATGACTTTTTGACTTTACATGACTCTTTGTACAAGAAATGGGTCTCTTGGAATTCCGCGTTACATTACATTGATTAACAGTATGGCCCATAGTAGAGATGTGGACGACATGGCTCATGACATGACTCGACATGACAATGCTGGTACATTCATGCTGTTGCTGGTGTACATGTCGAGCTGCAGTGTTTCTAGGTGATGGATGTCCTTATGGTGTGTCATAGCTTCACCTCTGCGGAAAAGTGCACAAAGTCTTCGATGGTCGTTGGTTCGCTTGATATTGATTTTGCACGTTGCTCCTTGCTTGTATGTTAGAAGGCTTGACAGGTTCATTTGTTTCCAAAAGGTGCATGTTCATTCTTTTGTCCCTTCGTGAGCACATCTTACATGTTTGCTCGTTTTTTCGTCCGCGAACACATCTTTGCATGATCATCCATTCGAGAGCACATCTCTTCACATGAATCGTTTGTTCGTCCATTGGTGAACTTTTCCTTCTGCATGTACTCCCTTCGTTCATCCCATTCATCGTCGCGCCATGTTTGTTTGTGTACCTATACCTGAAGTCACTCATGACGAGACGACATCAAATCCAAAAACCTCGTAGTCTACCATGACACATAATCATTTCAGATGCCGGTGACCAGGAGAGGTAACAAGGTTTTGAAGTGGGATGGAGGCTCTGGGCACTACTGATGAAAGCTGCACAAGAGTCACTAGATGATGAAGATGGGAAATCCGGATCGACAGTGATTGTTTGCAGTGTTTGGTTAAGTTGGGGGACAAAACTATGCAGTGTTTTAGAGGAACAGTCTGGGATGCGGGAAGGCTGAGCAGGCCAAATCTGTGCAATTTTCGGAAGAGCGGGCAGTGGGAACTTGGCAGATGAAACTGCACAATTCCTGGAGGGAACTAGTAGCTGGTTGCTAGGACACTGGCAGCAAAAACTGTGCAATTTCTAGAGGAAACTACAGTTAGCTGTTGGGTCATTGGCAGCAAAAACTACGCAATTACTGGAGGGATCTAGTAGTCAGCTGCTGGAGCTTGGCAACAAAAACTGTGCAATTCCTTAGGGGAACTATCAGTCGGCTATTGCGAGCTGCTGGCGGGAAAAATTGCGCTGATGCTAGGAGGCTGGCTTGCTGATCACCTCTGCGCAGTTTCTGAGCTAAGAAAACTGCTAGGTAGCAGAGGGCTTTCTCATGAAAACTGTGCAATTTTTTTGTGAGCAGTTGGTCGACTATTGGGAGGACTGGCTGGAAAAAATGCGCAATTTTCTAATGGAGACAGGGACGGGCACTGGGTGTTTGTCTAGCCTGTTTGCACAATTTTCTCATCTAGCGGAGCGGGCAAGGTCTGCAACCTTTGCGCAATTTTTGGGGGGAGTGAGTCCCGGGGTGGCTACCGAGTCATCCATGATTTCTTTCTTTCACTCATTCATTCATTGAGGATAACTTTAGGCCATCTACCTTCTCCCATTTTCTCAATTCTTTGAAGATACCTTATGAGACTCACCATATAAGCAATTGCTTCGATGGAAGTTTCTCCTGTTCACTCTGCATTATCTCGTAAGAAACCAAGATTTTTATATTAAACTTTCTCATGATCAAACGTTTTTGGATTTTCTCAATTTGCTTCCATTTTGAGACAGGGATGCTGCTAACCCACAATTCACACCCATATAATATCACTGGAAAAACTAGGAGCCCAAAAATGGTTGGTACAGTTACATCTTGTGCCATCCTGTCAAATCAAATAATCCAAGAATCTTTTCAATGCCCCTATGATCTATTCATAATATTTTTGACCCCAACTCTGTGTCTGTCACCACTTTTTGAGGAAACTACTGAACGCATACTTAGATCAAACTTAGTCGGGAGGGGTGTTTCACGTCCACTCAATGTGTTTCTCATTGAAAAACCTATACCCCTAATACATGTATAGTCATGTGTGTGACGGTATAATTTCCGACATGATAATATTTTCAGGAGTCCCCACTTGCAACTAGGAAATTGAAAAGTATAAAGAAAAATTGGATTTTTATATTATTGATTGAAACCAAAATTCCTCCAAATATTTATTCCGAATCATGCCATGCTTCTATTGGAAATCAGATACACGTTCAAAATTCAAATAACATAATGTATACTGCGTTTGAGCATTCATGTGGGAATATTGATTTAGTGGATATTTGTAGCGAAATTGTGGTCTGCTAGAAATAATGAAACGTAGGTGGTTAGTTGGTTTCACTTTTCTTGCTAAAAAATTCACCAATCAACTTCTTTTAGAATGGACGAAAATCAACAAATCACAGCATGCATAAATTACTAGGTGATGGGATGGAAACAAGCCTATTTACAAGGGTCATTTGGTTTTTATGGTACCAAAAACCTATATATATGTTACAATTGAGGGAAAACAACTAACCTTTTAATCTAGTCATTTATGTAATAAAAATCACCAACATATTGGGGTTTAAGATATTTGAAATGAATTGGATTAAGAATTAACTGTCGCATGAGTTGCAATCCCGTGGAAATATTATATTTCTAGTAACATTATATTTATGTCATAAGATTATGTTTAGTTGAGAAAATCTTGCTGTGTTGGGGAATGAATCCAATGTGATGCAATTTAGTATCAAGTTTAAATAAATATCATAATGGTAGCCATTAAAAAAACACACTATCAATATCCAAAGGATTTAACAAAAAATGTTTGATACAATAGATGGAAAAATACCAGTCTTCTAAATTTTGAATGCAGCGATGAACCTTACAATAAACATCTAATAAAATTCTCAATACCCTGCAGCCAAAATTTTTAGACTCAACCATAAAACCAAAAAAGAAGAAGAGAAAATCACAACATCTACAGAAAGACAAGTACACAAGGGCCAAAATATACCCCAGATCAAAATTCAAAGGATCCTCAAGCACATATAGATCCATCCATCAACGGTTCAAATGCCATCATGCCAAAACATAGGAGAAGTCCACGTTTAGACATGGCATCAACCATCCCATTTTGTTCCCTATATAGATGAACAAACGAGGTCATTGAAATAATGAATGATCTACCTGATTTGTGCCATCCAATGGTGTAGGGAGAGGGGGGTGTTCTAGAGGGAATTTTGGCCCAACACACACACTCAATGATAGATTTTGAATCCCCAACGATCTTGATAGATCCAATCTCTAGCAATTTCACACATCTTAGGAGTCCCCAAAGAGTCACAATTTCAGCCCTGAAGTTTGTATACTCCCCCCCCCGTGCCAGTAAAAATGATATTCCATTTCAGGACTTAGCTTGATGAGGGCCCCACACTCACAACTGCCACCTTTCTCCTCCCCATTAAAAAAAACCATTGGGAAAGAATATCCTAGATATTTGTAGGAGACAGCTTTTCTAGAGAGTTGAGACATTCTTGGACCAATCTCCGAAAAATTCCCAATAATGTTAAGACATGTGGCAGCAATAAGAGGGACTCTTTCCTTGAAATAACAACATTTCGAGAGATACAAATTCCCCAAATCACTTATAGCAGGCCTATCCTGAAGGATTTGTGCCTACTAGACCAATAACAGAGGCATGTCTAAATAGATTGCCAATTAGAATCCACTATTATCCCCAATAACTCAGCGATGTGCCTCCAAACTTCTTTTGCAAAAGAGCATCCAAGAAATAAGTGGAGCCAATCCTCAGCAACATTTCCACATAATTGACATATACCAGGGCCAAGAAAATCTCTTTTCATCAAATTATCCCATGTAATAATTCGATTGAGTAGAGTCATCTAAGAGAAGAATTTGAGCTTTAGAGGGGTCTCCTACTTCCACATAGAAATAGTCCAAACCTCAAAGGGAAATCTCATAGGAGACCCAAAGATGTATTGGTAAAATTGTCAGACTGCTATCTTTCCGTAGACATTCTTGCCACCCCAAGTAAGAGAGTCATCCCTGTTGGTGACTGAGATACCTGAAGAAACTACATTATATCTGTATGTTTCTCATGCTAGTTCCAAACCATCCGATAGACCCAAGTCCCACGAGTGGGGACATATGTGTTCAAGGGTTCCTTGAAACTTAGTGATCTGTAAATATGCTAGGAAACATATACCCCTTTCGTTCATATATTGAATGATTTGTGGAGAAAGGTAGTGGTTCACATAAAATCCCTTAATGGCATCCAATCCAATGTTGATTTTTCTCCCATCTCCAACTTTCCATCGTAGGTTTCCACATAGCCAGTGTTTCGACGATGTCATGCTCCTCCAAATGTACGAGTCTACTTCCACCTGTCCACGTAAAGAAATTTTTTATATGGTGTGGTTTCATTGAATAGTACAAGCCAATCCAATGTGAAGATTTGACCAGAAATCAAACTTACGATGGTCTTCCATTCAAATGTTCAAGGTGTCATACATATGGCCACTTGAGTGATGCATATCCGATGGGAAGTTGAACAAGTTATCAGTAAAACCGTGCCAGCTATTTACTACGATGGAGGAAGCTAAAGGGAATAAGATTGTGAATGCCAAAATTATCTCGATTGCATGTTCTCTCAGCCTCATGACGTCTGCACCAACCAGGCCCCTCTCCCAACCATTGTAGTCAATTTAGACCCATCCCTTGCCAAATCAGAAAATTTGCAAAAATATTTCAATTGAGAACTCCTAGCCATTGTGTTTCTTTCACAGTATCTCACTTAGTCTGTATCATATCTAAGAGGGCTCGAAACTTTGAAATATTTTGTTACTTCTTCTCCCTTATCCCACTGTGAGTGGTATGCACCGGTTGTAGAGTCTTTAAACCTTGCATGGAAGATGCCCCATCTCGGTAGTCAAATTGTGGATGTTACGGATTCAAATTGATGCGGATGTACATGTCAATTATGCATACCCACACGTAGAACCCTCATCCCGATGGATAGATCAAGCATATAATATTTAGGCATTCCATTTAAACAAAGTCTAAATTTTGAATTTAATTGAATGAACCAGAGGCCTTGGCACATACTTGGGTACATAGGTGAGGAGCAAAAGATGGTCGAGACAATCCGTGTGTGATAAATGATATTTAGTGGGAGAAGTGTGGACAACAATATATTAATGTGTGAGGTGATGATGTGATGGTCTGATGGGAAAAATTGATAGGAAATCTAAGTCCAAATTTACATTTGGTGGTGTTGGCATACAAAGTTACTATTGAGATGGTCATTTTCCTCCAGCCTGTGTGACAACCAAATCTTTGATCACTTAGATAGGTTGTCCTCGAAAACTATTCCAACATGTATATATGTGGTGAAAAGTAATCATAGATATCTACGAGAGTCATTTCCGTGAAGCCTCGAGACTATGTTTCAACAAGATTCAATCGGATGACGCTGTGAGATTATTTTTTTGGTACAAATGAAACTGTGCCCATCTGTGAAGGTTTTGGTGGGAGGTTTAACATTGAGAATCCCCATGGGATCCAAACCCACCAAAGTAGGCATTCATTCTTCAATATTTCCTTGTTTTCACATGCATCAATTCGATAAATTCCCAATCCAGATAGAGGTGGTTCCTCTCATTTTTGTCAACACTCTTTCCTTGATTGTCCAGAACTTGGTGGAAATATTTCATCTGGACCATTCCAAGTTGGTGAAGCTTTCCAAGAATGATTTCCTCGAGGTTTTGAATATGCTGCTAGAAATTATGGTTTACACGGGTCACCACGGTTTGAACTAAAGTATGAACTTGGGAAAGTGCTAGGTAAATTCTTGGTTCCTTTGGATGTGGAGGGAACCCTTGAGAAAATAGTCATGTTCCATACTGGGTGGGTCTCTATTGGGAAAAAATCGACTAGAGATTTGAAAGAAGTTCCTTAGCATCACTTGAACATCCGAGTGGGTCCTCACTCAAAGTTTGTTTTCTAGTTTGACAATGATCCAGAGTGAAATTCACAGATCTTGTAGATTCACAATAATATTCATCAACCAAATTTTAGGTGCAAGTTTATCCACAACATGAATTCCATATCACGGTTGGTGCTTTGAGTCTTAGCTCTGACCTCATTTATTCATTCATATATATTTCATTTTTTTTGTTAAAATAAACCCTAAAAAACTATAACTTGGGACTGGCAGTTGGTCTCATCACTTTGAAACTCATGTCATCTTAGTAGGATAGACAATGCCGCTAACAGAACCCTAGTCGATGGTTCACTATGATTTCATTTCGTTGACTTCACTAATGAAATAAAAATTAGCGAATGAATTGCACCAAATATCTTTGCATTGAAACCTTTTTCATATGTTGGGGCAGACCACTGCTACAGTGGAACCATTACGGATGTCTTAACATAGTAGACCTCAACCTCAGTGGTGGATCGCAGTCCACCTCAAAAAAAAATCAAAATCGGCACGTTGTGATTTCCATTTAAAACTCATGGCATCTAGGTGGGGCCAACGACATAAATATTGAAACCTTGGTGGATGTCCTAACACTCCTTAAACATTATGATGAACAACTACCCTATTGGAATTGGCTTGTATTTCAATTTCCATCTACTTGGAAAATAATGATTCAATTCCATTTACAGTCTCACTAGGTTCTCTTCTATTTCTACGTTTTCTTTAGATCTTTTCATGTTGCTCTAAATTATAGATCCACAAGGCTTCTGCAAATTGTCATTCTATTCAATAGAGAAATGCAAGATTTTGAGAAATGAGAACCTTTTATTTCCCCTGGTTAGAGATAAAATATTAAGGGAAAAATAAAAATAGCAAAATGCAGAAGTCTAATGATGTGTGTCTTTTATTTATGCTATTTGGATATTAAATACATAGATTTATGTATAATTGGAGTTGTTATACTTATATAATTTGAGTTATTAAATCTGTATAATTTGAGATACATGGAACATGATAGGAAAACACACTCAAGTACACCTTTGTTTTGGGGAAGGAATGTACTATATCATATTGAAAATAATTAGCACAATTTATAAAGTTTGTTATTATGTGAATGTGCATTTTCAGACTTGACTATTTTATTTATTTGATGTTTTCATAATGCCATATTTTCTACCTGCCATCTAATTTCAAGAATTTAATTTATTTAAAGAAATAAATTTGATTGAACGCAAAATGTAGTGATAATTTATTATTTTCAATTGAAATGTATTTTTTTAAAGCTTTTCACTATGAAAGGGTTGCATTGCGTGTTGTTCTAATTGAAATTAAAACCAACCCTTCAAATTTGATCACTGGAGGGGACTATGGAAAAATAAGTTGTTGTTGTCGTTCTCATTCAGACACACAAAGGTGACCAAATGAAGTTTGTACAATTCGCCTTCATATTTGGCAATGTACTAAAGCATAGGACAATAATCTACTTCTACTTTCAACCAGCGGAAGCCAATAGATCGATGAAAACAATGTGAACAAGAAGAAGATAAATCAATGGTACGTAACATAAGATGTATCTGGGGAAGCCACTACTCAAAACCTTGCTATCTGTATTTCATATATCAGAAATATGAGTGAAGACACAAAACTTGTTCTCACTAGAACAATTCCACACAAGTATGCTCAACTCTCTCAGCTCACAAGATAGCTCTTGGCCAACTCTTAGCCAATTCTACAGCTCTCCAAGCTCTTAATATCTTGCGTAATTGCTAGGATGAATAAACTGTATTTAAAGGGAATTCATGCTTCCAAAACTGTGTAATCCAAACATTGGATCAATCTTTGATGCATGCATGATATTTACACTCCAGTAAATAATACAACTGATAGTACATTGTCCTTGCACTCTAGTCTCAATTGGGCCTTTCTCAGAATCGACATGCATGAGTTTCTGATGTGGGAATATTCAGTTAACTAGAGTGACACTTGTGGATGCACTAGTGCACCAACTAACTGTTAATTCTCTATTAGTTCCTCAAACAATTTGGAACTAATTTAACTGAACTTAACTTAATAAACTGAGTGATCTAATTTCCAACTCAACTTGCACCTCTAAAATTTAGGGTGAACATATACATGACTTCAGAAAGACTTCCAACTCGAAATTCCTAATCTAATTAAGTTAATTAAATTTTATTAACTGTTTACAAGTTTCTATGAGAATAGAATTCGATTCTAATTCTCAGTTTAATTCAAGGACAAATTAAACTAGAATTTCTTGTTGCCATTTCTCAACAGAAGTGACGGATCAATATCTTCCTAATTTAGTGTGTCGGGAGCCTTCAACTTATAGTGCCATATTTTCTTCAGTGATTATGTCTTTTGTCAAGGCTTGAGTAGTCATATCAATTTGGAGCAAATTTTATTCTTTACACTTTTGAGCCAAAGCAAAATTTTCATCACAATTTTAGCAAAGTTCATGTCTTTGGCAGTTTCCCATTTCTGTTGGAGACATTTTTTTCACCTTTAATTGATGTGTAGAAATTTTGCTTGGTGAATTACCTTCGAGTGGACAAGTGTGATAAATTAATGTTGGATTTTTTATTTGCACATTGATCGCCATTTAGACTTTTGGTGCCTCTCAGTTGCTTCTAACCATGCAATAGGATGCTACATTCTGACTTTTGCTCAAGTCTCCTCCTTGAGGCTATTAATGTAGAAATTTCACCGTAGATTAAACTAATTATGCAATGTACAAAGAAAAATACTCAAACTACTTTTACAATCAAACTTGCGGAAGCTTAATCAATTTTGAGCAAGATCAAATAGAACAAATATAACAGAGAAGAAGATTCAATCACACATGAAACACAGAAGAATACTTTGGGGAAAGCCTTAGCTAAAAACCCCGCTATCTGTGTTATCATACAAGTGGAAATATCTCAGGATTACACGAAGCTTTAGCTCTCAAGCTATCCAACTCTCAATACAATCCCTCACTGTTGCTCATAGATAGAATAGACGACACATATGCCTTCCTTCAGTCCTCCAAGCCTCCTATTTCCTTGTGCAGTTTATCATGGGTCCTCTAGTTGCCACCTGTGTAATAATCACCTCACACATTGCTCTGACCTCTGTAGTAACTGCGCAATCCTCAAGGAATGAATTCCTTCTGCATGCAAGAGATATTCACATGGGAATATTCTAGCAACTGATAGTACATTGTCCCTTCCTTTAATCTCAACTGGGTCTTTGTCTGAACTGACATGCATGAGTTATTTATGAGAGAATATTTAGTTATTTGGAGAACACCAGTTGCATGCATGCATGAATTAACTAACTGGACTCACAATTAGTTCCACAAACTGTTTGGAACTAATTTAACTAGTCTTTACTCAGTTAACTGAGCTAACTAATTACAACTCATCCTTATCTCCTTAATTAAGGGATAACTTCCTCAATCAAAGGGATACTTGTTGTATGTCTTCACAAAGACCTCATGTTTGATTTTCGCCAACTAATTAACTCAAGATGAATTAATTAATTATTTTTCAAACTGCTGGTGAGACTAAATTCGAATTTTAATTCTCAATTTTGATTCAAGGACAAATCAAAATTGGAATATATCCTGAAATGCTATCTATAGCAATGCTATTTTTAGCATTTCTTGTTGCTATTTTCAACACTCCCTCTCAACAAGAAAGGGATTATCTGTCACCCCGATCCTGTCTCTGTGGAACTCGAATTTACACTGTGACAATGCCTTAATCAAAATGTTAGCATCTTGCTCCTCAGTCAAAATATACTGCAACAACATGATCCTCCTCGCCCACAGTCTCTGAGATGATGATACTAAATGTCTCTGTGCTTGGACCTGTAATGAAATACTGGATTTTCAGAGAGTTTGATACAACTCTGATTATGACAATAGATCACAGTTGGATCCATCCTCTGATTAAACAAACCAAATAGAATTTTCCGCATCCGAATGGATTCACATGTTGCCTGACTGGCAACCATGTATTCAACCTCTGTTGAGCTAAGTGCAACTGACCTCTGTTTCCTACTGTACTAAGAAACTTTAGTTGAACCAAGGTTGAAAATTCCTCCTGATGTGCTCTTCCGATCTGATGGACTCCCTGCCCAATCTACATCTGTGAAGCCCTATAGCTTCACTCCCTCTGATTTTCTGTACCATAATCCATATTGAGATGTGCCTCTGAGGTATCTCAAAACATGCTTCGTTGCCTTCCAAAACAGCTTGGTAGGCTGAACCATAGCTTGAATTAGTCGGTTCACTGGAAAGCACAAATCTGGTCATGTGTTCACTAAATACATCAATGAACCCACAAGCTGCCGATACACTATAGCCTCTACTACTTCTCCTGAAGTAGCATCATCCTTCCTCCAGTTACCTGCTAGAGGAGTCTGCATGGGCTTTCACTTCTCCAAGTGGAATCTCCTGAGTATCGCATTGGCATACTTGCCTTGAGACACAAACACTTGCCCATCCTTTTGCCACACTTCCATTTCTAGAAAGTAGTTCATGAGACCCATGTATTTCATCTCGAACTCTCTTGCAAGGTCCTCCTTGCAAGACATGATCAACTGATCATCACCTGTCAATATCATATCATCAACATAAGGAACAATGATCAACTGGTTACCTTCCACCATGATGTGGTACAAGTTCGCATCCGCCTCACTCTTTGTGAAGCCCAACCCGGTGAAGTAGTTGTCAATCTTGGCGTACCAAGCATGAGGTGCTTGCTTCAGCCCATACAAAGCTCTCTTGAGTCGGCACACATGCGACTCACGATCGAAGGTCTCAAATCCTTCCGGCTGCTCTATGTACAAATCTTCCTCAATCTTGCCAGTGAGGATTGGAGTCTTCACATCCATTTGATGGATCTTCCAACCCATCTGTGCTGATAGTGCCAAAATCAATTTGATAGATGAGTACCTTGCTATAGGAGAAAAAGTATCATCATAGTCGATCCCTTCGACCTGTGAGAAACCACGGGCAGCAAAACTTGCCTTATGTTTCTCCACACTACCATCAGCAGCTTGCTTTACCTTGTAAAGCCAACGGGAACTCACAACTAACTTGTTCTTCGGTCTTGGAACAACATCCAAAAAACTATTCCGAACTATGGAGTCATAATCCTCCACCATAGCATTAACCCAAACTGGCTGCTACACTGCTTCCTCAAAGGAAGATGGTTCGGTCTCTATACATTCCCCAATAAGGGCCATGTAACTAGTGTACTGCTCAGGTGACCTCCTCTGTCTGCACTGAGAAGATGGATCTCCCACATTCTCTCTTGCATCCATCAATAATCTGTCAGCTTCCCTTGAGAGTTTTCGCCCCTCTCTGGAAGACTTTGCATGAGTGGATGTCTCCACTCCTAGATCCTCTGTATGCAGCTACTCGACATCAATCTGAGGCTCCTCCTCCTTAGGAACCAAAAGTTCCTCCTATGCCTGCACCTTGAGCTCCCTCTCAAGGGAAAATCGCATGGCCTTCAACTCATCGAACTTAAGATCTCTGTGAACCACTATCCTCTGACTGGTAGGCAAATACGCCCGATAGTTGTGGGGAGTATCAGTGTACCCCACAAGTATTCCCAACTCTGTTGTTGGCTCTAGCTTCTTTTGGGCATCCTTGGTCACATGGCAATAAGTCGATGAGCCAAAGATCTTGAAGTGACCCACATCTGGTCTCTTCTCGAAGAAAGCCTCCTCTGGTGTCTTCATCCCAAGTATGTGATGCAACCTTATATTTTGCAAGTAAACTGTTGTGTTGCATGCCTCAGCCCACAAATGAAGTGGTAGGCCTTGGTCATGTAGCATCGCCCGAGCTGCCCCCACAATTGTTTTGTTCTTCCTCTAGGCCACCCCATTCTGCTATGGGTTATGAGGTGTCGTCAACTCCCGTTTAATTCCTTCTGCTGCACAGAAGTCCTTAAACTCTTGAGAGACATATTCTCCACCATTGTCGCTTCACAAGGCCCTGATCTTATTTCCAGATTCTTTCTCAACCAAGGATTTTAACTCACAAAACCTTGAGAAGGTTTGATCCTTATTCTGCATGAAATAGATCCAGCATCTACGAGAAAAATCATCAATAAAAATCACATAATACCTTTGTTTAGCGGTCGAGGCAATCGAGAATGGTCCACACACATCTGTATGAACTCACTCCAAGATTGTTTCAGCCCGACTGTCTCGATCATGAAAGGAAGATTTTGCATACTTACCCAAGGTACAACCTTTGCATGTGTCCACTTGCTCAAGTTTACCTTTGGGAAGTTCGGTAGAAATCTGCTGCATTCTCTTCAAGGCCCCATGGTGCAAGTGGCCCAATCTTATATGCTATAACTTGCCAATATCTTGGCTTTGCACCACTTCTGCTTTGGAACTCAATGCAACATAGTCATCTACCTCTAGCTTGTAGAGATTCTTCACTTGAATCCCAATCCTCTTGGTCTGACCCGTGGCTATGTGTCTCAGGAATGCCTTTCCTTTACTGAAGACTACATCATAGCCTTTGTCTTCCAACATCGCAACCGATACCGAGTTTTTTTTCAGTCCAGGCACATACTTTACATCAGTCAGGGTGAGAGGATCTTCATGCTCCCTCTGGAACACAACCGTACCTTCACCTGAAACATGGTACTTTCCATCATTGCCCATCTCTATGCGCATCTGGAGGTCTTTCTCCTCCAAGGTACTGAATAAACTCTTATCACCGGTCATGTGGAATGAGGCTCCACTATCCAGGTACCAAACACAACCCACCATCAATAAAACCATGCATGTAATGAGGGTAAAATCCAAGTCGAACTGTGAGGCCAATGCCTCACCATCTGATCCTTTCGAGGATCCCTTCTTGGATTTCTTCAATGGAGAATTAGTTGCATAATGGACCACCTCATGACAATTAAAGCATCTCACTTTAGATTTGTCAATCTTCTTCCCACCATGGGAAGAACTCGATTTGGAATGGGAAGCTTTCCCTTTCCCTTTCCGCGGCTTACTTGCTAAGGCTAGATTTTATTCATCATCGTGCTTGGATGAAGAACCATCTCTGGTGCTCCTCCTGATCTCCTCCTGCATCAGATTCGACCACAGTCATTCCTAATCTGACAGTTTCTCTCTTCCATTAACTGAGTCCTGGTAGCTATGCCAGCTCTTAGGAAGATTGAGGAGAGCAAGACTCACCATATCATCATCGACTGTTGTGATTCCTACACTTCCAAGCTCATCTCTACAGGCGGTGAGCTTGTTCAGATATGTAGAGATCGTGTCGCCCTTTTCACACTTGATTTTCCGAAGCTTTTCCTTCAACGCCAGCTTCCTCTAGTCGTTGGTGTTCTGATATAGATCCTTTAATGTCTTCCACATTGAAAATGGAGTCTCCTTCCCATGGAGACTCGAGACAATATGGTATCGAACTCCCTCTAGAAGAATCCTCCTCGCTCTCACCACAAATTTCTTCCATTCCGCCAATTCTTGGGCATTAGCTTCTGCTGGCTTGGGGACTTCTTGATCAATGAAGTCCTTCAAACCATTGTCCTCTAATACTGCTTCCATGCGATCCTTCCATGCTATGTAATTTGAGCTGCCATCTAGGTCATACTCGATTCTCAAGCCACTGAATGCCATTGGTGAACTTTGAGATGTGATAAGAAATCAATTTTTTACCTACAATCAAGAACTTCAAACTTTGAACTTCTCCCTTCTTTGTATACTGTTCTTTGCTTTGATCACCTTTGCTCCGATACCATGTAGAAATTTCACCATAGATTAAACTAATTATGCAATGTACTAAAGCAAAATACTTAATCTACTTCTACAATCAAACTTACGGAAGCTTAATCGATTTTGAGCAAGATCAAACAGAACACATATAACAGAGAAGAAGATTCAGTCACACATGAAACACATAAGAATACTCTAGGGAAAGCCTCAACTAAAAACCCCGCTATTTGTATTATCATACAAGTGGAAATATCTCATAATTACACAAAGCTTTAGCTCCCAAGCTATCCAGCTCTCAGTATAATCGCTCACTACTGCTCATAGACAGAATAGACAACACATATGCCTTCCTTCAGTCCTCGAAGCCTCCTATTTCCTTGCGCAGTTTCTCATGGGTCCTCCAACTGCCACCTCTGTAATAATCACCTCGCACATTGCTCTGACCTCTGTATAACTGCGCAATCCTCAAGGAATGAATTCCTTCTGCATGCAAGAGATATTCACATGGGAATATTCTAGCAACTAATAGTACATTGTCCCTTCCTTTAATCTCAACTGGGTCTTTGTTTGAAGTGACATGCATGAGTTATTTATGAGATAATATTCAGTTATCTGGAGAACACTAGTTGCATGCATGCATGCATTAACTGACTGAACTCACAATTAGTTCCATAAACTGTTTGGAATTAATTTAACTGGACTTAACTCAGTTAACTAAGCTAACTAATTACAACTCAAATACAACTCATCCTTTTCTCCTTAATTAAGGGATAACATCCTCAATCAAAGGGATAACTATTGCATGTCTTCACAAAGACTTCATGTTTGATTTTTTCCAACTAATTAACTCATGAATTAATTAATTATTTTTCAAACAGCTGGTGAGACTAAATTCGAATTTTAATTCTCAATTTTGATTCAAGGACAAATCAAAATTGGAATATATCCTAAAATGCTATCTATAGCAATGCTATTTTTAGCATTTCTTGTTGATATTTTCAACAATTAATGAAACATTGTTTATAGAAAAAAATTGTGAAGTTTTCTATATGGATGGATAATCACTCAAATTCTAGTCTAAAGTTAGTGATTTAGCTTGTTTGGTGTAACTCGATATGTTGAAAACAAGGAAAATTTTAGGGACTAATATTCGTAGTTGGACTAATTTTACAAAAAAAGGATTCACCAATTTCCATTTTTTCTAAAAATGATTCACCCACATTTTATAGTATAAAATGATTTTATCTTAAAAATTGCCAAATTTTTTTATAGACTAATATAAAATCATTAGAAATCTAAATCATTTTACACAAATATTGTCAAAATTTTACAATTTGCATATTAGGGACTAGTACTATTTTCCAAGGTTTCTAAACTTTAATATAAATTTCCATCCTTAAAGTTTTCCTTGGTTGAAAAATAATGAAGATAAGTCTCGAAATGGGCATAGATAAGTTTAAAAATTTGACTCCATGCAATGTAGCTTGCATAGTTTTTTTAATGCCATTTCCACCATAGCATCGTTCTTTATCTAAATATAGGACCCCCACTTTGAGTTTCATCATGTCATCAATAATACCTTGGAGGGAAAATTAATGTTCCATCTAAATGTCCCATCCTGATGAATTAGAAACGTTAAACTTGTTCAAGTCCACCTTAGGAGAATGATGGAATATGTTGTTATCTATTGATCTATTGTTGTGTAGGCATGTTGAGTATTAAGGGTGGCTAAATTTTTTAAGTTGAGAAGTTTCTCCTTGGTGTGGCTCAATTTACCATGCATTCAAGTGGTTTTCTCATGGCATGATATAATCCAATATTCTTGGAAACTTTTCAATCATTTCATTTTCAAAGTTATCAAACCTCTCATTGAACTTCTCTTCTAACCCATTTATGTTTTTCTAACATTGCTTAAGCTCATATTCCATTGATTCCAACTTAGTTGTAGTAGAGTATGTGTTTATGTTGTCTAGGGAAGTATGTTGATATTTAAGTACTCTCCTTCATGGGTGAGCTTCCCAGAAAAAGGAATTAGGATAGTACTTGTGTTATATGAAGACGTATAAACATGTCTTTCTCAAATTCACTATTATGATCCCAATTATGAAATACCACAACTTCTTTGGATCTTCTAAAACTAGTTTGAATAAAATTTGTGCTCTCAATCAAAATATATGCAATCGAAAAAATTCATGGCCATCACTAGAAGAAACCATAAAAACATGTCAATTTTATATTGTCAATAAGCTCAATTTCCAAACTCCATATATATATATATATATATAATTTTTTTTCCCCAAAATTGCCTATTTTATTTTATTTTTTAAAATCAATTCATTCCTTGGATTATATTCTTCAGATTATGCACAAAAAGTTTTAGAAATGGACCTTAATTTCGCTAGCAAAATTTATACATGCAAAAAAGCTAAAAAAAATTGATTTTCAATTGTTGTTAACTTTACATTGCAAACTTCATTTTGGTCAGTTTTTTGTTTTGAAATTGGGTAGTTTTCGAAAGGAATACAGTCTTTGGATCAAATTCTTCCAATTTTGCATAGAGAGTTTCAGAAATCAACCTAAAATTTTCATTTCCCTTTCCATAAAAAGAAAAAGTCAACAAAAAGAAAAAGTTTTCCCCACTTTGTTCCCAAACTTTCTCCCACTTGGTGCCAAAGGAAGAGCTTTGAAACCACTTGTAGTCTAATTCACTTGGAATATAGTTCAAAACAAAACCCAAAACCCTAAAAAAATGATAAACCCAAGAAAGATCTCTTTGATAATAGAAAATAGAGAACTACATTCACTTGCCTCTTCTAGAAGGGAAACCTCCAATAGTAATGCTCTAAATGCAATCACAATTCTTGATTAAACATCACATGACCTTGTACTTAACTATATATAACCATGGATAATATTAACTACATATGGGCCTACTTGTAATGAGAGGTTTTATTAACAATTTAAGATGGCCCTTTTTATAATGAATGACTATTAGCTAACTATTTAATGAGCCACCTACATTAATAATGTATCTAAGTAAGGGGGTTATGGTAAGACCTTAACATTTTCTCTTCACCAGAGGATAAGATATAGAGCACATGATTTTATTTAACATAGGATTTCATACATGGGTTTTCATTTACTTTCCTTTGGACCTTATTGCACAACATATGATAGGTCCACCATTATCGATAATAATATTTATGAATGGAATATAGATGAATGGGAGAGATATAAAGTGTTAGGTATAGTTGAGATATGATACATGCTACATCAACTAGATCTCTAGTAGTACAACTAGACTCAAGCGATAAGGGCACTTATCTAAAGCAAAATTATAACCCCTTTGGTACAAGAAGGTAAAATAATAAAAGTTTTATGATTATGAAGTTCTATTAGATCACACTCAATGTTTATCATGTTTACAATCAAGTAAGAAACCATCACATAATCTCTAAGTAATAAACCACATATGAGATCACAGTAGAACCATTGAAATGAATAAGCTAAACTAGGAGAATATAACACCATGTGTTTGAAAGCATCATTGTACCATTTGTAAATGCATACATCATCTAAGGCGCAAGATAAATGAGTTGATATACCATGGTTGAGGCATTTGAAAGAAATGAGGAAAATTGATGTGACGTGAAATCATCATATATCTAAAATAGGCCTAGAAGAACAAGTTTGAGTCTAGATGGGATGAGCAAAAGAGTTCATACAAGTTGTCATACCACATCTTATGTGATGGTGGATTTGGAAGTAATTACCCATAGCTAAATATTTGTGAGTTTTATTATTTGTTTTTTATTTTGTTAACATTTAAATAAATAAAAATACTCTTCTGTATACTTTTAAATTAATCATTTTAATCAATAGAAAACTAGATAAATGTAAAGAGAAAAATAGCTATGCTTACTTAAATCAAGCCTTTCAATCAATTAACATCTATATAAATATAAAGAGAAAAATCACTATGCTTACTTTGAAAAGAAGGAAACATAAATATAAAACAAATTTGATTTATGTAACAAAATCCCTTTATGAAAATTTAACTAGTTTATATAATTAACTTAATTTCCAAAAAAATGTTATAATGAGACTATTTTGCAATTTTTAATTATCCTTTAAGGTAAAGGACATAGTGTAAATTTTTATAAATATTACTCTAGAACCACATATGAGAAGAATATGTGGATTGTTTTTTAGGATTACGAATTTTCAAATCATTAAAAATTTAAATTATTTCCTAATATAAAATTAATATGTAGCATATTTTTAGTCCACATGGGGTAGCTCAAGGGGCAACGGCCGTGGAAATGAAGTCTCACTGAACCGGAAGTCTTGGGTTCAAATCTTGGGCTACCCTTCCCCCGTAGAGGGGTACATAATGGACATGTAAATCGGAGAGTCCCACCCCAACCTTACAAAAAAAAATATGTAGCATATTTTTAGATTAATGGTAATTGGAGATTTGAACCTGTAAAAAGTGTCACCCATTCACCATCAATTCAAGCCTTTGTGGACTAATATATGTCATTTAACGGATATTAATAACAATAATAAAAAATCATAAACCAACTATTTCAATTTGTAGTGTTAAGTAATACTTATATATTAATAATTATTAATATATAAGTATCCTTGGTTGTATCTAAAAATATATTAATAATTATTAAAAAAATATTTTAATGTGAACAATGTGCTTTATAAATAAAATATTTGAATCCCTATGTTAAGTGAAATATTTTATGTCAAATATGTAAATATTTCTATATTTTTTTTGTCAATTTTGCCTTGAATCCAATAAATTCAAGTTTGAGCCATGTTTCAAGTTTGGAATTCTAAAAGTGGTTCACACTTCAAGAGATTTGATCACTCTAAATGCTTGCTAAATATGTGGTTAAGATAAATCTATATTGGTTAATAAATTTAAAATTCTATTTTATATTTAGACAAAAAGAAAAATTAATATAACACTTATTCAACTCCTATATCCAAACATATTATTTATGAAAACAATGTGCCTTGTTATTGGTAACCAACAAATAAAAAAATACATAATATTTTTGAAATGCTAACTTACTAATGCCCCTTTCTATCCACCAATTCAATCTAAAACCATGTTTAACAACTCACTTTTAAATTCCCACTTTAGGTAATTTGGAAGGAGTGAAACAACCCTATTTTCAAAAGGAACATGTAAAGACTTCTAACTAGAAAGTTTTCAAAATATTAAAGAAACTATTTCCTTTTTGTCCTTAAGCCAAAAATAAGTGTGATATGCGCAAAATTACGGAATTTTTTTACAACCCAGTATGAAGGTGTGTGTAAGCTTGTCTGTACTTATGCGCCCTTTGAAATAAGAAATTATATTTTAAATGAAAAATAATGTCCACTATAATAAAAATAAATGAATATGCTATAAAGTAATTAGAACTTAAAAAAATGTCACAAAGATGTTTAAATCTTATACTTCTAAAAAAATTTCAACTAGAGATTTAAATAAATTATTTGAAGATCTATGTTATGTGTAAGTAAATATTTTAATACGAATTAATATTGACATATACTTAAAAATGCATTAATAATATGAAAAAATCGTGATAAAATGTCTCTGTGTGCATGTTATGTAAAATATTTTGATGTCAATTATGCATATATTATATATCAATTAAAAAAATTATGTATATATCATGAAAAAAATACTTTTATGATTAAAAAATTTATTTGGTCCTATATATACTCCATTTCACAACAAAAACTGGCATAAGGGGGCAGAAACATAAGCTAGTGAAGATTTCGGTAAATGCGATATAAGGTGAGCCGCCTTTAGTGTTGGGAGCAGGCCCTTTTTGGGATAGTGTAGAGAGGTTGCATCACAAGGCCATGGTAGGTAGGTGGTTACACATACAAATGACAAGGGAACAAATTAAGAAATGGGTGGAGGAAAGGTGGATGATGGTACTCAAATACAAGCCAAAGGTGAGCATTTTATTCAACAAGGGGATAGGTTTTCACTTCCTGAGCCATGAGGATGTGGACAAAAATGGAAGGCGAGGTTTGACCCCTTCAACAAGGTCCCCAGGAGGAATTTGGTGTGGGAAAAATTGTCAAGGTTCTGGCTGAAGTTTGGAGCATGTCTGTTATCAGGGACATAGCTAACCGCATAGGGAATTTTTGTTATTGGGGCGAAGGATGCTTCATGCAGCTTGACAAGCGTATGGCTTAGGTTTTAATAGAGGTTGATATGGGCATAGGGCTGATTCTTGAACTCAAGATTCAGTGTAGTCATTCATTCAAGCTGCACATCAAATACTGGGATGTGGCTTATCGGTGTCTTCATGCCACGATACTGAGCATCTTACTTCCAGTTGCAGCAAGAGATTCTCCCATCATAAGGATTTTCAGTCTCGTGGAGGTCATGGGTTCACTACAGGGCATGAGGCATTCGAACATATGGAAAATGGTCAAGTGGCGTCCGTTGGTCTGAACCAACCAGGTACTTTGGTATCCTGATTCATCCCTAGAATGGAAGATAAATTATTGTTGACGGTGTTGGACCCGCCAACACCAGGGGATCTCCCTGGTATGAAGCCCCAGCTAGACCTCACACTGTTTTTTGTAGGAGTCCCATCCGGTATGATGACCCGGTTGCCATTATCTTAAATGTTTGCCTCAGCTCTTGCTTGTCAGTGTTGGGTTGTGTTATATTCTTTCCACACAGTTAACAGGGGGTTTGAAGGGCACCCATAACCCCACTTTATGGGGTCTGGGGTAGCGCCCTAGAAAATTTTGGTTTTGGACTCTATGTTAGGTTGGGCGGACCCACCTATGGTTTTGTGCATGATTTCCGCACATGTTTTTTGGACGCGATGGTTTTCGGTCCATGGATTCGATGCTTCAGCATGTATAAATATGTATTTAAAATTGAAAGGAACATAATGAAAAATCAAGCTGGTAGCCCCGGTTTTGGGATCCAGGGGAAAATCTCTGTGGATATGTGTTTTATGTGTTCTGCTCTCGCATTATTTATTTTATGTGTTTTAGAATTTATATGCAGGTAATTTATGTATGGGGTTAAAACCTACATTTGGTATCAGAGCTGTTTTGGCTTCAAGGGGACGCCTTTGTTGCTGGGGGTTTCGCTCGGGCCTGTGGTAGACCCTATTCAGTGGGAGATCTACGAGATCGATTCTGGTGGTGAAAGAATATGGCAAGCAGTGGAAAGATAGAGATTGAGAAATTTAATGGTCAGTGTTTTGAGTTGTGGAAACTCAAGATGGAGGGTCTGTTAGTGGATAAAGATCAGTGGATCATAGTAGATCCAGGTACTAAACCAATAGGAGTGTCTGATGAAGAATGGAAGAAGTTGGATCAGAAGGCAAAGAGCACAATACGATTGTGTGTCTCAGATTCAGTATTGTTGAATGTATCAGTGGAAGCTACAACGAATGCTTTGTGGGACAAGTTAGGGACTTTGTACCAATCTAAGTCTCTCGTGAATAAACTGTTCCTGTGGAAAAAGCTGTATAACCTGAGGATGAAAGATGGAGACTTGGTGACAGAGCATCTGAATGCATTTAATACTGTGGTAAGTCAGTTAGCATCTATTGATATTAAAATTTCAGATGAAGATAAGTGCATTAGTTTGTTGTGTTCTCTACCATATTCGTGAGATAGTCTAGTTATTGCAATAGGTAGTAAGGCAACTACCTTGCATTTTGATGAAATAGTCTCATCCTTGTTGACGGAGGAGATGAGACGAAAAAATATGGAGAGCCAAAATGGTGATGCCTTGTCTGTACGAGGGCGGACCCAGAACAGAAAAAAAAATAAGTCATCGAGTGGGAGATCTAAATCTAAAGGGAGATCTAAATCTCCAGGAAAACCTGTAAAGGTGGTGTGCTTAAAATGTGGAAATGAAGGGTACAACAAAAGGGATTGTAAATCTAAAGCTCCTAACAAAGGAAATGGATCTGATGAGGCTCCTTCTGCAGAGGTGAAAACCACCTCAGATGAAGGTGGGGATGTGTACTTGGCTTCTTCAAGTACACATGTAGATCACGAGGGGGAATAGTAAGATGAGAAGCCACAAACTCCGACTGTGAGAAGATCAGTTCGAGAAATAAGGCAGCCTGAAAGGTATAGTCCATCTGCTTTCTGTTCTAATTTTGCTTTATCTATTATTGACGATGATCCCAGAACTGTGAAGGAAGAAGTAGATTCAGAGGATGGAAAACTCTGGAAAGAGGCCATGGTTGATGAAATGGCATCTTTGCACAAAAATGAGGCTTGGGATCTGGTGGAGTTTCCAGCTGGAAGGAAACCCATTGGCAGCAAATGGGTGTTCAAAAAGAAGACAAATGCAGAAGGAAAAGTGGAGAAATACAAAGCTTGGTTGGTAGCAAAAGGTTATTCCTAGGTGCCGAGAATTGATTTTGGTGATATTTTTTCTCATGTTGCCAAGGTAACTTCTATTAGATTACTTTTATCTGTTGTCGCTGCCTTTGATTTTGAGGTAGAACAGATGGATGTGAAGACAACATTTCTTCATGGGGATCTAGAAGAGGAAATCTACATGAAGCAACCTGAAGGATTAATAGCGAAGGGTAAGAAAGAACTAGTATGCAAGTTAAAGAAGTCTCTGTATGGGTTAAAACAGTCACCAAGGATGTGGTATCAAGAATTTGATACGTTTATACGGGGACTTGGCTTCACTAGAAGCAAAGTAGATCACTGTGTGTATTTTAAATTAATTGGTGACTAGGTTATTTATTTGGTCTTGTAGTGGATGATATGTTGCTGGTTGGAAATGACAAAGAAATTATCCAGGATTTGAAGACCCAATTGTCCTCCAAATTTGATATGAAAGATATTGGTGCTGCAAACTATATTTTGGGCATGGAAATTAAAAGAGATTAGTCAAAGAGGAAGCTCTGGTTAAACCAGAGGAAGTATGTCGAGACCATACTGCAGAGGTTTAATATGCAGGATAGTAAACCGGTGAAGGTTCCTGTTAGCACTTGAAATTTCACCTCAGGCTGAAAAGGCAAACCTCAAAGCTACATCAAACCATTCAGCCTCGTAGAGTGACCCCTAAGAAGTAAGGGCCCTGGATGGCTGGGATAAGAAAGAACCGGGCTTACTTGATTGCTTGCTGGCTGATTCGACTGACTCAACTTTTGCTGGAGGATCTGAAACTGCTGCTAGTGGGCCAGGAACTGCTCAACGGTGGGTATGGAACTACTCTACCTAGGTATGCTTATAGGTTTGCTTACTTTGGTGCTGCTAGCTATGGATCTCGATCTCAAAATATGGCTAACCACCTAGGGATGATGTTGAGGAGAAGGCTCTCTCCGGTCAATCTCGATAGATTTTCAATAGGATGAGATGACCAACAATGTAACACTGATATTAGGCTAGTAAACTGGTTATAAAGGTTGATTTTGGGGGTTTTTGGGTGTTTTTGGTGGCAAATTGAGGAGCTGCAATTTAGGGTGCGGGGATTGGACACAGTTTTTGCAGGGGGGTCTTTAGGGCAAGGTAGGAACTTGTATTGATGTCTTTAGCTGAAGTGGATGATTAGGAAAGAAAGATAAGAAGGCTAAAGAGAGCAAACAATCACTTTGAATTCTCTTTAGACAGTAGAAAACATTGAAATTAAACAAATTTAAAAGCAGAGCATGGCTAGCATGAATTCCTATTTTAACACTTCATTTGTTTAATGTGCAGCAGTAAAGAAAGGAAATGAATCACATAACAAAGCTTACAAGAACATTGAGAAACACACCATCAACACATGAGTCCACAAGAATCCCAAAGATGACTGCAAAACCCTGGTCTTCCTTAGCCAAAAATTGCAGAGATATAAGTGAAATAATACAGTGATAGCTTCTCCCTCAAGAGTCCAACCTTCCAACCTCTGAAAATGATTAAGAAAATACATAATATAGGCAAGCCAACCTCTTCCCTTGCCTCTAGGGGTCGAGCTCATCCTTCTAGGAGCTGTTTGAACCACTTCTAAACTAAGCACTACAAAATAGGCAGTCAAAACAACTTGCCTCTATAAACTTGGAAAACAGTTCATACAGTCAATTTTACCCTTTACATTCAAGAAACTTCTAGAAGAGATAAACTAGAGTAAAAGTATCCAAAAAGTGTCATAATTACATCCATCAAGATCATCATTAACCTCAGAAAGTCGAAAAAGGTCGAAACTGCAATTTCTGGGCTGAACTGGTCAAATCTGGCACAAATTCGTCAATGGGTCGCGCACATCATCCTCAACGGGTCACGCACTTTGGAGCCCTGTTTGGAGGCCTTCCCGGTGTCAGAATGAGGTGCAGGATAGCTCGTTGGAAAGGTCTTTGAGTCTAATTTCCAACCCAACTGGAATTTTTGGATTTGGAGGTCATTTTCCCAGTCAAAAGTTAATTCTCCCAAGACTACTTCTGCAGCTCAAAAAAGGAGCAGAAAGTCAAAATTTGGCTGTATTTTGACCTTTTGGAGGCCCAAAAGTCCATGAAAACTCAAGGTAATGCATGGGCATATGTAACTTTGCATGAAAAATCCAAAAATGCTGAGTTTTTGCAAAACGGAGCTACGATGACAAAGGGTCTCACCGGGGGTGAGACCCGTTGAGAAGCCAAAACCTGTAAATTGCCCAAAAATGTCAAAAATGAGCCAAAACTTCCAAAAAAATTTGTGTTTGGTGCTGTGAAGAGGCTAGTGGGTGTCATGATCCTTGAACGATGCTTCAGCCAAGATACGGAGGGGGTTGGTCTTTTTCTTCCGCCTAAGAACCTCGGACAACCTCCTTTGGAACATTTTCATTTTTGCCTTGCAAACATGCATCCTCGCCCAATAATGATTCTTCATGTTTCGTAGCAGCCTTTTCTCTTGGTTGGCCTTAGCCAACAGCCTCTCCAAGTGGGAATTCTCCTGAATGAGCAGTGACTCTCAGTCAGCAGGCAATGGATCACCGGGCCTCCTATGGTTTAGGACTCGGTCACTACGAATCCTCCAAGGCTCATCAAGTTCCTTTTCCTCCTATAATTGCTTGTTGCACTGCTCAAGATAGTTGATAGTCCATTGAGCCATGTCAAGCTTCTGCTGCAACAAGCGGTTCTCCACCTCTCTCTTCCTGATAATCTCATGAAGATCTGAATGTATATATGCAGGGACATGGGAAATAAGGGAAATACATGTGTGGACAAAGGGAAAATCATGGGGATTGTTTTGGGAAGTTTGTCCACAATTTCCTTTGCAATTTCATCAACTTTTCTTGTTTACAATATGCCTATAGTGAGGCCAGCTAGGGTTTACAGTTTTGCTATTTTAGGAGGGGGTAGGGTTTTTGATTTTTTGGTGGCTAGGGACAAGGGATGGCCTGCACTTTTATTTTCAACATGGCATGGGAAAATAGGGGCAAATGAACATGTGAGTGATAAGGGAAGGGAAAAACAATGTGCAAAGGGAAATTTCTTGAAACCACATAAAACCCTAGCAAATTTCAAACATCAACAAGCAGCCACTGAATGATTTTTTCACTTGCATCTTTGGAGGCTTTAAAACAAGTATGGAGGTCAATCATTCATCATCAACCAACAAAAAAATTTGTAGAGAGCCTACCTCAACCCAATTTGCAAATTTGAAGAAGATTTAAGTGAGTTTGAAGTGAATTTGTAGCTTGCAGCTCAACGGGTCGCGCCCCTCCGAACAGGTCGCGCCAGTTCAAAATTTGAACTGCAGGAGGGTTCTCAACGGGTCGCGCACCTCTCAACGGGTCGTGATTTTTCAGGAGGCTTTTGGAGGCCTTCCCGGCGTCGGAAGCGGGCGCAGGATGGCTCGTTGGAAAGGTATTTGAGGCTACTTTCCAACCCAAGTGGAATTTTTCAATTTGGAGTTGATTTGACCTATCAAAAATCAAATCTCCCAAGACTGGTCAAAAAGTGCCAAATGAGGCTGCCTGAAAGAAGAGTTCTATTGCATTCAACTTTTGAATGCCTTCCTCAATCCCAAATTGAGCTCATGATAGCTCATTGGAAAGCTCTTGGTGTCTAGGTATCATTTTACCCACCAAGAAAATCATTTGGCCAACCCAGCTAGGAGAAAACTTGACTTTCCCAAGGTCACTTCAGAGGTGTCTTTGATTCTCCTGGGGCAACGGAATTCTTGACATTTCTCTCAAACCATGACACCTGTGTAAAAAGTGAAGGATATTTTTCTTCCTTGGCATGTTGTGGACAATAACCTCTCTCAGGTTTCAAAAATTCATCTTTGATTGCTCAGAAACATCATTTGAGTGAAACTTGTCCCGATGTGTGAAGCAAGGAATTTTGTCGAAATGGAGCGAGATGAAGGGGATAGGGGGCTTCTAAATTCTTGGGGAAATTTGTGGGAGTGAGGAGGGATGTTAGGAAGTAGGGGAAAGTGGAATCTCAGTGATTGAGTGAGGGGAAGGGGTCCAAAAGGGCAAAACACAGGCCCAACCTAGAAAATTGCCAGGTTGTAGCTAGAAACTAGGGTTTGTGGAAAAATGAGGAATTTGACGGATCTAATGGATGGGAAGCATTTGATAAGGTACATGAAGGATAGGGGAAGGTGTATGAACATCTGGAAACAAGTTTTGCCGATGATTTGACCGCCCAAGAGAAATTGGCTTCAAAACCCTAGGAGAGGGAAATGAAATTACTTAGGCACAACTGAAGCATGAATAAGGTGTAAAATGACTCATTTGACACTGACATGATAATGAAAACCTTCTGAATGATGATAGGCTCAGCTGAATGATGACATGGACTGACATTTGGGCAAACCCTAGACATAATGCCTAGTGACCAAATTTTGCTTGAAGACTCACTGAAATGACAAAATTTGACCTTGACACTCTGAGACCACTTTGTAAGAGCACATTTGATCACTGTAGGAAGGCTGGAAAGACTGACACTAACATTGGCTCCAATGGGGATGGTAGCTCCTTGGAGGTGCCAAGAACCTTAGACCTCTGGGAGAGCAGACGAGTGCCTTACAATCATTGGGCAATGGAGTCATAAACTCAAGCTGAAATGCATGACTGAAAACTGACACAAACTAACTTAACCACAAGACTAAAAATTGACTCATAAAGGACTCATGACTCAACTAAAAACTGACTCGATACTTAAGCACAACCGAAAAACTGAAAATGATGCTCAAAGGGGAGCTTATTCATCACAACCTACTCTAACAGTTTCATACATCACCTGATCAAGTGAAATGAAACAACCAATGTAACCAAGTAAGTATCCGATCTGCTGTTCGAATTCTCCACAAGTTCTCGCTTATGACCAACAAGAGAGAACTAATAAAATGCAACTCCCATGACGACTTAGAAACAGACCCATTGAATGATATGAATTCTCTATCCGCCTCCAATAACACTGCATAAGGATCTTGAAATTCAAGCACACTGGAACTTAGCTCATCCAATGGATTACTTCTCTTTTCCTCATTACATGAATGCAAACTTTGATCTGAACCTAGTGACAAGACCGCTGATGAAAATGACAAAGAAACCGGCTGCGGGATCAAATTCATATCAGCACATGATTCAAGCTCACATGTAGTCAATGGAAAAAGACTTTGATTGCAAACCTCATCCAAAACATCAGCTATTGGATCATGAAAAACTTGAAAAGACTGTTGCAATCCCATTTCTATTGGTTCCATTGTGATTACATGATTGCCTACATGCTGCTCATCTTGTTCTTGATAATTCTGCCTTATAAACTGAAATGCTTCGAAACAAAAGGGTATAGAATCTTCCTGCATCATCAAATCATGTATTTCGGCTGCCACACCTTCATCTATAATCTGCCCTTCAATTTCATTTGGTGACTGCAAATCTGATGCTACAAGCTGCTCAAGAATTTTGTTATCTGTCTCATCCTCAACATTAAATGATTTACTACGCAATCTACCATTCAAAAACTGAATTGATTCAAAACAAAATGGTACAGAGTCACCTTGAATCATTAAATCATGTGTGTCCACTTCCAAGTCTTCAGCTGCAACTTGACAATCAATGGCTTTCGGGGGTTGCAAATCTGAATATGAACAGTCTTGAACAAAATTTTCTTTGCTCTCAAGATGGTCTAAATCAAGACTTGTTGAAAACTGATTTCTGATTGCATGGTAGTTATCTCTGATGAACTGAAACGAATCAAAGCCAAAAGGCAAAGATCCTTCACTTACTTCAAAATTTGCTGCACTTTCCTCGTCAATGTCATAGTTGATATGTGATGGCTGAACATTGTATTCGAGCTGCTGAAAATGAACTTCCTCCACCCACAAACTAGCTGCTGATTTGTCTGTAAGATTAGCTTCTGTTTGGAGAACATAATCGTCATCATACTCATCAAAATGAGGCAAATCATCACTATAAAACACATCATCAAGCATGCATGTCATATCAATAGATCTCTCTTCTCCAAGGTGATCTACAAAACAATCATTATCAGATCTATGACAACTAGGATAAGAAACAAAATGTTTTGGATCAGCAACTTGTTCTTCTTCAATCAGCGAGCCATGAGCTTGAACATCATAAGCATTTCTCACGTTGATCTTGTCAATCATCTTTTCCACTGCACTTACCAAAATATCAAGCTTCACCTCTAGAGATGTTGATTTTTCTGGATCTATGTTTTTCATCTCTTCTTCTTTCAACCTTGCCCTTCGGATCAGCAGATGTGCCTCTACACTTACTGCACTGTTTTGCATCTCGTGAAGTGTTGCAATATCCCTTTCTCTCAGCTGAAACTCCATCTCCGGATTAAAGGCACCCGGATAGTGCAAAAGAGCAGATCTAGGAGTAGGCCTTATATCAACTGGCATTGAATAATAAACTTGGTTAAATCTGGCTGAAAACTGTTGTACTGTCTCCCCTGGCAATCTTTTCAGCTGGTTATACTCTTCTACAATCAAGAAAAGGTTCTGCCCAATCATCCACCTATCGAGAAAAACTTTGACGAACTGCTGGAAATTTGAGATGCTCGCATTAGGCAGGGCTTTGAACCAACTCTTCACTTCAGCTTGCAAAGAAAGAGCAAAAAGCCTTATACTAACATCTTCTTCATCAACTTCAAAAAGATCTAGAAAATTCTCAAAATTCTGGACATGTTGCTCAGCGTTGACATTCTTACTTTCACCATCAAACCTCGGCAAGTATAGATCATAGTTTTTGGGGAAAGCATGAAGAACAGAAGGTAAAACAAGAGGTTTATACTGATCTGGAACTTTACAAGGTATAGGGGTATGTACAGCAGGTATAGGATCAGTCTTGGTCTCTTGAGGCTCATCAATTTGAAGATGGTCATCACAAAATTCGGAAAAAGGATCTTGATCAAGCTCAAAGGCATGCAAATCTTTGGTATTCACAATCTTCAAAGGGAAAGAATCAACTGCAGGCCTGAGATCTTTTCTCAAGCATAGTATACTTTGCAAAGCCCTTTTTACATTCTTGGGAAAAGAGAAGAAATAATTTATGACAAAGAACAAAATGTCTTGGATGAAATTCCAACTTGAATACCTGATCTATCCATGTTGTCCTTTCATGTTTCTGCTGGTCGGGATCATCCTCCAGTGGAGTCTTTGGATCTGATCTTGAAAATGATTTAGAGTCGCCAAGTGAATGATTTCAGCCTTTCAAGTGTCTGATCGTTGTTCACCATCAACAATCAGATCTGAACTTGATACATGTACTGGGGTAAAGTGTCAATGAAGCGCTACGTTCACAAGCTAACGGAGATTGACTGAAGCAGCGTTTATCTACTAACACTGATGTAAAACAAGAGCGTTTTCGAAGGCTACCTGGCGTAACTTCAGGCTCCGTCTAAGACTTATGAAATAACACGTCAATGAGCAAACGATCAGTTATTCTCCCCAGTATGGTCGCCAGTATGTTAGCACTTGAAATTTCACCTCAGGCTGAAAAGGAAAACCTCAAAGCTACATCAAACCATTCAGCCTCGTAGCTAGCCCTACGGGGCAGGAGAAGGCTCTCTCTGGTCAATCTCGGTAGATTTTCAATAGGATGAGATGACCAACAATGTAACACTGATATTAGGCTAGTAAACTGGTTATAAAGGTTGATTTTGGGGGTTTTTGGGTGTTTTTGGTGGCAAATTGAGGAGCTGCAATTTAGGGTGCGGGGATTGGACACAGTTTCTGCAGGGGGGTCTTTAGGGCAAGGTAGGAACCTGTATTGATGTCTTTAGCTGAAGTGGATGATTAGGAAAGAAAGATAAGAAGGCTAAAGAGAGCAAACAATCACTTTGAATTCTCTTTAGACAGTAGAAAACATTGAAATTAAACAAATTTAAAAGCAGAGCATGGCTAGCATGAATTCCTATTTTAACACTTCATTTGTTTAATGTGCAGCAGTAAAGAAAGGAAATGAATCACATAACAAATCTTACAAGAACATTGAGAAACACACCATCAACACATGAGTCCACAAGAATCCCAAAGATGACTGCAAAACCCTGGTCTTCCTTAGCCAAAAATTGCAGAGATATAAGTGAAATAATACAGTGATAGCTTCTCCCTCAAGAGTCCAACCTTCCAACCTCTGAAAATGATTAAGAAAATACATAATATAGGCAAGCCAACCTCTTCCCTTACCTCTAGGGGTTGAGCTCATCCTTCTAGGAGTTGTTTGAACCACTTCTAAACTAAGCACTACAAAATAGGCAGTCAAAACAACTTGCCTCTATAAACTTGGAAAACAGTTCATACAATCAATTTTACCCTTTACATTCAAGAAACTTCTAGAAGAGATAAACTAGAGTAAAATTATCCAAAAAGTGTCATAATTACATCCATCAAGATCATCATTAACCTCAGAAAGTCGAAAAAGGTCAAAACTGCAATTTCTGGGCTGAACTGGTCAAATCTGGCACAAATTCCTCAACGGGTCACGCACATCATCCTCAACGGGTCGTGCACTTTGGATCCCTGTTCGGAGGCCTTCCCGGTGTCATAATGAGGTGAAGGATAGCTCATTGGAAAGGTCTTTGAGTCTACTTTCCAACCCAACTGGAATTTTTGGATTTGGAGGTCATTTGCCTAGTCAAAAGTCAATTCTCCCAAGACTATTTCTGCAGCTCAAAAAAGGAGCAGAAAGTCAAAATTTGGTTGTATTTTGACCTTTTGGAGGCCCAAAACTCCATGAAAAATCAAGGTAATGCATGGGCATATGTAACTTTGCATGAAAAATCCAAAAATTCTGAGTTTTTGCAAAACGGAGCTACGATGACAAAGGGTCTCACCGGGGGTGAGACCCGTTGAGAAGCCAAAACCTGTAAATTGCCCAAAAATGTCAAAAATGAGCCAAAACTTCCAAAATTTTTTGTGCTTGGTGCTGTGAAGAGGCTAGTGGGTGTCATGATCCTTGAAGGATGCCTCAGCCAAGATACGGAGGGGGTTGGTCTTCTTCTTCCGCCTAAGAGCCTCGGACAACCTCCTTTGGAACATTTTCATTTTTGCCTTGCAAACATGCATCCTCGCCCAATAATGATTCTTCATGTTCCGTAGCAGCCTTTTCTCTTGGTTGGCCTTAGCCAACAGCCTCTCCAAGTGGGCATTCTCCTGAATGAGCAGTGACTCTCGGTCAGCAGGCAATGGATCACCGGGCCTCCTACGGTTTAGGACTCGGTCACTACGAATCCTCCAAGGCTCATCAAGTTCCTTTTCCTCCTATAATTGCTTGTTGCGCTGCTCAAGATAGTTGATAGTCCATTGAGCCATGTCAAGCTTCTGCTGCAACAAGCGGTTCTCCGCCTCTCTCTGCCTGATAATCTCATGAAGATCTGAATGTATATATGCAGGGATATGGGAAATAAGGGAAATAAGGGAAATACATGTGTGGACAAAGGGAAAATCATGGGGATTGTTTTGGGAAGTTTGTCCACAATTTCCTTTGCAATTTCATCAACTTTTCTTGTTTACAATATGCTTATAGTGAGGCCAGCTAGGGTTTACAGTTTTGCTGTTTTAGGAGGGGGTAGGGTTTTTGATTTTTTGGTGGCTAGGGACAAGGGATGGCCTGCACTTTTATTTTCAACATGGCATGGGAAAATAGGGGCAAATGGACATGTGAGTGATAAGGGAAGGGAAAAACAATGTGCAAAGGGAAATTTCTTGAAACAACATAAAACCCTAGCAAATTTCAAACATCAACAAGCAGCCACTGAATGATTTTTTCACTTGCATCTTTGGAGGCTTTAAAACAAGTATGGAGGTCAATCATTCATCATCAACCAACAAAACAATTTGTAGAGAGCCTACCTCAACCCAATTTGAAAATTTGAAGAAGATTTGAGTGAGTTTGAAGTGAATTTGTAGCTTGCAGCTCAACGGGTCGCGCCCCTCCCAACGGGTCGCGCCAGTTCAAAATTTGAACTGCAGGAGGGTTCTCAATGGGTCGCGCTTTTGCAGGAGGCTTTTTGAGGCCTTCCCGGCGTCGGAATCGGGTGCAGGATGGCTAGTTAGAAAGGTCTTTGAGTCTACTTTGCAACCCAAGTGGAAGTTTTTAATTTGGAGTTGATTTACCCTATCAAAAATCAAATTTCCCAAGACTGGTCAAAAAGTGCCAAATGAGGCTGCCTGAAAGAAGAGTTCTATTGCATTCAACTTTTGAATGCCTTCCTCAACCCCAAATTGAGCTCATGATAGCTCATTGGAAATATCGTTGTGTCTAGTTATCCTTTTACCCATAAAGAAAATCATTTGGCCAACCCAGCTAGGAGAAATCTTGACTTTCCCAAGGTCACTTCAGAGGTGTCTTTGATTCTCCCGGGGCAACAGAATTCTTGACATTTCTCTCAAACCATGACACCTGTGTAAAAAGTGAAGGAGGTTTTTCTTCCTTGGCATGTTGTGGACAATAACCTCTCTCAGTTTTAAAAAATTCATCTTTGATTGCTCAGAAACATCATTTGAGTGAAACTTGTCCCGATGTGTGAAGCAAGGAATTTTGTCGAAATGGAGCGAGATGAAGGGGATAGGGGGCTTCTAAATTCTTGGGGAAATTTGTGGGAGTGAGGAGGGATGTTAGGAAGCAGGGGAAAGTGGAATCTCAGTGATTGAGTTAGGGGAAGGGTTCCAAAAGGGCAAAACACAGGCCCAACCTAGAAAATTGCCAGGTTGTAGCTAGAAACTAGGGTTTGTAGAAAAATGAGGAATTTGGCGGATCTAAGGGATGGGAAGCATTTGATAAGGTACATGAAGGATAGGGGAAGGTGTATGAACATCTGGAAACAAGTTTTGCCGATGATTTGACCGCCCAAGAGAAATTGGCTTCAAAACCCTAGGAGAGGGAAATGAACTTACTTAGGCACAACTGAAGCATGAATAAGGCGTAAAATGACTCATTTGACACTGACATGATAATGACAACCTTCTGAATGATGATAGGCTCAGCTGAATGATGACATGGACTGACATTTGGGCAAACCCTAGACATAATGCCTAGT
This sequence comes from Pinus tabuliformis, assembly GCA_031772625.1. NCBI lineage: Eukaryota > Viridiplantae > Streptophyta > Pinopsida > Pinales > Pinaceae > Pinus > Pinus tabuliformis. The sequence continues at coordinate 357,202,929 of CM062820.1, read as the reverse complement.
GACCAAATTTTGCTTGAAGACTCACTGAAATGACAAAATTTGACCTTGACACTCTGAGACCACTTTGTAAGAGCACATTTGATCACTGTAGGAAGGCTGGAAAGACTGACACTAACAGTTCCTATTCCTGTAGGTGTGAGGTTATTTGCTAAACAGTGTCCCAAGACACAAGAAGAGGAAGAGAACATGTCCCGTGTTCCATATGCAAGTGCAGTCAGTAGCCTGATGTATGCAATGGTATGTACTAGACCAAATATTGCACATGCAGTGGGAGTATTGAGAAGGTTTATGTCAAAACTAGGAAAGGAGCATTGGACAACGGTGAAGCAGGTTTTCAGGTATTTGCGTGGCACTAGTGATTATGGTTTGTGATACCAAGGAAGACCAGGATTGGATAGAGTGTTGGATATTCGTGGCTTTGTTGATGCAGACTGGGCTAGAGATCTAGATCAAAGAAGATCTACAAGTGGGTATGTGTTTAACCTATTTGGAGGTGCAGTCAGTTGGATGAGTAAGAAACAATCTGTAGTGGCACTATCAACTATAGAGGTAGAATACATGGCAGCCACTCATGCAAGCAAGGAAGCAGTTTGGTTGCAGAGATTGTGTTCAAGTATAGGGTTAGTACATGGAGCTATAAGGATAGACTGTGATAGCCAAAGTGCAATTTTCTTGGCAAGAACCCCACATATCATTCAAAGACAAAGCACATTGATGTTCAGTATCACTTTGTGAGGGATATGATAGAAGACAAAAAGGTGTTGCTGCTAAAGGTGGACATTTTGAAGAATATTGCAGATGCATTGACAAAATCTGTGAGCTCTGAGAAGTTCTCTTGGTGTAGAGAGACAATGGGCATTTTAGGGCTAGAAAAATGACTAAGCTCTTTTGTGGCCCCCTGTGGAAAGAAAACAACAAGTGGGAGAATGTTGGGTTGTGTTATATTCTTTCCACATAATTAACAGGGGGTTTGAAGGGCACCCGTAACCCCACTTTATGGGGTCTGGGGCAGCACCCTAGAAAATTTTGGTTTTGGACTCTATGTTAGGTTGGGCGGACCCACCTATGGTTTTGTGCATGATTTTCGCACATGTTTTTTGGACGCGATGGTTTTCGGTCCATGGTATTGGACACAATGGTTTTCGGTCTATGGTATTGGACGTGATGGTTTTCGGTACATGGTATTGGATGCTTCGGCATGTATACATATGTATTGTAACATTGAAAGGAACATAATGAAAAATCAAGCTGGTAGTCCCGGTTTTGGGATCCAGGGGAAAATCTTTGTGTATATGTGTTTTATGTGTTTTGCTCTCGCATTATTTATTTTCTGTGTTTTAGAATTCATATGTAGGTAATTTCTGTACGGGGTTAAAACCTACAGTCATCCCAGGAGAGTGCTCTACTTTGTCTGCAAGTAGCGAGGTTTGTGTGCCTGGTGATTGCTAGTGCTACTTGTGTCAATGGTTCTTTCACCGTAGAGGGAGAGGGTGAGAGTGAGTTCCAAGTCGAATGTGAGGAAGTCCCAACTCTATTAGGAACACACAACACAACAGGATGTGCACAACTTCTAGGGGAGCAGTCCACATGGATGCGACAATCACAACACACAAGGAAAAATAACACGTACAACACACAATGGATGAGTGTGCGTGAGTGTGACGGTCGTTATAGCAAGTTTACGTGAAAGGTCTGTGTGATGTCCGGGAGGGTAGCCAACACGGGCAAGACAACATTAACAACATATACAACACATTTTCATTAACATATATGTATTACAACAAGTGAATGAGTTGAAGTGTTAAAAACAGGTTAAAGCAACATGCATTACAAGTGTTTAAGATTAGTCTTACAACAGTTACAATACATGTGTGAAAATGTGCTCGTCTGTTTGAAGGCTTCTATATTAAGCGAAAGTTCCAAGACACATCGTTACACCATACATCACTAACCCTGTGTGTGGGGCATTGGAGCCACTACTTACTCCCCAAAGAAAAGATTACAGATTCTCAAGGCTATGTGGGAGGAACTAAGGTGAAAAGTCCTCCTCATGTACAAATGAGAGGGGGTATTTATAGCCATGGGTCAAACTGACCCTTGAGGTTGTTCAACTACCCTCATGACTATTTGACTTCCATGACTTTTTGACTTTACATAACTCTTTCTACAACAAGTGGGTCTCTTGGACTTCCAAGTTACATTACATTGATTGATAGTATGACCCACAGTAGAGATGTGGACGACATGGCCCATGACATGAGTTGACATGACAATGCCAGTACATTCGTGTTGTTGCTGGTGTGCATGTCAATATGCAGTGTTTCTGGGTGATGGATGTCCTTATGGTCTGTTGCAACTTCACCTCCGCATGATAAAGTGCGCAGAGTCTTCGATGGTCGTTGGTTCACTTGATGTTGATTTTTCACGTTGCTCCTTGCTTGTATGTTAGAAGGCTTGACAGGTTCGTTTGTTCACAAAAGGTGCATGTTCATTCGTCCATTTGTCCATGAACACATCTTACATGTTTGCTCATTTTTCTGTCCACGAACACATCTTTGCATGATCATCCGTTTGCGAGCACATCTCTTCACATGCATTGTTTGTTCGTCTGTTGGTGAACCTGTCCTTATGCATGTGCTCCCTTCGTTCATCCCATTCGTTGTCGCGCCATGTTTGTTTGTGTACCTGTACCTATAGTCACTCATGATGAGACGACATCAAATCCAAAAACCTCCTAGTCTACCATGATACATGATCATTTCATATGCAGGTGACCAGGAGAGGTAACAAGGTTGCAAGGCGGGATGGAGGCTCTGGGCACTGTTGATGAAAACTGTGCAAGAGTCACCGGGTGATGAAGATGGGGAATTTGGATCGACAGTGACTATTCGCAGGGTCTGGCTTAGGTGGAGGATAAAACTATGCAGTTTTTGAGAGGAATAATATGGGTCGTGGGAAGGCTAGGCAGGAAAAATCTGCGCAATTTCCAGAACGAGTGGGTAGTGGGAGCTTGGGAGTTGAAACTGCACAATTCCTGGAGGGAACTGGTAGCTAGTTTCCGGGACACTGGAAGCAAAAATTGCACAATTCCTAGAGCTAACTGACAGTCAGCTGCTGGGTCACTGGCAGCAAAAACTATGCAACTACTCGAGGGAACTGGTAGTCAGCTACTGGAGCTTGGCAGCAAAAATTGCACAATTCCTGAGGGGAACTGTCTATCGGTTGCCGCGAGCTGCTGGTGGAAAAGACTGCGTTGATGCTGGGAGGCTGGCCCACTGATCACCTCTGTGCAATTTCTGAGCTGACCAAACTGCTAGGCAACATAGGGCTTGCTCATGAAAACCGTACAATTTTCTTGGTGAGCATCCGATCGATTGTCAGAAGGATTGGCTGGAAAAAATGCACAATTTTCTAATGGAGACAGGGATGGGAACTGGGCGTTTATCTAGCCTGTATGCACAATTTTCTCAGCTAGTGGAGTGGGAAAGGTATGTAGTCTTTACACAATTTTTGGGGGGAGTGAGTCCCGGGGTGGCTACCGGGTCAAACTCTCTGGTTGACCAGCATGAAGGCTGATTGGTTTTCTTGTGGGCGACGTAACTTGAAATGACTTTCTTAGTGCTTCAACATTGTTCTGGGTGACATTCGATCGAGTCGATGATGGGGTGATGGTACAACTATCAGAGGGGAGTCTGGTCATCAGGACTTCAACAAAATGACTTGGTGTGTGAACGAGTGAAAGATGCATATGTGGTCTTGCAAACACAAACTTACATGACTTGATGATGAGACAACTCAAACCATCCAGACACACATGCCCAACATGACTGACCAACGGTGTGAACGACAGTGAATTTGACTCTGTGTGTGAGTGTGACAGATGTTTTCATAGCGAACACAACAAGTACACGAAGCAAAGACTTTGAGTATAACTAGAACATGGTCACAAGCATGACTTTGACATCAACATGCAAAAACTTGGGTGAAATGATCAAGCAAGCTGGGTGATAAGACTCACACGAGCTCACGGGGTGAACCCGAGTGTATGCGGTTATCAAGTGAAACTCTCAAGGGAGGCTCCGAAATTGGGTGTAGGCCCAAATTTTGGAGGGTGGTTGTAGCTGCTACAACAATTATATAGTGAGAATTCAAAATTTGGTTATGTTATAGGGGATTATAATGATTTCTTATTAAAAATCTCATTGGATGACCATTTACCCTCCTTCCATCTCTCCTTCTTTGTCTCTCTATCGCACCCCAAAACATACACACACTCTCTCTCCATCTCTCCCTTGTCACTCCATATCTCTCTCTCTCTCTCTCCACTTTTCTCTCTTTATGTATTTCTTCTTCAATCCATCTCTCCCCCTCCAACCTTGTCACTATCTCTGTCCTCCTCTCTCCCCCCTCCATCTTTGTGTCTCCCTCCCCGCCCCCTCTCTTACCCATCTCTCTGTATCTCACTCATCTATTTCTCTCTCGCTTCATTCCTCCTCTTCCCTCTCCTTCATTGTATCTCCTACTCTCCCTTGTCACTCCCACTGTATCTCAACCTCTATCATTTTATGTCTTCGTTCTTCCCTCCATATATATCTAGAGTTACTATATATCATGATATATTAATAGTAAATATAATATTAATATTATTATATCAATATTAGATTTAGTGATTCTTTTTTACATGGCATGATAACAAAATTTATAATAAAACTACATCAAATTTTTTCAAATATTACAAAAGATTTTAATATATCCCTAGGATATGGCTTTTCCTTTTAAAGACCCATTTTAGAAATGTTTAGTTAAAAGAAATATTAAAAGATTTTGGAGCAAGATTTTTTATTCTTTGTGTTGAATTAACTTTTTCCCTTTGGTTTATATTCGCTTTAGTAAAGAGTAAAAATGTTTAAAAATTTACCAAATTTGGAATTTGAATGTGGTAATTTCTTTTTGTTAAAGGTAAATTTATGATCCATTCAAATTCACGTACATGATAAAGGAGCTATTAAACGCATGAGATAATTTACTATCCATTCACATACATAGTTATATTTTAATATTTTTTTAGTGCATTAATAAGATTAAAAAATTATATATAATTTAAGATTGGCCGACATTAGCGAAAATTATTTTTATTGTTTTTTGAGGACGTGACATACTTACACATTGGGGTCATACTGGGCTGTAGAATGCCCCTCTCGACACAATGATCATTTATATCGAATTACTAGGTCAAAAGAGTTATAATAGTAGGATTACTGCCATATATAACATGCCTTTTAATTAAATTGTATTACAATTTTAGTTTAATAGATTTAAATATTCATTTTGGAAAGTGAAAGAAAATGAACGCATCTAAATATAATGTCAGGATCGATAAACACTCTCCCTTGCTGTCAGCCACCAAAGGGTCTGAGAAATCCTTATGGATTGCTTCATTGTTGTACAAAATGACGAAGAATGAATGAATGAATGAAATTTTAACGTCCACAAGACTAGATATAGTCGATGTGACCACTAGCTTCCCTGCTTTTTTCCCTTTGCAATTCAATCCTCTTATTATTCAAATTAACGATGAGTTGACCCAACCTTCTAACAATCCCCTCACTGAAAAGACAATTCCAAGGAACCAATGTTAACATAATGTTGTAACTGTCTTTGGTGTCTCTAAAAGCATTACATTCCAAAATGAAATGTTTTTCCGATTCCACTTCCAGAAATGCAAAAAGTACACGCCTGCTCTTCCTAAGATTCTTTAGGTCTTTTCCACCGACCTGTTTTTCACCGTAGTTGATGCGAGTTAGTTCTTAATTGAGCAATAAGAATCTCTTATCTCCATGGAATGCTAGCTACAATGTACTCTTTTTGTTGGAGATCACAAGTGGGGTTAAATTCTTGAACATAGTACTTCTTCTTTCTACCCAAATCTTTTCCCCATATATGCTTACGAAACTTCTCCATAACATAACTCTTTAAATCCTTGCTATTTGTAGGACATGCATTGAGGTAAATATTCCATTTTTACATCCATTTTTTGTTGTCTCATCCATGATTTCTTTCTTTCACTCATTCATTCATTGAAGATAACTTTAGGCCATCTACCTTCTCCCATGTTCTCAATTCTCTGAAGATACCTTATGAGATGCACCATATAAGCAATTGCTTCGATGGAATTTTCTCCTATTTCACTCTGCATTATCTCATAAGAAAACAAACTTTTTATTGTAAACTTGCTCATCATCAAACGTTTTTGGATTTTCTCAATTTACTTCTATTTTGAGACAAGGATTCTGCTAGCCCACAATTCACACCCATATAATATCACTGATAAAACTAGAAGCCCAAAAATAGTTGGTACAGTTACATCCTATGCCATCCTGTCAAATCGAATAATCCAAGAAGCTTTTCAATACCCCTATGATCTATCCATAATATTTTCGAACCCAAAGTTGTGTCCGTGACCACTTTTTGAGGAAGCTACTGAACGCGTAATTAGCTCGAACTTAGTTAGGCGGGGTTTTGCACATCCACTCAATGTGTTTCTGATTGAAAAACCTATACCCCTAATACATGTATAGTCATGTGTGTGTCTGTATAATTTCCGGCATGATAATATTTTCAGGAGTCCCCACTTGCAAATAGGAAATTGAAAAGTATAAAGAAAACTTGGATTTCTATATTATTGATTGAAACCAAACTTCCCCCAAATATTTATTTCAAATCATGTCATGCTTCTATTGAAATTCGGATACACGTCCAAAATTGAAATAACATAATGTATACTACGCTTGAGTATTCATGTGGAAATATTGGTTTAGTGGATATTTGTAGCGAAACTGTGGTCTCCTAAAAAGAATGAAACATAGGTGGTTTGTTGGTTTTCGCTTTTCTTGCTAAAAAAAATTCACCAATCAACTTCTTTCAGAATGGACGAAAATCAACAAATCACAGCACGCAAAATTACTAGGTGATGGGATGCAAGCAAGCGTATTTACAAGGGTCATTTGGTTTTTATGGTACCAAAAACCTATATATATATATGTTACAATTGAGGGAAAACAACTAAATGTTAATCTAGTCATTTATGTAATAAAAAGCGCCAACATATTGAGGTTTAAGATCTTTGAAATGAATTGGATTAAGAATTAAGTGCCGCAGGAGTTGCACTCCCATGGAAATAGTATATTTCCAATAGCATTATATTTGTGTCACGAGATTATGTTCAGTTGAGAAAATCTTGTTGCGTTGGGGAACGAATCCAATGTGTTGCAATTCAGTATCAAGTTCAAATAAATAGCATAATGGTAGCCATTAAAAAAACCACACTATCATTATCCAAAGGATTCAGCTAAAACTTCTTCATGACCATAAAAGGAAGAAACAATTGACGAGGAATCTAGTAACAATCCTCACAAATCCACTCCTTATCATGTTTAACCCCCTTTTTTCTCTTAAAAAAAAAACATCTTTATTAATAAAAATGTTTGATACAATAGATGGAAAAATACTAGTCTTCTACATTTTGTATGCAACGATTGTTGGGAACAGGATCCCCCAAGGACAGTTTTGACGCTAAAAGCTCATGTTTTCGATCAAACTTTGTAATAAAGTTGTAAAGTCTCCACATTTTGTCGTCACGGAGTGCGAAGGTGTCATGAGTCATAAATGGTTGTCCGCCCTTATTTTGTAATGTGTAAAGTCGGCTGTAAAGATCTACCCATGGTTCGCAGACCATGGGATTGTATAAAAAGAGTTAAGCAAGTAAGCTCAAAGTAGTCATAAGGGTCTTGGTAGTAGAAGACAAGGCTTGGAGTCTTGGTAGAGAAGTCTAAGTTTCGGGTCATAGTGTAGGTAGAGGCTCTGCAGCTGAGTGCGCAGAGGCCTAGGGTGGAACTCCATAGCTGAGTGCGTGGACCCCTACAACGGTGTGCATAGAGCGGATAGAGCTTGTAATCATATGAAGATATCAATAAAGAGAAGCATTCTACAAATTTTGTGTCTTCGTTTCCTGTTAATGCATCTGGTTATATTGTGTTTCAGGTTTAATTTATAATGTTTATGGAATGCACGAATATATGTGATTATATTTGGTAAATGAACACAAGTAAGAATATCAGATTACATGGTGCTAACTATTATTGTTTAGTAAGATAAGTACAACACTTAAGATAACTTGGAAACTTGTTCACTACACTGTCACAACAACACGAAATTACCTGGACTGTAGGTTAGGGCTGCATGAAGGTCAATCGTACTCCTTCACAGAGGTACTAAAGGCTGGAATAAAGGGCTAGATTGACAAGGCCCTAGAGCTTAACAACCTGCGTGAAAGCAAGAACATAGGGAATAAACTGACATCACGACCATCTCAGGGTGTGGAAACTTGGTTCTAGCATCCCCCCATACTGCTTCACGTGAGACTTTTTTCTGCGCTCTGCAGGCTGATGCCGAAAGGGCTAGTAGTGTAGGGATTTGTTTGGCTAACTAACACTAAACCTGGGTCAAGCCCCATGTAGCCAACAAATGGTTCCGTTGCCAGGACCAGAACCTACATAAGAGATGTGTGATGTCGTACCACTAGAATCCAAATAAGAAAGAGATCGGATACTTGTTGGATAGGAAGATCCACGACTTTGCGGCACAGGAGAACAAAAATCCATGACTGACAAAGGAACAATGGATGGACAGGTACCTGTATACAGAAATTCACGTGATCTTTTTCTATTCCTTTTCGGTTGAGCTATACGATTGGATGATGAAGCTAGCGGATAGGGGAAGGTGGAGACTTGACGATCCTATTGTCTGGACCCCGGAGTTACTACAGAGACCGGAATCCTTTGAGGATAAGATTGCCTGCGTTGTCGATCATTGGATCGATCACATCATAGGAGGATTTGTTACTAAATCCGCGGTCGATACCTCAGTTAACTACAACGAGGCGGAGTGTCGCTTTTTCAAAGGTCCGCGAGGTAAGTACTTGAAGTCTTTGAATACCTGGATTAAGATGTTATTGTGCGAAAAATGGGTTATGCATCTACCTTGATGTTTGGAGCTACACGAAGTGGAAAGACTTACAGGAACGAAGGAATAAATGGTCCTGAATATAGTCCATTGATTTCATCTGGCGAAGAGGGAGTAGTGCACGCTTCTCCAAGAAGTGCAATTCAGTTAATAAGGCAAGGATTCCTGTGACTACAACCTCCACCTACACCACCTCCAACTTCACCACCATCACCTGCGAATTCACCCATACCACCACCACCTCCACCGCAGTTCAGCATGGAAAATTCAATGAAGTTGCGTTTGTTTAAAGGCTTGGGAAATGAGGATGCAGACCAATTTCGGTTCGTTGTGAAAGATGTATGGGAATCTCAGGGCGTTATAGATGATCACATGAAGAAGGAAACACTGGTCAGTGTTCTGCAGGATCACGTGCTAACCTGGTACATTAAGTACTCTAATGATAACCCAAACGCTGGAGTGGCAGACATCCAGACCGCGATGTATAAAGAATTCAGTAGGCCTAAATCTGAGGCACAGTCAATTGTGGGGTTCAAGGAAATCATGATGAAACCAGGTGAGACACCTTGGGAATTGGATCAGAGGTTGAAATGTAAAATCCGCGAAGCTAATATGAACTTAACAAATGGACAACACCGCGAGTGGTTCGTGGCTTCGCTCCTGCCACACCTAAGGGTTGCATTGTCACAACAAAAGATTACAACTCAGGCAGAGGCCTTGGAGATTGCAATGAGACTGCATGAAACACCAATGCAAGATTTGAATATGGGGGTTCAGCAGATCCATGCGCAGTTGCAAAATCTTTGCCTTGAAATGCAAAGTTTGAAGCAGGATAGAACAGTTCGACCGAAGGTGCGCGAAGAGGTATGGTGCTTGAAATGTAAAGGTCAGGGGCATGACAAAGACCATTTCCCGGTCTTTGCAAACTATATTGTAGGAGAAGGGCCGATGCCTTTGAAGCTAGAAGCCCAAACAAGACCAAGCGTAGAGCTTGTGTTGTGGTGCGCTATATGTCAGGTAGTAGGAAAACATATGATGGATAACTGTCATTTGTTGCAGACATTTGTACAAACACCGCAAAAACTGTTCTGCAACTTATGTAGGTTGGTAGGGCATGATGAGCATAACTGCAGAAGTTATGAATTGATGATGGATAGAACCCTTGCTTATAGGGTTCAGGCAGAAACGCGGCCCCCTGACCAGAGAGTAGGAATGGTGCGAACATGCTTTCAGGGGTGCGGACAAGGCGAAGGCGGAAGAGGACCTGGCAAAGGTCGGGGATAGTTATTTTTCTAGAATTATGGAGGACCAGGTCACTATGCCCGCGAATGCACTAACCCTACGCGACCGTCATGCAACTATTGTACTCAGTTTGATCATGAGATGAAAGACTTTCCTATGCTGATAGCAAGGATACGCTACAAAGGGGCACTACCGCCTTAGTCAACTCAGACCCTGCAAATGATGAGGTCTGATCCTCGTGAAGAGGATCCAAATGTGAATATAGTGCTTTGAAGTGGAATTGGAACAGGGGATGATAAGGAGAATCAACCCAAATATAGTGCGTGGGTTCGCAAAGCTCCGGTGAAGGAGGCTAAATTTGATTTGGAGCACGCACGCAAATTGTTCATGGAAGCAAAGAAAAGCTTCGATGAGGCCTCCACCTTAGGGAGCAAGGATAAGCCTAATCATGAAATGGACCCTTCTATTCTTACGACCTTTCTAGAAACCTGCATGAAGTTTTTGCGCGATAGCAAGGCTGTGAAGGGATTACAGGAGCTTATAAATAGATTCGCCGAAAACACTCCAGGTGAATTGCATGTAGTACGAAATATTGGTAAGAACAAAACAATGACATGACGAGAAATGAGACTGACAGCGCAGATAGGAGAATATGAAATGGATCAGGTTATTTTGGGTCTAGGGTCAAACACGAACTTCCTACCAAAGCAAACTTGGGAGCAGATGGGAAGACCCGTGCTGTAGTGGTCTCCGATTTAGTTAAGGATAGAAAATCAACATAAGATCATCCCCATGGGGCGACTATAAGGGGTGACTGTAGATATTGAAGGCGTGAGTGTGTTGGCTAATTTTTAAGTAATAGAAATTGTGGATGACATTGAACGGGGCATTGATTGGGCTACTGACATGAACGGGGTAATCAACCTAAAGAAGCGGAAGATGATATTTGTAAAGAAATAGCTCTGTGTAATAGTACCCCTAGATCCTGCTGAAGGATCACGCTATACTGAACTAGTCCGCGATTATGAGAGCGATGACGATTTGGACTGTATATATAAGATAACAATGTAAGACCAAGAAACTGCAATGGGGTTGGCGGATAGGCAGGCGAAGAGGGAGGGAATGGACGGAATAGGGCTTGACCTGGAAACCCTAGGCCCTAGGCCTAGGTGAGGCAGGTGTCGCAGTCATGGCTGAACAGTACAGGGCACGGGACGCAGCTGGCAGGGTCAATGCGGGAGGATGACAGGTGTGTAGACCGTAAGCTGGAACCTGAAACGGAGTTGGGGCTCTTACGGAACGGGATTTGGAGCCGGCGCGTTAATCTCTATTCCGATATGGTGAAGTCAATCCGTTTCGCTAACCATTTCCTGTGCAGCTGGAGGGTTCATAGATCAGGGTCGTTACACTGTGCAATCTCGGAAACGGCGAAGGGAAGTAACAAGGTAAAAGAAGCCGTTAGTTACCATGGTAAACCCTAGGGAGTCGGTGGACTTGGACCCTTCCCCGGAGGATATTCTTTCAGTCTGGGGGAAGGAGGTTTCCACAGAAAACATTGAGCATTTCTTCGGTTCCACAGTTAGTCAGACAAGTGCTCTGCTCTCGGGAGGAGGTATCTGGCATACCCACGCGGCAACTGGTTTGTTGGATGAGAGCCTTGCACTTCTGGGAGGGGCTGGAACGGGAGGCAGAGTCACGCTAGACGCAGGAGGAAGGGTCTTGGAAACGTCCAACCCTCATTCATGGCCAGGTCTGCCTATAAACAGAAATGACGGAGGGCAAAGCTCCAAGTCTATCTCCCCGTCAAAAGTCTTCATTTCGTCGGGAGGTTTGGAGGACATCATTAACTTTCCAAACTTAAAAGGGGTATGGAGGACTGTTGGCGGAATTCAGAGCGCAGGGAAAGTTCGGGGGGAAGGGAACAAACAGCCGGAGGTTCAAAAGGCTCTGTTTACAAACGACCCCTTGCCAGGGTTCTCAAAGGAAGTAGAGGGGTCTGTCGGCATCAGAAATATAACTTCTCCAAAGGCTGCTGCTAGCCCATCTGAAATAAGGAGTTTAGCTGAAGTCCTTCAACCGTCTTCACGAGAAATCGGGAGTCCGGTGGAAGGTTTGGTCGAATCCCACAGTGAACAACAGACTCGAAGACCTGAGGAAAATGTTAGCGGGAATTCAGGGGAACCAGAAATTCCAAACCCTATTTCAGGGGGAAGTGCACCTTTTAAAACGACAGCGAAGGTAGGCGAAAAAAGGAAGAAGACAAAGCCGTGGAAAACTAAAAAGGTTACAAACTTGGTTCTCGGCATGGATGTTCAGGCTGAGGAAGCGCTGGATGTGGCGGAGTGCACCCTCGTGGGCAGAGTGCGTGGTAGATATATATCAGGGAACTCTTTAAAACAGTGGGCTGAGAGCCAGTGGTTGAATTCCCCGGAAAAAATTTTCTCGACCGCTATACTGATGAACGGATGGTTCATGGTGAAATTCGAATGCAAAGAAGCTATGGAGTGGGTCGAGGAGCGTATATGGGCGCTTGGGGATCGGCCTGTATTCTTCAAGCGTTGGTCGCCCATGTTCGATGCAACAAAGGAAAAGGTAACTGAACAACCTGTCTGGGTCAGAGTTCCAAACCTACCTCCTTATCTTTGGGTCGATTCCGTTTTCAAATCCATTGGGAACCATTTGGGAACTTTCTTGGATGCTGATAGATCTTACTTGCAAACTTATGAACGAGCTGTGGCGAGGATCCTTGTAAGACTAAACCCATCAGAAGGGCTTGCAAAAACGGTTTTATTGCAGTACAAGGATTATGAATATGATCAGAAATTGGATTACGAACTCTTTCCATTTAGGTGCTTTCGATGTCAAGAATATGGGCATTTGGCAAGGGACTGCCCTACGGGAAAAAGGAGAAGGAAGCTGAAGCGCAGAGAAGAGGATAAAGAGGGTCAGCGGAGGAGAAAGGAGAAGCAGATGGAGGACATTGCTATGGAAGCGGATCATCAAAGGTCAAATCTGGAGGATCAGGTAGTAGAGGATCAGCATCAAGAGGAAGAGACCCCTCTGCGCAATACAACAGATCAGCCTACAAAAGAATTACCTTTGGAAGGACCTGAAATCCCCTCGGCGGATGATCCATCGGGGACAGGAATGTCGAAGCAGACGAATATTCTAAAACAGGTTTACAACAGGCTGTGGGCTCGTGGCGGATAAAGGAACAGGTCCAGGACCAGATTCGTGAGACGGATCTGGCCCCATATACTTAAATTTTCTGTTTGTGCAAAAGATAGGATGGGGCCAAAACAAAAGAGTCTTTACCTTATTATTTTGGCGTTTTCTGTGATATGAACCAACAAACTTAACCTTTACAGCTCCTTCTTTTTTGGAGAGATTTTATGGGTAAAACATTTATGGTTTTTTCCTGTTATGTTGCGGGCTGTTTTCCTTTAATGGAGGCCCGTGGATACACGACAGCCTCTTTTTCTGATGCGGCTGAGTACAGGCAGTATACTTTAGGAACTTGGTTTTCTTTACTGTGTATCGAAGTCATGTTAAATGACGAAGCATGGGGAAGGTTGGTACCTCCTTGTATCAGGCAGCTTTGTGATCTGTTGGATGTTAACTCATCTTTTTTGTAGCTCTTTTATTATATAATAGAAAAGCTCGGCTTTTTTCCTTGGAAAAAAAACAATGTAAGACCAAGATTGGGTGAATTCGATAGCGGATGGACGAATTACATGGTATCGCGAGAGTTCCTGCACCTCGGACTTTGATGAAGAATTAGAGCGCTGGTAGAATCGATTACACGAAGTAACCACACTGAGCTGTAACATGATGACTGGTCGCTATGCTTTGTGTCGTTAGAGATAAGAAATCTGCCCACATATGATAGCCTGAATGATGTAGATATATTTTTGGATGCATTTGAGACGGAGGTACCAGAGAAGCAATGCTTCTAGGCTTTGGACTAGGCACTATACGCTACGCCCGCAAGGTGGTGGGGTATGCACAAGGGTAGCTTTGATGATTGGCGTGAGTGTAGGAGGATCATGAGAACATGCTTTGGGAAGCCGAAGGTGCGAATGACAGACAAATATGATGGGAAGGAAGATCCGCGTTCACACATGGCTAGATGGGCTCAAGCTTATGGAGCGATGCCCCAACTAGAATGGGTACACTTGTTCTGTCACACCTTGGATGTCATCCCAATGAACTAGTACTTAGAAACAGATCTCCCCCATGGTATAGGTGAATGGGTTATCCTACGCGAAGGATTCATAATGACATTCAATTTTGAAGATGGGTTTGACTGTATTGACGAAGCGCTACAAGAAGTGAAAGCAACAATCTTCAGGATACCACAGGATCCATTGGATCTGATTCAACCCGATTGGACCACATAGCTGAGCCACATCTTGGAATGCTATAACATGAAAACTGAAGAAGAAGATGAGGATCCATGAAAGATTAACATCTTGAAACAGAAGGTCACCATGAGGTTGAGGGACCGCAGGTTGAGAATCCTAATATTGGTACGGAGGTAGAGCCTAAATTTGTGAAGATTGAAGATTATTGGGATGACGCAACGATGTATAAGATTGTTGAATTTCTCAACGAATACCAAGATTTTTTCCCTACCAAGTTTACGGAGCTAAAAGGGATAATAGGAGACCTGGGTGTTATGAAGATCAAGTTAAAACCTGACGTGAATCCGGTTAAGAAAAGACCTTACTGCCTCAATCCGAAGTATAAGGAGAAGGTTTGCTTAGAGCTAGACAAGATGCTCGTGGTAGGCATCATTGAGCCCATAGAAGAATCTGATTGGGTAAGCCCAATGGTGGTACAAGAAAAGAAGCAGAAGGATGAAATAAGGATATGCATAGATCTCAGGAAGTTGAATGACGCTTGCGTACATGATCCTTTCTCAACTCTATTCACTGATGAAGTGTTGGACAATGTAGGTGGTGAGGAAGTGTATTCCTTCATTGATGGATTCTATGGGTACCATCAGATCAAAATCGCGCCAGAGGATAGAAGCAAGACAACCTTCGCGACCGAGTGGGGATGTTTTCAGTACACTGTAATTCCGTTCGGATTGAAGAATACGCCTGCGATTTTTTCGCGCATAGTCATTTTTGCGTTCAAAGAATTTATTCATGAGTTTCTGGAAGTGTACTTTGATGACTAGACTGTGTTTGGGTTGGTGAAACGCCATGTCACAAGTTTGCACGTGATGCTAGATACCTATCGAAGGTACCGGATCACGCTCAATCTGAAGAAGTTCCTATTTTGTGTTCCTTTTCAGACTCTATTGGGTCATGTGGTTTGTATACAAGGAGTGATGGTAGATCTCGTGAATATGACGGTGATACTTAACTTGGAAGCGCTGAGGAGTGTGAAACAGCTACACGCAACCTTAGGACATACTAGGTATTACATTAAGTTTATCAAGGTTTATGCCTAGATCACTATGCCTATGGAGAAGTTATTGAAAAAGGATATCACATTTTGTTGGAACAAGGACTGTAAGAAAAGCTTGGATGTATTGAAAGAAAATATGGTCACCACGCCGATTTTAGTCTTGTCGGATTGGAAGGAGGACTTTCATGTACATGTCGACGCATCATGTCTAGTGTTGGGAGCAATGCTGACATAGGCTGGCGGAGGAGAATTGGACCATCTGATAGTGTTCGCAAGTAGAAGGTTATCGAAGGCTGAGAAGAACTATTCCACCACTAAGCACAAGGGGTTAGCCATGGTATACGCTCTCCAAAAGTTTAGACACTATTTGTTGGGTGGCCATTTAAGATGTATACGGATCATTCCGCGTTGAAATACCTGGTCAATAACCTGTGTTGGGGGGGGGGGGAGAATCTGAAGGTGGTTGTTATTGTTCTAGGAGTATGATTTTGAAGTTATTGTGAACCCTGGACGACTGAATGCGAGACTAGACCATCTGTCACACATCGAAATAGGGGAAGAGCCCACTAATTTGGAGGAGGGACTGCTTGAAGCGTAGCTATTTGTTTTGCATGTTGCGGATGGTCACTTTGAAGATTTCATACACTTCCTAACGACAAGAACTTTCCTAGAAGGTTACACCGTCCAACAGAAGGAGTTAGTGGTACGCGCGACAAACTTTTCTGTCATTGTTGGGCATCTATACAAAATGGGGTCTGATGAAATATTGCAACGATATGTACCAGAGTTTGAAAGGAGCAGTATCCTTGTGGATGCTCATGGGGGAACCGCGGGAGGTCGTTACGCAGGAAGAGAAACTGCGCAAAAGATTCTACGTGCAAGGTTGCGATGGCCAACCCTCCATCAGGATTCAAAATCTTATTGCAAGGCATGTGATGTATGTCAAAGGATGGGTAGACCATTGCGGAGGGATGATCTGCCTCTGAATCCACATATGATGTTCAACCATTTGAGAAATGGGAGGTAGATTTTGTGGGACCCATTTAGCCCCAAGGGAAGAAGACGAGAGCGCAATACATTATCACTACGACAGAGTATTTGACTCGATGGGCAGAGGCACAACCTGTGAAGGATTGCACAGGTGCGACTACTGCGAAGTTCCTCTTCGAGTATGTACTGACGTGATTTGTGTGTCCAAAGATTTTGATGAGTGATCAAGGTATGCACTTTCTGAACGAGATGATCCGCGCACTGACGGAGGAATTTCAGGTATATCACTAGAAGAGCACGCCTTATCACCCATAGGCTAACGAGATGGTGGAAGCATTCAATAAAGTGTTAGAGAATGCGTTGACCAAGGTTTGCAATGCTCAATGAAGTGATTGGGACCTGCGCATACCAGCAGTACTATGGGCCTGTTAGACGACATGAAAGAAGTTGACTGGACAGACACCCTTTAGGCTTGTATATGGTGTTGAAGCAGTGATGCCCATAGAATACATTGTGTCTAGTCTATGCATATTGGCACTCACGGGTATGATGGATCGTGTAGCCCTGGAATAGAGGATCGTACAACTGGCTTAGCTTGAGGAAGAGAGATTTCTAGCCGGATTCCACCAATAGGTCCAAAAGCAGCTATAAAAAGCATGGCATGATCGACACATTAAATTGTGCACCTTTAAGGTAAATGACCTGGTTTTGTTATATGGCAGTAAGTTTGATAAATTTCTAGGGAAATTTAGAATGCACTAGTTAGGGCCTTATGTCATTAAGGAGATTACTGACGGTGGATCAGTTGAGGTGGTTAAATTGAATGGAGATCCCTTCTCAGGAAAGGTGAATGGCATTTGATTGAAGCCATACATCAGTGGTCTGCACATGTGACTATATGAGGGTTGCATAGTATTAGCGCTCCAGGCAGCTAAAAAGAGGTGAGGGACTATAAACTACACTGCCTAGGTTGGGGAGCTGCGCGATTGGAGGAGTGTGTGGAGAAATGAAGTGTCACAGGGTTCGCGATAGCGCGAAGGGAGCTGTGCTACCCAGGGATAAATCGCTTAGGTCAACTGAAAATTGATCGTTAAAGTCACTGTTCATGATTTTGCGGTCCAAATGCGGCCAAATAGAGCGGGCAACTGGCATTTAAGACAGAATTTATGGATCAAATCCTTGAAAATCTACCGCCAATCCAGCATTAATGAACCAAATGTGGGGGGAACAGTCGAAGTTGAATTCAAAATGCCATATAAATTACAGGTGGCTACCCAATGAAAAACACTTGGCATTTTGAGAATTGAGTTGTTGAGCTCTCAGGCGCACATGAATTGAGAATTCTTCGAGGCTCTAATAGCGAGTTTGGCATTTGAGCAATTACCAAAGATGACACGAGCACTGTTGAATAACGTCATGTCGACACCTGGAACAGTTATGGACACTGAAGAAATGACAATCGAGGAGGCTGTGCCAGAAATAGTTGGGGAGGCAGAAGAAGTTGCTCTAGAGGTTTCTGAAGTATTAGCGAAAGTCCCCAAATCACCACGGACGCCGAGACCAAAGCTGACCCCAACCAAGAAGAGCACGAAGGATAAAAAGGGAAAGCAACTTGCAATACCGGTGTGCGCATTGCTGAGAAGAAATCCACCAAAGGACAAGCCCACCGCACAGGAAAAGGGCAAAGCTGTCATTTTGGAGCCGAAGGAGGAGGAAATCGAAGACATCCCGATGGATGATGAGGACTTGGGGATAGATGTGGAGGAAGTTGAAGCCTAGGGTGCTGACCCTATCACTCGGTTGCCTAAGTACGTCCCTCCGTGCAAGGGCAAGACTAAGGTGCTAAAAGATATTGATGAGAGCAAGGTCCCCTTGCAAACCCCTCTGTTGTTGAATGAGATTGTCTTTGAAGGACCGCGCTTGGGGCGGGTTCCTCTGTTAAAGCTCGAAGACTAGGACTTAGCTGACCATGAGAAGTTCCCGCACTTGGAAATCGACCAGCCAATGCGCGAAATTATTGACACAACCAGCAGGATGACCACATTGGAGCCGCGGAAGTGGCTCTAAGGAGTAGACAAGGTAGGTCTGCTCAACCTACTATGGGTGCCACACTACAACCATAGCTCGATTACAGTATTGGTCATCAAGAAACTACTATGCTTGGTGCATGATGGTTGTCCTAGAGGAGCCAATACCCATCACCGACGATTTATCCGTAGGATCACGCGGTTTCCCTACACAAGTGAAAATCCGACCATTATGTTTGGCGAAAATGG
Source organism: Pinus tabuliformis (assembly GCA_031772625.1). Taxonomy (NCBI): domain Eukaryota; kingdom Viridiplantae; phylum Streptophyta; class Pinopsida; order Pinales; family Pinaceae; genus Pinus; species Pinus tabuliformis. Next base: position 357,183,982 of record CM062820.1, on the reverse strand, counting down.
TGGCGAGAAGGCCCTTGCGGTGGCCATGAAGGAGAATTTTAAGCTTGTGAAGAAGCCGCGCGAATATGCCATATCAAGTATCAATAACCCTGCTATAAAGGTGGCCACGCAAATCTTGGCAGGGAAGGAGACAAGGAAGTGTCGCGCTGATGAGGTGTTGATGCCTGTCGTCGCGCTAGGAGCCCAATGCGTCGAAGGAGTCTAGTTCAATTGGGTACACTATCTCTATGGTGAGTTCCTTGCGAACTGCCGTGAGGCACAGGAGCTCAGCAAGACTTTCCACTACGCATGGAACTTGATGTTTATTGTGCTAGTAGCATGAGAGCTGCTAGAGGACAGTCAATTCCCTTGGTCTCACCAGACCTACTAGAAGCAGTGAAGTACACTTCGCTATGGGCGACCAAGGATGCACAGTGCATCAAGGACGACAAGATCTTCTAGATCTTGATGGAGATGAACATCCCCATGGCCATCAATCACAAACTGTCGTTGTCGCCTACGGTGTTTGCCAACCTGCAGGGCTACGCGGAGTTTAAGGCAGATTTTCACCATGTGTCGGTCAGGGCGCGGAAGGACCCTACAAAGACATGGTATGATTTGCCTTACCTAGCAACCGACGACGCAATTGATGCAGTGATGGATCGTTGGTCGGCAGAGTGGCACACTACATCAAACTTGGTGGTGGGAGTGAGCAAGTCCGCCGCGCAACGCAAGAAGGAGGAGGCCAAGCTCAAGATGATGTAGCTAGTTGAAAAGAGAAAGAAGAAGGTTGCTGACAAGGCCCAGGTGGAGCGTGATACTGCTCAACAGATGGAGAAACAAACAAGTGGAACAGAGTAGGGATCTGACAAAGGCGCGAGGTCGCCTTCACTCGAGATAGAGGAAGAGACAAAAGAGCAAACCAAGCAGCACAGCGCGAATCCGTAGGCGATGTTCACCTGCATCAAGCGTCGAAGGGAGAAAGAGAAAGGTGGGCCGAGGAAGAAATCCAAGGCCACTAAGACATCATTGGACCCAATCACCCTCACAGAGGTTGAATTACGTGAAATTGGAGACACGGTGCGGGATTTCACCGTGGAGTCCCTACAACAATTTGAGTAGCATCAACAAATGATATTGGGGGCCATCCAGACAGACAGGTCTACAGGAGCTATAGACCCACGCGTCACACTCTGGCACGGTGTCCACGAGCCTTGCTATCGACACTTTATAAGCTACCAAGATGTTGCACGCGTAGGTCTCCAATGTGATAGTACTGCTTGATGGAGCACTGACCACAGAGAATGAAGCTGATAGGCCCACTGTCAGCACCCTCAAGGGAGTATGGTTGAATCTGGCAGCGCTCCCTAGCGAGGCGCTCCACCTATTGCAGGATGGAGAGATCGTGGAGCTGAGGGCCCGTGAACACTAAGCTCTACAGGTAATCAGCGAATAGAGGATTAATAATGAACAAATGGCCCTACAGAGAGACTCTACCATTGTCACGGTGATGGAGGAAACCACGCAAAACAAGTGAATAATTTAGGTCATAGAGGAGGCATGTCAAATGGTCCTGGAGTTGGCCATTCCTGAGGAAGAACCAGTTGAGGTGCGCGTCCGCAAGCTAGCTACAAGGGTGCGCAACACTCACACAAAGATGGAGAGGGTTCAGTTGGAGTTGAACTTGTAGATCACTCAATTACAGTTGAAGGCCCAGCCTTCAACTCCACCAGAAGTAAAGGAGCAGCATGCAACCGCTGTCACAAAGGCAATAGTGGCGGTCGACAGTGCAGTAGCAGACTACACACAACTTTTTGAACAGTCGTTTTGAGGTCCTGATGAGATTGTAGGAGGAACCTAATATACAACGGCCGGAGATAGAAGCACGTGAACAGTAGCAGCGCTATGATGAGGTAAAAGGCACATCGCGAACTATCGCTCTCACACAAAGACTAGAAAAGCTACAAGAGGCCAAGTAGTTGAAGGAACAGGTAGATGCAGTGTAGCACAAGGAGGTAGTGCTAAAGGCGTGACTGAAGCCCTGGCTAGATGAGGCTTATGCGGTTACAACCTCTATTGAAGGAAAGATTGCGACTTTGCAAGAAACTCAACAGAAGCTTTAGGCCGATAGTTCAGGAGCAATGACCAAGCAGATGGTTGAAGAAGCAAAGCAAGCAACCGCACAGTGCACTGCTGAGGTTGCGGTCATATAGGTTGAGTTGGGAGGTCTTCGTGCTAAGATATTCGCGCCCGCAGAGTGACTCAAGGGTGAGTCATAATGTTTGTGTTTGGGGCCTCTTGGGAACGAGATCCCCCAAGGACAGTTTTGAGGCTAAAAGCCCATGTTTTCAATCAAATTTTGTGATAAAGTTGTAGAGTCTTCGCATTTTGTGGTTGCAGAGTGTGAAGGTGTCATGAGTCATAAAGGGTTGTCTGCCCTTGTTTTGTAAAGTGTAAAGTTAGCAGTAAATATATACCCCTGGTCCGCAGACCATGGGATTGTATAAAAAGAGCTAAGTAAGTAAGCTCGAAGTAGTCATAAGGGTTTTGGTAGTAGAAGACAAGGCTTGGAGTCTTGGTAGAGAATTCTAAGTTTCGTGTCTTAGCGTAGGTAGAGGCTTTGCAGCTGAGTGCGCAGAGGCCCAGGGTGGAAGTTTGCAGCTGAGTGTGCGGACCCCTGCAGCTGTGTGCGCAGGGTGGATAAAGTCTATAATCATCTGAAGATGTCAATAAAGAGAAGCATTCTACAAATTTTGTGTCTTTGTTCCCTGTTAATTCATCTGGTTATATTGTGTTTCGGGTTTAATTTATAATGTTTACGGAATGTGTGAATATATGTGATTATATTGGGTAAATGAACACAAGTAAGAATATCAAATTACGCGGCGCTAACTGTGATTGTTTAGTAAGATAAGTAAAACACTTAAGATAACTTGGAAACCTGTTCAATACGCCATCACAGCAGCGTGAAAGTACCTGAACCGCAGGTTAGGGTTGCGCGAAGGTCAATCATACTCCTTCGTGGAGGTACTAAAGGCCGGAATAAAGGGCTAGACTGACAGATTCCTAGAGCTTAACGACATGCGTGAAAGCAGGAATAGAGGGAATAAACCGACATCACGACCATCTCAGGGTGTGGAAACTTGGTTCCAGCATCACCCCATACTGCTTCAGGTAAGACTTTGGTCCACGCTATGCGAGCTGATGCCGAAAGGTCCAGTAGTGTAGGGATTTGTTTGGCTAACTAACATTGAACTTGGGTTAGGCCCCACACAGCCAACATCGATGCACCTTACAATAAACATCTAATAAAATTCTCAATACGCTGCAGTCAAAATTTTTAGATTAAACCACAAAAGAAAAAAATAAGAAGAAAAAATCCCAACATCTACAGAAATACAAGTACACAAGGGCCAAAATATACCCCAAATAAAAATTTAAAGGATCCTCAAGCACATATAGATCCATCCATCAGCAGTTCAAATTACATCATGCCAAAATAGAGGAGCAGGACAGGTTTATGCCATCATGCCAAAACATAGGTGCAGTCCACATTTAGACAAGGTCATTGAAATAATGAATGATCTACTTAATCTATGCCATCCAATGGTGTGGGGGGGGGGTGGTGTGTTCTGGAGGGAATTTTGTCCTAACACACACTCAATGATATATTTTGAATCCCCAACGATCTTGATAGATCCAATATCTAGCCATTTCACACATTTTAGGAGTCCACAAAGAGCCACAATTTCAGCCCTGAAGTTTGTACCCTCTCCCCCGTGCCAGTAAAAATGCTATTCCATTTCAGGACTTAGCTTAATGAGTGCCCGACACTCACATCTGCCTCCTTTCTCCTCTCCATAGAAAAAGACCACTGGGAAAGAATCTCCTAGATATTTGTAGGAGGAAGCTCGCCTAGAGATTCGAGGCATCCTTGGACTAATCTCTGAAAAATGCCCAATAATGTTAAGACATGTGGAAACAATAAGAGGGACACTGTCCTTAAAAGTAACAACATTTCGAGAGATACAAATTCCTCAATTCACATATAGCAAGACTATCCTAAAGGATCTATGCCTGCTAGACCAATAATAAAGGCATCTGTAAATAGATTGCCAATTGGAATCCACTATTATCCCCAATAACTCAGCAATGTGCCTCCAAACTTCTTTTGTAAAAGAGCATCCAAGAAATAAGTGGAGCCAATCCTCAGCAACATTTCCACATAATTGATATATACCAGGACCAAGAGAATCTCTTTTCATCAAATTATCCCATGTCAGAATTCGATTGAGTAGAGTCAACTAAGAGAAGAATTTGAGCTTTAGAGGGGCCTCCACTTCCACATAGAAATAGTCCAAACCTTAAAGGGAGATCTCGTAGGAGACCTAAAGATGTATTGGTAAAATTCTCAGACTGCTATCTTTCCATAGACATTCTTGCCACCCCAAATAAGAGAGTCATCCATGTTGGTGATTGAGATACCTAAAGAAACTACATTATATCTTCATATTTCCCATTCTAGTTCCAAACCAACCGGTAGACCCAAGTCCCATGAGTGGCGACATATGTGTTCAAGAGTTCCTTGAAACTTAGTGATCTGTAAATATGCTAGGAAACATATACCCCTTTCGTTCATATATTGAATGATTTGTGGAGAAAACCAGTGGTTCACATAAAATACCTTAATGACATCCAATCCAATCTAGATTTTTCTCCCATCTCCAACTTTCCATCGCATGTTTCCACATAGCTAGCCTTTCGACGATGTCATGCTCCTCCAAATGTATGTGTCTACTACCACCTATCCACGTAAAGAACTTTTTTATATGGTGTGGTTTCATTGAATAGGACAAGCCAATCCAAAGTGAAGATCCGACCAGAAATCAAACTTACGATGGTCTTCCATTCAAATGTTCAAGGTGTCAATGTACATATGGCCACCTGAGTGATGAATATCCAATGGGAAGTTGAACAAGCAATTAGTAAAAATGTGCGAGATATTTACTACGATGGAGGAAGCTATAGGGAATAATAGAAAATTATCTCGATTTCACGTTCTTTGGGCCTCAAGACGTCTGCACCAACCAGTCCCCTCTCCCATCCATTGTAGTCAGTTTATACCCATTCCCTGCCAAAGTCGGAAAATTTGTGAAAAAATTGCAATTGAGAACTCCTGGCCATTGTGTTTCTTTTCACAGTACCTCACTTAGTCTGTATCATATCTAATATGGCTTGAAAATCTGAAATATTTTGTTAGTTCTTCTCCCTTATCCCACTGCGAGTGGTATGCACTGGTTGTAGAGTCTTTAAACCTTGCATGACAGATGCCCCATCCCGATAGTCAAATTATGGATGTTATGGATTCAAATTGATGCGGATGTACATGTAAATTATGTGTACCCACTTGTAGAACCATAATCTCATCTTGATGGATAGATCAAGCATATAATATTTAGGGATGCCATTTAAACAAAGTCTAAATTTTGAATTTACCAGAGGCCCTAGCACATACTTTGGTACATAGGCGAGGAACAAAAGATGGTTGAGACAATCTGTGTGTGATAAATGATATTTAATGGCATAAGTGTGGACGACAATATATTAATGTGTGAGGTGATGATGTGATGGTCCAATGGGAAAAATTTATAGGAAATCCAAGTCCAAATTTACATTTGGTGGTGTTGGCATACAAAGTTACTATTGAGATGGTCATTTTCCTCCAGCCTATGTGACAACTAGATCTCCGATCACTTAGATAGGTTTTCCTCGAAAACTATTCCAACATGTATATATGTGGTGAAAAGTAATCATAGATATCTATGAGAGTCATTTCTGTGAAGCCTCGAGACTGTGTTATCAACAAGATTCAATCAGATGACATTGTGAGATTATTTTTTGGTACAAATGAATCTGTGCCCATCTGTGAAGGTTTTGGTGGGAGGTCTAACATTGAGAATCCCCATGGGCTCCAAACCCACCAAAGTAGGCATTCATTCTTCAATATTTCCTTGTTTTCACATGAATAAATTCGATAAATTCTCAATCCAGATAGAGGTGGTTCCTCTCACTTTTGTCGACACTCTTTCCCTTGATTGCCTAGAACTTGGTGGAAAGATTTCATCTGGAGCATTCCAAGTTAGTGAAGCTTTCCAAGAATTATTTCCTCGAGGTTTCAAATATGTAGCTATAAATTATGGTTTACATGGATCACTATGGTTCAAACTGTAGTATGAACTTGGGAAAGTGCTAGGTAAATTATTGGTTCCTTTGGACCTGGAGGGAGCCCTTGAGAAGCTAGTCATGTTCCATAGTGGGTGGGTCTCTATTGGGAAAAAATCGACTATAGATTTGAAAGAAGTTCCTTAGCATCACTTGAACATCCGAGTGGGGCCTCACTCGAAGTTTGTTTTCTAGTTTGACAATTATCCAAAGTGAAATTTACAGATCTTGCAGATTCACAATAATATTCATCAACCAAATTTCAAGTGCAAGTTTATCCACAACATGAATTCCAGTCTCCAGATCACGGTTGGTGCTTTGAGTCTTAACTCTTACCTAATTTATTTATTCATATATATTTCATTTTTTTTGTTAAAATAAACCCTAAAAAACTATAACTTGGGACTGGCAGTTGGTCTCATCAATTTGAAACTCATGTCATCTTAGTAGGATAGACAATGCCGCTAATGGAACCCTAGTCGATGGTTCACTATGATTTCATTTCGTTGACTTCACTAATGAAATAAAAATTAGTGAATGAATTGCACCAAATATCTTTGCATTAAAACCTAATTCATACGTTGGGGTAGACCACCACTATAGTGGAACCATTGTGGATGGCTTAACATAGTAGACCTCAACATTAGTGGTGGATCGCAGTCCACCTCAAAAGAAAATCAAAATCGGCACGTTGTGATTTCCCTGTAAAACTCATGGCATCCAGGTGGGGCCTACGACATAAATATTGAATCCTTGGTGGACATCTTAACACTCCTTAAAAATTATGATCAACAACTACCCTATTGGAATTGGTTTGTATTTCAATTTCCATCTACCTGGAAAATAATGATTCAATTCCATTTACAGTCTCACTAGGTTCTCTTCTATTTCTATGTTTTCGTTAGATCTTTTCATGTTTCTCTAAATTGTAGATCCATGGGGCTTCTGCAAATTGTAATTCTATTCAACAGAGAAATGCAGGAATTTGAGAAATGAGAACCTTTTATTTTCCTTGGTTAGAGATAAAATATTAAGGGAAAAATAAAAATATCAAAATTCAGAAGTCTGATTATGGGCGTCTTCTATTTATGCTATTTGGATATTAAGTACATAGATTTATGTATAAATGGAGTTGTTATACTTATATAATTTGAGTTATTAAATCTGTATAATTTGAGATACATGGAACATGAAAGGAAAAAACACTCAAGTACACCTTTGTTTTGGGGAAGGAATGTACTATATCATTTTGAAAAAAATTAACACAATTTATAAAGTTTGTTATTATGTGAATGTGCATTTTCAGACTTGACTATTTTATTTATTTTATGTTTTCATAATGTCAAACCTGCCATAGAATTTAATTTATTTAAAGAAATAAATTTGATTGAGCACAATATGTAGTGATAATATATTATTTTCAATTGAAATGTATTTTTTTTAAAGCTTTTCACTATGGAAGGGTTGCATTGCATGACGTTCTAATTGAAATTAAGAACAACCCTTCAAATTTGATCACTGGATGAGACTATGGAAAAATAAGTTGTTGTTGTCGTTCTCATTCAGACACACAAAGGTGACCGAATGAAGTTTGTACAATTCAACTTCATATTTGACTACTATATTTGTTGGTCCTCATACTATCCAGAAAGCCTAGTTTAATTTTAGGTAGCATGTCCCATGTAAATTATTTTTAGCATGTTTCTTTTTTCAAGCTGATATCCATAAAATGTTTGAACAAATGTGCAGTAGGGAGGGGTTTATGGCTCAAAACATGAAATTTTTCACAGAAAAGCATACAACGAATGAGTGTTATAAGCATTCTCTTCACCAATTCTACAAAGTGTAATATTTCAAGCACTGTAGACTTCATATTTGGGAATGTTGTAGCAGTATTTCAGAGTTGCACTCCAGTTTCAAAAAAAATCATTGCAAATAAGAAAAATGTAGGACAGATCCAATCCCAATCAAAACAATGGAACCTCCATTCATAAAGCATCGTTTTTGTGGATTTGGTCATTGTTCTGATAAAAAACTCCTACTCAACTTATCTTGGAAGGTCATGGACAATTTTGATTTTCATGTAGCCTCGTCTAGGGGGTATTATTGAAACTGGGGTTGGCTAGAATGGTATGGAGATTTTCAAAATGGAAAATATTTGAATACAAGGTTGTGAGTCAGAACTGCTAACTGCTTTAAACGGCTAAAGTACCGTGTAATTAAGAATTTGCAAAATCGAGTCAAATTATTGTAAGCGAAATAATATAAGTTGATTTATGCTAGCAGTCCATGTGTCAATAAATTTATGTTTACAATCCATCAGTATTTCATATTTTCACCATTCAGTAAATTAACCAAGTTGCTAGTTCCTTTTGAAGTTTGTTGCATTTATAGACTCAATTTCAACGCTTAGTTCTTGTAGTGTGCCCAGACCATGTTTGGATAAAAATATATTCTAACTACAGTTTGTAAATTAGAATAGTAATAACTATGTTAGCGATTTTTGTTAAAAAAAAAAGAAATTTGCAAAAAATGGTGGAGAGGTTGTGTTATTTCCTCGACTTTGACCTACTCAAACAATCCATCAAATCATCCATTCGTGGTAAAGGAAATCGATACCTGATTGTGATCTTGTTTATGGCTTTGGAATCAATACACATATGCCATTCACCTCCTTTTATTGGACTGAGTACTGTTGGTACAACACATGGACTAAGACTCTCTTTGATTAATCCCTTATCCATCAGTTCTTGCACTTGTCTTCCAACTTCTGCATTCCCTTGAGGAGTTAATCTGTATGCTACTTTGTTTGGAAAACTTGCTCCAGGTATTAGATCAATGTGATGACTAATACTTCTGATTGGTGGAAATGCATTTGGCAACTCATCCACAATAATATCAGCAAAATCATTCAACAGAGTTTTGATTTCTTCAGGTAAATCATCTAAGTTTGTAGAACTAAAAATTACCTTAGGTCTCCCTATGACAACAAAATGCATTTCTTCACCTTTTCCAACTTCTTGCAACATTTTCTTTCCACTCATCAGCATAACATTGTTTCCAGGCGCTTCTTTGACTACTTCATCCTTCAATGGAAACAATGTATGCTTCACTCCATCTTTCTCAAAGGTATAGGTGTTTCTTCTATCATCATGAATAGCTTTTCTATCAAACTACCAAGGTATTCCCTGAAACACATGGCATGCATCCATTGGAATTACATCACACAATATCACATCCTTATAAGTATTAATATGCATCTCTACCTTGCATTGTTCTATCACAATAATCTGATGTCCTTTTTGCAGCCATGACACTTTGTAAGGAGTCGAGGGTATTGTTTTTACTAATCCCAACTTGTCCACCATTTCTATAGAAACAAGGTTATCAGTTCTTCCACTATCAATTATAACTTTACAACATTTTCCTTTGGATTTGTGTGTAGTTCTGAATAAACTCTTTCTCTGAGCTGGTTCTCCCGTCTCTTTCTCTGCCTTAAGAAATACCATTTTCAACAACAAAGATTCTCCTTCTTCGGGTGATTCTGCTTTGCTTGCAATTTTAGGTTTTTCTTCCTTTGCCTCAGCCACATTCACATTCCTCTGACTTGTTGCTTTATTATGAGGACAATCCCATGATCCATGTCCCCATTCTCCACATGTATAACACCGAATATCTCTTCCTCGGCCTCTTCCTCTGGGTGCAAATATTCCTCTACTAAAGTCTCCTCTCTATGGCGGTCTACCACTTGAACTTCCTGCTTCACTCTGATGGTGCTGAAATCTTGGTTGGGTAGTTCCTCTACCTCTTGCTAAACTTTTCCCTCTATTCCTGTGATTTTGTTTCCTCAACATCTTCTCCTCAGCCTTCAAAGCTGCTTGATAGGCATCTTCAATTGTATTCAGACTCACCAAGCCGATTTCATCCTGTATGTCATACCTCAAGCCGTTGATGTATCTGGATACCTTCTCCATGTCATCCTCTGCCTATCCTACTCTAATACTCAGCTTATAAAACTCTTATGTATACTCTTTGACAATCATTCCTTTTTGTCTCAAATTCTGTAACTGTCTGAAAAGATTTAACTGATAATATTTTGGCATAAATTTAGCTTTCAATTTACTCACCATTTTATCCCATTGTTTGATCTTGGACTTCCCTTTCCTTGCTCTAGATGTTTGTAGTTCATCCCACCAGATAGCTGCATGACTCCTCAATCTGGTAACTACAAATTTCACCTTCTTTTTGTCATCAACCTCCTCATAGTTGAAATAATTGTCCACTGAACTGATCTAGTCCATCAACTCTTCTGCATTGAGATTCCCTTCATACAAAGGTATTTCCACCTTTGGTCTTCCACTTACTTTAGCCAACATCTTGATAAATTTGGCAGTTTCATTTTCCTTGTCTTCTTCTTCCTCAGAAGATTCTTTTGTAGCATTCGCAACTCCTTCATCGGGTGCTCTCCTCTGAGCAGTCTCCATTGTCTCCATCCTTGTATGCAGACCCCAGATCTCTTCTAGCAGAACTGCATTTGCTTCAGATCTCCCTCAACCTATGCCAACTCCTCTCCTCGGTGGCATGTTTATTGCAACGAAGCTTTATATCTGGGCTCTAATACCAAAATGACGCATGAGGTTGATGAAAATGAGGTTGTAGTCTAGAAATAGAATACTGGTTAACTTTGTAACCAATCAGCCGCACTTAAACGGATTCTGTATGTGGCTTCTTTTCCCCTGAGGGTCCCACTTTTCTGACCAATGATTATCAGTCCCTTGTTGAATTTCCATTTTAAAAATCACTTCAATCTATGCCATCAATTTCACGTCTCCAGATCTAATGGTCGTCGCATCACCCACTTGCCAAATAACCCAAATGATCTTCACCATCGATCGACCCCGCTTGATCTAATGGTCATTGCGTAATCTTGTGCAGACTCTAGCATGGTCGTTATTACTTCAGAGGCACATGAAAAAAGTGGTTTTCTCTCTCCTCCATTTGCTACGTGTCAAGCGCTAAGGCTAATCGCGCGGAATTGGAATAATAACACTTACCTCATCTTGAGTGCACGAGAAACCAGTTACCACTCATCAAATAGAACCCACGTGCTTAATTCACACTTTAATAAAGGCGCTTAAGCAAAGGCTTTCTCTCTAACTCAAGATTAACCCTTAATACGAAAATGATTGCAATTTATAAAGAAAATGTTTAAACAGAGAAACTACCTGATTAGGGTCCAAATGTCGATACACAGATTCAAGAGAATTCCACACCAGGAATAATACACAATGCCACACTTGATCAATTTATTCAATAAAATATAAATTACAGAGTCTTGGCCCTCTCGGCTCGATTACAACAATTTATCTGACCTTTGTCTCAATCTCAAACCCTATCTCTGTCACACCTCTCGCTTACTCACTCAATTCTCATTCATATAAGCTAATCCTTTTTCATTACACTTTTTCCTCTTTTATGAGTCAAATCCTAGCCTAACTACATTGACAACTCGATCCCTATTTTAATCAATCTAACAATCAAATCTCTATTCTCAAGCTCTGTTACACACCTACACTAACAACTTATCTCTTAGTCTAAAAATAATACAATATTCTAATTATTACAATAATGAAGTAAAGAAACTTTTCAAGAGATCCAACCCTCTCTACTAAAATTGACTTTGACCACTCAGGTCATTGAAATTCATCTCTTTTAGCCACAACATGTGAACATACAATCACATTGCTGGCTAAGTTCGGATGCTCCTACATCACCTTGACACCATCAAACTATTCAACCTCATTGACCATGCTTCCATCACCTCCATCACCCTTGTCGAGAGAAATAATTTAGGATCGAAACTCCTCCCTCACCATGGGTGTCATCGCCATATAAGAACCCAATGGAATGAAATTCATTTAAGCATATCCATGGGTCAAGGACCATTTGCAGCAAGTGAGTTGGTTAGATTTCTTTAAGAAATTTGATGGACATGAGACAAAGGCTATGATTTTTTTTACGCAGACGTTTGATGGAGTAGAGGCGGAGATGGGAGACATCAAGCTCATAATCATAGAATCAATAATAATAAAGGACACAATCTTACCTAGGAATAGAGAGAGATGGTTCAAAATAGAAAAATCAAGGAAAAAGAATGGAGAGTCTTCCTTCGAGACCCAGTTATGGAAACTGTGGACACCTAATCATAGGGATTGGGTGAAACACTGTAATTAGTGTAAATAAATAATAGAGAAAATGGAGAGTCATCGAGAGATGAACTGAACGGTCACTCCCTCTGTATATAATAATGAACAACCTGAATGAATAATACAATTACATTTGAGGACTTATCTCCTAGTCTGACATGGTATCAAAGCCAACTCCATTTTTGGCTTCCCTCTCTGCCCTTGTAACTCCCTCCTGCCTATGTTCTACCTATTTTCCAGAATTGACACCTATGCCATGCTCCTGAAGCCTGAACCCACCTTCCATACACTATCATATGCTATTTCCTACCTGAACTTTGTTGGGTAAACGACTCGTCTCCCTATACCACTCCATTGTCGAGCGCTGAGACCTGTCGAGCCCCTGCTAGTCGTGTGGAAATCGAGACCTCGTTCTAGTGATGGTGCCGCTCGGACATGGTGTATGATGCATGGTGTAAGTCGTGGTGTTGAGAATGGTATGCAGCAGAATGGTATCTGCCTTTGCATTAAGCAATTTTCAAATATTGTGAGAGATAAACACTTCTGAAATTATGCATTGACCGTGAGGTTCACTATGCATATATCTCTAGTTGTTGGAGGCACATTCAACATCAAATGACTGAAGTACTCTACATTGAACGCGTTGGTCGGAATGGTATGGGAGTGACGCAGAAGAATGGTATTGAATTCCGTTTTTTTTAATATCGTATGGCTCAATGGTATAATGTTTGAATAGTGTATGTAGTCTTCCCAGTTTTGAATCCACTGCATAATAGTCGACTGTGTAATACCACTCCTCCACTGATACCATCACTCCAAACCTATGTTGGTCGTTGTCTGAAATAACCATATGTTATACCACCTCCATATGCAACAATCGCCACTATCCAAAACCTCCATACGCAACAGTCATTGTGTATTTAGCAATAGTCTGAAACCTCCAATCCACGCTAACCTGTATAAAAATATTGCGCCTCACGGTTGGCTCATAACAATACCGTGCTCCCCATACCATACGCTGCCATAATCCACCATATGCCTTAGTCCCGCCATACATTGACCTCTGTCTCATGTGATTTTGATATGTAACACTCCCGCCATACATTGACCTCTGTCCCATAAATATCAGATTACTTTCTTATTTTTAAATTTATTTATTTTTTTTTATTCCAACCACCAAAACTGCATTTTTTTCCACCATAAGTATTTTGTACAATACAGATATTATAAAATGCATTCATTTATATCTATTGTGGGAGTGGTTCTCACCAGGAAGGAGAACTATCCAGAATGGTCACGGAAAATCAAACACACTCTCATTTTTAATGAGATGTGGAAAGGAGTGTGTGTTGGAAACAGAGACAGAGCCAAAACATCCTACCTCAGACAAGGAATTCGCCATTTGGGAAAATAATAACAGCAAGGCTTATGCATTGATTGCAGAATCAGTAAATGAAGAGGTGAGTCACCATATTTTTCCATTTTCAAATGCTTTCGAAGCCTTAAAAAAACTGAAGGAACTCTACGACTCATACTCTGCACTTGAAGTTGTTCAACTCATGATTAAATTTTTCACCCTTGAGTTACAAAATGATGATCCTCTTGCTCTTTCATCAGAAGTAAAATCTATTATGAATGATATCAAAGTCACTAATGTTAAACTGGATATTCCTCTGATAGCAATTCTCAAGGCACTTTATCCCACTTACTCAAATTATCTTGACTCATTGCAAGAAAATGGAAACCTCAAAGATATTACCTTTGACTCCCTTGTGAAAAAATTTGCTGAAAGAGAGAAAGCTTTTGGGAAGAAGACAACTCCTTAGTCTTCTGAAGAGGTTGTGTGCCTTGCACATAGAGAAAAGAATCTTGCTCAATATTCTTCCAGAGGAAGAGGTGGTCGAAGAGGAAGAGGAAGAAATTTCAGAGGCAGGGGGGACAGACACTCTCAAGGATAAAAGTTAGATTTGCACTGCATATGCTGCAAAAGATATGGATCACATGATGCATCCACATGCAAGTTTCCTTGGGATAGAATTGAGCAAGAAAGAAACCAACCCAAAGGTAAAACTAATGACAAAGAGAAAGGTAAAGCACCTGAATCCGCTCACTATGTTGTGGCACATTGTAATATTGGAGTAAATGAAGTCTTATTTAATGCTTCACTTGCTTCTTGGAAAAATGATTGGTTGCTTGATTTAGGAGCAACTTGCCACATGACTTTTAGAAGAGATTTTTTTGAAGAATTTACTGACAATGTTGATGGAGCAGTATACTTTGCAGACAAATCAAAACTCAAGCCATCAGGGCTTGGCACAATCAGGCTTAAATTCCTTGGTCTTCCAGACTTTCTTCTGCATCATATTCTACATCTCCCATAGCTGAGAAGAAACATGTTGTCCTTGGTCCACATCCACTAGCAAGGACACTCCATTCATATGTTTGATGGCAAGCTTGAGGTGAGAAAAGCATCAGACCACTCACTTGTCATGACGGGGATAGAAGAAGAAAGGCTTCTCAAGCTGCAAGGTACCTCTGCTTGTGCACAAAATATCTCATACAATTCTCATTATGAAGAAGGTACATTTCCATCAAGTTTATTATGGCATGCTAGATTTAGACACTTGAACTCTGATAGCCTCCGCTCTTTGAAGAAAAATGGTGTTGTTGGTTTGCCTACAATTCCTAGGAAACTTAAGCAATGTGATGCTTGCATTCTAGGAAAGCATAGCAAACAACCTTTTCATGATTCACATTCCAGAGCACATAGAAAACTTGAACTCATTCATTCAGATTTATGTGGTCTAATGTCTGTTCCTTCTGCAAATGGAAATAAATATATGATGACATTTATTGATGACTACACCAGAATGTGTTGGGTTTATTTATTGAAAAACAAATCTGATGCTTTTCAAACATTCAAGAACTTTCATACATGGATTGAAAATGATGCACAATCTCATATTGGCTCTATTCGCACTAATAATGGAAAAGAATACACTTCAAATGAATTTAAAAACTATCTTTGCCAAAATGGGATCAAAAATCAAACAACTGTGCCTTATAATCCCCAACAGAACGGAGTCGCTGAAAGAATGAATAGGACAATCTTAAATATGGTGCGCTCCATGATGTTTTTCAAAAATATAAAATTGATGTTTTGGGCTGATGCAGTTCTATGTGTTGTATATGTAAAGAATAGATGTCCATCTAATGCTATTAGAAACAAGACTCCTTATGAAATGTGGTATGGGCACATTCCTTCGGTAAAGCATCTCAGGGTCTTTGGTTCCACATGTTATGCCTTGATACCAAAGGTAAATAGAAACAAACTTGGTGTAATAAGTTGTAAGTGTATCTTCCTGGGGTATTCAAACACCTCCAAAGCATACCGTCTCTATGATGAAGTCAATAAAAATTTTGTTGTATCTAGAGATGTAATCTTTCTTGAATCATCCAAAACTGACAATGTTGTTGAGCGGAAACTTGATCGCTTGGATAGATTCACAAATGAAAAATCATTTCAAGAATTTGATAATCAGATTCCACATCTTGAAGGGGGGATTCCTATACTATATGAACCTATGGAATATTCTTCTGAAGCACTCTCTCCCCCACATGAAACTCCAACAATGGATGATACTTTGAGTGATGTGATTGACATAATTGGGAGACTCAATCTTGATTCAGTCCCAACTCAATCAACGGAGCAGCCTGGACCATTTGAGAAAGGTCCCTGACAAAGAAACTTGAAAGTGTTCATCTGGATGAGGTTGGAAAGACAGGAACTAGAAATTCAAACCGGAAAAATAGAGGTGATGTAGATGACTCTGATTCACTTGTTGATATGGATGTTTCTTATGATTGTGAATTGAATTTTTCTATAGATTTTGAACCAAATTCCTTCGAAGAAGCTGCTTCTCACGATGAATGGAAAGAAGTAATGCAAAGGAAGTATGATGCCTTAATAAAGAATGGCACTTGGAAGCTGGTTGATCCTCCATTAGGAACCAAACCAATTGGCTGCAAGTGGGTCTACAAGAACAAGTATAAATTTGATGCCTCACTTGACAAGCACAAAGCCAGGCTTGTGGCAAAAGGTTTTGCACAGAAGGAAGGGGTCGATTATGAGGAGACTTTTGCCCCCACAGCAAAATGGGCTACCATCTGGACACTCTTTGCTGTAGCAGCTCAGAACGGTTGGAAAGTCCATCAAAAGGATGTAAAAATTGCTTTCTTGAATGGAGATCTAAAAGAGAATGTTTTTATGTCCCAGCCTGAAGGATTTACTGTGAAAGGACATGAACCTAAAGTATGCAAACTTTTGAAATCCTTGTATGGCCTCAAACAAGCATCGTGAGCCTGGTATGAAAAACTAACTGAGCATCTTCTAAAACTCAATTTCAAAAATTATGATCTTGATGATGCAACTTTGTTTCTCAAGAAGGTTGGAAAATAGTTGTATATCTTGTGGTATATGTAGATGATATTTTGATGAAAGGAAACAATGAGAGCTACATTGCATCCATAAAGAAGGAATTGAGGAAAGGCTTTGAAATTACTGATTTGGGCTATGCTCATTACTATCTTGGTATTGAAGTAACTCAACATCCGAAGTCCATATTCCTTTCTCAAAATAAGTACATTGGAGATCTATTGAACAGGTTTGGCATGACTGAATGTAATCCTCTGACTACTCCAATGGAAAAAAACTTAAAGCTCACATCCATTGAAGGAAAAGAATTTGAGGATGCAACAAAGTATAGACAGCTTGTAGGAAGTCTCAACTACCTAACTACTACTAGACCAGACATTTTGTTTACTGTTGGAATCCTCTCCAAGTTTATGCAAAAGCCTTTTGAGGGACATTAGTATGTTGCAAAAAGAGTTCTAAAGTACTTGAAGGGAACTCAAGACTTTGGAATCAAATATACACAGGTGGGCGACTTTAGCTTGATTGGATACTTTGATTTAGACTTCGATGGAGATAACAAAACTGGAGTATCTACTTCAAGTTATGCTATGAGTCTTGGATCAAGAGTTGTCTCCTAGAGATCACGCAAACAATCAGTTCCAACAGATTCCACAACAGAGGCAGAATATGTGGCAGTAGCTGAGGCAACAAAAGAAATTGTGTGGCTTAGGAAAATTCTTGAATATTTGTAGGTAAAACAAGTACAATTGACTCCACTCATGATTGACAATACCTCAGCAATAAAGTTGGCCAAGAACCCAAAGTTCCATGATTGAACGAAGCACATCAATACAAAATATCATCTGATTCGACATCATGTTGAGGCCAAAACAATCCATCTTCGTCATTGTTCCACGAATGAGAAAATTACAAACATATTCACCAAAGTGCTTGGAAGAGAAAGTCTTGAAATATTCAGAATGATGCTTGGACTCACCAACATCCCTTCACATTAAGGGGGGAGAATGTTGACACCTAATCATAGGGATTGGGTGAACAATTGTAATTAGTGTAAATAAATAATAGAGAAAATGTAGAGTCATCGAGAGATGAACTGAACAATCACTCCCTCTTGTATATAATAATGAACAACCTGAATGAATAATAAAATTACATTTGAGGAGTTACCTCCTAGTCTGACAGAAACTTCCATCTTCGAAAAGGGGATACCAGTAACTGTATATAAAGCTAAGTGGAGAAATTTGTTGCTAGTCATTCAAAAATTCTTAACTTGTGAGGGATGATATGGAACCATGTTTTTCTTCCATGTTCGGCTCTTAGTGCACTTGATTTATGCAAATGAGTTGAATTTTCCACACTTTCTAGTTTGTAGTCTCAAGAAAATGGCTATTAGTGTACAACAAGAGTCGAAAATCCTTAATAGTGCCTTATATCACCATGGGTTAATCAAAATTATTATTGAAGCACATTTGAAGGCAAAGGGAGATAATTGGGAACTATATTTGGTCTGAAAACATTTTATAGAAACCCCAAAAGAGGAAATAGTTACAAAAATTAAAAGAAGTCGACGCGGAACAATTTCAAACCCTAACCCTAGGCTCACTAATGAAGAAGAATGTTTCATTATCAACGAAGTGGAAAAAATGGAAGCTTCACTAGAGGTACCTTAGGACAACATGCCTCTTTGTCAGTTTCTAGAGAAAATTAAATAGGAAAATGAATGACAAGATTTTAGAAGAAAGAAATCTAACACAAGCATGAATTAGTTTGAAGATATAAAAGAAGTAGAACGAGGGGACAAAGAACAAAGGAAAATGAACAAGAGAAAAAGTATCCAAAAGATAGGTGAACCAAAATTGAAGCTAAGAAGGAGTAAACACATTTCTAAGCTTTTAAACATACAACAAACTGAGATAGTTGACCTCAAGGAAGGAGATCATAGCATAAGTGAAGAAGCTAGAGCATCACCATTTTATCGGACTCCAATTCCAACCAAGAAGACACTTGAAATCAATCTAGTTCAACACCAGATATATGATATATGGAATAACTGGATAAAATAACACAACAAAATGTAAATTCCCCTCCCCAAAGTGAATATGAATATACTTTTAATGAAGAAGTCTCCTTGACTGATGAAACTCCTAAAAAAGAATACAATATTGAAGATGATTTAAAACAGGATATATATGAATTAAAGGAATTAAACAAGCATCTCAAATAAGAAAATGAGGCAACAAAAGTATAGAATGAAATTTTGAGGACTCAAAATGATAACATATTGTTGCATTTCTTCCACTGGTATAAGAAAAACATGAAATTCAACACCAAAAAAAGGTTTCTCAAAAACAAAATAAAAGGGTTGTAGAGCAAGATCCTAATGAGGGAACCCAGATTAACATTCAATGATAAGAGTCATAAAGGAGACACTAATTTGCATTTTCTAATCCAAGCTTCAAAGATAGTGCAATGAACAAAAGACTTTACAAATTTTGAAGTTTTTATGCATGAGAACAGACAAAACCCTTGGTGTGGGTGGGAATGTTGAAGTCCTGAATTTTCTTCTTTTTGACAACATTTTTACTTTCCTTTACATCCTTTTCACGATATTTTTGCTACATTTTCAAGTTGAAAGTTCACCAAGATATGCTCAAACGTTATAAAAGGTATCATTCTTTCATGGTTTATAATTCTATTGTTTGTTTGTGAAATTTAATCAAAACATTCCTATACCTATCGAATTGCACTCATTCTATAACTAACCAAAGATTTTGTAGCTACATCCATGGTTAGATTCAAACATGCTTGAAGAGGAATAAAAGATATAGGTAGATGGAAAATATTCAACATATGGACATCCACCTATCACACTGATTTGACAACTCACTGGGTTCGAGAAATCTAATGGTCAAACTAGAAGTCAACTCTGGTCAGAATACTCCAACCATGAGAAGAATTTGAAGGAATATCGTGGCATCATCAAGCGAATTTCGAATTAGATGAGAATAGTTTGGAATAAAAAGCTACAATATGTTAAATTGAAATATTCTCATTATTTTCTCTTCTCGTAGCAAATTTAAGAAGAATGGTTCCTATTTTGATTTAATCTCCTAGTTGCCAAGTAAAAACTAGCTTCTCATCTTATAACTCATAAGACTATTATTCAATAGAGTATTATAAAAATCCCTAGAGAGAAACAATGGAAATATTTACTCTCTTTAAGTCTGTAATCATTTTCTATTGAAGACCTCTGCATTCAATACAAGTTACTTTATTCTTTCAATGGTTAATGCATGGGTGAATAGCTTGATAATTAATTTTATGCTTATGCTCAACAGGAGGGCCCCCTCAAGAGTTGTAAGTTAGTTTAGTAATTGGTTATATTAGCTATTGATTTATTTCATGAGCAGTTTATTTTCACTACAACTAGTTAGATGCTTTCAATTGGTAATTTTTTAATTAATCTCATCCTTTATGTGATCTAACATGAGGTATTTTGCATAGGTTGAGTGCTCATACATATTAAAAAAAAAAAAAAAAAATGTTTCCTTTTCACAGTTTGCTTCTTTCACTAGTTTATTTTAGATTCATAAATTAATGACTAGATCGACTCTAGTATTAACTGTGAACACTAGTAACTCAAAATTATATTTTGGATTGTCATTCTCAAGTTCCGTTTCTCAAGCACTTAGATTAAAGTTTTCCTTATGTTGAATAGAGTATATATTTTGATATCCAAGTATTAAGAATAACATTTCAATTTGGTGCAAGTAGAATAAGATTTCAATTCTACTTGTTAGAATAATATCTTCAATTCAGTTCAAATAGAGTAAATTTTAATTCTTGTCAAAATATATGAAGTTTTAATTTAGTTTGAGAGATTAGAACTCTCAATTGATTTCATCTTGAAGATTAGTTTTATTTCAAAAGAATAATTTTGATGAAACAAACATGTGTGTGGGAATGATATGAGCTAATATAGTTATACTTACATTTTATCTTAATTCCATCTTCTAAAATAAAAGATAGAACTCCTAGAATATATTGTGCATATACAGTTCATAAGTACAAAAATCTCGGTTGATAATTAATGAAGTAATTTAACCTCCAATTAAATTACCCAACAATTGAGAAGCACACGAAATTCCTTGACCTTATAATCCCATATGGGTGAAGGGGCCACTAGACAAGACTTATCCAATCGATAGGGAAAATAGTGATGTTAATGGATATTTTGGCAATGTGTTCCATGTTTGGTAGTTTAGACAAAGTTAGCAATGGATTTAACCACAATTAAGCGGTACTTCAAAAGTTGGCAGAAAACTGACATAAACAATGGTGAATTTGGCACTCATCCCAAATTTAGCAGTCCACTACAGTTGGAATTGTAGCTAAACTCTCTATTAAATGGTGTAACTTACCAAAATTTCCTAAAAAAATAGTTTATCTTAGATTTCCACCTCAAAACAAAAAATCATAGACTAGAGACATATGTTACATATCAACACTAGTTAACAAAAGATAAATTAAAGAAGAGGACAAGTTAAGAGTTGAAATGAACTAAGAATTTAACCCTAAAAATATCAACTCAAAATTCTTCATATATAGCAAAAAATTGAATAAAATTGACATATGAGAGAATATGAAGGTGTATTAGTTTGTAGATCAGAACAAAGAGAAGAGAATAATGTTGTAATCAATGTCTGAGGTGTTTTTGGTGATTTTAAGGAGTAGAGATTGATTTTTGTGATATATAGGACTTCATGGTTTGATTTTGAAAATGGTATGAAAGAGGAACCAAGAAGGTTCAACAAGTTGGAGCTTTCATTCAAGGGGTTGATGCTCCTGTCAGTGATAGTTGATAAATTAGGGAGTAGGAGCTTCCTTTCAGTGGTAGCTAATAAATTATGGTTTGTATATCCTTTTAGTGGTATCTAATAAATTGGAGAGTAGGAGCTTCCTTTAGGTGGAAACCTAAGAAATATGTAAGTAGAAGCTTGCAACATATTGATGTAATAAAGTAGTAGGTTATAAATTGCATCGTAATACAAAATATTTGGTGGTTTTCCCAGTCAAGTTTCCACATTATATTGTGTCTCTTTATTTATGAATTGGTGTGATTATACTTATTTTTGAATTAATATTTATGATTGTGAAAGAAATATTTAAATTATCACAATATTGGTTGAGCCCCCCTCTCAGTATTATCCTGGTTTTGAACACATAAAAACCATTAAAGGGAGAAAACCACAAATCTTGTATAAGAATATTCTCATAGCCACTAACTGATTATTACATCAATTTATTGGCACCAACTAGAAG
This sequence comes from Pinus tabuliformis, assembly GCA_031772625.1. Lineage (NCBI taxonomy): Eukaryota > Viridiplantae > Streptophyta > Pinopsida > Pinales > Pinaceae > Pinus > Pinus tabuliformis. Next base: position 357,161,818 of record CM062820.1, on the reverse strand, counting down.
AATAAACCAAATGCCTTATTTTATAGGAGCCAACCTTTAGGAGACACCTATCTCCTAATTTTATAGGCACCAACCTAAAGGAGACTCTTATCCCATGATTTACAATGATTATGAGTTTTGTTCTACATTTTTCCTTACAAAAAAATTCTCCATCCTAATCACATTTTTTAATCAAATCATTTAGAGTTGCAAATAATTATCAACTCAAAGCGACTAAAACTCCCATATCACAACCACTTTCCATGATAGTTATTTCAAAAATCCTTCTATAAAAAATATTGTACTCATATTTTCGTCAACCACCCCACTAAAACTTACTCCAACTTAAATACATATACTCAAAGGGAGGTGTCATTTCCAAGGTTAACACTTCGATCCATAGGTGTTACTGAGAATAGTAGGCAATGGAGGAGGGAAGAATTCATGTCCAAGTGCCAGGGTTAGGGGAACAAATAATGAGATTCCACATACTAAGTATATAGATGTAATGGAGGGAGAAACCGTGGAAGCATGTGTTACCCCTCTTATCCTTATTTTTCAACTCCTCTGGTGCACATTTTACTTATTTTTACTAATTATTTTTGATTGGTGCATAGATCAAGGATCAAAGCTTGCTCTTTATGATGTAGCGTATATTTTACCCATAGACAATGTCTCACTTATTCGGGTTGGGACATGCAAGGGTTCCTTATGATGAGGTGAAGAATCAAATTCTTGGGAACTAGGTGATTACCGATGAGTGGGGTAGAGCTTACGTTAGGCTCTTTCCCACGTTCTAACTTATGTCCTAGTTATATTTTACATTTAAACTTTTTTTTCCTTTCATTGTGGCCATATTTTTCTTTTTCACTCTTTCAGTTGCAAAAACCTCTTGGGTAAAGATTTCTGACCCAACTCAAGGATGTGGATATGTCAATTCCAAATCCTAATGAACCAATGACAATTAATCCAAACAATGGATATTATATGAAAGGATACTATGTGACATGGAAAGTGTTAAGTATGGGAAAGGGAAATGGGCATGCTACTTTAATACAATTTTCCCAAGTAGTGCCCCTCCTATCACCCTAATACCTTAGGGTAGGTCCCACTAGACTAGGGATAAATATTAACCTCCTTGGTATGGTGAGGGAAAAATATTATAGTCAAGATCAGTAAATCATCCAAATCACCCCTTTGTCCATACTAAATTCCCAAAACATTAAGTAAAATCACTCAATTGAAAAATGATGAAAGTACATGTTGAGAGGTGGCCCACCTTCATCCAAAAATAATGTCCAATGGTGAGAGGTGTCTGACTGGTCAAAATGGCATAGGCTACTAGCAAAACACCATTAATGAGAAAAAGTGTGGGGATGCTAGCTGGCTAGTTGTCTAATATAGGAGAATTTTTTTCCTCTTGTGGGATTACCCATTTTGGTGGGTATTAGATCTCATAATTTTTTTTAGTTGCTCATTTTTTATACTAATTATTGTATCCATCCTATACATTTATTCTATCAGTGTTTTTTTATACCCATAATAAAGAATTTTTGTACAGACAAAAAACTTGGTTCGTATCTTGGATGAAGCTATTTGTTTTATTAAGTTTTATAGTATTTCTTGCCAAACAGATCATGTACACTCTTTGTTGTCTTGGATTCACAAATGAAGTTTCTTCTCAATGTAATCAAGCTTTTTTTTCAAGGTTGAAAAAAAATCTTGTTAGAAAATCCTTTTAACTATCACCAGCAACAAAAGTGAACTAAAGGACTAAAAATAAAATGCACAAATTTTACAAAATCTAAGCAATAGACCAATTTATTCACAGTGTTAGGAAGATGCTTTCCTAGTAACCATTTCTCCATGTTCCTATTATATCTATGCACTCATATTCACTCATGCATGTCATGCCAATAGTATATTTTTGATAAAATGCTTTCTAAAGGAAAGGGGAAATGAAAGCATAAATGATGATGGAATTTGAAATTTTAATGTACAATAAGTGGCAAAAAATATTGGAATAAACACCAAAAAAGCCTATAGTGGTTAGTGCAAACCCTTGGAATAAACACCAAACAAACTCTAAGATGGCCTTGTGTCCATTTTGGTGGAAAACTAACTATACTGAGAGAGGGGGTGAATCAATATAGTGCATTCATGGTCATCAATTGTAGCAATTTTAACTTTTCTGTATGATAGTTATCTAAACTATTATATTAGCAGTAGTATATCATATTAATATCGTTTTTTTTTGCTAAAGCAAGAGTCGAACCTTCTATTTCATTAAATAGCAATTAAAATACATAAAATACAACAACCCTTGGTGAGATGTAGACCAAGGAGAAAAACCTACAATAACTGTTAACGGGTGAAAGGTACAAGCCCCGATCCCTACAACCAAACCTCAAAACACTCAAAAGAAATACATTGCGGAAACTAGCAGACCAAAAAATAGACTCGGATTCGGAGCAGAACAAACGTGCCGTTCAAAAAGAATTCAAATCCACTTAACACACCACCCGTGTAACTGTGGAAGGTAAGGGATAGGCACTTCCCACAAAGAAAAATTTGTTGCCTGCCAATAGTACTAAACATTGATTCCGCCGTGAGAAAATCACACCCTGTACATATCCATCGGACCCACAAAACGGGCGAGAGGACGCACCAAACAGTTATGACAAAACGCATCCATCAGACCCACAAAACTGCATCCGCATTCTCAACCGTTGATCCTAGCTGTTGGATCCAACAGCCATGGATCATATCGCTCTCCCCAACCTGTCTGAATATTAGTGTGCAATCGACAACGGTATTTAATACCAACCCTTGCCAACATGTCACCTGCTCTATGGGATCATTGCCAAAGCACGAAAACCAAATGCCACTTATGGGACGTGCGATCACCAGACATCTGGCCCAAGTGTGGTTTTCGGAAAAGAAGGTGGGAAGAGGGGAAATAACCGTAGCCGGCAAACTGTTTCCCATTTTCCGTTTGTTCTATACACTGTGCCTATCCCTGAGACTGAGCTTCTTTGAGAAGTGACCCCTTAGAATGTCCTCCAAGAACCTGAGACTTCCCTTCACCTGATTCTGGTAGGGTGTGAGACAAATCCCTGCTTGTCTTTCTATTAATTGCATTTCAAAAGGATGAGAAGCAACTTTCTAGACAAATTAATTTATGCCTGTTATCTGAGTCCGATAACCAAACATTTCCTTGTCTTCTGTAGCTTGATCCTCGCATAGAACCTTTAAATGGTTTTGAGGAATTTCCCGCCACTTGTATGCTATCCCGCTTTCAGCATTGTTTACCCCTTAGTTGGCAAGAAGGTCTACTAGTTTATTGGTCGAACGTTGAACATGGTTGAAACTCACCGTTCGCAGTTCTTGGAGGTGAACCTGGATTCTTTGGTAAACCAGGAGTAGTTTCCAGTGATTAGAAACTTTCTCTGGCCGAGTACCACAATTAATTCTTTTCACAGAGTTAATAGTAATCTCCGAGTCCGCTTCAACTATGACATTAGAGCAACGATGCTGGATCAAAAAATCCAGGCATTGTTCCAAAGCCATTAATTCTGCCATATTATTAGTGGCTCTGCCAAGATGATAATGGAAGATAAGTATGATTTTGCACTCTTCATCTCTTAAAACTCCTCCAAAACCAGTTGTTCCCGGGTTGCCTTTTGAAGCCCCATCAATGTTGTATTTCAGATAACCTTTCGGTGGAGGTTGCTAGAACTCCATCCCTATATCTGTAGCCGTGTCCTTTCTGCTTAGACCTTGAGGAATAATCCCTTTCATTCCCAATTGTCTGAGAATTTTCAGCTCAGACACCGATGGAGGCTTTTTGGGGAGATTTTGAATCGTGGTACTAACAGTTTCCCGAAGCTGTTTCAGGATAAGATTAAAAAGACCCTGTGGGGTGGACTTTTCACTTTTGAAAATCCTTTTATTCCTTTCCTTCCAAATAAGATTATGTAGCTTGGCGTGAAGGTCCAGGCCAGATTAATGAACTCATTCTCTGAAAAGTTAACTCTCCAATTGTTCAAGGTATTAGTGATACTACTACTATCCCTGTTTGATCGTTGGAAAATGGAAGAGAAGGAATCCCATAACCAGGTTGTGTAAGAGCAGCTGTTGAGAATGTGCTCCATGTTTTCCTCCTTCTCCTCACAAAACTGGCATCTGGAGGGCCCCATGACTCCCCTTTTCCTTATGTTGTCCCAAGTCTTGTCTAGAGCCCTGTAATCTAGACCAAGAAGAATGCTTTTGGCTTCCTTAAGATCAAAGTTACCTTTATTGTTATTGCCCCATCTCAATTGATCCTGCCCCTCTGTAGCTAAAATAATTCTTTGTTTAAGTAAGTTTCCAAGAGCTTCTACCTTAATTTTCATGGGACTGTCATCTCCGTAGTCAAGTTTACTCCAACTTCTCCATTTACCTGAGGTCTAAGCCTGATCCCAGAAATCCTTGACTTTATTTAACCCTTGATTGTCTGTTTCCTGCTTGAGACTTACAAAGTCCTCTGTTAACAGTATTGGTTCTTGCTGCCACTTATCTTCCGAAAATAGTGCAAGATCTCCGGCTCTGATTTCCCAGAAGCTATTATTTTGAACTAGGTTTCTGTTGTCCTAGGCTCTATTCCAGATGTGAGACCCTTTCACATTACTGATGAGCCCCAAAAATGGACAATTATATGGGCTCATTCAGCCTCATAATTCGACTTAATCCACCATTTTCATTAGTTTATTACATGTTTTTTATTATATTTATGCTAATAGAGTGAATTGGATTAGTCATTATGCCAACAAGTCTAATGGGTTCTTTGTGCAGCTTTTTGGTCAATTTTGAGACAAAATCAAAGGTTTTAATGAGCACTTGGCAGCCAAAGTCTTGGAAGAACAAGGGAGAGGATTTATAGGAAGGTTTCCCCTTCATTTATGGGCCCTTACCTCGAATTCTCCATCATCATCTCGAAGTTCAAGGGCCACCAAATCGATTATCACAAGGGCAACCGAGCAAGGGCTAGTAAAGGTGCTGTTAACTACAAGTTTTGGCAGTCGAGTTCCTAAAGTTTAGGAGGGCTGTTGGGGTCCTCAATTTGTATAAATAAGAAGGCTTAGGGCCTCATTTGAGTTAGTCACTTTGTAGGCAGAACTTAGCTAGTTGGTAGTTCGATTTTAGTCATTTTTTAGGCAGTAGGTTAACTCTGCATTTCAACACATTTTCAAGATTTCCTTGTGGACAATTTTTGGAATGTAACTATTCTTTTGATCAATAAAGATGAATCCAACTTTGCACCAGCTCTAATCTCTCTTAGGAGGTTGTAGCTCTTGGGGTTGGGCCCAACCCAAGTGCCCAGTACCTCCTTTGTTTACTTTCATGTGTCTTTGCTGCATTCTTAGAATAAAATCTGTTATTTAGATTTAAATCTTGTTTTGTTGTTTAGGTTGCTTTTGATGATTAAAAAGGTTTTTCATGTTCAGATTGATTTGATAGGATAATAACAGAGAAGATATTCAGAAAAAGGCTATCAAGCACCTCTGATCTCACCTCTCCCTCACTGGGACCATGAGCTGGGACCAAGGTGACCTTGCTGCCACCAAAAACACTATCTTTGCTTCATCATGCAATTATTAGTGTTAGATTCTCATTGGTAGAAGTTGATACCAGTTGTGGTTACATGCTTAGGTTCATGATTGCTTAGTTTGCATATCTATTTCACATGATTTCGTTGCAAATAAACTTTTGTTCATTTTCTTTGCTGATATTTAGATCAGATTAGGTTAAAGTAGCTAGGTCCTTGATTTTCCAAGTATTTGTTTGTTCATTTTGAGAAATAACTTGCAGAGCACATGTATTACCTCTCTATCTACCTTTCCTCCATCAGATAATCTGCTCCAACCCTTAAAAAAGCCATTGTTTAGGGCTGCATCAACCAGTTTCATCTCCTTTGTGAAAGTCTGGAACGCTAAGGAGTCTTTGTTGAGCGCTCTGGTACCTCCCTTTTTTTCCGAGAGCGATTTTATCATATTAAAGTCCCTTCCCATGATCCAAGTAATCCCAACCTGTTTATGCCTGAGATCAATAAGGGAGTCTAATAATTTAAGTTTATCATCAATTCTTTGAGGACCATACACATTTGTGACCAGGAAGGTTTTTGGCTCCCCCACTGGTTGAATGACCACTGATAAATAGTTTCTAGATGCTTTTGCATCTGTTATACTGATTTTCTTTGGATTCCATAGAGTTAGAATGCCCCCAGCTGTGTTTTCAGCTTTAACCTCTAGGAAATCAAATCTATTAAGCCATTTGCTGTGGATTTGTTTTATTTTCTAGATGGAACATTTAGTTTCTTGGATGAAGATAACATCTGGCATTTCCAGTTTCATTCTATGACTGAGCATTCTTTGTTTTCTTTTACTACCTAGACCTCTAATATTCCATGATGTGAGCTTCATATTTAAAGATTTGTAAATGAATAACTAGTTAGGTCTTTCATCTTACCTGAGTCTATCATTAACTTTCCACACTCCATCAAGAGGTCCTTCTGCTTTTTCCTACCTCTCTTTTTTCCTGCATTTCTTGTTGCTAACCCTGGAGTAGTTTTCATTACCTTAACTCCTCTGTGTTCCTGCTTTTCAATGATTTTTTCATTCACTAAATCTTTATCCTGAGTTTTCCATAAGAATAGCTGCTGAATTTTGTTGCAGTCTTCTTGGGGTAGTGAATCTATCCCTCCCATGGACCCCTGCCTCAAGAACCCTTCCAGATCTAGATGCTCCTTATCTAGAATTTCCTGAAGCTCATGATCTTCTAGATCTGTTTCACTTTGGGTCATTTCCTCATCCATCTCTAGTTCCATTTCATTCAGTATGTTTTCTTTCTTATTTTTTGTCTCTTGTGATGGGTTGCAGTCTTCTTTCATTTCTGTTTCCATTCCCTTAGGGCATCCTCGATAGATTGGTCTTCATTTGCCATTTCTGCATTTTCCTCCAGTACATGATACCTATTTTTGCTAACCTTTTGCCCCTCATTACGTGGTTTCCTTGATCCTTTTTTTCCTCCTTTTTCTCTGCTTATAACTTTTTGGAAGCTATTTGGATCCTTCATTTCCTTAGTTTTGCCTTTGTTTTCTGCTTGAATAAGAGGGAAATCTTTGAACAAGTGTCCATGTTCATGGCATTTATGACATCTGAAAGGGATATGCTCGTAGTCTACTGTTTGAACCCATTCCTCATAAAAAACTTCCAGGATGATTTCATCCAAAAGAGCTCCTAATAGATCCATTTCCACACAGATCCTTGCATAGGAAGTATATTTGCCTCTTCTTGTGGCTTCTGAAGCTTTGACAAAATATCTTAGTTTGTTACCTATGGCAGCAAGCGATTCAGTTTGCCAATAATCAAGAGGAAGAGAATAAAGTCTTACCCAGACCGGTACCGAAGTGAAAGTCTCCCACTCTGGCACAAAGTTCATCTTCCAAGGCCGCATATAGAGGCCAGCTGCTGCATAAAAGTAGGGTCCTCCTTTGAATATTCTGTCTTTGTCTTCGATGTTTGTGAACACCACCGTAAAAAATCCCTTGGACCCTAGATGTAGATCTATACTTCCTTTTGGTTTCCAGTGATAATTGATCCATAACTGTAAAGCCTTTTCTGTGGGCCATATTCCCATAAAATTTCAGATTATAGCGTAGGTCCCCATATGTTCTCTGTGCGCCTGAAGTGCAGGATCGTTTAACACCACTCTAGGAGTAACCTCCATTTTGGGTCTGCACGGTCCATTTTTTTTATTATTCTTAGTACCCTGACTTTTGTTTTCTTCTTCTTTGTCTTTAGTGCTGACATTTTCCTTGGGTTTTATCCCCTTTGTTTCCTTTTCATTATTACTCTGTTCCTCTTCCTCCAAATCTTTGACTTTGCCCAGAGGGGACTTACCTTTATTAGCAACAATAGTTTTGTAGGAGGGAGGGGAGCTCCCTCCCCTGCATTTCTCCATTAATCACAGGCCCTAAATCTCTTCAAACTCTGGCGACGTGTTTTTCCCTGCTTGCAACTCCTTCGCCATTCGCGCCCGCCCATAATAGTGGGTATTGTTGTGTGTGGAGCATGATTGTTCAGAGGTCTTTGTTTCAACTGGATGTATACCCCAGGAAGTTTGTACACCCCTCCACCCGGGGGGGTGCAGGGGGGACTTGTCCCCCCCGCGAGGGTTTGGGGGCCAGCGGTCCCCTAGCGGGGTTTGGGGGCAGCGCCCCCGAAGCCAAAAATAGATGTAAAATTGCCTTGTAAAAGTATAGTAATTTCTAGTCAATCTGGGCCGTTCATTAGGTGGATGATCTGACGGTAGAACTTATGTTTAGTTTAGGGTTTTTTGCTCTAGAAGGCAACCCCTCTCTTTTTATGAGGGCATTGTATTTGAGGCTGTGACATAGATGTGTATTCTCTGAGCGATAAATAGAGAGGTGAGACTGTGAGAGAAAACAGTGGATATTACAGCGGATTTGTTGTAGGTTGTGTCTCTTCATTTTGCTGGATAATAGAAAGGAAGGACTGGCTATTCGGGGTGGACGTAGCCCAAACTGGGTGAACCATGTATATCTGTGTCTCTCTTGTTTTATGTGTTTTCTGTGTTTATATTTCTGCAATATTTTATATGTTCCATTGCTCCGTAATATATAATTTTCTAACAACTGGTATCAGAGCCGAAGGTCTATTTGGCTAATAAACTCGCAGGAAAGAAGGGTTCCTCGTTCGAGTGGGAGTAATGGCGGAAGATGGTAAGTTTAGGGTCGAGAAATTTAACGGCGAAAACTTCTCGTTGTGGAAGATGCAGATGGAAGATTATCTATATCAGAAAGATTTGTACCTACCATTGGGAAGAAAAACAAATATGTCGACAGGTATGACAGATGAAGAATGGAACCTTTTTGATAGAAAGGCACTCAGAACAATACGGTTGTGCCTTGCGGCATCGGTCGCCTTCAACATTTTGAAGGAAACAACGATATAGGGTTTGATTAAGGCGTTGGAGAAACTATATGAAAAACCCTCGGCCTCAAACAAGGTATTTCTCATGAAACGATTATTTAATATGAAGATGTCGGAAGGTGGATCTGTTGCAGACCATTTAAATGATTTTAATACTGTTACAAGTCAATTATGTTCTGTAGGGGTAAACTTTGATGATGAAGTTAGAGCTCTGTTATTCTTGTGCTCATTACCAGAAAGTTGGAATGGTTTAGTAATGGCCATTAGTAACTCTGTTTTTGGATCTAGTACTTTAAAGTTTGATGATGTTGTCGGTGCTATCCTTAGCGAGGAAATGCAACGGAAAAGCTCCGGTGAGACATCAGGTAATGCTTTGAGTGCAGAGTCTAGGGGAAGAAAAATGGAAAGAGGAAAGAGCTCAGGATATCGTAGTAAATCAAGGAAAGGTAGATCCAAGTCCAGATCGGGGATAGTGTGCTAGAAATGCGGAAAGAAAGGACACCTAAAGAAAGACTGTAGATCTCGGAAGGGAAAAGAAGGAGATGCACAGAAAGAAAACAATCATGAAGCAAATGTGACAGGTGAGGTGTTACAAGATGCTTTGATTCTTTCTTTCGAAAATATTATTGATTCCTAGGTGGCAGATTCAGGGGCCTCATTCCATGCCACACCTGATAAGAAATACTTTCATGACTATGTTCAAGGAGATTTTGGACAAGTTCATTTGGGTGATGAGAAACCCTGTAAAATTGTTGGAATGGGTAAGGTTCTTTTAAAACAGCATAATGGAAACCAATGGCTACTAAAGGAGGTAAGGCATGTTCCAGATCTAAAGAAAAATATGATTTCAACAAGGCAGTTAGGTGGTGAAGGTTGTGTGACAACTTTCACAGATAAAGCTTGGAAGGTCACCAAAGGAGCCCTGGTAATAGCAAAAGGCGAAAAGGTTGGTACATTGTATTTATGCAATGGTATTTTTAACTCTGTTAATGCTTTAACTTCTAAAGGAGCAAATGCATCATTATGGCATCATAGGCTCAGACACATGAGTGAAAAGGGGATGAAGATTCTTCACTCAAGGAATTTGTTGCCGGGTTTGAAGAATGTTGATTTGGACTTCTGTGAGAATTGCATTTATGGAAAATAGAAGAGAGTCAGATTTCTCAGAGTTGGGAAAGAAAAGAAGAGCAAAAAATTAGAAATTGTGCATACAAATGTATGGGGACCTGCTCAAGTATCATCTCTCGGTGGCTCTCTGATCCGGATTTAAACAGGAACGCACTATATTACAGAGATAACTATAAATACAGAGATGCGATAACCATATACACAAAGATGCAGCGGAAATAATACTTCATTTCATTACTGTAAAATACTGAAATATGTTTACAAACAGAAATGGAAAGAAACCAGCTAGGGCGATGGTAGCTTATCTCTGAGAAGAGATGTGCGACTACATGCCTCTGAACTGTTCCGAACCGAATTACAATGAGGCTCGAAGGCCTATTTATTGTTGAGAAACAATGGAAAACCCTTCACATCCCGAAACCTAACCCTAGAAGATGAAACGCCAAATTGTGGGCCCCGTTTGGGTAAATTGGTACATCAATTTCCTGGGGTCGTAACTTTGGCATACGATCTCCGTTTGACGCGTACAATAGCTCGTTAGAAAGATCTATCCGAGCACTACCACTTTGGGAAGGGCAACATCGGTCCATGGACCCATGTTGCCCCCAGATTTCCCAAAAAAACGCCGTTTAGGGCCTCAAAACGGCTCCAGAAGTTCAGGACCCGAAAAACTGCTAAAAATAGTAAGTTGTGCTGTAATTTAGGAAACTGAAAAGACTGAAAGAGACAGTTGTGGGGGTCCAAATGGGTTGGTGGGTGGCCACCAACATCCACCTGGATCATTCCTCCCCCCTTAGGAAGCAATGGTCCCCATTGCGTTGAGTTCCTCCATCTGCTGAACTTGTCCTGCAATCTCTGATGTGTCCAGTGATGGTGGGAAGCATGGTCGATGATGGTCCACATTGAATACTCGGTGCAAGCGAAGGAATGGAGGAATGCTGTGCTTCAAAGCATTGTTCCCCATAGCCTTGGTACTGGTGTAAGGACCATGTCGGCGTGGTCGGAGCTTCTGATGGGCTCTTGTAAGGCGTTCTTTCTGCAAATGTAACCAAACTTTGTTGCCCACCTGAAACTTATGTGGTACCCCTGTGGGTGAGGAGAAGTTGTTCCTGTGTTCTGTCATGACCGTATCCCTTTGCTGCTGCTGCTGCGTGGAGGAACCCTTTGCAGGGGTCATGGATGTAGCAACGATCTTCCCCTTACTTTGGGAGTGAACCAGACAAATGAATTTCCTGGTCTGTGATATGAGCTTGCTGCCTTTCTTAGCAGTGATCAAAGATGTGGCGGTAGGTGGGGCTACCTCCGGTATCCTGTATAATGAATCATTCAAAGAAATAATGACAGCACGAGGCCTGGACTCATACACAGCATGTCGCCTCCACAAGTATGGCTGGCCTAATAATACATCACAAACATCCAGAGGTGTAACATCACACAATACCTCGTCTGTGAAGGGTTTGATGCTGTAGGGAAGGCGGCACTGCTGGCGAACTTTCAGATCTCGTCCTTCATGAAGCCACCCGATACTGTACGGCTGTGGGTGTGGTGTAGTCGGTAGGCCCAACCGCTTCACGACCTCTGCTGAAACAAGGTTCTTTTGGCTACCACTGTCGACAATGAATCGCAGCGGTGAACCCTTCACCCACATCTGTGAGTGGAAAAGACGCTCCCCCTCCTCTGGATCTTCGGGCTCATTTTTCTTGATCTTGGCGGTGGCAACAGTGGCACTGGGATCCGCATCAATGATCTGCTTCCCTTTTCCATTACCCTTGTCGGGTTCTGGCTCAGGGTCGGAACATGCATCTGATTCGGAAGCCTTCAACTCAGCCACCAGCGACTGCTTGGTCCGACACTCACTTGTGTTATGAGTGGGACTTTTGTGGAACTCACACCACTTTCCTGTGTCCTTCTTCGGCTTCGTGTTGTTGTTCTTTTCTTGTGGCTTCGACGGGTTATCTTGGGTCACCCCACCTTGGCTTTGTCCTTTGGGCTTCGGATTTGCAGATCCAAAGTCTCGCTTCTTCTGTTTGAACTTTTGCTCGATTTTGACAGCGTATCGGTATGCTGTGCCAAGTGAGGAGATGTTCAAGAACACCATCTCTTCCTGGATGTATCTATGCAGGCAGCCATGGTATTTGAGTACCAGATGCAGCTCAAAATCTTTGATACCCAACTGTGTGCGAAGGGTATGAAAAATGTTTGTGAACTCTGGCACATCTTGGTCTCGTCCCTGCCGCAGTGTGGTCCATTTGATGTATTTGTCCTCATAGGTTCCGACAGGGTAATACTGCTCCTTGATGGCATCCCAGAAGTCATTCCAAGTGGGTGCGGCTGAAAATAGTGAGCCTATACTTTCATCCTTCTGCTCGCAGTAGGTTTCCCACCAGTCCTTGACGTGGGGGGCTGCTTTGAGAAGAGCAAAAACAATCTTTTCCCGATTTGAAAATTCATGAACAGAAAAATACCCATCTAGCAGATTTAACCATTTATCTATGGCATCTGCGTCTATTTGACCCTCGAATATGGGGATTTCAAAATTAACTTGTACCTTGAAGGGTGTGGCATTTCCAGAGTCGCTGTTGGAAGCCGATGCATCGCCTCTGGGTAGCCGTTGAAGAATTTGTGCAAAGCTATCCATCATCGCGTTCCTTTGCCGCTCGAGTGCTTCTTCGAGCAAGATTTTGATAGGATCTCCTGCCCCCTCGTCTTTCTTCTCATCCGCCATGGGAGGCCGTCGGGATTTGCGAGGCTGGTCTTGCAAAGGTTCGACCAGTTCAAGCCCTAACTCCTTATATCCCGACCTCGTTGGAGACATGCAAAGAAAAACAAAGAAAAAGCAGACCGCTCTGATACCACTGATCCGGATTTAAACAGGAACGCACTATATTACAGAGATAACCATAAATACAGAGATGCGATAACCATATACACAAAGATGCAGCGGAAATAATACTTCATTTCATTACTGTAAAATACTGAAATATGTTTACAAACAGAAATGGAAAGAAACCAGCTAGGGCGATGGTAGCTTATCTCTGAGAAGAGATGTGCGACTACATGCCTCTGAACTGTTCCGAACTGAATTACAATGAGGCTCGAAGGCCTATTTATTGTTGAGAAACAATGGAAAACCCTTCACATCCCGAAACCTAACCCTAGAAGATGAAACGCCAAATTGTGGGCCCCGTTTGGGTAAATTGGTACATCAATTTCCCGGGGTCGTAACTTTGGCATACGATCTCCGTTTGACGCGTACAATAGCTCGTTAGAAAGATCTATCCGAGCACTACCACTTTGGGAAGGGCAACATCGGTCCATGGACCCATGTTGCCCCCAGATTTCCCAAAAAACGCCGTTTAGGGCCTCAAAACGGCTCCAGAAGTTCAGGACCTGAAAAACTGCTAAAAATAGTAAGTTGTGCTGTAATTTAGGAAACTGAAAAGACTGAAAGAGACAGTTGTGGGGGTCCAAATGGGTTGGTGGGTGGCCACCAACATCCACCTGGATCACTCTCGTTATTATGTTACTTTTATTGATGATGGAACTAGAAAAACTTGGATTTATTGTATTAAGAATAAATCTGATGTATTTGATACTTTCAAGAAATGGAAAGCTTTTGTTGAGATTGAGACAGGAAAGAAATTGAAATGTCTTAGATCAAACAATGGAGGTGAATATTGCAGCAAAGAGTTTGATAGGTACTATTCAGAGCATGGAATTTGCAGAGAGAAGACAGTTCCAAGAACACCACAAGAAAATGGTGTGTCAGAAAGGATGAACAGAACAATCCTGGAGCGTGCAAGGTGCATGAGATTGCATGTAGGATAGCCTTTACATTTTTGGGCAGATGTTGTAAATACTATTGTTTATCTAATAAACAGAGGGCCTTCAAGTTCCTTGGATGGTGGTGTTCCAGAGGAAGCATGGACAGGTAAAAAGGTAAACTACTCTTTTTTAAAGCCTTTTGGTTGTGAGGCCTTTGTCCATATTGATAAAGAAAATAGAACAAAGCTTGAGGCAAAGTCAAAGAAATGTACTTTTATTGGATATGGTGTTTATGATTTTGGTTATCGCATATATGATTACGAAATCACAAAATCATTAGGAGCGGAGATGTAATATTCAATGAAAAGGTCTTGTATAAGAATCAATTATAGGAAAAGAAGCAAGAAAAAGAAAACAAGGAATATGCAGTTCTTGACGAAATCAATGAAAAAGTAAAGGTGCCTGAAAATAATAATAATCAACAACAACAACAACAACAACCACCAGAACAGCAACAGGCACCCCAAACACCTGAAAGTGGTGTTATAATATCTACCAGGATAAGTAGACCCATTGAACGATACTCTCCTTCATTATATTATTTATTGTTGTCTGATTCTAGTGAACCCGAATGTTATGAAGAAGCAATGCAGGTTGAAAGCAGGAGGAAGTGGGAGGTAGCCATGGAAGAAGAGATGGACTCCTTAATGCATAACCAAACTTGGGACCTGCAAGAAAAACTACATTGAAGAATAAATGGGTTTACAGGCTGAAGGAAGAAGATGGAGGAAAACAGAGGTACAAAGCTAGACTTGTGGTGAAGGGGTTTGCACAGAAGAAAGGTATTGATTTTGATGAAATATTTTCTCATGTTGTTAAAATGACTTCAATCAAAACTATTTTAAGTCTAGTAGCAGCTGAAGATTTGCATCTTGAGCAGTTAGATGTAAAGATAGCCTTTCTCCATGGGGATTTGGAGGAAGAGATATCTATGCAGCAGCCACAAGGATATGAGGTGAAAGGGAAGGAGAAACTAGTGTGCAGGTTGAAGAAGAGCTTGTATGGCTTAAAACAGGCTCCAAGGCAGTGGTATCTAAAATTTGACAAGTTTATGTCTGAACAAGGTTATACTAGATGTCACTCTGATCATTGTGTTTATCTAAAAAAGCAAAATGATGGCAGCTATATTATATTGTTATTGTATGTAGATGAAATACTTGTTGCAAGGTCTAACATGCAGGAAATAAATGTGCTCAAAATAAAATTGGCAAATTCATTTGCAATGAAGGATTTGGGAGCTACAAAACAAATCCTTGGTATGAGAATCACTAGAGACAGGAAAAATCACAAATTAACATTGTCTCAGAATGAGTACATATAAAAGGTGTTGAAAAGATTTAGTATGCACAATGCAAACCCAGTTAGTACCTAGCCATTTCAAACTTAGTAAGTAAATGTACCCAAAGACCCACGAAGACATGGATTATATGTCTAAAGTTCCATATGCATCAGCAGTTGGAAGCTTAGTGTATGCAATGGTCTACACAAGGCCTGATATTGCACATGTAGTGGGAGTTGTAAGCAGGTACATGAACAATCCAGGAAAGGAACATTGGATGGCAGTGAAATGGATTCTCAGATATTTGAAAGGTACCACAAATCAAACATTATGCTTTGGTGGTTCAAACATTTCTCTACAGGGATAAGTTGATGCAGATATGGTAGGTGACAGAGATAACAGGAGGAGCACTACATGATATGTATTTACTGTTGGTAGAACAGTTGTTAGTTGGGTTTCAAAAATCTAAAGTGTTGTTGCACTTTCAACAACAGAAGCAGAGTATGTTGTTGCTACAGAGGCTAGTAAATAAATGATTTGGTTACAAAGGTTTATGGGTGAATTGGGTAAGGAGCATGATATGGGCACGTTATACAGTGATAGCCAAAGTGCCATTGATATGGGCACGTTATACAACTCAAGTACCATTTCATACGATCAATGTTGGAAGATGGAGAGTTGAAGCTGGAAAATATACACACTAGCCAGAATCCTGCAGACATGCTAACAAAAGTTGTAACCAGGGAGAAACTGAGAACATGCTCAGTTTGAATTGGTCTTCAAGGATGATAATGAAGATGAGAAACAACCAGGTCCAAAGAGGAGTCATTATCCAGCAAATGACGTAGCGGTGGAGTTGCTACAATCATTCTCCAAGTGGGAGATTGTTGTGTGTGGAGCATGATTGTTCATAGGTCTTTGTTTCAGCCGGATGTATACCCTAGGAAGTTTGTACACCCCTCCACGCGGGGGGTGGGGGGGGTGCGGGGGGGGACTAGTAATTTCTAGTTAATCTGGGTTGTTCATTAGGCGAATGATATGACGGTAGAACTTATGTTTAGTTTAGGGTTTTTTGCCCTAGAAGGAAACCCCTCTCTTTGTATGAGGGCATTGTAGTTGAGGTTGTGACATAGATGTGTATTCTCTGAGGGAGAAATAGAGAGGTGAGACTGTGAGAGAAAATAGAGGATATTGCAGCGGATTTGTTGTAGGTTGTGTCTCTTCATTTTGTTGGATAATAGAAAGGAAGGACTGGCTGTTCAGGGTAGACATAGCCCAAACTGGGTGAACCACGTATATTTGTGTCTCTCTTGTTTTACGCGTTTTCTGTGTTTATATTTATGCAATATTTTATGTGTTCCATTGCTCCATAATATATAATTTTCTAATAGGTATCTGATCCGATTTCGGGAACATGTCAGTATATCATATTAATATCATATTTAACATATAAACAACATTAAATCACAACATAATATTCAACACATAGGAGCAACACATGTAGACACTAGATATAAGTGGAAATCCATAAAGGAAGAATACCATAATTTTTTTTTTTGCAATGTGAATGCAAGCACCAACTACTTCTTTACATCACTTTTTTAGGAATCCACCTAAAGTATGTTTCAACCCCTCTTCTATTTTGTAAACTAAAACTTGTTGGAAGCACCCACTCCTATTTCTTACAATAATTTTGTAGTCTCCTACCTATAGGAGGCTTCAACCTCCTATTTTGAACGCTACAACTTATTGGAAGAACCCACTCACATTTCTTATAGGATCCAACATGTCCTTCTTAAGGCTACTACCTAAAAGGAGACACCAATTCTCTGCCCCATTTAAAACTATTATTCTCCTTTACTCCTCTTCCTATTCTTCTCTTTGCTAGGTAATTCATGAACTAGGTATCACTGATTTCAAAATACTCCACACTCTTTTGGAATTCCAATATTTATCTTTATATAACTTATTATCTCTTTGTATTCCAACATAGTGATTTGAAACTGAAAAGGTGGTCCACCCATTCGTTTCAAATTCTTATCAGAGTTGGATGTATATTTTCATTAAAAAATGCTTAGCAAGAATATAAATAGTCTTCCAAATTCTTGTTTGTATTGAAAATGCTTGGCAAGAAAATGAATAGTCTTCAGCCTTTAAATAGTTTTCATTCTTTGAATAGTCTTCAACTTTGTATTACATTGAGGATTTTCATATTATGCAAATCATCACCTCCTATTCGAATAAAATTATGTTAGTGTAATTTCGAAACTTCTCCTTTAATGTAAATATTGTGAATCAGTTCTTGTTTTTTCTTAAAAGGTAACAATGCTATCTAATATCTCACTGGTAAATTTGTTTGAAACACTCAATATCTTCACTCATGGCCTATTCTCTTAATATTATCAACTTTTCCTTCAAAATATAATCGTTTGACTATCTAGTTATCATAGACTCCATTACTTTTTCATGTTGTTCCTTAGGACTCATTCACAAGACATGGTTTCAAGGAGGAGGAGCTCAAATGAATGACTCATATAGAATGTTGATTATGAGCTATTGGACAATTTTAGAGTGGATGGATCATTTCTACTTGTAAATTTGAAATATCTTCACATGTGAACAATCAAGATGTTTTCAACATCTCCTATTTCAAGTTACATGAATGAGGACAATGGATTGGTAATGACAATGATGTATCATCATAGAGTTCATGATAAACTAATTCACCATTGAAGCTTGAAATGACAATTTCTCCACCAACTTAAGGACAAATTTTTCATGTACTATCAACAAAAAACCAAAGCTAGAGTTTTGACTTTGATTTATACTACTAAACTCAATAATCAATATGTATAAAAATTTATTGATGCTCATGTCCCATGATAGACATATGGAATTGGAACCCTTATCTCATATAAGCACAAAATTGCCTCATATCTTAATCCTAATATATAAAGGTAATTTTTTCTCTCGAAGAAAAATGGTGCACTATGTTTTTATGGAGATTTTGAATCACTCACATCTCTATTCCTATATGATTGAAATCTAATTATCCATCTTAAAATATTGGCAAAACACTAAGCAAATATTTTGTGATATTCACACCAGTTATGGAAAATCGAAGAAGAAGCCAAAATAGATGTTACAATCTTATATAAAAACTAGATTCTTTTCAGGTCTCTTACCCTACAACAACTTCCACCAGAATAGCTTCCATTAGAATTCTAGCAACTCCTTCACAAATATCACAACCACCAAGGCTTGCCAAAGACGCACTCAGACCACTTTCCTACACACGGGGGAGTAGCTTGAACAAACTTACTATAACAATGGTATCATATTATAATCTACTAATCTCAACCTTGGTATAGAGACCAAATACATGTTCTAGTTCTAGTTATTTAAGGTGGATAAAAGGAAATTCTCCAATGTATATTTGGTTGTAATATAGAAATTATATGCAATAATCTAGCCCAGTCATATCCCTGAAATTTTTGGTGTTTCAATATGAAAAAGTGATTCAACATGCTCAATAAGAAGCATCAAGTACTGGTATTTCTATATAGTTGCTACAAGATATTATCGATGTTTCCTCTCAAACAAGTCAAGTGTTATCGCCTGGGCTTCAAGTAATTTGATTTCATATTCAAGAAATTATTAGTCAATCGTCATTAGAGCCTATGGATTTAAAGCAACCTATTTAGTATCAGATATCCTCAAAAGGTAAACAACTTGATATTTGAAACTATCAATTCGAATTTGTAACTCCTTTATAGCGAGGGTTTGAGCCTTTGTTCTCATTGTCTCCCTAAGAACGATGAATTAGTTTGACCATACTTTTGACTGGTGATTCACGCTACCTCATAATGACCTGGGTATGAACGAAGCAACACACATCCATCTCAGGTCTTTGATCTTCAAAATCCATGTGCTCGATCTGCACCATGATCTCTGGAAGTATGATAAACATTAAAAATATAAGAAAGAATTGAACTTGGGTAGCAGGAATTAAAATGTGTGAGCAGGAAACCTTTAGCTGACATAGGAACACTGAAAACACCTTTGACATCAATGCTAACTTTGTGAACACATTTGTGAGGATCTCTATTATATATTTGAAATTTTAGTGCATGAATTTCAATTTTTATCACTAACACCACTATTATTACAATCATAAATTGGTATATGCCACCAACTAAACTCCTCCACATAATAGACCTTCCTTACCTAGATTTACAAAAGGTGTATTATTTGAGCTTGGAAAAATTGTGTAGTGTTTTCCCTAATGTAGATGATAGGAGGTTTCTAAGTAGAATTTATTCTACTCATCTCTTTACTCCTCATAAAACCACTGCACATTAAATTAGATTCCAAGAAAACATTGTTGGAATGGTCATTGACATCCAAAATCATTATCAATCTAATAAGGTGTTTAAGCTTCATGACAACCTATACATATCCTCTATGAATATATCATGCATACCATCTTTGAAAGGATATATGATATGAGAACTGAGATGAAGAATTCAAGGACCTACTAAGAAGTGACCAATGAGGGGATTCTATGTTCCAGCTGGTATGACCTCATAAAGTTTTATGCATTATTAGAAAATAAAAATTTTGTTGATAACTTTATATCTCAAAATTATTGATGCGTAATATTTTTTTGAAAAGCGTTGACTAAGAAAACTAAGAAATTTTGGTATATGTAGTGACAACAATAGATGAACACATTTTTTTTGAAAAGAAAAAGGATTTTGATAGGAATATATGCAATTTATGTCTTTAATGCATCTAAAAATGTATACTCAAATGAGTTAACTTGTAAGGTGTTTGATTTAACAAATATTTTGCAAATAAATTATCTACATCACCTCATTTTTTAAAAATGTGTTTACTTTTCAAGCACATTTCCATCCTTTATATGATGAATCATGTTTACCTCATCGATTTACGCATTGTGATACAAGCTTCAACTTTTGAGTATCTCAAATGATATATGCATAACACTTCAATAGACTTTATCAAATAGACAATTTTAAAGAAAACGAGTTTTAATGCTAAGCTTTCATTCCCATTTCAAGTGACAATGGAATCATCCTTTGAATTAAAATTCACCTTGACTTCTTTATCTTAGGAATAATCATAATATTTGAAACATGTGTTTAAGAACATACTGAAGATTATTGCAATAATTCCTCCCATTACAAACATAGATGAATTATTCACTATTGATAGTTTGTTTCTAATGACACCCACACTTAAAACGATGATGAAGTTAGGGTGACTGGTAATTCAAAGGATGAGTCCACAGTCACCTGAAATACGAAAGAAAGTTGAGGAATAAACTAGTTTTCATTCAAATCATATGTTTTATTTAAATTTCTAACCAAATCATCCCTCATGTAAAACAGGAAATAGATGATAGAAGCATGATCAACATTATTCTTCTTGTCGCTTTCTTAGAAACCCCATGATTACTTAAGAAAGGATAAGTCACTCAATAAAAAGGAGGAATGAAAATGAGGACAAGGAGCGGAGTAAGAACCTCTCAATACATATCCCTAACCATGTTACCCATTAATAATTTTAGTTAGTTTATATCTTTTACCATTCCATGAAATTCATCATCATACATCTCATGGGGTAAAAGAAGGTTGCTTAAAGGATGTTTTCCTAAAAATTATGCTAAGTTGATAATGTTTCTCTATCAACTATAGGAAAGTATGAAGCTTTTTCAAAAGGGGAAAAATATAATTCAAGCCTCCATATTAGCCCTTGACTAGGTTAAGAGGGTTGACAAGATAACATTTTGACAAATATGACAACATATAATTATATTTGGTTTTGTATGGATAGTTCATCAAAAGATATCTAATAAAATAAACTAAAATATATTAAATGAAGGATATATTCAATATTTGTTAATTATGTGTTTCCTCTTTGTGCATGAAATAAATTTAAATGGTGAAAATAGAGAACAACCAATACAATCAAACATCAACCACAATGAAAAAAAGTATTTTCTTTAGAAAATCCTTACGAGAGAAAACCCAAATAGAATGTGAGGTTTCTCTACTCTCTGTATCTAGACTTGAAATAATACAAGTACAAAGGAGAAGACACTCTCTATGGAGTCACCTTAGGCCTATGGCCTAAATAGGATGTTACAACACACTAACTCCCTCCGTTATGCTCTCCCACTTCAAATCTTGGTTCCCCTGCTTTACTATGGATTGGAATACCATAAAATAACACGGAACCTATTTTCCTCCTATTGGCCTAATTATAACATAGCTCGATATTCAACTAGGGGCCAATTTTGATTCCTTCAACTCTCAACTAGAGTTACAAAATTGAACCTTTTTGAATCTTCTTAATGGTTGGAAAAGTGTTATTATTGATATCACCATTGAGTCATTGATGCAAAATATACTAGTTGATGAATTTTTTTGAGGGTTTGTTGATGATAATAGCCTATGTTTCAAGGAATTTGTTCTATAGGTAAAGTGCTCAGAAGAATATGAAAAGTGCATGGTTGGATAGTCCTCATAAATCCCTTTCCAACAGTATATGGCAATCTGCAAAAATACTTAAGGATCAAAAGATATCCTTGTCTAAAGATTGATAGTTTATAGGTGTCAAAAGTCAGGGTACCTAGTTAGCATGGTTCTGCATATACTATGCGCCAAAATTATGTACATGTCCTTATTATCTGTTAGTCATAATGGGGGGAAAGGGAGGGGGCACAATCAATGTAAACCATTGTATAAACACAACAGAGATTTGGAATTGGAGTGCTCCAAGGAAAATGCAAAGGAAATAGCCATAGACTAGAAAAATTGTGAAACCCCACTTTGTTATCAATTGAATGGGAAGGGAGGGCCTCACAATTAACCCTAATCATTAATCTATCCAAGTCCAACCAAATCAATGACCACGTTGACGGTGCTAGACCCACCAACATGTCAGGAGATCTCCCCAATAAGAAGTCCCAATTAGACCTCAAACCATTTGGTGTAGGAGTCCCAGCAGTGGGTTGTACGATATCACCTTGACCGCGGTTTCACACATAGGCAAGTAAGATGTCCCTATTGGTAGCAAGGGTGTCACAGCTATGGCGAGTCAAGGAAGGTGCATGAACAATTTTAAGACACGGCAAGTAGGGTGAATGCACCCCTTGGAAACCTGTGATAGCATGCGGCTTGGAAGGGAACACACAAGCGAAGATGCATCACAAAATAGAAAGAAAGTTAGCAAGAAATCCAAAGTGATGGTTAAACCAACAACACATTTCAGTAAGATTCATACATACTTATACAGAATAGTCCATACATGCATGCGTAAGAAAATAGATACATATATCATTTAGAGTAAACAAGATAGTTGGAATACAATACGACATATGCATGAAACGTGTTGGCTCTGTTATATTAAGAAGTGTAAATTCCAGTCATTAAATACATCCATGCCCAACCACTAGTTCTGATAGTGGAACGTTATAGCCACAACTGCCTGCTCCTCCAAAGAGATATACTAGCTCTGCACTGTCACACGGAATCAGTCAAGGGTGCAGACACAACTGACCTTCCTAGAAGTCTAAGACATTCTAATGACAAACAAAACAAACTGGAGCTATCCTTCTCTAAACATACATCATGATATGAGAAATCAAGTGTTTCGTTCTTACCTTTGTCCAAACGCTGTTGTAGAAGTCCAAGCTTTGTTGATCCGGATGAGCTCCTCCTTTTCTCCAAAACCTGCAATCACCAACAGTCAAACAATTAAATAGCACCTGATTATAACATAAAACAAAGCATATTCAACATATAGACCAAGGAGTACATGAAATAACCCATTAACAACAAGTTATTGAGAAGAATGGACCAATTTGCATTAAAGGTAATCAAAAGGAACCATTACAACCTGAGCCTTGGTGTTGTGCAAGCTCCTTCCAGGGTCCACAAGAGTCTTCCTCTACTTTGACAAAGCTCACCCACTTCCAAATAGAACAAGTAAAGATGGCAATCTCTCCTCACAAGCTTCTAAATGGGAGTCCTAATTCCTGCAGCATTTACCCTTAGAAATGTATAGCTTTCAACCTTCTTCCTTCTGGCTCAATGCCTCTTTTTATAGTGCTCAAGAGGAAGTTAATCAGGTCCACCATCAATGGGATAGTCCCCTCTTTGGATGGGATCACTCCCTTATTGATGGGATAAGTTCCTCTTTGATAGGAGTGCATGAACCATCTGG
Organism: Pinus tabuliformis; assembly: GCA_031772625.1. NCBI lineage: Eukaryota > Viridiplantae > Streptophyta > Pinopsida > Pinales > Pinaceae > Pinus > Pinus tabuliformis. The sequence continues at coordinate 357,138,361 of CM062820.1, read as the reverse complement.
AGGCGCTCAATACTCATCCAAGAATCTTCTAGAATGCTCTAGAAATGACCACAAGTAAGTTTTTGAAGATAAAACTTGCGCATTTTAACCTTTTCAGAGGGACGCACCTGCCCCTTTAGATACAGAGCGTCCTTGGACGCAGACCTTATGAACAAAAGGTGCGTACCCGCAGGCAAGGCTTGAGAGAACCTGCGTACCCAGAGATAAACATGTTTTATAAAGACTTTCTCTCTTTCTTGGAGTTTGATATGAATAGTAGAGGCATAAGACTTGCTCAAAAGGGTAGTATGACTGTTGATTGAGCCATACCGACTGTAAATAGCCATGGTGACATTTTTTAGTGTAACAGATTGCCCCCTAAAGTGCGAAGCTTGGAATAGATTAGGGTTTTGTATTATCTAGGAAGGGTGAAGTGCTTTATCATTTCGAGGATTATCTCATGGAGAACCTGGTTGGAACCTGCAATTTTCAACACAAAATACATGGATAAGATTATATCATCACTGAGGTAGGCATTCCCATACTCAGATAAAAACTTTAACTAATAGACTAACTACTCTGATACAGAAATGATCTTGTAGTACATCATAATCATAGACTTTTGTAGACACAGTATGGGCGCAGCCATCTGTTTATGATTAGTCTACTTAGATAATGAATACAAAACTCCTCGCAGCCTGGACGGTAAAGATTCGATCCAGGGTCTTCATTCCTACTTCTCGATTGGTACGATTCTAGCCATGCGAATAAATGAGTCGATGTCGAACATGGTAGAAACCACTTGATTACCAGTCGATGATGTGAACTGTTAACAAGCGTGAGAGAGACCACCAGTAATGTCAATGGTTCTCAAAGTACCCAGTACAATCCATGAGATGTGAATGAATGAGTTGATGTCGAACATTTCACGGAATCCTTCGATCGAAAGTCAATGATGTAAACTGACGTCAAAGGCGAGAAACCTGCCATTGATGCATGCAGACTTCAAGGCACTGACGATTTCTAAGTCATCTCTCTAGATAATGTGCTGATGTCGATAGAAAGTGACCCGTTGCAGGGAAGCCCACAACACGAAATCATTGTTCAAGTTGAAGAAATGTTGCTGTAAGGACTGACTCAGGGATGGTCAAATGGATGACAAGTATTTTGCAGATGAAAGTTTTGTTTGCAGACCTCTTGAACACATAACGACACAATAGATGGTTTGGTGCTAAATAACTCAAAGTTAATCCCCGGAACCCGGTTGAAGACTTTCAAAGTGGTTTGATCAACTGTGAGGTAAAGGATTTCCCAACCCAGGTGAATGAAAAAGTGTCGTGTTCAAGAGTGGTAAAAAAGTTTCTTCTGAGACAAAAGATAACAAATAGGCTCATTCTTCTCTCTTTTCCCCCACCATTTCTGGCAAATACCTCTTTATTTTTAACAAGCTTGAGGAGGATAACATATGCTTGATTATAAGCTCATCCTTCGGACGAGTCCAACCCAGTTTTGATTCGAACCCTAGGAAGGAGTGGTTCGTTCCTGTTTGTAATTGAACAGGTCCTTTACTGTGAAATGTTTAACGAGCCCAGTATAGGAGAAACTCGACGTTTTTCAATTTTAGAGAGTCTAAAAAACTTAAGGAAACTCCAAGTTGAACTTTTTCGTAAATTTGTGTCCCTCAAGCCCGTAAAAGTATAAAATAATACCTGGGGGAACCGCTTGATCTTGCGACCAAGGAGTACTTTCATAATTAGTGTCACTGACCTGAAAGGTAAAAAGCGATCAAGGACACGTCGTTTTATTTCCGTATCGAGTTTGAAACGACAAAAACACGGCAATCTTTTCCTGATTTTACGGTCAGAAAAGAGCTATAAGGGGACCGTATTTTAATTCCATTTTAACGAGTGTAAAAGAAACGCTCGGCAATCTTTTCATATTTTAGGAGTCAGAAAAGGGCTTAAAAGATGACTCTGATGTTTCACTTTTTCGTAAGTTTTAACGAGTTCGAAAAAAGGGATAAAAATGTACTCATGGTTTTCACTTTTTCGTAAGTTTTAATGAGTTCGAAAAAATGATAAAAATGTACTCATATGGCCGACTTTCAATTTAATTTACGAGTAGGAAAAGACGGAAAGAACTCGGCATTTTCATTTGTTTTACGAGAATGAAAAATAGCAAAATAATCTCGAGATTTTCATGAGTTTAACGAGTCTTGAAAATAACTGAAATTGACTCGAGATAGGTTTCATTTTTACAAAAGCTTGAAACAGATAAAAACTATGCTTGATGCCCCCTAAGCGTAACTGCTAGAGCGCATGCCCCCCAGCTTCATTTCATTCAACTAAGTACAAGCTGGATGGAATGAAGGCTCATGAACGAGATCGTTTGAAAGACTCGACCTAAAATTGTAAGAAAATGATGAAAAACACTGAAATAACTAACCTAAATGTACAACTTAACATTTACGAGAGCTAGTCAAACTCTCGATTCAAGTAGAGGAGGATTTGTTTCATTTTTTAACGAGCTTGACACAGGAAAAGAACTATGCTCGGATTCGGTTTCATGTTTACGCAAGCTTGAAACGAAAAACTATGCTTGTTATAAGTCCACATGCCCCCAGCATAATGACGCAAATCAAGGTACATGCCCCCCAAGCTTCATTGCATTCAATGAGGTGGATGGAATGAAGCTTTACTTTCGAAATCTTAGAAAGACTCGAGGGGGTTGCTTCATTTTTTAGTGAGGTTGACACAGGAAAAGAACTATCCTCAAAACCCTTGTTTCATTTTTTAAACAAGCTTGACACAAGATAAGGAACTATGCTCATAACTACTCTCTACAATATACCTACTTAACCTACCCTTGTTTCATTTTTTAACGAGCTTGACACAAGACAAGGAACTATGCTCAAAAAGTTCGCATGCCCCCAACATAATGATGCAAAGCGAGGTACATGCCCCCCAGGCTTCATTGCATTCAACCGGCTGGATGAAATGAAGGTTTACTTTCAATATTTAACTTGAAAAGGGAGTTGTTTCATTTTTTAAGGAGGTTGACACAAGAAAAGAACTATCCTCATACCTGATTCATTTTTTAACGAGGTTGACACAGTAAAAGGAACTATCCTCATACCTGATTCATTTTTTAACGAGGTTGACTCAGTAACAGGAACTGTCCTCAAAACCCTACTTGCTACTATCTACCTACATATTCTAAAATCTACCTGATTCATTTTTTAATGAGGTTGGATCAGTAAAAGAACTATCCTCATGACTCCTTGTTTCATTTTTTAACGAGCTTGACACAAGACAAGGAACTATGCTCGTGCTAACCTGTTTCATTTTTTAACGAGGTTGATACAGGAAAAGAACTTTCCTCACTACAGCCTGTTTCATTTTTTAACGAGGTTGATACAGGAAAAAACTATCCTCGTAACTATCCAATTTCATTTTTTAACGAGGTTGAGAGAGGAATAAACTATCCTCGTACACACTGATTCATTTTTTAACGAGGTTGACACAGTAAAAGGAACTTTCCTCAAAACCCACTGATCATGGCTTCCAACTGCAAGAAAGACATGTCAATGGACACACCTTGATCATGGCCTCCAAGAGGTCTTCATCAGAAGGAAGAATACTCTGGAAGGAACACATGTCAAGGGGCTCAAAAGGGATAAGAACATCGTGTTCAAGTAATCCCATATAATTTTCCATGTCAATTACCGGATCTAAATCAAAGGAAGATGAGCAAACAGTGAGAGGCTCACTTACATCGGTAACTGAAAACATGGGATCAGTTGCCACATAATTAACCCGTGGCATGGTAGATACCACTTTAGAATCAGGAACATTTAGGGGTGTCATATTATTGGTAGTTGAACTAGGGAACGAAAGTTGGTCTACAGTCACAATACTGCCATTGTGAGGGAAAGACATCACGCAAAAGAGTGTCGATACGACAGCTTTCATTGCATAAACATAGTCTCGCCCAAGGAGTAAATTGAAATCCAAGGGACCTCGAACTACCATAAGATCAATACAGACAGTTTTACCTTCCAAGGTAATGTAAAATATAGGAAGGATCCCTAAAGGTTCACTAATGGTTCTGTTAAAAGCTTTCAGATTTTGCGTAATAGGCGCAAGCTGAGGGGAACCCAAAGCTTTCCAAACAGTTGAGGATAAAATACTAACAAAAGCACCTTCATCTACCTGAGTACGATGTATGTCCCTACTACCAGCCTTAACAATGACTTGGAAAGGGATGGAGGAAGGAAGACGAGGTTCTGTCGGTCTATTCCAATCAAAGGAAAAGACCTCAGTGCTTGGAGGGGGTTCTATAGAAACAGGTGAAATGCCCCCCGGCGTAGAAGAATCTGATGTAACAAGAAGAACCTGAGCGGTATGAAGTTCACTCTCCAAAGGGAAAGTGGGATCGACCGAATGTGAAATTGAATCGACCACTTGATCAACTAACGGATCATCAACCTGAGTGACATGAGTTTCACTCTCCAATGGAAGAGTGTGATTGACCGTACTTGAAATTTGATCAATCACTCCGTCAGTTGACGGTAGGTTGGGAGAAAGTTTACGGTAACCAGTTGGAAATTCTTGCTGTGGAACAGTAAGGTTTTCCAACAATGTTGAGGCTTCATCCATGTGAGGGCAAATGTGAGTTTGATGACTCCCTTTGCATAACTTACAAGGAAACCTAACTTTACCCTTTTTCCCAGGAACCTGACTATCACTGGTTGATGGATCAACAGAAAGTTGATGAGATTTTTCTGACCATACTTCCAAGACCTTTGGAATACCAGGACAATTGACAAGGAAGTGGTCACCCTTACAAAGCCTGCAAGGGTATTTGGGTTTACGATGTATGTCGGAATTTTCCTCAACACAACTAACACTTACATCCATGGTTGGTTGGTTGACTTCTTTCTTATCTTGCTTCTTCTTCTTCTTCTTCTTCTTCTTCCCTTTCTTCTTCTTCTTAGCCTCCTGGTTACTAGCCTCAAGGCTTTTACCAGGCGAAGAGGAAGAAATGGAGGAAGAAAAATTAGGCGAAGAAGGTAAAGGGTCAACAAAGGGTTGGTGATGTTGAGATGGTGAACTCTGTTGAGGTGAAGCATCCGGTTGAGATGGAACAATTGGAGTATTTTGGGCCAACGAAGTTGAAAATAACCATATCGGTAAACCTATTGTAAATCCAGGTAATGACAAAGTAGCCATATAAGGAGGACCAACATTTCCAAAGTAAGGAAAAGTACTAGGATTCTCATTAGGAGGGGTTCCTAGGTTGATAAATTCCGGAACATTTGCCATTATATTCAACTTCAGTGGATTTTATTAACAATTTAAAACTAAAATTAACAATTCACAATTCACACCTAATGATTAAAATTCACAAATCACACCTATGGTCTCTAAAAGTAAAAACAAACAAATTAACACGCGCTATCAAACCTAGGAGTCAAACCATACACAAACAGTAAGCTCTCCGGACCGAAAACACTAGTTGGTGATTAAGCCCAACCTCGCAGAATCCAGTACAGAAATAGTGGGTGGAACAGTTACCCCGGCAACCTGCTTAATGAATAGACTGGACCAAGTTCCTCCACTTTAACCGTCTCGAGTGAAGTGAACCCCCCAGAAAATCCAAGTGAGTATAGCCGACGTCTGCTCCAGGTACAGTGGGACCTTCCCTCCACCGTCACCTTGGGTAGAATCCTAAAGATTATGGTCACTAAGGTTACCAACGGCAACAAGTACACCTGGGGGAACAGTCTAAACTCTGACAGCACGCAAGGGCAGAGTAGCAAGCTCAATCCCCTTACCGGCTCCTTGACAGTAATCCAAGGTTTACTGATAAGTGACCCCTGGCTCCTCGACAATGGTTAATCCGAGGTTTACCGTTTGTAATACGTACTGTCTGGCGTCGTTCCCAACGAGGGAGGATGGATCCCCTCACTGGTTCGGACACGAGCTCGTGCTTCTCCTTTAAGAGGAGCTTTCCCAGAGTGTAAATGTAACAATTGGATTTGATTCTATCACAAGATCAGCTACTTGTTTGGTTTTACTGTCTTGGAGAGTTAAGTACTCACCTACTCCAAGACACTAGCCTAAGCTATGTTGGTGTTTCAGAGCCCTAGAAATGTAAAAATTACTAGATGAATTTTAATTAAGCGCTGTGTTATTGAGGCTGTTATTACTCAAATGGGTAAATGGATACGAAACCAATGGTGTTATGACCCGACCCAACTGAATGCAATCGAATATGATAATGTAATCTTTTCAATTCGATGAATCCTAACTAAAGTAAGGAGAGAGTTTCCATTCACTTCCAACAATGCAAAAAATTGATCACTAAGAGAAAATATAGCAAATTCTCTAATGCACTAATTTCATCAAGAAAAACTAATGCAAATCAATTCCAAACCATTTTTTTATTTTTGTGTAAATTCAAATCAAAGAAAACTAATCTAAATCTACGATTGATTTTCCAGAATGTAAACTATGCAATTGTAATCTATGCACAATTCACTTGAAAAGTATGCAAATGTAATCTATGCACATTTTTCATTCATATTCTGAAAATGAGAATTCTAATTATGCAAATGTGATCTATGCAAGAGAATTCTCAAACACAAGACGATTCTAATGTGATCTAAGAACCAATCAAGTGCAAGTCGAGAAAATTGGGTGAGAGTTCCAAAGATCAAAAAATAAAAACACTTAAAGGCGATTAACACTCATACACAAAAGCAAAAAGATGCAAAATTGTGAAAAGACTGAGACAAACCTCCAAGTAATGACCAAAGGAAATCAAATCAAGAATTTCTCAAAAAAGAGACTCAAAACACCCAATTGATGAAAGCTTAAAGCAGGAATGCCAATGAAACAAGCTTAGGTGAAGATTTTTGACAAGGGACTAATGAATCTGGGTAGTAAAAACTAAGAAAAAACAAAATCTAAGAGTAAAAATACCAAAAAATGGAATTTTCTCAAATTTTAGCAGGGGACGCAGGCAACCCGTTAGCACAGGTGCGGACCCGCTCTGTGCACACAGCAAAAGTGCGTCCAGGGACGCACTGTGCAGCACTCAGAGGGTGCGTCCTTCTGAAAAACTCAAGAAAAACCAAAATAAAACTAATCCTAAGCTAACCCACCCAGAGACAGAATCACAGAGCCAAAACCAGAAAAATAAACCAATTTTCTCAAAGCAAAGTTCACACAAAGGAAAAGACTTTTCTCATCAATGGTATCCCCAGCGGAGTCGCCAATTTGTCACACGGAATCAGTCAAGGGTGCGGACACAGCTAACCTTCCTAGAAGTCTAAGACATTCTAATGACAAACAAAACAAACTGGAGCTATCCTTCTCTAAACATACATTATGATATGAGAAATCAAGTGTTTCGTTCTTACCTTTGTCCAAATGCTGTTGTAGAAGTCCAAGCTTTGTTGATCCGGATGAGCTCCTCCCGTTCTCCAAAACCTGCAATCACCAACAGTCAAACAATTAAATAGCACCTGATTATAACATAAAACAAAGCATATTCAACATATAGACCAAGGAGTACATGAAATAACCCATTAACAACAAGCTATTGAGAAGAATGGACCAATTTGCATTAAAGGTAATCAAAAGGAACCATTACAACCTGAGCCTTGGTGTTGTGCAAGCTCCTTCCAGGGTCCACAAGAGTCTTCCTCTACTTTGACAAAGCTCACCCACTTCCAAATAGAACAAGTAAATATGAAAATCTCTCCTCACAAGCTTCTAAATGGGAGTCCTAATTCCTGCAGCATTTACCCTTAGAAATCTATAGCTTTCAACCTTCTTCCTTCTGGCTCAATGCCTCTTTTTATAGTGCTCAAGAGGAAGTTAATCAGGTCCACCATCAATGGGATAGTCCCCTCTTTGGATGGGATCACTCCCTTATTGATGGGATAAGTTCCTCTTTGATAGGAGTGCATGAACCATCTGGAGGCGCTCAATACACATCAAACAACCTTCTAGAATGCTCTAGAAATGACCACAAGTAAGTTTTTGAAGATAAAACTTGCGCATTTTAACCTTTTCAGAGGGACGCACCTGCCCCTTTAGATACAGAGCGTCCTTGGATGCAGACCTTATGAACAAAAGGTGCGTACCCGCAGGCAAGGCTTGAGAGAACCTGCGTACCCAGAGATAAACATGTTTTATAAGGACTTTCTCTCTTTCTTGGAGTTTGACATGAATAGCTGAGGCATAAGACTTGCTCAAGAGGGTAGTATGACTGTTGATAGAGCCATACCGACTGTAAATAGCCATGGTGACATTTTTTAGTGTAACATGCACAGTGGAGAAGCCAAGGCTCATTACAATATTGTCCAAGCTCTCTCTAAGATACTCCTATCAGAAGCTTGGTTAACCAAAATCCTCTATAATGAGTTATGAGGGACTATATATAATAAAGGGTAGGGTGTCCCTTGACATTCCCCTTTGTGACAATTCATCTACCCTCATGACTCTTCATCTACTCTATGACTATTACATCCAACTATCGACACTTGAACTTACGCTTGACAAGACATTACATACAATTTTCACATGTACCTAGGTGACACAAAATAGGCTTGAGAAAGCCATTCAAGACATCACTATGACTCGAATAACTGTGAGAAGACTAGCTCTTCGACATCCTCATGGTGGTCGATAGTAGCTAACTGATTCCAAGCTCGGTAGTCTGCGATGGTGTTCGTGTACTCTAAGGTGACATCATTTTGGAAATGAAATCTTGCCTCCATAGCATCTAAGTACACTACTTGAGCTCCTTTGTCCAACTCATCTAATAACATGCACATCATTGTCTTGAGTGTTGCTGAACCAACAACATACTTGTTCATGGTGTCTGCACTGATCACCAAGTCTGGGCTGGTGGCTATGCAAATAAACTCGTCAAGGTACGAGTCAAGCTCCAGTCGGACTTGTTCCTTTGTCTTCACCTAGGTGAGTGTACCAATAGATGGGATCGCATGTGCGCACACAACAACATCCATACTCTTGAATACCCATGCATGGGAAGCCTGTAGACTAGTGATGAGATGTAGGAGATATTCATAGTTCGGGATCTGACTCCAGATGTGTGCCTTCAGCTTTACCACTCTGGGCTTCATCATCTTAGGCAAGTGTAGCGAGGCTCTCTTGTATCTCATTATCCATGTTTGCATGTAATCAATAGCAGCGTGCATGCTCGATAAGATATATGCTCTCCTTGCACATCATTTCTACCAACCGTTGAGATGGACAACTTCCTTATGCACAGTACCAAACTTAGAATACAACCCCCGCATGACTATGTCAAGGGACAATACTACATCTAGTATTGCCTTCTTCAATTCTACTCAGGTAGATGCTATAAAAAATTCTCCTCCCTGCTTGGTTGTCTATAATTCCTTAGCCATTCACTCATCCTCAGCTATCAAGAAGTGAACACTTGAGCTAGTGGCTTCGACATATACTCTGGTAGCATCCGCCAATGCTGCTGGATGTTTGCGTATGTTAGACACGATCACTCATTCCTCAAATTACACAAGAGATGTGTGATCATCCGAAGTCGACACTCTGCGAGATTGCACAACTCTATGTTGGGATCCATCGAATGAGATGTTTTGCATCTCCTCCAGATTGTCTCCAAGGATCTTAGTGTCTCCTTGGTCATTTGGGACTTTCTCCACTTCTGGATCCAGTGAATCTGGTGGGTTGACCTCTTGGTGGTGAGGCATGAGGTTGATGTCTTGCTCTAACTCTTGTTGCTCCATGTTCGTATCCATCTACTTAAGTGCTTGTTCAATCTCTCGAGCAAAGTCTTGCTCCTACAATTGTTCACCTTGTCTGCCTGATGTCAGTTGTTCGGATGAGTCGACTATCTATACGGGCATAGTTTCATTTATCTGTACATGTTGTTCACCCTACTGTACCTATTCTTGTTGTGCTTCCTTCTCCTGTCTACATAGCTCTTGTTCCTTCCTAAGTTGCTCCTTCAACTCATGCAACTCCTTCTTTGTTTCCTCAATTCTCTATTTTTCTCTTTGCCTTTGCGCGTTCCTCTTGTCGTGATGTTGCCTCTTTACCTCTATTGCCAAAGCTACTTTCTACACAATTAGGTCTGCTCAGAACTTGGAGCTTTGTTCCTCCTCCATGTTTTCAATAATCTTCCTTTGGCCCTTGTCACACACTGGTATGTTTACCTCTGCTACTGCTGCTGGTGGTGCTCTCTTGGATGCTGCTTCAGGTTGCTTCATTAGCCATTCCACAACGATGCCAACCGGTTCATCGGGTCTCCATATCTCCATGGGTCCTCCTCCGCCCAATGACATGTCCTGTGGATCCACTCTCATGCAGTGATATTTTATAAGACAATGTGGGTCATATGAATTGTAGCTTCGGGCATCGAATGGATATTTATTGATCTCCTCTGCTTCGACATCTGCATGCTTGAAATTCCTTATCTCGTATAACTTGATCCACAATGCAAGAGCGGGCCAAGGTGCCTTCTTCTTTCAGTGTAGCCTAGCTATCAATCCTGTTGAGATGTGGAATAGTACTTCTTGCATGACGAGTTTGTCCAACGCTAACTTCAGTAGAACATGCAGAAGCTTCTCCACGTTGTACATTTGTATGAAGGTGTCAGATGATGAGGCATACCAATATTCTATATCGATCAGTGCCTCCATTGCTGCCTTCAACATGCAGGGTGGATCTTGTTCAAATATCATCTTGTACACCAGGGTGACACAATGATCGAACAGTTGTGTGATAAGTCCTCTAAAGCTGCATTAAAACAACATCTTACAATAAGTGTTCACAGAGGTTTCCACCGATGTACATGCCCACTTCAAGATCAGGAACTCTTGATGGGCACATATTGCATCCAAGATGTAGGCACACATGTAGATTTCTGCTTACTAACTTTTGGGTGGTTGTCGAGCTCTTGTTACCTATTCCTTCAGCTGGTGAGCCAACATGTTGGACCAGTTTCATTCTTTTCCTTCTCTGGCCAATTCGTCCAATGCGATCACCCAACTCTATGAGAAGGTTTCTGTGCTCTTGGCCATACAAGTGACATGCAAAGATGGCCAAGTATTGGTACGCCTTCCGTAGTATCTTTGTCTTGTAGACCTGATTGGGTGTCATCCTAAATTTGGTCAGGTCCTTCACCCAGATCTCCATGGTGATCACTGGCTTCGACATATGATACATCTGTTCATAATCCTGTACCTTGAAGGTAGCAATATTTGTCCTGCTGACATTGCTCAATGTCATCGTCTCAGGATCAGTGTGCGAGACGATCTAATCTATCATGTCCGCGCATGGGAACATGGGATACCTACATGCAATCCGGTACAAGCTGAACTTGTGGATGTTCAAATAGACTTGGCGGTCTTCAAGATCTTCCCCAAATGTGCCTGCAAATGCACATTGACCTCTTGCCATTTCATCTTGATGCCATTTTCTACCTCAGCTTGGTGTCTTCATAGATCGGCAAACTTGTAAACACATGCTCAAATATTGTTCTAGTTGCACTTCCATTAGTGTCCTTTGATCCTGCTTTCTTGGAGGCCATTGATCCTAAACTGCTGAGAGGCTGATGAACACGTGCTAGATCTGGAGACATAGCAACATGCATGGAAAGAAATCTGTTAGCTAAAACCAAAGTAAACTTGAGGAACAACATACAACATACTTGGGGATTGACTGGCAAGGATTGCGCAATTTTTTCTAGGAGGCTGGGAGATTGGCTGCAAGAACTGTGCAAAATGCATCCTGGGCTATTGGGAGGTTGGTTGGCTGCTGGAATTGTGCAATGTGCAATCCAGATAGGCCTGCTGGCTGTTGGAATTATGCAATGCGCAATTTCTGTTGGTAATGGTTGGAGGCCTAGTGATTGCATTGCGTAATTTTTTGGGCCAGTAGTCAGTGGCTCTCAGAATTGCACAATGCAAGACTAGAGGATAGTCATTGGGTAGCAATGTGCATTTTCTGAAAGGAAGGTAGAGCCTTCCCTCTCAGGATTACGCAATGATGTCTTAGTGAGGAAGAGTCCAGGCCAAGGTTGCCCAGACCCACCGACGTGAAACTGAAAGTAAATGTGAATGTGAATGCATGGCGATACTGAGTGTAGGCAGGAGTGAATTATTGTGCATGAAAATAGTGAATGAAAGATTCAGAACAAAACAACATGCATGTGTGTGAATCGAGTTGGCGAACTGGGGACTGTTCGTGCAAAACAGTTTCATGCATGCGACAACAGTGAGATGCTAACGAAAACTGAAACAATTCTAGTGCAAGCTAATATGCATGCAAACAACAACAAGCATTCATAGAAGTCAAGCAAAAAACACTCACACAAGCCAAAACACAAAAAACGAATGAAATTCTACAAAAGACAAGTTAAGAGGACTTACCCGTAAATAGTTGAGTTGGATGTGTCGAAGACTCCTGGATATGCTATGGGATATCAGAGATCCAAGATCGATGTGAATAAGTGAGCTCTGAAGCATTGAATAAATAATTTTGAGGCTCATGACACACATGCCACAAATTTACAAAAAAGCGGCACTTGGAGGAAAGATTCTAAAATGATATTTGCATGTAACCTATAGTTGCTAAAAATAGCTCCCTAAATTCTAGGAATGATTTTTGCATGTTTCTTTTTTCTATTTCGGGAAAAACAAGCCCATGCATGCAAGTCAAGTTTTCTTAGTCTCGGGTGGAACCAATCAACCCAATGGCACATGCAATAACCTACTTGACTGAGAGGAAAATTTGCGCATTTCTGGGAGGGAGTTGGGTTGGCTCCCTAGAAGGATTGTGCAATTTCTAGGCTGAGAAGCTGACTGCTGCCCAGAATTGCATAATTTCTAGGCTAAGCAGTCCTACTGGGACATATTGCACAGTTTTTCTAGGGAAGGTTGACCAGAAGAATTGCACAATTCTAGAGCCCAACAGGCTACTAGTCAGGATTGTACAATTTCTGGGGGGAAGGTTAGTTCCCCTCCAAAATTGTGCAATTTCTTGAGGGAGATGCTCAGCCTGCAGTCAGACCAAGTCCGAAGAAATAGCCTCTGAGGGGTCTGCAACAAGCTATCATGCATACGCTAAAAATCTACTAGAAAACCATTAAAGCTTGTGTACTTGACAGTGCAAGACATGTTGCTGAGGATGGTTGATAGGGAGGCTCCAAAACGAAGCTAAGGCAAAATTTTGGAGGGTGGTTGTAGCTGCTACAATAGACCATCAGGCACACAACTATAGATAGGTTAAACAATTCATCAACACCTGATAGGATTTGACAATGGAGGAAGACTTGATCTAGTGGCCCATATTCATATTGGGCACTAGGCATATGTGAATTTTAATAGCTATTCTAGTGCCCAATATGATCTGACGAACCATATCAATATTGGGTACCAACAAGCATAAGGGCTAACATCCCTTCCAGTTCCTGATGGACATCGTGGTAAACACATGGCATAATCTGATTGGATGATAATGATGGCTTGGTAGCACAGTTGGTAGCCTATATACCACTGAAATAACACATATGATGTCAGTGTGATTTCATCAAATGATGTGTCACACTCCATACAAGTGACGCATGGCATGCCATGTCAACACTTTTATTTGGCCAAGTGGGCCATTTTTGGGTGTTACATGGACCACTCATAGAGTGCCATATGGCATAGGTGACACCAACATGACATTAACACATATATTACCTCAGACGATTAAGGGCAAGGTCATGAAGGTTTGGTCACATGGGAAATTAAGAAAAACCTCCAAACGAAAAGGGGTTACAAGCTAAGCACCCAAGGAGGTAGCCCAAGGTCACATCCCATGGTTTTGAGAATGAGGAACTGTAGCATAGGCGCTCTAGAATTTGAAAATTTTCCAAGTTTGGTACTTTAGTGCCAAAGTTACAAGGTCAAGATAACTGCAGTCTAAACACCATAACAAGAATTAAAAAAATTGAAGAATTTAGAGTTTCATTTCAGAATAACATGCTGGGAATCAAAACTAATTTCTCACATGTAAACTTTGAATAAATATGCTAACTAAATGAACAAAAAGAGAGCATAAATATGAAGAGGAGTTAAATCAAGAAAAATTTATGAAGTAAAAATAATTATTAAACTTAGAAATAGAAAATCAGTTGAAAGTAGAAGTTGATTTAAATATTTATAAACAACAACATGTTATGAGTAAAAACGTACGAAGAGTATTACAAAGAATGTATCTGAATCAGAGGTTTTTTTAGAATTGAGTATCTTTAGAGAGAGAAAGGAATAGGTTATTGAGTGAGCGGAATAGAGAGTATGTGCATGACAGAGAAGCATTTTTTTAATCTAAGTTTGAAAATTGTATGAAAGAAGGATATAAAGGGTTGTGTAGGTTGGCGCTTTCTTAACACAGAGTTGGTGCTTCCTTTCATTTGGTGTTGATCAATAGTGAGTTGGTAGTGCCTGATAAATCAACAAGTCAGTGCTTACAGAGAGAAATAAGGTTGAACCTTTTTGTATGTTTTAGCCTACACAAAAATTAATGTAACTTGAAGTTGGAGGTTCATTTTTCATTATAATAAAAAAGAATTAAATTTGGTTTTCCTACTTTGGTTTCCATGTTAATATATCATGTTTACATTTATGAGTTTGGTGTGTTGTTATTCATTATTATGTTGCTAATTATTTTTACTTTGAGCAAGGAATTTTGAAATTCGTAAAATATTATTCGCCCCCCCCACCGGCCCTCCATTTTAGTGTTTTCCTAGTTTCTAAAAAATGGAATCAGAGTCAAGTTCCTTCAATAAACGTATATAGCTGAAAGGAATATCAAGGAAAATATCTAAATAGGATGGAGGAAACACTAATAAGGATCCTATTTTCACTAGAAAAAACTATACATTATGGAAGGTAAGAATGAAGAATTACTTACAGTACCTTGGTGCAGATACCTAGAAAAAAGTGCAATATGGATTAGTAAATCCACCAGCCTTGATTACAAGAGATGATAAGCTAGATTTCACATATGATACTAAGGAAATGAATGCACTACTTGTTGGATTTCTTGAATAAGAATTGGTCAAAGTTATGGATTGTACCATTGCAAAGGAAATAAGGGACAAAATGAGTAGTTTTTACTAAGGAAAAAATAAGGTAAAGAAATCCAAACTACAAGGCCTCATAATATTGTTTGAATGCCTAAATATGCATGAGGATGAGGAAATATCCAAGCTTTTCCTTTGAGTGTATGAAGTAGTCAATACATTAAGAGGTCTTCATGAAAAATCATAGGAGTCAATTGTAGCTGTTGAGGTCACTTCCTGAAAGATTGAGGATGACTCATACTATGAATCCAATGAATAGGTTTCCAAGTTTATAAGAAAAATGAAGAGAGGATCATATAAATACAAATTTAAGTTGCCTTTCAAGTGTTTCAATTGTGGTAAAGTAGTTCATTATGCATCTACGACTCTAGTAAACAAAAAAAAAATTGAACATGAACCTAGGGATAAGTATTCAAAAGTAAAAAAGGAGAAGAATATTAAAAAGAAGAGTCCATATACTCAAGATAACAATTCCTTAGAAGATGAAGATGTTTAATCTTCTGGTGAGGACAGAGCTAAAGGAAGTACAAAGGAGTTCACGCTTATAGCTTTAGAAACTCTAAAATAAGATGACACAAAGTCTGATGAAGAAGTGGTTAAAGTAGACTTCGAAGGTGAATTGATTAGTGCCTTAGAATAAATTCAAAGCCTAAGGAAAATCAATCAGATTCAAAAGGAGACACTAGAAAAGTTTGAAAAAGAAAAAGGTAATTCAAAAACTTTGGCACCTCTTCTTCTGAAAATTTGGGAAGCAAATAATAATGAATTTACTTTGTTAGAGTAGTTGAAAGAAAAAGGAAAGGAACGTGAAAAGCTCAAGGAGGAGGTTTTCACTCTTAGAAAATATTTAGACAAGACTAAAACACAACTCAATATAGATCATAAATTTATCAAGGGGACCATTAGTTTGAATGAAATCCTGAGTGTCCAAAGATGTCGCCATATCAATACTAGATTGGGCTATGTAGCGGAGACAAGTACAAAAGTAAATGAAGGAAAGAAACCCATTAGCTTTGTTGATGCAATTAAAGGACCAAACAACGTAACAACCTCAGAAAATACAACTCAACAACAAAAATGTAAAGAAGAGGATAGCAATATGTCTCAACAACAACGAAAGAAAATAAATATGAACAACCATTTAACTCAATAAGAAGAAGACAACAATGTAAATAGAAATAATCACAAATAGAATGAGTAATAAAGTAGAAATCAATAGAAAAAATTGAATGCAAGGTACAACCATTCAATAAACCAAAATGCTCAAGCATGAATTCAACAAAGATATCTTGTGCCTCCAAAGGGAAGACAACAAGAATTTAGTAGAAAAAATTGCTACCATGTATGAGTTTTTTCTCCTAGCTATTGTTTTACATGGAATAACTATGGACATAAAGTTGCAAGTTGTAGAGTAAATTTAAGATATAGAAAAAAACAAAACCCAAAGAAAAATATTATATCAGTCAAATAATATATTTTTCAGGATAAAGAGAAATATACACAGGAACAACATTAATTTTCTCCATTGGCTAACATGATGGAATGATATATCTCTAATAACCATAGACATAAGGAGGCTACCTATACTATCAGAAAATTCAGACCAGCCCTTGAGATCAAGAAATTCAAAGAAGAACCTAATGTATGGCAGTGGAAAAAGGATGAAAATCATGAAAATTGTGGCTTTGTTCTATAAGTACAAAATTAGGGAAGCCATTGGTATGTAGAAAAAGATTGTTATAATCATATGAAAAATTATAAGAATAAATTCCTATCATTAAAAGAAGACAATAAAATCAATGTCACATTTGGAAATGATGCTCAAGGTAAAATAATGGGAAAAGGCATTGTTAGTCTAGTAAGTGGAAGAGGTAAAGAAACAAACATTTTATTTTTTGATGGTTTGAACCACAATTTTCTAAGTGTTTATCAAATGTGGGATCAAGGGTATAATCTTTTTTCATTCTAAATCTCGTCAAATTAAATCTATAGACTAGGGTATATTTTAAGGACTTAAGTATTATTCCTATGTATGGTAATATTAGCGATTATTTTGATTTGAAAAGTTATACATATATAATGTAAGAGAATATTCAATAAAAAAACATGTAATTTGCTATTAAAATTGGTAAATATTTGATGAATTTTAACCATTTAAACATATATGTAAAAAAACAGGTGAATTTTTTACCAAATTAGGAAATATATTTTTAGAAAATATCAAAGAAATAGACAATTTGAAAAATTTCGCCCCTAAAATTTTCCCTGCTACAAAAACAAGTGAATTTTTTGTTGAAGTTGTTAGAATAGACAAAAATGTTTATTTTTTAAACGAAAAGTTTGAGAAATTTGTTTGAGTAAATTTGACTAGAGTTGGTTATGGCATAGATTATTGGGTCATTTAAATTTCAATCACATAGTAAAGTTGGGTAAAAAAAACATTGTCAGGGACCTATAAAAAATTTCCAAGCTAGAAAACACAATTTTTAAATCATACCAAAATGGGTGTGCCCTTCAAAGCAATCAAAAAGTCATCCACCAATCCATTGCAGCTGGTACATATGGAATTATGTGATCCTTCAAGAATGAAGACACTAGACGATAAGTTGTATTTTATGATAATTATTGATGATTACGACAAACTAATTTGGGTTTCATTTCCAGTGGAAATTCAAAATCTTTTGAGAAGTGTAAAATCTTTAAAGCTATAGTTCAAAATGAAACTAACTACAAAATAAACTGTATAATATATGACAATGGTGGGGATTTTACCTATAAATAATTTGATGGCTACTTTAAGGAGCATGGAATGAAAAGGAAATTCACCATTGTTAAAAATCCGCAACATAATGGTGTAGCTAAAACAACCAATCAGTCAGTACAATAGTTGGCAAGAGAAATGATGGATGAGAGAATTATCCCACAATGGTTTTGGGTTGAATTTATTCACATTAGTAGTTATTGTTGGGTTGTGTTATATTCTTTCCACATAGTTAACAGGGGGTTTGAGGGGCACCTGTAACCCCACTTTATGGGGTTTGGGGCAGCGCCCCAAAATTTTTTGGTTTTGGACCCTATGTTAGGTTGGGCGGACCCACCTATGGTTTTGTGCATGATTTTTGCACATGTTTTTTGGACGCGATGGTTTTCGGTCCATGGTATTGGATTCTTCGGCATGTACAAATATGTATTATAACATTGAAAGGAACATAATGAAAAATCAAGCTGGTAGTCCCGGTTTTGGGATCCAGGGGAAAATCTCTGTGTATATGTGTTTTATGTGTTCTGCTCTTGCATTATTTATTTTTCTGTGTTTTAGAATTCATATGCAAGTAATTTCTAAACGGGGTTAAAACCTACATCTGGTATTATAGAAGATTTGGCTTCAAGGGGACGCCTTTGTTGCTGAGGGGTTTCGCTTAGGCCTGTGTTAGACCCTGTTCAGTGGGAGATCTGTGAGATCAATTCTGGTGGTGAAAGAATATGTCGAGCAGTGGAAAGATAGAGATCGAGAAATTTAATGGTTAGAGTTTTAAGTTGTGGAAACTCAAGATGGAGGCTCTGTTGGTGGATAAAGATCAGTGGATTGCGGTAGATCTAGGTACTAAACCAACGGGAGTGTCCAATGAAGAATGGAAGAAGTCGGAAGGCAAAGAGCACAATATGATTGTGTGTCTCAGATTCATGGGAAGCTACAACAAAGGATTTGTGGGACAAGTTAGGGACTTTGTACCAATCTAAGTCTCTGGTGAATAAACTGTTCCTGCAGAAAAAGCTGTATAACCTAAGGATGAAAGACAAAGACTCGGTGACAAAGCATCTGAACGCATTTAATACCGTGGTAAGTCAGTTAGCATCTGTTGATATTAAAATTTTAGATGAAGATAAGTGCATCAGTTTGTTGTGTTCTCTACTAGATTCGTGGGATAGTATGGTTATTGCAATAGGTAGCAATGCAACTACCTTGTAGTTTAATGAAATAGTCTCAACCTTGCTGATGGAGGAGATGAGACAAAAAATTATGGAGAGCCAAAATGGCTATGCCTTGTCTGTACGAGGACGGTCCCAAAACAGAAACAAAAATAAGTCATCAAGTGGGAGATCTAAATCTAGAGGGAGATCTAAATCTCCAGGAAACCCTGTAAAGGTGGTGTGCTGAAATGCGGAAAAGAAGGCCACTTCAAAAGGGACTGTAAATCTAAAGATCCTGACAAAGGAAATGGATCTGATGAGGCTCCTTCTGCAGAGGCGAAAACCACCTCAGATGAAGGTGGGGATGTGTACTTGGCTTCTTCAAGTACACATGTAGATCATGAGGCATGGTTGATTGACTCAAGTGCATCTTTTCACTTCATTCCCCATAGAGAGTGGTTCTGTGAGTATGAGAAATATGATGGTGGTGATGTCTTCTTGGGGGATGACAGGAAGGCTAGAATAATTGGTCGTGGAAAAGTAAAGTCGAAGCTGCAAGGTGGAAGGGTTAGAACACTTCTGGCTGTTATGCATATTCATGCATTAGCCAGAAATATTATTTCTATTAGTAAGCTGGATGATGTAGGTGTAAAAATAGTGTTCGAGAAGGATACCTGCAAGATGGTTCGGGAAGCACTGGTATTGATGCGGGGAGTTCGGATTGGAACTCTGTAAAAGCTTCAAGGTAGCACTGTTGTTAATGGGTGCAATAGTTTCGTGGTTCCTAAAAGTGGAGCAGAAAATCTAGTGGTCTCTGGATAAAAAACCATGCTCTGGCATCAAAGGCTTAGACATATTGGAGAGAAGGGCCTTCGAATACTTCATGGTAAAGGTATGGTAGAAGGTATGAGTAATAGCTCTCTGGATTTTGATTTCTATGAAAATTTTGCATATGGGAAGCAGAAGCGGGTGAGTTTCCCCTCTGGTGGTAAGAGGGCGAAACATATATTAGAGCTTGTGCACAATGATGTGTTTGGACCTATGAAGGTTCCATCACTGGGTGAGTCTATGTACTATGTATCATTTATAGATGACTTCTCAAGGAATACATGGATATATTTCCTTAAGAAGAAATCTGAATTTTTTTATAGGTTTAAAGAATTTAAGGCTCTAGTGGAAAACCAGATAGAGAAGAAGATAAAGGTGTTGAGGACAGATAATGGTGGAGAGTTTTGCAGTAAGGAATTTGAAGAATTCTGCAAGAAGTGTGGTATAGCATGGTAGAAGACTACTCCATATACACCTCAGTAAAATGGAGTTGCAGAAAGAATGAACAAGACGTTGATGGAAAGGGCAAGAAGCATGCTCAGTGGTGCTAGGTTAGGACAGGAATTCTGGGCAGAGGCAATGGATACTGCATGTTACCTGGTCAACAGGTCACCTTCATCAACGTTGGAGGATAAGACTCCACAAGAGGTATGGATTGGTAATAAACCCTCTCTTTCACATCTGAGGGTATTTGGATGTGATGCATATGTACATGTTCCAAAGGAGAAAAGAACAATGTTGGATAGTAAATCTGAAAAGTGCATCTTTATTGGGTATAAGGATGGTTTAAAGGGTTATAAGCTTTGGAACCCAGTAACAAGGAAGGTTATGTACAACCGAGATGTGGTGTTCAGAGAGGTGAAAGATGTTATTAAACATGAAGCCCAACCAAAGGAACCTGAAAAGATAGAGTTTGAGCTAAAGGAGGAAGAATCAGACTCTACAACGGAGGAGGAATCAGAAGATGAAGAGCCACAAAATCCGACTGTGAGAAGATCAATTTGAGAAAGAAGGCAGCCAGAAAGGTATAGTCCATTTGCTTTCTGTTCAAATTTTGCTTTGTATGTTACTGATGATGATCCCAGAACTGTGAAGCAAGCAGTGGATTCAGATGATGGAAAACTCTGGAAAGAGGCCATGGTTGATGAAATGGCATCTTTGCACAAAAATGAGGCTTGGGATCTAGTGGAGTTGCCGGCTGGAAGGAAACCCATTGGCAGCAAATGGGTGTTCAAAAGGAAGACAAATTCAGAAGGAAAATAGGAGAAATACAAAGCTCGGTTGGTAGCAAAAGGTTATTCCTAGGTGCCGGGAATTGATTTGGTGATATTTTTTCTCCTGTTGCCAAAGTAACTTCTATTAGATTACTTTTATCTGTTGCTACTGCTTTTGATTTTGAGGTAGAATAGATGGATGTGAAGGAAACATTTCTTTGCGGGGATCTGGAAGAGGAAATCTACATGAATCAACCTGAAGGCTTTGCAGCGAAGGGTAAGAAAGAAATAGTATGCAACTTAAAGAAGTCTTTGTATGGGTTAAAACAGTCACCAAGGATGTGGTATTAGAAATTTGATACATTTAGATGGAGACTTGGCTTCACCAGAAGTAAAGCAGATCACTGTGTGTATTTTAAATTAATTGGTGATTGTGTTATTTATCTGGTCTTGTATGTGGATGATATGTTGCTAGTTGGAAATGACAAAGAAAATATCCAGGATTTGAAGACCCAATTGTCCTCCAAATTCGACATGAAAGATCTTGGTGCTGCAAACTATATTTTGGGCATGGAAATTAAAAGAGATCGGGAAAAGAGGAATCTATGGTTAAACCAGAGGAAGTATGTAGAGACAATATTGTAGAGGTTTAATATGTAGGATAGTAAACTGGTGAAGGTTCCTATTCCTATAGGTGTGAGGTTATCTGTTGAACAATGTCCCAAGACACAAGAAGAGGAAGAGGACATGTCACGTGTTCCATATGAAAGTGCAGTCGATAGCCTAATGTATGAAATGGTCTATACTAGACCAGACATTACACATGCAGTGGGAGTATTGAGCAGGTTTATGTCAAAACCAGGAAAGGAGCATTAGATAGCAGTGAAGCGGGTTTTCAGGTATTTGTGTGGCACTAGTGATTATGGTCTGTGCTACCAAGGAAGACCAGGATTAGACAGAGTGTTGGATATTCATGGCTTTGTTGATGCAGACTGGGCTAGAGATCTGGATCAGAGAAGATCTACAAGTGGGTATGTGTTTAACCTATTTGGAGTTGCAATCAATTGGATGAATAAGAAATAATTTGTAGTGGCATTGTCAACTACTGAGGCAGAATACATGGCAGCCACTCATGCAAGCAAGGAAGCAGTTTGGTTGCAGAGATTGTGCTCAAGTATGGGGTTAGTACAGGAAGCTATAAGGATAGACTGTGACAGCCAAAGTGCAATTTTCTTGGTAAAGAACCCCGCATATCATTCAAAGACAAAGCACATTAATGTTCAGTATCACTTTGTGAGGGATATGATAGAAGACAAAAAGGTGTTGTTGGTAAAGGTGGACACTTTGAAGAATACTGCAGATGCATTGACAAAATCTGTGAGCTCTGAGAAGTTCTCTTAGTGTAGAGAGACAATGGGCATTTCAGGGTTGGAAAAATGACTAAGCTCTCTTGTGGCCCCCTGTGGAAAGAAAACAACAAGTGGGAGAATGTTGGGTTGTGTTATATTCTTTCCACGTAGTTAACAGGGGGTTTGAGGGGCACCCGTAACCCCACTTTATGGGGTCTAGGGCAGCGCCCTAGAAACTTTTGGTTTTGGACCCTATGTTAGGTTGGGCAAACCCACCTATGTTTTTGTGCATGATTTTCCCACATGTTTTTTGGACGCGATGGTTTTCGGTCCATGGTATTGGATGCTTCGGCATGTATAAATATGTATTATAACATTGAAAGGAACATAACGAAAAATCAAGGTGGTAGTCCCGGTTTTGGGATCCAGGGGAAAATCTCTGTGTATATGTGTTTTATGTGTTCTGCTCTCGCATTATTTGTTTTTCTGTGTTTTAGAATTCGTATGCAGGTAATTTTTGTACGGGGTTAAAACCTATAGTTATTTTGAATGAAGCTCACTTTAGGTTGAACAGTGACACAACCCCCTATAAACTGTGGTACGAGAAGCCAACAACAGTGCAACACTTCAAAGTCTTGGGAAACAAGTGCTACGTTAAGAATAATGATGAAAAGATTGGTAAGTTTGATGCTATATAAGATGAAGGTATATTTCTTGGGTATTCACATAACAAAAAAGGTTATAGGTCTAAAAATAAAAACTCAAGAAAAGTAGTGGACACCATTAATGTCGAAGTGTATGAGTCTATTCCTCTCAAAGACAAGCATCCAATAAATATCATCTCAATTAATCAGGCCAATAGTGAAGATGATGATGAATAGTTTGAGGAAGAAGTCAATTAATATGCATAGAGTCCCCAACCAAAATATCCCTTAAGTAATGTTTAAAATAATCATACTTCTAATCAAATAATAGGTGATTTCGATGCGGGAGTCCAAACTAGGAGAAAAGTGATGAGTCCCCTTAATCAAGCACATATTGTTATGTTGTCTATGATTGAACAAGATTATTTTCTTAGGCTAGCTAAGATGATAATTGGATAAATTCCACGAATGAAGAGATAGATCAAATCGAGAAGAATCATATGTGGGAACTTGTTCCAATAACAATAGACAAAAATATCATTGGCACAAAATGGGCCTTCAGGAATAAATTGAATGAGGATGGAAAATTAGTGAGAAATAAGGGAAAATTAGTATGAAAAGTTTATGCTAAAGTTGAAGGATTATATTTTGATGAAACCTTTGCTCCTGTAGCCATCTTATAGGTCATCACAATGTTTCTAGCTTTATCTATTCACAAAAACTTCAAGATATATCAGATGGATGTAAAATCAACTTTCTTGAATGGTGAGGTTGAAGAAGAGATTTGCATTTAGCAACCTAATTTTTTTGAAACTGTCAAAAAGTTATGATCATGTAGGCAAGTTGAATAATTCATTGTATGGTCTTAAATAAGCACCCATGGTATGGTATTCTAGATTAGAAAAGTATCTAATACAATGTAGGTTCAAAGGAGGAGTAGTGGATAACAACTTTTAAATCAAATCTAAAAATGAAAGTATTTTGATTGTTGAATTATTTTGGGTAGTATGTAGTTGAAATCAGTGAATTTTTTTAGCTAATGTGAAGGTTGAATTTGAAATTTCCATGCTTGGAGAACTTTCATACTTCCTTGGTTTACAAATTACACAATTAGAAAAGTAATATTCATCTCATGAGGAAAGTAGCTCAAAAAAGTACAGAAGAAATTTGGAATGGAATAATTCTCACTTGTAAGAATTCCAATGGTCATTAGATGCAATGTCGACAAAGATGATGAGTCACTTAAGGTAGATCAAACAATGTACAGGTCAGTAATTGGTAGCCTCTTATATTTAATAGTTACAAGACCAGATATTATGCAAGTTATTGGAATATATCAATTATACCCCAAAAAACATCATCTCCTAGCCACCAAAATAATACTTAGATATTTGAGAGCTACAATGAATTATGGGTTATGGTATCCAAGAGGTAAAAACTTACTTACAACATATACTGATGTACCTTTTTTGTGGAAATATAGACGATAGGAAAAGCACAAGTGGAGGTGCTTTCTTTCAAGGATATTTCCTAGTGGCATGGTTGAGCAAGAAGTAGACATCAATCTCACTCTATACTACTGAGGAAAAGTACATTGCAGTAGCCTCTAGTTGCACTCAAACTTTGTGGATGAAGCAAACCTCATAATATATAAAGGTAAATTATGTAAATCCTATCTTTGTTATTTTTGATAACAAAAGTTCTATCAACATATCTAAGAATCATGTTCAAAATTCAAATACTAAGCATATTGCCATCAAGTACCACTTTCTTAGATAACAAGTTGCAAATCAAGTTGCGAAATTGGAGCATATTCCCACAAAAGAGCAAGTTTTTGATATCTTCATCAAACCCATTTCAAGAGAACCATTTGTGTATTTAAGGAAAAAATTTGGATTCATTTTTCTCTCCTCTCTCAATTGGATATTATCCACTAGTAAAAAAGGGTAGCTGTCCAAATCAGTACATGGGTGGCTGAAAAAAAAAGATTAGTAGAAGGGGGTCTAACGGGTCCATAGGAGCAAAATAATAATAGGGGGAGATTAGTTGTAGGGGAGTATGTAAATCATTTTCCATTGATGTCAAAGGGGGAGTATGAGAAAACATTGGTATAATATGCTTTGTGGTTCTTGACAGGGTAATGGGTGTAGTGCTAGAGTTTCCATCAATGAATATTCCCTATTTGATATAATATTTTAATGGTGTTTCCATCAATGATAAAGTGGTATATTGTTGAGCAAAGTATTTTCATCAATGTCACCATCTAGTCATTGATGTCAATTGTACTAGTTGATGAAGTTTATTGAGAGTTTGATGATGATAACAACTTATATTTCAAGACATTTTGTCTACAAGTCAAGTGTTTAGTAGCACTTCCAAAGTGCATGGTTGCATAGCCCTAAAAAATCCCTTTCCAATAGTATATGGAAACTCCTTAGGGATCAAGAGATATCCTTGTTAAATATAATAGTTTATAGGTGCTAGAGGTTAGGGTTCCAAGTCAACATGCTTTTGTGTATACTATGCACCAAAAGTGTGAACCCTCCCTATATTATCCACTAGTTATGGGGTGGGGGTGGGAGGGGCACAATCGATGTATACCATCAGATCAAAAGCAACATAGATCTTACTATGGGGAGCTTCAAGGAAAATGCATGGTAAATAGCCACAAAATAGAAAAATTGTCGACCCCCCACATTAATGGTCGAGCATGAAGGGGGCCCTCATAATTAACCCTCGCCGTTGTTTTATACAGGTTAAATAAAATTAATGGCCATTGGGTGGACAACTACACAAAGGTTAAATGGTTCACCAACACCTGACATGATCTTACGATAGAGGAATACTTGATCTGATAACCCAGATTCATACTAGGTGCTATACATGCATGAAGTTTAACAGCTAGTTTAGTTCCCAATATGATTTTATGGTGGAGGGTGACTAGATCTGATGTCCAAGATCAATATCGGGTACCAACAAGCACAAGGGTTAATGTCCCTTCTAGTGCTTTATAGACATGGTGGAAAACACATGGTGCAATCTGATTGGATGACAATGATGACTTGCCAACATAGCTGGTAGCCTTGGTGGTGCTAACATAGCACAGGAGATGTTAGCATGATGTGAGTAGATGATGTGGCACACTCCATACAAGTGACACGAGGCATGCCAAATCTACGCTTTGGGTGGCCAAGTGGGCCATTTTAGGCTAACACATGGACCACTCATAGAGTTCCATATGGAACAGATGGTGATAGAAAATCATAAACACGAAGACACCCTCGTATAGATAAGGGAAAGGCCATTAAGGTTTGGTCATGTAGGAAATTAAGAAAATCCCCCAAATGAAAAGGGGATACTAGCTAAACACTTGAGGTAGGCCAAGGTCACAGACCATGGTTTTTAGTACAAGGCATTGCAACACTAACACTCTGGAATTTGGATTTTTTACAAGTTTAGTGTTTAGTACCAATGTTAGAAGGTCAATCTAATTGTAGTCTAAAGACAAAAACAAGAATTAAAACAAACTAAAGAAGTCAAAGTTTCATTCCAAAACAACATGCAGGGAATAAAAGATAATTTCTAACATGCAAAATTTGAAAAACATTATTGACTAATTGAACAACAAGAGAACAAAAAGATGAAGAAAACTAAAAAACAGATAAATCAAGAACAATAGCTTAAGTAAAACTATTTTTTTAACACAGAAATAGAAAACCAGATGAAAATAGAAGAAAATCTAAATATTTTTTAGTAATAATAATGTATGAGAATAAACATGTGAAGAGTATTATAGAGAAGGTATCTAAATCATATTTGTTTTGATAATTGAATATCTTGAGAGAGAGTAGTGAATAGGTGATTGAGTGAGTAGAATAGAGAATTTATGTATGATAAAGAATCTCCTTTTATCTGAGTTTGAAAATCATATGAAAGAAGGATTTGAAGGGTTATGCAGATTGGTGCTTGCAGAATGGGAACATGGTTCTTCCTCTTCATTGGTGTTGATAAATAGGGAGTTGGTGCCTCCTTCAGTTTGGTGCCTAAGAAATCAACAAGTTGGTGCTTGCAAAGAGAAAGAAGTTTGAAGCCTTCTATAGGTTCTATCTTACACAAAAGTTGATGTAACTTGAATTTGGAGCTTTATTTTGGATCATAATAAAAAATAATTTGTGGTTTTCCTAGTTGGGTTTGCATGTTAATATCTTACGTCTATATTTATGAGGTTGGTGTTTTGTTATTCATTATTATGTTCCTAAGTATTTCTACTTTGAGAATGGAATTTTGAAATTGTTAAAATACTAATTCACCCCACTATCAATAATTTCCTAGTTTATAAAACTTAATAATCCTTAGGTATTAAGCCCATTTTCCATGAATGGTAGGGCTTGATGTGGAAATAACTTCTTCCATTATGGCCAAACATTGTAGGTCAACTTTTAGGACACATAACTTTTTCATAACAACTCTGATTGATGCAACTCTTAGATGATTAGAAAGGTATTTGAGTGTGGAACAACATCATGTGTTTCAATGCTTAAGAAAGAAAGTTTTACCCTAAAATTTAAGGCTTAAAATTGGAACCATAATGTTTCTAACCTCAATTCTCCAAATTGGGTCCCATTAACAAAAACTACTCCTGCAAGCTTATTCATGCAAACTTTCCATTCCGGAAGCATCAAGATAGATAAAAAAGTATATAATGATTTAATCTGGATCGTGCCTTCCTCTTTTAGGAGGATTTTGGTCCCCAAAATATTTACTAAATGAGCTAAGGAAATTTTTCGTCTATCTTCTCCATGGAGTACCATTTATTCTTACCTAGAAGTTGTCCCTTCAACATAATGTACCAAAATTCATGCTACATCTGTCTTTTGGACCTATTCTTCAAAATTGTATAATCTATTACCTCGGTATCTAGAAATAGGTACTCTATGGAAGATTGGACCTGGTCTTCTTCCTAATCCAACATGGAAGGATCATAAATCTTGATATTTTCCACATTCTCCATTGAGTAAATGTGAATATATGGGGATTCTACTAAGTACCTAGGCATTATCTTCCACCTTCTATATTATCTTGAAAGGACTATATTGTAGAGACTTCCTTTTCTTACCAAGACCCTATATTATTTCCTTGTTCAAATGTAGCCATACTTTATCACTCTCTATGAATGAATTGTTTTTTCTATGTTGATCAGGCATGGCCTTGTACTTTTTTTATGATTTCTTTTGTTTCTCTTATACTTGTAAATAGACCTACCTAATTTTATCAACATTTTTTTCTACTCTTAAAGAATCATATAATATCCTTCTCATGCCTCCCTACTATCCATATACATCCATAGATGAAGGTGGAATATTTCCAAAAAAGTTTTAAAATGGGGACTTACCATTAGAAGTGTGGACTATTATATTATAAGAGTGTTGTATATAGACTAAATTTTTCATCGCAAGTCTTTGGATGCTTATAATTGTAACTCCCCAAAAGAAACACCAAATTATTGTTGACTACTTCTATTTTCCCATCTATATGTGGATGGAATGATGTTGACCTATTCAACTTCATGTCCATCTTCTCCCACAATGTAGTCCAAAATGTGTCATCCAAAATGATGCTCTTGTATTCCATAGTGCACTAAAACCTGTTGAGACAATAAGTTTGTTTCTTCTTTCCCTTCGATGGTATTTTTTTAGGTCATGGGAACACACGTCCTACTAAAATTTTCAACTACAATGAACAAGTAGTCATGTCACTTCATATTTGTTAGTAAACATCCCATAAATTATGTAACACCCTCCTCCACATTTACCTAAGATAACAGGTCCACTGAGGTAAACATGTGACGAAGAGTTATTATGATAGGATTCAACTCACCATGTATAGTTAAGGAAGTGGAACTGAAAAGACAAGACCAATCTTACCTTCCTCGGGAGCTACATAACCTTTAGGAGACAACTAACCCTTCCAGGTGCCCAACCCCTGAGATAACTTAATGTTTTGTTGAACTAGACCCCCAATCACTCCCATGACAAGCCTTCCATGTGACTGGGACCCTTCAGTCGCTCCCACAACAAGGCATCCATGCAATTGTGGCCCTTTTCAAGTAGTTTTGTCATAATGACCCCGGATTCTAAGCCACTTTTTTCAGGGCTAGGACTTAAGCCTCTGCCCAAAACTTCATGAAACTTACAAAAATGATAAATAACATTGAGACAAGGCTACTAATACAAAAACTTGAACAAGGACTTGACCTAACCCCTACCAACCATGACAGGCATTCTGTCAAACATATCATGAACATGTAATCTATAAGTCATAACAACAAATATGAACATAGGGAACTCATACTTATCTAAGAAATGTTAATAAGGGTTGTTACCTCCTCATAATAGTTGCGAGATCATATATTATTTCATGAATTGATCAAAACTTCATCTACTAATCAAAACATGATGAGATCCATAACTCAAGTCTGTCATAAAACATGCTTATAGCTAGAAAATAACCAGAGAAATATTAATGATGAAACAACCATTCAAGCCACATAATGACAAGCACATTTACTCATATAATACCAAAGGAAAAGGAGCTTATATTCACATAAGAAAATCCAACCAAGTTAGGGACTTCCACGTACCACCCAAGCATAGATTGGGATGAACCAAATCTCTCTTCTAGCCAATCACCCTCGTGCCATATTCCAAGAATGAATGTGTGGTCTCATGGAATAAACCAAGAACACAAAAAAAAAGACTTTTAGAGACCAAACCACCTCAACCCTCAACAAGTGATTTCACCTCACAGTTGGACATCACTAACCATCACCAGATCAATATCTACCTAAGTTGTCTAGGGCTCCAGAGCATTTGTTCCAACCAAGGCTTCCAGGACTAGTAACTCAACCCACAACTGTTGTCGGGCTCCAAAGAATTTATCCAACCAGGGATTCCAGGACTAGTAAATCAACCCACCAAGGGCTCTAGATCATTTTTCCAACCAAGGATTCGAGGACTAGTAACTCAACCCAAGATGTTACAGGGCTTCGAGAGTGTTGGTCCAACCAAGGCTCCAGGAACTTGTAACTCAACCCGCAATGAAAGGAACATGAGCATCAAGAAGAAAACAAAGATAAAACCCACAACACCATGGCTATACAAGAAATGGAAAGGCTAGGCAAAACAACTGTCAATCCGGGTAATCCTCCATACCAATGGCAGATCATAACCAAGAAACTAAATGCATGCCGAATCTAGCAAGGAAATCATACATGAAATTCATGATCTAGGTGGATGTTGGTGGCCACCTACCTATTCCACTTGGACCCCCACCACTGCCTCTTTCATTTTTTCAGTTTCCTTAATTGTAGCACAATTTACTATTTTTAGCAGTTTTTCGGGTCTTGAACTTCCAGAGCAGTTTTGAGACCCTAAACGATGTTTTTTTCGACAATTTTCCTCAAGGATTGCTATGGAAATTGCAATTACGGTTGTAGTCCTCAGAGAGATCTTTCCAACAAGGTATCATATGCATCAAACAAAGATAATATGACCAAGTTACGACCCTAGGAAGTTGGCTACCCAACTAACCCCAACGAGGTCCATAAACTCTTGGTGTTACATCTCCTCAGGTTAGGGTTTTTGTTGTTTGGGGTTTTCTCTTATTTTTCAATAATAAAAATTCCCTTGAGCCTCATTGTAACTCAATTCATATGCATGTAGCCACCTTATCTCTTCTCAGAGATAAGCTACCATTACCTGAGCTAGTCTTATTTCCATTCTATTTGTAAGCATATTTCAGTATTTGATATTAATGAAATGAAGTGTTATTTCTGTTGCATCTCTATATTTATGGTTATATCTGTAATTTTTTGCGCTCCTATTTAAATATGGATCAATAGTATTAGATTGGTCTGCTCTTTCTCAGTTTTTCTTTGCATGTCCCCAACAAGGTCGGGATATAAGGAGTTAGGGATTGAACTAGTTCAACCTTTGCAAGACCAGCCTCACAAATCCCGATGGCCTCCCATGGTGGATGAAAAGAAAGAAAAGGGGTCAAGTCATCCTATCAAAATCTTGCTCAAAGAATCCCTCAAGCGACAAAGGAATGAGATGATGGACAACTTTGTCCAAATACTTCACCGGCTACCCAGGGGCGACACATCTACATCTAGCAGCTACTCTAGAAGCGCCACAC
Organism: Pinus tabuliformis; assembly: GCA_031772625.1. Classification (NCBI taxonomy): domain Eukaryota; kingdom Viridiplantae; phylum Streptophyta; class Pinopsida; order Pinales; family Pinaceae; genus Pinus; species Pinus tabuliformis. The sequence continues at coordinate 357,107,089 of CM062820.1, read as the reverse complement.
CCTTTAAGGTACAATTTAACTTTGACATTCCCATATTTGAGGGTTAGATAGATGCGGATGTCATAGATAAATGGTTAAATTTGCTAGAAGGATATTTTTCCTTTCTTGATTTTTCCAACCGGGAAAAGATCACTTTTGCACTTCTCAAAGCCATCCCCCACATCAAGGATTGGTGGGAAACATACTACGAGTAGAAGGATGAAAGCACGGCCTCACTTTTTTCAACCGCACCCACTTGAAATTCATTATAGGATGCCATCAAGGAGCAGTACTACCCTATAAGAAGCTATGAGGATAAATACATAAAGTGGACCACGCTGCGGCAGGGAAGGGACCAAGATGTGCCGAAGTTTACCAATATTTTTCATACCCTTCACACAAAGTTGGGTATCAAGGATTCTCAGTGGCATTTGGTACTCAAATATTGTGGTTTCCTACATAGGTACATCCAGGATGAGATGGGGTTCCTAGACATCTCCTTGCTTGGCATGGCGTACCAATACACTGTCAAGATCAAGCAGAAGTTTAAACAAAAGAAGCGAGAATTTGGATTTGTGAATCCGAAGAACAAAGGACAAAGCCAAGGTGGGGTGACCCAAGACAACCCGTCGAAGCTACAAGAAAATAACACCAGTGACCTATCACAAGGAGTGCCTTAACAATGCACCCATTCACCATCAATCCAAAACCCCATGGGCTTTGGGTTAATGTTTTGATTGTTTTGGGTTTTCTCTTACTTTTCATAATAAAAAGGCCCATTATCCTCATTGTAACTCATTTCAGAGGTATGTAGCCATCACATCTCTTCTCAACGATAAGCTATCATCGCCCGAGCTAGTCTTATTTCCATTCTGTTTGTAAGCATATTTCAGTATTTGATATTAATGAAATGAAGTGTTATTTCTAGTGAATCTCTGAATTTATGATTATATCTGTAATTTTTTGTGTTCCTGTTTAAATCCGGATCAATTTGGTAACTACAAGAAAATTTTTTGTAGTTGTTGATCCTACTATACTCTTTCACTTTCCTACTTTTCCTTTTCCCCCTTTCTCCAAATCCCAAGTATGCCACACTCCTCGAAGAGTTCTCTAAGAAAACTCTAAGTGTCCAAGAGTATGAGAGAGAGAATATAATAGATAGCTCCAACCTAAAACTAGAAAAAGGTTATCACACTGAAAAAAGTTTGTGAACTAATCCTCATAATCCTTTTTTATCACTAAGGCCTCTATTTTCTTCATTTCTATTATTTTCCTTCAATTTCCTCCTCACATGCAACCTGTGACCTTTCACCTTTCTTTTCTCCTATTTTCCATTATCTTCATAAATAAAATGCCAATTAATGCCTCATGCTTTTCCAAATATTTTACCATTTCCTTTTCCAATTTGCATAGCCATTAATTAATCACAAGTGATCCCCATCATTATGTTTCTTTCCCAATATTAAACTTGGAATACATGTCCCATGATCTTGGTTATTTTTTTCCTTTATTAACTTTATTGCATGGATTTTTAACATGGGGTTGTTACCAACCCCTCCCCCTTAGGGGAAAACCATCTTCAGTGTTCAATGACACCTACAACCAGTAGGACCATTGAAAAGAAAAACATATTTCCCCTGGAGCTTTATAACTTGGCTCATTGCAATATTTATAATGAACAACCTGCTGAAAATCAGACCAACATGACACCCATACCGCTTATTAGAGCTTTAAAACATAGCTTGTTGTGGTATTTACAATGACAACCATATATAAATATGTACATATACCAAAAATTATTTGCATCAACCAGCAAACAAGGAAGGATACATAGCCCACATCTGATCAACGATCTCCCATGTAGCTTTATCGGGCCCAAAGTGCTTCCACTCCACTTTAACTTGCTTGATTGATTGGTCCTAAAGCATGAGCATATTTCTTTACAAAATGCACTAAGATTACTACTGGAATTCTCCTTTTGGTTCCACCTACAATACATACCAATCAATAACATGATCAACATCTTTCACATATCTTTTAAGCAATGAAACATGGAAAACATCTTGGACTTTCATTGTTAGAGGAAGTGCAAGTTGATAGGCCACTGGTCGAATCCTCTCAAGGATCTTGAAAGGCCCGCAATACTGAGGTGCTAGCTTCGCACATGAACCAATCCTCAAGGATCTATTCTTGGGCTTGATGCGTAAGTACACATGTTCCCCAACCTAAAGCTCCTTAAATAACCTATGCTAATCTGAATAACTTTTCTACCTACCTTGTGTTTCCTTTAGATTCCTCTTGATTATCTACATTTCTGTTCCATCTCTACCAACATGTTTGGTCCTATAAATACCTTGTTCACTAGATCACTCGAACTCATGGGATTATTACAACTCTGCCCATAGAGTTCCTCAAACGAACTCATCCTCAGTAAATCTCGATACCCATTATTTTATGCAAACTCAATTAATGGAAGATACTCTTCCCACTTCTGTTGTTGATGCATCATAGACATCCTCAACATGTCCTCCAAAACTATGTTAACCCTCTCTATTTTTCCATATTTCTACGGATGGTAAGTTGTGATGAAGGCAAAATCTGTAACCAAGCCTACAAATAACTCTTTCTAGAACTTGGAAGTGAACTTATCATCCTTGTCTGACATCATCTTTGTTGGAACACCGTGCAATCTTACTACATTTCTGATGAAGGTGTGTGTTACATCATTAGCTGAATAAGTAGACTTCACTAGAATGAGGTGTGCTACCTTTGTCAACCTATCAACCACAACCATAATATAATCCTGTTGTCTAGATGTACTTAGCAAAACTGTAATGAAATCCATGGAAATGACCTTCCATTTCCACTCTGGAATCGAAATCAGTTGCAGTAATCCCGTTGGATTCTTACACTTTTCATTTACTTTTTTACAATCCAAGCACCTAGCCACAAACTCTACTTGCTTCTTCAAATTCAGCCAATAGTAGAACTTATTCACTTGTGTCAGTGTGTTTTGATATCTTTGGTGACCTGAATATTACTTAGCATGAAATTTTATCAAGATAAGCTTCTTGATCTCACTATTGTTTGGCACATAGATCTTGTCCCTAAATCTAACCAAGCCACCCACTGCAAGATGATAGTCCACATCGTGATGATCTGTATGCTTCTATAACCTATGCCTAAGCTCCCCATACTTTTCATCTTGCAGACTTTCCTATAATATCTTATCCTATATATCCTTCCCATAAGAACTCATAGTTGCAATGTGATTTACTTGTATCTGCATGCTAAGAGCATCTGCAACCCTATTATCTTTTCCCTTAATGTACCTAATCTCAAATTCGAACTCACTGGTCGTGGCCAACCATCTAGCTTTCCTAGTATTCATATTGTTAAGAAATTGACTGTAGAACATAAATAATTACTGAGAGGAACAAATATAAAAATAACCAACAACAACCATAAACAAATAATAACACATAAACACAAATGTTTATCCTGGGAAAAACCCCAACTCCTGGGAAAATCTGACCCAATGAGATCCCATTAGCATTGGCCACAACCCTGGCCAATCCAGCCAAGTGAGCCTTCACTGCTCACCTCTAGGCCTACATTACAATGAAGTATTCCCAACCTTTTATAGGCTCCATTACATGCAATACCACAGACCATAATACCATGGGTACACTATACCATGTGCCCAAAGCCATTACTATTTAAACAACCTTGACTCAAACCCTGAGTCAATTTTACCTAATAATTCCCCCTTAAACTTGACTTGGGGTTCCTTGACTAAATCCAGCCAAAACCTGCTAAGTGGGACAACCCCGCTCACTTTATCCCTTACCCCTCTCAGAGTTTTTACCCATGATTTATTAACCCAACATCCGCCCTATCACCTAGGTCTAACCGAGACTTTACTGATAATTTCCCGGGGGTATGGATGCCTTACTAGGTCTTACAACAGTATTCCCATTTACATGTAATAAAAATTGACTCCACAATATTTTTTTTTCCCTTGTTGTTGTCTTTGTACATATGACATCAATGTGCATATAAAAAAGAACCCATCTACTGAATTACATGGGTCACTAGCAACTGTAACCATCAGTTATCTAGGCATTCTTTTTAGGTACATGATTCATCAATTAATTAATACACGTGCACATATCCTCTCTCGCTTTAAATTTGACTTTCATTGTTGCATCTAATGCAGATCAATCTTATGTGTAGACTCATTTTCAACCTTTTCCACCCACTAAGGCCCACATTATTTTCCTGCTAGAACATCATCGTCATTTTCATTAACATTGATATTTATCCCTCTGTCGATCACACAACATCGATCTTCTCTTTGGTAATGTGAATGAGCCCATTCAAGGAAGCATATCAAGCACTGCACATCATATAAATACAACATTTAACATGTAGCAAATGCATTGAACCCGACCTCTACAATCAACATAGGTGCTTCAATTAGAGGGGTTCACATGGAAAACCAATGACACACGAATGTGCTCCCCTTCAATTATAACAATGACCTTCAACATCCAGCGCAACACAATGGAGTGTTGAAAACTACAAATAATATGTTGATTCCCATTAGAATCGACAAATGTGTGGGAGATATGATATTCGTATCGCTTTTTAGCCAACTTTTCCTTTGCACACAGCTATCGAGCTCATGCTAACCATCATATCTTGCTTTCCAAACAAAAACACCTTGATCTTGTTGGCAATATTCTTTGACAGAATCACTTAGAGATCTAGATCTCTAAACGAGGAAGGGCTTCATGTATTTCAAGCCATTCTGACGTGACCGAGGTTGCCATTTCATTTCGATCAGTGAACCACTTTAGCTTGATCTACCTTTTCCTTCTGCATCTGTTTTGCATCTTGAACGAATTTTGGTTTTTTGTTCCCAGCACAATCCATGGCATCTTCACCCTTCGGCTCCTCATGTTCATAGGTTCTCATGGCACCTCAAATGTGATTTCTCCACCTACACAAGTCACTCAATATGGCATTGATCTTCTGAATTGCATCATCGCACGGATATGATCTTTGACCCTATAGTGTGCAACTTGATTCACACAATAGATCTGGCATTTTCACATTGCGTATATTTAGTTGTCTGAGCCTTTGATCTCCTCCTCGTTCATGGACTCCAACTTAGTTGCTACACCGACCTTTCTATTCATCACTTCACCCAACATAAAACATGGATAACATGCACTACCGTGAACAACAATAGCATAATCATCACAACCATCATTGTAATCGAGTTATACGAAAGTGAAGCCTCGCTCAACTCCATTGCTCGGTTTCCCCACTATTCTGATGATTCCAACATTCACCATGCGAAACACTTTTGATGCATTCTCAATAGTGAGAAACAACAAAAAACTATGCGCTAATATTTCCATCAATGAGGCCAAATAAATGCTTCGCTACAGATTGTCTATCTGAAGCCAAAACCATTAACCATGGCTCTATTACCAATTGTTAAGAATTTTACTGTAGAACATAAATAATTATTGAGAGGAACAAATATAAAAATAACCAACAATAACCATAAACACATAATAACACATAAACACAAATATTTATCCTAGGAAAAACCCCAACTCTTGGGAAAACCCAACCCAATGAGATCTTATTAGCATTGCCCACAACCCTGGCCAGTCTGGCCAAGTGAGCTTTCACTGCTCATCTCCAGGCCTACATTATAATGGCGTATTCCTATCCTTTTATAGGATCCATTACATGCAATACCACAAACCATAATACCATGGGTACACTATACCATGTGCCCAAAACCACTACTATTTAACCAGGTCAACCTTGACTCAAACCCTGAGTCAATTTTACCTAACACAAATTTTATTGGTCAAACAAGTATCTCAATCCACTATGGTCACTCATCAATACAATCCTCCTTCCAAGAAGGTAGTGTCTCCACATCTTTAATGAATGTATGATCGCTGCCAGCTAAATATAAAGTGTAACATAATTCTATTCATGCTCATTCAATTTCCATGATTGATAACATACCACTTGTCCCTCTTGCATCAAGACTCCACCAAGTCCTCTCTTGCAAACATCTATACACACTACAAACCATTTATCCAGATCTGAAATATTTAGAACTGGAGCATTTTTCAACAATTTCTTCAACTTCTCAAAACTAGTTGCACATTATTTTGGCCATTCAAAATTCTTACCTTTCCTTTGCAACAATGTGATAGGATAAGAAATATGTGATAAGTTCTGGATGAACCTCTTATAATAACCTACTAACCCCATAAATGACCTTACCTCATCCACATTCCTAGGAGCTTCCCATTCCATGATAGCTCTTATCTTTTTTGGATCCACTGTTATGCCTTCCTTAGAAACAACATGTCCCAAGTAATGTACCTTTGTCTAAAAGAAACTACATTTTCTAAGCTTGGCATACAATTGATTCTCTCTTAGCAATATCAACATTGTTGCTAAATGTTTGGCATGTTCTTCCTCATTCTTAGAATATATCAACATATCATTAATGAATATAATAAAAAACTTGTCCAGACAAGGACACAACACACTATGCATAAAGCACATAAAAGTAGCTGGATCATTAGTCAAATCAAATGGAACTAAAACAAACTCATAATGCCCATACCTAGTATGAAAATCAGTCTTGTAGATGTCCTCTTCTTTAAAGCATACCTGATGGTATCCTGGTCTCAAATCAATCTTCGAGAACACTATTTCTCCCTTCAACTGGTCAAACAAATAATCAATCCTTGACAATGGATACATGTTCTTGATAGTTACCTTGTTAAACTTCCTATATTCAATGCGTAACCTAAGAGTACCATCCTTCTTCTTCACAATCAACACTGGTACACTCCAAGGCGACACACTTGGCCTAATGTATCCCTTGTAAAGAATTTCCTTCAATGGAAACATCAATTCCACTAACTTTGGTGGGCTCATCATGTGTGGTTCCTTTTATGCTGGTGATTTCCCTAGTACCAACTCAATAGAAAATTCCACTTCCCTGTGAGGCAAAAAATCTGAAATCTATGCTGGGAACACATCCTGAAATTGATGTATATTTAGGTACCTCTTCAAAATTTCTACATCCTTAACCTTATCACTAGAAATATATACTGCAAATAACACACCCTTTCCTGCGACTATGCTTTGCCTTCATAATTGTCACCATTCTAACTGGTGTTGCCTTCTTATTACCCTACAATATCATTTGTTCTCCGTTGTCATCCAAGAATTCAATGGACTTCTCATAAAAATCCACCTTGTTGTAATGAAGATACAACCAGTCCATACCCAAAAACATACTATATGATCCCAATGAATCACATTCAAATGCACTGATGTAGGCAAACCATTCAACTCAAATGCACAAGCTCTTACCCAATGATGAACTCTCTTCTTTGTACTTGTATCCAACTGCACTAGCCAATATTCTACATGTACTTATTTATTAAAACCACACTTATCATACCAAGTTAGGATTAATATAACTATAATTATATCTAGGGTCAATTAAAATAGAAACAACTTGATCACAAATCTTACTATCGATCTCGATAATAGATGAATGATGATCTGCCTGCCTATTATCTAACGCTGCATAAATTTGAGGAATACTTTGTCCAACATCACCCACTCTCTGTGACTCCAAATCACTGAAGATATGTGGTCTACCACCCCGATGTTGTGGACAATATCTCATGTGATGATCTTTGCCACAATCCAACACTGTAAAGGCTTCCTTCTGTTATCACTTAGAACTAAAATTGATATATGTAACTTTTCATCCTAGCCCGATGACAAAGGTCAGTGCTAGTTTATTTTTGTTTTAATTTTCTTCCCTTAGAATTTGAAGTTTTGAAGAGTTTTTGAGTCAAGTTATTCTCAGCTCCCATTGGTTCCCCTCCATCTACCATTGTTTTATAGCCACCTATTATCTTATGTCAGTCACCGTGCCTTTTTGTAATTTTGCAGCGCAATCCTGATTAGGCAGTTTCGCAGCGCATCATTCAAATTTAAAACTGACAGCGCTGCGAAATCATGGATTCATACATTTCGCAGCGAATCTTTCCCGAAATGTCAAATCTGTTAGGTGAGTCATAGGCCGTGTCTTCTCATGTCAGCTCATGTACCCCTCTTATCAAATTTCACCACTCATTGCCACTATCACCACCACTAGATCTGTTGATACGCATGAATCATCATTTCCAAGAAAGACCACCGTGCATAAAACTTAATGATGGTCGTAAGTCTTGCATGAAATGACAAATCTGCAAGATTACAACTTGAAAGATTTTAAACGGAAAAATTTAAAATTCAACTGCAAAGATAATCAAGCGAGGCTGATAATCAAGTGAGGCTGAATTCAAATAGAAGCTGAATCACAATTCCAACCGGAGCTGGTAGTCATTGTTTGCGAAGATTTGGAAGAATCAATGGAGAAAAAGGAGCACAGATCCGGAAAATGTCTAAGGACTGAGCCTGAAGGCTTAGATATAATGCTGAGAAATAAAGAGGTGGAGAAAGCATTTAAAAAGGCCGGGTGCTGGAAATTTTGCAAAAAGTTACAAGGAGGGCACACACAGGTAACTAAAGAATTTTCACTTAACTTCACAGGCTTGAATTCAAAAGTAGCCATGATAGAATTGCAGGTTTCGCCAGAAGTGATATCTACTGTGACAGAGATCCCACGAGGACAAGAGAAATGGTTTAAAAATTTCAAGTTTGACATGAATCCTTGCAAGGAGTTTTTGAAGGATGAATTTGTAAATGAAGATTTAAGTAAGGCAGTGCCCAGGAGTTATGTCAAAGAATATTACGCTCATTTACTCACTTGCATACAGAAATATCTGACTTGTGAAGGAAGGTATAACAAGGTTTACTCTTACCATTTTAAACTCCTTTTTCATTTCACTGGGAAGGTCTCCATAGACTTACCTTTTTATCTTTTCCGTAGTTTGAGTAAGATGTGTGATAAGGTACAGCTGAGGAAAGAGGATTGTGAAACCTCTTTGTTTCATCATGGTTTGATCAAACTACTGGTTTTAGATGGGCTCCAAAAGGTAGACAGAGATTGGAATTCATTCATTTTTATGGCTGGCTTCAAAAGCCAGACTGGCCTCACTCCTCTACCTGCTAGAGATTTTACAATAGTTGAGCTCCAAACAGAAGCAAGAGCTAAAAGAGTTCCAAATTCACAAGTAAGAAAACAAGTGAAGCCACTCATCATCCAAGATCAACCTCAACAATCAACTAAGGAAAAAGCTCATGGTAAAAAGATTGTACCTGAAACAAGCACATCTGAAGTAGTCTCAAGGATAAGAACAAGAAGCTAGATGAATAAGGAAAAAGGTAAAGTTGTAGCAGTCGAAGAAAGTCCAGTGTCCAAGGGAAGTTTAAATACCTTATTACAGGCTATTGACTTTGAGCAGTCTCTACCAGTTCAAATTGAGTTGATACAGTCAGAACAAGAAAGCACCAAGAAAGCCAAGGCCTCAAAAAGGCTTAAATTTGATGAGCCAGCTGAAGAGTTTGTTTTTAAACCTAGAAGACCTATGACAAGGAGATTCCAGCAAGTACAAGAAGCACTGTCAAGAACAGAGGAAACAGGGGAAGGGACACAACGTTGGCAAAAGAAAAACACAGGCAAAACAATCATCACATCTAAAGAAGATAATATAGCAGACCTGAAGAGCCAATTAGAATCAGCTAAGCATGAGATTGCCAAATTGAAGAAAGCTGCTAGAAGACATGCAGTCATACAAGCAAACTATTATAAAACTCTATGGAAAGGGAATGCAACTGTAGAAGCCCAAGTGAATTCAGTGGTTGATGGCCACTCACAATTTCACACCTGGACAGTACCAGCAATCAAAGAAGCCAAGTATATCAGAAGGATCAATATGCAACTGAGAGCTGGGAATAAGGTTATGAAGAAACAAATTGAAGATCTGAAGGCACAGCTAAGCCAGCTTAAAGGACCTGCTAAATGAGTTTTCATTTCAAGTAAGATTCTATTTCAAAATTTTGATAAGTTTGCTTGATCTTATCTTTCTGAAGAAATCTAAATCCCTATTCGGCCTTTGGAAAGTTTAAAGAAGTTTTTGGCAATCAAGCACTCGGTTAATAAAGGTCTCAGGTTAAAAACAAGTTGTTTTAAATAACTCAGCAGTTTCGTAGCGCGCTACGAAACTGCTGAAAGTGATGATTTCAACATAAATCAAGCAGTTTTGAAGTTGAAGCGGGAAAATTTTGAAGGACAGTTGTACACAACGAGAACATCTGAAGTTACAACATCCAATCAGACTAGCACAAGTGGAAATAAATAGTTTGAATCAAAAAGTGGCATTTTGTCATATCATAAGGAAATTGAAGCATGTATCAGACAGCTTGAATACGTTTTCCTTTTTGTTTTCGAAACAGTGGATGACACATCATCAAATCAAGCTTCATAACAGCGGACAGCACATCAAAACGTGGCCACCGTCATATTTTGAGGGACAACAATTAAAAAACCGACTTATGAAGATTCGAAGATCATACAGCCGAGAAGCAAGGATAGTCTCCTAATTTTTCTGGACAGTGAAGAAAATACAGCATCCAAGGTTAACATGGAGCATTAAACACCCATCTCAGCCAAACTGAAAGAGAACCAGATGTCATAGAAAGGAATCATCTTAATTAAAGCCATCATGCATGTAATATGGAGTTAGAATCATAGTTGATTTAGATCTCTAAAAAACTCCAGTCAACACTTTGTTGTATTTATTAAGTAGTTAGAGTTTAAGAGTTGTCAGTAATAGAAGTAGTTTTCGAATTCCCCTCATGCTTGAGGAGGAATCTCGATCAGTTAGAATAAGAGCTCTATATATAGCTGAAACAACAATGTAATCAGGGTTGGAAAATTTTATGGAAAAGCTTGTATTTGGCCTATGTAAGACTCATTTTTCAGTAATACATGCTTGACTTTACTTCTCAGGATTCATGAAGGATTTTTTATGTTCAGAATATGTGATGTTGTCCTTTTCTTAATTCTTACAGTGGTATGGATGTATAATCACTCAGAATTCACTGAATGTGCTCTGACTTCCTGTATACATTTATAAACTGTGTGGTCCCATATGAGTTTATGTTCTAAATGTTTAAATGCTGAATGCCCTGACTTCCATGTAGCGTTGAGTTCATTGTTATATTGAGGTGTTGTTGACTCCATAAGCCCAATGGATAGTTTTGTTTAATGTGTTTCCACCATTCATATTTTTCACAATTGTTCTATAAGAGTTAGCCATCTTATCTTTAATCAAAATCATTAATCCATCAAGAGAGAGCCCTCTCAGGTTGAGGAGGCTAAGCCTCAGCCTAAAGTAGGTTGAAATAGTTACTTAGAGTCAACCTGACCAGCAGCCTATCAGGATCTGATTTTGAGATAACACCTTCCATCACCCTTGTTCTGCTCCTCAAAATGAAATACCTGTCGTTTGTTAGATGCAATGAAATTCTTAGGTGGTGTTGCATTCTCTTTGTTACCCGTGTTTTGAGGTCTTGTTCGCTTCTTATCCCATTTTAATTTATTCCTCTCATTACCTATCCAATCTTGCTTAGTTTCATATATGTGCTTCAATTGTTCATAAAAATTCTTTAGGTTTATGATTGCTTCTTCCAACGATCTAGGCTCATCAATCTCAATCATGTCCTTGAATGCTACCAGAAACCCACTGATGAATCTCTGAATCTTTGCTTTCTCCTCCTTTAGATAAGGAACATACCTTAACAACTCCAATAATATACCAGTGTACTCCTCATTGGTCATGGATCCCATCTTCAACTCATAGAAATCCTTTTCTATGTCATCATAGTATCTCTCAGATAGATACTTCCTCAAAATTCTCTCGAACTCACTCCAAGTCAACTCTTATTTATGAATACCTCTGAAATTATTTACATCTTCCCACCAAATGTATGCTTAACCTTTAAGAATGAACATAATTATTTTGGCCTTCATGTTCTCTAAGTAATCATGCAATCTGAAGAACTTATTCATTCCAGGTAACCATGATTTTGCATCTTGTGAATTCTTCATTTCTCCATCAAATTTAGGTGGGCTTTATTTCTTCAATTCATCCAACAAATATCCACTATCATTCCTCCTAGAACGATGATAGCAATAATGGACATGATACCTATCTAAACCATAACTAAAGTAGAGCCCATGTCCATTGCCTCATCTATCTTGTGTATCCAATAATATGCCGTCTCTAACCATGTCATCTCTATCACCATGAGACTTGATACCATATGCTCCATTAGTCATGTCCATGACTAATCTTAAGTGGTCCCTGTCTCTGCAAGTCTATCAAGCTCTGAAGGATGACTGCATTAACCTCTGCTTGTTTCTCCTGTGCTTTGGCAAGTCTCTCTTGTGACTGAATGATTCTTTCATTATCTGCTTTACAACTTCTTATTTATACCTTCAAACTTCTCAAAGTGTTTTCTATGTCAGGAGAGTAAAGGTCACCATGCTACTCATCGGATCTATAGGGAGAGTCTCGTGAACTGTATTCTACCATTTTTCTAGTCATCTTTGGTCTTCTATTTGCAATGATATCATATCAGATAAACCAAACATAAACATACCAACATATGTCAGTGTAGTTTAGGCAATGATATCTCATCTGCAAGATCAACATGATTAGCACAATACATGTATATATATATATATATATATATATATATATATATATATATATATATATATATATATATATATATAATCACATCAATAAACGGAAATCATCTCAATCATTATCCCAGTTACCATGCAAGATGCCACAACTATAACACTGAATGGACACGATCCATGCATAACAACATATAAAAACTAGCATGCACAACTATTGCATATACAACCGACATGCATTCACGAAAAACACATCCCAACAACAACATCATCAACTTCTACATGGAAACACAACTACACTAATGACCAATGCCAACATACATAACAAACACATAGACCACAAGCATAATGGACACATATGCAACCGAGATGTATGCACAGAGAACAAACTTTGCCCATTCAGTACAAGGGTTGAACCATGCCCTGATACCCCTTTGTAACACGTTCCTCCCACATTTAACCAAGATAATCGATCCTACGGGGTAAACATGTGATGAAGAGTTACTAATATATTATTCAACTTCCCGTGTACAATTGAGGAAGTGGAACTGTTAAGAAAAGACCAATCTAACCGTCCTTGGGGGCTACATAACTTTCAGGAAACAACCAACCCTTCCAGGTACCCAACCCCTGAGACAACTTGATGTTTTACTGAACTAGACACCCAGTCACTCCCATGAAAAGCCTTCCATGTGACTGTGGCCCTTTTCATATAGTTTTGTGCCAGTGATGTTGGATTCTGAGGCACTTTTTCAGGGGTAGGACTTAGGCCTCTGCCAAAAAATTCATGAAACTTCCAAAAATGATAATTAACATTGAGGAAAGCCTACGAATACAAAAACTTGAACAATGACTTGACCTAACCTCTACTAACCATGACAGACATTCCATCAAACATCTCATGAACATGTAATCTATAGTTCATAACAACATATATGAACATAAGGACCTCATATTTATCCGAGAATCATCAAGAAGGATTGATGTCTCCTCATATTAGATGCAATATCATCTATTAAGTCACACATCATCAACATTTGATCTACTAATCAAAACATGATGAAATCCATAACTCATGTCTGTCATAAAACATGTTTATAGCCAATAAATAACCAGAGAAACATTAATTATGAAACAACCATTCAAGATACATAATGGCATGCACATTTACTCATATAATACCAAAGGAAAAGGAGATTATATTCAAATATGAAAATCCAACAAAGTCAAGGACTTCCATGTACCACCTAGCCATAGATTGGGTTGAACCATATCTCTGTTTTAGCCAATCAATTGTAGATTTTCCTGTAGATTCAGTAGCTCATGTAATTTCCTAAGACACAAGACAAGAGTCTACTCTACTCTTTACAGTGGAAGCCCATAAATATCAATGAAAACAATAATCAACAAGAGAAAGATAATCAATGGCACATAACAAAATATTTATCCCGAGAAAGCCACTGCTCGAAACCCCAACTATCTATAGTGCATTAATCAGAAATATGAGTTGAAAATACAATGCTTGTTCTCAATAGAACAATCTCTACACAAGTATAATCAACTCTCAGCTCATAAGCTAGCTCAAGCCAAACCTTAGCCTATTCTATTGCTCTCCAAGCCTCTATTTCCTTGCACAATTCCTGGTCAAAGAATCTGGATGAATACAATATGCTCTGCTCAACCTTGAGCTCAACCTACAGAAGTATTTCCTATCCTCTACCTGATGACTTCCTTTGGAAAATACTTATCCAAATCCCTAGCCTGCAAGCTTCTAATTCCTTGCACAATTCCTGAGATAATTATCCTATATTTAAAGGGAAATCCTTCTTCCATAACTATGTAATCCAAACTGAGGTCCTTCTCTCATTGCATGCATGATCTCTACAACTCAGAAAATCATACAATTGATACTACAATGTCCCTACATTCTAGTCTCACTAGGTCTTCCTCTAAACTTACATGCATGTGTTTCTCATGAGTGCATCTTCAGTTATCTAGAGTAGCACTGAGGATGCACCAGTGCATCAACTCACTACTATACCTCTACTAGTTCCTCAAATAGTTAGAACTAGTTTAACTGTCTATAACTCAGTCAAACTGACCTATGTAATTACAACTCAAATAAACTCAATCTGGACCCCTAAAAGTTAGGGATCGCACTTACATGACTCTAGATTGACTTCCAACTAGAATTTCCTAAGCTTACTAAGTCAACTTAACTTAGTTAACTATTACAAGTTGCTATGAGAAAACAATTATAATTTAATTCACAATTCAATTCAAGGATAAATTAAATTGGAATTTCTAGATGTTATTTTTAACATTTCTTCTTGCTATTTTCAACACTCTCTCTCAACAAGAAATGAATTCATCTCTATCTCAATCCTGAACCTTTGGAATGTTCTGGATGCAACACTTCTCTATAGTGTTTTTTCTACAACAACTCCTGAAACCAAAAAACCATCCAACCTAAATCAGTATGATGCATATGTCATCAAAGTCTCTAACTTCTACTACCTCTGTCAACTGAAAACTCCACACTTCTGCTGAATTTTCCTTTCTACATTGTTTTTAACCCTTCTCTGCGCTCTTTAGTATTTGACTGCTCTAGCCTCTGTCACTCTGATCTCTTACTGCATCAACTTCCACTAATTCCTCCTCCTACTATGTACTGTGGGCTCCCGTAGGAAGGTACAATCCATGAGACAAAACCTCTGAATGGACCCTGCCTAATTTCAACCCTCTTGGTACTATCACTTCACAATGCCCCACCTCACACCGGGAGGTATGGATGCATGTGCTCCCTCTGCCCAATTGCATGGAAATTCCCCCTTATTAGAGGTCTTTGCATGTGTGGATGCCTCCACTCGGTATCCTCTTTGTTTCTCCAATTGTGGTTGCTCCAAAATTGTGAGACTGATTTTGAGATTTCCTTTGGGGGTGCGTGTTGAGAGGTAATTCACTCTCCCTCTCAACCACCAAGTCTCTAAACTTTACCTTGCTTCTCAAGGATTTTCATGCATATTGTATCTCAAGTTCATGTAGGTTCTTGACTCACACACTAATTTGTTTCATCTATCCCACGTCACAAAATTTTTTGAAAAAAAAAAAAGAAAATTTGATTTTAAATCAACGATATCTCCCTCATCCGAACTCTGATTTAGATGATTTTTTTTTTGAATTTGGGTATCTTTTCCCAAGGAATCTAGATATTCTATTTGTTTTTGAAAATTTTCAACAAAAAATTGCATATATTCTCCGCAAACTCTCCGCCCATAGAAATCCCTGCTCTGATACCATCTAGATTTTCCTGTAGATTCAACAACTCATGTAATTTATTAAAACAAAAGACAAGAATCTACTCTATGCTTTACAGCAGAAGCCCATACATATCGATGGAAATAATAATAAAAAAGAGGAAGATAATCAATGGCACATAACACAATATTTATATGGGGAAATCCATTGCTCAAAACACCTACTATCTATATTGCATTATTCAAAAATCCAAGATGAAAATACAATGCTTGTTCTCACTAGAAAATTCCCCACACAAGTATAATCAACTCTCTACTCACAAGCTAGCTCAAGCCAAACCTTAGCCTATTGTGTTTCTCTCCAAGCTCCTATTTCCTTGCGCAATTCTTGGTCAAAGGATCTAGATGAATACAATATGCTATGCTCAACTTTGAGCTCACCCTACACAAGTATTTCCTATCCTCTACTTGGTGACTTCCTTTGGCCAATACTTAGCCAAATCCATAGCCTTGAAGCTTATAATTCCTTACACAATTCCTGAGAGAATTAGCTTGTATTTAAAGGGAATTCCTTCTTCCATAATTGTGTAATCCAAATTAAGGTCCTTCTCTGATTGCATGCATGATCTGTACAACTCGAAAAATCATACAACTGATAGGACGTTGTCCTTGCACTCTAGTCTCAACAGGATCTTTCTCTGAACCGACATGCATGAATTTCTCGTGAGTGAATCTTTAGTTATCTAGAGTAGCAATGAGGATGCACCAGTGCACCAACTCACTACTAGACCTCTATTAGTTCCTCAAACAGATAGAACTAGATTAATTGTCTATAACTTAGTCAAACTAAGGTATCTAATTACAACTCAAATAAACTCAATCTGGACTCTTAAAACTTAGGGATCACACTTACATGACTCCAGATAAACTTCCAACTCGAATTTCCTAATCTAACTAAGTCAACTTAACTTAGTTAACTATTACAAGTTTCCATGAGAAAAGAATTCCAATTTAATTCAAGGACAAATTAAATTGGAATTTCTAGATGTTATTTTTTAAAATTTCTTGTTGCTATTTTCAACATCACCCCCTTGCCATATTCCAAGAATGAATGTGATATCACATGGAATAAACCAAGAACACCAAACTAAGGCTTCTAGAGGCCAAACCATCTCAACCCTCAACCAATGATTCCACCTCACAGTAAGACATCACTAACCATCACTGGATCAGTCTCTACCTAAGTTATTCAAGGATCTAAAGGATTGATTCCAACTAAGGCTTCCAAGAATAGTAACTCAACCCACAACTGTTTTTGGGGTCCAAAGCATTTTTCCAACCATGGCTTCCAGAAATAGTATCTCAACCCACCAAGGGCTCAAGAGAATTTGTCCAACCAAGGCTTCCAGGACTAGTAACTCAACCCAAGATGTTACAAGGCTTCCAGAGCATTTTCCCAACCAAGGTTCTAGGAACCAGTAACTCAACCCATAGCCAAAGGAACATGAGCACAAACCAGAAGAAGAAGAAAAGATAAAACCCACAACACGTGGATATCCAAGAAATGGAAAGGCTAGGTAAAACCAATGTCAATCCAGGAAATCCTACATGCCAATGACAGATCATAACTAAGAAACCACATGCATGTGCCATGCATGCCAAAAATAGCAAGGAAATCATACATGAAATTCGGTACCTGCAAGAAAAACCCAATGTAGTTGTTGATCTTGATGTCCTCTTATGCTTTCCTACTTTTCCTTTGCCTCCTTTCTCCAAATCCCAGGTATCCACACTCCTCCAAGAGTGCTCCAAGAAAACTCTAATTGTCCAAGAGTATGAGAGAGAGAGAATAGAATATATAGCTCCAAGCTACTGACAAAAGGTTATCACACTGACTAAAGGTTGTGAACTAATCCTCATTACCCTTTTTATCATTGAGGTCTCTATTTTCTTCATTTTTCATTATTTTCCTTCATTTTCCTCCTCACTTGAAACCTATGACCTTTCACCTTCCATTTCTCCTACTTTCCAATATTTTCATAAATAAAATGCCAACTAATGCCTCATGATTTTCCAAAGCCTTTGCCATTGCCTTTTCTAATTTCCATAGCCATTAATTAATCACAAGTGATCCCCATCATTATGTTTTTTCCCAACATTCAGCTTGGAATACGTGTCTCATGACCTTAGTTATTGTTTTTCCTTTATTAACTTTGTTACATGGATTTTTAAGATGGGGTTGTTACAAATTCCATGTAAATTATTTCTAAGGATAGATGGGTATTGGTAAGGGATAGTATAGAAATTGTTTCCTATTACAAGACTCGTTTGTATAAAAAAGACATATATCCTGTAATGGAAATTGCTACATATTTTTCATTCTAGGCCAATACACATACCTTTATAAGTTGGACATTATCTTTCCTACACCAAAATTCCCTACAACCTTGGAGGTGTTAGATCCTCTGATTAGTTGGAGTCCCTTACCTTTAGGAACACAAAGCTTTTCCAACCTATAGGGTCACCCATTCTAGACATGATAGTTAACTATGTTGTCACCATATTTGCATGATTCTAGATTTATAATTATTGGAACACCTATGTGAAGTCCTTATCCTCTATATGTGCCTCTTTATATGTATCTTGGGTGAAAGGCTCCATTTGCATTAGAGCTCCCAAAGTTGTAATTTTTTATGTGGGTGGTCTTAAAAGCGTGACGAACAATTTGTTTGTGCTACCCTTCCTATACTTGACAACTAAATGAAACTATTGTACAAACCCCATATGCTTGTAGTGTATCGTTTGTTGTAGCTTACTCTAGGCCTATAAGTATTGTAGTTGCTAGTGATTACTATGGATGATGGTATCCTTTCCTATTAGATAATGTTTCTACATTTTGATAGCTTCTATGAGAGGATCATTAAAGAAATTTTGAGGTAAAAAATAGGCCTCAAAACAAAATTGTAAAACCAAAATCAACTTTATAAGAACCAATAGGGTTCAAGATGACGATGTCAACCACGGGGGATGATTCACCATTTTTGGAGTAAAAAGTGAAAAGATTGAAAAGTTAAAAACTACTTTTTCAACTTATCTCCCTACATTTTTACTCGAATTTCAATCTGGAGCACTCGTTGGATGCAAAATTTAATTCCTCATCCAAGGAGTACTTATGTTGCATACTTTTAATAGACCCTGCTATACGAAAAATGAGAAATACATGGAAAACATTATTATAATCACATTTTTTCATGTATTCTCATTTTTCATGTATCAGGGTCTATCGAAAGTATAGAACATGGGTACTCTTAGACGAGTAATTAATTTTTGCATCCGACCAGTGTTCTCACTCAAACTTTGAGTAAAATTGTAGGGAGATCATTTGAAAATACAAGTTGAAAAGTAGTTTTTTATTTTTTCCTTCTAAAATTTGATGATGTAATCTAATATTATTTTATTATTTCCACTACTATTTTATAATATTCCTTAGGAGGCTCATTTTAGACCTCAAAATTTCTCTAATGAGAGCAGCCTCCTTGTCATAGGTAGGATATTTGAAGTCTACCCCTTGAAATACTTTTTAATAGGGTGATACAATTCATCCTTCCTACATCAATACCACTCCCATGTCATACCCACTTGCAACTATCTCCACTTCGAAGGGATGCTACAAGTTTGGTAATGGAAGAATTGGAGCTTGAGTGATTTTCCTCTTCAATTCTTCAAATCCCTGCTATTAAGTCTTCCACAACTAGAAGATCTTTTCACTCACTATTATAGCATGGAGTGGTGTATCTACTACTAAAAATGAATCTCTGCTTGAAATGCAAATTCACATTTCTCGATATTCGCTAGTAGCCAGTGCTTCTTCAAAGTCTCTAGCACCTTATTAAGTGTGATATTTTATCCTCCTAGGTAGCACTATAAACCAATATATCATCGAAATAAACACTAACAAATGAATCTATATAAAGGTGAAATACAACTTTCATTAATCTCATGAACATATCTAGTACATTACATAGGCCAACTGACTTAATTAACCACTCATACAAGCCTTTTGTAGTTTTGATCATGAGATTATAGGTGTCTTATTCTTTAGACCAAACCTAGAAATACCTTGATTTTAAATCCATCTTGGTGAAATATTTCACTTGTTCCAGTTGATCTAACAAATCATTAGTCCTAGGTAGGAGTTACCCATTATTTAGCATAATCTTGTTTAATGCTTGGTAATTGATGCACATTTTACCATGTCCAATCTTTCTTTGACACAATTATGATGATTGATCCACAAGTTAAGGTACTTGGTCAAATCATGCCCTACTTTAGTAGTTGGTGTAATTTCTTCTTCACTCCATTTGATTCTAGGACGAACTTTCTATACAACCCAATATTTGGCAATGGAGATTCCAACAATAATTGGATCATATTGAGATAAATTTCAAGGAGTTGTCACACATATGTAAATTTCAGTGTTTTGGCATGCATAACTCTTACTATTAAAACCATTTCCTTGACCAAGAAATACCCTTTTTCGTAAATAGTTTGCTTCATCAAGCCTCCACTCTCAATCAAGCTTGGGAGACATGGGAAATAGAGCCATCATTTTTCATGTCCACCGAATGGATAGATTGAATTATGTATATTGATCATGTCATTCCATCTAGCCCTCATTTATATAACCAAGATCAATTCTTATGAATGTCTAACGATCCCTTCTTAGAGACTGAGATGCATTACCCAACCCATATCCAAATCTTTATTGAATGAGAACTTTAGCATCAAATTAAGATGCGAGACTATAAAAGGTAGACATAACGAGAGAAAATCAAGCAATGGTATAACTTGTAGCAACAAATTACGATGCGGTGATGAATTTTTCTTCAATAACAACACTCTAAATTTGGAAACATATAATTGAAGATTAAATCACAATGATTTACTATTGTTTTCTTATCTGAGACACCATGGAAAATCATGGATTTTAGAATACAAGTTGATGGTATTTTTACTCAAGTTCCTCCTAGAAATAGAAGATTCCCTAGCCATGGAATTGAACTTGCAATCTCAATAGGTGGAAGTCTACTTTCAAGATATAATAGCATGGTAAAAATTTATTTCATGTGAAAAAACACACTAAAAAAAACTATTTTATGGTGATTTTGTAGTGTATATACATTACTTTGTAGAATAAAATTGAGATATGAAGACGTATACTATGAAGTTCTAAAGTAGTACTATAACAATTTAATGGAGGAGAATATAATGATATAGTACAAAAGCTTAGGACTCTAATGGAGGTTCCCCAATGAATGATAGGACAAGATAACTACCACATGTCTCTCCAAACACCATCCTCACCATGTGTCTCTCTTTTTAATGGCTACCCCAATGAGTGATAGAACAAGATAACTACCACATGTCTCTCCAAACACCATCCTCACCATGTGTCCCTCTTTTTAATGGCTAGCTACAATGGAAAAGTTTTGTGTGACCTTTTATTTTCAAGTCATGTATTTGGAGATTTATCCGAATGTGTGAAACCTAGTTACCTCTTTTTTCGAGGGTTCCTTGTAAAATTGTTGTGATATAAAACTTGTACATGTAATATTGTTTGTGATATAAAACTTGTACATGTAATACCATTGCTCAATGGTAATTTTTGTTATCTATCTAAGATATTTCTCCCCCTAAAAAAATGAAAAACATACATATACATTAAATATCACCATATAACTTTGGTGCTTTACAAAGTTTCTCACTATATACATAATATTCATTATGATGTTGAGTGACCCAAATTGTGTGATCTATTTTTTGATAGCGTCAAACAATTTTTCTTAATCTTTCCATGTATATATTCAAGTGCATACTTCTATGTATTAATCCCAAAACGAACTTCGCTAAAACAATAGTGAACACAGAAACTCTACCAACTAGTTTTGAGACTTATGTTTTATTTAGTTTGTGTAACATCAAATATTTTTGAGATGAAAGCACTCTCAAAATGTTTGGAAAAATATTTATAAAATAAAAAGTAAATTAAATTTTGTTAAAATAAAAATAAATACTATATATATAGTGTGTGATAGAGAGAAACCTGAAAAATTATAAATGTGTTTTGTAGATTGATAATGAAACATGTTTGTAAAAAAATAGAGCGAAGCCGATATTTTAATGCTTCTTAATAAGTAGAAACTATTCACTACATGATATGGGAGAATCTTTGTTGCCAACTTTATGGAGCTTTTTAGGGAAATTAGAGGGAATATATATATATATAAATGTATGTATGGGGTTTGTTTGTGGGTATTTGAGGAAAGATAAGTACAAGATCTTATGTAAAATATTTTTTAATATATTTAATATTTTTTAATATATTTAAAGTGGTAATTATTTTCATCAAAAACAATGGTGGTATGGGTTTTTATTGTTTTAAATTGTTATTATTACATATTCTAAATAATTTGATGAAAAGGGTGTCTAGAATGTAACATTCTAAGAGGTTAATGGTTTGAGTTGTGGAAATATCGTTTTAATGTTATTTTTCTTGAGTATATATAGTTTTAACAATTATGGGGTATGGATTTTCATTCTTTCTAAATTGTCATTATTACATATTCTAAATAATTTGATGAAAAGGGTGTTTAGAATGTAAAATTTCTAAGAGGTTAATAGTTTGAGTTATGGAAATATCATTTTAACGTTATTTTTCTCTGGTGTATATATATATATATATATATATATATATATATATATATATATATAGGGGGATATTTGAGGAAGGGTAAGTACAAGATCTTATGTAAAAGACTTTTTCAATATCTTCAATATTTTTTTAACATATTCAAAGTGGCAATTATTTTCATGAAAACCAATTGTGGGGTATGGGTTTTCATTCTTTCTAAATTGTCATTATTACATATTCCAAATAATTTGGTAAAAAAGGTGTCTAGAATGTAAAATTTCTAAGAGGTTAATGGTTTGAGTCGATGTGTAGAAAATAATGAATATGCGTTTTTTCTATAAGTTTAGTGAGAAAAAATTGTTAATATTTTAGTAACCAACACACTAAGAAAATGAAGGATATTGTATTATTTTTGTTGCCCTGGTTAATTTTATGTGTTTGTATTAAGATTTAATATGAATGTGAATTTTTCTAAGTATTTCGGATTTATTGTGAGACTATTTTGTTTATGTATCATTAATGAAGTAATCCAAAGTTAGATCTTAGATTTGGAAATATTGGATTCTGAATATTCAAAGCTTAGTTTCGGCCATTCCTAACATATTTTTATTGTTTGTAATTAGATGATAGTTTTATATGTGTCCTTTACATTATATAAGATGATAAATTCTCAATAATGAATCATTTCCCCACGCATGATCTAGAT
The DNA here is from genome assembly GCA_031772625.1 of Pinus tabuliformis. NCBI lineage: Eukaryota > Viridiplantae > Streptophyta > Pinopsida > Pinales > Pinaceae > Pinus > Pinus tabuliformis. Next base: position 357,083,732 of record CM062820.1, on the reverse strand, counting down.
GCAATAATTAAGGTTTGATAAAGTGCCATTTTACTTATTCACTTGTCAATGGAAAATCAACTCTAATTTTTGACATATATCATTTATATATCTAAGTCTACAGATATTGTATTTGCAATTATATCTTTATTCTTTATAAAAGATAAGTTTCAACCTATTATTAATATACTTTTGTGAATGAATGTAGAAGATACATATGTCTCTTATATTACTCTCATTCAAATAATGTTAGTATGATAAAGAATCCTTGGCAAAGGAAAATTAGTAATTTGAAATATGGAGGTTTTGAGAGAGGAACACAGTGGATTATGGTAGGAAGATAGACAGTGGGATAATGATGATGGAGGTGACAAAATGACTATGATAGGGAAGAAATCTAATTGGTAGGAAATTTGACCAATAGGAACCTTGACTGTCAAGAACGATTATTAATAAAAACTATGCACAAAAAGATCTAAGACAAAGGAGCTGTGATTGACAAAAAATTTGACTGAGGAATTATGACTAATAGGAACTCTAACTAAGGAACTATGACTGTTAGAGACAATGATCAATAAGAACATTGAAAAAATGAAATTTAACCATTGGTTAAAGTTATGGAAACTTTATTGAAGGAACTATGATGAAAATAACTATAATAGAGAAGCTACCACGAAGAAATTGTTAACACTAGGAATTATGATTAAAAGCAAATTTCATAAAGAAATTGTTGTTGAAATTGCATTCTAAAAAAATGCAATTTTTCCTCGATGATTTATGCAATTGTGAATTCTCCTTAGTTCTTTCATTATTGAAATCAATAATTTGTAATTAATGAAATATAGGTTTTTTGTTGTTAAAAGCGTTCTTTATAATTTCGTAAACTTAAATGTTCAATTACTAAAATTGCAATAAGACAATCATTAAGATTGCCAAAATTACAATTTATGATCATTGAAATGGTAATTTCTCATAAAAATTTACAATTATATAATCATTATAATTTGGTATTTAACTGTTGAAATTACAATATCTAATATTGTAATTAGGAGAATTGTCTGCGTGGGGTAGCTCAATTGGTAATGGTCACGCAAATGAAGTCTCACCAAACCAAAAGTCTTGGGTTCAAATTTTATCCTATCCCCCCCAATCAAGGTGAGAATTTGGACATGATGAAGATGTAATCCTACCAAACTTACAAAAAAAAATTATTGCAATTTGGACAAATCAAATATTGGAATGTAAACAATTTGAGACTCATATTTGAATATTCTAGAAATTTGTAATTTTTAAAGGAGAAATTGCAATTATAACGATAAAAAATAGTGATTCAAAAGATTGATTTATTGCAATTTTGGGAATCAAATATTGCAATTTATGGAACTAAAAATTGCAATGTTTGATTCTAAAAATTCTAATATTGGTAACTTGAAGCCTAGTCAATACCAACTATAAAAGTAATTGTAAACAAATTGTTTTTGTAGCGATGTTAAATAAAAAAAACAAAATATTCCCTCCCAATGACTTGTGGTGTACATTTTTTATCATGCAAGCTAACTCTACAGAATTGAACTTTAAGATGATCAAACAAACTAATATATTTCACACACACACACACACACACACACGCTCGCATGCGTGCGCACGCACACACACACACAAAATCACCCACTCACCCACGCGGGCACACATAGACGCACATGTGTTAAACATGTTAATGCATATATGATTCAATATTAAATATCTTGAATCAAATTTTAATGGTGCTCAAAAAGTACGAATCAGTGGCCAAAATTTCCAATTTTGAGAATTCCAACAATTGATTAATTGTAATTGGAAAGACGCACAAAATGGAATTTTAGCAAGTAGATATTGTAATTTGGGCAATTTTAATAATTCGGTTACTATAATCAAATTACAATTCTAACAAATAAATATTGCAATTTCATTAATAAAATAACTAAAAAATTGCAATTTTAGTGATCACAAATCATAATTGCAACAAACAAACACTTCAATGATTAAAAAACTATAATTTCATAATCAATTTTCCTAGGAACTTACCAACAATTATAGATAAAAGCTCCTTCATTAAGTTATTGTCAGTCACAATTCCCCTAGACTAAAGATCATATTGGTCATACAGACATAAGGCTATCTCAATAAAGATATTTTTATGTCCCTCAAGATGAGTGAAGTGTACGCTTGAAACGTTGGACACCTCATAGATACTACATAGTATTCTCGAACAAGCTCTTGGCATCAACATAATTATGACAATGGAAACCTACATGCTAAAAAAAATATGTTGTCTAGCAACTGGATATGGAAATCCTTATGAAGAGAAAATTTCTCCAATAGCATATGAAGACCATTGTTCTAGAGCCAAAGGTTGATCAAATGATTTTTATCATCAACGGAAAGGATGATGAGGCCATTGGAGTCATCATGACCTATATTTCTCGAGAAATTAATTTCATGCTAATGATATTGACTTCCTTCATTAAGTCTAAAATAACTTAAGGTTGTTTTTGTTGAAGTTGATGAAATTCAAGTCATGCAATTAGAAAAGGAGTTTATGTTTCTCATCCTCATTCCTTTAAGAGAACCGAGGACTATCTGTTTTGTATCAAAGAGATACAATAGAAATTTTATGATTGTGGGAATAACAATCCAAAGAAATATGGGCATCTCATAAAATTAGTCTTGGTGAATATCTGGGTACCTTATGATGTGTTTTGTTCTTCGTTTCCACCAACTATAGATCACAAAAGGAAGACGGTAAGGAATATACCTTTGCTACTTTCTCTATTGTTTTTATCAAAGGTTAAAATACATTACTTCATGAAGGGTAGCTTGGTAATAAGCACCAAGGTCATCTACTCAAAATAAGGGTAATCCAACTATGAAACAAAATTGAACTAGATAAGAGTATCTCATCCAAAAACCTTAGAAGTATGATGGGAATGAACCAACCAAAAATAGTCATAAGAAGAAGACATGTAACTACTATGGGAAGACCAATCTTATGGATAAAAACTATTTTACAGTGAGAGATGACTTGGAGAAGAAAGTAAAATCACTTGAAATTGAACAATCTACTAATCAATTTTCCAACAAATTTACTTTCTCAATTGGAATGTATGCTCTGCATGTTCATTCCGAATAAAATCAATGGGTTTTTTATTTTGGTTGTAACAACCATATGGAAAAGGATGCTTCTCTATTTTCTTCCCTGGATAAAGCTGCTAAGAAAAAGATTTATTTGGTAGTGATTATGCTCTTGACATTGTTGGTCATGGCAATGTCCCTTCTCAACATCGTAAAATCCTAAATGTTAATCATATGTCTAGTTCAATCCCAAATATATTGTCAATTTCACAATTAGCAGAAACTAGAAATATTGTTGAGTTGTGGATGGATAAGTTCATTGTTAAATATGTGAAGAAAGGTCGATCAATTGTCACTAAAGGTATTCTCAACTTGACTAATTGACTATAAAATTTCTATAATATATCTCCACCCACTCCTAAACAGTTTCTCTTATTGCATAGATAGTAGAACATAATCAATCCTCATTCCTTTAAGAGAACCAAGGACTATCTGGTTTGTATCAAAGAGCTACAATTATGACTGTGGGAAGAACCATCCAAAGAAATATGTGCATCTCATACAATTAGTCTTTATGAATATGTGGGTACCTTATGATGCATTTTGTTTTTCTTTTCAACCAACTACAGATCACAAAAAGAAGATGGTAAGGAATATATCTTTGCTACTTTGTTTGATTTGTTGATCAAAGATTAAAATAGATTACTTGATGAAGGGAAGCTTGGTAATAAGCACCAAGGTCATATACTCAAAATAAGGGAAAGTCAACTATGAAACAAAATTGAACCAGACAAGAGTGTCTCATCCAAAAACCTTAGAAGTATAATGGACCGAACCAACCAAAAATAGTCATAAGAAGAAGAGACGTACCTACTATGGGAAGACCAATCCTGTGGAGAAAACCTATTTTAGGGAGTGAGATGACTTGGAGTAGAAATTCAAATCACTTGAAATTGAACAATAAACTAATCAAATTTTCCAACAACTTTACTTTCTTAGTTGGAATGGGCGCTCTCCGTGTTTGTGCCAAATAGAATGAATGGGTTTTTTATTTTGGTTGTAACCACCATATGGAAAAGGATGCTTCTCTATTTTCTTCCCCGGATAAGCTACTAAGAAAAATATTTCTTTGGTAGTGATGATGCTCTTGACATTGTTGGTCATGGAAATGTCCCTTCTCAACATCACAAAATCCCAAATGTTTAACATATGTCTATTTTAATCCCAAATATGTTGTTAGTTTCATAATTGGTAAAAACTAGAAATATTGTTGAGTTGTGGATGGATAAGTTCATTGTTAAATATTTTAACAAAGATCGATCAATTGTCACTAATGGTATTCTCACCTCGACTAATTGACTATAAAATTTCTATAATATATCTCCACCCGCTCATAAACAATTGCTCTTAACGCATAGATAGTAGAACATAATAAACATTGGTAAGAATGAATCAAAATTTTTAACTATAGGAGAATTCAGATTATGGAAACTCAGAATATGGTTGTTAGCCTGCCAAGGATACTCCCACCTAATGGCATCTATGAAAGATGTGTACTTGGAAATAATCATCAGGAGCCCTTTAACTCTAAGAAAGCATGGAATGCACAGAAACCATAAGAGATTGTTCATAATGATATTTGCTACATAAATAAGCCTTAATTGTAAGTTCTAGCTATATTTTTCTTGCAAAAATGTCGAAAGAAAGGCTCAATTTAGCCTTAGTCAAATTGAGTAAATCAAATTTCCACGTCAGCAAGACAACTTGGAGGCAATTAACTAGTGTGACATGGATCTTTTCACTCAGTTAGCTCAGTAAATTCAAATTAGAGGGCTTGAAGATTTGTTATGCATGTGTGATTCCTAAATTTTAGTAATCCATTTCAGTTATTTTCATATGTATTAAGTTAAATGGCCTCTAACTATTGATAGAGTGAGTTGAAGGTAAGTTTTGCAGTGGCGCAATAGTCTAACTCAAAGATCTATCAATTAATTGATCAATCAACCCAAAATAACTATTGCATGCAAGGAATTCAAGTTCCCCAACTGAAGTGGAGATGACAAGGAAATGTAACAAAAGTTGTAAGCTAGTTTGACTATATAGGTGTTGCATGAGGATAGGTGTTCCATCCTTGGGAATTGTGAATAAATTTGGAGGAAATTCCTATTTTTAGGGGCTAATTTCCTCATGATTTGCGCAAGGAAATAGGAGGCTTGGTGAGAAAATAATTGGCTAGGTGTTGGAAAGAGTTTATCATTGAGCAGAGAGAACAATTATTCCTTTGCAAGTTGTGCCTAAATTTGGAGCAAGAAATTGTAATAGTTTCTCTATTGAAATGATTAATTCAAAGAGGCTTGAGGGGTTTTTCCCAGTTGGGTTCCCTTATAAATCACTGTGTATTTGTGGTTTCTCTTATTTCATGTCAAGGAATTTTGTTCTAAATTGTGGTTTTCATTCCGCATATCAATAGAGTAGAATTGTGTCTCTTGTTTTACAATTTGAAATATTGAGCAGTTATAGTTTCTATCAAATTTCTACATGGTATCAAAGCCTTGAAATCACATTAGAACTAGTATTTTGAACTTGTATCTCAGGAATTTCGATTTGTTAGCTTCAGTGCAACAATTTTTCTTAAGAATCAGGAGAATGTATTTCAAAGGACGGAGATTAGAATATTCCCTCGAGGGTAGCTCCAATTTCAAAGTCTAGAAGGATTGAATGGAAGCAGTGCTCTATGACAATGGTGTGATACAATATGTCAAAATTGACATTGAAAACCCCCAACAGTCTGATGCACAACAATTAGCCCAATGGAAGAAGGTTGTTTGTTGGCTTGTTGGGGCCTGACCCAGGTTCAGATTTAAATAGCTAAACAAATCTTGGTACTACTGACCCTTTCGGCAACAGTCCACAGTGCGTGGAGTGAGGTCTCACCCGAAGTAGTATGGGAGGGTGCTAGAACTAGGTTTCTACACCCTGCAGATGTTTGATGAGTTCATGTGGCCCGTAGTTCGTCCCTGTGCGTACATCGCTATGCGCACTTATCTATACCTCATAGCCTGAGATGCTGCCTTCGTGCAGCCCTTACTGCGTTCTGTATTATTACCCCAGATCTTACTTATATGTATTTGGGTTAGTTTATTAAGTGCTTTGATTCACGAAAAACATAATTCGTTCATCCAGATGCGCGCAGTAAATAAACCATACAATTGCAAATGAAATCCAACTAGAACAGATACGCAGAATTATATCAAAACTTCTCTTTATTGTATTCTCCTTCGGTTATAGACTCAATTATGCCCCATGCACTCAGTTGCAGGGGTCCGCGCACTCAGCTGAAGAGCCTTCCTCTATCCTATGACCTAGAAAGACACTTCCGCACTTAGAATTGACCTTACTAACTCATCATTCTGAAAAAAATTCATCCATTGATTGATGTCCTTTACAACCTAGAGCCTTGCTCTATTTATACAATCCCATGGTCCACAAACCATGGGTAGGCTGACATTACATTATAAAACTTAGGGCAGAAAATCTTATGACTCTAACCTACTTCCGCGCCCACAATTCGCGGGGATTTACAACATCATCTGGTCAAAATGTGGGCTCCAAGCCCCAAAACATGCCTTGGGGGGATTCCATGACCAGCAGGCCACCAACACAAACATCGTGACTCACCCTCGAGTCACTGTGTCAGCACAACGATCTTGGCATGGAGTTCCTCCAACTGTCCCCGAACTATGATGATGTTCATTACGCATTGAGCTGCTACTTGATAGATCTATTGCATCCTCTATATTGTGACCTCCGTGTATGGGGCGTTGTGCTACATCAACGTGTGCATCTCCTGTATGTGCGCCAACTTTCCTTCGATATTTGTTATGATAGTGAAAGCCTTATCGATCCACGACTGGACGCGGGATTTGAGAACTGCCTCCTTATGCCGCGATGCGCCCACCTGTTCTTTCAATGCCTTGGCTTGCTATATCCTTGCAAGATGTTGATTGAGGGCTACTATCTACGCAGTTCCTCTGACACTGTCGTAATTTTGTTGAAGTGTTCGCGCCTCTGTCTCTAGGCGCTGGAGGTTGGGGCCCTCCTGCAGAGTTGTGAGGACCTCAAATGCTTGCTCCAACAATGTGGTACAGTCACACACTACACCTCCAATTTCTTCCATCCCTATTGTGATAGCACTAGCGCACTGCTCTCAGACTTCTGGGGGACTGGAAGGCTGCACCTTCATCCATAGCTTGGTGATATGATGATTCAGCTCCAACTGAAATTTTGTCGCCTCTTCTCTGGCCTCACGGAATCCAGTTGCCAATCTGTGGATCCGCACTTCTACCGATACATTTGTTGCGATAGCTAGCTCTGGGATGCGTCGGCAAGCTGTTCAATATTTATTTTTTTCTCGCTCAGAACTTGGATTGCGCGCCTCTCCTTGGCCCAAAATTCTGTCGTTATCCCATCCTTAGTGGTTGTCATCATTTCTAGGCTATATGTTGTCACTCGTGAACTTATGGGCTCGATTATCGCTCTTCTCTCAATGCTCTGTGCTCTGCTCAAATGCTCAAATCTTAAATGACCAAGTGTTGTTCGCTGGCCAGCCCTTCAAGTTTTATAGTGCCTTTCGAATTTGAATTTGACTGTTCCCCCAATTTCAGGCCATTAATGCTTTCTTGGCAGCAGATTGTCTCAAATATTGCCCATAATTCGCGTCTTAAATGCCCACCGCCTACTCCATTTGGTCTCAAATCAAGTTTCCCATCGTGAATAATGACTTCAACAGTCACTTTATGGCCAATCCACGTGGCAGTGCAACCCCCCATGTGTAGTCGCAGACCTTGTGACACGGTGTTTATGTGTGCAACTCCCTTGTCACGCAGTCTTCGAGCAGAGTAATTTATAGTCTTGCGTTCCCTTTCAATTGCCTGGCGTGCTAAGATATTTCTTCCTACGGTTAGTCAGGTGGTCGAACCACTCATGTGGGGCGTCATCCCACCTTCCATCATGGTTCGCGAAGAATCCATGCCTTCAATTGTGATCAGCCTCGCGCACTTTTCTATTGTCAGCACGCTACCCTGGTCATTACCTTTGGTGATATGTGGTCCAAGCCAAGGCAGCAGACTACTCAGTTCACGACGATAGTTCTCCAATCGATCAGTATGATCGTTCACACCTTGCCTTGGTTTTTTGATGAGAAATGTTGCCTTTATTTCATTTTCCAGCTTCTTAACCTCTGCGTTTATCAAAGCACTTTTCTCCCTTAGTCGTACCTGGTCATTTTCAAGTATGTGAAATCTAAGGTTTCCTTGTCAGATTTCTTCCTCAAGTCTGATGTGTTCGATTTCTTTTGGCTGTGTGTTTGTTTCGTTCCTGGCTTCATGGACTGTTATATCTACGGGTGCTTATATGTGTGGACTAGGCTTCGCATGCTCCATAGGAATTACAATCCCCGCTTCATTCTTCAACGTCAGAAGTGCTAGCGCGGTCAGGGTCTTGCGTATGGTCCTATAAGCCCATAGAACCACTGGTACGCGTAGGTCCCAGTCAGTGTGTCTCATGTGGTGGACCATGTTCAGCACTCCGCACACCTTGTCAAAGGCTTCCCCGTGTATAATCTTCGACGCACTTGGTTTTATCATACTTCATTGATCATGCCCTCGTCTTGATGGCTCTTGCTTGTTGTTCCTTTTTCCTATCGTGAGGACGGTGTGCATTCGTGCAGGTTGCGTACCATACGCCTGTACCCACCTTGAGAGGTGGGCAACCAGGTTGTCTTGTCCATCATACCCAACTTGCATCTGAAGCTGAGGCTTTCAAAACCTTACAAGCATCATTCTTCTGCAGTCACGCCAGTTATCAAAACTTCTTCGGTGCGCATCCCACTATCATGCGGGCGTAGTGCATAGGACCCACTTCAATGCATCAAAACGTTGTGGCTTGGGTACTTCTTTTTCAAATCGGGTCAAGAAGTCATCTACCTCACTCAACCCGTCATACATAGGCAGATTTCTGACCTCTTTTGTTACGCAACACAATGAAGTCGTCATCATATTACAATTGAGTGTGGTTACTTCGTGTAACCGGTTTTGCAATCATTCCATTTCTTCGTTAGAGTCTGAGGTGTAGTAGCTTTCACGCTCCCAGGAGACTCACCCATCCTTAGTGGGGTTTACATGATCTTTCTTCCGCACGGTTATCTGGTAAATGCAATCCAACTCATCGTCACTGTCATAGTCTTGCATCGGCTCTGTGTAGCGTGATCCTTCCGCAGGGTCTAGAGGGACCACTACGCATAGTGATTTGTTTTCAAAAATCATTTTGTGCTTCTTCAGATTTATCACCCCATTCATGTCAGTGGCCCAATCTATCCCTAAGAGTGCGGGGTATGGATTACTATCATCCATAATTTCTATTACTTCGAAATCTACCACAGCGCTTATGCCTTCGACATCAACGGTAACTCCCTGCAATCTTCCCATTGGTATGATCTTCTACTGATTTTCCATTCTCAGTTGGATAGGTGACCATTGCAGAGGAGGCCTACCCATGCACTCCCATGTCTGCTTTGGCAGAACGTTCGTGTCTGACCCTAGATCTAAAATTACTCGATCCATTTCATATTCTCTGATCTGTGCAGTTAGTCTCATTTCCCTTCCTATTCGCGTCACGTGCATTTCCAGATTTTGAAATACACAGGGTTCTCTTAGTGCGGTCCTAGTGCATCTAGTAATGAGCTCTTGTATTCCCCTTACAGCCTTACTATTGCGCAACAACTTCATACATGTTTCCAAGAAGGTGGTAAGCATTGACAGGTCCAACTCAGAGTTGGTCTCCACTCCTTGAGGTGGAGGCCTCCGCGAAGCTCTTCTTGGCTTCCATGAAGGTTTCCTTGGTGCGTGCTAAATCAAATTTGGGTTCCTTTGCTGGAGTCTTGCGAACCCAAGTGGCATCTTCGAGCTGCTTCCCTCTGTCACCACCTATCGTGATCCCACTTTGAACTATATTTACGCTCGGATCTTCCTCGCATGGCTCAGATCTCATCATCTATAGGTTCTACGTCAGGGGAGGTGGAAGTTTCCCTTTGTTGCGCAGTCTTTCTATCAGCGTTAGATAGTCCTCTGCTTCATGATAAAAAATCGTGAAATACACACACGAGGGACGCATTGGATTTGTGCAATCTCGGGCATAGTGTCTCGGTCCTCTGCAGTTGTAACATATTAATTGTCCTCGACCTCTTCTTGGTCCCATTCCACCTCGCCCTCATCCGCGGCCCTAAAATATCGTGCGCGTTGTCCCTGAATTTTGATCAAAAGCCCGCATCTCAGTCTAAACTTGATAGGCCGCAGTCCGATCCATCATTAGTTCATAACTTCGACAGGTACGCTCATCATGACCGACTGATCTACAGAAATTAAAATACAATTGCTGAGAGCTTTGCATATACTTCTTTAAGAGATGGAAATTATCTATCATGTGCTTCCCTCTATTTGACAAATTGCGCACCACAATGCAAGGGCCCCGCTGTGTCCTACTTGCGCCTCCGGTCTTAGTGGCATTGGTCCTCCTCCCACCAAAAAATTCACGAATACTGGACAGTGGTCCTTGTCATGTCCCTGGCCCTTACATTTTACACACCACACTTCTTCGCGTGCTTCTGGGTGAGCTGTCCTGTCTTATTTTAGACTCTGCATTTCCAAGCACAAGTTCTGTAGCTGCACCTGGATCTGTTGGACTCCCAGGTTGGTATCCTGCATTGAAGTCTCATGTAACCTCATCGCAGCTTCCAGGGCCTCGACTTGGGTAGTGAGATTTTGTTGTGTCAGCGCGTTCCGTAGGTGTGGTGTTAACGACGCTACAAACCATGTGAGGTGTTGCCCATCTGTCAGTGTCATATTTTCTTCGTGAATCTTACACTTCAATCTCTGATCTAGATCCCACGGAGTTTCGCCTGGTAACATCGTGATCTCCTTGAATCCAATAATTGACTGGGCCTCCGACTTCGGTCTGCTAAATTCCTTGATCAACGCTGCTTGGATAACCGCAATCCCTACATTCAGATTATCACTAGAGTGCTTGATGTACCAAGTCAGCGCGTGATCCTATAGAGCGTTGACCAATGTTGCCTTCTTTATATTATCATCTATGACCCCTTGCGCTTCCCATACAACCTTTACCACGAACCAAAACTGATCCGGGTCTTCATTCCCTACTCCCCTGAATATTGGCAATTTTATCACGCTTGCCATATAGCTTCGCGGTGTTTGCGGAGGTGGTGTGGGCGAAGAGGGGGTTGAAGATGGCGAGATTGGTGGTGGTGTAGGTGGGAGTTGTGAGCGCGAAATTTGTTGCCTTATCAAATTGATCACACTCCTCAGCGAGACCTTCACGAGCTCTTCCTCACTCTCTCTTGGTGGTGAAATCAAAGAGCTAGTTTCTAATCTATGCTACCTTCGTCTCTGTAGATCTTTCCGCTTCACGTAGCCCCAAACATCAATTTATTTGCATCACCTGCTCTTCACACAATAACATTTTAATCCAGGTGTTCAAATATTTAACGTACCTACCACATGGTCCTTTGAGGAAGCGTCACTCTGCCTCGCTATAGCTAACTGACATGTCTACTGCGAACTCAGTGATAAATCCTCCAATAATTCGGTCGAGCCAGTGATCCATAGCGTGTGTGATCTTGTTTTCTGATGCTTCCAATCTGTGCACCAATTCTGAGGTCCACACAATCGGTTTCTCAAGTCTGCACCTTCCTTGACTATCTGCTTGCTTCATGATCCACTCATACAACTCAGTTGGGAAGGATTCAAAGAATATTTCGTGGATCTCTGTATATAGATAGCAGTCTAGCCACTTTTATTTTGGAAACTGTAGATTTCTATTTTCTTGCGTCAGGAACTCGTGAATCTTCCAATCCAACCAATTCTCAATTTCTTTCTTTGTTGGGTTCCAACAATCCGACATCAGACATCTCTTACATAGATCCTAGTCCCAGCAATAGAACCATTTGTTGGCTTGTTGGGGCCTGACCCAGGTTCAAAGTTAAATAGCCAAACAAATCCTGGTACTACTTGCCCTTTCGGCAACAGTCCACCATGCGTGAACTGAGGTCTCACCCGAAGTAGTATGGGAGGGTGATAGAACTAGGTTTCTACACCCTGGAGATGTCTGATGAGTTCACATGGCCCGTAGTTCATCCCTGCGCATACGTCGCTATGCGTACTTATCTCTACCTCGTAGCGTGAGATGCTACCTTCGCATAGCCCTTACCGTGCTCTGTATTATTTCCCCAGATCTTACTTATATGTATTTAGGTTAGTTTATTAAGTGCTTTGATTCATGAAAAACATAAACCGTTCATCCAGATGCACGCAGTAAATAAACCATACAATTGCAAATGAAATCCAACAAGAACATATACGCAGAATTATATCAAAACTTCTCTTTATTATATTCTCCTTCAGTTACAAACTCGACTTTCCCCTGCACACTCAGCTACAGGGGTTTGCGCACTTAGCTACGGACTACTAGGCCTTTGTGCACTTAGCTGCAAGGGTCCGCGCACTTAGCTGCGGACTACTAGGCCTCTGTGCACTCAGCTGCAGAGCCTTCCTCTATCCTACGACCTAGAAAGACACTTCAGCACTTAGACTTGACCTTACTGACTCATTCATCCATTAATTGATTTCCTTTACAACCTAGAGCCTCGCTCTATTTATATAATCCCATGGTCCACGGACCATGGGTAGGCTGACATTACATTACAAAACTTAGGGCGAACAACCCTATGACTCTAACCTACTTCTGCGCCCGCAATTCACGGGGCTTTACAACATCATTCGGTCAAAACGTGGGCTCTAAGCCCCAAAACATGCCTCGGGTGGATTCCATTGCCAACAATGTTGCAAAGGCTAGGATAATTCTTTTGGAAGGTGTGAGGGACCATGTGGTCTCAAATATCCATGGAAAAGAGACACCATTTTCCATGTGGAATACATTGAATAAGTTATTCAAAAATAATAGTGACCATAAAAAATTGGACCTGAAAAACAAACATCAAAACATAAGAATGCAAAAGAATGATACTATTCTATGATATCTCTCTAAGTTTACTCAAGTTCGTGATGAGTTTGGACGGGTTAGGGTGAATGTTGCAGAAGATGACCTGGTGAACCTTTCTCTTCTAGGCCTTCCAAAATCATGGCATAACTACCAAGATTATGTGAATGGAAGGGAAAAATTACCAAATTGGGAAAGGTTGTGGTCTGATTTGGTTTAATAAGAGTTTAGGAGAATTAAAAAATATGGAGCATCATCCAAAACTAAGGATGAAGATAATTTCTCCTTGGTTGGAAAGGGAAAGAAGGTCAAAGGGAAGAAGAATATAACACAACCTAACAGAACCAAGATGGAACACAAAACCAGAAGTGTTCTTGCTATCATCCAAACTAACTGCAAAATCACTATTTGTGTATCCAATCAATTCCTTCTTTCCCGTGCTTGCATACATTATACCACAATCTGTAGTTCCTGTTACGTATCTCATAATTATTTTTTCCTGTACTCCAATGTGTGCCTTTTGGAGTCTCCATAAATCTGGAAATCAAACTCACTCCTCACATGATATCCGATCTTGTAGTTGTGAGATACATGAGGTTGCCAACCAATCTTTTGAATAGAGTTGGATCGACATTTGATCCTTCATCATCCTTGCTTAACTTTGTACATGTCGCAACTGGTGTAGGGATAGGTTTGAAATTTTCCATTCAGAATATTTTTATCAAATCTCTAGCATATTTATTTTGAAAAATAAAAATTCCTTTTTCATATTGCTCAACTTCTATGCTAAGAAAATATTTCATGAGACCAAGATCTGTCATCTCAAATTCTTTCATTGTGGATTCTTTCAATTCATCTAACTCAAAATCACCTGTAAAAATCATGTCATCAACATATAAGCAAAAAATCAAAATATGTCCATGCTCATTTACCTTTGTCTACAAGGTAGGTTCAATGTTACTTCTACAATATCCATTCTTGATCATGTAGCTGTCAATTTTGCTTTACCAAGCTCTAGGTGTTTGCTTTAGTCCATAGAGCACTTTCTTCAACATGTAAACTTTCTCTTCATTACCTTCAACTTCATATCCTAGAGGCTGCTGCACATAAATTTCTTCTTTTAGGATTCCATCCAAGAAGGATAATTTCACATCCATATGATATACTTTCCACTTGTTTTGAGTTGCTATGGCTAGAACTTCTCTTACAGTATCCAATCTGGCTACCAGAGCAAACATTTCTCCAAAATCTATTCCCGGTTGCTGCGAGAATCCTTTTGATACAATTCTAGATTTAAATTTGTCAATTTCACCTTTCTCATTCAACTTTGTCTTCTACACCCACTTTGCACCATTGGGGTTTTTGTTCTTTAGTAAATCAACTAAATCCCATGTATCATTCTTTTCAATATTTTCAATTTCTTCATCCATGGCTTGCACCCAATTTTCATCTCTGATTTCTTCTTCAAACGAAGAAGGTTGGAATGACAACAATGGAAAATTTGAACTAACATCAAAATCATCATAAATATCTTTCAGAATTCTCATCTTTCTCTTACCATTGCTCGATTCATCACCTAATTGATTGCTAGGAGAGTCTTGATCTGTTGACCTGCTTGAAGATCCATTCTGCTCTAAAATCTTGGAGTCCTTGTTGGTGTGTCGTTGTTTGGTGTATTTACCTATGATTCTTGCTACTCCTTTTCTACTACATCATCTTCTTCCATCAATGACACTTGTGCATCAACTATTTTGTCTACAGTTCCATTCCATGACTCTTTTTCTTTCAACACAACATCTCTGCTAATTGTGGTCTACTTGGTGATAGGGTTATACAATTTGTAAGCTTTTGATTTCTCACTATAACCAGTAAATATGAATTTTTCACTTTTATCATCTAATTTTCCTCTTCACTCTTTAGGCACATGTGCAAAAGCTACACATCCAAACACTCGGAGATGAGATACGCTGCAAGGGATACCTGACCATGCTTGTTTTGGTACTCTGTTCATCACACTCTTTGTAGGAGATCTATTGATCACATAAATAGCACATGCAACTGCTTCTTCCCAATACTCATTAGACAAGTTTCTTCCTCTCAACATTCTTATTTCCATATTCATGATGGTTATGTTCTTTCTCTATGCTACACCATTATGTTGCAATGTGTATCTGGTTATAAATTTTCTTCTGATTCCATGTTGTTTGCAGTAATCATGGAATGCCTTTGAATCATATTCTCCACAACGATCTGACCTCAATACCTTGATTTGTCAATCACTTTGGTTCTCTGCTAAGGCTTTGAATTATTTAAACTTTGCAAAAGTTTCAAACTTCTATTTCAAGAAGTAAACCCAAGTCTTTCCACTATAGTCATCAATGAACGTGAGGAAGTAACTACTTCCACCAATCGACTATGTCCTTATAGGTCCACACAAGTCTATATGCATTAGCTCAAGAGGTTGCTTTGCTCCATATGCAAAGCCCTTTGGAAAACTTTTAGGGTGTTGCTTTCCCAAGATGCAACACTCACAAGTACTAGCAGGTTCTTTAATGGGAGGTAATCCTCTAACCATCTGTTTCTGTTGTAACAATCTTAAACCAGAAAAGTGCAAGTGTCCAAATCAAAAGTGGCATAACCAATAATCATTAGAACATGTAGTTGTAAAAGAACTGACCTAATCATTGTATTTCATAATTAGAGGAAAGAGTCTATTCCTCATCATCTTCACCTTCGCTATCAACTTCTTGGTTGGAGGCTTGTCATATATAACACATTCTTGACCTTGAAAGATAACTTTATATCCTTTTTGTTTCAATTGACCAACATTTATCAAATTATGTTTGAGACTGGGAACATAATATACCTCTGAGATTGTATTTGGCTCCCCCTACATAGTCAGAATTTTGACCACTCCTTTCCCATCTACATCCACAGTCTTATCAGTCCCCAAATTTACCTTTGTTTTCACTCGTTAATCCAAATTTGCAACCAAATTCTTGTTGCATATCATGTGGTTACTACAACCACTATCTAATAGCCACACACTATCAGAAGGTTCATGCATGGTATGTAAATCTAGGAACATTGAGTTAGTACTATCTGTAGTGACATTAGCTCTCTGGTTTCCTTGATAAGCTATCTTCTTCCTGCAATCACGAGCATAGTGACCAAATTTATTGCAATAATAACATCTCACCTTTGATTTGTCAACTCTTTTATTATTGTTGAATATTTTGTAGTCACTCCCACTTTCATGTTCATGTTCTTCTCGGCCATATCTATGACCACGATATATTCTGTCTCATCCTATGCCTCTCGATTTACTTCTGCCTAAACCTTTGTCTCTTGAAATAGAAACTTGACTTTTGAAAGCGGTTTCTAAAGTGGAATCCTTATTTTTGTCTATCCTTGCCTCATGTGATAGAAGCGATCCCATCAACTCATCAACTCTTAAAGATGCCAAACCATTGGCTTCTTCTATGGTTACTACCACAACATCAAATTTGGTAGACAAAGATCTAAGGACCTTCTCAACCACTGTTTGATCTTTAATTCCTTCACCATAAGTTTTTAACTAATTTACAATAGTTATGACCCGATTCATAAAAGAATCGATGTCCTCTGTCTCCTGCATTTGCAGAATTTCAAAATCTCTCATAGTATTCTCCAACATAACAATATTGACTTTGGCCATACTTTTATAGTTTGTCACCAAAGTATCCCATGCTTCCTTTGTTGAAGAAGTGATCATAATCTTCCGGAACACTACTTGGTCCACTTTCTGCTGGATAAGCTGCAATGCTTGTGCATTCTTCTTTTTCTCCTTCTTCCATTGTTCCCTCTCTACATTAGTGAGAGCTCATTCTTCTGCTTCATTCTTAGGTTTTAAAAACCGAAACTTGACATAATCCCAAACATCATGAACTTGCAACGTCATCTCCATGTTAATGGACCACACATCATAATCCTTCCCTGTAAACAGTGGGAACTGGGGTTGGAAATTTGAGAAAACCATATTTCTCCAAAAAATTCTCCTCAAAAAACCCTAAATTTCCTTTTATATAAACTTGTTCAAAAATACCCTTTCAATAAAACCCTAAGTTTTTATTTTATATATAAAAAAACCTTTAAAAAAATCCTGTAAATTTTTATATATATACAAAAGAAAAAAAAAACTTCATACATCACCATAAAATAAAAGGCCCACTTAACAAACAAAACTTTAAACTCCACGTGAGTTGTGAAAAGTAAAGTAAGTAAAGTACTCCACGTGAGTCATAAAACATTTAACTTCAGAATCTTTTTAAAGAATATGTGATCCGCTCTCTTAACACGTCTCTCGTGATGATGGCATGTGATTAACGCCCTACAGGGTCGGGAGATCTGCGTTATTTCTTATCGCTTTAAAACTGCATGGAACCCGCGTGTTTTGAAACCGCACTAAGTTCACCCCTTGTAACGTGGTGTTTATTGACACCGGTGTGTGTTATAACACTATGTGTATAACCTAAAAGGTGTGATATAGCACTAACCATGAGAAAAATATATTTCTCCTCTCACATGGACTGTGGCTAATATGTTCTCCTGGACTCTTTGTAGCTTTACTCTGATGCCAATTTGTTGGAAAGATATAGGAGACAAAACATAATTGCACACACAAATCACACGAGTTGTGGCTCTTCTATTGATCACACAAAACTTGATACTTACAATGAACCCGATGAAGGGTATTTAACATTTTCCAACTAGAGACTCGCCTAAAATAACTTGACATGAAACCACACAACTTGACATGCAACCACACACTATAAGTCGGACTATGAATTAACTCGACTTGACTCAACGCTCAGTTAACTAACTCTCTAACTTTAGCCAACTCTTCATGCGAGGGTAATTAGCTTATTTTAACATAAGTCATTGTGTAGGTCTTGTTGATTTGCATTGGGGGATTTAGGGCCTATAATATAAGGGGGAGAACACAAATGTATTAGTATTAAAGTGAGTTTTGAGGATATAAGAGAAGTACACATAATTCAATGAGAGTTCTATATTTTTTGTAACAACCCAGGCACACAAGAATGAGAATCATTGTCTCTCCTTCCATAAATATTATGAACTTATTGGTCCACCAAAAATAGAGGTTTGATATCTTGGAAGATGAATATAGAATGCTACAAAATCTAAAAATTAATATTTGCAATAATTCTCTACTCAAGGTGATTTGGAAATACAAAAAATTGTTCATCAACTTAAGAAACCAATAAATATTGAGCCAAAAAAACTCCTCTCAGGTGCTAAGAAGAAATATAAAATAATACTTTACATATTTTCATTAATGCATAATGTTTTATATACTTTACATATTTTCATTAATGTATAATATTTTATAGATTCATAATAATTTTAAATGTGTATATTAATATAATAACATGTAAAAATTTAAGCCCCAAGGGATAGCTCAGTTAGTCGAGTTCTTGTTGCTAAGTACCTATTATTAAGTTGTTGAGGATTTATTTGTCAACTCTAAGAGGAATAAGATTAAGTATAAATAGGGATAGCAACATTAATAATTAATATTTATGAGAGGAATAAGATTATGTAGGAATGCAAATAATAAAATTTTGGTTGGAGAATAAACATATAGAACTATTTTTGAAACATATTATTTGTGATTTTTTTTTATAGATAATAGTGAATTATCGTTGTTGACGTGAAAAATTTAGGAGCTTTTAACCACCATTGTGATGCTAGTTTTCAAACAAGATTGCATTGGTTCCAGGTAGTTTTATTTAGTTATCCAATTCAAGCACTCTTTAACCAAATACTTCTTATTCTTCAAAATGTCTTTCCATTTTTTTCATCGAGATTTTTTAGTCATTTCCTCACTCATTATCCCATAATTTATAGAATATGTTTTTTTGTTCATCCCAATGATGCTTGCATGAAGATATGTATTTCTCTAGGCCACTTATTTTCTTAACCATCCTTTACCTTGAAAATTTCTCTTTAGAGTTCCTTCTCTTGATGACTCAACTTATGTATTTTCTCTTTTCTTGAAGATCTGAGATACACCTTGAACCACACTACCGTATTTCACTCTCTCATTTCTTAGGATGATCCAGAGACCAAAAATAGGCTAAAAATGAAAGTGCTCGGAGTCTCCCGAAACCGGTGTCAAGTCGCATCGTCCTGATTCCATTGATGCTTGAATCACCTAGATTCGACGTCATATAAAGCAGTTATGATGTTTTAAAGATTTTGACCAATAGTAAAAAAAGTCAACAATAGGGTTGGTTGAGTTGTTGACTTAGCAGTCTGTACAACTAACATCATCAACTGACTGTGTAGTGTACAGTGTCAAATGAGCCAATCCTTTGTTGACAAATGACATCATCGTACAGGGTACAAGTGGCATGTTTTGGTTGGTTCATGAAATTGTGAGGTGGCCCAATCAGAGCTTACCATGTGGCCCTATCGGAGGGCACCACGTGGCCCTTTATGATTGGTCAAAATTTTTTATCTAGGCTCAAAGGCCTCGGCGAGGTTCGACCCCTTGAGCTGCAGTGAAACAACTCTACGCTCTACTGTCACATCGCCATGTTAGCTCTTAACTATCCATAGTGACAGGTTATATTTCAAGTCATATCATTTATGTGTTAGGAGGAGGGCCAGGTGGTGGCCCTGGCTCCTAGTTATGATGACACCCATGTGCCCAAGGAAGAAGGAACGGGAAGGGTTTTAATCTCCAACCCCTTGTTACGTGCCCACCACATGACCATTCATTGAGATTTGGCGGGAGGGTTGGGGCACTTGGCCCTAGCTCTGGTCCCATCAATAATGATTACGACCAATGAAGAACATACAAGGGGGCTCAAATTGAAAGCTAACACTGGAACAATCCTATTATGTTGCTCCAAGAAGACCATGACAGACTCATCAATTTGGTATGATGCAAGATCTTAATTCACGTTATGCACAACAATCACAAAGTAATTGGAAAACACCCTTGCCTTGGTAACCTTGGCCATCTCAATCCCAATCTCAAAACCAATCTTGGGAACAAGGTTGGAAAGGGACTTACAGAGGAAATCCACCATATCCTCAATCTTTCCCTCACTATCCTCAATACCAATATCAATTTTATCCATACCATTCACCTCCACCGCAACATCTATTTCACCCTTATTTGACCTCAATTCAACCTTTCCCATTACCACCCACACGAACACCCCAAAGCTCCATTCTCACTCCACTACCTGCACAACCATTTCGAATCCCCAACAATAAAACACCTCAATCCACTTACAATTTTGAGGTATTGCAAAAGGATTCTCTAGCTCCCATTGAAGAACAACAACCAGAAGAAGAAGATTCAAATAAGTTCCAAGAATCATGGATGCCTATCAATAAAGAGCAATTGTTGAAACCTGAGATTGAAAAGTTTCATGCATGCCTATCACCAAATTTTATGAATGGAGATCACATCCCCGAAGACTTGCATGACATGATAGCAGGAAACCAAGGAAGATATGACTACATTGAATCTTGGTTCAAGATAGTCATTGGATCCTAGTATTCCATTCTTTAGTATCTTCTGACATCATCTCAATCAAGGCAATTGGTCTCTCATATACTAGTACATATCAAAGAGTATATTTCAAACCTGCATATGAGTTTATCTATCATCTTGTTACACACATGGTTCCATTGGAAGTATTCATAGAATTGAACTACATTTCTTTTTCAAGTAGAGTAGGACATATAAAAAAAAACAATTAAAGAGAAAAATAAGTCCTATTGTGAAAACCACCTTGCTGGCACAATTGGACATCAGCTTCGCTCGAAAACTAGACAACTAGCGAGAAACGTTCACAATAACTTCAACAATTTTATGATGGTTTCAATCTTTTATTATGGTTCTTCAAATCATTTTTGGTTGTATGCTCGAGTTCGCTGATCCTTCCAATAGATCTTGTCCCATCGACCTCAACATCTTATTTTGGATCAAGATTAGAGATTATTTGGAGTACCTTGGAACTTGCATACATCAATGATAAGCCTCCTCGTTGAAAACAATGGGAATACAACAATGTCTCTTGATTGTCAGATCTTGCAAGTGACTTGACCTCAACACATTCATTCACCCCTGTCAAGATGCACTCATTTACCTTGACACTCATTTACATTATTGATGAGTTGTCTCGCATTGGTTAATGATTTTCATCAGTGATTGGTAATCCAGTGATTTCTTTCCATGCTCGACATTGACACATTCATTCACATGGTAAGAATTGTACCATGAATTTTGGTTTTGGATGAAGACTATATGCTTTTATGGAATCAACAACAAGTTGCAGTAGTATATTTTATTGGTTTCTTGTAGCATCATGTTCATCTTGTTTTCATTCAACAACAACATGATGGCACTTGTTAGTGTTAGTATCTGCATAGTTCCATCAGGGATCAAATCTGCTCTTTGCATTTTCATTTTAGGGGTCTCATACTGAAATTTTTGCATCATTTCATTAGGTCATGTCAAGCTGATCCACTGATGGTTGTCTTCTTCTCAGAAAACCAAGTTTTCCCTCATAAGGTACACTTGTTGACCCATCTCTATGTTGTATTCAGTCATGGTTTCAGAGTCAAAAGCAGTCATGTTTCCATTAGGTCTTAGGGTTCATTTCCAAGGTCAAAAGCATGATTTCAAGTGTAAATAAAGGGCAGCAAAGGTATGAGGATGACCAATAAACCAAGAGTGATTGCTAGTAAGTCATGGTTACTGTACAAATATCTTTTTTCACTAATGTAATTTTCATCTCAAAAACATGTTTTTGAGATGAAAACAGAGTATTTTTAGTTAATTTATATTTTTATTTATGTAATTCAAGTCAAGTTATGTAATAAGTGATCCCAGCTGCACCAAGCATTTCTCCTTGCTACAAGAAAATGAAACCACTGCAACAATCAGTTCAAATTGAGCATCATCCACCTAAAAAGGGACAATGAAAGAAAAGGTATTAAAATAGAGATTTGGAAAAGGTCCAAAACATTAGAAAGTGGGTTTTTCTAATGAAAAATCAAAATCCATCCCTATATAAGATGTCACACTCCTTTTCCAAGCCCATCACTCTTATTTGACAAAGAGCAAGACAAGAATTGAAGGAGAGAGGAGAATTGAAGCAAATATGTGGCTACAGAGAAGAGGCACTACGCATAGAGGCTGGAGCGCTACGCATAGGGCCAGTTTCCCCCAGTGTAAAACTGAACGGTGCTATGCATAAGAGGAGGTGTTGCGCACCTGTAGATGGCACTGCACATAAGACCAGCAAGGGCTAAAACGCTCTCTTACCACCTAAAAGCATTTTGTTTGCCCTCTTTGGCCCTCAAGCAAGTAAGTGTCACCCCTAAGCTTCACTCTTGGCATTCAATTCATTTACTTGAGGTTAATTTGCTATGCCAAAATAAAACCCTAAAATTCCTCCATTTATTCCTTAAAACCCTAACCCTTTCCATATCTCCTTTCACCTATTTTCAAAACCCTAACCCCTCCTACATATCCCTCCATATCCCTTATTCCTTCATCCCAAAAGCAACATCCTAAAACCCTAGTCCCTCTCTCTCATTTTCATAGTTTATACCTTCCTTCTCAGTAGTCCACCAATACCACATCAGATCATTTCCCCTTCCCTTATTCCTAATCACCTATAATCACTCCTTCCGTGCCTTCTCTAGGGGTACACAGCTTCAAAACTTAGCAAACATGGACAATGAAGATAAAGATTATGAGGAGGAGGAAAACAGTGGCAGTGACAGTTTAGGAGGTGAACCTCGGCATCAGAGAAAACCACACAAGGGGGAAGGATTATCAAGGAAGAACCATCAAACCTCAAAGAGTTGTAGGCCTCTCATTTAGCTATCATTTGTTTCAGGCACCTAGGTTGTTATGAGTTCTGTGAGCAGGTGGAGAGAGTTCAACGCCATCTTGAGCTTACTAGGCTTTTTGTAGCCAATCTCCATGATAACAAGGTGACTCTTGCTGGGATGACATTTACAGTTTCATCCTCCATCATTGTGAATGCAACAAGGATTCCAAATGTGGGAGAGAAATGGTATAAGGCACAAGATTTAGATGAACACTATTATGAGCCCTACATCAAATCTAGGTACAAAAATGAAGCGAAGAGGATCTTTCCTTTCAGGTTCCTTGAAGACAAGTATGCCCCCATGATGAGAATCATCATGAAATATTTCACATGTGAGGGTAGATTTTCTAGATTGTACACCTATCACATTAGGCTTCTTATGCATTTTACAAGGGTGAGGATGTTGAACATTCCTTATTTCTTATTCAGGAACATTGAGAAGATGGCTTACATTGTACAGAAAAATTCATACCCCCAACAGATGAATAGTCTCTATCATTATTCCCTGATCAAGATGATTGTGCTACATCATCTTAATCTCCTTAACATCTCTTGGGAGACATTCATCTCCTTAACATCTCCTCTAATTCCTCCACTAGTGTCTCGAGAATCAAGAAGACCTTCCAGCAGTGCTTAGGTAAAGAAAGAAGAGAAGGTCAAAGAGACTAAAGCCATTGAGGTGCCTGAGACCTACAAGACATACTAGAGGGGGGAAAGAAAATTGTTTGCAGCAGATATGAAAGTGTTTGCTCCACTTGGTGTGGAAGGGACCTTGCCTGCTTCATCAACTCATAGGAAAATGCTTGCTCCACAGGGTGTGGAAGGGGCTTTTCCTTCTTCATCAACACAATAGGTATAGGTGCAACAACTGCATAAAGGGAAGGAGAATATGCTGAAGGAAAAGATGCAGGAGGAAAGTTTTGATGATGAGGAGGAGAGGGATTTTGATTTGATGGAACATGATGAACCAAAACAGCCTCATATTCATCATGGCATAGATACAGTTGACTTGGAGGCTTAAGATGAGGCAACAAAGGAAAACATAATCATACAGGAGAAAGAGGCACAAATCCAAGCATTGATGGACAACTTTGCGAGAGCTAAGTATGTCATCACATATCTTAAACAAGAGAACAAGCAACTGAGTGATAAGAAGGTCCTCATGGGGCTTGAACTTCTCAAGGCGAAGAGACAAAGTGACAAGGGCAAATCAACAATGCAAAAGGAAGAAATACCGGTCACCTTGACTACAATTGAGAAGGAAATTGAGGGGGATAGAGAAACTTGGCTTGGAAGGGTCAATTTGCACTTAGAGAAGCTACTACAAAGGGCCAATAGGGACAACCAAATCATCAGGCATATGGCCTACCACTACAGGACTTGGAACAAAATTTGTAATATAAGGGTCAAGCAAATGAAAGCAAGGCTGAGATGGGCACTCAAAGGAAAAAAGGAGGAGGATAGGCTTAGGTTGCTTTTTGAAGCTTCCTTGGCTCATCAAGATGCTTGATGGTGGTATTGGCCACAAATTTTGATCAAATTTGGAGGAATTTTTGCCTTTGACAAATTTTGGCAATTTTGACACAGGAAATTTGGCTCTATGCGCAGTGCCATTAGCGCTGCGCTTTTCCTAGGGACACACAATGGACAAATGGTTTTCATTTTTGGATTCAGAGCGATGAGTACATGCACCCTATGCATTTTCTAAGCTTTTGGAGCAGAACTAGTCTACCAAAATGTCAAAAAACACTCCAAAAATGACCTTTCTACCCCTTTTTGGACACACAGAAGCAATCTTGGGAGAATCAGATTTTGAGGGGTCAAATGAGCTTCCAATGAAGCAATTCAAGATGTTTTGGAAAAAATACTTGAAGAAATTTCCAATGAGCTATCATGAGCTTAATTTGGATATCAGGAAGGCCACCAAAATGGACCTGCAAAAAGCATTGCACATAGGGCCAGTGGCACTGTGCATAGGACAAAAATTGCATTGAATTGCCATTTCACTATGCTTTGACTGTAATTTTGGATTTTCTCTCATGGAGGGTGTTTTACTAATGTAAATGATGGCTAGGCTTGTAAATATGATGGGTAATAAGTATTAGAAGGTAGATTCATTAGATTAAAAGTCATTTTGAGCACAAATGAATCGGTTTCCTCACTTTTGGAGGGAAGTTGTTAAGATGCCTAGATTCTAGTTTCTTGTTCAGTGTTGGTTAGATTAGCTCCTCATCTTAGGGATTCGACCCCTGAGGATGGGAGGAGGTTGAATCAATTTCTATATCTTCTTCTTCTTTTCTCATTGTAAAGGGTTGGAATCGGTTGGATACTTAGACTTTGAGTAGACATCATTTTGTATCAGTTTTCAGTAGGAGATTAATGAAAAGTTGTAGCTATTTCTTTGGGATCCATGTGGTATGTTGTTCAGTTCATTTTTCTCTATTGTGATCATATGTTAAAATGTATTGTTGATTCCATTTCATCATTTTATGCTCTTTAAGTGGACGTTTTCAAGTTGATAGGCAGAACCCATAATATTTATGCTTTGTTTTGGGAAAATATTCACAGTCTATGTTTTCTTCAGTTTAGGAAGGATCCATGTTGATCACATGCTCTTTCTAGCTTCTCACCTGTCTTGAATCACCTCACCCATCAAAACCCTAGAGTTCTGAACCTTGTGCCTACCTTCCCCATCAAACACCCTACAATTTTGACCTAATTTCCTTGCCCTAACTGCTTGGCTCTTCCTGATCCAGCAAAACCCTTCAAAATCAAATCAAAACTTGTGCTACTATACTTAGCCTAATATCGTTTTCTTGATCCAATCATCTTGGCTGAGATCCTTATGGAGAGAGCCCTCTCCTAGCCTAGTAGGGCTAGCTACTTGGCTAAGCATGGTTTGTGGTTACCCTGGCATTGCCTTCCTTCAGCGTGAGGTTCAATCCAGGTGATAACAGCACCATTACAACACTTTTTCATTCATTCCATTTTCAAGTAGAACAATATAATTGAGTCTATTTCAGTCAATATGAATTATGTTTCATGGTTTCTACTTCAGCATGCAATACGCAATCCAAATCAATAATTCAAACCTGGAGAAAATAACTTTCTACAAAAATTGACATTTTCTGCGAGAGTGACAGAAAGTTGTAGTTTCTGCAGCTATTGCTGTAACAACCTATTTTTTTGTTGTAGCAACTTCTTCCAAAGGGAGTTTTGGCACAAATATTACAAGAGATTGGACCAAAAAAAAAAATTGAGCTTCCAGGTTTTCTCATAATATGGTAAATTGAGTAAGACATAGGTACAATTCCAAAAAAGTGCAATTTTCCACAACTTTTCAGCAAGTTTTTAAGGTAGATTTTCAATTTTTACCAATGTGGACAAATTAGGACAAAATTTGGTACTTTTGCACAATAGCTTCTTTTCTTCATCAAAAGTGGATTCCAAAGGCATCTAAAGGTAAAAAAGGTAAAAATACAATATTTTCCTTTTGAATCACTCAATTTGGCCATAAAATGAATTCGTGGCATATGATTTTGTTGCAACGTTGGGCAACGTGAAGAGTGAAACAAGGTAGAAATTGATTTGACCATATCTTGGATATTGTGCATCCATTGGTCCTGCAATTTATATGGTAAATACATTGAGGTAAGGTAAATAAATATGCAAAATTTCAAGAAATTCTAGTGTGTATTTTTCAATAAATTGGTCACTTTCACGTACATCCATTTCTCAATTTTCTCGAAATACGTGCACACATTGGAAAATGTATTTTGTGAGAAGATGCATAATATTAATGGTAACAATCTCAGAAAGTTTCAGGAGAATTTGATTTACCATTTGAGAGAATTTGGAAAAACAAGTATGCTACATGAAAAAGATGCATTTGTGGAGCAAGGTCATAGTAGAGGTCACCACATCATAGAGCAGAGTACCCGAGCCAAGTCAACACCAAATCAGTCATCAGATAATTTTCTCTTCTCCAATTCCAAAAGTTAAACTTGAGTTAAATGTTCAATTAATAAAATTGCAATAAGACAATCGTTAAGATTGTCAAAATTACAATTTATGATCATTAAAATTGTTATTTCTCATAAAAACTTACAATTTATATCATCATTATAATTTGGTATTTAATTTTTGAAATTACAATATCTAATATTGCAATTTGGACAATTAGATACTAGAATTTAGGGATTAAAAAACCACAATATTTTAGCTAAAAATGCAACTTCAAAAATTAACTTATTGTTAATTTTGTAACCAAATATTGGAATGTAAACAATTTGAGACCCATATGAAAATTGTAGAAAGTTGTAATTTATAAAGGAGAAATTGCAATTATAACAATAAAATACTGTGATTCAAAAACTTGATTTATTGCAATTTTGGGAATCAAATATTGCAATTTATGGAACTAGAAATTGTAATATTGGGAACCTGAAGCCTAGTCAATACCAACTATAAAAGTCATTGTAAACAAATTATTTGTTCGGAAATGTTAATTAAACAAAGAAAAATCTTCTCTCTCACTGACTTGTGGTGTACATTTTTTTATCATGCAATCTAACTCTACAAATTTTAACTTTAAAATGATCAAACAAACTAATATATTTCCCACACACACACACAAACAAACTAATATATTTAACACACGCACACACACACACACACACACACACGTGGGAACACACACACACCCACGTGGGTACACACACATGCGTGTTAAACATGTTAATGCATATACGATTCAATATTAAATATCTTGAATCAAATTTTAGTGGTGCTCAAAAAGTATTAATCAATGGACACAAATTTCAATTTTGACAATTCCAACAATTGATTAATTGTAATTGGAAAGACCCACAAAAAGGAATTTTAGAAAATTAGATATTGTAATTTGGACAATTTTAATTATTTGGTTACTGCAATCAAATTACAATTTTGATGAATAAATATTGCAATTGCATTAATAAGATAACTGCAAAATTGCAATTTTAGTGATCACAGATCATAGTTGCAACGAACAAACACTTCAATGATTAAAAAACTATAATTTCAATAATCAATTGTCCTTGGAACTTACCAACAATTATAGATAAAATCTCCTTCATTAAGTTATTTTTAGTCACATATCCCCTAGGTTAAAGATCATATTGGTCATAGGGACATAAAGCTATCTCATTAAAGATATTTTTATGTCCCTCAAGATGAGTGAAGTGTTCACTTGAAATTTTTGGACATCTCAGCAATACTACACAATATTCCAGAAAAAATCTCTTGGCATCAACATAATTATGACTATGAAAACCTACATGCTAAAAGAAATAAGTGTCTAGAAACTGGATATGGAAATCCTTGTGAAGAGAAAAGGGCTCTGATAGCATATGAAGACCATTGTTCTAGAGCCAAAGGATGATCAAATGAATTTTATCATCAATGGAAAGGATGATGAGGCCATTGGATTCATCATGACCTCTATTTGTTAAGAAAGTAATCTCATGCAAGTGAGATTGACTTCCTTCATGAAGTCTAAAATAAGTTAAGGTTGTTGTTTGTCGAAGTTGATGAAATTCAAGTCATGCAATTAGAAAAGGATTTGGTATCTCTTCATCCTCATTCTTTGAAGAGAACTGAGGAATATCTAGTTTGTATCAAAGAGTTACAATATAAATTTTAGTACTATGGGAAGAACTATCCAAAGAAAGATGGAAATCTCATACAATTAGTGTTGATGAATATGTGAGTACCTTATGATGTGTTTTGTCCTTAATTTCCACCAACTGCAAATCACACAAATAAGATGGTAAGGAATATACCTTTGCTAATTTCTCTAATTTTTTGATCAAGGATTAATATAGATTACTTGATGAAGGGAAGCTTGGTAATAAGTATCAAGGTCATCTACTCAAAATAAGGGCAAGCCAACTATGAAACAAAATTGAACTAGACAAGATTATCTCATCCAAAAACCTTAGAAGTACGGTGGGACTGAATCAACCAAAAATAGTCATAAGAAGAAGAATATACCTACTATGGGAAGACCAAGTCTGTGGAGAAAACCTATATTAGGGAGAGAGATGACTTGGAGCAGAAAGTCAAATCACTTGAAATTGAAAAATCAACTAATCAATTTTACAACAACTTTACTTTCTTAGTTGGAATGTACGCTTTGCATGTTCATACTAAATAGAATGAATGGGTATTTTATTTTGGTTGTACCCACCATATAGAAAAGGATGCTTCTCTATTTTATTCCCCAGATAAATATGCTAAGGAAAAGATATATTTCATAGTGACTATGCTCTTGACATTGTTGGTCATGGAAATGTCCCTTCCCAACATCATAAAATCATGAATGTTTATCATACGTCTAGTTTAATACCAAATATGTTGTCAGCTTCACAATTGGCACAAACTAGAAATATTGTTGAGTTGTGAATGGATAAGTTCATTGTTAAATATTTGAAGAAAGTTCAATCAATTCTCACTAAAGGTATTCTCGACTCGATTA
This sequence comes from Pinus tabuliformis, assembly GCA_031772625.1. NCBI lineage: Eukaryota > Viridiplantae > Streptophyta > Pinopsida > Pinales > Pinaceae > Pinus > Pinus tabuliformis. The sequence continues at coordinate 357,054,128 of CM062820.1, read as the reverse complement.
ATTGACTATAAAATTTCTATAATATATCTCCACCCAATCCTAAACAATTGCTCTTATTGCATAGATAGTAGAACATAATCAAATTTGGTAAGAATGAATCAAACATTTGAACTATAGGAGCATTCATACTATGGAAACTCAGAATATGGTTGTTGGGCTACCAAGGATACTCCCACCTAATGGAATCTATGAAAGGTGTGTACTAAGAAAGCATAATCAGGCACCCTTTGACTCTGAGAAAGATGGCATGCATAGAAACCATAGGAGATTTTTCATATTGATATTTGCTACATAAATAAGCCTTCATTGTAGGTTCCAGCTATATTTTTGTTGAAAATATGTAGCAAGAAAGGCTCAATTTGACTTTAGCCTTAGTCAAATTGAGTAAATCAAATTTCCACATCAACATGGAAACTTGGAGGCAATTAACTAGTGGTACATGGATCTTGTCACTGAGTTAGCTCAGTAAATTCGAGTTAGAGAGCTTGGAGATCAGTTCTGCATGTGTGATTCCTAGATTTTAGTAATCCAGTTCAATTATTTTTAGATATATTCAGTCAACTAACCTCTAACTATTGATAGAGTTAGTTGAAGATCAGCTGTGCGGTGGGACAATAGTCTAACTCAAAGATCTCTCAGTTAACTCACTAATCAACCCAAAATAATTAGTGCATGCAAGGAATTCAAGTTCCCTAGCTGAAGTGGAGATGACAAGGAAGTGGAACAATAGTTATAAACTAGTTTGACTATACAGGTGTTGCATGAGGTCAGGTGTTCCATCCTTGGGAATTGTGCAATAAATTTGGAGGAAATTCATATTTTTTAGGGGCTAATTTCCTCAGGATTTGTGCAAGGAAATAAGAGGCTTGGTGATAAAATAATTGGCTAGTCATTGGAAATAGTTTTCCATTGAGTAGAGAGAAAAAATATTCTTTTGCAAGTTGTGCTCAGAGCTTGAGCAAGAAATTTTAATAGTTTCTCTATTCAACTTATTAATGAAAAGAGGCTTGAGGGGTTTTTCCTAGTTGGGTTCCACTAGAAATCACTGTGTATTTGTGGTTTTTCTTATTTCATGTCTATACATGTTGTTCTAAATTATGGTTTTCATTCCACATATTAGTAAAGTAGGATTGTGTCTCTTGTTTTTCAGTTTGAAATATTTAGTAGTTACCATTTCTATCAAATTTATACATGGTATTAGAGCCCTGAAATCACATTAGAACTAGTATTTCGAACTTGTCCCTCAGGAATTTCAATTTGTTAGCTTCAGTGCAACATTTTTTCTTCAATATCAGGAGAATGTATTTCAATGGACTGAGATTGGAATATTCCCTTAAGGGTAGCTCCAATTTAATAGTCTGGAAGGATTGAATGGAACCAATGTTTGATGAAAATGGTGTGTTAGAATATGTCAAAACTGACATTGCAAAACCCCAACAATCCAATGCACAACAATTAGCCCAATGGAAGAAGGATAGGATAATTATTCTGGAAGGTGTGAGGAACCATGTGGTCTCAAATATCCATGGAAAAGAGACACAATTTTCCATGTTGAAGACATTGACTAAGCTATTCAAAAATTACAATGACCATAGAAAATTGGTCCTGAAAGACAAACTTCGAAACATCGGAATGTTGAAGAATGATACTATTCCACAATATCTCTCTAGGGTTTAATCAAGTTCATGATGAGATTGGAGGGGTTAGGGTGAATGTTATAGAAGATGACCTGGTCCACCTTGCTCTTCTAGGCCTTCTAAAATCTTGGCACAACTACTAGGAATATGTGAATGGAAGGGAAAAATTACCGAATTGGGAAAGGTTGTGGTCCGATTTGGTTTAATAAGAGTTCCAGAGAAATAATAGAGATGCAAAATCAGCTATAAATTTTCCTTGGTTGGAAAGGGGAAGAAGACCCAGAGAAAACCTCAATCTAGCCAAAATAATGGCAAGAATTAAGACTTGAGCAAGATAAAATGCTTCCACTGCCATGAATTCAGGAACTATGCAACAAAATGTCCACATAAGAACTCTACCAAGAATCCCTCAAGAGGAGCAGTAGGTGAAGCATTGGTTTCACAATTTGAATTAGACTTCGTTCTAATAGCATGTCTGGCTAGCACTATTATGGGGAGTGTGTGGTACCTCGATTTTGGTGCGTCGTCCATATGATAGGGTGCAAGGGTTTTTTTTCAGTGGTCTGGAGGATAATGATCTCCATATGCATATTGAAATGGGGGATGATGGGTAGTGCAATGCTATAGGAATCATTACTATCAACTTTGACAGGGAGAAAGCCTCTCTTCTTCGCCTCAAAGATGTTGTGTTTGTACCTAAGCTGAAGAAGAACATAATATTTGTAGCAATATTGGAGGATTTTGGCAATGATGTTGCTTTTAGTAAAGGGAAAGCCTTTCTGGGACACATAGATACTGGGCAAGTGAAACAGATTGGGATTCTTGTGAAGAACCTATACAAAATTTAAGTGTGAGATTGCACTACATTGAGGAGTAAGGAAGAAAACGTGAAGAGTCGAGATGTCGGAGAACTCTGAAATAGGAGATTGGGTCATCTACACTATGTTTTCTTAAAAATCATGTAGGAAATTACCACCGGTCTCCCCAATGGCTCCTCTAACTAGTAGCATGTTTGCAAGGGTTGCACATTGGGGAAATATGTCAAATCCACTTTTAATAGTTGAGACAACATAACATCTGTAATCTTGGAGTGAGTCCACTCTAATGTTTGTGGACCCTTTTCCATAGCCTCCACTAAAAAAATGAGTACTATGTTATTTTTATTGATGATTTCTCTAGAAAATGTTGGATCTTCTTCGTGCAGAAGAAGTATGAATTTTTCTCAAAATTTTTAGAATTCAAGGCATTGGTTAAGATAGATACTGAGAAGAAGGTGAAGGCTCTTAAGAACGACAATGGAGGTGAATTTTTTTTCATGCCTTCAAGGATTTTTGTGTGAAAGGAGGTATTTGAAGGGAACTGATAACACCCAACGACTCACAACATAATGGGGTGGCTAAGAGGAAGAATAGGAGAATAGTCGGAGCAGTAAGGGCCATGTTGCATGATCAAGGGTTTCCATTACATCTATGGTTGGAAACATGAAACATCATAGTCTACTTGCAGAACCGATGTCCTCATAGAATACTTGTCATGATCACATCAAAGGAAGGTTTCTTTGGGAGAAAGCTTGATGTGTCACATTTAAGAATTTTTGGAGCTTCAATTTATCATCATGTCTCCAAGGATTCTAGGAAGAAACTTGAGCCTACAACAGAGTTGGATTTTTTTTAGGATACACCAAAGCTCCACAAAATTACCAAGTGTATTGCCTTCACTGAGGATGACAATTAAGAGGAGATATGTTAATTTCGATGAGGAGAAGGCTATGCGATTCTCTCTGGAATGAGAGTTGAGTATCCCACCAGATCATGAGCTTTTATCTCCAATGAGGAGCCTTAACATGAGATTCAAGAGGTTGTGGAGCAACCACATGTAGAGGAGCAGATAGGAGGCCAAATGCATTGATTTTTGGGTAGCATCAAATGTGCTCTAGCTACGAAATTTTGTGGAGGGGCTAGAACACATGAGATCTCCAAGACCCAAAAATCATTTTGTGAAATTCCACCCGTATTGTATTTTATTAAAATAATTAATATTTTTAATGGGGTTCCTAAGTCTAAAATTAGAAAAATTAAAATATTAATGGGTATTAATGAAAATATGGGTGAGAAGCTTCTAAGAGATGAGGATCAAATCTAATTTAATATAGTTGTTGATTAGAGATTAGATCACGATTGTTTATTTCTCAACATGAAAAGTATAAAGGAAAGCTTGGGGTCAGTTGGAGAACACACATAGGGAGAGAAGCACTTGAGCTAGATCAAAATTTTGGGGCGTGGTTTGCTGAGAATTTTAAAGTAAGCTTCTAGTGCAGAGAGGGGGATTTTGGCAGCGAGAATTTCATCCAAGGCTGAGAATACATAGAAGAGAAGCAGTACAACACTAGGAGAGACAACATAGCTCCAGAAGGGTGACACAGAGGCTGGAGGGCTGACGCAGTCACTTAGAGAAAGCACTGGGGTTTCTATGAGGCAGATCAGGCATCAATTCAGCAGATCGATTTCTGAGCCATGAGGGCTCACTAGGAGGGTGATGTAGCTCCTAGAGTAGGTGAGACAGTTCCAACGCAGAGCTGGGAGCAACCATCGCTACACAACACTAGGGACATGGTAGTGACCTGTGGGGTTTGTTCATCCGGTTGTTGGATCCACCAAAATATATGTTTCTGGATAGAGGTACTTCTGTCGGGTTTATTCTCTATGGGTGAGCCAGATTTGGCACCCTAGTTGTATTCAAAAATTTTCTTAATAATAAAGCCCTCATATCTGATGCACCGGTTTTCCCGCATTGCGTTTTTTTGGGGACGTTTAGTCCAAAAATAAGTGGCCTTTGTATGGTTGTCTCATTTATTTTTCAGTACTTGATCTATATATTGGTGTAGGCTATAGTGTATTTGCATTAATACTTTCTGAATATCTCTAAAAATAACTTGTTAAAATAAAGAACACAAGTAGGTAATGCAAATCAGTTTACTGCAGTAGGATTTTTGATTTTTTAGATTCATAAATTTTCTCATGGTATCAGAGTGATTGCAGATCAAGGAGGACTAAATCCATCGACAAGAGGACAAAGGAAAGTATGCGTGTGAAGACAGTTTTCCCGAGAGACAACGTAGTTCCTGGCCGTGAGAGCAAAGGAGGGGTGACGCGGTCACCAAGGGAGGCTCATGCAGAGCCTGCGTAAGCTTTATTGGGTGGTGTTGTTGTTGTAGAGGGAAGTGCAGTGGTTACTGGGCCAGCGCAGAGACTGTTGAATCTCATTTTTTCCATTTGCCATGGCTAGAGGTGCAACGAAGATTACATCTAAATTTGTTGGTGGGGTGTTGATTCTTTTGGTGCAGAACAATACCTAGTGGGGTAGAAGAAAAGTAGAGGGAATCAATTCCTCTGAAGATTACTTTCCAAGAAATCTAGATCCAACGTTGAGCAGCAGCAAAGAGAGATTAGAGAGGAGTGGTTTGACAGTGGTTGGCAGAAGGATTTATGTAAAGGAAATTGAAATTCAGAGGGAGCTTGTTCCTTAGAGGATTTATAGTGCCAAAGAAATCCAAATTTGAGTTTTGCTAGGGTAGCAGCAAAAGAGGGAGAAGAACTAGTTCGACATTTATTTGAGAAGAGATGGAAGTTAACAGAATGAGGGATTAGGAAAGGTTGGATCAAGCATCCAACTTCATCATCTTGAAGGCTAGGATCCTAACAGCTTTGGATAAAAATTGCATCAAGGATTATGCCTTGAGGATGGTAGTTCTTTCAGTCGGTGCTGATCCTCTCAAGAAGTACAAGGAGGTTTAGGTAAAAGAAAAGTGCATGATCTTGGATGGGGTCAACGATCATGTGATCCCACATATTGCTCAAAAGGACACAACAAGGGAAATGTGGGAGGCCTTAACCACATTGTAAGAGGGAAACTTCATTCAGAAGGGAGAAGAAATTGATCCCTTCCTTCTCATGTTGCAGAGGATTTGTGACCAACTAACTTACATAGGGTACACACCAAACGCTAAGTTTATGGTCAGGACTTCCCTGAATGCACTCACTGAAGATTGGGAACTTTTGTCCAAAGCATATTGGGCAGGGCTTCTATTCCTAGTTGAGAGGAAATGTGGGCAACTCTTTGACAGGAAGAGATTAGATGATTGACCAAGGTAGGAAATGATAGCAAAGGGGTCAAAATTAAGAATGAGGAAGAAGAGGATGCAACTCTCGCATCAGCAAGACAACAAGGGCAACAGAAATGGAAGAAGAAGGACATATCCAAAGTTAGATGCTTCATATGTGGAGAAATGGGTCATTTCGCCATGTAGTTCCCTTAGAAGTAGGGAAAAGAAGAGAATTCTGACTCAAAGGATGCTCCAATGAAAGCTGACAGAGAGGATGATGATGATTATGCCATGAGTTCTCATGCACCTCTAGAGAAGAGGTGGGGCGATGTTGAGCTGTAGTCAAGAGGACTACATAAAAGGGGTAAGATCCTTGAGGTGCCCAAACTCTTGGATCACATATGGCTACATGAGCCCTTAATGACAGTAGTAGAATGACTTGAGTCAGTTAGTGTGAGTGATGATGGAGCAAGAGTGCCAAAGTCTGAAGCAACATGGTGTACTGTTGCAACAGTGCTGAAAGCATAGGACAGATATAATAGCAGCGCAATAGCATCAGAGGGTGAGCATCGATTAGCAGCAGAGGTAGCTTCAACGTCAAGGGGCATCTAGACTAAGCAGTATGTCAGCTTTTGGGTGGGTTTTTAGTTTCTTACTTCTCAGCAACTAAGTTACACTGCAACAGTTAGTAGTGGTAGTGCTATGGTAGCATGATGCAACATACTGACAGGGAGTTGCAGTACAGATGTTGCAGTGAAAGTGCCAACATCATGGGCAATAGTAAAAATTGCAGTAGCATAGTGGATGAAGGGTCGCAGGCTGAGCATCAGCAACACAAGGGACCGATGTCGTGGATCAGTGTGATACTTATGATGGGAAGTTTGATAGAGCACATTCCTCGCTAAGGGGGAGTGTTGATTTTTGGGTAGCATTAGATGTGCTCTAGCTCCAAAATTTTGTGGAGGGGCTAGAACACATGAGATCTCTAAGACCCAAAAATCGTTTGGTGAAATTCCACCCAGATTGTATTTTATTAAAATAATTAATATTTTTAGTGTGGTTCCTAAGTCTAAACTTAGGAAAATTAAAATATTAATGGGTATTAATGAAAATATGGGTGAGAAGCTTCTAAGATATGAGGATGAAGTCTAATTTAATCTTAGCCATTGATTAGAGATTAGATCACGACCATTGATTTCTCAACAGGAAAAGTATAAACGAAGGCTTGGGGTTAGTTGGAGAACGCACAGGGAGAGCAATACTTCAGCTAGATCGAAATTCTAGGGCATGGTTTGCTGAGAATTTCAACGTAAGCTTCTAATGCAGAGAGGGGAAGTTCAACAATGATATTTTTGTTGAAGGCTGAGAATACATAGCAGAGAGGTAGTACAACACCAGGGAGAGACAAAGCAACTCCAGGAGGGTGACACAGAGGTTAGATGGATGACACAATCATTTAGAGGCAACGCTGGGGTTTCTGTGAGGTAGATCGAGCATCAATTTAGCAGATCAATTTCTGAGTTGGGAAGGCTTACTGAGAGGGTGACGTAGTTCCAATGCAGAGCTGGGAGCAGCCATCATTGCAGAACACTGGGGACATCGCAGTAATGTGTGGGGTTTGTTCATCCAATTGTTGGATCTGCCAAATATTTGTCTCTCAATAGACGTACTTCTGCCGACTTTATTCTTTGTTGGGTGAACTAGATTTGGCACCTTAGTGGTATTAAAAAATTGGCTTAATAATAAAACCCTCATATCTATTGCACTAGTTTTCCCACATTGGGTTTTTCCGAGGAAGTTTAGTCCAAAAATAAGTGTGTTCTTTGTATGGTTGTCTTATTTATTTTTTGGTACTTGATATGTATATTGGTGTAGGCTGCAGGGTATTTTCATTAATATTTTCTGAATAATTATGAAAATAACTTGTTAAAATGAAGAACACAAGTAGCTAATGCAAATCAGTTTACTGCAGTAGGATTTATGATTTGTTAGATTCAGAAATTTTCACAAAGTGAACTAACCCATTGAACCAAAATATTCCAGAGAGGGGAGAAATAGAACCAAAGAAGTTGATAGATTTTTGCATGATGCTAGGGAGAATGTGGGAGCCCCTACATCACAACATAGGCATAGGAGGTCACCTGATAGGTACATTAGTTACATGCATCTCATGGCTGAGTTCATTGAGACATAACCTTCTTCATTTGAGGAAGGATTTTATCAACCTGTTTGGGTTGATGCCTTGGTGGAAGAATATGAATCCATTATGAAGAATAGTGAATGGGAGATGGTGTCGATGCTAGAAGGGAAATCAATGTTTGGTTCGAGATGGACATATAAAGTGAAGCATGCAGCTAATGGGAGCATCGAGAAGTACCAAGCAAGATTTGTGGCCAAATGATTCTCTCATATAGAGGGAGTGGAATATGAGGAAAATTTTACGCCAATTGCAAGGTATTCCTCAATCAGATCCATTCTAGCATTGACTACGTAGATGGGGTGGAAAATTGTTAAAATTGGCAACCATGGAAAAACTTCATGTGGGTCATCTTATTCATGGCTAATAATATTTTTATTGGATTCCTCTTGTCGAGAGGTGTAGGATTGATATAAAGATCATCCAATTGTTTGGTCAATTTAGTGATGTCTAAATTGCAACTTTTAAATGTCAACCCGGGGCTCGTAAACTGATGAAGTGAGGTGTACTATATGTACTTAGGTAACTTTTTTCTTAATCTTTTGTCGTTTTTATCATTTTAGTTTGTTTTTGATTGTATCTTTCCTAGATGTGATGTGATGGAGATGTAATAAAGCGAGTGAATGTGTGTGATCGTGATGATTTCTAAGTGACTTCTTGAAACTTAAAGAGTATTCTAAAAGAAAGCTTGAACAATAACTGAAATAAAATTAAAGCTTGAAATCGAATAAAAGACTAATGGCATCGGCCTAGTATCTCTACTGTTGATGAAAACAAAAATGAAATCTATATTAACTCAATTAAAAGCAAGAACAACTACTTTACACTACTTTACAAAATCTAATCAATGTGAAATCTAAGTGAGACAAATCACACTATTTAACCTCTTCTTAATGATGTGAGAACAGTTATGAACAGGTCAGTAATGTGAGTCTTAAATCAAAATAAACCAAGCTGCACTAAATGATATTTTGGCTCCAATAAAGTTAGTTGATTATAGAAAAAGAACCATCAATAGATGAACAACTTGATAACTATTGAGCAGAAAGTAAAGTGCAAGTTGAAGGAAGAAAACTAATGAAAATCAAACTGCAGAAAAGTAAAGGTCAACAGCCTAGACAAGATGATCACACATGCCACTAGTTGTAAAAAGAAAAGCAAGAAAACTATCCTGGGCTCGCCTAAGAAACCTGCATAACACACTGATCAGTCATGAACAAAAGTGCAGAAATGTAAATCAGCAGAATTCAAAGTTTATGTACAGCTATTATACATGTTGAAAAAGAAATAAAAATGCAGCAAATAAAGAGACATATGTACAGCTATTATACATGAAATCAGAAAACGAAATACAAGAAATTAAAATACTGTACAGAGGCTACAGCAAACAGGGGCCCTCTGCCTACTTCAGCCAATCCAAAGAGCAGTTACACGCTTAGAAACAGAACAGTCTTCTCATGTATTGATAACAAGTTTAAAAGTACAGTGGGGAGCTCAAAACAATTACAAAACACGACTACTAAACGACTAACTATCCAGCGTTCAAAGACGCTTTATTTATACAGAAGAAAGCAAACTAACTTAACGAAACTTTAGCTATTCAAGCAGCTGTGTAAAAACACGTAATCTGGCTGCGTCCTCGGATTTAGGCAACGATCGTTGTGGGCATTCAATCCGTTGTTGGATTCTTGTTTCCCACTGTCTTCGTGGCTGAAGAAGATGCCACCTGTTCTTCACGTGCTCCAAAACAGAACATGCAGAGCCGTGCCACCGCCAATGACCTCTGTTGACTGGATTTGCCTCTACGTTGACTACGGGTTTTTATGACCAGTTTGGGTGAGCTGGAGGGACACACACCATGTCCTTGGTTCCACGAACTTGCCCATGTGGCTCTTCTTCCCGGAGGACACCTGGAACATACCATTTAAGAAAACAGCTGCGGAATCCGGGGTTGGCTGCGAAAACCGGGATCAGCTGCGGAAACCCTGTGTGAGCTGCGGAAACGCAGCACTTTGAACCAAAATTCTAAACCAACAACAGTCATTAGCATAATTAGCAAACCATGTAAAAATTCCTAAAATACAATGATTTGAGCAATTTGATGGAGGGAATGAGTGGCAAAAGAAGGAAATGAATAGGAAAAGGAGGCTGAGAGGATGTGTAAAGGAGTGCAGGTTTGAGGCTCAACACCAATTTTGATAAGTATTCATGGAGATATGAATTTATTTTCATTATGGAATTATTATCAAGCCGACCTACAACTCATGTAGGCTCAGAAGCCCAACAGTCGCATCTATTCACCCACCAACGTTGTGTATAAATATAAGAGGACTTTTCCTCAATTGGACTCACTCATCTCATCACATCTCTCTCTCTCTCTACTGCGCAGATATGAGTCTCTTCTCTACTGTGCTGAAATGGGTCTCTCTCTCTCACACATGTGAAGCCGGAAGCTGTTGAATTTGAAGTTGCAACTACAGAAGTAAAGATTGACTTGCGTGGCCTAGAAGATATCCTCTTTGGAACTGCGTTGTAGGTTCATTTGAACCTCATTTGAAAGCTACAACTTTTGGTGGTGGAATGAAGTCAATCCGACGAACGGTTTGCAAGATATCGACTGCCCTAGTTTGAAGCCGGAAACTGCTGAAACTGAAGCTGCAACTGCAGAAGTAAAGATTGACTTTCGTGGCCTAGAAGATCTCCTCATATGAACTACGCTGTAGGTTCATCTGAACCTCCTCTGGAAGCCGAAACTTTTGGTGGTGGAATGAAGTCAATCCGACTGTCGGTTTGTGAGATATGGTCTGCCCTAGTTTGATAATGAAGTCGCTAATGCTGATGCTACTGATCTAGGGTTTGCTACTGCTGATATAAATCAGATTTATTGTACTATTTCTCTCTGCTGAATTATTGAAGATAAAAGAATATTTGATCAAAGGGTTTCCCCACACATTGTGGGGTTTGTCCCTGGCTAGCCGCCACATCTTGTGCCTCTTGTCTTGGCTTGTTTTCTGTCGATCGTTTAATGTTCTATCTGCACTTTACTTTATGTACATGTGATTTCTAATCGGTGGAATATAATAAGAAAAAGAAGTAAACTGTTATAAGCATAGAACATACCATAACTTAACAAAAATACACTTCATGGACGTGAAGACCTCCTTTATCAAGGGTTTTTTGAGGAGGAAACTTACATAGAGTAGCCACAAGGATTTGTGACATATAATCAAGAGTCACGTGTGCAGACTCAAGAGAGTATTGTATGGTATCAAACATGCACCCCACGCATGGTACACTCAGATCAATAGTTATATCAGTGGATTGGGCTTCACCAAAAATGAAGTTGATGTGGACCTCTATCACATTGTGGTAGATGGTAAGTTTCTTATTCTTGTTTTGTATGCTGATGATTTAATATTAACAAGTGATGATCAGTTGATATTTTCTTGCAAAGAGGACCTTACAAGGGAATTTTAAGATGAAATATATGGGCCTAATGCATTACTTCCTTGGTTTGGAATAATGGCAAGGTGATGGTGATTTTTTTTTGTGTCAAGGGAAGTATGCCTCTGAAATACTTCAGATATTTCACATAGATATTTGTAAGCCCATGGAAACACCTCTAGCTACAAATTGGAGGAAGGAGAATTCCATTTCAAGTGAAGAGGTTAATGTTACCATTGATAGGCAATTTGTGGGGTATTAAATGTATCTTGTAAACACAAGACTTGACATGTGCTATGTAATACATCAGTTGAGTCAAGTTATGGTGAGGCCTACCAAGTTTTATTGGAAGGAAACAAAGCATGTGCTATGGTACCTTAGGGGCACTATCGAGTATGAATTATAGTACAGGAGGACAAAGGGAGTGATGCTCCAAGGCTTCACTGATGAAGATTGGGCAGAGAGTCCATTAGATAGGAAAAGTACTTGAGGTGCTATCTTCAGTGTTGGGTTTGCAGTTATTTCTTGGTACAAATGGAAGGAGAGGTCTATGGCACTCAACTCAGTAGAGGCTAAATACATGGAGGAAAGTCAAGTAGCATGTGAGGCCATATGGACGAGGAAAATAATTGTGGGTATTTTCAGTCAAGAGATGGATCCGATAGTGATATATTGTGATAATTATAGTTTCATTAAGTTATATGAGAATCTAGTATTTCATAACAAGTCTAAGCACATTGATATTTGGTATCATCATTTGTTGGACAATGTGTAGAGGATAATTATGTTACTACAATACATTCCAACTAAGGAGAAAGATGTTGACATCTTGACAAAGGCATTTCCAAGAGGTAAATTCGAATTCCACGGGTGCAAGATAGGGGTGGTGAAAATCCCTTTCTTGCTAAGAGGGAGTGTTGAAAAAATATAGCAAGAAAATATCAATTTGACTTTAGCCTTAGTCAAATAGAGTAAATCAAATTTCCACATCGGCAGGACAACTTGGAGGTAGTTAACAAGTGTGAAATGGATCTTGTCACTCAATTAGATTGATAAATTTGAGTTAGAGGGCTTGGATTCAATTATGGATGTGTGATTGCTAAATTTCAGTAATCCAATTCAATTATTTTCAATTGTATTTAGTTAACTGACCTGTAACTATTGATAGAGTTAGTTTAAGGTTAGTTGTGCAGTGGGATAACATTCTAACTCAGAGATATATTATTTAGTTGATCAATCAATCCCAAATATCTATTTCATGCAAGGAATTTGAGTTCCCCAGCTAAAGTGGAGATGAAAAGGCAATGTAACAGTAGTTGTAAACTAGTTTGAGTGTACAGGTGTTGCATGAGGTTAGGTGCTCCATCATTGGGAATTTCGTAATAAATTTGGAGGAAATTCCTATTTTTAGGGGCTAATTTCCTTAGGATTTGCGTAAGGAAATAGGAGGATTGGTGACAAAATAATTGGATGAGTGTTGGACAAAGCATGTCATTGAGGAGAGAGAACAATTATTCTTTTGTAGGTTGTGCTTAGAGCTAAAGCAAGCAATTGCAATAATTTCTCTATTCAACTGATTAATGCAAAGAGGCTTGAGGGGTTTTTCCCAGTTGGGTTCCCCTATAAATCACTATGTATTTGTGGTTTTTCTTATTGCATATCTATGAATTTTGTTCTAAATTATGTTTTTCATTCCACAAATTAGTAGAGTAGAATTGTGTCTCTTGTTTTTCAGTTTGAAATATTGAGCAGTTACAATTTCTATCAAATTTCTACAATTTTGGTGTTTATTGATGATATTTCAAGATTTACTTGGATATATTTCTTAAGAAATAAGAGCCATGTGTTTAAAATATTTAAGGAATTTTAGGCCTTGGTCAAAAAGAAATCTGAGAACTCAATTAAATGTCTATAATTAAATAATGGTGTAGAATATGTGAGTAGAACCTTTGAATACTTCGTTACTCAGTCAAGTATCTTTTGCAAGTGATAGATGCATCATACTCCCTAACAAAATGATGTGTTGAAATAAAAGAACTACACCCTAGTTGGAATGGCTCATTTTCTTCTACAAGAAAAAGAGTTCCCAATGAAGTTTTGTGATAAAGTAGCATACTATGCCAACTACCTTTTAAATCTTGTTCCAACAAGAGATATTGGTTATATGACTCTAGTTGAACATCGGTATGGTCGGAAAACCTATATTGGTCACCTCAAATCTTTTGGATGCATTGCTTGGGAACATATCCTTGATGAGTGCTAAAATAAATTGGATGCAAATAGTCATGCTTGCATCATGGTGGGTTATTACGATGATTCAGAAGCATATTAGTTGTTTGATCATGTCAAACAATGAATTTTGTTAAGATAAATTTCATATTTCATTAGAAGGATTTTGTGATTAAGTTGGTGAAGTCTTCTTCTAAAACAAGAGCAATTATTTGTTTGACATTGTTAATGAAACACATTCGATTGTATTTTTTTTTCATCTCTTGGGCACTCCATCAATTGATGTTCTTGACTTGACTATTGATCATACGTATTCAAATGAATTGATACTCACTTCAGTTGAACCTCATTTTCATTCCCTAACACTTTGTCTATCTCGGTGGGTAGGTAAAATTATTAAGGTCATTGGACTAGATGTTGGTGATGCTTCTATCGAGTGGATGACTTGGAGTCATATTGAACACCATGCTAGTATTGTGTTGATGGTTTATGTTCATGAAAGTTGTGATCTTGAATCCTTTGTAGATGCATAATGACAACCTGAATGGGAACATGCTATGAAAATTGAAGGTTATTCTCTCATGAAGAATCAAAGATGGAATTGAGTTCCTCGACTGCAAGGAAAGAATGTTGTGAAGTCTTAGTGGGTATATAGGATGAAATTAACTTATGAAGGGGAGTTGAGCATTATTAGACTTGTGTAGTCACAAAAGGATTATCATAGCAAGAAGGAATTGACTACACTGAAACTATTTTACCTATTGTCAATATGAAATTTATTTAACTTATTCTTTCACTTCCTACTTATTTTGGATGGAAAATTCATCAAATGGATTTAAAATTTCCTCCCTTCATGGAGACTTACTCGAAGAAATGTACATGGAGCAATCCCTTGGTTTTGTTAGAGATTCTAATATTTCTTGTTGGTTGTATAAGTCACTACATGGTTTGAAGCAAGATTCCTATGCTTGGTATGGTAATATTGAATGATTCTTTCTCAATCTTGGATTCAAACATTTTCAATATAACCATAGTATTTATGCATTTCTTTACAATGATGATATATTAATTATTGTTGAGTAAGTATATGACATACTTGTCACTAGTACTAATATAGATGTGTTCTTAGATTGAAGTAATAATGTGTTGATACCTTTGAATTGCATTTCTTTCTTGGTCTTGAAGTCTTACATTTGTCAAATGGTCTTTAAATCTCTTAATCTAAATATGTATTGGTGACCTATTGAAATTATTCAATGTGGTTGACCTTAAGCCATGAGCTACACCCTTTCATTTTGGTCTTAAGTTGACTATAGGGTGTTCCTTTTTCAAAGCCTTGGTAGCCTTATATATTTGACTCAAAATTGTTAGTGTAGTTTCTCAATTTATGCAAGACCCACAAGAAAGTCACTAGAAATATGCAAAGAGAATTGTTCACTATCTTAAGGCCTCATCTAACTTTGGTATCAAATATTTTCGAAACTCAGATTAGTTGGATGGCTTCACAAAATCCCACTAAATAGGTGATAATGATGACAAAAAAAATCCACTTCTACCTATATGTTTCACTTAAATGGTGGACTACTAATTTGGTTGTGCAAGAAACAATATATAGCTTCTCTTAGTTATGGAAGTAGAATGTCATGAAGCTACCAATGTAGTGATGGAGCTAGTTTGGTTTTGTTAGCTCTTAACTTAGCATGTATTTCCTATATAGTTTTCACTACTATCTACTGTGTAAATTAGAGTAAAATCTAGGTTAGAGATAACCCGGTTGCGCATAGTAATATGACGAGTGTCCAACTTCGTGTTCATTATCTTTGATAACTGTTTCAAGGTAAAATTTCCACTCTTTTCTATTGACAAAACTAATGATCAACTTGTCGATATTTTTACAAAATTATTAGGTAAAATAAATTTTTTCAACTTTTATGGTTTGCTTGGACTTTAAGAAGCTCAATTATCAAGGGAGTGTGTAAAGCTTGATTGAGATTAGACGAGTTTTATTCCTGATAATTGGCTCCTGCCCCTGCCCTGAACCCTTCTGCATGAAACTTGAGTCAGTGAGCTATTGGGAACTAAAGATTCATATAAATTCTTAATAAATATACAGACAAAATCAATCTATATCAATCATGATATACTACTTTTGATGTGAAATGAAGCACCCGGTGAGTTTTGAAAGTCTCTTATAAGCTTTTTAGTTTGTTTTGGATCACTTGAATATGACACGATAATCATAATTTATAGCTCAAAAGAGAGCTTAGAGAGAGCTTAGTTCATAGTAATGTTCAACATTTCATCTAACAATCTTTTGAACCACACAACAACTGTGTAATTAATTGTGCAATATGGGATCTGTGCATGCTATGATGGGTTACATGCGAGTTGAATCCAATGTTGACTTTGCGGAACTTACACTGTCACAGTGATCACTATATAATATATATGTCTGAGGATGTAGATTTTTTCAATATGCCAAGAGGAAACGCATTCGGCCCAGGTAATTTCGAGCAGCTCCTGTACGGCTTGAGTAGCTTCCCTAGAAAGTGGTCCTGGACACAGAGTTGGGGTCGAAAATACTATGGATAGGGGTATTGAGAAACTTCTTGGATTATTCGATTTCACACTAACCATTACTTCACCAGGCGGTACCGCAATAAAACAGCCCGAATGGATATCCCTGGCCCTTGGTGGGCGAGGGAGGGTGTTTTTGCCTTTGGCGCAGCCTTGTTTACCATATTGGCCGACATGGTTGGTAGGGTTCATTTTCTTTCCAAAACAAATATTTAAATCTATGAAAGTAAAATTGTTAGACTATTTTATATATATAAACTAAAATCAAGAAGGAGGAGTTCGTACATAACTTAAACTTGTAGAATCATACGATCACAGCCTCGGAGGTAAAGTCATAAAACTATTTAATGAAAACGACATGTTATATACGGAAGTAATCCTACCGTTATTATTTGTTTGGCCTAGTAATTTCGTATTATTTAAACAGTGCGTCGTTTGAGTAAAACCTAGAGGATTTCCCTCCCTTTGATTACTACAAAAGCAAAAGCAACGGGGTGGGTTTGATTGAAAGCAGCGCTGCAATCTTAGGGGAGGAGAGTTGCAAAGACCGCGTATTTGAAATCAAAAGCAATCAGCAACATTAACAGTACGGAGAGGAGCAACAGAAACATCAACATCAATGCCTAACAGTACGGAGAGGAACAACAACATCATCAATCTTGTGGATGAAGAGACTAGGAATCCTAATTTAGCTGGACAAAGCAGAAGGCCGAGGAGGAGCTTTGTCGAAATCGCTGAGAGAGCTCCGGCTGAGCGACAACGCGCACGGCAGCAACAACAACGACTGGAACGATGGGTGACAGTGGATATAGCACGAAAGATGGGTTCCTCAGCACAGAAGGTTGCGCAACAGACAGCGACGTGCCATGAATTTAACGTACGCGTGTCAAGAAGAGAGGCCACTTTTGAAGAGTGGGCTTCTTTTTTGGGTGACTTATACCGTAAATTTAACAGATTTTTTGACCTTCGCTTTTATCCCACCATATTGCGTGAAGTGGAGAATCTGGTGATATTGGGGTGGTTGATTTATGGTGAAAACCGCCTGAAGCCTGTTCTGAGTGAGCTGGGTATCTTCTTGAAGATCTACCTCGATGAAAATGGTGCACATAATATCATACAATTGAACGCTCGGACCTCCGAAGGACCATTGCCTGAGAATGACCCTGTATTCCATTTTCTGCCTTATCGTCATGGTAGTTTGGAAGACATTACACAAAGAGTGGGATTGATGCCATCCATTCCACTGGAGATTGCGTCGACAATGGACGATACTATCTGCTCTATCTGCTACAACGAGTTTGCACAGGAAGGCGAAGGCGCCTCTTCCTCTGATTCCTCAGAACCAGTAACACTACCGATGAAGTTGCCATGCAATCATGTTTTCCATTCGGTGTGCATAACTACCTGGCTGGCTCTCAACTCCTCTTGTCCTCTTTGTCGCCACAGAACGTTTTCGGACCTGTAGCTTTTCTATTTTGTCGTGTCTAGAATCCATGCATTTTTTTGGTTGTATAGCTTTTCTATTTTGTCGGTGTCTAGAATCCATGCAATTTTTTTTTTGGTTGTATGGATCCGTATAGATCTATGTTCCCCATCTGAAGTGGAGATGACAAGGAAGTGGAACAATAGTTATAAATTAGTTTCACTGTACAAGTGTTGCATGAGGTCAAGTGATCCATCCTTGGAATTGTGCAATAAAGTTGGAGGAAATTCCTATTTTTTAGGGGCTAATTTCCTCAGGATTTGTCCAAAGAAATAAGAGTCTTGGTGAGAAAATAATTGGCTATTGGTTGGAAAAAGTTTTCCATTAAGTAGAGAGAAAAAGTATTCTTTTGCAAGTTGTGCTCAGAGAGCTCGAGCAAGAAATTTTAATAGTTTCTCTATTCAATTGATTAATGAAAAGAGGCTTGAGAGGTTTTTCCTAGTTGGGTTCCACTAGAAATCACTGTGTATTTGTGGTTTTTCTTATTTCATGTCTATTTATGTTGTTCTAAATTATGGTTTTCATTCCGCATATTAGTAAAGTAGAATTGTGTCTCTTATTTTTTAGTTTGAAATATTTAGCAGTTACCATTTCTATCAAATTTCTAAATGGTATTAGAGCCCTAAAATCACATTAGAACTAGTATTTTGAACTTGTCTCTCAGAAATTTCGATTTGTTAACTTTAGTGCAACATTTTTGCTTCAATATCGGGAGAATGTATTTCAACGGACTTAGATTGAAATATTCCCTTAAGGTAGCTCCAATTTAATAGTCTGGAAGGATCAAATGGAATGGAACCAGTGCTCGATGAAAATGGTGTGTTAGAATATATCAAAATTGACATTGCAAAACCCCAACAATCCAATGCACAACAATTAGCCCAATGGAAGAAGGATGTTGTGAAGGATAGGATAATTATTTTGGAAGGTGTGAGGAACCATGTGGTCTCAAATATCCATGAAAAAGATGTTGAAGACATTGACTAATCTATTCAAAAATTACAATGACCATAGAAAATTGGCCCTAAAAGACAAACTTCGAAACATAGGAATGTAGAAGAAAGATACTATTCCACAATATCTCTCTAGGGTTTACTCAAGTTCATGATGAGATTGGAGGGGTTAGGGTGAATGTTATAGAAGATGACCTGGTGAGCCTTGCTCTTCTAGGCCTTTCAAAATCTTGGCACAACTACTAGGAATATGTGAATGGAAGGGAAAAATAATAAGACTTCCAGAGAAATAATAGAGATGCAGGATCATCCAAAGCAGAGGATGAAGATAAATTTTCCTTGGTTGGAAATGGAAAGAAGACCCAGAGAAAGACTTGAGCAAGATAAAATGCTTCCACTACCATGAATTCGCGAACTATGCAATAAAATTTCCACATAAGAAGTCTACCAAGAATCACTCAGGAGGAGCAGTAGGTGAAGCATTGGTTACACAATTTGAGTTAGACTTTTCTCTAATAGCATGTTTGGCTAGCACTATTATGGGGAGTCTGTGGTACCTTGATTTTGATGCCTCGTTCCATATGATAGGGTGCAAGGGTGTTTTTAGTGGTCTGGAGGATAATGATCTCCATATGCATATCAAAATGGGGGATGATGGGTAGTGCAATGCTATAGGAATCGTTACTATCACCTTTGACAGGGAGGAAGCCTCTCCTCTTCACCTCAAAGATGTTGTGTTTGTACCTAGGCTGAAGAAGAACCTGATCTTTGTAGCAATATTGGAGGATTGTGGCTATGATGTTGCTTTTAGTAAAGGGAAAGCCTTTATGGGACACATACATGCTGGGCAAGTGAAATAGATCGGGATTCTTGTGAAGAACATATACAAAATTCAGGTGTGAGATTGCACTACATTAAGGAGTAAGGCAGAAAATGTGAAGATTCAAGATGTTGGAGAACTCTGAAATAGGAGATTGGGTCATCTACACCATGTTTTCTTAAAAATCATGTAGGAAATTACCACTGGTCTCCCTAAAGGCTCCTCTAACTAGTAGGATGTTTGCAAGCGTTGCACATTGGGGAAATATGTCAAATCCATTTTTAATAGCTGAGACATCATAACACATGTAATCTTGAAGTGAGTCCACTCTGATGTTTGTGGACCCTTCTCCACAGCCTCCACTAAAAAAATGAGTACTATGTTATTTTTATTGATGATTTCTCTAGAAAATGTTGGATCTTCTTCATGCAGAAGAAGTATGAATTTTTCTCAAAAATTTTAGAATTCAAGGCATTGGTTGAGATAGATACTGGGAAGAAGGTGAAGGCTCTCAGGAACGACAATGAAGGTGAATATTTTTTACATTCCTTCAAGGATTTTTTTGCGAAAGAAGGTATTTGAAGGGAACTAATAGCACCCAACAACCTACAACATAATGGGGTGGCTAAGAGGAAGAATAGGAGAATAGTCAGAGCAGTAAGTGCCATGTTGCATAATCAAGGGTCTCCATTACATCTATGGTTGGAAACATGAAACATCACAGTCTACTTGCAGAACCGATGTCCTCATAGAATACTTGTCATGATCACATCAGAGGAAGGTTTCTTTGGGAGAAAGCTTGATGTGTCACATTTAAGAATTTTTGGAGCTTTAATTTATCATCGTGTCTCCAAGGATTCTAGGAAGGAACTTGAGCCTACAACAGAGTTGGGATTTTTTGTAGGATACACCAAAGCTCCACAAAATTATCGAGTGTATTTTCCTTCACTGAGGATGACAATTATGAGGAGATATGTCAATTTCGATGAGGAGAAGGCTATGTGATTCTCTCTGTAATGAGAGTTGAGTATCCCACCAGGTCAGGAGCTTTTATCTCCAAATGAGGAGCCTTAACATGAGATTCAAGAGGTTGTGGAGCAACCACATGTAGAGGAGTAGATAAGATTCCAAGTGTGTTGATTTTTGGGTAGCATCGAATGTGCTCTAGCTACAAAATTTTGTGAGGGGCTAGAACACATGAGATCTCCAAGACCCAAAAATCGTTTAGTGAAATTCCACCCGGATTGTATTTTATTAAAATAATTAATATTTTTAATGGGGTTCCTAAGTCTAAACTTAGGAAAATTAAAATATTAATGGGTATTAATGAAAATATGGGTGAGAAGCTTCTAAGAGATGAGGATCAAGTCTAATTTAATATTAGACGTTGATTAGAGATTAGATCACGATTGTTTATTTCTCAACAGGTAAAGTATAAAGGAAGGCTTGGGGTCAGTTGAAGAACACACATAGGGAGAGAAGCACTTGAGCTAGATCAAAATTTTGGGGCGTGGTTTGCTAAGAATTTTAGAGTAAGCTTCTAGTGCAGAGAGGGGGAGTTCGACAGCAAGAATTTTGTCCAAGGATGAGAATACATAGAAGAGAAGTAGTACAACACCAGGGAGGGACAACATAGCTCCAGAAGGGTGACACAAAGGCTGGAGGGCTGACATAGTCACTTAGAGAGAGCACTGGGGTTTCTATGAGGCAGATTTGGCATCAGTTCAACAGATCGATTTTTGAGCTAGGAGGGCTCACTCGGAGGGTAATGTAGCTCCTAGAGTAGGTGACGTAGTTCCAACACAGAGCTGGGAGCAACCATCACTGCACAACACTAGGGACATGGTAGTGACCTGTGGGGTTTGTTCATCTAGTTATTGGATCCACCAAAATATATGTTTCCGGATAGAGGTAGTTCTTCCGGGTTTATTCTCTATTGGGTGAGCCAGATTTGGCACCCTAGTTGTATTCAAAAATTTTATTAATAATAAAGCCCTCATATCTGATGCACCGATTTTCTCGCATTGCATTTTTTGAGGACGTTTAGTACAAAAATAAGTGGCCTTTGTATGGTTGTCTAATTTATTTTTCAGTACTTGATATGTATATTGGTGTATGCTATAGTGTATTTGCATTAATACTTTTTGAATATTTTTGAAAATAACTTGTTAAAATAAAGAACACAAGTATGTAATGTAAATCAGTTTACTGCAGTAGGATTTTGGATTTGTTAGATTCAGAAATTTTCTCATGGTATTAGAGCGATTGTAGATCATGGAGGACTAAAGACATCGGCAAAAGAACAAAGGAAAATATGTGTGTGAATACAGTTTTCCTGAGAGACAACGCAATTCTTGGACGAGAGAGAAAAGGATGGGTGACAGAGTCACCAAGGGAGGCTCACGCAGAGCCTGCGTAAGCTTGATTGGGTGACGTTGCTGCAAAGGGAAGCGCAGTGGTTACTGGGCCAGCGCAAAGACTGTTGAATCTCATTTTTCCAGTTGCCATGGCTAGAGGTGCAACGAAGATTTCATCTAGATTTGTTGGTGGGATGTTGATTCTTTTGGTGCAAAACAATACCTAGTGGGGTAGAAGAAAAGTGGGAATCAGTTCCTCTGAAGATTACTTGCCAAGAAATCTAGATCCAATGTTGAGCAGCAGCAAAGAGAGATCAGAGAGGAGTGGTTCGACAGTGGTTGGTAGAAGAATTTACGTAAAGGAAATTGAAATTCAGAGGGAGCTTGTTCCTTAGAGGATTTCTAGTGCCAAAGAAATCCAGATTTGAGTTTTGTCGAGGTAGCAGCGAAAGAGGGAGAAGAGAGCTAGTGCGACATTTATTTGAGAAGAGATGGAAGTTAACAGAATGAGGGATTAGGACGGGTTGGATCGAGCATACAACTTCATCATCTGGAAGGCCAGGATCCTAACAACTTTAGATAAAAATTGCATCAAGGATTATGCCTTGAGGACGGTTGTTCTTTCGGTCGATGCTGATCCTCTCAAGAAGTACAAGGAGGTTTAGGTAAAAGAAAAGTGCATGATCTTGGATGGGGTCAAGGATCATGTGATCCCACATATTGCTGAGAAGGACACAACAAGGGAAATGTGGGAGGCCTTAACCACATTATAAGAGGGAAATTTTTTTCAGCAGAAGATGTTTCTTGAGAGTCAACTGAGACAGTTTCAGATGCAGAAGGGAGAAGAAATTGATCCCTTCCTTCTTAGGTTGCAGAGGATCTGTGGCAAACTAACTTACATAGGGTCTACACCAGATGCTAAATTTATGGTCACGACTTCCCTGAATGTAGTCACTAAAGATTGGGAAACCTTTGTCCAAAGAATGCAACTCTCACATCAGCAGGACAACAAGGGCCACAGAAATGGAAGAAGGACATATCCAAAGTCAAATGCTTCATATGTGGAAAAATGGGTCATTTCGCCATGGAGTTCCCTTGGAAGTAGGGAAAAGAAGAGAATTCTGACTCAAAGGCTGCTCCAACGAAAGCTGACAAAGAGGATGATGATGATTGTGCCATGAGTTCTCATGCACCTCTAGAGAAGAGGTGGGGTGATATTGAGTTGTAGTTAGGAGGACTACATAAAAGGGGTAAGATCCTTGAGGTGCCCAAACTCTTGGATCACATACGGCTACATGAGCCATTAATGACAGTATTATAATGACTTGAGTTAGTTGGTGTGAGGGATTGTTACACAGTAATTTGTCACCATCCTTGTTACTCCTCTTGTCGTACCTTGGAGGACTCATCCCGGGAGTTATAAGAAGTGACAAAGTCTAAAAACACTTGCATTATGTTCCCCTGAGTATGTACTTCATGTTCCCTGAAGACACCTCCTACAGATTATCCCTGAAAAATGCTCTTTTTCCATTGGCGCAAGTCCACAGTATCTTACCCGCGCCAATCATGGAGATCCTCAAAAGAGGGCGCGACCATTGGCGCTCTGTCTTAGAGCAGCAGTCGCGCCAACGCACGTCCGACTGTTGTTTCCTTCATTACATGGAGCTTTTTTGAGGATAAAAAATCAGTCTTATGTCGAGCTCTATCCTATCTCCGTCTTTAATGGCTTTTGGGGATAATGTTAATCCACAATAGGTGTCCCGGTTCATCGTATCCTCCTCCCTTCTTCATCTATATAAGCTTGTCCTTATGCATTTGACAAGCTAGTGATAGTCATTAGTCATGGAGTGCTAGATGTTGAGTTCTTGAGTTCTTGGAGGAATGTTAGTGAATGCTCGAGAGGTTATGCTGTCGGAGAGGAGATGCATTGCAAGACACATATAGCTACTCGCCCAGCCAGGAGAGGTTCGACGTCAGAACCATGGTTGTAACTTTTCCTGTTTATTATTAATTAATGAGCGACTGCTATTATAGTTCCAATCTCATTGTCTATTATGGTGATGTGTTGATTTATTTCCTTTCTGACTGAAATATAGTTGTGCCTTGGTAGATTTTATGTTGGTATCTGTCTCTTCCTTTGCATGTGCAGGTGTTCGTTTATGATCTGCTGGAGCGAGGGAGCGGGAATATCAACTCTGCTTCAATCATAGCGTTGGATTCCAGGTTGGTCTTCTTGATCCACCTTTGATGCATAACTAGGAACTTGCGTAGCAGCGTGGTTTGATTGTGGCTAGTTCTGTTTTAGGCTAGTGGGATCGCCTCTATCCACAGAGGGGATTTACCTATCCAACAATTTGGCGACTCCACTGGGGAGAAGCTATTTGATTTTTGTCTTGCATGTTAATTTTCTTCTGCTTGCTTGAGTGAATGAGCTTCCTGAGTCAGTTTTGAGTTTATTCTTTACTGTTTGACCCATCTGAGCACTGTCAACCCGACCTGAGGTCGTATCATTTATTTTTCTAGCCGGCAAGCTTAATTGGCGCGGTTATTACTCTGACAGTCGCGCCAGTTGGCGCATGTTGCTCAAAAGCAACTCGCGCCAATCCTGTGGTAGCGCAAGTTGCAGGCTGACAGTCGCGCCAGCCCTGTAAATTTTGCCTATGTGTGGGTGGAAAGCTCTTTCAATCTCTTTTTATATCTCTTACAGCCTCTGGAAGTGTGTTGAACCTCTGCTTGACTGGTCTTAGCCTTGATCCTTCAGTTGTTTGCTTATTTCTATTGATTTTCGTCTCAGCCCCATAACATCTAGTGACTTTGCATGTCTAGCCTTCTGTGGGAAGTTTCGGTCTCTTGATTATCCAATCAGCTTGTTGGTTGTGTTCTGCACCTATCCAGTGATTTGTTAAAGCTTGATCTTCTATACTCTGAGTGCTTCACTTATAGCCTCTTTGGATTTCACTTGACTTCATTCGAACTTAGAGTACATGGTTCAGTGAAAGTCTTTGTGTTTTTCCTTGCTTGCATGGTTCATTTTGGTGTTTCAGAATTGGTTCTATTTCATTGATTGAACTTGGATTGTGCATATCTCTTAAGGTTTGTTTAAATGCATCATGCCATCTTAAAGGAAAGAAAAACAAAAAATCTTTTGCATCATATTAGTTAGCATTTATTGTTATTTGTTGCTATTAAAAAGAAAAACAAAAAATTTCATTGCTTGTTATTAGCTGCATTAGGATCTTTGTTGTTTGTTGAGTGATCATTTCGTTTGTGAAAAGATATCAACCCTCCTGTAGATAGAATTCATCGAATCAAATGATATAATTTTGGCATATAGTTTGCATTTAAGAAGTTTTTGAGATATCACATACGGTAGGACCAAAAAATTGAAACATAATCGAAGATAAACTTTAAAATGAACTCAATGAATATAACAACGCATTGGAACATAACGCAAATACTCTAGAGGTCTAGGTTAGAGACGTGTTCCGGCGTCTTTAAACCTGGTAGTTTATCGTCGAGTGGTTGGGTGATTCCTCCACGGTGAAACGATAGGTGCCAATACGGATTGTGCTCCCACGTACCGTCGAGTATATATTGGGAGACCCCTATAGGAATAAAGCCTTTATCCATAGGAAGCCGTGTCAGCCGCCCTACGATTCGCAATGCAGTGAACACAGCATTCACGAAGACTGACCACCCGTACCCTAAAAAGTATTCTGTGGTTTTGCGAAAAGTTTGGCACACCCTCTACCTAGAATTCCAGAGCAGTCACTTTTGATCCTTTTCGGACTCCTTAAACGAAAAGGTGCCTGTGAGCGTCTTGTCACTTCGTGCTCATTAAATATTCGAAGGAGACTAGAGTCATCTTTTATCCTTTTCTCGACTCTTAAAAAATGAAAAGGTTAAGTTCAGTGTCTTAAAATTTATTGGCCACGATAACATCTACCCAATTAGATTTTGTTTGCGTTAGCTTGAGTAGGATTATTTCTCGTTCAATGGCAGCCTTCCCGGCACCCACCGGCCAAGGCGTTCCTCCTGATGGGAACCCTCGTCCATTTCCTTCTGTTGGAAATGTCGGTGTTCAGTATATCGCAACATTGTCTTTGCCTGGGTTGACCATTGGTTTACCCGTATGGTTGTTTTCAAACTCGGTGGTCTCAAGTGTGATGACTCCTGTTCTGCCACCACCTCCTCCACCCGAACAACACCATGTTGATTCTAAGGTGGACCCCTTCCCTTCTTCGCCCATTGCTGTGTCCTCATCTTCTACTTCGCCTGGTGAAACCGTGGATTTCAGTAACTAGGTGGCTAAGAAGAAAAAGAAGAAGAAGACTCCTAAACGAGAGGTTAAAAGTACAACTCAAGTCGAGCCACCTTCTGCTCCTCCGCGGAAGGTCAAATTTCCTTGTAAGTTGTGCAAGGAGGACCATCTTCTTCGCGATTGTCCTGGCATTCCCAGGGTTTTAGAAGTATGGTCTCACGATCCGGCCCGCCCCTCATCGTCCTCTGAAGCTCACGGCGATGCTACTCTATTAGCTGGAAATGGTAAGGGAAAAGGGAAGATTCGAATCCCTTGTAGACTTTGTGAAGGCAATCATCCCCTTCACCTTTGTCCACTCATGGATAAAGCCTCCATTGTCTTGGAAAGTCTTACAGCTCCCTCACCCCAACTTCCCGTTGGTTATCAACGTCTTTCTGCAATTGCAGAACGTTCCCCTGCTGACAAAGAAATCAACCAAGATTCCTCTCTTGTCCAGCCTCCTCTTCCTGAATCTGGCTCTGCCAAGCCTGTTCCAGACCAACCATTGGTCGGAAAGAGTGTCGACTCGAGTTCACCACCCGCCGACCACTCTATTTCGGAAGAGCATCATTCTCATGTTCTTCTCGTCTCCTCAGGTTCTCCTACATTTGGAAACACCCCTACGTCCGAGAGTCCTACTGCGCTCTCTACCGAGCAGGGGGGCAATCATACGATTCCCCCACCAAGTAGTTCAGTCGCTTCCTTCAACTGGAGATGTTTGACTACCTTCCGCCTCCCATCCCATGTACCTTTTTGGGTCACGGTACACGCCTATAATAAGGCGATACCTGGCACTGTTTTGGATGAGGGTGCATCTGTTAGTCTTATGTCTGCCACTACTTGGCAAGCTTTGGGTTCCCCACAGCTTGTGCCAGTAGCATCGAATCTGACGGCTTTTGACGGAGGAACTACCCAACCATTAGGGATCCTTCCAAAGTTCCCTATTACTTTGGGAGGCAAGACCATCTATATAGACGTATCGGTTACCCAAGGTGCTTTAGATTTCAATCTTCTCCTTGGTCGTGACTATGTTTATGCCATGGGGGCCCTCATTTCTTCACTTTTCCGTGTGGTTTGCTTTCCACACAATGGAAGAATTGTGACTATCGATCAATTATCTTTCGTTAGTCCACGGGTCCCCCCTGCGCAAACGTCATCCCCTCCTGGTGTTTATCCTCCAGTTGCATCTGCCCCACCACAGATCAACTACGTGGCCACCTATCCCGTGCCTGTATCCAGCGATGCCGCCATCGTGCATAGTGTCCTGGGGGCATTGGGTCCTGACTTCCGAGATGTTGTCCTTCCACCGGGAGTGGCACTCTTGGAAGCCCCAACTTCCTGTTCATTATGATGAAGTTCGGTGTTCCTTAAAAAATGAAATTAGGTAGCGGAGCATAGTTCCTTTCCGGTGTCAAGCTCCTTAAAAAATGAAACTAGGTTTGGTTGGAGCATAGTTCGCTTTCCTGTGTCAAGCTCCTTAAAAAATGAAACTACGTGTGTCCGAGGATAGTTTTGATCTTGTGGCGACCTCGTTAAAAAATGAAACAAGGGTTATGAGGATAATTCTTTTACTGCGTCAACCTCATTAAAAAATGAAACAACTCCGTTCCCAAATCAAGTCTTTTGATTAAGATCTCGTAAAATACAAGTTGAGTCTTTCACAGATCTCGAGAGTGAACCTTCATTCCATCCACTCCGTGAATGCCATGAAGCTTGGGGGGCATGTACCTCGATTTGCATTATCATGCTGGGGGCATGCAAATTTATAACAAGCATAGTTTTTTCGTTTCAAGCTTGTGTAAACATGAAACCGAATCCAAGCAGAGTTCTCCATGGTTCAAGCTTGTGTAAAAATGAACCCATACCTGATTTACATCCCGTGATTGCCTTTTATCTGCTAAATTCTGCTAGATGAGCCTTGGTTGTTTCATTCCATCGCTACCATCTCTTGGCCGATCATATGCTTGCACTTGGTTGTTTATCCTTTCCTGAGGAACCGCAGGGATGAGTGGTTTGTATTAGCCAGCCTCTTGACCATTACATGTTTTGAGTAGTTCCACCATTACCGGAACCAGTTGCTACCCTTTATACCACTCGTTCCTCTAGGACGAGTCGCCTTTAAGCTCTTTTCTAACTCGTAAAATATGAAAAGATTGCCGAGTATTTTTTCCTTTTTGACTCGTTAAAGAGAATAAAGATGGAGGCCTGCTTTCAGCTCTTTTTCTGACCATTTAAAGACGAAAAGATTGCCGAGTCGCTCCTCTTGACTCGTTAAATGGTAATAAGGGGCAGTCGTTTTAAGTTCTTTTTGTCGACCGTTAAAACATAAAAAGATTACCGGGTTTTTGTCGTTTCAAACTCGTTAATGGTTACGAAACGACGTGGTTTTGACCACTTTTTTACTTTTTCAGGTCGAAATCACTAATTATGAAAAGTACTCCTCGATCGTAATGATCGGGCGGTTCTTTCGGGTATCATTTTATACTTTTTTGGGCCCGGGAGACACAACTTTACGAAAAAGGACATCCCTGGAGTTTCCTTTTCTGCTGTCTTTTCAAACTCTCTAAACATGAAAAGACGCCGAGTTCTTCCTTTGTCAGACTCGTTAAAACCTGATGACATCGGATTTTGTCGAAATGACACACCACGAGCATATGCTATCCCCATCAAGCTTGTTAAAAATAACTGGGGTACTCGCCAGAAATGGTGGGGGAAAAGAAAATTTTGGAACCATAACTATTATCGTGTCGGCAGTATGTCGCTCTTGAACATGGCACTTGCCTGCTTTCGTGTCTGGGTGGGATATCTCATCTCATTTTTTCACTGGCCTCCATGGAGTTGGGTAATCCTATTTGACCTCTCATCTATTCATTGCCTCGTCATCATGACCTTTGATACATTGATGTCAAATACTGCCAATTTCGTTAATGTGCCGCCGATATGTTCAAGAGAAGTTGACCTCTGAAAAGAAACAACCTTCATCTGATAGTTCACATGATCTTGATTCACAACATTATCTCTCTGTCTCGTGTCGATGATGTGGGAAAAATTATGGCCCACCTTCGATCAAGGTCACTTCCTGTCGACTTCAGCTCATTACCCAGGAAGCTGATCTAGAGACTCCCTTTCGGTGCCTTGGAGCCTGCATGCCTCAATGGCAGGTTCTTCGTGTTCGACGTGAGGTTTTCATCATTGGCCTTCGATCGAATGATTCTACGGGTGTTCGACGCCAGCTCATTAATTCGCACGCCGTAGATTGTACCTATAGTACCTTGAGGGCCATTGTCATTATTGGTGGTACCTCTCGCATTTGTTAACAGTTTCCACTATTGACTGGTAATCAGACGATGTTCATGCATGTTCGACTTCAGCCCATATATTCGCATGCTTGAACTTGTACTCTTGTTCGGGTCGAGATAGAGCGCAAGACCCTGGATTGTGTCTGTTGTAATCCAGGCGTGATTCTTGATACATGACTCATTCACTGGATGGCTGCGACCATGCCTGAGTCTATTCATTGATCCTACCAGATGGTTGCGTCCATACTATGGATCTAGACTATTTATGTACTCTCTTATGGATGGCTGCGACCATACCACGTACATCATGTAATTGAACTATCAGTCGTGTCTCTCAATGCAGATCCTCGTCGGCAGCTATATGTGTTCTTGTGTGTTCTTGTAAATCATTTCACCCCTCTCTCTCCCTCTCGGACTTCATGCTTTAGGGGGCATCTGTTACACAGTAATTTGTCACCGTTGGTCACCGTCCCTATCGCCCTGTTTCCATACATTGGAGGACGCATTCCGGGACCTGTGAGCAGTGACATAACCCAAAAACACTTGCATTATGTTCCCCTGAGTATGTATTTCATGTTCCCTAAAGACACCTTCTGCAAATTCTCCCTGAAAAGTACTCTTTTTTCATTGGCGCAGGGCCACAGTATCTTACCCGCGCCAATCACTGAGATCCTCAAAAGAGGGCGCGACCATTGGCGCTCTGTCACAGAACAACACCCGCGCCAGCCCAGTTTAGTAATGATTTTTGCTAAACGCGCGCCCGGATGTTTTTTCCTTTGATTGTCATCAGTCTTTTTGGAATAAAGCTGGCTTTAAAGATGTCGAGACTCATCATCTATCCTCATCATCTATTTACAGCAGCTTTTTGGGGATAATGTCAATCCACAATGGGTGTCCTGGTTCATTGAATCTTTCTCCCGTCTCCATCTATAAATATCTGTCCTCATGCATTAGACAAGCTAGTTTTTGAGTTCTAGAGTGTTGTAGTTCCGAGGTGCTGAAGTTCTAAAGTCTTTGGAGACTAGTAGTGATAGTCATTAGTCATGGAGTGCTAGATGTTGAGTTCTTGAGTTCTTGGAGGAATGTTAGTGAATGCTATAGAGGTTATGCTGCCGGAGAGGAGATGCATTGCAAGACACATATAGTTACTCGCCCAGCCAGGAGAGGTTCGACGTCAGAACCATGGTTGTAACTTTTCCTGTTTATTATTAATTAATGAGCGACTGCTATTATAGTTCCAATCTCATTGTCTATTATGGTGATGTGTTGATTTATTTCCTTTCTGACTGAAATATAGTTGTGCCTTGGTAAGTTTTATGTTGGTATCTGTCTCTTCCTTTGCATGTGCAGGTGTTCGTTTATGATCTGCTGGAGCGAGGGAGCGGGAATATCAACTCTGCTTCAATCATAGCGTTGGATTCCAGGTTGGTCTTCTTGATCCACCTTTGATGCATAACTAGGAACTTGCGTAGCAGCGTGGTTTGATTGTGGCTAGTTCTGTTTTAGGCTAGTGGGATCGCCTCTGTCCGCAGAGGGGATTTACCTATCCAACAGGGATGATTGAGCAACAGTGGCAGAGCTAGATTGCCAAAGTCTGAAGCAACGCGGTGGACTGTTGCAATAGTGCTAAAGGCATAGGACAGATATAATAGCAGCGCAGTAGCATCAAAGGGTGAGCATTGATTAGCAGCAGATGTAGCTTCAGCATCAAGGGGCATCCAAACTAAGCAGTATGTCAGCTTTTGGGTGGGTTTTCAGTTTCTTACTTCTCAGCAACTGAGTTACACTGCAGCAGTTAGCAGTGGTAGTGCTATGGTAGCATGATGCAGCATATTAAGAGGGAGCTGCAGTACAGATGTTGCAGTGAAAGTGGCAATGTCATGGGCAGCAGTAAAAATTGCAGTAGCATAGTGGATGAAGGGTAGCAGGCTGAGCATCAGCTGCACAGAGGACCGATGTTGTGGATCAGTGTGATACTTATGCTGAGAAGTTTGATAGAGCATGTTCCTCTCTAAGAGGGAGTGTTGATTTTTGGGTAGCATCAGATGTACTCTAGCTCCGAAATTTTATGGAGGGGATAGAACACATGCGATCTCCAAGACCCAGAAATTGTTTGGTGAAATTCCACCCAGATTGTATTTTATTAAAATAATTAATATTTTTAGTGTGGTTCCTAAGTCTAAACTTAGGAAAATTAAAATATTAATGGGTATTAATGAAAATATGGGTGAGAAGCTTCTAAGATATGAGGATAAAGTCTAATTTAATCTTAGCCATTGATTAGAGATTAGATCACAACCATTGATTTCTCAATAGGAAAAGTATAAAGGAAGGCTTGGGGTTAGTTGGAGAACGCACAGGGAGAGCAATACTTGAGCTAGATCGAAATTCTAGGGCGTGGTTTGCTGAGAATTTCAGAGTAATCTTCTAGTGCAAAGAGGGGAAGTTCAACAGCGAGACTTTTGTCGAAGGCCAAGAATACATAGCAGAGAGGCAATACAGCACCAAGGAGAGACAAATTAGCTCTAGGAGGGTGACGCGGAGGTTAGAGGGATGATACAATCATTTAGAGGCAGCACTGGGGTTTCTGTGAGGTAGATCGATCATCAGTTCAGCATATCGATTTCTGAGTTGGGAAGGCTCACTGAGAGGGTGACGTAGTTCCAACGCAGAGCTGGGAGCAGCCATCATTGCACAACACTGGGGACATCGCAATCACCTTTGGGGTTTGTTCATCCAGTTGTTAAATCTGCCAAAATATTTGTCTCTCGATAGACGTACTTCTTCTGACTTTATTCTTTTTTGGGTGAACTAGATTTGGCACCTTCGTGGTATTCATAAATTGGCTTAATAATAAAACCCTCATATCCGTTGCACTAGTTTTCCAACAATGGGTTTTTCCAGGGAAGTTTAGTCCAAAAATAAGTGTGTCCTTTGTATGGTTGTCTTATTTATTTTTTGGTACTTGATATGTACATTGGTGTAGGCCGCAGTGTATTTTCATTAATATTTTCTAAATAATTCTGAAAATAACTTGTTAAAATGAAGAACACAAGTAGCTAATGCAAATCGGTTTACTGCGGTAGGATTTATGATTTGTTAGATTCAGAAATTTTCACAAAGTGGAGTAACCCATTGAACCAAAATATTCCTGTTATCACCCCAAGAAACTCTCCTAGGTTGTATCTCAGAGACGCTCGGGAACATTACAAACTCAACAAAATGTTGGAAATGGATGAGTGGAAGGAATGATGCTTGTTCAAGCCAGATAACCACTTCTACTATGCTTAACTAACAATGTAAACTTTGAAACGGGAACTGATACTGTTACCCGTTTTGTAGAGGTGGCAAAAAAATGACCCGATTTTCAAAAGTGTTGATGCAGAATACACATGTTTTTTTAAGAACATGCTTTTTGGAACTTTAATTTTTTTCATGTGCATTAAGTGGGTGAGGCTCGGTGAATGGTAGTGATTTTCATCCTGATTTTAAAAAGTGTGTATTCTGCATCACACCCTTTTTTTAAAAGACCTATTTTTTGACTTTAAATTTTCTAGTGTGTGAAATGTAAAAAGTTATTTTCTAAATTTGATAGTTTTTGAAGTCGTCATTGTATTCATATTTTCTTGTTCTCTATCTTAATTTTTTTTTTTTTTAGTGGGGCTTTTATTGTTTTGCGTTTTTAAATTATAAAGTCGATAGTTTGAATTTTAGATAATCTACATATTTAGACATCCTTAATTAATTTTTCAATCCACATGAAATAATTGTTTCTAAAAAACAACATTTTTTAACAATGGACATAAAAAATAACCATTTTTAACATAAATATAACAAAAAAACTAAACGTTTTGATAATTTTTTGCTAGAATTAACATGTCAAAATCACAATTTTTATACAAAAATATTAACTAAAAATGGTCAAATAATAGTTTTTTTTATGAATTTCATGTCAAAAAGATAATAATAACTACTTTTTTTTCAAAAAAAAATGATTAACTTAAAAATCAATGCGAAAATCACAGTTGTGCTCTCCCCCGCCCACCCCTCCACCGCCACCGCCCCCACCCACCCCTCCACCGCCACCGCCCCCTCCCCGCCCACCCATCCCCCGCCACCGCCACCGCCACTGCCCCCCCGCCCACCTTGCCCACACCCTCCCCGCCCACCCCTCGCCCTCCCCGACCACCCCGCCCACCCCTCCACCGCCACCGCCCCCTCCCGGCCCACCCCTCCCCCTCCCCGACCACCCCGCCCACCCCGTCCACCCATCCCCCGCCCACCCCGTCCACCCATCCCCCGCCACCGCCCCCTCCCCGGCCCCCCCGCCCACCCATCCCCCACCACCGCCCCCTCCCAGCCCCCCTGCCCACCCCTCCACCGCCACCGCCCCCTCCTCGGCCACCCCTCCCCCTCCCCCTCCCCCACCCCCTCCGCGGCAGCGGCACCCCCGGGCCGCCTCGCCCCGCCTGACTGGCGGCGGGTCGATTCCGGGGTCGACCGCCGCCGGTCGGGCGGGGCAGGGCGGCCGAGGGGTGGCGTTGCGCGGATCTAGAACACATCTACCCAAATCTTCAAGTAATTTCGAATCAAACAATGAATACTTTATTCTCCCACCTTCACATGCAATTGTTTTATTTCTAGACGCACGTTAGGAGGGACAATGTTGAAAATGGATCCACCTTTTTTAAGAGTTGATCTAGTCTATATACTCGTCGCACTTCATTTTATCCCATTCTCTTCTCTTAAACTTCTATTTTCATTCCTTTTTTTCTAGTTTGTTTCCTCCTATTTGAATTCTCTCCTGCATCCCCCTAGCAACTTCCCCTGAATCCTTCTTCTTATTCCAAGAATGGAGGTGAGACACCTCTTTAGTCTTCCTAGTCAGAATTTGCCTCCAAAATTTCTTAGGAGCTAGTTTAGAGAGGTTTATAACATGATATTTCCATTCTTTAAATTTGTAGTTGTTTAGTTTGTAGTTGTTGTTCTTATATTATTTTTTGCATGCTATTGTGACTAGGTTTTCTGACAAGCTTACAACGGTTCCTCTCCATCTGACTGGTTTTCTATTGTATGTTGAGGCATTTTGTTTCCTTTATCAGCCATTGACTCTAATTGCTATTAAACTAGGTTTGTTTCAGTTCATGTTGCAACTCCATATGTTTTTCCTCTTTTGGTTAAAAGGGTTTCCATGGTTCATATTTGGTCTCGCTTCTTGAATTTCTCAACATCTTTGTATGGGGTTTTTTACAACTTTCTCTTGTGTTACTTTCTTTAATTCGATGGGTTTTCTCTTTGCAAAAAATGCAGATTATACCTTTGGGGATCTCACCAATCCTCGTGGAAATCCTGCTGATCATATTGAACCATCTAGTGATAGTGTTCAGGACCAAGCTATCATCTCATCTTTATGAAGATTAATTTATGAGGCCAAAGGTTTTTTTTCACTATTTTGCAAACCCTGTTACAATGTTATGGATGGATTTTCTTGGTTCTCAATATGGAACTTATGAGTATATGGTGGTTTTCTATTCTCCCTAGGCAGTGATTTTTGTAATGTGTAATTCAATCGTGCTGGTAGATGTCCCTTTACAGGTGGACTTTCTCGTCTCAATGTTATGGAGCAATTATGGCAATACTATTTTGTCTCCTTCTGGGGTAATGTCTATACTACATCCTGGGCAAGGCTTTTCATTTATCTACTTGCTCATCTCGTGGAGACTAGCATTCTTTTGTCTACGTGCTCATGTCCTAGAGGCTGGCATTTGCTTTTATTGTTTATGATAGGGTGGTGTTGTTTGTGGTGAGGGTGTGGTTGCCATTGCACCCTCTGTCGTCTGTGGGCTTAAAGGATAATTTGTTAGTTGAGTTTTGGTTGTATGTTGGACGATTCGTTTATAGCCGAATTCTGTTGTCTCGCACTTTGCTTCATGGCTACTTATTGGGGGCAGTTCCTCCCTTTCGTGTTTTGGCCCATGGCGGTTTGGTAGGACGACTGGTTGGTGACAATTCTTTCCTCTAGCGATTTGATTTGGTGCAAGGCTACATGGTTGTTGACATGGCTCTCATTCTCCAAAGGTTAAATTTAATTGTGTGACTGTATTGGCCTTGGCCAAATGTTTGTTTTTGTCGTACTTGTGTTGCGTTAGCCTCATGTTCATGTAGATTTTTATGATATCGTCTTATTAGTTAAAACTGTTTTATACTGCTAAATTTTTTGGCAAACGCTGATTAACTTAAATGTAATTACTATGTATCTTTTCTCTTATTAATAGAAATCAGCAAACATTTTTATGATATCGTCTTATTAGTTAAAACTGTTAAATGTAATTACTATGTATCTTTTCTCTTATTAATAGAAATCTACTTTGCAGCAGCGTAAAAGAAAAAAAATCTCCTCGTTATTTACGATCAACTAGAAAGTACGTATTGCAAATAGTTAATAACTGGTAATTACCGTGGGTCAAGAAAAAAAAAAATATTATATCAGCCTGCCGAAAATAACGGGCAATTACCGTGGTTAAATCTACTCCACTAAACAGATTAACTATCTTCCCTAGAGTAGTGCGTTGTTGTGAAACCGTCAACGATATTTCCTCTTCGCAGCATCCTGCTGAACCATGAGATCGCCAATCGTTCTTATCTTTTCTGTAATACACATTCACCCCACTGAGAAAGAAGCGCTCGATTCTAAAACGTAAATAATTTTATTAAATTTGGCGATTATCTTTGTAATTAAAAACGTTAACCTAATTTTGCTAAATCAAGTTCGACAAATACGCAAACTGTACTCCGGACTCCAACTCAGT
Organism: Pinus tabuliformis; assembly: GCA_031772625.1. Classification (NCBI taxonomy): domain Eukaryota; kingdom Viridiplantae; phylum Streptophyta; class Pinopsida; order Pinales; family Pinaceae; genus Pinus; species Pinus tabuliformis. Next base: position 357,017,921 of record CM062820.1, on the reverse strand, counting down.
ACTGTTTTGAGTTATGGATAGCGTTGATGGGGACGACCATCTTGTCCGTATAGCAGTAGCGTGAAGCTGTGAACGATATCCACCCTTGTCACAGTCGCATAAAGTGACTATTTATAAAGCCCTTCAGGACGAGCTCAGAGGTTGCTATTTAAAGAATGGAAATATCATTGGTAATGGTTTCAAATTTCAATTCGCTTGCCCATTATATTTCGTGACCAAACGTAAGACAAACTATGTCATTTTGCGAATATTTGGATGAGCAAAAACTTGGGTTCATGACCAGCAAAGATTATGGCTATCATAATCTCGTGATACAATTGATGGGCAACGGATTCGCAAATTTTGGAAATATTACAATCGATGTTAGGGTTGTCAATATATATATGTGTATAAACCTCTCTCCAACTGATGATATGAACAGGCTCGTGTTTATGGTAATCTGATGCACAAGACTTAATTCGTCATCTAAAGCAATCCGACTAGAATAAATGTTTGCAAATTTTTGTCACAAAGGTACGGGTCGATTCCCGGAATCGACCCAATCTAAAAACTGAAATTTTTATCGCATTAAGAGTACAGCTTGTATGTTCTTGACCTAGTCCTTGCGCAGATGACAACCAAAATAAATTTCTGCAAATTCTATCTCAGCCCTTCAACCTACAGATTAAATTTTTATAAAATGGATTACTCGTAATCTCTTTGGAATTAGAGACCAGATTAGTCTCGGAAACAATGGCTAACGAAACCATTCATTAGAAATGTTTTTAGCAGCTATCAAATTTTTAGCAGTTATCAAATTTTGGAGAATTTATGGTTTTTAGAGTTTTTATTTTTTGTAAATATATTGAGGTAATTTTTCTAGTTATTTTTTTTTGCAAATACATCAAGATTTTCTCAAATCTATCTCATAACATAACATAATAGTGAATGAATTCTTTAAGTTTAATAAAATCAAACGTTCAAACTTTAAAATTGAGATAGATTTAATTATAAGAATATTTGTATTAGTTTTAGATCATTTTATGTTTCAAAATTGGTTTTGACTTTTTATAAAATTATTGAGAGGATTAATTTAAAAGGGGTTGGAGTAATTGGTGAAGAACATAAAGCTTTCTTACTAGTGATCAAAGTTTAATTCCCATAAAAACATCTGCCCTTTAAAATGAAAATTTCAAATCTGAAACAAAATTCGACAATTTTTTAATTCTAATTCTAATATTTTAAAGAAAAATTAAATTCTAATATTTAATAAACAAATTAAATATATGTAAATAATACCCCCACATCTTAGCCTCTTATCATTCTCATCCTCACATCATCAAATCATTAAAAAGGATTTGAGGTTGAAATTATAAAAATCCATTTCTAAAGAAACTTAGACTTTATTAGACATTCGAGCTAACATGATTCGATATGCTCAATTTTAAAGTCGAATTGACGCTTTCCTCCATCTTATGGAACCGAGTCACCATCTCGCCCTCAAGTTCGACAAATACGCAAACTGTACTCCGGACTCCAACTCAGTACTGTTTTGAGTTATGGATAGCGTTGATGGGGACGGCCATCTTGTCCGTATAGCAGTAGCGTGAAGCTGTGAACGATATCCACCCTTGTCACAGTCGCATAAAGTGACTATTTATAAAGCCCTTCAGGACGAGCTCAGAGGTTGCTATTTAAAGAATGGAAATATCATTGGTAATGGTTTCAAATTTCAATTCGCTTGCCCATTATATTTCGTGACCAAACGTAAGACAAACTATGTCATTCTGCGAATATTTGGATGAGCAAAAACTTGGGTTCATGACCAGCAAAGATTATGGCTATCATAATCTCGTGATACAATTGATGGGCAACGGATTCGCAAATTTTGGAAATATTACAATCGATGTTAGGGTTGTCAATATATATATGTGTATAAACCTCTCTCCAACTGATGATATGAACAGGCTCGTGTTTATGGTAATCTGATGCACAAGACTTAATTCGTCATCTAAAGCAATCCGACTAGAATAAATGTTTGCAAATTTTTGTCACAAAGGTACGGGTCGATTCCCGGAATCGACCCGCCGCCGGTCGGGCGGCGCGGGGGTGGCGGCGCCACCCCCGCGCCGCCCGACCGGCGGCGGGTCGATTCCGGGAATCGACCCAATCTGAAAACTGAAATTTTTATCGCATTAAGAGTACAGCTTGTATGTTCTTGACCTAGTCCTTGCGCAGATGACAACCAAAATAAATTTCTGCAAATTCTATCTCAGCCCTTCAACCTACAGATTAAATTTTTATAAAATGGATTACTCGTAATCTCTTTGGAATTAGAGACCAGATTAGTCTCGGAAACAATGGTTAACGAAACCATTCAAGGCAATGGTATTGCTTCTCATTCGTAATGGCTCTGCCTCCGAATTCCTTCTTATTAGGATAGTAAAAATCTACAAATATATAATGATACAACCGAAGGTAATTGCTTCAGATACATCTAAAGGTAATTGCTTCTCGTATATGCTTTTGGACAGTCATCATGAAGAAAAGATAATATCTATTTAATTTAAAGATAATTCTTAACAACTGATTAGCGAAGCTAGTGGAAACTATAGTTGACTATTCTATTATGCGATCTTTCTATATTAAGCGTACAACCCACACATTATTCAAAAAGATAAAATGTCCACGTTATGATTGCATAGTTGTTATATCGAAATCACAACTACCCTGTGGAATTTTCGTTAATGCTCAATATTTTTTATCTTTACTTCCCTTCAACAATTTTAAAACTATAGCTCTTTGTTTCTTTTGATAAGTAGTGGGTTTCCTTTTAAAATCATATAAATGCAGTGACAATTCAAAATAAGTAAGTAAGCCAGGTGGGCAACTTTAGCCTCTTTGATCTTTCCACACAGTAAGCAACCCAAGAACACACAAGCAACGACAGCAGCAAAAATGACGGAGGTCCTCCTTCAAAACTACTAATTATTTATAACAGAAAAAAATACTAAATACTAATTTAAATTTCGTTTCATTTATAATTATAAATTTAGAAATATTTTCACTAATCATTTTATTTTATTGACTGGCTTATTTTATTTTAATCACAATGTAGATGTAAGTTTATATGAAAGTAAGTTTTATCATTAATTTTGGTTTTTCGAGTTTTGGTCTTTGGAGTCTGGAGTCTATTTTTAACAAATCTTTGTGTGAATATGGATTGCTATTTTTAACAAATCTTTGTGTCTATTTTTAATAAATTGCAGCCATCCTCTGACAATAACAATCAAAACTTATTTATCAATCTAGAGTTACAGAACCTTATGTATTGATATAGAAGGTTTAGTATTGATATAGAAGGTTTAGGAAGCGCTCCCACGGCCAATTTTCGAAAGGAGAACTGGAAAATCAATATTAATAGCATTAAGCTATTAAATTGCAGCCATTCTCTGCCCGTAACAATAAAAACGTGGAAACGATTATAAACTACTCGATCTACCCTTGTCTTGTGGCCATTCGATCTACCCTAATTTTTCCTATATCAAATAATAAAAGAAATAGCAAAACCAATCCATGGTATGACAAAGAGTGTAAAAGTGCGAGGAGAGCAATTAAGGAAGCTGTTGATGAATCTCTTAAAATGGACAAGATAAAAATATATAAAGCCCTAACTAAAAGGAAAAAGAGGCAATACATTCGTCAAAGACAAGGGAATCTCTAACACCTCTCTAAGCTAGCTCCTAAGAAATTTTGGAGGCAAATTCTGACTAGGAAGACTAAAGAGGTGTCTCACCTCCATTCTTAGAATAAGAAGAAGGATTCAGGGGAAGTTGCTAGGGGGATGCATGAGAGAATTCAAATAGGAGGATTCTCATAGATATGATTGCGCTTAGTTAAAAAACAACCGTGCATATTCATTTAACCCTTATGCTTTGGAACAATACAAATATTAGGATTGGATAAGTTCTTTAGTGATGCATATGCCCTTTGGTTGGAAGTCCTCACATGTATAGTGTATTTCAAGACCATATTACACTTCATGGACTCTTAAAGACTATTGTAATATATTGTGTTTTATTATATGATACTATGAAGGATGCCTCTTAGGTCAGCAATGGTCCAAGTAGCATGTTTTTGAAAAATTAATTGTATATATTAAATTTGTTATTTATTAAGTGAATGTTTGAGCAACGATATCTATATTTGGTCGAGCTCTATTATTTTGTCTGTACTCCAATTATATATAGTTAGCATTATAGTTTTGATGAAAATTTTAAGGTGACGTTAGGTTGCCTTCGCATCCCCGACTACAGGTTTCGAGGGTGGACGTCAGCTTGTATGTGCGATACAACGGACAGAGAGACAGTACGCGACAGAGAGACTCGGCAAAGTGAAAAGACGCAGACATTCTCCATTGACGGGCAGCTTGGGTTTTACCAATTCCACGCATCAAATGACGATCCACATTACCAATTCCACGCGGTGGCAACCCCGGGCCGCCCCACCCCACCGGACCGACGACGGGTCGATTCTAGTATCAACACTTTCATTCTGAAGCTATATTTTGCAGGAAAATTTCGTAGAAAATTTCGTAGTCACTGCCATTTTTAAAACAGCCGCAAAATTGACACCTAAAAAAATAAATCATTATTCCAGTATCAACACTTTCGTTCTGAAGCTATATTTTGCAGGAAAATTTCGTAGAAAATTTCGTAGTCACTGCCATTTTTAAAACAGCCGCAAAATTGACACCTAAAAAAAAAAAACATCGTTCCAGTATCAACACTTTCGTTCTGAAGCTATATTTTGCAGGAAAATTTCGTAGAAAATTTTGTAGTCACTGCCATTTTTAAAACAGCCGCAAAATTGACACCTAAAAAAAAAAACATCGTTCCAGTATACACACTTTTCGTTTTGAGCACTGTTTTTGTGGTTTTTTTGGGGTTTTTGGGCCAGAGTTCCCGTTTTGAGTTTATAGTTCCCGTTTCAAAGTTTACATTGTTAACTCTAGACATGGGTGAATACCCCAGACTACAAGGCTTTAGACCACCAATTACTCACAGTTTGAGGATTAGGTGTACATGGAGAATACTGACCACACCAGCAGATGCACAAGACCATGTGATGGCCAGCTGCAACCAATAAAGAGGTCTGCAAATTTATTTCCTAACGCACGGACAGGGTGACAGCTCTCTGACACTAAGTAAACAGAAACCTGCATGACACATTCAATGATACATACTAGAATTCAACACAGAGGTGGGATGACAGCCCCTCTAATGCTAAATATCAAGATCACATGAACAAATGCATAACAGGCATAACCTAGAACAGAGTAGAAATGGAAAGTGAGTAATTCACAGCAAAAGAAGCTTATATTAGCTGAAAATGAAGACAAGACGCTGCAAGTATCAAAGTAGTTACAGTCTCCAAAAGTTGAACCTTACATCAAAACAACAACCATCAACCCTGATTACATCTGTGTTTTGGGTATATATAGAGTTTGATTACAAAGATATGCTACTGTTCTATGCGTGGAGGGGTCATAATTGACCACCAACCACCTTAACTCTCTGATGGAGTCTCTAGTGCAGTCTGCTGCTTCAGTGCACAAAATTGATCTTCTTGAATCCTTTGTTGTACTTCTCGAGCAGGTGGAGTGTAATATGAATGAAATTCCATAACTGATAAATGCGCCGATATGCCTGAGGCTGCTCCTTTCCTGAGCAGGTGGAGTGCAATATGAAGGAAACTCCATAACCATTGAATGCATTTACGTGCTCGACTTTGTACCTTTTTCTTCTCAGCCATCCTTCCTTGAATGAGGTAGCTGAGGATTTGATACAAATGGTATCGGGACTGGCTATTCTCGTCCTTCAGATGCATTGAGAAATTAAGGAGCATGGTCTTCATGGCGGGTAGACGAACTAAATGGAGGAACTAGGCTGACCGTCGGATTGCGCAGATGGACGACAGATACAGCACGACAAGGGCTATCGAGAAGGTGAGGTGGAAGACGATCGCAGGCCGTTGGATTAATTGGATGAATGGCAGAGATCCCTTGGTGGAGGGAACCGGGCGGAAGTGGGAACAGACAAGTGTGAACCATCGGATCTCGGGTGGACAGATCCGACGGCCATCGGGCGGAAAAGATGCGGGGGGTTTATCAGGCGGGGACCACAGTTTTGGCGGTAAGCGGTATTGCCCGCACCGCTTTTCAGAGGTGGGTGGTAATCGTACGCGGGCTAGCGATTCCACTTATCACATGACGCATGGTGGCAGGGAACAGTTGAAAACTACTTTATCGCGAGTTAACGTGCGAGCGGTTCACAGGATCAGGAGGAGCGAATAACGTCGGATGGCGATGGATGGGATCGCACGGTGGAGGAAATAAATGGGGGTTAATCAGCGGGGAAAACGGTTTCGGCGGTGGGTGAAAAGCACACGGTCATGTGATTTCGGTTACATGACGGTTCAAACTTAGTGCTCAGGGCTGAAAGAACATGGACTTTCACAGCGTTTTAGAGGTAAAATGGAGGAAAACAGAGACAACGGGGGCTATGGAAGTATATGAAAAATGAAGAAGAAGAAGGAAACAGACCACTGCGAGCTCCCTTTTTGCATAAACACCCCAATCAGGCCTGTATTTGATCCTCAAATGATGGATTATATAGCAGTGCTAACATTGGCTCCTTCTCGGGATGAGATCCTCCCTGTGAGGTCTCAAGAACTGCAGACCAATGCCTTCATACAAAACAAGCTTAAAAACATTGCCTAGTATTCCATTGGGCATGGAGTCTAATTAAGTCTACGCTAAAACTTGTAAAAGAACATGTTTACAATCGTTAAGGCTCAAAAACCTTAAAAAACATAAATCTTCAAAAACTGGCCATCTACTGGACCATCAAAACTGTTTCTCCTCCTCTTGGCCGGCCTATCAGCCGGTTCATCATAGATCTACAAAATTGGGTTAATCTGATCATCTACCTCAAAACGTTTAGGGCATTTGACCTTATTAGGTAGAGATGGTTTGTATTTCACCCCCTCTCTATATGCTCTCATCCTTGGATGTTCTTTATAGGAGCCTTTGTACACCTGTTGAATGAAAATGGTTGTTGTGTACTTGTCTGTGTCATTTGTGGCCTACACAATTAATATAAATGGTGAACCAATGTATTCTTGTGTGGAGGACACAAAGACATCATCTGCTCCTGCATTTTTCTTAGAACAGTCCACATCCAAGGAGGAGTCCCAAAACTGTGCATTCTCTTCCTCTGTGATCTGGAAAACTGCCCTTCCAGGCTGTGTGGAGGCCAATGGGGCAGGCTTCAGAATATCAAGACTGAGATTATCCATGTCAGCCTTGGGCATTGAGTTATGGCTTGCTCTAGTGCCTAATGGGCAACTGTGAGGGTTTGTCACTTGAGCAGAGAGAGGGACAAAAGATGATGGGGAGTTTTCTTCTCCCTTTTTGATCATTGGGCTGGGGATAATAGCAGGTTGGTCAATTTGCAAATCTGTATAGTCATGGGCAGATGGTCTAGCTTTAGGCTCGAGGCCTTTCAGGATGATGGGACCTACTGTTGATTGCTTCTGCTGATAAGCTTGTTGTTCTACAAGTACAACAAACTCATGAGCAGTGCCTCTGGATAATGACTCTTCATAGGCAGCTCTGGTTAAGGAAGGGGCACTGCCCTTATCTTCCAAACCATGGACCTCATCCTCTTCTTCAACACGCTCTTCCTCCATGACTATATTCTGAAAAAGGGTCTTCGCCCTTTTGTCTTCGTTTGCATCTTTGTTTCTTTGCAAAATTTGCAGCTGCTCCTTTGCTACTCTATATAGATTTGGCTTTGGAAGAGCAAAGGTACTAGGAGCTCCTGCTTCCTCAGAATGTTGCTCAGCTATTAATCTAGAAATCTCAGAGGCCAATGACTCTATCATCCTGGCCAATTTATTGATCTTAGGATCTGAGGATGATGAGAGTTCTCCTCCTTGTCTTCTCCTATCAGCATCACCTCCGAGCCTCTCTGCAGCTATGATGTTTGATTCAACTTCAAAGGCTGCATCTTGCATATCAGCCAAAGAAGAACATCTTCTTTCTCTTAACAAAAGGAGGAACTGAGAATCGAAGGCATTGGCATAAGTGATGATAGCAAAAGTACAGGTAGGTTTCACTTCAGCTGGTATTCTGCTGTACATATGGTTGAATCTGATGTTGAAATCAGTCGGCAGTTCACCATTCTCCCTCTGTAAGTTCCCAAATTTAGTATAATAGTAGAGAAAATCTTTCTTATCCCCCAGTGCTTTAGGAACACATCATCTAAGGCCTCAATATCTGTTATAGACCTAGGGGTTAATTATCTGAACCATTTTCTAGCTTCCCCATCTAGGCTTTGGACAAAAACCCTCATCCACACATCATTTTCACTTATATCCAAATTATCGGGATAGTTATAAAAGGACTCTAGATGGTCTTCAGCTGATACTCCCTATGCACCAGTAAACTTAGGCATATATTCCTGATAATCTCCCGCAGGCATGGGATTCAAAGGAACAGGCAAGACCAAAGGTCCATATCTAGCAGCAATAATTCTTTCCATCTTTGAGGGTGCTTGATGGCCTGCCATGACTGGGAAAGGTGGAAGGGTACTGGTCGTTTGGATGATAGCAGGCTGAGAAACGATCAACAGAGCAAGAGGGCATTGATGGACTATACAGGGGACTTATTGAACAAGGAGCTCTATGAATCTCTGAAGGTATTTCTTCACTTAGCAGAGATACATGGGACTTTTTGGGCTTACCTGATCCTGATGCTCCTTTCTGCAAAATTTTCTTCTGCTTAACGATCTTCTCAGGGTCAGGCATTGGTTCAGCTAGTGATTTCTAAGGATTTCTTCGAGCATGCCTCACAAACTGAGCCAGAACTGCAATGTGGAGTCGCCAAAGGTTGGTCTTCCTCCAGTGAAGTTGCTATATAGATGATTACAACTAGAAATGTGCCCAGAATTTGTCTATCATCAACATTACAAACTCAACAAAATGTTGGAAATGGATGAGTGGAAGGAATGATGCTTGTTCAAGCCAGATAACCACTTCTACTATGCTTAACTCTAGACATGGGTGAACAACCCAGACTACAAGGCTTTAGACCACCAATTACTCACAGATTGAGGATTAGGTGTACATGGAGAATAATTACCACACCAGCAGATGCACAAGACCATGTGATGGCTGGCTGCAACCATTAAAGAGGTCTGCAAATCTATTTCCTAATGCACAGACATGATGACAACTCTCTGGCACTAAGTAAACAGAAACCTGCATAACACATTCAATGATACATACTAGACTTCAACACAGAGGTGGGATGAAAACCCCTCAAATGCTAAATATCAAGAGCACATGAACAAATGCATAACAAGCACAGCCTAGAACATATTAGAAATGGAAAGTAAGCAATTAACAGCAAAAGAAGCTTGTATTAGCTGAAAATGAAGACCAAACATTGCAAGTATCAAAGTAGTTACAGTCTCCAGAAGTTGAACCTTACATCAAAACAACAACCATCAACCCCGATTACATCTGTTTTCTGGGTATATATAGAGTTTGATTACAAAGACATGCTATTGTTCTATGCGTGGAGGGATCATAATTGACCACCAACCACCTTAACTCTCTGATGGAGTCTCTGGTGCAGTCTGCTGCTTCAGTGCACAAAATTGATCTTCTCGGATGCTCTGTTGTACTTCTCGAGCAGGTGGAGTGTAATATGAATGAAATTCCATAATTGATAAATGCGCTGATCTGCCCGAGGCTGGTCCTTTCCTGAGCAGGTGGAGTGTAATATGAAGGAAACTCCATAACCATTGAATGCATTTACCTGCTCGGCTTTGTACCTTTTTCTTCTCGGCCATCCTTCCTTGAATGAGGTAGCTGAGGATCTGATACAAACGGTATTGGGACTGACTATACTCGTCCTTCAGATGCACTGAGAAATTAAGGAGTGCGGTCTTCATGGCGGGTAGAAGAATTAAATGGAGGAACGAGGTTGACCGTCGGATTGCGCAGATGGACGACAAATACAACACGACAAGGGCTATCGGGAAGGTGAGGTGGAAGACAATCACAGGCCGTTGGATCAATTGGATGAATGGCAGAGATCCCTTGGCGGAGGGAACCGGGCAGAAGCGGGAACAGACAAGTGTGAACCGTCAGATCTCGGGCGGATAGATCCGACGGCCATCGGGTGGAAAAGATGTGGGGAGTTTATCGGGCGAGGACCACGGTTTTGGCGGTAAGCGGTATTGCCTGCACCGCTTTTCAGAGGTGGGTGGTAATCGTACGTGGGCTAGCGATTCCACTTATCACATGATGCGTGGCAGCAGGGAATAGTTGAAAACTGCTTTATCGCGAGTTAACATGCGGGCGGTTCGTGGGATTGGGAGGAGCGGATAACGTCGGATGGCGGTGGATGCAATCACACAGTGGAGGAAATAAACGAGGGCTAATCAGTGGGGAAAACAGTTTCGGTGGCGAGTGAAAAGCACACAGTCATGTGATTTCGGTTACATGACGATTCAAACTTAGTGCTTGGGGTTGAAAGAACATGGACTTTCACAGCGTTTTAGAGGTAAAATGGAGGAAAACAGAGACAGCGGGGGCTATGGAAGTATATGAAAAATGAAGAAGAAGAAGGAAACAGACCGCTGCGAGCTCCCTTTTTGCATAAACACCCCAATTAGGCCTGTATTTTATCCTCAAATGATGGATTATATAGCAGCGCTAACAATTCCAAAGAGGGGAGAAATAGAACCAAAGAAGTTGATAGATTTTTGCATCATGCTAGGGAGAATGTGGGAGCCCCTACATCACAACATAGGCATAGGAGGTCACCTGATAGGTACATTAGTTACATGCATCTCATGACTCAGTTAAGACATAACCTTCTTCATTTGAGGAAGGATTTTATCAACCTTTTTGGGTTGATGCCTTGGTGGAAGAATATGAATCCATCATGAAGAATAGTGGATGGGAGATGGTGTTGATACTAGAAGGGAAATCAATGTTTGGTTTGAGATGGACCTACAAAGTGAAGCATGCAGCTGATGGGAGCATCGAGAAGTACCAAGCCAAATTTGTGGCCAAATGATTCTCTCGTATAGAGGGAGTGGAATATGAGGAAAATTTTACACCAATTGCGAGGTATTCCTCAATAAGATCCCTTCTAGCATTGACTGCGTAGATGGGGTGGAAAATACACTTCATGGATGTGAAGACCTCCTTTATCGACGGTATTTTTGAGGAGGAAACTTACATAGAGCAGCCAGAAGGATTTGTGACATATAATCGGGAGTCACGTGTGCCGACTCAAGAGAGAATTGTATGGTATCAAACATGCACCCCGAGGATGGTACACTCAGATCAATAGTTATATCAGTGGATTGGGATTCACCAAAAATGAAGTTGATGTGGACCTCTATCACATTGTGGTAGATGGTAAGTTTCTTATTCCTGTCTTGTATGTTGATGATTTAATATTAACAAGTGATGATTAGTTGATATGTTCTTGCAAAGAGGACCTTGCAAGGGAATTTTGAGATGAAATATATGGGCCTAATGCATTACTTCCTTTGTTTGGAATTATGGCAAGGTAATGGTGTTTTTTTTTTTGTCTCAAGGGAAGTATGCCTCTGAAATACATCAGATATTTCACATAGATATTTATAAGCCCATGGACACACCTCTAGCTACAAATTGAAGGAGAATTCCATTTCAAGTGAAGAGGTTAATGTTACCATTGACAGGCAACTTGTGGGGTATTTGATGTATCTTGTGAACACAAGACTTGACATGTGCTATGTAATAAATCAATTGAGTCAAGTTATGGTGAGGCCTACCAATTTTTATTGGAAGGCAACAAAGCATGTGATATGGTACCTCAGAGGCACTACTGAGTATGAATTATAGTACATGAGGAAAAAGGGAGTGAAGCTCCAAGGCTTCACTGATGAAGATTGGGCTAGAAAGATGTTGACATCTTGACAAAGGCATTGCCAGGAGGTAAATTCGAATTCCACAGGTGCAAGATAGGGGTGGTGAAAATCCCTTTCTTGCTAAGACGGAGTGTTGAAAAAATATAGCAAGAAATTATCAATTTGACTTTAGCCTTAGTCAAATTGAGTAAAACAAATTTCCACATCAGCAGGACAACTTGGAGGCAGTTAACAACTGTGAAATTGATCTTGTCATTCAGTTAGATCGGTAAATTCGAGTTAGAGGGCTTGGATTCAATTATGGATGGATTGCTAAATTTTAGTAATCCAATTTAGTTATTTTCAATTGTATTTAGTTAACTGACCTGTAATTATTGATAGAGTTAGTTTAAGGTTAGTTGTGCGGTGGGATAATAGTCTAACTCAGAGACATATTATTTAGCTGATCAATCAATCCAAAATATCTATTTCGTGCAAGGAATTTGAGTTCCCCAACTAAAGTGGAGATGACAAGGCAATGTAATAGAAGTTGTAAATAAGTTTGAGTGTATGGGTGTTGAATGAGGTTAGATGCTCCATCATTGGGAATTTCGTAATCAATTTGGAGGAAATTCCTATTTTTAGGGGCTAATTTCCTTAGGATTTGCGTAAGGAAATAGGAGTATTGATGACAAAATAATTGGATGAGTGTTGGACAAAGCTTGTCATTGAGGAGAGAGAACAATTATTGTTTTGTAGGTTGTGCTCAGAGCTAAATCAAGCAATTGTAATAGTTTCTCTATTCAACTGATTAATGCAAAGAGGCTTGAGGGATTTTCCCCAGTTGGGTTCCCCTATAAATCAATATGTATTTCTGGTTTTTCTTATTGCATATCTATGCATTTTTCTCTAAATTGTGTTTTTCATTCCACGAATTAGTAGAGCAGAATTGTGTCTCTTGTTTTTCAGTTTGAAATATTGAGAAGTTACAATTTCTACAATTTTGGTGTTTATTGATGATATTTCAAGATTTACTTGGATATATTTCTTAAGAAATAAGATCCATGTGTTTAAAAGATTCAAGGAATTTTAGGCCTTGGTCAAAAAGCAATCTGAGAACTCAATTAAATGTCTATAATTAAATAATGGTGTAGAATATGCGATTAGAACCTTTGAATACTTCCTTACTCAGTCAAGTATCTTTTGTAAGTGATAGATGCATCATACTCCCTAACAAAATGATGTGTTGAAATAAAAGAACTACACCGTAGTTGGAATGGCTCATTTTCTTCTACAAGAAAAAGAGTTTCCAATGAAGTTTTGTGATAAAGTAGTATACTATGCCAACTACCTTTTAAATCTTGTTCCAACAAGAGATTTTGGTTATATGACTCTAGTTGAACATCGGTATGGTCGGAAAATCTATATTGGTCACCTCAAATATTTTGGATGCATTTCTTGGGAACATATCCTTGATGAGTGCTAAAAGAAATTGGATGCAAAGAGTCATGGTTGCATCATGTTGGGTTATTATGATGATTCAGAAGCATATTAGTTGTTTGATCATGTCAAACAATGAATTTTTGTTAGGATAAATTTCATATTTCATGAGAAGGATTTTGTGATTAAGTTGGTGAAGTCTTCTTCTAAAACAAGAACAATTATTTGTTTGACATTGTTAATGAAACACATTTGATTGTACTTTTTTTCATCTCTTGGGCACTCCATCAATTGATGTTCTTGACTTGAATGTTGATCATACGTATTCAAATTAATTGATACTCACTTCAGTTGAACCTCATTCTCATTCCCTAACACTTTGTTTATCTCGGTGGGTAAGTAAAACTATTAATGTCATTGGACTAGATGTTGGTGATGCTTCTATCGAGTGGATGACTTGGAGTCATATTGAACACCATGCTAGTATTGTGTTGATGGTTTATTTTCATGAAAGTTGTGATCTTGAATCCTTTGTAGATTCATAATGACAACTTGAATGGGAACATGCTATGCAAATTGAAGGTTATTCTCTCATGAAGAATCAAAGATGGAATTGAGTTCCTCGACTGCAAGGAAATAATGTTGTGAAGTGTTAGTGAGTATATAGGATGAAATTAACTTATGAAGGTGAATTGAGCATTATTAGACTTTTGTAGTTGCAAAAGGATTATCATATCAAGAAGGAATCGACTACACTGAAACACTTTTACCTATTGTCAATATGAAATTTATTTAACTTATTCTTTCACTTCCTACTTATTTTGGATGGAAAATTCATCAAATGGATTTAAAATTTCCTCCCTTCATGGAGACTTACTCGAAGAAATGTACATGGAGCAACCCCTTGGTTTTGTTAGAGATTCTAATATTTCTTGTTAGCTATATAAGTCACTACATGGTTTGAAGCAAGATCCCTAAGCTTGGTATGGTAATATTGATTGATTCTTTCTCAACCTTGGATTCAAACATTTTCAATATAACCATATTATTTATGTATTTCTTTACAATGATGATATATTAATTATTGTTGAGTAAGTATATGACATACTTGTCACTAGTACTAATATAGATGTGTTCTTAGATTGAAGTAATAATGTGTTGATACCTTTGAATTGCATTTCTTTCTTGGTCTTGAAGTCTTACATTTGTCAAATGATCTTTAAATCTCTTAATCTAAATATGTATTGGTGACCTATTGAAATTATTCAATGTGGTTGACCTTAAACCATGAGCTGCACCCTTTCATTTTTGCCTTAAGTTGACTAAAGAGTGTTCCTTTTTCAAATTCAATGCTACCCTTTATCAATAGTTAGTTGGTATCCTTATATATTTGGCTCAGAATTGTTAGTGTAGTTTCTCAATTTATGCAAGACCCACAAGAAAGTCACTAGAAATATGCAAAGTGAATTGTTCACTATCTTAAGTCCACATCTAAGTTTGGCATCAAATATTTTTGAAACTCAGATTAGTTGGTTGGCTTCACAAAATCTCACTAAGTAGGTGATAATGATGACAAAAAATCCACTTCTACATATATGTTTCACTTCAATGGTGGACTGCTAATTTGGTTGTGCAAGAAACAATATATAGTCTCTCTTAGTTATGGAAGTAGAATATCATGAAGCTATCAATGTAGTGATGGAGCTAGTTTGGTTTTGTTAGCTCTTAACTTAGCATGCATTTCCTATATAGTTTCACTACTATCTATTGTGTAAATTAGAGTAAAATTTAGGTCAGAGATAACCCTGTTGCGCATAGTAATATGAAGAGTGTCCAACTTCATGCTCATTATCTTTGATAATTGTTTCAAGGTAAAATTGTCACTCTTTTCTATTACAAAACTAATGATCAACTTGTTGATATTTTTATAAAATTTTTAGGTAATTTTTTTTTTCAACTTTAATGGTTTTCTTGGACTTTAAGAAGCTCAATTATCAAGGGAGTTTGTAAAGCTTGATTGAGATCATAAAAGTTTTATTCCTGATAATTCGCTCCTACCCTAAACCCTTTAGCATGAAACTTGAATCAATCAGCTACTGGGGACTAAAGGTTCATATAAATGCTTAATAAATATACAGACAAAATCAATCTATATCTATCATGATATACTACTTTTGATGTGAAATGAAGCACCCGATGAGTTTTAAAAGTCTCTTATAAGCTTTTTAGTTTGTTTTGAATCACTTGAATATGACACAATAATCATAATTTATAGCTCAAAAGAGAGCTTAGAGAGAGCTTAGTATAGTAATGTTGAACATTGCATCTAACAATCTTTTGAACTACACAACAACTGTGTAATTAATTGTGCAATATGGGATCTGTGCATGCTATGATGGGTTACATGTGAATTGAATCCAATGTTGACTTTACGGAACTTATGTTGTGACAGTGATCACTATATAAGAAGAAAGAAATAAAGAAATTATTTTAACGTCCATGAGGTTAAAAATAGCATATGGGATGGATTGCTTCTTCATCTACTTGATGTATTTGGCCCTTTTTATGTGAAGCTTCACAATAAATGCTCCTAGCTTCTCGACAAACCCCTCGCTAAATATATTATCCCAAGAGCTCGCTGCCAGCATATCTACATAACTTTCCCTGTTGTCTTTGAAGGCCTCACATTCTAAAATGAAATGTTTTTCTGTTTCCACTTTTCCGAAAGAACAAAAAATTAATACCCTTTCCTCCCACACTTCCTTTGGCCTTTTCTAGCGCCCTGTTTCACAACAGAGTTTATGAGAATTATCCCTTAACTAAGCAATAAGAATTTTGGCTGTCCAAGAGATATTGGGCTCTATGTATGCTTTTGGTTGATGATTATGAGTGGGATTAAACACTTCAATATAGTAATTTTTCTTTCTTCCTAGCTCCTTATCCCAAGTATGTTTATGGAACTTTTCCATAACAAAATCTTTTATCTCTTTATTGTTTATGGGACACGCATTCAAGCAAATACCCCATTTACTAAACCATTTGTTATTTTGTTGCATCCATTTTTTTTTTCTCTTGCACAATCTATCATTAAAGACAACCTTAGGCCATCTACCATCTTCCATTTGCTCAATTTTTTTTAAATGCCTTATGACTCGCACTATAGCAATTGCTTCAATAGGAGCAGTCTCTATTTCACTTAACAAGATATCATAAGGAACTACAATTTTCATCTTAAATTTGTTTGTAATCAAACGCTTCTGAATTTTCTCAATTTGTCTCCACTGCATGTCGGAGGTACTGCTAGCGCACAGTTCACAACCATAGAGAATCACCGGAATCACTAGAAGCCCAAAAAGAGTTTGAGTGGTCTTCCAGTCCCATAACTTTGCCTCTCTACACCTATTTTGAAAAGCATAAAATGCTTTCCAACCCCCAAAGTTCTTTTTTTCTACAACCATTCCAGCTTATATTTTTGTTGAAGTCAATCCCGAGGTATTTTTAATCCACAACTTCTTCCAGAATGTTGCCTTCAAAGTAGAACTAATGTTGGTTATGTCTTCTTTTCTTAGATAAGGCCACTACTTTTGTTTTGTTGATATTGACTTGCATCCCCACACTTCTACAAAAATGCTCAAGGGATAGTAAGTGATCTTGCAAACCAAGAGCTGATTTAGCAATCAAAATAAGGTCATCTGCATACAAAAGAAGCCTTATAACAAACTTGCACAAATAGATACCATCACCCCCTTGCGAATTTAACCACTCCTCAAGCTTGTCGATATATAAACCAAAAAGGGTAGGAGACAGTGGGCAACCTTGCTTGACCCCGATATCACTTCTAAAACTTTTAAAAATGTATGCTGAAGTTCGAATTTTGACTTTTACATCTTCATACAACCTATGCACAGTTGCTCTCAAATGTTTAGGAACCCCAAGTTCCTCCATTCTCTACCAAAGTTTATCCCTAGGAACCAAGTCAAATGCTTTTGTGAAAATCAACAAAGCAACAAAAAACGTCTTCCTTTTTCTCCCAAACTTTTTCAATGATGTGCCTTAAAGTTATGCAATGATCAACTATGGAATGTTTAGGTCTAAAACCTGCTTGCCCTTTAGCACGCTTATTTCTTTCTTCTGCCCACTTGCTAATTTTGTTTTCTAGCATGCTTCCAAATAGCTTTGTAAACAAAGGGTTTATCATGATGGTCCTATAATTGGAGGGATTATTGATGTCACCACTCTTGAAAAGAGGTATTACAAGACTAGTTAACCAATCTGTGGGGAGCCCTTGTTGTATGATGTTGTTGAAGATTTTTGTAATGTGAGGTGCAAGAATCTTTGAGCCCCACTTTAGATATTTTGCTTGGAGTTCAAGTAAGTCTTTTTCTTTTCCAACGCCCAACTTCTTCATACCCATCTCTACCTCTTGTACCGTGAAGAGTTTAGTATCAGTGTTGACCAAGGGAGGAGGGTCAACCTTTGGAACCTGCTCATAGAGTTGTCTTGCATAGTCAAACCATTTAGAAGCTGTAATATTATTTCCAATTTGTATCTTTTTCGGTTGGAGCTCCTTCCGAAATAATTGGGATTATTTTTCCCAAGGAAGATTAGTTATTCCCTTCTTGAAACGATGAAATCAACCTTTTCCTTGCTTAATAACTGCTTGTACGATTTGAGCTTTATCTTATCCTTGTTTGACTCTTTCCACATTCTCCTTGCCTTTTTTCATTCCTCGTCAAACCAAGCATTAACCAGAAAGAAATTTGTTTCAAACTTCTTAATTTTTGTTTTTTTTGCACTTTGCAAGTGCGCATTAAATTAAATGTGTTTATTCATGACTATGAAGGCTGTGAATTGTAATTTTATCGTTCTCAAAGAGCTTCTCTAGCGTCATTTTGAAGGTATTACAATTTTCTGGCGTCAAAAAATTCTGCCCTGTGGAAGATTTTGTTGGACGTGCTGAATTTTTGACTCTAATTGTTTTTTCAATCCAAGAGAAACATAAATAAATTGGCTTGTGATCTGATTTCAAATCCCACAGCTGATCTCCAGCCAAAACTTCTTCCATTTTCTCACACAAACCATGCGAGCAAATTGCATAATCTACAACACTTGCTACATTGTAAGTATTGCAAGTGAAATTACTGAACTTTGCCCATCTAGTCAAGCCATTACAAATGACTAAATCAAAGGCTGCACATAGAGTAAGCAATTGTTCACCAAAGAGATTGTAGCCCTTATCCTCTGAAATTATTTCCCACTGATGATTACTTTCTTCTGTAAGCCAAATAGGGTCACAATCATCTTTACAACAAAGAATGCTAGCTTGCTCACTTGCAGTCCTATCATTGAAATCACCCACTATAAGGACTTCACCTAGCTGCGAATATGTTGCAATATCTACTTTTAAAGCTGCAAATGGATCTTTATGGTCAAGCTTTCTACCTTTGTAGATTTTTTAAACCTGTGGCGCAAACTAGCATGCTGCAATTCTGATGTGATTTCCATTTTTTGATATTTTAAACCAAATGAACTGCTTATTTGAGTCTTCTTTTTCTAACTGAATAAGACGACCTTCTTTCTCCTTCACTAAAACCATGATACCCTGTGCCCTTTGCCATTCCCTGTTGCCTTGTTCCACACCGCCATCTTCAGGTATCTTTCAAACAATGTTGTCTTGCACCCTTCATGCTCATGTGTTTCTATGAGGCAAATTACGTCTCTATTTTCCGCAATAAGCCCTAACCCAGGTCCTCGTCTCCATGGGTAACCTCTGCAGTTCCAACAAACTAATCTTAAGGAAACCTGGGTATGACTTGATTGCTATTTATTTTGACATGCAAGACTCACATTTGAGTCTTTGTCCCTATTTTCCCATACTGACATTGCTTTCTGATTTCCTATTGAAGAGTTTGTTGTCTCTTCTTTATTACCATATTGTTGCTCTGTTCTGGAAGGAGGTCCAAATTGCGTTATTACAGCTTTGCCTTTATAAATCCATGCTCTCTTTCCTTCATCTCTTGCTGCCCTAACCTTTAAAATTTCCTCCTGTTGTTTTACAGTTAAATTTTCTTCTAGGAAAAAACGAGAACCCCTCAAGAGATGTTTCTTGCTTAGAATAATATATTTATCATGCAAGCTAAACATAATGAATTTTATGGGCCTTGCTCTCTCCCCGTTAAACTTACCCACCCTCCATGCTCGACATATTTGTCCTTGCCATAGCAACTTGTCTTTCAAGAAGTCTCTTGCAAGGTCAAGAGTACATTCACTTTTCCCATTGTCTTTCACCCCTTTAATAATTATGTTTGCTGCCCTATTTTGTCTTTCCTTGCCTTCACTATCCTGCATGTTGTCAACCTAAATATTTGTTTCTCCTTCCTTATTAGCAGAATTGCTAATAACTTGAGCCCAAGTTTTGAAAACTTTGGTGGAAGTTCTCTTCATGGTTGTTTATTTGGGCAATCATTTTCCTTTTATCTTGGGATGATTTCACATTCACCACCTCTGTACTTTCCACTATAAATTTATTTATTTTTTGCACATCTTCCTTCATTCGTTGCCATTCTGGCTTCCCTACCAAGAGAGATTCCTGTAGCAATGCCAAGTTTTGAAAACTTTTGTGGAAGTTCTCTTCATGGTTGTTTATTTGGGCAATCATTTTCCTTTTATCTTGGGATGATTTCACATTCATCACCTCTGTACTTTTCACTACAGATTTCTTTATGTTTTTCACATCTGCCTTCATTCGTTGCCATTCTGGCTTCCCTATCAAGAGAGATTCCTGTAGCAATGCCACTTGTTCTTTTAAAATTTTATTGCTTTCTGCTAATGCATTGTTCTCAGCCGTTATTATATGAATTTTATGATCTCTTTCGTGCCTTTTAGCTTCTAAAACTTCCAACTTTTGTTTTGCATTTAACAATTCTTTCACATAAAGATCAGATGACTAGGTGAGAGGTGTGGATGTGGGACTATATAAGACAAAATCATCAATGATTTTTCCTTTGGACTTCTTGTTGCCACTTGGTTGTGGATGAGACTTGTTTGAGTGCTTTTTGCGAAGGGCTTGATTAATTTTCTTTTGAGACCGTTTCTTCCTTGCTTGCTCCCATTTTAGATGGGCTATTTTTTGTTTTAAAATGGCCCGATATTGTTTGGCATTGACCCAAACCCACTTCCCAGCTTTGGCGGATGAAGCAATTTGCACTTGTCCTAAATCATTTGTCTCCACATGTTCTGAAATTTCTGGTTCCTTTGTCATGTTTGAATGCATTTGTTGTTGCTTGCTCGATGCTCCATACTTTTGTTGCATAAAAACTCTCTGCTCTCACACTGCTCACTGCTCGCTGCTCTCACTGCTGCTCACACTGGTCTGCGCTGCTTATAGTGCTGACCGACCACACTGCGCAATGGTTGGACAAAAACCTGCAGCCAATTCAAACCCAGCTCCTCAATAATTCTTCCATTGTTTTCTTGGAATTTTTTATGGTTTAGCGATGTCCTTTGCACTGCTTGCGAATAGTTAATTCCGTTGTACGAAATGGGTTTTCAATGTACGAAATGCCCAACTGAAGCAATCTGCGATCTGAAGACACCTCGTACTGTAAGTTTTTAAAAATGTATAGGAAAAGCAGATAATGGGGCCTGCGCTGGATGCAAAGATCATGGGCTTAATGGAAGATAAGTATTGGGCTTAATGGATGTAGATTTTTTCAATATGCCAAGAGGAAACGCATTCGGCCCAGGTAATTTCGAGCAGCCCCTGTACGGCTTGAGTAGCTTCCCCAGAAAGTGGTCCTGGACACAGAGTTGGGGTCGAAAATACTATGGATAGGGGTATCGAGAAACTTCTTGGATTATTCGAGTTCACCAGGAAGTACCGCAATAAAACAGCCCGTATGGATATCCCTGGCCCTTGGTGGGCGAGGGAGGGTGTTTTTGCCTTTGGCGCAGCCTTGTTTATCATATTGGCCGACATGATTGGTAGGGTTCATTTTCTTTCGAAAACAAATATTTAAATCTATGAAAGTAAAATTGTAAAACTATTTTATATATTATACTAAAATCAAGAAGGAAGAATTAGTACATAACTTTGATGGGCACCTATGGGCTTGTAGATCATACGATCACAGCCTCGGAGGTAAAATCATAAAACTATTTAATGAAAACGACATGTTATATACGGAAGTAATCCTACAGTTATTACTTGTTTGGCCTAGTAATTTCGTATTATTTAAACAGTGCGTCGTTTGAGCGAAAGCTAGAGGATTTCCCTCCCTTTGATTACTACAAAAGCAAAAGCAACGGGGTGGGTTTTGACTGAAAGCATCGCTGCAATCGTTAGGGAGGAGAGGTGCAAAGACCGCGTATTTGAAATCAAAAGCAATCAAGAATGCCTAACAGTACGGAAAGGAGCAACAGCGACAGTAATCTTGTGGATGAAGAGAGTAGGAATCCTAATTTAGCTGGACAAAGCAGAAGGCCGAGGAGGAGCTTTGTCGAAATCGCTGAGAGAGCTCCGGCTGAGCGACAACGCGCACGTCAGCAACAACAACGACTGGAACGATGGGTGACAGTGGATATAGCACGAAAGATGGGTTCCTCAGCACAGAAGGTTGCGCAACAGACAGCGACATGCCATGAATTTAACGTACGCGTGTCAAGAAGAGAGGCCACTTTTGAGGAGTGGGCTTCTTTTCTGCGTGACTTATACCGTAAACTCAACAGATTTTTTGACCTTCGCTTTCATCCCACCATATTGCGCGAAGTGGAGAATCTGGTAATATTGGGGTGGTTGATTTATGGTGACAACCGCCTGAAGCCTGTTCTGAGTGAGCTGGGTATCTTCTTGAAGATCTACCCGGATGAAAATGGTGCACATAATATCATACAATTGAACACACGGATCTCCGAAGGACCATTGCCTGAGAATGACCCTGTATTCCATTTTCTTCCTTATCGTCACGGTAGCTTGGAAGACATTACACAAAGAGTGGGATTGATGCCATCCATTCCACTGGAGATTGCGTCGACAATGGACGATACTATCTGCTCTATCTGCTACAACGAGTTTGCACAGGAAGGCGAAGGCGAAGGCGCCTCTTCCTCTGATTCTTCAGAACGAGTAACACTACCGATGAAGTTGCCATGCAATCATGTTTTCCATTCGGTGTGCATAACTACCTGGCTGGCTCTCAACTCCTCTTGTCCTCTTTGTCGCCACAGAACGTTTCCGGACCTATAGCTTTTCTATTTTGTTGGTATCTAGAATCCATGCATTTTTTTTGGTTGTATGGAACCGTATAGATCTATTTTAAATAGAGATTTAACATGACTTCACAGTGATTCATTTTTTTTTGGTTGTATGGACTAGTATAGATCTATTTTAAATAGAGATTTAACATAAATTCACAGTGATTTATTTTTTTTATAAATTTTTATTTTTATTTTTATTTTTTATATGTAATTTTTTTATGATTCTATATAGTTGAATATTTATTTTGTATAATTTTTATATTTTTTAAAATTTTATTTTGGTTTATATAATAAAAAATTTAATTTTAATGACCAATAAATAATATTATATATTATATTAGACTAAATAAATCTCTCAACTCAATAAATGTTATTAATATTTATACAATTTATTTTATAAATAAATCTATACAATTTATGTAATTGTTATTAATATTATAATTTTGTTAATAGTTATTTTAGAAAATTTATTTAAATAATTTTTATATTTAAAAAAATGATAAAATATTATCAATTTAAAAAGGAGATATGATTTTGAATATTAATTTTCATAAAATTTGATTTTTTTCCTCATTTATTGTTGGATGAGACATACATTCTAGACTCTTATATCAATAACCATGCAAGCCCCCATTGAGTGCATGGATTAATATGATTGACTTAATTATTTGAGATTAATTACATATTGTCTTTTTAAAGATTTAATGCCAACCTTCTAACCAAGTTATCAACTTCTGTTAGACTAATCATTTGATTCTATTGAATCAACAAACTCATAATGTCATCATGCTACATGATACAATGGTGCTCCAATTCATTGATCCTAGAGTAGCGAAGACTTTTCTTATTAGAACGAATTAGTTCTTTGCGACTTCTCAAAAGTATTTTGGATTCATTGATATTGTTATTTTCCATGTTGGGATCATGACTGTATATCCAATATAAATGATCGCAATCCCTAATAAGGAAATCATTTTTTATTTTGGTTTCAAAAGAGAAACCTTTTTTGGGATCTATAAAATAGGAAAGAACTTCAACAAGGTTAAGCACAAACTTATGTACATCCATGAAATTTCATGAAAAAATTTAGTACTTCCTTGATTTAAGGATGAATTACAAATATAATTGAACTAAAAATAAATACAACTATTTGAACACAAGAAATAGTAAGAGTTACCATAAACTAGAGAAGCCTCAAGATAAATCTCTCTCATTATGTGCAGTTGTCCAAAAGATTGTTGAAGTAGCCTTTCCCAATTGTTTTCTAATGATTTTAGGTTTAAGAAGATACAAAATAAAGGATAGAAAAATTAGAAGGGTTGAAAATTAAAGAGATCCCAAAAATAAAATAATTTACTGAGAGAAGGGAAGGACCTAGTCTAATATGGCCAAACTCCTTCACTTAAGCTTTATCAAACCAATCGAGTGATGTACCTACTTGAAAATGACTATTTCTATGTTTATGAAAGGGAATGGAGAGTGAAGATTCATTGAATGGAAATACACATTATATAAGTTGGCGTTGATTCCCTAAAAGCTAGAAAATTCCCCTTAGACAAAATCTTTACATATGTAATTGAGCACTAATATTGCATAGATAATGTCGATGGGAGGTCCAAAAGAATTAATAATCATATTCGGGTTATCCCCACCAAAGCTAGGATGTTATATTGCCCAATTCTAACACCTACAAACTCCATTATCTTATTGATGAAACACATAATATAATGAGATCCTTCAATAATGACAAACAAAAATAAAGAACACGGACTTAAGGTACTACAAAGGATCTTTGAATCTCTCAAACTAATGTGAATGGAATGATGTACAATCTACTCACTCATTAGAAACTAATTTCAATGTGAAACCAACATTCTAAACTTAGAGTTATGAGATATAACATGTAGTGCTACCCCGATTTTTCAATAGTATTCCAATCTCAAGGTCTGAGGCTATGTTAGCCCACTTGTCTACTGCATAGTTGAGGTGTATTTTGACATTGAAATAGGAGGAATGTGAGGGGAAATTGGAATCCTTTTTAATACAAATGATATTTTTTATCAAGTTCTTTCCCTCCAACCCCAATCATTCATTGTTTCGATGATGGCCATGGAATCTCTAACAATTTTAAACAATTTTACCATTTCCTCCTTTGTAATCAATATCCCTTACCTGTGTTGAAATATGTAACTAGGTTCGGTCTTCATAATGATAGATGTAATCATGATTTTATTTATATAATGAAAAGAGAATTAAATTTCTTATTGTGAGTCTTTAGGCATGAGTTTCATGCTCAAGAGAACTTATTTTTATAGGTCAAAGCACCCATTGAGTGCTTTGAGGTTTGTTATAAAGTCATTGAGTCGTTGTCATTTATGAATGACCCTTTTGGGCATGTTACATATTGTAAAGAAAATTATTTGAATCAAATTAGAGTCAAAAGACCCTCCAAGATCGAGTCAATCATACAAGCATCAAGTCAGCCTAATGGAGCAATAAGTCGGCCTAAGATCATGTTAAGCCACTTAATAGGGGGTTCAAGGAAGCCTGTATATAGGGCACTCAACCTCATTTGGAGAAAACACACAGACTCACTCAAGTTCAATCATAAAGAAGAAAATAAGTGCGAAGAAGAGGAGATTGAAGGAAGAAGAAATGTCGAATTTTTGGGTTTTGTTTTGGGCTACGTCTGTCACGTGTGAATGAACTAGGGCACATATTGCTGTTGCAAATCCGAGTTACAAAAGCAAAGTTAGGTAACAAAAAGGAGTTATTCCAAAAGTCAAGTTCTCTAAGAGAAATAATCTACTAAGAAGAGACGTAGAATTATAGTCGAAGCTACTGTGGAAGTTGCAGTAAAAGTTGCAGTAGAAGTTGCAATCGAAGTTGCAATTTCTGGGCAAGTCGAAGGTGCAGTTGTAGGATAGGTTGAAGTTGATGTAAATAGTAGCTACTCAAAGGAGCATTGACTTGGTCTTGGAAGGGTTCTTGGTCAATGGTTTAGGTCTTGGAATTTGTCAATTAAATATTCTATAGGAAGACGAATTCATTGGGTTTTCTTCTCAAGCTTGGAGAGGTTTTGGCCCTGGTTGATCACTTACATCTTGTCTCCTTTGTCTCATTGTTCTTTATGGTTTGGTATTTGTTTGATGAAGAAAGAACACATAATAATCAAGTACAAGAAGAACCTAATTAAGAAAATTAAAAAGTCCTCACAATAAGTTATCATTATAAAATAAATCATATAATATATATGCCTTAAATTTCTCAACAACATGGTCAATAAGTCATTTCCTAGTTATAGTAACTAGTCAAATCCTTATGCAAAAGTGGACACTATTTTTCTCTAAAGATCAAGAATTACTCCCTCACTCTCACCACCCTTACATCTTAAAAAAAAATGTATATGATTAATTTATAAAAGTAGTGTTAAATCTTTTATTATTTTATGGTAATGAAAATTGTAAAATAGCCTTTTAAAATATAGGAAATCATGTATGGGGTCTTAAGGCTGCATGGGAATATAGTAGAAAACTCAAAAGGAAAGTATGTGCAGGTATATGGGAATGAGAGGAGATGGTAGGATGATATGAGTCCTGTTGGTTTCATCACAACACGTTGTGGATCTCCATAACTTCATTCTCAAGCTATTGTTTTTGAAAGAAGTCAATACTTACGCATTAAATTAGGAAATTGTGGAAGTAAAAAGGTTCAAAGTTTGATTTATTATATATAAAGAATGTAGAATGGAGCTTAGAAGTTTTAATGACAATGCTAAATATTGGTTATTTAAATGGATGCTAGTAGTTACAACCAACTATGAAGGTATGCCAAAGAGGGGAGGGGTTATAGTTGCTATTGATAATATAACTTTTTCATCTAACTTTGTACTCTCTAAGTAGAAAAATTGGAGGAATTGGTTTGCAACCTACTCATTTTAATGGTGGGTCCTAGTTTGGTGGTTTACAACTAAAAAAAAAATGAGGTTTAGTTTAGGCATATAATGACACCTTTTGTAGTAAAAAAATTCCAACAATAGATCTCAACTCCTCAAAGTTGTTCTCCATAATAAACGAATTCCAACACTAAGGAAATCATCTCAATCAAAGTTCACATGTAGAATTTATGCCACCTACAAGTTGACCTATCCTATTAACCATCATGGGACTTAGCAAGTGCCACATAAAATCCTTATTTCCCACATGCAATAATAGTCTTGTGTCAGACTTCCAAGAATATTTGACAAGATCCAAAACCATAATATCGATTAAGAATTGAGGCATGAAAAAAGCCTAACTCTAAATATAGATGGAAATAAGGCTATGTTAAATAATGGGCCACTTGTCAATATTACATTGCTTCAAAAGTTTGATTGCTCAATAAAATAAACTAGTGAGGAATTGTCTCAATAGCTTTTAAGGCCTAAAATGAAGTGTAATATGTGTGTGTGTTCATATATAAAATATTGTTTCTAGTAAAAATACCAATATATACATTATATCAATATAACATTATTATATAAGTACTTGTGTAAAATATTTGAGGTCAACTTCTTTTAATTATAGAGGAGAATCTAAAAATATATACAAAATCTTTTGTAGGAGATACTAATAATAATTATGATGTTTTTCTCATAAAAACATTCATATTTATGATCTAATGTTCTAGTCAAAATCCACAACAATTTGGAAATTACAACTTTTCACCTTTTACACCTTGCCTGTAACTTTTAACCAAATTGGCTATATCACAAACTGAGTAGTTCTATAAAATATTAACTAAAGTAAACTTATCTAGCTTGATGAGTAGATAAAATGTTGAGTAATTTTTTTTTTCAATTTTGTCATTTAAAGTCTCTTTTCTTCATCTAAAAACCCCCAAAATCCCACAAGCTTGGCTTGGAGAAGTGGATGTCATTGCTTTGTCCTAGCATCTTGCCCAATATGTTTGGAATATGTCCAATTCCTTCATTTGCTATTTTCATTTCTACTTCTCTGACACTTTATAAAAACATAATCAATAATATTGTTTTTGATCTTTTACTTCTTTATTTTGCAAGTTCATGTGCATGAATCAATAGGGGTTAGTAAGTGGATAACTCCTATTTATAATAGGCCAATAGGCATGCTTGTGGCATAGACTCTTAGGCAAAAGAGGCAAAATCTAGGAAAACAAAATCGGCAATTCCACCAGGGAGTGAATTTGTGAAGATGTAGTTCTTTATTGTATTTTTTTTACTCTTTTATTTTTGTTATTTTTGGGGACTAGTATTTAGGGCTTCTGTAGGAGTTTGATGTAAATTGCTTTCTTAAAACATGAGATTTGGGCTCAAAATCCTCATCAACACTCTTCTATAATGTTGGTAGAGCGTTGAATCTCTTTCCTATGCTCTGAGGAATGATTATTAGAAAGTTGATATGCTCTAACTAGTCACGAACAAAGTGTTGAAGCCCTGTTTTGGATTTTTCTAGAGAAATCAACCTTTTTTTTTGTTTTTCTTACAAAAATTTGGGCCTAGAGCTTGAATAAAAATTTAAATATTTGACTCATTAGAACATGTTCATAGTCACCGCACCTCATATCCACTTGGAGTTGTGGTCTCTTTTTGTTTTAAAAAGTGTTTTGAATTCATTCTTTGTTTTTGATTATGTGTGTGTGCATGCGCGCGTGCGTAATATGTTCATATATATACTTGTTTATATATCAATATAATATGTGTATTTTATACATTTTTCTTATAAAAGAGAATGTATTGAGGAGACAAGTAAGTTAGTCAATATTAAGATAAATGAAAACCAAAAACAATAATTGTGTAGAATCATGTAAACAACCGCACTTTTGTTGGGAACTTGAACATGAAAAAACACCATATATTTTTTAGAAATTGAATATAATTGCTTCTATTGATCATTATAATAAGGTACACATAAGAGTGGAAATGAAAATTTAAAAGCACAAAAACAACTTAAAATCTAGAGTGTATATGTTAAAAATGAAGGACACCTCAAAACCAATCATCTAAGATAAAATTAATTTTAATGTTGCCAACTCTCTTTATACTTTGTCCCTTTAATGAAAATTGAAGAAGAATCATAGCCAATGTTTCTTTTACATGCTTTTCGCAATGAGAAACATATTTATTGTTTGAAAGAATTTGTCTCTCTTGATGATGACATTTTCTTTCAAAGTTCAAAATGTCGAAGTCTTTAGACATTTTACTTAGGAAACTTTTTCCACTAAGTTATCCCCAATATATATTGCAATACAAAAAGATTTTATGACCTTTTTTGTCATTCATGTATAAATCATAATTATTATTAATAATAAGACCAAATTCAATATTATAGAGTTCCATCCTCCCTTAACATGGACTTAGGAGTAAGGAATGGACATTGTATTAGTCCTCACTAAATAAAAATTTTCTTAATCCCACTCAATAAACAATGAGGCCTACATGATAAGAAAGTCCACATGTAGCATTAATATGTTGTGTGGATTTAGTGAACCTCGAGGAAATTTGGAGTTCCAATGAGAATATCATTGTTTTCCATAGTATATAGTTTCTCAATTGGAAAATATAAGTTAGCCTGTTTGAAGGTGAAATTGAATTTCAAGGCATATGCATGCATTAGGTATTTGTTCCAAATTTATAGGGAAATTAGCGAAACTTATTGTCTTTTCAAGTTTTAGGAAAAATATCAAATAACCAATTTTCAATTATGATAAAAGCTGAAGATCATGGTTTTTAGCCAATGATTTTGGTCTTTTTTCATGCACTATGATAATCATAGACATTTTTCACATAAAAGTGCATATTTATATGCAAAGAAAGGGTGAAATTATAATGAGTGCAAACATGTTAGATCAAAAGGTCTATGGATAACAAGTTAAGACGATGTTTTGAGTAATCATCAACTGGAGAGTTCATGATAGTTCTATTTTATTTAAGCCCTTAGTAAAAATGACCTATGATTTCTTAGATAAATGAAAAGACTATAATATTTTGAATCTCATTTTGTAATGTTATGGCCCTTAAAGGGTAGTCTTGGAAGTCTTGTGTTGTAGTAAGAAAATAGGTACCATAGAATATTTTTATAATTTTGTGAATCTGTAACTTGTTTTGATGCTATCACTAAATTAGTATATGGTGGTTTTGAACACCACTATGGATATTACATATATGGGATAAGAGAGCTTGTTAATTTTCTACATTAATTTTGCTGTAAAATGATTTTAATATATTGAAAATAAATCCCCGGATGCGGGTGTCTAGCCAGAGGTTTAATGTGATGGGACAGAGGTGGGGTGAGAAGGGCCGCCACCTACCCGCCCTATACAACAAAGTTAATAACCAGTCGACGGATGATCATCGGCATGTGGGCATCACTGGGTTTAAGGGATTTATTGCAGGCAACTTTGAAATGTCTTTCACCTCCGCACGCTCTGATATGCTCTGGATCTCGGCTCTCTTGAATGCCATAGTAATGGCGGGAGCAATTCGAGGCAGGGGAGAGGGTAATAAATCTAGCCTCCGCCATGGGATCGTTCTGGAGCCTCTTATGTTATGTTGGTCGGGTTATGGCCTGGTGAATGTTGGCTCAAGCGGCCTGATAGGTGCGACGAAGCTGGGTTCCTGCTCTGGTAGACCTGTGAGCTGCCTCAGTCAGTTCCCTGGATTCTCTCTAAGGCTTTGGACTCTCGTCTGGTTGTTCGCTTGATCGGCCTGTGTTCTGCTTCTGTGGTTGCTCGGTCTTGTTCCCACAAAGTCGTTGTTGCTTTCGTTATGCCCCGTCTTCGCCATAGGATGAGATGCCGCAGAGGCACCCCTCGGCGGGCGTCCTCTAGCCCGTCCTCCAATTCTCCCTCCAGTGACTTCATTTCTGGCCATTACCCTCGCACTCGCAGTGGGAGAGGGCGTTTTCTTCTGCCCAGCCATTACCTTGAGCCCAGTCCTCCAGACTCCTCGTCCTCTCCCTCTTTCAGCTCTGCGATTTTTACTTTCAATTGCACCCTGAATCGTCCCAGGATTACTGCTCATGTTTCGGTGCTCTTTCTCGAGGAAGCCCAGGAGGTGGGAGAGTCCAACTCTCATCAAGAGGGCCCTGGCTCAGTCTCTGTGCCGAATCCATGCTCTCCGCGAGCTCCGGAGGTTCTTGCGAGCAATGCTATTGACATGGTGATGGAGCAAGCAGCCCCGGGTCCGTCTGTGAATGATGCTGCTCGTGCTCAGGATCCATCTAATGTTGGCTGGTGCAAAATCGTGGAGGAGCCTCCAGATGCTTAGCTCATTCTCTACAGCTCTGTCTCAGGTTATGCGGCCCATTATAGAGGGATTTTTTTTGTTACTGCTGATAATTTTTGTTAATGCTGATAAGCCAGGGTTCAAAATGCAAGTTTTTTGGAATCTCTGTAAGCTCAGTAAGGTCAAGAAGGTTAACACTAGTTCCCCTGCATGGGATTGCATAACAGGGTCTCGTCCAAATTCTTTGTCTTGGACAATTTTCTGTTTCTATCTGCCTCTCCTTCTAGGCAGTTGCCTTAGACTTCGGTCATGATGTAATTGTACACCTTTAATGTGAATAGAATAGTTTAATTTAGAAAAATAAAAAATAATAGATATATATATATATATATTTTGAAAATACATTATATATTTTTTTCACTGTTTTATACACTTCAATGCAACATGGTAATGACAAGAAGAAAAAATAGTTGTGATCATTTATAAAATTTTAGAATCAAGAACAAGATATAAGGGAGAATAAATGATGGCTCATAATATTTCACATTCTTTCTAGCTCTCCTATTACAATTGCATCCATGGTCTTCACCCAATTCTGATTGGGTAAGCCTCTCTAATCCTAGTGCTTATCTCATTCTTAGACCTAATCACAAGGTGAGGAAAATTAGTGATAGTGGGTTACTTGGAAGCTTGGAGAGAGTGAGGAAGTGGTGGTGGATTAGGGTGCAAATTAAGCTTATGCAAAATAGTGGTGTTTGGCTTGACTAGGCAATAAACTTTTGCTAACATAATATGTTCTTAGTGCTTAGTACTCATAAGGGTTTAAAGTTACTAGCTAGAAACAAGTAAAAATATATTTTTGATTGGACTATTTTTATTGCCATTTGTCTATGGTTATGTTAATAATATTGGAAATCTTTTTGTGAACATATTTTATAAACTTTGAAATGCTACACATTTGCTTTAATTTACAACAAACAACACATTCACAACTATTTTATAGATAATTATTGACAATTTATTTTAAAACATGATACTTTTTAATCGCATGAACCTATAACTTTTTCTTTTCATATACTCCACTTTTTAATAATATAAGTAAATATATATTTATTTTGATTTAATGATTAACCAATTTATCATAGTTATATAGTATTATTCATTTCTACTACATCAATTTTACAATATGTATTAATTATACATTAATTACAAATATATATTATTATATTTTTTAATTATTTTTATTTTCATACCATTTAAATCATATTTTTTTTTTTTGGAAAGTGGAAAAACCTATCAAACTTAATTGCCAAACCAACAATGAGGATAGCCATCTCTAGTTGCTATCTGCGAGTGCCGAATGACGTTGTTATCAAGGAAAACCACGCCACCTGTAATAACCCGCTGGTGGTCCATAATGGAGCAAGCTTTCACTCCTTCCAGATGCCTCTAGGTCTTGGGCCGTTAACCTTTTTCCTTACGTCCAAAAAAGACGAGCTCTTAGCCAAGTAGAAACAATTTTATCACATACTCTACACGATATTTATTACTTATTTTAATTTTCATATAATTTAATTTAATTTTTATTATATATATATATATAATTCCAAGTAATTATCTCTCTAGCTTGTTCCTTTTTTTCTTTACAATCTGCAATTTTACCTAAGTAGGCGGAGAAAGAACCATTCCGTGGTCCTCTTTGTGGCCACAGAGCGTTTCCGGACCTGTAACTTTGAGTAAAGCGAGTAAGGCATTATAAATTTGAGTTAGGTTAAATTTTACTTAGAATATAATAAAAGAGTAAACATACGAGACTTTAATCACAGCTAATACTCCTTTTGAATTTACATATATGAAAAATCAATTAAATGATAAAATTAATTAAATCTAATACTTCTTCATCAATCAATTAAATTTGAATTAAGATAAATTTACAACAGCGTATAATAATTTTGAAATTGAATTTTATATACATATGGTAATAATTTCTTCAAAATTAAATCATACAAATTATCTTCTTTTCCGATTAAACTAAAATCATTTGTTAATTTAATTTATATATTATATTTGAAATCTTACTTATTTATTATGACATTTTTATATTTTAGTGGACATATAATAGCAAAAAGAAATCGTTATAAACAAACAATTCAAAGATTAATTTTAATGCGGTGTTTAGCTGGTAAAACAATCCTCTATGATGTTTAAGGGGTTATCTTTCAATCCCACACTAGCTTTCCTGACTAGAAACACTTCTTTATTTTCTAACCATTTGTAGAGAATCAAAAGAAAGCACCTATATTTCTCCATTTCGTCCAAATGATCCCTTAGATCCATATCTTCAACATCTTGACCTATGAAAGCATGAGCAATCAAAATTTTCATTTGTCAATGCAATTCAACGTTATGATTGAATTTTGTGTCGAATGTACAATTGGTTCCCATATTTCAAGAAATTTGGTAGCTATTACCATAATGTCTTCATCAACAACCAAAAGCCTTCTGCATTTGACCTTATCGTCCAAAAGTTTTAATGATTTCTAAGACATTACATGGTGGAAATCCTTTGTTGCCTCTCTAGTTGTACAATTTGTGCAAGTGTGATAGATAGGAGGATTCCCTCTAAAACCCACCTAAGGTGCCATGAAAACCAAAAGCACACAATGATTAATGAGGAAAACAAAAATAAAGGAAAATGAATCAAAATGGCAAATAGGAGGGAGTGATATTGAAAAGATCGAAGGGGCCAAATGAAAAACTCAATATAGTCCTCATAACTAGGACAATGGGAAAAGTTGCATGCTTCACTCACTTCTTTGCATTATTTCCCTGGGACCCATGATAATGATTTGAAAAATAGGCTACACCACAACAAAGGAATCATAGTATCCTACATCAATGTTACCATAAGTATCCCCTATAACTTCATGCTACGAATTAAGTAACACATGGCATGTGGCCTTGCTTTTTTCAGTATTGTAATCATGATTTTGAGCTCCCACCTTTTATTGAGCATCTAAGCTCCCACCTTAAACCACTTTACTCCATTTCTTAAGAGGAGCTCCAAGAATATGTATTCTAGAGTTCCTAGCATCACACACTGATTATGGATCACTATTAACTCTTCATTCTTCATAGAGATCTTTGAATCTTCCAACAACCCCCACATGCTCAAATCCACAAAGAAAAAATATTATTCACAAGAAAAAACAATTTCTTCTTAGTCACTTTCAAATTCCTTTGCCTAATCTAATGGCACTACTTGCTTAGTGCATTCTTCTACTTGAATTTGACATGATTAACCACACCTTAATCGCTAAAATGTGGTGCATCCATTCTGCTACATTGACATGCAACTTACACAAAATTCTAACTATGTACTCCATCACTAGTGGTTCATGCTTACAAATATACATTCTTCTATAAGAAACACCAACCTCATTCTAATATTAGATGTTAAAAAAAATAATAACAAATAACACAATAACACACATGATAATGGGATACTCATTTCTTAGGGATACCATTATGGGAGAAAAAAAAATTACTTCAAAGAAAACTTATTGTATTCTTAGAACTAACAAGACTAGAATATTTGTTTAAAACTATATTATTATTATGAGTAATGTATATAAGTTCATTCTTTTTTAATCTATATCATACATTTCAAAGTACATCATTTAAATAATACTCTTTCAACCAACATAATCGAGTATCTCAAACCATTAAATAAACTCCATCATATATATTACCATGGAATACTTATTATCTTAATGATTTAAACTACTAATAGTAAGTTTGTTAATAATTAACTCAAAATTATCTTTACTACTCTCTAACTAAATTAGCATCAACACCAAAACCCTCCAAAAATATCATCATTCCATTCAAAAACCTATTTGTATCATCATAACTATTATGTCTTAATCTTGAAAAACCACTTTACATATACCATGATTTGTAGAAAAACCACTTTACATATACCATGATTTGCATACATCACATCTAGGACAACTTAATGATGTGCATTTTTGGAAGGAAACATTCATCCATAAATCACCATGATCAAAAGAGATCCAAACATGATCCATGTAGTATATGTAACAGCTTTTGGACAATATAGTTTCTCACTTCTTGGTAACAAATTTCCTCCAATCGTAATGTATGACCCGGTTCTTCCTTTATTGTACTTCATAACATATACCTTTAAATAAAATGGGTTTGAATCACACGATTATTGCATGTATAAATAAAATGTGTTTCAAATACATCAATGAATAGATTATCTAGTTCATCTTCCTATACCTTCTCTTTGCATCATCATTTTCCATTAAGAGTGAACATTCTCATATAATTACATTTTTTATTAGCTTGTATTTTAGAATACTTAGAGTCCATCGGATCAGTTCATAATGTTATTAAAAATGTATAAATTTATTTTTATAAAATATAAAATATATATGCATACAAAATAAAGAAATTAATAATAACAACAAAAAGGATATATTTTTCTGTAAAAAATTTCGTTAAATATTTAGTTTTTCTATTTATAAATATATGTTTAAGGTTTTTTATATATAAAAGAATATATAATATTTAAGAATAACATTTATCTAAAGTGAGATTTACTAAGAGCTCGTTTTCCTTGGATGTAAGGAAACAGGTTAATGACCCAAGACCCAGAGGCATCTAACAGTTGTGGAAGCCTGCTCCCTTACGGACCACTAGCGGGTTATTACAGGTGGCGTGGTTTTCTTATTTAACAGTGATGAGTCAAATCAGCAATCGCAGATAGCAGCCAAAGATGGCTGTCCTCATTGTTGGTTTGACACTGAGTTGATAGGGTTTTCTTATTTAACAGTGATGAGTCAAATAAGTAATCGCAGATAGCAGCCAGAGATGGTTGTCCTCATTGTTGGTTTGACACTGAGTTGATAGGTTTTTCCACTTTCGAAAAAATAAATAAAAAAAATTAAGAATGTCTTAACATCATGCCCCATTACTATCTATCCAAAACCCATCAACTTATAATATGTTCAAATTACTAATATTTTTATTTGATAATTTTTTAAATTTTAAATAACATTTAATTTTATTTTATGTGATAAATCAGCATGTCTTCTTGGAAGTGATAAGTGATCAATATCTATAAAATCTATACATTCTTTGTTTTTGTTATATAAATGATATTAATATTTATATAAAAACTTATTATAGGCCGTTAATCATTATGAATGAAGAATATTTTGGTTTATTACTAAATTTGGTTTTTTATTGTCATTTAGGATTGACACTTTAATGATATTTTTATTATTTTTTAAAAATATTAGAGAATATCAATTAGAACATTATTTTTTATTTTTTAAGAAGTTAATATTTATTTTAAATATAAGCATATATTTTTGTGATTTTTATATGGAAATATGGTATTGAACTAGATTTAAAACACTTTTATAGTGAGTTTAAATATTATAATGAATTGTGTATAGCGAGTTTAAATATTATAATGAATTGTTTGAAGTAAGATTTAATGATCTTTGGTATATTTATAGGATCACATAGTTGGAAGCTCCTTCCAACCTATCCTGATCCCTGAGCCCATGCAATGCCATCTCACCCAACTGTCAAATTGGTTCCTCTAGTCACTGCTTAACACTACTCAACAAGTGAGAAATTTAAAATTTCTTGCAGAACGTTCTCTGAGGATAAAATTCCCCTTCTACGTGTCTTCGTTATTTTCCAGCAGATTTCTGCTCTAATAGAAACTGCACCCTTTAGGCACTACGGTGAGGCTTTGTGTCACTCCCTCTACCTCTGCAAACTCACGAACTGGAAATCATACCTCTGTCGTCTCACTCAGAGAGAGATTTCCTCGGATCTGCTTCCCAAAAAAGACTGCATAGTCCCTTCAAGGGGATTTGAATTGCTGCCAAGTGCAGCGTTCAGCCTCATTGCTTAGAACTGGATCTACTCTTCCTATTTCAAAATCAATGCTCTCAAACCATGTGAAAATTCCTACTCTTTTAGGAACCTCTACTGTAGCAAATATGAATCTACTTCACCTACTTGATTTTTAAATTACATTCGTCAAGTTATTCTTTTCAAACTCGAGAAAATTACTTCTGCAGCCTACACTAATTAAATATTTGATCTCATGAAATAGAAAATAGAGCAAATTACAAGATACATAGGACACACTTATTTTTTGACACAAAAATCCCCGAAAAAACCCAATGTTGGAAAACCGGTGCAACAGTTCTGACAGTTTATTATTATGCAGGAGACGTATCTGAATACAAATCTAGGATACTCATCTAGAAATCCTTTACAGAGAAAATATTGGTGGAAAATCTGTGTGAGTTTTACCTCGCTGCACCCGGAAGAATTCTGGTTGATCTAACACAAGACTGGCTAACCCCGACTATTTCTGCGTTGGCCCTACATCAGCCTTACAGGCTCTATGTCATCCCTTCATCATCTCTTTTGCTCTCTGCGTCAACTATCCTGGTAGTTCCGGCAGTTCTCGGTAATTCTGGTTATTCCTAGAAGTTGTGGCTTCTGTGTGACAAACATTTTTTCTACTCTACGCTGGCCCTTCTGGCTCTGCGTCAAGATTGCATGGGCCCAGACTGGCCCAGCGTCAGCTCTCCTAACTATTATGCCGCCTCTCTGCAAGCTCTCTCTACCTCTCTATTAGTATTCTCCAGAAATTCCTTCTCCCGGATTCTCTCTGCCCCTTAGTTGTAAGATCTCCCCAATCGATTTTCCTCCTGAGAACTTCTCACCTCATAAAATAGATTTCCTCAATCTCTCTGTGTGTATTTCCAAATGAACCCCAAAGCTCCATTTTATACTTTTCCTGTTGAGTCTTCAACGACCGATATTATCTCTCTAATCAACGACTAATATTAAAACATGACTTGATCCGCCTTCTAGATCATTCTCACCCATATTTTGATTAATACCCATTAATATTTTAATTTCCCTAAGTTTAGACTTAGGAACCCCATTAAAAATATTAATTATTTTAATAAAATACAATCCATGTGGAATTTCACCAAACGATTTCTGGGTTCTTTAGAACTCATGTGCTTTAGCCTCTCTACCAATTTGCAAGGCTATAGCGCTTTCGATGCTACCAAAAACTAACAAGTTGGAGACTTTATATTGACTATCGAGCGTTGAACAAGATCACTATCCAAATATAGCTACCCAATCCCATGGATTGATGACCTTTTGGACCAGCTCAAGGGGTCAAATATTTTAGCAAGATTAACTTGAAGCCCATTTATCACCAAGTGCCTATCGAACTCTCCGATGTGTGGAAGAATGCTTTCAAATCCAAGGAGGGCCTTTTCGAATGGTTGGTCATGCCTTTCGAGTTAACGAATGCCCCTGCAACCAATGTCACATGGTTCAGGTTCGAGTTCGTGTTCGACAATGATTAGGTTCGGTTTGAGTT
This sequence comes from Pinus tabuliformis, assembly GCA_031772625.1. Lineage (NCBI taxonomy): Eukaryota > Viridiplantae > Streptophyta > Pinopsida > Pinales > Pinaceae > Pinus > Pinus tabuliformis. The sequence continues at coordinate 356,979,565 of CM062820.1, read as the reverse complement.
CGAATTTTTTGATGAGGTTCGCCATTAGGTTCGTGTATATATATATATATATATATATATATATATATATATATATATATATATATATATATATATATATATATATTGAATTATAGGATAAAATAGTAAAAACTCAACATCATTAAACATCAAAATTGCTATCACCGACATGGAAAATGCAAGGCTAAATTACAAGCTTGATTTGTGACATGAAGTTATGAGTTTTGATGTATGGTCTTGGTCAATGGCTATGAGGTTCGATGAGGTTCGCCAAACCTCAAATTTTTTTTAAGGTTCGCCAAAATTCGAACCTCAAGGTTAAAGTTCGACGAACCCTGTGACATAGCCTGCAACCTTCATGAGATTGATGGACAACATCTTGTGACCCTTCACCAATGCATTCATGGAGATTTATTTATATGACATCTTGATTTTCAGCCATAGTTGGGAAGAGCACCTCCACCATATTCAGCAGGTCCTCCAAACCCTGCGACAACATAAGTTGTGTGCCAATCTGGAGAAATGCACTTTTAGCGTGACTCAGGTTCAATATTTGGGGTACATAATCGATGATCAGGGTGTACATGTGGACCCATCCAAGATACAATTCATTCAGGACTGGCTAGCCCCAACCACTCTAACAAAGCTCCGCAACTTTCTTGGCCTTGCCAATTCCTACCGCAAGTTCATGTTGGGGTTCTCTCATATCGCTTGACCTTTAAGTCAAGTCACCAAGGGTGGAGCGAAAGAGAATTTCTTTAGGTCTGAAACCCAACATAAGGTGTTTTCCAAGTTGAAGCAGTGCCTCTGCTCTGCACCAGTGCTCACATTACTATACATGCAACAACCATTTGAGATTGAGACAGATGCTTCTAACTATGCTATTGGTACAGTTCTTACTCAACAGGGTCATCCAGTGGCTTACCACAATGAGACACTTTCATACACAGTCTGAAAGTATCCCACCTATGAAAAAGAAATGTATTCCATTGTGCAAGTCTTCCTTCAATGGAAGCATTACATTCTGGGGAAGGAAATGGTCATCCACACAGAGCACCGACCCCTGCAGTTCATACAGACACAAGGGAAGTTGCAAAACGATTGCCATATAAAATGGTCCACATACCTGCAACAATTCCATTTGAAAATTAAGTAAAAGAAGGATATCACAAATAATGTTTCATATCGCCTCAACCAATCACCAGTCACGACGTTGATCACTATGCTCGACTCTTGTGGGCACGAGACTTCAGGGTGGCCACATCTTTATAAGAGAAATCCAGAATTTGGTAGCACATACCAGACAATCCTTGAAGGTAAGCAAGTTCAAAATGTTCACCTCTAGGATGCACGGTTATGCCACTTGAGACACATATGTGTTCCTTCAAGTGAGCGTGCTAAGATGATTTGGGAGGCGCACTACAGTCGGGTCATTGGACATTTCGGAGTAGAGAAAATAGTGGCAGTATTGCAGAAGTATTTTTATTGGCCGAACCTTCGTCAGGATGTTGGGAGGTACATTAAATCCTACACTGCCTGCGCCATTGCCAAACCAACCATCAAGAAGCAAGGCCTATATACTCCTTTGCCTACCCCTAGTCGACCTTTGAAATCCATCTCCATGGATTACATGTTTGGCCTTCCTTCTACTAAGCATGACAATGACTACATTTTCATGGTCATCGACATATTGTCTAAGATGGCCATTATGGTGGCCTACAAGAAGACTATCACAACAGAGGCCAATGCTAAGTTCTTCTTTGAGCAAGTGTGGGTACACTTTGGGATCCCACAGTCCATTATCTCATATCAGGACAACAGATTCCTAAGTGCATTTTTGTCAAGTCTCTAGTTGATGCTAGATACCAAACTCACTAAGTCCACAACTTTCCATCCCCAAACTAATGGTCAAATAGAAGTCGTCAACTAGATGACCATACACATTCTATGCATGTACAACTTGAAGAATCCATGCACATGGGATGAAATTCTCCCCTATGTCCAACGCAGCTACAACATAACTCTCCACATCTCAATGGTACACAGCCCTTTCAGGTAGGGCTGGAATTTCATCCATTATGTCCCATTGATGTGGTCATACCATTTGCAACTACTAAGGCAAATTCGTCTCATGTCCAGTCTGAAGCCAATAGGGCTAACAACTTCATTAAGAACATTCAACACATCACCAACAGGTCCATGATATATTGGATAGAGCCAATTCTATGTATAAGGAGTTCCATGATCAACATCGGGTGCCGCACAAGTTACAGGTGGGCGAAAAAGTTTGACTACATTTGCAGAAGAAGTGCCTTGTTGGACCCCACTACAAGCTTCGCCCGCTCCGATATGGACCATACACCATCACCAAGGTTGTAGGGGACAATGCCTTCAAGCTCAACATTCCTCCATTCCTTGGTCTGCACCCATTGTTTAATGTAGACTGCCTTCGGTTATAGTTTCCACCATTGCTAGACACATCCGACATTGCAGAACAACTCACACCAACAAAGCTAAACCCAAACTGCATGGAACATGCCACAACTGATCGGATCATGGACACACAAATTAAGAACACTCGCTAGTAGAAGATCCAAATATATTGGGTTGTCAAATTTGGTCAACTCCTGCACCAAGGAAATTGGCTCACCACGGACTAAGTTCAACATAAGTTTCCCACGCAATGGGGACCATTTCTTCCTAAGGGGGGAGGACTGATCCAGGTGGATATTGGTGGCCACCCACCTATTCCACTTGGACCCCCAACATTGTCTCTTTCAATTTTTCAGTTTCCTTAATTGTAGCACAATTTACTATTTTTGGCATTTTTTCGGGTCCTAAACTTCCGGAGCTGTTTTGAGGCCCTAAACGACGATTTTAGGGAAAACACAAAGACCAAAAAAGTCCCAAACCAATCTAGGCATTTCTTTTCAGCTCTTCTTCGATATCTTCGAAACGAGGTATTATGATAGTCGAACGGAAATCGTATGCCAAAGTTATGACCCCAGGAAGTTGATGTACCAATTTACCCAAATGGGGCCCACAGTTTTGGCGCTTCATCTCCTAGGGTTAGGTTTTTGGATGTTTATGGTTTTCCATTGTTTCTCAATAATAAATAGGCCTTTGAGCCTCATTGTAAGACAATTCATAGGCATGTAGCCGTCACACCTCTTCTTAGAGATAAGCTAACATCGCCCGAACTAAGTTTATTTCCATTATGTTTGTAAGCATATTTCAGTATTTGATATTAATGGAATGAAGTGTTATTTCTATTGCATCTTCATGTTTATGGTTATATTTGTGATTTATTGCATTCCCTTTTAAGTTCAGATCATTTGTGACCACCAGGGGTCATAGTAAAGGTTCAGAGAAAAGCCATAGTAGGTAAATTCAAGACAAACTTGATGAGAAGTAACTGAAATCAAATTATAGCTAGAGATGATCAAAGGACTACTACAGAAAAATGAGGAAGAACAAGGTTACAGATGGAGTCTTTGGAAGAAAGTAAAATAGAATTTATTGTAGGTGAAGCTGAGAGAGAGATCAAATTCTCAGTTGATGGATAAACTCAAGGAGTTTGAACAAAAGATAGATGCTCAGTTGGAGGAAAAACTCAAAGGAGTTGAGCTGCAATAAAGGACAATTGGTGAAGAAGAAGTTCTTTGTGAACTTAAACAAGTAGTAAACCTTGAAGAGAGTGAAAATGATAATGCTGAAAGGAGACTAGCTGGAAGTCTCATGGGCCATTTGGAAACTGAAGACCAATGTGAATAAAATGTTCATGAGAGCCTAGTTGAGAGTCTCACAATTTGTGTGGAAAATTAACATATGATGGCTAAGGTGTTAATGCAGGATACAGGTCATGATGATTTTGATTTTAACAATTAGTGTATGAATGCAGGAGTTGTTCCATATGAAGGATAGAGAATTTATTTTTTTCTATGCAGAGAGGAGAAATAGACACTAAGTGGTTTTATACATGTTGCAAGGAAGACAAAGGATAGTCAAGATGAAGAATATGTTCCACAAGAAAATGAAACCATGGAATAACATCCTAAGATTGATGAACATGTGTGTGGATGTCAACGATGATGTTTTTATAGTGGATGAAGAAGATGAATATTTGATGGGAAACTTGGAAGCTTTAGCACTACATGAGGAAAGGATGCTTGGAGAAAGTGAGAAAGAGACAATGTACATTTGTGCACTGGAACAAGGATCCATCCTTGGAGAGGATAATAGTGATGAAAAATATATTGATGAGGGGCTCATTGGGAGTCTCACAAATTATTTGAATAATGGAGATCAACATGAAGAAATGGTGCAAGAAGCATCAAATGAAGCTACAAGGCCTTATGATTTTAAGACTGACAATTTTTGTGTGAATGTAGGTTTAGTAAAGAATGGTTGAAAATATTTGGAGATTAATACAAAGATGAAGAATAATGGACAAAATGTGAATTATGTTATAAATGGAGAAGTTTAAGAAATGCTTGCGGAAAGTATTGAAGTTGAACATGATCAGAAGTGGAGATAAGGAAGGACAAGCATAACCTGATTTTTGTTCTAAAGAAAGATGAAGTGCTTGTAAGGTGTGAAGCTGAACTACAATTGTTGGAGAAGTTGTTTGAAGAGGATACAAATGGAGAAGAGCATTTATACATGTCTAATAACATAGATATGTATATTGCACCCGAAGAAATTGAGGTAGAATGTGATGAACAATTTCTTTGTGTCAATACAAATTTTGAAATTGAATTTTTAGAAAAGTGGATAACATGAAATATAGAATATGGAATCCATAGAAATTCTACAGATTTGGATGACAAGAAGGACAAGATGCAATGGTTAGAGGAAAGCAACAATATGTTTCAACAAGGAGACAATGATATCTTTGCTAAAGGGAAGCAAGAGGAAATACATACGTGTGTCTTAAACAACTATGGAGGAATGGAAGACAACTTTTCTATGAAGGAAACATAATAAATAGTAGAGGGTAGCAAAGATAAACCCCAACAGAGATACAACATATTCAAGGAAGATCTAGGAATAGAGGACTTAGCATTGACCACCAGGATGTTAGTAAGGGATAACAACGATAAAGTTTAGCAAGGAAGCAATGATTTGAGCCAACCCAAGGACAAGTTGGATATCGAAATTGAAGAAGTAAGGAAGTTGATGTTAAAGAAGCCTCATCAGAAGAGGTATGTAGGTCAGAGGATAATCATGGACAACATGTTGCATATGGTAGAGAAAGTTTTCATCAGCAAAGGAGGAAGAAGACTACAACAAAAGGAAATAATGGAGCAGAATGATAAGGATAAGGACCAACTACAACATCAGTTTTGGGATTGAGTGAAGATTCACTTCACCAACAAATGGTCAGAAGACCATGAACATTTTTCACCTTGGGAGTTTGATGCAGGTGAATAGATGAAGCATAAGATGTGAGAGTCTAGACAAGAGCATACCAATGTGATGGGATGGTCACATGGTAATACTGGGAGGAAATTTAAATGTTTTGTAAGAAATTGTAAATATTTATATTAGGAAGTGAGTTTTGATGTGAATATACTTTTTAGTTTAGTTTCCCTTATTTTGTGGAGAAAGGGAAACTATTCATCTCTTGTGACTCTTGATTATCACATGTTATCCTTATTTTTAAAGAGAATGAGTGTTTGAGAAGAAGAAGGAGAAGGAGAGGAGAAGAGAAGAGAGAGGAAATTATTGTTTCTCTATGCAGTTATAGTCCCTAGGTTGCAAATCATTGCAATTTCCAATCTGTGTGAACCAGAAAGTGGTTTCTATGTGAATGGTGAAATTGGATGGAAAAGGGGACTATAAGCTGTTGTTGCTTGATTGAATTGAAATCCTAGTGTTGAAGAAATTCGATTTATGCTTTGAATTATTGCTAAATATAGTTTTGTTCCTTTGTGTTTGGTTATCTTTAAAAGTCTGTTGATTTACATTAAGGAATTGAATGTGTAATTCATGAGGACAATGGGTCAAATATTGAGGTGATGTCAGGGATAATTTTTTGAAGCTATAACTTTACGTTGTTGCCATAGTTGTGGTTGATGTGTTTAGAATATATGGTGTTGGTTTAAATATTGATTTGTGTTACTACTGCTAGTGTATTGTAGTGTCATATTTATTGAGCCTTATATTATCATGGATAGTTGAGTACCTTCTATTGACCTATTGTTGGTGCTAGTATGTTGTACATTGAGTTCATGTTGAAAAAGAAAATTTTCATGATTCTTTTGTATTTTGTTGTAATGGTTACACAACCCTGTGGAGGAAATTTCACAATGTTCAGCCATAGTGAATGCATATTGGTTGCAGCAATATGAGTATTTTTATAGTGGAGCAAAGCACTTTGTTTTGGGAATGTAGTGAAATCTTTTTTGACTGGTTTGCTTTCCTGATTGGAAAATCTCTAATAGCATACAACCCCTAACAAAGAAAGGCATATGAAATCATTTATTGTGTCAAGGACCCATTCAAGGATGTGGAGAATTGATTGTGAAAAGAGCCAAGTCATTTCATCTTTCCTGAAAACTGAAATGCAGAGTTTTAATGGGCACTACGAAATCATTTCATAGCGATTGCACATAAAGTTTTCGGGACTGCATGTTTTGTTTTCAAATGCCTGTTTGGCCTTCCCATTGCACTATTTGATAAGTTGAATCCTATGTAATTGGATGAGGTGAGGGAAAATATTAGAAGGTGAGAGAAAGATATCTCATGGAACTTATCAAAATAAATTCATATTCCTATTTTGACTACATATGTAAAATGTTTCATGAATATTTTTTAAGAGGAGGTAAAGACGAAGTTGTGTGTGGAGTAGCCTGGGGTTATTTGTAGTCGGGGTAACTTGGAATGCATCACATACCCTTGGTGATGGTGTAAGGTCCATGGTGGAGTGGTCAAAGTTTTTGATGGGCCCTTGCAAGGTGTTCCTTCTTTAGATTCGAAATAACCTTGTCTCCGACTTGGAACTTGTGCGACCGCTAGTGTTGATCATGGTGTTTTTATACTTAGTATTGGATTTCTACAAGATATCATGGACTTGCTGGTAGATGTGTTAAATTCGTTCAATAAACTTTGTAGCTTTTTTGGCTTCATATTGAACATGTGTATATTCTTCCTATGTAGTGGTAAGTGGCAATGTGACATCAATGGTAACCAATGGTTGAAATCCCAGGCCCACCCAAAAGTGGTTGTTGCTAGTTGAGCTATGCAGAGATCTAATGTAGCTTTTTTGAATATAGGGGATACTCTCATCCCATGTTTGTGGATGGTTGGAGTGGTGCATGCACAATATGTGCACAATCATCTTGTTGATGACCTCTTGCAATCAGTTTGAGGTTGGAATGTAGTTAATTTGGTGAGCCTAGTATCCAACAATGACTAGAGGCTCGACCAAAATGCACTTAGGGAACCATCTATCCTGCTTTGATATGATGGTCTGTAGGAACCCAAAATGTACCCACACTCATTCGAAGAAGATCTTCCTAGTGGCCTTTATTGTGGTAGGTAGGCAAGATGCCCATCTTAGAAAATCTATTGACAACCACAAAGACACAATCATTACCATGCTTGGTAAATGGAAGACCATACATATAGTCCATTGACTGGATTCCCAAGGTCGGTTAGGAGTAGGAAGAGGGGTGTAAAATCCTTGTTTCTTAATGGTTGGTTTGGAAATGGTGTAGGACTTGATATACTTCCAAACATCTTGTCAAAGTTTTGGCCAATAAAAATGTTTCTACAATATTTCCATTGTAGTTTCCACGCCAAAGTTCCCTACTACCCGACTGTAATGTGCCTCCTAGATCAACTTGGTACACTTGCTTGAAAGAACAGAAAGGTAACCCAAGCATCACAATAGCATCAATGATGTCAAAGGCTATAACTTTATTTCTTGCCATCAAAATATAGTACGTAGCAGTGAATTTTGTATCATTGTTGTATAGTTGTGGCCATCTAGAGGTCTTGTTCTCAGAAGAGTTAAGGATAGTGGTTAGTGCCACAATTAGAGTTCGATTGAGGAAATTTGTGACGTGATTGATGCTACTTTCCTTGGACTTGAAAGTGTTCTTCCATACTTCAATTGGTTCTATTGGAACTTGGTGATAGCCACACTTAAAATTAGTCTTGTTGAAGTACTTGGCTCCCTGGAGCTAGTCAAGAAGGTCGTTAATCTAGGGAATCAGGTACCTTTTCCTAACTATGAGATTTTTCAGAGCCTGATAATCAATACAAATTATTTAGGACCCATACTTCTTTTGTACGAGTACAATTAGGCTCCCATAGGGTGAGGGACTTGGTCAGATGAACCCTTTTTATAGAAGTTCTCGGATCTTCTACTTGATTCATCTTCTAGAAGATAGTTGTGGTATATTGGCCCATTGGGTATAGGTGCATCGAGCATCACATTGATTGAATGCTTAAACCGATAGTGCAAAAGTACCCCCATAGGTGAAGAAAAGATGTATTTGTAGTCTTCCATGAAATTATCCATTTGCCTCTTCTACATCAAGGGTCCTTGCGTGGATGTCATGGATGTGGCCATAGTCTTCTCCTTAATTTGAGATTGAATCAGGAAGAAGATAAATTTCCCAGTCTTGGAAATGATCTTACTACATTGCTTAGCAAAGATTAAAGAAATGGTAGTAGGTGGGGTTACCTCTGGTATCTTATGTAGTTTCCTGCCCAAAGTAATAATAACACTATGAGGTTTGGACTTATACACAACATGACACTTCCAAAAGTATGGCTGACCTAATAAAACATCACAAACTTCAAGTGGAGAAACATCACACAATACCTCATTCGTGGAAAGCTTGATGTTGTAAGACACGTGACACTATTGGATGATGCAAAGATCTTTCTTGTGATAGCCCTTCCCATGGTTCTCTCATAAAAATGCACTATAAATATTTTTACAAATATGTGAAATTTAAAAAGGGGACTGAGTCAAAGTCACACAGATTCCAAAGTTGAGGAGGAGGATTGCTTTCTTGGAATGTTGATATATGTTGATATTTCTTGTGCAGAAAAATTTGAATTGTTTAGACAACCATTAAAGGCTCATTGGTGCATGAATTTAATGGAATGGTCCTAAAACTAAATGAGTTGCAAAGGAAGGTACACAAACCCATGCACTTGGGTCTCACAAGGAAAAAGGGACAAGAAAGTAAGAAGGAACTACACAGTGTAAGAAAAGGAGGACAGGGCAATAAATGTTAGCTCAGGAAAATAGGTGAAGGAAGAAAAAGAAGGCTCATTCGAGTCCATACAAGAAGCAAGAGAGAAGACACCCATTCAAGCACCATAAAAATAGAGAGAAATCTGGTTTGGTAAGTAGGAAGCATGGCAGAGAATAGAAGAGAAGGGGCTTGGTTCTTTGATTCCCTAGAGGCTACAGGTTGAGTTGTTAGTCTTTGGAGCCCTATAACAACTTAGGTTCCTTGGAGGTTGTGGGTTGAGATAGAGTCCATGGAGCCTTATAAAAGCTTGGGTCCCTAGAGGCTGTGGGTTGAGACAAAGTTTCTACAGCCCTATAATGGCTTGGGTCCTTGGAGGCTATGGGTTGGGATAGAATCTCTGGAGCCCTGTAACAACTTGGGTCCCCTGGAGGTTGTGGGTTGAGATAATAGTCTCTATAGCCCTGGACAACTTAGGAAGAGGCCAATCATGGAGCAGCTATAAAGGAAGACTTGATTGAAGACCCTTGGTTACTGCATTACTATTACATTGTATTTTGGGCTCCTTGGAAGGGAGTGAAACACTATGTATGCACTGGGGTGAGGCTGAGATCCTCTAGAATCCTTGTTCTGAAGAAGATGGTCACAACCAACTGGTGGGATTGAGGAAAACATCCTATGGAATTCCCTGTTTCAATTGGCAACTAGTGTTTGATTCCCTTAAGCAAGCACTCCCCTCGAAGTCTGGAATATGGCTCGGGGGCACCAAATTCAAGTAAGTGTGGCTGAATCTACCTATGGTTGGGTGGAAAGTCCTAGTCCCAAACTTAGTTACCCTACAGGTTTAAAAGATAAGTAATCCTTTGTACATGTTTACATGTTGATGAATTTATGATACATTCTAGTTGAAATGGCTTGGATTTTTGGGTCTGTAACATCATTTTTAATGTGATGAGCATGTGGATATGTCTTTATGAAAAGATAAACCTTATGGTTATGATAAATAAATGTATACATAAATGCATGTGCCATACTTTTGAAATGAATAGTGTTATTAAATAAGTTGAACCAGTGTATATGTCTTCATTGAAATTAATATGTCGATTTTGATGCATATTGGTGTTGTTTACAACATATAACAAGCATTACAATGTGTCTTGTCTTTACATGATAACAAGGACCATGCGATGGCCACGAGCTAAATAATAATTTGTATGATGTTCCCTAACATTGTCAACAAAACATATGAAAAATGATACAAGTACGTTAAGAAATATGACAGGTAGAAGATCCATAAGGGTTTGGATATAAAACCTACAAATCTTGGGCTTAAGAACCCCCTCTATTAAGCTAAAATATTACATGTGATACTGCCTTCTTAAGTAGGGTCTAAGTATACATATGAATTTCCACTCGCTTAGCCATAACCCCATGAATTTGTACAAGAGGCATTGCTATAATATTGAATGAGTTATTCACTCTTTTAAGGGAAAGTAAAGCCTGAAACTCTTGCATCAAGGCCTAACCATCCATGCATTATCAATAGGTTGGATGCCTTCCACTAGATTCCTAGCGTTGCTAGTAAGGTGTTGGAGGATTTTTCACGACTCCATAGAGTCGACTGCAAGCCAACTTTGAAGTTGGGAACCCTTAGCATGTCATAGGAGAGGTGAATATCTTTAGAAGGTCGTTGCAGGCCCACAACAGGGTGTGGCTGCAGGGGTACCTATGTCAACATGTCGTGAAATCCCATGCTTGAATACGACAAACATCGGATGGCTAGGAACTCATTGGATAGGCCTTTCCCCAAGCTCATGAGGGGTAGCACCATGGAGTGCGTTAGCAAGGCACTTTCTCCATCATCGTCACTGAGTAACAATGTCATTCATAATGGTTACTGAACTCTTATGGCAGAGCTTTAGCGGGATTAACTAGTGAGGAGTGATTGATGAAGAGTCAAGGTAAGCTCTCACAATGTCAGTTGGAATCTAGATCAAACTCATGGCTCAGAGATTGACAGGGTTTTCCTAGTTGAGCCATGACAACGCCCATGTGTGAGCCTGATGTGGTGCAAGGAGACAAGGCCTCAAACTTATAATGTGATGTGGCTATCCTTATCCTTACTCTGATCAAAATCGTAGTTGCAAAGGCATTTCATTATAAGGGATTAATTTGTCCCTAATGTGATTAGTCCTGAGTGTGCCAACGTGATCGTCATCCGAAGGTGCAACCTTGAAGGTTCACCCCGAAAATTTTTGTTAAGAAACGGAGGGACGAGGTTCCAGGATAATGTGACAAGATGACAGGCGCCAAACAATTATGCCATTAGCTGGAGGGGTGGCCCACTACCCACATAATCCTAGAAACATTTTCCCGAAAGGAAGGAAGGGAGATCACGAGGAAGCATTAGGAAAATCCTTGCATGATGATGTAAGGTGGGAGTGTGGCAGGGCTCGCACAATGATGGTGATGTTATTAGTCAGGGACTAGCCCACTTGATCAATAAGCCCGACGAGTTCAACCCGGAAGTTTAAAGGGAAGAGTCAATTGTAAGCATCGGGACACAACGGAGCAAGGTGACATGTCCCTAAAGTACCCACCCAACAGGTTAAGAGGCACGCAAGGGGACTAGGATGTGAGTGTTGGGCAAGAGCATTAATATGACATGGTGTCATAGCCACGTGGGTCAATTGGAAGAGACAGTAGGTGAGAAGCGGGAGGCCCACAAATTCCAAGCAGACCCGAAGCTGCAAAAGGCTCTTATAAAAGTATGCACTAGGATAACATGGTCAGGATGACGTGGGCAGGTAATGACAACACTTAGCAAGTGGACTTCGAGCCAATGAGGAGGTGGTAGAGGGGCCCATTATCCAAGGAAACCTGGTATAGAGACCCTGACGGTAACTAAGGTGTGCACTTTAGTAATCATCGGGAGAAGGTAAGCGGGGTGGCATGACCAGTGACACCCACCCGGGAGGCATAAGGGTGCTACGATTAAAGGTGTCGGGTTGGTACGGAGAGTGGAAGTCCCTACATTTAGTAAGGGTCGATAAAATGTATACAAGTTGGGAAGCCTAAGTAGAGTTTGGAGAGGAAAAAGAAAGAAAAATAATATTTTCTTTACCCCATTCCTCTAACAACAATTAAGGGGTTGGGTATGTTACATCGCCCTTGGTGGAGCCACCCAATGGTGTATAGTTGTCAATGGTGTTGTTAGTAGGCTTGTCTAACAGTAATTGAGGGGTTGGGTGTGTTACATTGCCCTTGGTGGAGCCACCCAATGGTGTATAACTGCAAGTGTAGTGTTGTTGGTAGGCTTGGCCACTTAATGGCCTCTGCTAAGATGAGGTTCTTTTAACTCCCACTATCAACAACGAAATATAGTGAAGCACCCTTCACCCACATTTATGAGTGAAAGAAATGCTAACCTTTCTTCAAATCTTTGGACTCACTTTGTTGGACCTTGATGTTGGCAACGATGGCACTGGGTTTTGCATCAATGATCTATTTCCCCTTGTATGAATCTAGTTCAAAGTTGGAACATGCTTATGCTTCTGAAACCTTTAAGTTTTCCACCAGTGACTTCTTTGTGCGACATTCATTTGTGTTATGAGTGGGGCTCTTGTGGAACTTGCACCACTTTCCCTTGTCTTTCTTTGTCTTCCCATTAACATTGTTTACTTGTGGATTCAATTGGTTTTCCTGGGGTCGTCCATCCTGACCTTGTCCTTTATTTTTCAATTTAAGGACACCCTTGCCCTACTTCTGCTATGAAAGATTTGCAAATCCAAATTTGTATTTCTTCTAATTAAATTTTTTCTTAATTTTATAACATATCAATACATTGCACCAAGCGAGGAGATGTCTAGAAACTCCATTTAGGTTTATTGCAACCAACAACGATACTTAAGCACCAAATCTCACTTGGGTTCCTTGATACCCAGCGTGGTGTGCAAGGTATTAAAGATGTTTGTCAAATATGGCACTGTGTGGTCCCTTTCTTTTCATACGGTGGTCCATCTCATGTATTGGTCTTCATAACTTTCAAGAGGGTAATATTGTTCCTTAACAACATCCCTAAAAGAGTTCCAAGTGGGGACGATTAAGATCACCTTAGGTTGAATGACTTGTAAGGTTAGGAAAGTAGTTAATATGGTAAATATTTTGAAACTATAATTTAATCTAGACATATGCATGGTACTCTAAGATAAATTTATTTTCAAATTTAACCATTTTAATGTTGCAAATATGACATATTAATTCATCTCATCTTGAGAATTGTTTCATGCTTAGTTTCACTATGAAGCTAGCAAGAGTTTGTTCATATTCTAGGAATGTGGGTTTTCTTCATTGAACTAGTCAAAGTATAGTGATACTTGTAATATTTTAGATTAGTGCCAGATACCTCCATATAATATTTTATATTTATTTTGTCCTCTAATTATTTATAGCACCGCATATTCTCTGTAAATTTAGATGTAATAATAGTTTTCATGTTATTGATATTCTATAGAACAACTTCTTCCTTTATTCACCAATGATTTAGTGAAGACATGGCACCTTTATGCCTTTCTTGTTTGAGCAAGTAGTGATTGAGCTTGGACTTTGAGGCAATTTTTAGGAGCCTCTTGTTGAGTATATGTTTCTTATCTTGTTCTTTTACATTAAGTACCTAATCATAGTTGTGGAATGCATGCCATAGATTCTTAGTTCCCTATAATAATAGTGTAGATCTCTTATTGTTAGTATTAGTGTAGCCCCCTTATTGTTAGTATTGTGCCTATGTAGCCCCCATATTGTTATTGCTGTGCCCCATAGAAACCCACTACTGTTATTGTTATTCTCTTACATTATTATTGTTATGTAGGCTCTGATTATATTGTGACCCCTTAGACTCCTATATATACCAAGGTGGTCTTATCATTTTTATCATCCAATAATTGTTCATTTATGTGATGTAAATGAGGTTTCCCCTTCGAAGAGGCTAATTTTCAAGTCGTTGATCTATCTTTTCTTCTATTTATGATCTGGTTGCATAAAATTCGGTATCAGAGTTTTGGATTCTAGGATTTTTCTACTTCAATAGGTCATCTTGGAATTTTCACTATAACATTTTTTATACGAAGGTTCATAAGATGAAATTTCAACCATGTGGAACCAAAATCTTGGTGAACCTCCTTTAAAAAGTTCAGATCTTGGTTCGCTATGATCCAAAGAAGTTAGGGTTTTTGCATGCTCTAGAATCAGTTTCAAACAAGTGATCTTGGGAAAATTGTCATAACTTTCTCTACGAGCATTGGGTTCGAGTTTCGTAAAACATGACTAAAATTGCACGGACTGTAGCTTTTGTATATCATTTTTAGGTCTGAAGGTTTAAACAATGATACATGTCATGCCTTACAAGTTCTCTCTAATGAACTAGTCCATAATCAGGTCATCTTGGGAGATTGGGCATAAATTTAACTTGAAGAATCCAATTGTGGTTTGACTTATGGAGTTGGAAAGAAGACTCAGAGGCCTACCATAGGACAAAATTTCAGATCTTGGAGAGTCAAAATTACAGGGATACAATAGTTTCAATATCTATCTCCAAAAAAAAACCAAAGTGTGTATTTTTTTTAAATTTTGAGTGACTTTTGTTTGAAAAAATCAATTTGAAGTGATTCAAAGGGCATAGTGAAGCATAAATATCATTGTTTGATTCCAAAATTCCTTGAAACAAAAAAAAATGGACACACCTAGTAAGAAACTAGAAAGCTCTACTATGGTGCATGAAGAAGAGGAAGAAATGCAACATGATATATCAAAATTATGAGACCAAGTGCAACAAATTTCGCTCTCACAAAGAGTAAGCAAAAATGAAATGGAAGATAAGATGGATGGCTTGAAGAATGTTTTAAAAGCAGACATGGAATATTTGAAGGATGGAATGAATGTTAAGATGGAAGGTTTAACAAAGTTGCTAAAAAAAATGATTCCTAATGGTGATAAGGTATTCCATGAAATTTATCCAGGTAGATATTGATGACCACCTACCTATTCCACCTAAACCTCCACTTGGTTTCAATTGTTTCCTCTTTTATTGCATCATTTACCATTTTTAGTAGTTTTTCAGGTCTTGAACTTTCGGAGCAATTTTGGCCCCCTAAACGACATTTTTTTTAGGTCTGCAACAGGCTTGCCAAAAATCCTTTAGTACTCTGAGAGATATTTCCAAAAAAAAGTATCGTGCGCTCCAAACAAAGATAATATGACCATGCTACGACCCTAGGAAGTTGGCTTCCCAACTAACCCCAACAGGGCCCACAAACTCTTAGCATTCCATCTCCTAGGGTTAGGCTTTTCCCTTGTTCAATAATAAATAGGCCCTTGAGCCTCATTGTAACACAGTTCAGAGGCATGTAGCCACCACATCTCTTCTTAGAGATAAGCTACCATCACCCGAGATAGTTTATTTTTATTTCTGTATGTAAGCATATTTCAATTCTTGGATATTAATGAAATGAATTTTTATTTATGCTGTATCTTTGTGTATATGGGTATTTCTGTATTTCTTTGTGTACCTGCATAAGTCTGGATCAATGGTATCAGAGCAGCCTACTCTTTCTTTTTTTATTTGCATGTCCCCAACGAGGTTAAGGTATAAGGAGTTAAGGCTAGAACTGGTTGAACCTTTGCAAGACCAGCCTCGCAAAACCCAACGACCTCACATGGCGGAAGAAAATAAAGATGAGGGGGCAGGAGATCCTTTCAAAATATTGCTCGAGGAAGCCCTCGAGAAACAGAGGAACGCGATGATGGATAACTTTTCCCATATCCTTCGGTAGTTACCCACAGACGACACATCTTCATCCAGCAGCCACTTTGGAGGCACCACTCCTTTTAAGGTACAAGTTAACTTTCATATTCCCATATTTGAGGGCCAAATATATGCAAAAATCGTAGATAAATGGTTAAATCTATTGGAAGGATATTTTTAGTTTATGAATTTTCCAATTGGGAAAATATTACTTTTGCACTTCTCAAAGCCACCCCACACGTCAAGGACATGTAGGAAACCTACTGTGAACAAAAGGACGAGAGGGAATCCTCACTATTTTCAACCGCACCCACTTGGAATTATTTCCAATATGCCATCAAAGAACAATATTACCTTGTCGGGAGCTATGAAGATAAATACATAAAGTGGACCAAGCTTCGACAGGAAGGGACCAAGATGTGCCGGAGTTTACAAAATGTTTTCCATGCCCTTCTCACGAAGTTGGTCATCAAGGATTTTGAGCGGGATTTGATACTCAAGTACCACAACTGCTACACAAGTACATCCAGGATGAGATGGAGTTCTTGGATATCATCCTGCTCAGCACGACATACCAATAAGCTGTCAAGATTGAGAAAAAATTTAAACAGAAGAAGTAAGACTTTGGATATGTGAATCCAAAGCAAGGAAAAGGCGCCCCCAAACCACAAAGCAAAGGACAAAGCCAAGGCAGGGAAACCCAGGACAACTGGCCAAAGCTACAAGAAAATAAAAACACCATGAAGACAAAGAAGGACATGAAAAGATGGTGTGAGTTCCATAAGAGATCCATTCACAAGACAAGTGAGTGTCAGGCCAAGTAGTCACTGGTGGCCGAGCTGAAGGCTTCCAAATCAGACGCATGTTCTGACTCTGAGTCGGAACCCGACAAGGGGAATGACAAAGGGAAGCATATCATTAACGCGGAGCCCAGTGCCACCATGGCCACCACTAAGATCCAGAAGAATGAACCTGAAGATCTAGAGGAGTGGGAATGCTTCTTCCACTCACAGATGTGGGTGAAGGGTTCTCCGCTGTAGTTCATTGTCGACATTGAAAGCCAAAAGAACCTCGTTTCAGCAGAGGTCATGAAGTGGTTGGGCCTACTGACTACAACACATTCACAGTTGTACACCATCGAGTGGATTCACCAAGGACGAGATCTCTGCGTCAGCCAAAAGTGTCGCCTTCCCTACAACATCAATCCCTTGACGGATGAGGTATTGTGTGATGTTTCTCCTCTTGAAGTTTATGATGTATTATTAATGCAACCATACTTGTGGAAGTAGCATGTTGTATACGAGTCTAGACCTCGCTTTGTGATTATTACTTTGGGAAATTAGTTGTACAGGATAGCGAAGGTAGCCCCACCTACCGCCATCTCTTTGATCATTGTAAAGCAATGTAGTAAGATTATTTCCTAGACCAGGAAATTTGTTTTCCTTGTGATTCACCCTCAGGGCAAGAAGAAGGTTGTGGCCACAACTTCTAGATAGGGATTCTCCACATAGAAGCATTAGATGGACAAGGTCATGGAGGAGTACAGGGACATTTTCGCCCCACCTATAAGGGTACCTCTATACCGTCAAGTCAAGAACTCCATCGACTTGATCCTGGGCACGTCGGTACCCAATGAACCAATCTATTGGTGCTTTGTTATATAGAATGATGAGACAAAGAGGCAAATTTAGGATTTGTTGCAGAAATGGCACATCAGGCCAAGCTCATCACCCTGTGTGAGCTCGATTGTATTGGTATAGAATAAGGATAGAACTTGGAGACTTTGTATTGACTATCGGGTGTTGAACAATATCATTGTCCGGAATAGGCACCCAATGCCACAGATTGATGACCTTCTGGACCAACTGAAGGTGGGCAAATATTTCAGTAATATTTACTTGAATTCTGGTTATCACCAGGTGCCTATCAAACCCTTCGATGTAGCATCAAATGAGGCTACAAGGCCTTATGATTTTAAGAATAATAATTTTTTTGTGAATGTAGGTTTAGTAAAGAATGGTGGACAATCTTTTGAGATTAATACAAATATGAAGAAGAATGGACATAATGTGAATTATGTTATAAATGGAGAAGTTTAAGAAATTTTTGCTCAAAGTATTGAAGTTGAACATGATCAGCATTGGAGATGAGGAAGGACAAGCAGAACCTAATTTCTATTCTAGAGAAAGATGAAGTGCTTGTAAGGTGTGAAGTTGAACTATAGTTGTTGCAGAAGTTGTTGGAAAATGATACAAATGGAGAAGAGCATTTATATATGTCTAATAACATATAAATGTATATTTCACCTAAATAAATTGAGGTAGAATGTGATGAACAATTTCCTTGTGTCAATAAAAATTTTGAAATTGACTTTTTAGAAAAGTAGTTAGCATGAAATATAGAATATGGAAGCCATAAAAATTTTGCAGATTTGGATGAGAAGAAGGACAAGATGCAATGGCTAGAGGAAAGAAACAGTATGTTTAAGTAAGGATACAATCATATCTTTGCTAAAGAGAAGTAAGAGGAAAGACATATGAGTGTCTTAAACAACTATGGAGGAATGAAATACGTATTTTCTATGAAGGAAACACAACAAGTAGTAGAGGGTAGCAAAGATCAACCCCAACAGAGATACAACATCATCAAGGAATATCAAGGAATAGAGGACTTAGCATTGACCACCAGGATATTAGTAAGGGATAGCAGCGAGAAAGTTTAGCAAGGAAGCAACGATTTGAGACAGCCTAAGGATAAGTTGGACATCGAGATTGAAGAAGTAAGGAGTTTTATGTTAAAGAAGCATCATCAGAGGAGGTATGTAGGTCAGAGGATAATCATGGACAACATGTTTCATATGGTAGAGAAATTTTTCAACAGCAAAGGTGGAAGAAGACTACAACAGAAGGAAATAATGGAGCAACATGATAAGGAGAAGGACCATCTACAACATCAGGCATGGGATCAAGGAATGATTCACTTCACCAGCACATGGTCAGGAGACCATGAACATTTTTCACCTTGGGAGTTTGATGTAGGTGCATAGACAGAGCACAAGATGTGAGAGTCTGGACAAGAGCTTACCAATGTGATGGGATGGTCACATGGCAATGTTGGGAGGAAATTTAAATGTTTTGTAAGAATTTGTAAATATTTATATTAGGAAGTGAGTTTTGATGTAAATATATTTTTAGTTTAGTTTCCATTATTTTGTGGAGAATGAGAAAATATTCATCTCTTGTGACTCTTGGTTATCACATGTTATCCTTCTTTTTAAAGAGAATGAGTGTTTGAGAATAAGAGGAGAAGCTCCGAGAGAAGAGAAGAGAGGAACTTGTTGTTTCTCTATGCAATTATAGTACCGAGGTTGCAAATTATTGTACTTTCCAATCTGTGTAAACCAGAAAGTGGTTTCTGTGTGAATGACAAAATTGGATGCCAAAGGATACTATAAGTTGTTGTTGCTTGATTGAATTGAAATACCAGTGTTGAATAAATTTGATTTCTACTTTGAATCATTGCTAAATGCAGTTGTGTTTCTTTGTGTTTGGTTATCTTTAAAAGTATGTTGATTTACATTAAGAATTTGGATGTTTAATTCTTGAGGAGAACGGGTCAGAGATCGAGGTGATGTCAGGGATAATGTTTCAAGCTATAACTTTACATTGTTGCCATAGTTGTGGTTGATGTGTTTAGAATATATGGTGTTGTTCTTAATATTGATTTGTGTTAATACTGTTGGTGTATTATAGTGTCATATATGTGTGTAGATGCTATGTATTATTGATATATTATTATTGAGCATTATATTTTCATGGATAGTTGAGTACCTTCTGTTTACATATTGTTGGTACTAGTATGTTGTACATTGAGCTCATGTTGAAAAAGAAAAGTGTCATGAGTCTTTTGTATTTTGTTGTAATGGTTACATAACCCTGTGGAGGAACTTTCACAATGTTCGAGCATAGCGAATGCATAGTTGTTGCAACAATACAAGCGTTTTTATAGTGGAGCAGAGCACTTTATTTTGGGAATGTAGTCAAATACTTTTTGACTGGTTTGCTTTCCTAATTGGAAAATCTCTAATAGCATACAACCCCTAACAAAGAAAGGAATAGGAAATCATTCACCATGTCAAGGACCCATTCAAGGTCATGGAGAATTGATTGTGAAAAGAGCCAAGTCATTTCATCTTCCCCGAAAACTGAAATGCGGATTTTTAATGGGTGCTACGAAATCATTTCATAGGGATTGCACAAAAAGTTTTCGGGACTTCATGTTTAGTTTTTAAATGCATTTTTGGCCTTCGCGTTGCAGTATTTGATAAGTTGAATCCTATGTAATTGGATGAGGTGAGGAAAAAGATTAGAATGTGAGAGAAAGATCTCTCATGGAACTTATCAAAATAAATTCATATTCCTATTTAAACTAGGTATGTAAAATGTTTCATGAATATTGTTGAAGAGGAGGTAAAGAAAAAGTTGTGTGTGGAGTAGCCTGGGGTTATTTGTAGTCGGGGTAACTTGGAATGCATCACATAACCTTGATGATGGTCGAAATTTCCAATGGGCCCTGATAAGGTGTTCGTTCTGTAGATTCAAACGAACCTTGTCTCTGACTTGAAATGTGTGTGACACTCGTGTTGATCATGGTGCTTTTATACTTAGTATTAGATTTATGCAAGATATCATGGACTTGTTGGTAGACGTGCTAAATTCGTTCAATAAACTTTGTATCTATTTTTGCTTCAGATTGAACATGTGTAGATTCTTCCTATGTAGTGGCAAGGGGAAATGTGACATCAATGGGACATAATTGTTGAAATCCCAGGCCCACCCAAAAGGGGTTGTGACTAGTTGATCTATGCAGAGATCTAATGTAGCTTTGTTAAATATAGGGTATACTCTCATCCCATGTTCGTGGATGGTTGGAGTGGTACATGCACAATATGTGCACAATCATCCTGTTGATGACCTCTTGCCATTAGTCTGTGGGTGAAAATCAGATATTTGGTGAGCCTGGTATCCAACAATGACTAGAGGCTTGACCAGAACGCACTTAGGGAACCATATATCCTTCTTAGATATGATGGTCTACAGTAAGCCAAAATATAACGACACCCATTCGAAGAAAAGCTTACTAGTGGTCGTTATTGTGATACACCTTTTGTAGGCATGCAAGATGCCCATTTTAGAGAATCTATTAACAGCCACAAAGACAAATCATTATCATTCTTGGTAAAAGGAAGGCCATACATATAGTCCATTGACTAGATTCCCAAGGTCGGTTAGGAGTAGGAAGAGGGGTGCACAAGCCTTGTTTCTTAATGGTTGGTTTGTAAATGGTGTAGTTGGTGTAGGACTTGATATACTTCCAAACATCTTGTCGAAGTTTTGGCCAATAAAAATGCTTATGAAATATTTCCATTGTATTTTCTACACTAAAGTTACCTGCTACCTTACTGTAATGTGCCTCCTAGATCAACTTGGTACACTTGCATGAAATAACAAAACAGTAACCCAAGCCTCAAAATAATGCATCCATGAGGTCAAAGTCTAGAAATTTCTTGCTTTTCATCAAAATATAGTATGTGGCAGTGAATTTTGTATCATTGTTGTACAGTTGTGGTCATCTAGAGGTCTTGTTCCCAAAAGAGTTAAGAATAGTGGTTAGTGCCACAATTAGAGGCTGATTGGGGAAATATGTGACGTGATTGATGCTACTTTCCTTGGACTTGAAAGTGTTCTTCCATACATTAGTTGGTTCTATTCGAACTTGGTGATAGCCACAGTTAAAATTAGTCTTGTTGAAGTAATTGCCCCCCTTGAACTAGTCAAGAAGGTCGTAAATCTAAGGAATCAAGTACCCTTTCCTAAATATGAGTTTTTTCAAAGCCTAATAATCAATACAAAGTATCTAGGACCCATCCTTCTTCTGTAGGAGTATAATTGGCCTCCCACATGGTGAGGGACTTGGTCAAATGAGCTATTTTTATAGCAATTCTTGTATCTTCTACTTGATTTCATCTTCTAGAAGAGATTTGTGGTATATTGGCCCGTTGGGTAGAGGTGCACCGAGCATCAGATTGATCGAATGCTACTGATAGTGCAAAGGTACCCCCGTGGGTGAGGAGAAGATGTATTTGTAGTCTTCCATAACCTTATCCACTTGCCTTTGCTGCATAGAGGAGCCTTGCATGCATGCCTTGGATGTGGCCATAGTCTTCTCCTTAATTTGAGAAGATGAAAAATTTCTCAGTCTTGGAAATGATCTTACTGTATTGCTTAACAAAGATCAAAGAAATGGTAGTAGGTGGGGCTACCTCTAGTATCTTATGTAGTTTCCTGCCAAAACTAATAATAACACTATGAGGTTTGGACTCATACACAACATGACACTTCCACAAGTATGGTTGACCTAATAGAACATCACAAAATTCAAGTGGAGCAACATCGCACAACACCTCGTTCATGGAAATCTTGATGTTGTAAGACAAGTGACACTATTGGATGATGAAAATATCTTTCCCGTGATACCCCACTCATGGTTCTCTCATAAAAATGCACTATAAATATTTTTACAAATATGTGAAATTTAAAAAGGGGACTAAGTCAAAGGGACACATATTCCAGAGATGAGGAGGAGGATTGCTTGCTTAGAATGTTGAGATTTCTTGTGTAGAAAAATTTGAATTTTTTGGACAAGTATTAAAGGCTCATTGGTGCATGAATTTAAGGTACTAGTTCTAAAAATAAATGAGTTGCAAAGGAAGTTACACAGACCCATGCACTTGGGATTCACAAGGAAAAAGGGACCAAAAATTAAGAAGGAACTGTATAGCGCAATAAAAGGAGGACAGGGCAGTAAATGCCAGCTCAGAAAAAGAGGTGAAGGAAGAAAAAGAAGGCTCATTCGAGTACATGCAGGAAGCACGAGAAAAGACACCCATTCGAGCACCAAAAAAATAGAGAGAGAACTATGATTTGGTAATAGGAAGCACGTAAGAGAATAGAAGAGAAGGGGGTTGGTTCTTCAGTTCCCTAGAGGTTGTAGGTTGAGTTGTTAGTATATGGAGCCCTGTAACAACTTAGGTTCCTTGGAGGTTTTGGATTGAGATAGAATCCATGGAGCCTTGTAACAGATTGGGTCCCTGAGGCTGTGGGTTGAGACAAAGTTTATGGAGCCCTATAACAACTTGGGTCCTTGGAGGCTGTGGGTTGGGATAGAATCTCTAGAGCCCTGTAACAACCTGGGTCCCCTTGAGGTTGTGGGTTGAGATAATAGTCTCTAGAGCCCTTAACAACTTAGGAAGAGGCCAATTATGGAGAAGCTATAAAGGAATACTTGATTGAAGACCCTTGGTTACTACATTACTATTACATTGGATTTTGGACTCCTTGGAAGGTAGTGAAACACTGTGTATGCACTAGGGTGAGCAGAGAGCCTCTAGACTCCTTGTGCTGAAGAAGATGGTCACAAACAACTAGTGGGATTAAGGAATACATCCTCTGGAATTCCCTGTTTCAATTGGAAACTAGTGTTTGATTCCCTTAAGCAAGCACTCCCCTCAAACTCTGGAATCTGGCTCAGGGGTGCCAACTACAAGTAAGTGTGGTTGTGGCTATCTATGGTTGGGGGGAGAGTCCTAGTCCCATACTCAATTACCCTATAGGTTTAAAATATAGGTAATATTTTGTACATGTTTACATGTTGATGAATTTATGATACATTCTAGTTGAAATGGCTTGGATTTTTGGGTCTGTAACATCATTTTTAATGTGATG
Organism: Pinus tabuliformis; assembly: GCA_031772625.1. NCBI lineage: Eukaryota > Viridiplantae > Streptophyta > Pinopsida > Pinales > Pinaceae > Pinus > Pinus tabuliformis. The sequence continues at coordinate 356,955,767 of CM062820.1, read as the reverse complement.
AGCATGTGGATACATCTTTATGTAGAGATAAACCTTATGGCTATGATAAATAGATGTGTACATAAATGCATGTGTCATACCTTTGAAATGAACAATGCTATTAAATAAGTTGAACCAGTGTATATGTCTGCATTGAAATTAATATGTTGAGTTTGATCCATATTGGTGATGTTTACAACATATAATAAGCATTAGAACATGTCTTGTCTTTATGTGACAACAAAGACCATGTGATGCCCACGAGCTGAATAATAATTTGTATGATGTTCCCTAACATTGTCAACAAAACCCCCGGATGCGGGTGATGATGTGCCAAGGAGGGACGTGCCACATGCCCAGCATGTGCCGCCCCGTGGTGACCTTAATGAGCCTGGTTCGACCGCCGTCACAGTATAATGGTTCAGCAGATATGCGATGGGAATTCAATGCAGCGCAGAGGTTCTCGATGGTGGCGCAGAATGCAGTTAATGCTCTGTTGCAGAGCAGGATTAGAACTCGATATCAGCAAAGGATGTGGGTGCATTGGCGAGTTAAGATCAGACGGATGCGAGAGCAGAGGAATTGTGAGCCGGTGGATGCTAGGCCTCCTGCTGCAGTACAAGCTCTGGTCTGCCGCTGCAATTCAGGTTGTGGCCGGAAGCAGGGGAGGCAATTCGAAGGATTTCTGGTTCAATTGGAAGCAAGACGGGTCAATTCGCATGCAGGAGGAGGGTGCTCAGAAATTTCATTGGTGTGGGCATACGCGGGTGGCAACGAAGAAGACATGGCCAAATTACGGGAACGACAGCCTAGCAGACGAGGACCAGGGAGAGGGTCCTCCTCTCGAACCCCTGCAGCAGACGAACACCACCATTGTTGTTGCTGCTACTGTCATAGGAGGGCAAGAGCCACACAACTCCCATGCGGACAATTCTTGGAGGTCGGTAGCTCGAGCGAGGGAGGGCCATTGCTGCCAGCGTTTGGCTCGGTGGTGTTCACTCTGGGCGGCTCAATGGACAATACAGGAGTCAATGCCCACATTTCTGTTCTTTTCACAAAAATCCCTGAAGAATTCGGTGCTGGAACTCCTGAGGGCACGGCGGAGAAACCTCCAGAAGGTTCGGGCAAGGAAGCGATGGAGAAGCCACCAGGAAGTTCGGGCAAGGACAGCGCTGGCAAGGAAAGCCTTGAGGAGTTGCCACCGAATGAGCCAGACAATTTGGGGAAGGAGACGGTGCAAGGCACCTCACCCCAATTGGGGCCAGCACCTCCGGGCATGGATGAGGACAAGTGGAAAGCGATGTGGGAAGGAGTCCCGGAGGGAAGGGGATGGTGCTATGTGGTGGAAGACCCAAGCCTCTGCGAGGACCAGGACACTGAGCCCCGGCTCCACACAGTTCCTCCTCTCTCCACCAGAAACCAGGACTAAAGCTCCTGCGGGTATGTCGGTTCCGGATTCTACTGTGCTTGATGGTTGGCAATTTCTGCGTCTGTCTGGTTGGCAATTTCTGCGTCTGTCTGTTTGGTTTATGTATGTCGAGTCTAGTTTCAATTTTCTTTACTGTTGGGTTCAGTTAGTCAATGTCGATAGCCCCTGCGTGGGCAGTCTTGAATCTGTTCAGAGTAATGAGGCCCCTTAGCTTGCTGACTCTCACTTCTTCTGGGCCTCCAGAAGCAATTAGATTTTGGAGGAACTCTGTTAGTTTGGCTGGTAATTTTGGAAGTTCTGTCGGTGCTGCCCCTGCGAGGGAGCTTCTTGTCTCAAAGTTAAATTATCCAGGGTGCAACTGCTGGCCCTGGAATGCCTGTCTCACTGTCTGTAATGTCTATTTGTAAATATAATAGAAAAATTTAGATAGTCTTTTAACGACAAAAAAAAAAAACATTGTCAACAAAACATATGAAAAATGATACAAGTACGTTAAGAAATATGATAGGTAGAAGACCCATAAGGGCTTGGATTTAAAACATGCAAACCTTGGGCTTAAGAACCCTTTCTATTAAGCTAAAATATTACATACGAGATTGCCTTCGTAAGCAAGGTTTGAGTTTACATATGACTGTCCATTTGCTTAGCCATAACACTATGAATCTGTACAGGAGGCATTGCTACAATATTGAATGATTTATTCACTCTTATAATGGAAATTAAAGACTAAAACCCCTACATCAAGGCGTAGATAACCATGCATTATGAATAGGTTGGATGCCTTCCACTAGCTTCCTAGCATCGCTAGTTAGGTTTTGGAGGGTTTTGCATGCCACCATAGAGTCAACTGCATGCCAACATTGAAGTTGGGAACCCTTAGCTTGTCATAAGAGAGGTGAAGCTCTTTATAAGGTCGCTGCAGGACCAAAATAAGGTGCAGCTTTAAGAGCACCTTAATTGACATGTCGTGAAATCCCATGCTTCAATACAGGGAACATCAAATGGCTAGGAACTCGTTGGATAGGCCTTTGCCAAAGATTTTGAGGGGTAGGACCATGGAGTGCATTAGCAAGCCACTTTATCCATCATCGCCGCTGAGTAATGATGCCATTCATAATGATTACTAAACTCATGTGGTAGAGCTTTACCCAGATTAACTAGTGAGGACCGATTGATGAAGAGTTGAGGCAAGCTCTCACAATGTCGATTGGAATCCAGATCAAACTCATGGCTCAAAGGTTCGTAGGGTTTTTCCTAGTTGAGCCATGGAAAAACTTATGTGTGAGCTTGATGCGGTGCAAGGAGTGTTGGCTTGAGGGGGCCTGACCCAGGTTTAACGTTAATTAGCCAAACAAATCCCTACACTACTGGCCCTTTCGGCATCAACCTGCGGAGTGTGGATTGAAGTCTCACCCGAAGCAATATGGGGGGATGATGGAACAAAGTTTCTGCACCTTGATATTGTTGTGATGTCGTTTGATTCCTTTTATCCATGCCATCGTGCAAGTTGCTTCTTTCTAGGGCTTGCAATATGAGCCCTCTATTTTGTTCTTTCGTACCACCACGAAAGGGTATGGTTGACCTTTGCACAACCCTAACCTGCTGCTCAGGTACTTTCGCACTGCTATGGCAGCGTGCCATGCAGATTCCCCAATTAGTCTAAGCGATTTTCTTATCTCATAAAATACTTAAAGTTAACACCGCGTAAGCAGATATTCGTGATTGCATTCAATTATTTAATGTAATTGCATTCATTCACGCATCATATAAGCATAATAAAGGAAATTCATACATAAAATATCCAAATGCATCAACAGAACAAAGACACAAAATTTGCAGAATATCTCCTCTTATTAATATCTTCCAATTGGTACAACTTATGTCCGCCTTGCGCACATAGCTGCAGGGGTCCGCACACTAAGCTGCAGACTTCTACCTTAGGCCTCTGCACACTCAATTGCAAAGCCTCTACCTACGCTACAACCCAAGACTTAGAATTCTTGATCCAAAGCTATGACTATATTACATCGTGTGTCTCCTTCTATGTTCCTAGAGCTTTAGCTCTTTTTATACAATCTCATGGTTCGCGGATCATGGGTAGATCTCTTACAGCCGACTTTACTTTACAAAACTAAGGGCGGACTACCCTTTTTTAAACATAACACCTTCGCGCTCCGCGACCACAAAATGTGGAGTATTTAGAATTATATTACAAAAATTGACTTAAACATGGTCTTTTAGCCCCAAAATTGCTCTTGGGGGATCTCGCTCCCAACAAGGAGACAACTCAAAGTTATAATTTGATGGGGCTATCCTTATCCTTACTCTGATCAAAATCGTAGTCTCGGAGGCATTTAGTTAGCAAGGCTTAATTTGTCCCCAACGTGATTGGTCGTGAGTGTGCCAACGTGACCGGGAGGTGCAACTCGAAAGGTTCACCCTAGAAAATTGTGTTGAGCAGTCTAGGGACGACGTGTTGGGATAATACGGCAAGATGACATGTGCTTGACAATTGTGCCATTATCTGGAGGGCTGGCCCACTACCCACATAATCCTAGAAACATTTTCCCGAAAGGAAGGAAGGGAGCGCAGGAGGAAGCGTTAGGAAAAGCCTTGTGGGATGATGTAAGGCAGGAGTATGGCAGGACCCACATAGTCATGATGATGCTATTGGTTAGGGACTGGTCCACTTGATCAATCAGCCCGATGGGTTCGACCTGGAAGCTTAAAGGGAAGAGTAAATTATAAGCGTCGGGACACCATAGATCGAGGTGATGTGTCCCTAAAGGACCCACCCAATACATTAAGAGGCACACAAGGGGACAAGGATGTGAGTGTTGGGAAATAGTATCAGGACGACATGGTGTCATAGCCATGTGGGTCAATTAGAAGAGATGGTAGGTGAGAAGCGGGAGGCCCATAGCTTCCAAGTAGACCCAGAGGTGCAAAAGGCTCTTATAAAATTATGCACTAGGATAACATGGTTAGGATGACGTGAGTAGGTAACGACGATAATCGACAAGCAAGTTCAAGCCAATGAGGAGGTGGTAGAGGGAGCCACTATCTAAGGAAACCCGGTATAGAGACCTTAACGGTAAATAAGGTGTGCACTTTAGTAATCGTCAGCAGAAGGTAAGCGATCTGGCGTGACCAGTGGCACCCATCCCAGGAGGCATAAGGGCGTTATGATTAAAGGCGTCAAGTTGGTATGGAGAGCGGAGGTCCCTACATTCACTAGGGGCCGATAAAATGTATACAAGTTGGGAAGCCTAAGTAGAGTTTGAAGAGGAAAAAAGAAATAAAAATAATATATGATTTACCCCATTCCTCTAACAATAATTGAGGGGTCGGGTATATTACATTGCCCTTGGTGGAGCCACCCAATGGTGTATAGTTGCGAGTGTGGTGTTGTTGGTAGGCTTGTCTAACAGTAATTGAGGAGTTGGATACGTTACATCACCCTTGGTGGAGCTAACCAATGGTGTATAACTGCGAGTGTAGTGTTGTTGGTAGGCTTGGCTGGTTAATGACCTTTGCTAAGATGAGGTTATTTTAACTCCCACTATCAACAATGAAGTATGGTGAAGCACCCTTCACACACATTTATGAGTGAAAGAAATGCTCACCTTTCTTCAAATTTTTGGGGTCACTTTGTTGGACCTTGATGTTGGCAATGATGGCAATGGGTTTTGCATCAATGATCTATTTCCCCTTGTATAAATATAGTTCAGAGTTGGAATGTGCTTATGCTTCTGAAGCCCTTAAGTTTTCCACTAATGAGTTCTTTGTGTGACATTCATTTGTGTTATGAGTGGGGCTCTTGTGGAACTTGCACCACATTCCCTTGTCTTTATTTGTCTTGTCATTAACATTCTTTATTTGAATATTCAATTGGTTGTCCTAGGTTTGTCCATCATGGCCTTGTCCTTTGTTTTTCGATTTAAGGACACCCTTCCCTGCTTCTGCTATGAAAAATTTACAGATCTAATGTTTTATTTCTTCTAGTTAATTTTTTTCTTAATTTTATAACATATTAGTATGGTGCACCAAGCAAGGAGATGTTTGGAAACTCCATTTATGTTTGTATGTATCTGTGCAACCAACCACGATACTTAGGCACCAAATCCTACTCGGATTCCTTGATACCCAGCTTGGTGCACAAGGTATTAAAGATGTTTGTGAACTATGGCATTGTGTGGTCCCTTTCTTTCCTTATTGTGGTCCATCTCATGTATTGGTCTTCGTAACTTTCAACAGGGTAATATTGTTCCTTAACAACATCCCTAAAAGAGTTCCAAGCAGGGACGACTAAAAATAGTGTGGATTCTTCCATGGTTTTCTTCTCACACTAAGTTTCCCACTCATCCTTGACATGGAGCAAGATCTTAAGGAGTGCAAAACTAATCTTTGCTCTATTATAAAAATTATGGACGGAACAATTAACCTTTTATCTAGAAATTTAAACTTTTAATTTTAAAATTAGATAGAAATATTTTTTTATCATTTTAATTATTTAATTATTTTATATGAAAAGTAAGCTTTTATTTTCATTCAAAATTTAAAATTTAAATCAATTTCATCACAATTTAAATATTTTTATTATTTGTAATATTAAATTCAAATTTATTTATTAATTTGATTTTTTGTATAATAATTATATATATTATAGTTAATTGAATTTATTTTAGATAGGTTAGAAATTGTATTTCTATTCTGTCTTAGCAAGAATATTTTAGCTTCCTCTATAAAAGTGGAGGAATTGCTTGACGATAAGAAGTGGCTGCAATCCAGGCAAAAAAAATTTCAAACAATAACACTCAAAATCTTGAAATTTAACAGAGGTAACCTGGATTTACAAAAATCCCAACTATATTTTATCAAAAATATTGTCTAAATCTCCATAATTTTCTGAGAAAAAAACAGTGTTGTTAAACTATTGCTACTATTTTACAAAAATAATATATGTTAAACTGCGAATAATTTTCAAAAATAATATATTAAATCCATATTCATACCCTTTAGTCATCCCATTGTACCATCCATCGTAGTCTCCTCATAAAATAAAACTGCAATCCAGAGTCTCAAAGAATATTTCATCTTTATTTAAAAAAATTAAAAATATCTAAAACAATTTAATTAAAATATAAAATGCAAGGTTAAAAACCAATAATAATAAAATTTAAAATAAAACCAAAAAATTTAATAATTTGGTTCTTAAATCTTGCACTAATCTTGCAGAGAAGTAGAAAATTTAAAGGTCCGAAAATGTTCTTTGACGACAAAGAAGACATGTAGGGTTCAAAACCAGCCAGGGAGTAATGCAGGCAGAATGGAAAATATGGTTGCACGACAATTTCGACGATGGTGAAGAATCAGAGGAATTAGAGGCGCCGTCGCCTTCCTGTGCAAACTCGTTGTAGCAGATAGGGCAGATCCGATCGTCCACTGACAGTGGAATCGATGGCATTATTCCAACTCTCTGTGTAATATCTTCCAAGCTACCGTGACGATACGACAGAAAATGGAATACAGGGTCAGTCTCAGGCAATGGTCCTTCAAGCCTTTGGGTGCTCAGCTGCACAATATTATGTCTGCCATTATCGTCCAAGTAGAAGTTCAATGAAATTCCCAGCTGTCTGAGAACAGGCCTAAGGCGCTCCTCACCATAAACGAACCTCCCCAAAATTACCAGATTCTGCACTTCAGATAACATGGCTGGATTGAACCGAAGCCCTAAAAATCGGTTGAATTTTAGGTATAAATCGCGCAGGAAAGCACCCCACTGTTCAAAAGTAGTTTCACTTCTTGCGACGCGTACGTTAAATTCATGGCATAACGCTGCGACGTGCTCCTCAGACTTGCAAATTTTGCGTGCTATATGCACAGTCACCCACCGTTCTACTCGTTGTCTTTGCTGCCATGCGCGACGTCGCTCTGACGCGGCGCTCTCATAAATTTCGCCAATACTCATCCTCCTCCTCTTCTGTGCAGATCCTACACGATTCTTGTGCATGTTCATTATTTTGCGGTTGCTTCTGTCCATATTCGATTGCGCTTTGAATTAGAACCAGTTGGGCTTGGACTCACTATTCTCTTTCAGACATACATAGAATTAAACCATAAAATTTGTGAGAACAAAACTTCTTCACGTAACCAATAGACCACGGCGACTTTCTATAAGCTTACTGTTCTAAAATATATGTGTAAGCTGGGTCAACGTAGAAGGACCAGAGCCAAAATCGAATGACAAGAAGCAGAAGTTTACACTACAACATTACACAATAATAATAATAAATATAAAAACTTATAGTGTAATCCAAAACCTGAAACTCCCATACATACATGTGTAAGCCGGGGCAAGGTAGAAGGGCTAGAGCCAAAATCGAATGACAAGAAGCAAGATTTCAGGAATTCGAATTTGCATTTCGATCGAAATCGTGTTAAAGTGGCCAATGCGGTCGTATTGTATAACCATGCACATGATGCAAACTTCAGAGACCTTGGATAAAATGAGGAGTGCAACAACCTCCAAAGAGAAGGACGCTTCAAACAACTAAAGTTGGCTTCGAAAGACCAAGACAACTAACAGTGTCCAATTTGGTAATTTCTAAACGACAGCTGAAATTTAAATGAAATATTTTGGCTCTGGTCCTTCTACGTTGACCCAGTTTTGAAATATTTATAGACCTGTGCTATATATTGTAGTCCTGAAGTGTTGTCTCGAAGGTTGCGTTATTAAATTAGTGGACTAGACTGGAGACTGAACTAAAGTTATCAGAATTATTGTGATGGGTTGGGATCAACTCACTCGGCATTACGATTAGTCCTTTTTAGCCTTTTAAGGTTGGCTATTTTGGATAATTTTTTTAAATTATTTTTTGGTTTTATTATTTATTTGATCTTATAATTGCCTTTAAATATGAATAAATAATTCGTTTATAAAGTGACCAGGGTCAGACAAATACAATTTCCAAGTTTGGAGTAGACCAATACAATTAGCAAGCTTGGGTTATATAAATATAATTAACCAGCTTGGTTAGATAAATACACTTTACAAGCATGTGTATAGAGTTAATAGAGAGAATTTAGAGAAAATTTACTATAACATTAAATAATAAAATTATCTAGTTGTAATTTTAATATATATTAAGTTAATAAATATTATATAAATATAATAATGAGGAATATTACTCTTTAGAAAGGTAAATTATAATTTATTGGTATGTTTTAAAGTATTTTAAGTTAATGTTTCAAGATCATTATAAGATGGATGCCTTTTAAGGTTAGAAAGGTAGTTAACGTTTCGAAACTATAATTTAATTTGGGTATATTTGGCATTTTAGAGGAAGTCTTTTTCATATTCGATTTTTTTAGCATCACAAAAATAACATATTTTTTTCATTCTACCATGTTTTGAGAATTGTTACATGCCTAGTTTTATATACAACTAGTGAGATTTGTTTATATTTTAACAATGTGGGTTTTATTCTTTGAACTAGTTAAAGCATAGTGATACCTTTGATATTTTGGATTAGTGTTGGATATCTATTTATAATATCTTAAATTTATTTTGTCCTCTAATTATTTATAGCACGCATATTCTCCTTAAATTTAAATCCAGTAATATTTTTAATGTTATTGATATTATATAGAATGACTTCTTCATTTATTCACTAATGATTTAATGAAGGCTTACACCTTTGTGCCTCCCTATTTGAGCAAGTAGTGGTTGAGCTTGGACTTTGAGGCAATTTTTGGGAACCCCTCTATGTATATGTTTTTAATCTTGGTCTTGTACATTAAGTATCTAGTCATAGTTGTGGAGAAGGTGCACAAAGATGCTACCCATTATAGTGCAATTTTAACACACCACCATAACTTTTTAGGAATACACACAAATTCATAAAAAAACATGCACACATTACCATTACTTTAGGTTTAACACTTGTTGAACCTCTTTAGGTTTAGAACTTGTTGAACCTCTAGGGCAACTAAATGACATGTAAAAGAATGCACATGTATTATTTTTTCTTAAATGTGCACATTTTTCTAGAATATGCACACAATTTTAAAAAAGGTTCTTGCACATTCATCATTATTAAAAAGAAAACAATTGCAAGGTCACATGTTCATGAGAAAATTTGCAATAAAAATGTGTGCATGTGCAGTAGCCAAAGCCTCCTCCTTGGTAAAGGTAGGTTCTTCTAAGGTAAGTTATTTTTATTAAGGAAGAAATGAGATGGAAGACAGAGTTCAAAACATTAAAGAGATTTCCCTACACGAGTAGATACAATTCTACTACAAAATGTCGGTGGTAAGTTTTCAACCATATCAGTTTATTTGAGAAGTAGAAAATATCTTCCAAATTGGATCCCTTCCTATACTTTGCAAATTAATAGTTCTCAATACAAAGCTGGCACTGCTCGTACATATTCAAATAAAAAGGAAAAAAAATCACATGTTTCAAGCCCAGTTCTTTTCTTGATCAGAAATTAATCAAAAAGGCCCGGCCATTCAGTGCCATAACTAGTTGCCTCTGCCTGCCCCCAAGAACAACATATTCCCTCGCCTGGCACTGGCCATCTCTGAGGTTTATCAGCTCCTGAGCTGGAGGAGGGAAAGGATGTGTTGGAGCCCATTATCATTGATCCTGAGCTAGTTGCAGAAGGATAAGGCTGCTACCAACATACAAAGATGCCCTTTTGTAAAATGTAGACATGATTCCTGCTGCTGCATTAAATGACATGACAAACTGTGAAAGCTTATTTAATTTTGACGAGCTCTGATTTTATTTTGATGTACTCAACTCAATCTTGAGCCCATATGGAAATTTTTATGGTTCTAAAGCTTACTAGCTAGCTAGGATCCATGTACTTTTAACGAGTGGTTAGTTTGAAATGCATTGTACATATTTCGCTCAATAGGAATATTTTTGGGATTTAAAAAAGTGGTCCAAAAATCTAGATAATCGATGTGCATGGATCCGGACCACGAGAACAATTTAATAATATCCTAAGGGAATGTAAGGATTAAGTAATTTTGTTTTTATTTTTTTTCTATATTGGCTTCCAACTATATAGAACTTGTCGTCTCCACAAAATTACATTCTTTCCATGCTTGTGTGAAAAATCTATTCTTAGTTGGATAAATCCCAAGCTTAATTCCAATCCGGCTAACCAACATGATAAATCAATATATGCCAAAGGATGTCTACACTCTATAGTGTACAAGGCCTCCAAGTTTCCATTGCACCCTCCTATGAATATGAGAATGCCTCTGGTGAAATCCAAACAATCTCTAGCAATAGAGAATCTAGCAGAGGTCCTTGACCTGTGGTTGCTACCTTGGTCCACACTCCAATCTCTATGTTTAGGATGTAAATATTGTTAAATAAATTATGATCATTAGTAAATCCACCAAACACAAACAAATGCTTTCCAAGGGATATTGTTGCATGGGTTGCCCAAGGTGCTAATATCTGGCTAGTTGTGTTGAGCTCTTTTGACGCAAGTGTATCTACATCAAGGACATAGACATCAGAAAAATAAGACTTTGATGCATCCTCCGCACCCAAGACTATAATTTTGTTCTTCCATGACGAGCAAGTGTGGTTATCTCCTTGAGATGGTGGTTAACCACTGGTTGCATCCCTTATCCAAATTAAGTTAACTGTTTCTAGTATGTAAAGTTCAATGCAATATATCTCTTCATATTCATCTTGAGCTTTTCCACAACCTCCAAACATAAATAGACGATGATCAATAAGTGCAGCACTGTGCCCCTCACAAGCTATTGGTCCTTCACCAGTTACGTTAGGTTTCAACCATGTATTTGTAGTAGTGTCCAACATATGCAAATCTCGTAGAGGGTCCTTCCCATCTGTGCCACCAAATACAAACAAATTTTTTCCCATAGTGGTATAGTTGTGGTTGTCCCTGAGAGAGGGCGGGGTTCCTTTCACCATAGGATTACAATCATTTTTCTGGCAATTGTCCTTGACATAGCCACCAAAAACATACTTCAAGAACAAAAATGATATTTCATCAGGACCGTTCAGAATAGGAAGAAGAGCGGAATAATTTTCCACAATTTTGAACAATTAAACAGTGTTTACCTGCCTTTGGTTGGATAACATTGAATGCATAATCACATATATCAGAGAGATGGTCTGGTGCCGCTCCGCAACACTTAATTTCCATATCCAGAAAGACAAGACAAGTTTTGCAAAGCGAATTTCATTTATTTGAGTTCGGAGTCATATCCATCCACCGGGGCCTGTAATTTCCTATTTTTTTTAATTAGAGAGATGGCTTGGTGCTGCTCTGCAACACAAAATTTCCATAGCCAGAAAGACAAGACAAGTTTTGTAAAGAGAATTTCATTTATTTGAGTTCGGAGTCATATCCATCCAACAGGGCCTATAATTTCCTATTTTTTTAATCCAAATCACTATTGATTTACAACGCTCTCCCTTGAAGCAAGATATCATGATGTTGACCATTTGATATGGTTCGTCAAATTGAAAACCTTGTAATGTAATGCAATTTTGGCTAAAGCTGCTCCTCCCCTTTGTACATGGGTTCTTGTTTCTCTAGGTTATGATCTGAAAGGTATTGTTCCACCGAGGTCTTGAAGTCGCTAAATTCAATAGTGGATTTCCCACATTTAAGGTGATTCCTTCATAAAAGCGCATAGCATGGAAGTCAAACCCTATTCTAGGTCAATTACCCGAACAACTCATTGGGTCATTTGGGGTGGGTCCGTCGATATCAAAAAGCTTAAGAGATACGTGTTTCTAGATTTCAATCGCATTGTTTCCCAAGGATTCATCTAAATCAAGTAAGGAGATGGTCAAATAATTCAAGGCCCTAGTGGGGTAGGTTCCACACATGTGGATGCATAAAAATATGTGTAATGCATGAAAATATGTTGAGGTTTGAGGTCTCATAGAAGGGGTAATTGTGTGACCATGTACAAGGACTTTTATTGACTAAGACCAAATTTCGCTGATTTTCCTGATGACTCAATGTGAGAGGTACGAAAAAACAATAATCCAAGGGTTAAGAAGCTCATCAACTATGCTAGGTGTACATAGAACATGCTTATGGCTTGATGTTAATGATGACTCAAGGTGTACATAGAACATGCTTATGACTTGATGTTCACGATGACTCAATTTGAGATGTATGAAAAAGCAATAATCCAAGGGCTAAGAAGCTCATTAACTAAGTTAGGTGTACATAGAACATGCTTATGTCTTTGGAGGAGTGTGTCAATGCACAACTTTACACAAGTGAAATAACTTAGAAGGATCTAGAGTCAACTAGGTGAAAAAACACTCATAAACATTTGTCTAGTACAACTTTGTCATAGTTGGGCTATACAACTCTATCATAGTTGGGCTATAAATACAATATAATAAATTGACCCATCATATCTAAGTACTATCTCACTTACAAAATAATACAACATGATCATGGATATGACAAACTGAAATAACATAATTAAAAAGTTGCTTCAAATCTGCATTTGGGAGTCCTGTAACTACAACTCTTTTGGCGCATCATCATCTTCAACACTTGAGTTAACCCTCATGCACATCGAGGGGAAACAAAATCTATGTACAAGGACTTTTATTGATTGAGACCAATTTTGACTGATGTTCATGATGACTCAATGTGAGATGTATGAAAAAACAATAATGCAAGGGCTAAGAAGATCATAAGCTAAGATAGGTGTACATTGAAAATGTGTATGGCTTGATGTTAATGACGACTCAAGGTGTACATAGAACATTCTTATGGCTTGATGTTCATGATGACTCAATGTGAGATGTATGAAAAAACAATAATCCAAGGGCTAAGAAGCTCATCAACTAAGCTAGGTGTACATAGAACATGCTTATGGCTTTGGAGGAGTTAGTCGATGCACAAATTTACACAAGTGAAATAACTTAGAAGGATTTAGAGTCAACTAGGTGAAAAAAACACTCATAAGCATTTTCTTAGTACAACTCTGTCATATTTAGGCTATAGATACAATATAATAAATTGGCCCATCATATATAAGTACAATCTCACTTACAAAATAATACAACATGGTCATGGACATGACAAACTAACATTACAAATGACCATAATATAATTAAAAAGTTACTTCAAATATGCATCTGGGAGTCTTGTAACTGCAACTCTTTTGGAACAACATCATCTTCAACACTTGAGTTAACCCTCATGCAAACTGAGGGGAAACAAAATCTATGTAGAGTCCAATTTTAGGTCGAATCCGACCAAGGTTGGATTCATGGTGAATTTTATAGGGTAGAAAAGGGTTGTGTCCCTTTGTCTTGTCAAGGAAATGAAGCACACAATGTGAATCAGAAGTACAAATAGAAATTGACAAAATTTCACCAACTCTCTCTGCTTAGAGAAGGGGAAAAAATGTTAATGTAGCACTCTATCTAGTATAAATATTATATTTGTTTACATGGCATAGATTTGTGACGACATATTTCAAGTGTGAAGTAAAAGTGAGGAATTTTTGAAGGGTCCCTCTACCTAAAGAAGAAGCCACTCTACTTCATGAAGAAAAAATCAAAATCAAAGAGTTGCTCTTCCTACAGAAGAATTCATTCTATCCAGTGAAATAAAAGTGAAAATTGTCTAAGTGTGGCTCTGTGTAATGGAGTCATTTCAACTCAAGAAGAACTCACTCCTTATTATGAAGACAGTGAAAATCTGCGGAGGTTAACTATGGCTAATGAAGGATCCTCTCTGCCTACAAACTTTCTATACATAATGTAGGAAACTTGCAAATCGAAAAACAGTGGCTCCCCTTAATGGCATTGAGAATAATTCACTTTGTCCAGTGAAGAAAAAGTGAAAATTAGCTAAGGTTGGTTGCACCTAATGACGTAATCACTCGAGGTAAAGAATAACTTACCATTCCCAATGAAGGAAAAGTGTAAAACGACGAAGTGTGGCTCCACCTAATGAACGAGATATTGCACCAAGAGAAGAAAAACAAGAACTCACTACTCCTAGTAAAGAAAAAGTGAAACTTGGCTATGTATGGCTTCACCTAGTGAAGGAGTCACTTTGACTAAAGAAGAAGTCTCTCACTCAAGTTAGTGAAGAAAGAAATTGATAAATTTGTTAAGGGTTTATCCATCTTAAAAATGGGGGAAAATAAGTTCAATTCTCCGCTTTTGGAGAAGCACTAGTATAGAAGTGTCTAAGTAGGGGGGGAATATAGGTACTTATTGAATAGCTCTCAAGAAGGAGAGATCAAAGAGTCTTTCAAGTGTGGAATTTTGAGTCATTTTAGACTAATTGCTACTAATTGGAAGTCGTGTGAAGGATTGTGGTTGCGTACGATTCTTCATTACATAATTCATGGGAAGGCTCTCCCCTTTGAAATGTAAGGTAAAAAATTGATTCTTATCAATATTTTTTTGAACTCGCAAAGTAAACCTCCTCCGTAGAAAACTATCAGTTTTAATCCGATAAGTCCAAAAAGTCCTTACAATGCCCTTCCTTCTTATGTGGAACTTTACTGTGCATTAAATCCACATCAAAGAAGCGGAGATGCATTCAAATGGTCATTAGAAGAGATTTCAAGTGATCTTGCTAAGATAGTAAGAAACCTTGTTGTGCATATAGAGCAAGCCTAAGAGGAGAAAAATTAGGTAAATAATTAGTTGTTGTGGAATTTTGCAAAAATAAATAAACAATTGAAGGGAAAATAATATACAATGGAAGCATAGATTCCAATGAGAGAACTCGTGGATCAAGGAAGTCACCTTCTGATTCCACTTTGTTAAGAGTCATCATAGAGTTATCATAATTTGACAAAAAGGTAGAAATACCCACTAATAATCTTCAATGAATATGAAATAAATCAAAATTGCCAACTTTTGATGCAAAGACGAGAATGAGGCAAGAAGTTGAAGCTTGGTTAGCAATAACCCAAAAGGCAAGATTGGAAATATATAATTGGCTGGGAATACCTCATTGTCGTGGGAACATAATCAACAAGGGAAGAAGCATAGGCAAATAAAAGTAACCTAGAAACAATTTGAAAGGTACCTTGATAAAAGATATTGATTTTATTCTTATTATATGAAAAAAGTCAACGTGCTTCATGACCTAAAGAAGGGAACCATGACAATAAGTGAATATGAATGTAAGTTCATGAAGCTTCTGAAGTATGTCTCATTTATCAAGGATGGAAAATTTAAGTCAGTTTTTTTCTCAACGAACTGTAGATTCTAATAAGAAATGAGATTCAAGTCATGGAGCCAAATAAATTAGAGGAAATAATATGAGTTAAGACTAATGAAGAGGCCAACATCATTTCCATAAGACATGGATGGATAAAAAGAGATAAGGGAAAGAAAAGAGGAAGAAAGAGTATAAGCATTAGTTCTTCAAGGGTAAAAATAATACTTCTCAAACTCGCCAACTCAGAATCAAACTCATGATACAATGCAACCTCCAACTAAGAAAAAGATAGTAAATGTGTAGCCTTTTCTATGTGGGAAGTGCATTATGTATTCCTAATGTTAAGTTGTAATAGAACCCATTACCCTAAATATTCCACGCATTCCATGTTCCCAATAGATGACAAGAGTAGTACGCCACACCATGAGAGAAGGTCCCCATCTCCGGGTACTCGAAAGAAAGAGAAGGCCTTTTACCTACCACCACCACCAGAAGATATTAAGCCAAGTTCTTAGCATATGAGTTACTTGAGTTCCCAAGTTTCCACTAGACATGAGAGAGTTAGTTTAACAAGTTTTCTTGGCCATGCAAATGAAATTTTATTATGTTGTTGGCTGAATGGAGGGACCAGGGGGAGGTGATACTTAGGAAGCACCCATTCCCCAAATTCACTCATTCCAAGTTGCCAATAGATGAAAGAAGAGATTTCCACTATATGAGAAAATAGATGTCCCCCATCGTTCCCAATTGATTAGAGAGGGAAGTACTTACCAACATGCAAGTGAGGTTACCACCAACGAGCCAACAAACCAACCCACCTACCCAGATTCTCCTAGCAAGAATCAATCAATAACAATAGTGAAGAATATGTAATGGATTCCAACCTTTTTATTAATAATTAATTTAAACCATAACCATTTCCTTTCCAAAAAAAAAAACTCTTTATTTAATGTATGTTTAGCCTTTATTTTTTAATATATGTCAAATATGTTATACTTGGTTTACTAGCTTCACTTTCATAGTCTACATTTATATTTAGGTCCTATTTTTATACTAGATCCTATTAGGATACATTTTATCCTAGGCTTTTCTTAAAAGCATGTTCATTAAAATCTCAATTTAAATCCGATTACCTAGGGCTCCAACTTCCCAGTTGTAATTTTGAATGGATGTATTTGTTAATAGAATTTATAATCAACGTTTCACATGGATTGATTCCAATAACATAATTGAATGGATCGATTTTGATGATAAATTTATACTCTTTAGAAATATACCTAAATACCAGCCAAAATAAAAGATGGGATAGGGAGAAAATAATACGAAGTCAAATATGTTAAAAAACAAACCCTAACAAAACTAGAAAACCCTAGAATATACAAAGGGGTTATAGTCTAAGTTAAAAGATTGCAAAATGATATACAGTTTGTGTATCGTCACCTTTCTTTCTCTAAGGTGAGTCCTAATAACTAGAATGCAATTTTGAGTATCCTTACCTTTTCTTTCACAAGGAGAAACCAACCACCTAGAAGGCAATTTTGGAAATATTGAGAACATAACATCAAAGTAAAATAAGTATAAATGGTTGGAATTTATCATTATATTTCTTCTAACATAAATATGGAATAATACTTGTTATTTTTCAAAATAAATAAAAATATTAAACAAAAATTTGGCATAATGTAAGTGATTTCTCTTTATCTTCTAGCTTTGAATGACATTTTGTTTACTAATTTTTATCTTCAATGATTTTGTATATATCACGATTCTTTTTGAATCTATGCCTTATCCCATTTCCTTTGCAATATCTAGTGCAATTGCTAGTTTGTAACTTAGTAAAGTTAAAACAATTACTTGAGCTATAGAATCATTGTAATAATTGTTACAATTACAATAGCTATATAAACTAAATAAATTAAATTAAATGATTAGTAAAGTGTATATCAATATATATTAAAGATACCATTAAAAATTAATAAATTAACTAATTAAATTACAATTTTATTTTAAGTAATTTTTACGGTGAGTTATACGCCTATTTTATATATATAAACAAAATTTATGTAAATAATATTTTTTTAATTAAATTGAAAAAATAAAAAAATATATATAATTGTAAATAATACAATTTTAATTAAATAAAAAAATATAACTATTTTTAACATAATTTCAGCTCTCTGGTTAAAAATATAATTATAAATATTCATAAATTTCAATTTCCTAGCTATAATTATAAATATTCAATATTTACTAACCACTATTCAAGAAGCTTTATTTTATTTTGATTTACAAAGAATGATTTATCTAAGGGGTTGGGATTTTTTTCCTCTTAAAATTGGCTATTTTGGATAAATTTTTAAAATGAAGTTTTTGATTTTATTATTTATTAATTTCCTTATAGTATCAATAAATATTTCATTTATAAAGTGAGAGTACTTTACATAACAGGGAGTTGACAAATATAAGCAACAAAGATGGGTACAGATTTAATTGAAGAGATGTCATATCACTCACGTAATTAACTCAATGTAAATCAAATTGTTATGAAATAAGTTACGACTTAGTTACAAACTAATTCTTGATAACTGATTTGGGGGAAATCAAGAAAAGGGGATCTTGGTAAAAAGAAAACCGCATGGCTGTTGATTCGGTTCTTTCTGGAAAAAGCTGAAATTATCCATTCACAGGGCTTTTAAAAGAAAATCGTTTTATGCTAAACCGGGTTAAGCAAGCTTCTTGGATGTTACGCTTTGTGCTGGCATTATAGTTTTGCTCGATTCAATCTCTCATGTGTATATCAATTGTTATGCCGATGGAAGAGGGTTCGAGCAGTTTCCAGACGGATTTTACAATCGCAATCTCTTCGACCGGGGAATCTGTTTCATCATTGTTCAAGGCAGATTTCAGAATAGCAATTTGTACCAATCGTTTCAAGATGTGCTGAATTGTTTCAAGGCGTGTTAAACGAATATGTTCGACCATAAGTCAGATGGAATATATGAAGGTCGTGTGCTCGGTCGACAATGCTGTTGCCTCTGTATCTGTATACTTGTTGAGAGATCGTCGTGTGTCTCTGTCCGTATTTTTGTTGAGAGGGCGTACTGAATATATAAATCGTGTGTTCCATCCACGTTACTTTGTATCTTTGTTTGGAGAGGGTTAAACTGAATATATGAAGGTCCTCTGTTCGGTCAATGCTACTCTGTATCTTTGTTGGGTCCTGCGTTTGATCTTTGTTGGGAGAGCGTGAGTCTGCGTCAAACCAAATATATGAAGGTCGCGTGTTTGATCAACGCTCAACGCAGCTAGCACTTCATAATTCTACCTCAAATCACGTTGGAGGTGAACAATGGCCACGAGCTTCTGCCTTCGGCCATTGTGTGCCCCTCTGGTGGAGGTTGGAGGTGAAGACATGCGAACATTCTGCACTTTGGGCTTCTATCTTCTTGCTGGCTACAACAGCAACATGATCAGTAGGGGCGCTCGTTGAAAGTTCGCCATAGCAGTGAATCTGAGCGACGACAGTGCCTTTGAAGTGAAAAGGGTCGTGGTTAATTTCCGTTGCCCGGGTGATTACGTGACCTTTCTCCATGATAGGCTGACCAGCGTTTTGAATGGGGCTGATTGGGGTTCTATCAGTTTATCCATCAAGGACAACAATGACAGGTCAGTTTTCCTGAGATCAATCTTTCCTGAGCACATGAACGTGGACGCAGATGTAGAGTTGGTTGGGAACGCTTTTCCACAATGGGCGTGAACTCGCAGAGCAACTGCAGATCCGTGTCTCTGGCAGATATGGCTTCCAAAGCACGGTGATGGAGGCAAGGTAGATCGCCATGAACAAGATAAGTAACTTTCTCTCTTTCTGGAAGGGAAAATATAAATATAAGTATGCTTTATTTGGGTATCTTTTGAAAGATTTCTTACCAAATATGGATAGAAAATGCAAGGATGTAAGAGCTAGGTAAATATGTAGTTTTACCTCATAAAGTAAAAATGTAGATTTCTTTAGAAATACTACATGTGAATCTTGTGTTAAATGCTTTATGGTTCTAGCTAACTTTTGTTGTTTTGAAAATGCATTACATGCATGAGGAAGTTAGCTAGTGACGTGCTTTTAGGCACATAGTTATTCGTTTCTGTAGTTTCTTTTTGGTAAAAGAGTGCATACTTCAGGTATGAGGATGAAGGATCCCAGGAGAGTTTTCTTGGAAACAAAATAGTGGTTCTTTCTTTAAAAATATATATGAATAGTGTTCCTAATATATTGAAAACCCATACTTGTATTATTAAAAGATTATGTGCACTACATATACTAAAGAGGGGCT
Source organism: Pinus tabuliformis (assembly GCA_031772625.1). Classification (NCBI taxonomy): domain Eukaryota; kingdom Viridiplantae; phylum Streptophyta; class Pinopsida; order Pinales; family Pinaceae; genus Pinus; species Pinus tabuliformis. Next base: position 356,935,809 of record CM062820.1, on the reverse strand, counting down.
ATTAGGATAAGCTAATGGACGCTCAAAGAACAATCATTGTGTTATGGAGATGTGTTCTTTGTATGTTAACGAAACTATGTTAATTTCTTGAAAAATAACTATGTGAAAGGAACGCATGTGCAAGGCACAGAAAAATAGTTATTACTTGGTATGTAAACATAACCATTGTGTTATATGTTTTAAAAAGGAAACATGGACTTGTAAAACTAATGGTTAGATCTCTTAGAGAGAGATATGTACCAGTGTGAGTAAGCATTGTGAAAAGTAGAATAAGAATTTACTTGAATAGATGTACTAGTTAGTCAGTATGTTATGCTTGCTCATGCAGATGAGTAGATGTTAAAAGATCACTTTTAGAGGTTGTTTAATGAATTATTAATAATGTATCTAATATTGTTGTCAAAGCTTGTTGACAACTACATTGACATGAGACGATGGCGGTTGATGCCAAAGGGGAAGTGATGTTTAACATTATGGCAGGAAAAGGATTATTGGTCCATGCAGATGAGTTCAAGTTGCAGGATTGTCCATTACTAGAACAATCATGCCACAAGGAATGTTGTATGTGGCTGTATGTAAGTGAAAGATTACATGAGAACTGTATTAGCTTTTAGCTAGTTATGTGATAACTTAATGATAACTCATTGTAATGATTTTATAACAATGGTTAAGGGATGGAATCCCTTGTAAGCCATTGAGTGAGGGGTGAAAACCCTCACGAGCGTTTAATAATAAGATTAAACGTTTGCTAGTTTTCACCCTACGGGGTTTCCAGGGTAAGTTGGTGTTCAAATGGTGTGATTGCCTTTTGTGTCAGTTTGATAATGATGAGTCCTTGATGTTCATGGTTCTTTATTTCATGTGACAACCGTAATGTCCTAGTACATGATTATTTATTATGGTTAAGTATATCAAGAAATGGATGCAACGATTCATGAGACAGTTTATGTTATTACACTACCACAGTGGTGGTTATAGGTTATGCAATGGTTATGCAACTTACTGTCTTTGATGGCAACTTACTTGATGTACTAATGAATATTATATCTAATGGTTAATGATGAATTGTGGAGTTGCGAATTGGTTAATTACTTGTGGTAATTTGTATAAAAAAATTCTAACTCCCTACTTTTACATGCGAGGTTACCGGGGTGTGTGACAAGTGGTATCAGAGCTAAAAGTTGCAGCACTGGCGCCTTTGGGAATTGGTAAGCGGAAAATAAATTGAGGTACGCCGTTAGTGGGCATTAACTTAGGTATGAGTTTATCCATTCACATGTTGATTTATGTAGTACACTACTTTCGGCATGATATGTGTGATTCATGTTTATAACTGCTTTGAGTAGTAAATAATAAAGTTGTTGCATAACTATGTTCACGAAACTAGATTCCTGATGAGGATAAAAGACAATGAAACTTTTGTCACACCTAAGAACAATATTGAACACTCATTGAGGAAAGTGACAATCAACTACCAACTTTTACTTTGCAAATATGGCAATAACAATGATTCATTTATTAAACAAAATTGAAGTTACAATGAACAAAACTTAATGAGCCAATGCATGAATATAAAATATGGGGTTGTCCTTGGTTTGATGGTATAGTGTTTTAAAAAGACATTGTAAGAACCCCTTTAGACTTGAAAATAAACCATGAGTCAAGTATTGAGATTTTCCTATAATAGCTAATTTTTTACTAAGTCTTGTCATGAATGCATGAAAATGACTGGTAGTGAGGTTGGTTAGCGTTGTATGACTAACCAATATAACATATGTGCATTAATTGAATTGGATTTAAGATTATTAAAATTCGTAAACAAGTGAAGGTTGACTGATGTCACTTGCATGGAATGTGTGTATAAAGATTCTTTGTGTGTATAAAGATTCTTACTCTCTCTGTGCTATAGTTCCGGTTGTTTATGAGAAGAGTTCTTAATTTTATTCACCATGAGAATGCATGATGAATAGTATATTCTTATGTCTTAATAGATTTAATGATATTACCCTCTAATTAATTGAAATTCATTAGCATGGTATGTGTTTATGTTAATTACTACTTGTTGTGAGATTAAAACCATTGGAGCCTCGATCTAATCATGGTTGAATTTATCTCTACTATGGGAATGATGGATTTTTTATGCATGTTGCATTCTAGTGTGAAGTTAATTGTAGAGGCATGTTCAGTGGGTAACATTTCTAGGACCCATTCATGGTATAATTACATGTGATAATTATTCATAAATAGACTACCTGTGTTAATACAGTTGTCAGTAAACTCTAACTACTTTCCCCAACTATAGATCCTTCCAAAGGAAAAGGAAGCAAGGAGAAGGAAGAAGACCGTGTTGTAGGGACAGACGGAGATGGGAAAAAGAAATCGCTAAGTCTGGTGATGACCGGATAGCGCAAGCTTTGAGTGTCAGAATCTTGCAGAAGACGCTAAGTCTGGGGATGACTAGATAGCGCTCAATGTGCATGTGAGTATTCCGTTGACCATGCTTAAGGAGTTGGAAAATGATAACTATAGTGTGTTGATGTTAATGATTTTCGTAATGTCTCCTTGTAGTCATTATTCTGAAATGGACACATAGTACTGTTATGACATTTGTTGCATCTAGCATCAAGTGGTAACTCTGGTGCATGTGTGACACTTAGGAGATCATGCTTCTAATTGCATAAGTAGAGCAATTGCTTCCGGTAAGGGTGGTTTAATTTGTTAGTTATGCATGTTGAACCAAGGAAAAGATAAGTAACTCTATTCCTTATAGAGAATAATCAGTTGCGTTTTACTAAACAGTTGGAAATATCATTGGGTTGATTTCTACAGTAAAGATTGATTGTTTATATGTCTTCTTGGTAGAGGAAATATGATAACGCTTGCAGTAAAAGATTGGTTATTTTATATGTTTTCTTAGTAAAGAAAATAGGTAGTTCCTCCTAGAAAGACTACATGCAAGAGAAATGTTTGTCTCTTGTCATTTTTCTTGGAACAAAATCCTTACTTGTTTCATGGAAAGAACTATGTACATTGAAGTAAAGTAATTGTGTTAGGAAAAGACATGTTGCATAATGGTAGCTATTGTGACTTTGGAATTATGACTCTGTGTGTACATAGAGAAATTGATCATGTTAACTTTCTTGAAGACAATAATCTTTTGAAGAGATTGTCTTGCTAGATGGGTTGTGTTGATCTCTTGATTTTGGATGGATAAGCAAATCTTGTTCTGTATCTTGATTTTTATGCATAAAGATGGATATATTTAATAATACCCTGAAAAGGAAGATAGAAGCATGAGGTTAAAATGACTTCCTTTAAGAAAGAGGTATGTAGTTTGTTGTATGAAATGATGGTAGTATTCTAGTGAAGGGCTTATATGATAAGCAATGGTATGCACAAAGATTAGTCATTGTGATATAGAGTTATGTTCTTTGATGTTAGAGAGATTATGTTTAATTATATAAACGATGCATGACCAAAGCTAGCCATAGTAAACGTAAGATAATACTCCATTAATGACAATTTGAATTAAGACAACAGACTATGGCAAAATTGGAAATGTTTAGATTATTAACTCAATTGTTGTTGACATTTATACATTAATGAATATTTGCATATGCTTATATTGTATGCATGAAAATTCTTGGAAATTGAATACGTGTTAACTGATGCATATTTATAACTAACGTTGCTGATAGGATTAAGTAGTGGTAGCTTAATGGCAACAAGAAAACTCATCATGTAAATTGTTGCAATGTGAATTGCAATCATAAATGAGAAAGAATGATGTTATATGATATGCATGAATTATGTTATTTGGGAAATTTTCATGCATACAATGTGTATGATGGATATGTTTCCCATCAATCTAGATGTTGTGGACCCATGATGAGCGATAAGTGTAAATGCATGGTGTACATGCATGTTTATTTTGTTAATGATAATGATTATATGGTTCATTATGTAAATTTCTTTGGGAAAGATTGATAATAGAGAAATTTAACATGCCAGACAGTTGCAGATAGATGTGAAAGGCTAGAATGCCTTGGGTTGATGGCAGTTACCTGCCTGGAGGGGATGATGGTGCTTGTCTGCCCGGATTGTGAAAGGCTGGAATGCCTTGGGTTGATGGCAATTACCTGCCCAGAGGGGTTGATGGTACTTGTCTGCCCGGAGTTGGGTTGATGGCAGCTACCTGCCCGGAAGGGTTGATGGTACTTGTCTGCCCAGATTTCCTCTCCCTGGAATTCTTGAGCTGGTTGGCCAGTGGAATTCCATGTTAGACCTGGTAAGGTCTCTATCAAAGAAACTGTCTGGATGTGAAAATGACTCAGTTTGGTTGTGGAAACCAGTTCCCATGGGTTGGGAATTCTTTAGTCTATTGTGATTTTCATGGCTAAAGGAATTAATTAATCAGTTGTATGTGATGTTAAAAATAAATTCTATATATAGTTGTGTGAAATGTGTTATGCACATTCAACAGGAAATGAGTTTAATGTACAATAAGGAGTTATTGGAAATTTTAATTCCTTTATCATATTATTAATCTTGTAAACGTCTTAGTAGGGGCTAAGACCATTTTCAAATGATGCAGTGATTGACTGTTTTGATGATTAGAGAGCTAGGTGCTCTTTTGGTACTTTTAGAAGTACTCAGTGGATGCCTTTAGTGAGAATTCGTTCAGTGTGCACGTGAGCAGTGATTTATCATTTGATGATTAGTGTTAGTGCTCTTTAAGTACTTGTAAAAGTACCGTGATTTAGAAATCATCTAGCATTGCACAATTGATTGTCAGTCAAACATATTTCATTTGACTCAAATATAGTGACTAATGCAATTGAATTTGTTAGTCATATATTACAGGAATTACTTACCATGGAGGGTTGAAGAGTTGTCCAACCACTATTAAAATGCTTACGTGAAGGTATTCATGATTTTCAAGAATAGATGGTAAGTAATGGTAAGTTGACATAGAGAATTGTTTATTATGAATGAATAAGGGCCAAGTGGTGGCGATTAGAAGTTGCATATTTTTGCAATTACGAATGCTTATGACTATTGATGCTTATAACTAATGATATTTCTTATGACTATATCATTACTATTTTGTTTGTTGTCATTTCTTAGAATGAAAACTTTGATTTTAAAGAGGAAGGATCACATTTTGTGTGGTTTAGATGGTATATCACGAGTAAAATATCAAGTTCCGATGAAAGATGAACACCGAGGACGGTGTTCTTGTTAAGGGGGGGAGTATGTCATATCCCTCACGTAATTAACTCAACGTAAATCAAAATTGTTATGAAATAAGTTATGAATTAGTTACAAACTAATTCTTGATAACTGATTTGGGGGAAATCAAGAAAAGGGGATCTTGGTAAAAATAAAACCGCATGGCTGTTGATTCGGTTCTTTATGGAAAAAGCTGAAATTATCCATTCACAGGGCTTTTAAAAGAAATTCGTTTTATGCTAAACCGGGTTAAGCAAGCTTCTTGGATGTTACGCTTTGTGCTGGCATTATAGTTTTGCTCGATTCAATCTCTCATGTGTATATCAATTGTTATGTCGATGGAAGAGGGTTCGAGCAGTTTCCAGACGGATTTTACAATCGCAATCTCTTCGACCGGGGAATCTGTTTCATAATTGTTCAAGGCGGATCTCAGAATAGCAAACTGTACCAATTGTTTCAAGATGTGCCGAATTGTTTCAAGGCGTGTTAAATGAATATGTTCGACCATAAGTCAGATTGAATATAAGTCAGGTGGAATATATGAAGGTCGTGTGTTCGATCGACAATGCTGTTGCCTCTGTATCTGTATACTTGTTGAGAGATCGTCGTGTGTCTCTGTCTGTATTTTTGTTGAGAGGGCGTACTGAATATATGAATCGTGTGTTCCATCCACGTTACTTTGTATCTTTGTTTGGAGAGGGTTAAACTGAATATATGAAGGTCCTCTGTTCGGTCAACGCTACTCTGTATCTTTGTTGGGTCCTGCGTTTGATCTTTGTTGGGAGAGCGTGAGTCTGCGTCAGACCAAATATATGAAGGTCGCGTGTTTGATCAACTCTCAACGCAGCTAGCACTTCATAATTCTACCTCAAATCACGTTGGAGGTGAACAATGGCCATGAGCTTCTGCCTTCGGCCATTGTGTGCCCCTGTGGTAGAGGTTGGAGGCGAAGACATGCGAACATTCTACACTTTGGGCTTTTATCTTCTTGCTGGCTACAACAGCAACATGATCAGTAGGGGCGCTCGTCGAAAGTTCGCCATAGCAGTGAATCTGAGCGACGAAAGTGCCTTTGAAGTGAAAAGGGTCATGGTTAATTACCGTTGCCCGGGTGATTACGTGACCTTTCTCCATGATAGGCTGACCAGCGTTTTGAATGGGGTCGATTGGGGTTCTATCAACTTATCCGTCAAGGACAACAATGACGGGTCAGTTTTCCTGAGATCAATCTTTCTTGAGCACATGAACGTGGACGCAGATGTAGAGTTGGTTGGGAACGCTTTTCCACAATGGGCGTGAAATCGCAGAGCAACTGCAGATCCGTGTCTCTGGCGGATATGGCTTCCAAAGCACGGTGATGGAGGCAAGGTAGATCGCGATGAACAAGATAAGTAACTTTCTTTCTTTCTGGAAGGGAAAATATAAATATAAGTATGCTTTATTTGGGTATCTTTTGAAAGATTTCTTACCAAATATAGATAGAATATAAACATAATAGTATGCAATGAGGAATGTGAAGAAAATGCAAGGATGTAAGAGCTAGGTAAATATGTAGTTTTACCTCATAAAGTAAAAATGTAGATTTCTTTAGAAATACTACATGTGAATCTTGTGTTAAATGCTTTATGGTTCTAGCTAACTTTTGTTGTTCTGAAAATGCGTTACATGCATGAGGAAGTTAGCTAGTGACGTGCTTTTAGGCACATAGTTATTCGTTTCTGTAGTTTCTTTTTGGTAAAAGAGTGCATACTTCAGGTATGAGGATGAAGGATTCCAAGAGAGTTTTCTTGGAAACAAAATAGTGGTTCTTTCTTTAAAAATATATATGAATAGTGTTCCTAATATATTGAAAACCCATACTTGTATTATTAAAAGATTATGTGCACTGCATATACTAAACAGGGGCTATTAGGATAAACTAATGGATGCTCAAAGAACAGTCTTTGTGTTATGGAGATGTGTTCTTTGTATGTTAACGAAACTATGTTAATTTCTTGAAAAATAACTATGTGAAAGGAACGCATGTGCAAGGTGTAGAACAATAGTTATTACTTGGTATGTAAACATAACCAATGTGTTATATGTTTTAAAAAGGAAACATGGACTTGTAAAACTAATGGTTAGATCTCTTAGAGAGAGATATGTACCAGTGTGAGTAAGCATTGTGAAAAGTAGAATAAGAATTTACTTGGATAGATGTACTAGTTAGTCAGTATGTTATGCTTGCTCATGCAGATGAGTAGATGTTAAAAGATCACTTTTAGAGGTTGTTTAATGAATTATTAATAATTTATCTAATATTGTTGCCAAAGCTTGTTGACAACTGCATTGACAGGAGACGATGGCGGTTGATGCCAAAGGGGAAGTGATGTTTAACATTATGGCAGGAAAAGGATTATTGGTCCATGCAGATGAGTTCAAGTTGCAGGATTGTCCATTACTAGAACAATCATGCCACAAGGAATGTTGTATGTGGCGGTATGTAAGTAAAAGATTACATGAGAACTGTATTAGCTTTTAGCTAGTTATGTGATAACTTAATGATAACTCATTGTAATGATTTTATAACAATGGTTAAGGGATGGAATCCCTTATAAGCCATTGAGTGAGGGGTGAAAACCCTCACGAGCGTTTAATAATAATATTAAACGTTTGCTGGTTTTCACCCTACGGGGTTTCCAGGGTAAGTTGGTGTTCAAATGGTGTGATTCCCTTTTGTGTCAGTTTGATAATGATGAGTCCTTGATGTTGATGGTTCTTTATTTGATGTGACAACCATAATGTCCTAGTACATGATTATTTATTATGGTTAAGTATATCAAGAAATGGATGCAACGATTCATGAGCCAGTTTATGTTATTACACTACCACAGTGGTGGTTATAGGTTATGCAATGGTTATGCAACTTACTGTCTTTGATGGCAACTTACTTGATGTACTAATGAATATTATATCTAATGGTTAATGATGAATTGTGGAGTTGTGAATTGGTTAATTACTTGTGGTAATTTGTATAAAAAAATTCTAACTCCCTACTTTTACATGCGAGGTTACTGGGGTGTGTGACAAGAGAATTTATATATCAATTATTAATAATAAAAAATAAAAATAATATTAAATTTAATAATTAAAATATTATTTAAATAATAAAATTATATTATTATAATAAAAAATATATTGAGTTAATAAATATAATAACAATGAGGATTAATATTTAAAAATAAAAAATAAAAAATAGATTTTATTGGAATATTATTTTTATGTTTGAAAAATATTGAAAGTAAATGTTTTAAGATCACGATAGGTTGAATGATTTATAACGTTAGGAAGGTAGTTAATGTGGTAAATATTTTGAAACTATAATCTAATATGGGCATATGTATGGTACTCTAAGATAAAGTGATTTTCATATTCAACCATTTTGATGCCACAAAGATGACATATTCGTTCATCTCACAATGTTTTGAGAATTGTTCCATGCTTAGTTTCACTATACAACTAGTGAGAGGTTGTTTATATTCTAACAATGTGGGTTTCCTTCTTTGAACTAATCAAAGCATAGTGATACTTTTGATATTTTAGATTAGCGTCGGATACCCCCATATAATATCTTATATTTGTTTTGTCCTCTCATTATTTATAGCACCACATATTCTTCGTAAATTTAGATGTAATATCAATGATTTAGTGACGACTTGGCACCTTTATGCCTTTCTTGCTTGAGAAAGTAGTGATTGATCTTGGACTTTGAGGCAATTTTTGGGAGCCTCTTGTTGTGTATATGTTTCTTATCTTGTTCTTTTACATTAAGTACCTAATCATAGTTGTGGAGTGGGTGCACAAATATTTCTAGCTCCCTATAATACTAGTGTATCTCCCTTATTGTTATTATTAATGTAGCCCCCTTATTGTTATTGTTGTGCCCCATAGAAGCCCACTATTGTTATTGTTGCGCCCTTAAATTATTAGTGTTATGTAGGCTTTGATTATATTGTGACGACTTAGACTCCTATATATACCAAGGAGGTCTTGTCATTTGTATAATCCAAGAATTTTTCATTTATGTGATGTAAAGGAGGTTACCCCTTCGAAGAGACTAATTTTCAAGTCGTTGATATATCTTTTCTTCTATTTTGTGATCTGGTTGCATAACATTTGGTATTAGAGCTTTGGACTCTAGGGTTTCGCTACTTCAAACAGGCCATCTTGGAATTTCTGCTATAATTTGTTTTCTACAAAGGTTCAGAATATGAAATTTCAAACACGTGGATCTGAAATATTGGTGAACTTCCTATAAAAATTTCACACCTTGGTTCACTATAATTTCTGAGATATGATTCGAAGAAGTTAAGGTTTTTGTATGCTCCAGAATTCAATTTCAAACAGGTGACCTTGGGAAAATCATCATAACTTTCTCTACGAGCATCAGATTTGAATTTTGTAAAAAGTGACTAAAATTGATCGAACTGTATCTTTTAATGTATCATTTTTAGGGCCAAAGGTTCAAACAATGATATGTGGCATGTCTTATAAGTTCGCTCTACTGAACTAGTCCATAATTAAGTCATCATAGGAGATTGGGCATAACTTTAACTTGAAGAATCCAATTTTAGCCTGACGTGTGGCATTAGAAAGAAGACTTATAGGGATACCACACGACATAATTTCGGATCTTGGAGAGTCGAAATTACAGGGATACAACAGTTTCAATATCTAGATCCAAAAAGCAAGAAAAAGGTGTGTATTGTTTTTAAACTTTTGCATAACTTTTGCTTGAAAATCAGTTTAAAGTGATTCAAAGGGCATAGTGAAGCATAGATATCACTATTTGATTCCAAAATGCCTTGAAGAAAAAAAATGGACACACATAGTAAGAAACCAGAAATCTCTACTATGACACATGAAGAAGAAGAAGAAATGCAACATGATATATCAAAATTATGATACCAAGTGCAACAACTTTCGCTCTTGCAAATAGTAAACAAAAATGAAATGGAATCTAATATGGATGGCTTGAACAATGTTTTAAAATCAGACATGGAATATTTGAAGGTTGGCATGAATGTTAAGATGGAAGGTTTGAAGACATATACGGAAAGTTTGAAGGAAGGTTAACAAAGTTGCTACAAGAAATGCTTCCTAATGGCGACAAGGTATTCCATGAAAATCATGATGAGAATAAAAGGAATGTTAATCATGAATTTAAAGACTCTAACTTTGGGTTGCAGATCAACCACATTCCAAAGATCGATATGAGTAAGTTTTATGACAAGGATATGGTAACATGGATACTATAGATGGAGCAATATTTTGATCTACATGATGTGAAACATAAAAGAAAGGTACGCATTACATCCTTTAACATTGCATGAGGAAAGGATGCTTGGAGAAACTGAGAAAGAGATAATGTACATTTGTGCACTAGAACAAGGATCCATCCTTGGAGAGAATAACAGTGATGAAGAATATGTTGATGAGGGGCTCATTGGGAGTCTCATAGATTATTTGAATAATGGAGATCAACATGAATAAATGGTGCAAGAAGCATCAAATGAGGCTACAAGGCCTTATGATTTTAAGACTAACAATTTGTGTGTGAATGCAGGTTTAGTAAAGAATGGCGGAAAAATTTTGGAGATTAATACAAAAGATGAAGAAGAATGGACATAATGTGAATTATGTTATAAATGGAGAAGTTTAAGAAATGTTTGTGCAAAGTATTGAAGTTGAACATGATCAGAATTGGAGATGAGGAAGGACAAGCATAACCTGGTTTTTTTTTAAAGAAAGATGAAGTTCTTGTAAGGCGTGAAGTTGAACTACATTTATTGGAGAAGTTGTTTGAAGAGGATACAAATGGAGAAGAGAATTTATACATTTCTAATAACATAGAAATGTATATTTCACCCAAAGAAATTGAGGTAGAATGTGAAGAACTATTTCCTTGTGTCAATACAAATTTTGAAGTTGAAATTTTAGAAAACTGGCTAGCATGAAATATAGAATTTGGAATCCATAGAAATTCTGCAAATTTGGATGAGAAGAAGGAAAATATGTAATGGTTAGAGGAAAGCAACAGTATGTTTCACCAAGGATACAATTATATCTTTTAAAAAGGGAAGAAAGAGGAAAGACATACGAGTGTCTTAAACAACTATGGAGTAATGAAAGACAAATTTTCTATGAAGGAAACATAATAAATGGTAGAGGGTAGTAAAGATCAACCCCAACAGAGATACAACATCTTCAAGGAATATCAAGGAATAGAGGACTTAGCATTGACCACCAGGATGTTAGTAAGGGATAGCAATGATGAAGTTTAGCAAGGAAGAAGTGATTGAGCCAGCCTAAGGATAAGTTGGACATCGAGATTGAAGAAGTAAGGAAGTTGATACTATAGAAGTCTCAACGGAAGAGGTATGTAGGTCAAATGATAATCATGGACAACATGTTGCATATGGTAAATAAATTTTTCATCAACAAAGGAGGAAAAATACTACAACGGAAGGAAATAATGGAGCAACATGATAAGGAGAAGGACCAACTACAACATCAGGCTTGGGATTGAGGAAAGATTCACTTCACTGGCACATGGTCAGGGGACCATGAACATTTTTCACCTTGGGATTTTGATGCAGGTGCATAGACGGAGCACAAGATGTGAGAGTATGGACAAGATCTTACAAATGTGTTGGGATGGTCAGATGGTAATGCTCGGAGGAAATTTAAAAGTTTTATAAGAAATTATAAATATTTATATTAGAAAGTGAGTTTTGATGTAAATATATTTTTAGTTTAGTTTCCACTATTTTGTGGAGAAGGGGAAACAATTCATCTCTTGCGACTCTTGGTTATCGCATTTTATCCTTCTTTTTAAAGAGAATGAGTGTTTGAGAAGAAGAGGGAGAAGAAGAGGAGAAGCTCCAAGAGAAGAGAGGAACATATTGTTTCTCTATGCAATTATAGTCATGAGGTTGCAAATAATTGCACTTTCCAATCTGTGTGAAGAGAAGGGGGTTGGTTCTCCAGTTCCCTAGAGGTTGTAGGTTGAGTTGTTAGTATATGGAGCCTTGTAACAACTTAGGTTCCTTGGAGGTTTTGGGTTGAGATAGAATCCATGGAGCCCTGTAACAAATTGGGTCCCTGGAGGCTGTGGGTTGAGACAGAGTTTCTGGAGCCCTATAACAACTTGGGTCCTTGAAGGTTGTGGGTTGCGATAGAATCTCTAGAGTCGTGTAACAACCTAAGTCCCCTTGAGGTTGTGGGTTGAGATAAAGTCTCTAGAGCCTTTGACAACTTAGGAAGAGGCCAATTTTGGAGAATCTATAAAGGAATACTTGATTGAAGACCCTTGGTTACTACATTACTATTATATTGGATTTTGGACTCCTTGGAAGGTAGTGAAACACTGTGTGTGCAATAGGGTGAGGCAGAGAGCCTCTAGACTCCTTCTGCTGAAGAAGATGGTCACAACCAACTAGTGGGATTGAGGAATACATCCTCTGGAATTACCTGTTTCAATTGTCAACTAGTGTTTGATTCCCTTAAGCAAGCACTCCCCTCGAACTCTGGAATCTGGCTCATGGGTGCCAACTACAAGTAAGTGTGGTTGCAGCTATCTATGGTTGGGTGGAGAGTCTTAGTCGCATACTCAATTACCCTATAGGTTTAAAAGATAGGTAATGTTTTGTACATGTTTACATGTTGATGAATTTATGATACATTCTAGTTGGAATGGCTTGGATTTTTGGGTCTGTAACATCATTTTTAATGTGATGAGCATGTGGATATGTCTTTATCCAGAGATAAACCTTATGGTTAAGATAGATAAATTTATACATAAATGCATGTGTCATACCTTTGAAATGAACAATGCTATTAACTAAGTTGAACGAGTGTATATGTCTGCAATGAAATTAATATGTCGAGTTTGATCCATATTGGTGATGTTTACAACATATAATAAGCATTAGAATGTGTCTTGTCTTTACATGATAACAAGGAGCATGTGATGGCCACAAGCTGAATAATAATTTGTATGATGTTCCCTAACATTGTCAACCAAACATATGAAAAATGATACAAGTACGTTAAGAAATATGACATGTAGAAGATCCATAATGGCTTGGATTTAAAACATGCAAACCTTGGGCTTAGGAACCCTTTCTATTAAGCTAAAATATTACATATGAGATTGACTTCTTAAGCAAGGTCTGAGTTTACATATGAATGTCCATTTTCTTAGCCATAACCCTATGAATCTATACAGGAGGCATTCCTACAATATTGAATGATTTATTCACTCTTTTAAGGGAAATTAAAGCCTGAAACCCTTGCATCAAGGCTTAGACAACCATACATTATCAATAGGTTGGATGCCTTCCACTAGCTTCCTAGCATGGCTAGTTAGGTGTTGGAGGGTTTTGCATGCCGCCATAGAGTCAACTGCATCCCAGCATTGAAGTTGGGAACCCTTAGCTTGTCATAATAGAGGTGAATCTCTTTATAAGGTCGTTGCAGGACCAAAATAAGGTGCAGTTGCAGGAGCACCTATATTGACATGTCGTGAAATCCCATGCTTCAATACAAGGAACATCAGATGGCTAGGAACTGGTTGGATAGGCCTTTGCCAAAGCTTTTGATGGGTACGACCATGGATTGCATTAGCAAGCCACTTTCTCCATCGTCGTCACTAAGTAATGATGCCATTCATAATGATTACTGAACTCCTGTGGCAGAGATTTAGCCAGATTAACTAGTGAGGACTGATTGATGAAGAGCTGAGACAAGCTCTCACAATGTCGATTGGAATCCAGATCAAACTCATGGCTCAAAGGTTCATAGGGTTTTCCTAGTTGAGCCATGGAAACACTCATGTGTGAGCTTGATGCGGTGCAAGGAGTGTTGGCTTGAGGGGGCCTGACCCAGGTTTAGCGTTAATTAGCCAAACAAATCCCTACACTACTGGCCCTTTAGGCATCAACCCATGAAGCATGGACTGAAGTCTCACCTGAAGCAGTATGGGGGGATGTTGGAACCAAGTTTCTGCACCTTGATATGGTTGTGATGTCGTTTCATTCCTCTTATCCATGCCTTCGCGCAAGTTGCTTATTTCTAGGGCTTGCAAGATGAGCCCTCTATTTTGTTCTTTCGTACCACCACGAAAGGGTACAATCGACCTTCGCACAACCCTAACCTACTACTAAGGTACTTTCCCACTGCTATGGTAGCGTGTTGTGCAGATTCCCCAATTAGTTTAAGCGATTTGCTTATCTCATCAAATACTTAAAGTTAACACCGCATAAGCAGATATTCGTAATTGCGTTCAATTATTCAATGTAATTTCTTTCATTCACGCATCATATAAGCATAATAAAGGAAATTCATACATAAAATATCCAAACACATCAATAGAACAAAGACACAGAATTTGCAGAATATCTCCTTTTATTAATATCTTCCAACTGTTACAACTTATGTCTGCCCTGTGGACACAGCTGCAGGGGTCCGCGCACTGAGCTGTGGACTTCTACCCTAGGTCTCTGTGCACTTAGCTACACAACCTCTACCTACACTACGACCCAAGACTTAGACTTCTTGCTCCAAAGCTATAACTATATTACATCGTGTGTCTCCTTCTATGTCCCTAGAGCTTAGCTCTTTTATACAATCCCATGGTCCGCGGACCACGGGTAGATCTCTTACAGTCGACTTTACTTTACAAAAGTAAGGGTGGACAACCCTTTTTGAAACATAACACCTTCGCACTCCGCGACCACAAAATGTGGAGTCTTTAGAATTATATTACAAAAATTGACTTAAACATGGTCTTTTAGCCCCAAAACTGCCCTTGGGGGATTGCGCTCCCAACAAGGAGACAAGGCCTCAAAGTTATAATGTGATGGGGCTATCCTTATCCTTACTCTGATCAAAATTGTAGTCGTGGAGGCATTTAATTAGCAGGGCTTAATTTGTCCCCAACGTGATTGGTCGTGAGTGTGCTAACATGACCGGGAGGTGCAACCTAAAAGGTTCACCCTGGAAAATTGTGTTGAGCAGTCGAGGGACGAGGTGTTGTGATAATATGGCAAGATGACATGCGCCCGACAATTATGCCATTAGTTGGAGGGGTGGCCCACTACCCACATAATCCTAGAAACATTTTCCCGAAAGGAAGGAAGGGAGTGCAAGAGGAAGCGTTGGGAAAAGCCTTGCGGGATGATGTAAGGCATAGTCAGGATGATGTTATTGGTCAGGTACTGGCCTACTAAATCAATCACCCCGACAGGTTCAACTCGGAAGCTTAAAGGGAAGAGTAGATTGTAAGCGTCAGGACACCATAGAGCGAGGTGATGTGTCCCTAAAGGAACCACCCAATACGTTAAGAGGCACGCAAGGGGACAAGGATGTGAGTGTTGGGAAATAGTATCAGGATGACATGGTGTCATAGCCACGTCGGTCAATTAGAAGAGATGGTAGGTGAGAAGCAGGAGACCCAAAGATTCCAAGCAGATCCATACGTGCACAAGGTTCTTATAAAATTATGCACTAGGATAACATGGTTAGGATGACGTGAGTAGGTAACGACGACAATCGACAAGTGGGTTCAAGCCAATGAGGAGGCAGTAGAGGGGCCCACTATCCAAGGAAACCCGATATAGAGACCCTAACAATAAATAAGGTATGCACTTTAGTAATCGTCAGGAGAAGGTAAGCGATCTGGTGTGACCAGTGGCACCCATCCTAGGAGGCATAAGGGCGTTATGATTAAAGGCATCAAGTTGGTATGGAGAGCGAGGTCCCAACATTCACTAGGGGTCGATAAAATGTATACAAGTTGGGAAGCCTAAGTATAGTTTGAAAAGGAAAAAAGAAAGAAAAATAATATATGATTTACCCCATTCCTCTAACAATAATTGAGGGGTTGGGAATATTACATCGCCCTTGGTAGGGAGCCACCCAATGGTATATAGTTGTGAGTGTGGTGTTGTTGGTAGGCTTGTCTAACAGTAATTGAGGGGTTGGATATGTTACATCACCCTTGGTGGAGCTACCCATGGTGTATAACTGCGAGTGTAGTGTTGTTGGTAGGCTTGGCCACTTAACGACCTTTGCCAAGATGAGGTTATTTTAACTCCCACTATCAACAGTGAAGTATGGTGAAGCACCCTTCACCCACATTTATGAGTGAAAGAAATGCTCACATTTCTTCAAATCTTTGGACTCACTTTGTTGGACCTTGATGTTGGTAACAATGGCACTGAGTTTTGCATCAATGATCTATTTCCCCTTGTATAAATCTAGTTTAGAGTTTGAATGTGCTTATGCTTCTGAAACCTTTAAGTTTTCCACCAGTGAGTTATTTGTGAGACATTCATTTCTGTTGTGAGTGGGGCTCTTGTGGAACTTGCACCACATTCCCTTGTCTTTATTTGTCTTCCCATTAACATTATTTACTTGCGGATTCAATTGGTTGTCCTGGGTTTGTCCATCATGGCCTTGTCCTTTGTTTTTTGATTTAAGGACACCCTTGCCCTGCTTCTGCTATTAAAAATTTGCAAGTCCAAAGTTTTATTTCTTCTAGTTAAATTTTTTCTTAATTTTATAACATATCAGTATGTTGCACCAAGCGAGATGTCTGGAAACTCCATTTATGTTTGTATGTATATGTGAAACCAACCACAATACTTAAACACCAAATCTCACTCGGATTCCTTGATGCCCAGCTTGGTGCACAAGGTATTAAAGATGTTTGTGAACTATGGCACTGTGTGGTCCCTTTCTTGTCGTATCGTGGTCCATCTCATGTATTGGTCTTCATAAATTTCAAAAGCGTAATATTGTTTCTTAACAACATCCCTAAAAGAGTTCCAAGTGGGGATGACTAAAAATAGTGTGGATTCCTCCATGGTTTTTTTCTCACATTAAGTTTCCCACTCATCCTTGACATGGAGTAAGACCTTAAGGAGTGCAAAACTAATCTTTGCTCTATTATAAAAATTATGGACTGAAAAAATAACCATTTATCTAGAAATTTAAAATTTTAAAATTTTAGTTTTAAAATTAGATAGAAAGAATCTTTTTTATCATCTTAATTATTTAATTATTTCATATGAAAAATAAGTTTTTATTTTTAATATTCAAAAATTTAAATTTAAATCAATTTCATCACATTTTAAATATTGTACTATTTATAATATTAAATTTAAATTTATTTATTAATTTGTTTTTTATATAATATTTTTTTTAATAATTAAATATGTAATAGTTAATTGAATTTATTTTAAAGAGTTGAGAAAATTTTATTTCTATTCTCTTTTGTCCAAAATATTTTTCAAAAATAATATATTAAATCTATATGGGATGTGACGTTTTTAAAGAGATCAGAGACAGTATGACAGTGTGTTTTTTGGCATGTATTGGCTTTTCGATGAGAAGATTGTTAGAAAGATTA
Organism: Pinus tabuliformis; assembly: GCA_031772625.1. NCBI lineage: Eukaryota > Viridiplantae > Streptophyta > Pinopsida > Pinales > Pinaceae > Pinus > Pinus tabuliformis. The sequence continues at coordinate 356,918,123 of CM062820.1, read as the reverse complement.
GTTAATTCATCATCACTAATTAAAATTAAAAAAAAAAATTATTTCTATTCTTTTTTGCCCAGAATATTTTTCAAAGATAATATATTAAATCCATATGGGATGTGACTTTTTTAGAGAGATCAGAGACAGTTATGACCGTGTGTTCTTTGGCATGTATTGTCTTTTCAATGAGAAAATTGTTAGAAAGTTAAGTTAACTCATCATCACTAATTAAAATTAAAAAAAATAAGTGAAAAAAAAAATTGAATTACGTTAAAATTTCTTCCATAAAAAAATAAGTGAAAAAAAAAATTGAATTACGTTAAAATTTCTTCCATTCATTCATATTGAGGGTGTTGTTACCCTATATTGTTACAAGGGGTTATACTTGATCTGAATCTCAAAGAAGATTTCACCTTTATTTAAAAAATTTAAAAATATCCAGTACGATTTAACTAAAATTTAAAAGGCTGGGTTAAAAACCACTAATAATCAAATTTAAAATAAAACCAAAAAATTTAATAATTTGGTTCTTAAATCTTAAAATAAAACCAAAAAATTTAATACTCTGGTTCTTAAATCTTGGGGAGAAGTAGAAAGTTTAAAGGTCCGAAAATGTCCTTTGACGACAAAGAGGACAAGTAGGGTTGAGAACCAGCCAGGGTGTTATGCAGGCGGAATGGAAAATATGGTTGCACGGCAATTTCAACGACGGTGAAGAATCAGAGGAATTAGAGGCGCCTTCGCCAGTGCAGCAGATAGGGCAGATCCGATCGTCCATTGGCAGTGGAATCGATGGCATTATTCCAACTCTCTGTGTAATATCTTCCAAGCTACCGTGACGATACGGCAGAAAATGGAATACAGGGTCAGTCTCAGGCAATGGTCCTTGAAGCGATTGGGTGCTCAGCTGCACAATATTATGTCGGCCATTATCGTCCAAGTAGAAGTTCAATGAAATTCCCAGCTGTCTGAGAACAGGCCTAAGGCGCTCCTCACCATAAACGAACCTCCCCAAAATTACCAGATTCTGCACTTCAGATAACATGGCTGGATTGAACCGAAGCCCTAAAAATCGGTTGAATTTTAGGTATAAATCGCGCAGAAAAGCAGCCCACTGTTCAAAAGTAGTTTCACTTCTTGCGACGCGTACGTTAAATTCATGGCATAACGCTGCGACGTGCTCCTCAGAGTTGCCAATTTTGCGTGCTATATGCACAGTCACCCACCGTTCTACTCGTTGTCTTTGCTGCCATGCGCGACGTCGCTCTGAGGCGGCGCTCTCATAAATTTCGCCAATACTCATCCTCCTCCTCTTCTGTGCAGATCCTACACGATTTCTGTGCATATTGGATTGCGCTTTGAATTAGAACCAGTTGGGTTTGGACTCGCTATTCTCTTTCAGACCAATAGGCCACCGCGACTTTCTATAAGATTACTGTTGTTCATTAATTCTATCACGCCCTCTCCTTTATATTGTAGTCCTTAAGTGTTGTCTCGAAGGTTGTGTTATTGAAATAAAATTAATCTCTAGTTAAAATAGGAAGTGTGCCAGCGGTCGGATCATTGTGATGTGTAATATTAAATAAATAAAATGGTTATAAATTTTATATAAATAAAATAAAAAAAGAAAAATTATTTTCAAGTTTATAAGTCAAAAATAGTTGATGAGACAAATTGTTTTTCATCTGGTTGATGTATTTGACGTATTTTATGAAGCTTCATCACTCCTAATTTTTTGATAAACTTTTCACTAAATAAATTATCTCAAAAACTATTTACACATATATATAAATTTAAAAAAATATATAGTAAATCATCCATAAATAATAAAAATAATGATGTTCTCTTAAATAATATTTAAGAACTTAAATTGATACTTAAATTGAAAAGTAAGAATACACCGTTATTTGCAACTATTAATAAAAATATAATTATGAATATTTAATAATGAAATCTTTTCACGTAATTTTCGTGATAATTCAATCGTTTTGCGTTATCAGAATAGACAAGACTGGACTAGACTGGACACTGAACGAAAGCTATCAGAATTATTGTGAAGAGTTGGGATCAACTCACTCGGCATTACAATTAGTCCTTTTTACCCTTTTAAAATTATATTAAATTAGTGGACAAGACTGGAGACTGAACTATAGTTATCAGAATTATTGTGAAGGGTTGGGATCAACTCACTCGGCATTACGATTAGTCCTTTTTACCCTTTTAAGGTTGGCTATTTTGGATAAATTTTTAAAATTAATTTTTTGGTTTTATTATTTATTTGGTCTTATAATTGCTTTTTAATATGAATAATGAAATATAGAGTGCCCAGAGCAAGAGCTAGGAGCTAGGGTTAGACAAAGGAGCTAGGGTTAGACAAATACAATTAACAATTTTGGATTAGATAAATATAATTAGCAATCTTGGGCTAGTTAAATACAATTAACCAGCTTGGTTAGATACATACACTTTACAAGCATGTGTATAGAGTTAATAGAGAGAATTTAGAGAAAATTTATTATAATATTAAGTTTAATGATTAAATAAAATTTACAAACAATAAAATCATCTTGGTGTAATAAAAATATATATTAAGTTAATAAATATTTTAATAATAAATATAATAAAGAGGAATATTACTATTTAGAAAGGTAAATTATAATTTATTTGTATGTTTTAAAGTATTTTAAGTTAATGTTTCAAGATCATTATGAAGTGGATGCCTTTTAAGGTTAGAAAGGTAGTTACATTATAGTTACATTATAAATATTTCGAAACTATAATTTAATTTGGGTATATTTGGCATTTTAGAGAAAGTCTTTTTCATATTCAATTTTTTTAGAGTCACAAAAATAACATATCTTTTCATTCTACCATGTTTTTTTTTAGCTTCACAAAAATAACATATCTTTTCATTATACCATGTTTTGAGAATTGTTACATGCCTAGTTTTATATACAACTAGTGAGAGTTTGTTTATATTTTAACAATGTGGGTTTTATTCTTTGAACTAGTCAAAGCATAGTGATACCTTTGATATTTTGGATTAGTGTTGGATATCTCTTTATAATATCTTAAATTTATTTTGTCCTCTAATTATTTATAGCACGCATATTCTCCTTAAATTTAAATGTAGTAATATTTTTAATGTTATTGATATTCTATAGAATGACTTCTTTGTTTATTCACTAATGATTTAATGAAGACTTGCACCTTTGTGCCTCCCTATTTGAGCAAGTAGTGGTTGAGCTCGGACTTTGAGGCAATTTTTGGGAACTCCTCTGTGTATATGTTTTTAATCTTGGTCTTGTACATTAAGTACCTAGTCATAGTTGTGGGGTGGGTGCACAAAGATGCTACCCATTATAGTGCAACATGAACACACGACCATAAATTTTTAGGAATACACACAAATTCCTAAAAAGCCATGCACACATCGCTATTACTTTAGGTTTAACACTTGTTGAACCTCTAGGTCAACTAAATGCCATGTAAAAGAATGCACATGTATTATTTTTTCTTAAATGTGCACATTTTTCTAGAATATGCACACAATTTTAAAAATGGTTCTTGCACATTCATCTTTATTAAAAAGAAAACAATTGCAAGGTCACATTGTTCATGAGAAAATTTGCAATTAAAATGTGTGCATGTGCATTAGCCAAAGCCTCCTCCTTGGTAAAGGTAAGTTATTTTATTAAGGAAGAAATGAGGTGGAAGACAGAGTTCACACCACTAAAGAGACTACCCTACACGAGTAGATACAGTTCTACTACGAAATATTGGTGGTAAGTTTTCAACCATATCAGTTTATTTGAGAAGCAGAAAATATCTTCCAAATTGGATCCCTTCCTATACTCTGCAAATTAATAGTTCTCAATACAAAGCTGGCACTGCTCGCACATCTTCAAATAAAAAGAAAAAAAAAATCACATGTTTCAAGCCCAGTTTTTTTCTTGATCAGAAATTAATCCAAAAGGCTCGGCCATTCAGTTCCATAACTTGTTGCCTCTGCCTACCCCCACGAACAACATATTCTCTAGCCTGGCACTAGCCATCTCTGAGGTTTATCGCCTCCTGAGCTGGAGGATGGAAAGGATGTGTCAGAGCCCATTATCACTGATCCTGAGCTAGCTGCAAAAGGATAACGTTGCTACCAGCAGACAAAGATGCCCTTTTGTACAATGTAGACATGATTCTTGCTGCTGTGTTAAATGACATGACAAACTGTGAAAGCTTATTTAATTTTGACGAGCTCTAATTTTATTTTGATGTACTCAACTCAATCTTGAAACCATATGGAAATTTTTATGGTTCTAAAGCTTATTAGCTAGCTAGGATCCATGTACTTTTAACGAGTGGTTAGTTTAAAATCCATTGTACATATTTCGCTCAATAGGAATATTTTTTGGATTTAAAAAAGTGGTCCAAAAATCTAGATAATCGATGTGCATGGATCCGAACCATGAGAACAATTTAACAATATCGTAAGGGAATGTAAGGATTAAGTAATTTTGTTTTTATCTTTTTCTATATTGGCTTCCAACTATGCAAAACTTGTCCTCTCCACAAAATTACATTCTTTCCATGCTTGTGTGAAAAATCTATTCTTAATTGGATAAATCCCAAGCTTAATTCCCATCCGGCTAACCAACATGATAAATCAATATATGCCAAAGGATGTCTACACTCTATAGTGTACAGGGCCTCCAAGTTTCCATTGCACCCTCCTATGAATATGAAAATGCCTCTAGTGAAATCCAAACAATCTCTAGCAATAGAGAATCTAGCATAGGTCCTTGACATGTGGTTGCTACCTTGGTCCACACTCCAGTCTCTATGTTTAGGATGTAAATATTGTTAAATAAGTTACAATCATCAGTAAATCCACCAAACACAAACAAATTCTTTCCAAGGGATATTGTTGCATGGCTTGCCCCAGGCGCTAATATCTGTCTAGTTGTGTTGAGCTCTTTCCACACAAGTGTATCTACATCAAGGACGTAGACATAAGAAAAATAAGACTTTGATGCATCCTCTGCACCCAAGACTATAATTTTGTTCTTCCATGACGAGCAAGTGTGACTATCTTTTCGAGATAGTGGTGTACCATTGGTTGCATCCCTTATCCAAATTAAGTTAACTGTTTCTAGTATGTAAAGTTCATTGCAATATGTCTCTTCATATTCATCTTGAGCTCTTCCACAACCTCCAAATATAAATAGACGGGGATCAATGAGTGCAACACTGTGCCCTTCATGAGCTATTGGTCCTTCACCACTTACGTTAGGTTGTACCCATGTATTTGTAGTAGTGTCCAACATATGCAAATCACGTAGAGGGTTCTTCCCATCTGTGCCACCAAATACAAACTAATTTGTTCCCACAGTGGTATAGTTGTGGTTGTCCTTGAGAGAGGGCAGGGTTCCTTTCACCATAGGATTACAATCATTTGTCTGCCAATTGTCCTTGACATAGCCACCAAAAACATACTTCAAGAACAAAAATGAATATTTCATCAAGATTGTTCGAAACAGGAAGAAGAGCGGAATAATTTGCCACAATTTTGAACAATTGAAGAGTATTTACCTACCTTTGGTTGGATAACATTGAATTCATAATCACATATATCAGAGAGATAGTCTGGTGCCACTCCGCAACATGTAATTGCCATATCCAGAAAGACAAGACAAGTTTTGTAAAGCGAATTTCATTTATTTGAGTTCGGAGTAATATACATCCAGCAGGGCCTATAATTTCCTATTTTTCTTAATTAGAGAGATGGCTTGGTGCCGCTCCGCAACACAAAATTTCCATAGCCAGAAAGATAAGACAAGTTTTGTAAAGTGAATTTCATTTATCTGAGTTCGGAGTCATATCCATCCAATAGGGCCTATAATTTCCTACTTTTTAAAGCCAAATCACTATTGATTTACAACGCTCTCCCCTGAAGCAAGATATCACGATGCCGACCAATTGATCTGGTTCGTCAAATTGAAAACCTTGTAATATAATGCAATTTTGGCTAATGTAGCTCCTCCCTTTTGTACATGGGTTCTTGTTTCTCCAGGTTCTGATCTGAAAGGTATTAGTCCACCAAGGTCTTGAAGTCACTAAATTCAATAGTGGATTTCCCACATTTAAGGTGATTCCTTCATAAAAGCACATAAAGTGGAAGTAAAACCCTATTCTAGGTCAATTACCCAAACAGCTCAATGGGTCAATTCTCCGCTTTTGGAGAAGCACTAGTATAGAAGTGTCTAAGTAGGGGGGGCATATAGGTATTTATTGAATAGCTCTCAAGAAGGAGAGATCAAAGAGTCTTTCAAGTGTGGAATTTTGAGTCATTTTAGACTAATTGCTACTAATTGGAAGTTGTGTGAAGAATTGTGGTTGCGTACGATTCTTCATTACATAATTCATGGGAAGGCTCTCCCCTTTGAAACGTAAGGTAAAAATTGATTCTTATAAATATTTTTTTGAACTTGCAAAGTAAACTTCCTTCGTAGAAAACTATTAGTTTTAATCCGATAAGTCCAAAAAGTCCTTACAATGCCCTTCCTTCTTACGTGGAACTTTAATGTGCATGAAATACACATCAAAGAAGCGGAGATACATTCAAATGGTCATTAGAAGAGATGTCAAGTGATCTTGCTAAGATAGTAAGAAACCTTGTTGTGCATATAGAGCAAGCCTACGAGGAGAAAAATTAGGTAAATAATTAGTTGTTGTGGAATTTTGCATAAATAAATAAACAATTGAAGGGAAAATAATATACAATGGAAGCATAGGTTCTAATGAGAGAACTCATGGATCAAGGAAGTCACCTTCTAATTCCAATTTGTTAATAGTCGTCATAGAGTTATCATAATTTGATAAAAAGGTAGAAATACCCACTAATAATCTTCAATGAATATGAAATAAATCAAAATTGCCAACTTTTGATGCAAAGATGAGAATGAGGCAAGAAGTTGAAGCTTGGTTAACAATAACCCAAAAGGAAAGATTGGAAATATATAATTGGCTGGGAATACCTCATTGTCATGGGAACATAATCGACAAGGGAAGAAGCATAGACAAAGAAAAGTAACCTAGAAACAATTTGAAAGGTACCTTGATAAAAGATACTGATTTTATTCTTATTGATTGAAAAAAGTCAATGTGTTTCATGACCTAAAGAAGTGAACCATGAAAATAAGTGAATATGAATGTAAGTTCATGAAGTTTCTGAAGTATGTCTCATTTATCAAGGATGGAAAATTTAAGTCAGTTGTTTTCTCAACAAACTGTAGATTCTAATCAGAAACGAGATTCAAGTCATGGAGCCAAATAAATTAGAGGAAATAATATGAGTTAAGACTAATGAAGAGGCCAACATGATTTCCATAAGACATGGATGGATAAAAAGAGATAAGGGTAAGAAAAGAGGAAGAAAGAGTATAAGCATTTGTTCTTCAAGGGTAAAAATAATACTTCTCAAACCCGCCAACTCATAATCAAACTGATGATACAATGCAACCTCCAACTAAGAAAAAACTAGTAAATGTGTAGCCTTTTCTATGTGGGAAGTGCATTATGTATTCCTAATGTTAAGTTGTAATATAACCCATTACCCTAAATATTCCACGCATTCCATGTTCCCAACAAACGATAAGAGCAATATGCCAGACCATGAGAGAAGGTCCCCATCATCGGATACTCGAAAGAAAGAGAAGGCCTTTTACCTACCACCACCACTAGAAGATATTAAGCCGAGTTCTTAGCATATGGGTTGCTTGAGTTCCCAAGTTTCCACCAGACATGAGAGAGTTAGTTTAACAAGTTTTCTTGGCCATGCAAATGAAATTCTATTATGTTGTTGGCTGAATGGAGGGACCAGGGGGAGGTGATACTTAGGAAGCACCCACTCCCCAAATTCACTCATTCCAAGTTGCCAATAGATGAAAGAAGAGATGTCCGATATATGAGAAAATAGATGTCCCCCATCATTCCCAACTGATTAGAGAGGGAAGTACTTACCAACATACAAGTGAGGTTACCTCCAATGAGCCAACAAACCAACCCGCCTACCTAGATTCTCCCAGCAAGAATCAATCAATAACAATAATGAAGAATATGTAATGGATTCCAACCTTTTTATTAATAATTGATTTAAACCATAACCATTTCCTTTCCAAAAAAAATACTCTTTATTTAATGTATGTTTATTCTTTTTTTTAATATCTGTCAAATATGTTATACTTGTTTTACTAGCTTCACTTTCATAGTCTACATTTATATTTAGGTCCTATTTTTCTACTAGATCCTATTTAGATACATTTTATCCTAGGCTTTTCTTAAAAGCATGTTCATTAAAATCTCAATTTAAATCCGATTACCTAGGGCTCCAACTTCCCAGTTGTAATTTTGAATGGATGTATTTGCTAATAGAATTTATAATCAATGTTTTACATGGATTGATTCCAACAACATATTTGAATGGATCGATTTTGATGATAGATTGTATACTCTTTAGAAATATACCTAAATACCAGCCAAAATAAAAGAGGGGATAGGGATAAAATAATATTGTTAAAGAGGAGGTAAAGACAAAGTTGTGTGTGGAGTAGCCTGGGGTTATTTGTAATCTAGGTAACTTGGAATGCATCACATAACCTTGATGATGGTCGAAATTTCCAATGGGCCTTGATAAGGTGTTCGTTTTGTAGATTCAAATGAACCTTGTCTCTGACTTGAAACGTGTGCGACACTGGTGTTGATCATGGTGCTTTTATACTTAGTATTGGATTTATGCAAGATATCATGGACTTGTTGGTAGACGTGCTAAATTCGTTCAATAAAATTTGTATCTTTTTTTGCTTCAGATTGAACATGTGTAGATTCTTCCTGTGTAGTGGCAAGGGGAAATGTGACATCAATGGGACCTAATTGTTGAAATCCCAGGCCCACCCAAAAGGGGTTGTGGCTAGTTGATCTATGCTAAGATCTAATGTAGCTTTGTTGAATATATGGTATACTCTCATTCCATGTTCGTGGATGGTTGGAGTGGTACATGCACAATATGTGCACAATCATCCTGTTGATGACCTCTTGCAATTAGTATGAGGGTGGAAATCAGATAATTTGGTGAGCCTGGTATCCAACAATGACTATAGGCTTGACCAAAACGCACTTAGGGAACCATATATCCTTCTTAGATATGATGGTCTACAGTAAGCCAAAATATAGCCACACCCATTCGAAGAATTGTTCGACGATCAAAAGTGGCTGCAATCGGGGCAAATTTGTTTTCAAGCAATAGCACTCAAAATCTTGAAATTTAACAGATGTAACCTGGATTTACAAAAATCCCAACTATATTTTATCTAAAATATTGTCTAAATCTCCATAATTTTCTGAAAAAAAACAGTGTTGTTAAACTATTGCGACTATTTTACAAAAATAATATATGTTAAACTGCTGCGAATAATTTTCAAAAATACTATATTAAATCCATATTCATACCCTTTACTCATCCCATTGTACCATCCATCGTAGTCTCCTGATAAAATAAAACTGCGATCCAGAGTCTCAAAGAATATTTCATCTTTATTTAAAAAAATTTAAAAATATCTAAAACAATTTAATTAAAATATTAAATGCAAGGTTAAAAACCAATAATAATAAAATTTAAAATAAAACCAAAAAATTTAATAATTTGGTTCTTAAAACTTGCACTAATCTGTAGAAAATTTAAAGGTCCGAAAATGTTCTTTGACGACAAAGAGGACATGTAGGGTTCAAAACCAGCCAGGGAGTAATGCAGGCAGAATGGAAAATATGGTTGCACGGCAATTTCAACGATGGTGAAGAATCAGAGGAATTAGAGGCGCCTTCGCCAGTGCAGCAGATAGGGCAGATCAGAGACAAGACTGAACAAGACTGGAGACTGAACTAAAGCTATCAGAATTATTGTGAAGAGTTTGGGATCAACTCACTCGGCATTACGATTAGTCCTTTTTACCCTTCTAAAATTATATTAAATTAGTGGACAAGACTGGAGACTGAACTAAAGTTATCAGAATTATTGTGAAGGGTTGGGATCAACTCACTTGGCATTACGATTAGTCCTTTTTAGCCTTTTAAGGTGGGCTATTTTGGATAATTTTTTAAAATTAATTTTTTGGTTTTATTATTTATTTGGTCTTATAATTGCTTTTTAATATGAATAATGAAATATAGAGTGTCCACAGCCAGAGCTAGGGTTAGACAAATACAATTAACAAATTTGGATTAGACAAATACAATTAACAAGTTTGGATTAATGAAATATAGAGTGCCTAGAGTCATAGTTAGGGTTAGACAAATATAATTAACAAGTTTGGATTAGATAAATACAATTAACAAGTTTGGATTAGACAAATATAATTAGCAAGCTTGGGTTAGATAAATACAATTAACCAACTTGGTTAGATAAATACACTTTACAAGCATGGGTATAGAGCTAATAGAGAGAATTTAGAGAAAATTTACTATAATATTAAATTTAATGATTAAATAAATTATATAAACAATAAAATCATCTTGTTGTAATAAAAATATATATTAAGTTAATAAATATTTTAATAATAAATATAATAATGAGGAATATTACTATTTAGAAAGATAAATTATAATTTATTTGTATGTTTTAAAGTATTTTAAGTTAATGTTTCAAGATTATTATAAGATGGATGTCTTTTAAGGTTAGAAAGGTAGTTAAAGTTATAAATATTTTGAAACTATAATTTAATTTGGGTATTTTTGGCATTTTAGAAAAAGTTTTTTTCATATTCAATTTTTTTAGCATCACAAAAAATTATAACATATTTTTTCATTCTACCATGTTTTGAGAATTGTTACATGCCTAGTTTTATATACATCTAGTGAGAGTTTGTTTATATTTTAACAATGTGGGTTTTATTCTTTGAACTAGTTAAAGCATAGTGATACCTTTGATATTTTGGATTAGTGTTGGATATCTCTTTATAATATCTTAAATTCATTTTGTCCTCTAATTATTTATAGCTCGCATATTCTCCTTAAATTTAAATGTAGTAATATTTTTAATGTTATTGATATTCTATAGAATGACTTCTTCGTTTATTCACTAATGATTTAATGAAGGCTTACACCTTTGTGCCTCCCTATTTGAGAAAGTAGTGATTGGGTTTGGACTTTGAGGCAATTTTTGGGAACCCCTCTGTGTATATGTTTTTAATCTTGGTCTTGTACATTAAGTACCTAGTCATAGTTGTGGGGTGGGTGCACAAAGATGCTACCCATTATAGTGCAATATGAACACACGATCATAACTTTTTAGGAATACACACAAATTCCTAAAAAGACATGCACATATTACCATTACTTTAAGTTTAGCACTTGTTGAACCTCTAGGTCAACTAAATGACATGTAAAAGAATGCACGTGTATTATTTTTTCTTAAATGTGCACATTTTTCTAGAATATGCACACAATTTTAAAAAAGGTTCTTGCACATTCATCTTTATTAAAAAGAAAACAATTGCAAGGTCACATTGTTCATGAGAAAATTTGTAATAAAAATGTGTGCATGTGCATTAGCCAAAACCTCCTCCTTGGAAAAGGTAAGTTCTTCTAAGGTAAGTTATTTTATTAAGGAAGAAATGAGGTGGAAGACAGAGTTCACACCACTAAAGAGACTGCCCTACACGAGTAGATATAGTTCTACTATGAAATCTCGGTGGTAAGTTTTCAACCATATCAGTTTATTTGAGAAGCAAAAAATATCTTCTGAATTGGATCCCTTCGTATACTCTGCAAATCAATAGCTCTCAATACAAAGCTGGCATTGCTTGCACATCTTCAAATAAAAAGGAAAAAAATCACATGATTCAAGCCCAGTTCTTTTCTTGATCAGAAATTAATCCAAAAGGCCCGACCATTCAGTGCCATAACTAGCTGCCTCGGCCTGCCCCCAAGAACAACATATTCCCTCCCCTGGCACTGCCCATCTCTGAGGTTTATTGCCTCCTGAGTTGGAGGAGGGAAAGGATGTGTCAGAGCCCATTATCACTGATCCTTAGCTAGCTGCAGAAGGATAAGGCTGCTACCAGTAGACAAAGATGCCCTTTTGTACAATGTAGACATGATTCTTACTGCTGCGTTAAATGACATGACAAACTGTGAAAGCTTATTTAATTTTGACGAGCTCTGATTTTATTTTGATGTACTCAACTCAATCTTGAGCCCATATGGAAATTTTTTATGGTTCTAAAGCTTACTAGCTAGCTAGGATCCACGTACTTTTAACGAGTGGTTAGTTTAAAATGCATTGAACATATTTCATTCATTAGGAATATTTTTTGGATTTAAAAAAGTGGTCCAAAAATCTAGATAATCGATGTGCATGGATTCGAACCACAAGAACAAATTAACAATATCGTAAGGGAATGTAAGGATTAAGTAATTTTGTTTTTATTTTTTTCTATATTGGCTTCCAACTATGCAAAACTTGTCCTCTCCAAAAAATTACATTCTTTCCATGCTTGTGTGAAAAATCTATTCTTAATTGGATAAATCCCAAGATTAATTCCCATCCTGCTAACCAACATGATAAATCAATATATGCCAACAGATGTCTACACTCTATAGTGTACAGGGCCTCCAAGTTTCCATTGCACCCTCCTATGAATATGAGAATGCCTCTGGTGAAATCCAAACAATCTCTAGCAATAAAGAATCTAGTAGAGGTCCTTGACCTGTGGTTGCTACAGTGGTCCACACTCCAGTCTCTATGTTTTAGGATGTAAATATTGTTAAATAAATTACGATCATCAGTAAATCCACTAAACACAAACAAATGCTTTCCAAGGGATATTGTTGCATGGCCTGCCCGAGGTGCTAATATCTAGCTAGTTGTGTTGAGCTCTTTCCACACAAGTGTATCTACATCAAGGACATAGACATCAGAAAAATAAGACTTTGATGCATCCTCCGCACCCAAGACTATAATTTTGTTCTTCCATGACAAGCAAGTGTGGCTATCTCTTCGAGACGGTGGTGTACCATTGGTTGCATCCCTTATCCAAATTAAGTTAACTGTATCTAGTATGTAAAGTTCATTGCAATATATCTCTTCATATTCATCTTGAGCTTTTCCACAACCTCCAAATATAAATAGACGATGATCAATGAGTGTAGCATTGTGCCCCTCACGAGCTATTGGCCCTTCACCACTTACGTTAGGTTGCACCCATGTAATTGTAGTAGTGTCCAACATATGCAAATCCCATACAGGGTTCTTCCCATCTGTGCCACCAAATATAAACAAATTTGTTCCCACAGTGGTATAGTTGTGGTTGTCCCTGAGAGAGGGCAGGGTTCCTTTCACCATAGGATTACAATCATTTGTCTGGAAATTGTCCTTGACATAGCAACCAAAAACATACTTCAAGAAAAAAAATGAATATTTCACCAGGACCGCTCGGAACAGGAAGAAGAGTGGAATGATTTGCCACAATTTTGAGCAATTAAAGAGTATTTACCTACCTTTGTTCGGATAAAATTGAATGCATAATCACATATATCAGAGAGTTAGTCTGGTGCCGCTCCGCAACACATAATTTCCATATCCAGAAAGACAAGACAAGTTTTGTAAAGCGAATTTCATTTATTTGAGTTCAGAGTCATATCCATCCACCGGGGCCTATAATTTCCTATTTTTTTTAATTAGAGAGATGGCTTGGTGCTGCTTTGCAACACACAATTTCCATAGCCAGAAAGACAAGACAAGTTTTGTAAAACGAATTTCATTTATCTGATTTTGGAGTCATATCCATCCAACAGGGCCTATAATTTCCTATTTTTTAAAGCCAAATCACTATTGATTTACAGCGCTCTCCCATGAAGCAAGATATCATGTTGCCGACCAATTGATCTGGTTCGTCAAATTGAAAACCTTGTAATGTAATGCATTTTTGGCTAAAGCAGCTCCTCCCCTTTGTACATGGGTTCTTGTTTCTCTAGGTCATGATCTGAAAGGTATTGTTCCACCGAGGTCTTGAAGTCACTAAATTCAATAGTGGATTTACCACATTTAAGGTGATTCCTTCATAAAACCGCATAGTGTGGAAGTCAAACCCTATTCTAGGTCAATTACCCGAATAGCTCATTGTGTCATTTGGGGTGGGTCCGTCGATATCAAAACGCTTAAGCGATACGTGTTTCTAGATTTCAAACGCATTGTTTCCCAAGGATTCATGCTAAATCAAGTAAGGATATGGTCAAATAATGCAAGGCCCTAGTGGGGTAGGTTCCACACATGCGTATGCATAAAAATATGTGTAATGCATGAAAATATGTTGAAGGTTGAGGTCTCATAGAAGGGGTAATGGTGTGACCATGTACAAGGACTTTTATTGACTCAGACCAAATTTGGCTGATGTTCACGATGACTCAATGTGAGAGGTACGAAAAAACAATAATCCAAGGGTTAAGAAGCTCATCAATTAAGCTAGGTGTACATAGAACATGCTTATGGCTTGATGTTAATGATGACTCAAGGTGTACATAAAACATGCTTATGACTTGATGTTCATGATGACTCAATGTGAGATGTATGAAAAAACAATAATCCAAGGGCTAAGAAGCTCATTAACTAAGTTAGATGTGCATAGAACATGCTTATGGCTTTGGAGGAGTGTGTCGATGCACAACTTTACACAAGTGAAATAACTTAGAAGGATCTAGAGTCAACTAGGTGAAAAAACACTCATAAGAATTTGTCTAGTACAACTCTGTCATAGTTGGGCTATACAACTCTGTCATAGTTGGGCTATACAACTCTATCATAGTTGGGCTATAAACACAATATAATAAATTGACCCATCATATATAAGTACAATCTCACTTACAAAATAATACAACATAATCATGGACATGACAAACTGAGAGAAGATAATTAAAAAGTTTCTTCAAATTTGCATCTGGGAGTCTTGTAATTGCAACTCTTTTGGCACATCATCATCTTCAACACTTGAGTTAACCCTCATGCACACCGAGGGGAAACAAAATCTATGTACAAGGACTTTTATTGACTGAAACCAATTTTGACTAATGTTCATGATGACTCAATGTGAGATGTATGAAAAAACAATAATGCAAGGGCTAAGAAGCTCATCAATTAAGATAGGTGTACATAGAACATTCTTATGACTTGATGTTTATGATGACTCAATGTGAGATGTATGAAAAAACAATAATCCAAGGGTTAAGAAGCTCATCAACTAAGCTAGGTGTACATAGAACATGCTTATGGCTTTGGAGGAGTTAGTTGATGCACAACTTTATGCAAGTGAAATAACTTAGAAGGATTTAGAGTCAACTAGGTGAAAAAAACACTCATAAGCATTTTCTTAGTACAACTCTGTCATAGTTGGGCTATAGATACAATATAATAAATTGGCCCATCATATATAAGTACAATCTCACTTACAAAATAATACAACATGATCATGGACATGACAAACTAACATTACAAATGACCATAAGATAATTAAAAAGTTACTTCAAATATGCATCTGGGAGTCTTGTAAATGCAACTCTTTTGGCACAACATCATCTTCAACACTTGAGTTAACCCTCATGCAAACTGAGGGGAAACAAAATCTATCTAGAGTCTAATTTTAGGTCGAATCCCACCAAGGTTGGATTCATGGTGAAGTTTATAGGGTAGAAAAGGGTTGTGTCCCTTTGTCTTGTCAAGGAAATGAAGCACACAAGGTGAATCAGAAGCACAAATAGAAATTGACAAAATTTCATCAACTCTCTCTTCTTAGAGAAGGGGAAAAAATGTTAATGTAGCACTCTATCTAGTATAAATATTATATTTGTTTACATGGCATAGATTTGTGACGACATATTTCAAGTGTGAAGTAAAAGTGAGGAATTTTTGAAGGGTCCCTTTACCTAAAGAAGAAGCCACTATACTTCATGAAGAAAAAATCAAAATCAAAGAGTTTCTCTTCCTACAGAAGAATTTATTCTACCCAGTGAAATAAAAGTGAAAGTTGTCTAAGTGTGCTCTGTGTAATGGATTCATTTCACCTCAAGAAGAACTCACTCCTTATTATGAAGACAGTGAAAATCTGCAGAGGTTAACTATGCCTAATGAAGGATCCTCTCTGCCTACAAACTTTCTATACATAATGTAGGAAACTTGCAAATCAAAAAACAGTGGCTCCCCTTAATGGCGTTGAGAAGAATTCACTTTGTCCAGTGAAGAAAAAGTGAAAATTAGCTAAGGTTGGTTGCACCTAATGATGTAATCACGCTAGGTAAAGAAGAACTTACCATTCCCAATGAAGGACAAGTGTAAATCGACTAAGTGTGGCTCCACCTAATGAACGAGATGTTGCACCAAGAGAAGAAAAACAAGAACTTACTACTCCTAGTAAATAAGAAGTGAAACTTGGCTATGTATGGCTTCACCTAGTGAAGGAGTCACTTTGACTAAAGAAGAAGTCTCTCACTCAAGTTAGTGAAGAAAGAAAGTGATAAATTTGTTAAGGGTTTATCCATCTTAAAAATGGGGGAAATAAGTTCAATTCTTCGCTTTTGGAGAAGCATTAGTATAGAAGTGTCTAAGTAGGGGGAGCATATAGGTACTAGGGATTATAACTAGTTTTTTTTTTAAATGACCTTTTTAATTTTATTATTTATTAATTTCCTTGTAATATCAATAAATATTCTATTTATAAAGTAAGAGTATTTTACATAACAGGGGTTGACACATATAAGTAACAAAAATAGGTATAGATTTAATCGAAGATAATCTATAAATCAAAATAATGATAAAAATAAAAATAATATTAAATTTAATAATTAAAATATTATTAAAATAATAAAATTATAGTATTATAATAAAAAATATATTGATTTAATAAATATTTTAATAATAAATATAATAACATGAGGATTAATGTTTAAAAAAAAAATTGGATTTTATTGGAATGTTATTTTTATGTTTGAGAAGTATTGAAGTAAATATTTTAAGATCACCTTAGGTTGAATGAATGGCTTGTAAGGTTAGGAAAGTAGTTAATATGGTAAATATTTTGAAAGTATAATTTAATCTAGACATATGTATGGTACTCTAAGATAAAGTTATTTTCATATTCAACGATTTTAATGTCACAAATATGACATATTAATTCATCTCATCTTGAGAATTGTTCCATGTTTAGTTTCACTATGAAGCTAGCGAGAGTTTGTTCATATTTTAGGAATGTGGGTTTTCTTCATTGAACTAGTCAAAGTATGGTTATACTTGTAATATTTTAGATTAGCGTCAGATACCTCCATATAATATCTTATATTTATTTTGTCCTCTAATTCTTTATTGCACCGCATATTCTACGTAAATTTTGATGTAATAATAGTTTTCATGTTATTGATATTCTATAGGACAACTTCTTTCTTTATTCACCAATGATTTAGTGAAGACTTGGCACCTTTATGCCTTTCTTGTTTGAGCAAGTAGTGATTGAGCTTGGACTTTGAGGCAATTTTTGGGAGCCTCTTGTTGAGTATATGTTTCTTATCTTGTTCTTTTACATTAAGTACCTAATCATAGTTGTGGAATGTGTGCACATAGATTCTTAGCTCCCTGTGATAATAGTGTAGATCTCTTATTGTTAGTATTAGTGTAGCCCCCTTATTGTTATTATTGTGCCTATGTAGCCCCCATATTGTTATTGTTGTGCCCCATAGAAACCCACTATTGTTATCGTTGTTCTCTTACATTATTATTGTTATGTAGGCTCTGATTATATTGTGACCCCTTAGACTCCTATATATACCAAGGTGGTCTTATCATTTTTATCATCCAATAATTGTTCATTTATGTGAGGTAAAGGAGGTTTCCCCTTCGAAGAGGCTAATTTTCAAGTCGTCGATCTATATTTTCTTCTATTTTATGATTTGGTTGCATAAAATTTGGTATCAGAGTTTTGGATTCTAAAATTCTTCTACTTCAAGTAGGTCATCTTGGAATTTTCACTATAACATTTTTTATGCAAAGGTTCATAAGATGAAATTTCAACCATGTGGAACCAAAATCTTGGTGAACTTCCTTTAAAAAGTTCAGATCTTGGTTCGCTATAATTTTTGAGATATGATCCAAAGAAGTTAGGGTTTTTGCATGCTCTAGAATTCAATTTCAAACAAGTGATCTTGGGAAAATTGTCATAACTTTCTCTACAAGCATCGGATTCGAGTTTCGTAAAACATGACTAAAATCACACGGATTATAGTTTTTTCATGTATCATTTTTAGGTCTGAAGGTTTAAACAATGATACATGCCATGCCTTACAAGTTCTCTCTAAAGAACTAGTCCATAATCAGGTCATCATGGGAGATTGGGTATAAATTTAACTTGAAGAATCCAATTGTGGTTTGACTTATGGATTTGGAAAGAAGAATCAGAGGCCTACCATAGGACAAAATTTCATATCTTGGAGAGTTGAAATTACAAGGATACAATAGTTTCAATATCTATCTCCAAAAAAAAAAACCAAAGTGTGTATTTTTTGAAAATTTTGAGTGACTTTTGTTTGAAAAATAAATTTGAAGTGATTCAAAGGGCATAGTGAAGCATAAATATCACTATTTGATTCCAAAATTCCTTGAAACAAAAAAATGGACACACCTAGTAAGCAACCGAAAAGCTCTACTATGGTGCATGAAGAAGAGGAAGAAATGCAACATGATATATCAAAATTACGAGACCAAGTGCAACAAATTTCGCTCTCACAAAGAGTAACCAAAAATGAAATGGAAGATAAGATGGATGGCTTGAAGAATGGTTTAAAAGTAGACATGGAATATTTGAAGGATGGAATGAATGTTAAGATGGAAGGTTTAACAAAGTTGCTAAAAAAAGCTTCCTAATGGTGATAAGGTATTCCATGAAATTTATCCAGGTAGATATTGATGACCACCTGCCTATTCCACCTAAACCTCCACTTGGTTTCATTTGTTTCCTCTTTTATTGCATCATTTACTATTTTTAGAAGTTTTTCAGGTCTTGAATTTTCAGAGCAGTTTTGACCCCCTAAACGACATTTTTTTTGGGATTGCAACAAGCTTGCCACAAATCCTTTAGTACTCTGAGAGATATTTCCAAAAAAAGTATCGTACGCTCCAAACAAAGATAATATGACCAAGCTACGACCCTAGGAAGTTGGCTTCCAAACTAACCCCAACAGGGCCCACAAACTCTTAGCGCTCCATCTCCTGGGGTTAGGGTTTTCCCTTGTTAAATAATAAATAGGCCCTTGAGCCTCATTGTAACATAGTTTAGAGGCATATAGCCACTACATCTCTTCTTAGAGATAAGCTACCATCACCCGAGCTAGTTTATTTTTATTTCTATATGTAAGCATATTTCAGTTCTTGGATATTAATGAAATGAAGTTCTATTTATGCTGTATCTTTGTGTATATGGGTATTTTTGTATTTCTTTATGTACCTACATATGTCTGGATTAGTGGTATCAAAGCAGCCTACTCTTTCTTTCTTTTTATTTGCATGTCCCCAATGAGGTTAAGGTATAAGGAGATAGGGCTAGAACTGGTTGAACCTTTGCAAGACCAGCCTCGCAAAACCCGACGACCTCCCATGGCGGAAGAAAATAAAGATGAGGGGGTAGGGGATCCTTTCAAAATATTTCTCGAGGAAGCCCTTGAGCAACAGAGGAATGTGATGATGGATAACTTTTCCCATATCCTTTGACGGTTACCCATAAGCGACACATCTTCATCCAACAACCACTTTGGAGTCACCACTCCTTTTAAGGTACGAGTTAACTTTCATATTCGCATATTTGAGGGCCAAATATATGTAGACATCGTAGATAAATGGTTAAATCTGTTGGAAGGATATTTTTTAGTTTATGAATTTTCCAATTGGGAAAATATTACTTTTGCACTTCTCAAAGCCACCCCACACATCAAGGACATGTGGGAAACCTACTGTGAACAAAAGGACGAGAGGGAATCCTCACTATTTTCAGCCGCACCCACTTGGAATTATTTCCAAAATGCCATCAAAGAACAATATTACCCTGCCGGGAGCTATGAAAATAAATACATAAAGTGGACCACACTACAACAAGGAAGGGACCAACATGTGCCGAAGTTTACAAAATGTTTTCCATGCCCTTCTCACGAAGTTGGGCATCAAGGATTTTGAGCGGAATTTTATACTCAAGTACCACGACTGTCTACACAAGTACATCCAAGATGAGATGGAGTTCTTGGACATCATCTCGCTCAGCACGACGTACCAATAAGCTGTCAAGATTGAGAAAATAATTTAAACAAAAGAAGCAAGACTTTGGATCTGTGAATCCAAAGCAAGGAAAAGGCACCCCCAAACCACAGAGCAAAGGACAAAGCCAAGGCAGGGAAACCAAGGACAACCAGCCGAAGCTGCAATAAAATAACAACACCATGAAGACAAAGAAGGACATGAGAAAATGGTGTCAGTTCCACAAGAGATCCATTCACAGCACAAGTGAGTGTCAGGCCAAGTAGTCACTGGTGGCCGAGCTGAAGGCTTCCAAATCAGACGCATGTTTTGACTCTGAGTCAGAACCTGACAAGAGGAATGACAAAGGGAAGCATATCATTGAAGTGGAGCCCCGTTCCACCATGGCCACCACTAAGATCCAAAAGAATGAACCTAAAGATCTAGAGGAGTGGGAATGCTTCTTCCACTCACAGATGTGGGTGAAGGGTTCTCCGTTGTAGTTCATTGTCGACTTCGGTAGCCAAAAGAACCTCATTTCAGCAGAGGTCGTGAAGCGATTGGGCCTACTGACTACAACACATCCACAGTTGTACACCATCGAGTGGCTTCACCAAGGACGAGATCTCTGCGTTAGCCAAAAGTGTCGCCTTCCCTACAACATCAATCCCTTCACGGATGAGGTATTGTGTGTTGTTTCTCCTCTTGAAGTTTATGATGTATTATTAGGACAACCATACTTGTGGAAGTAGCATGTTGTATATGATTCTAGACCTCGCTTTGTGATTATTACTTTGGGAAATTAGTTGTACATGATACCGAAGGTAGCCCCACCTACCGCCATCTCTTTGATCACTGTAAAGCAATGTAGTAAGATTATTTCCTAGACCAAGAAATGTGTTTTCCTTGTGATTCACCCTCAGGGAAAGAAGAAGGTTATGGCCACAACTTCTAGATAGGGATTCTCCACATAGCAACATCAGATGGACAAGGTCATGGAGGAGTACAGGGACATTTTTGCCTCACCTACAAGGGTACCTCTATACCGTCAGGTCAAGAAATCCATCGATTTGACCCTGGGCACATTGGTACCCAATGAACTGATCTATCGATGCTTTGTTATATAGAATGATGAGATCAAGAGGCAAATTCAGGATTTGTTGTAGAAATGGCACATCAGTCCAAGCTCATCACCCTGTGTGAGCCTGATTGTATTGGTACAGAATAAGGACAGAACTTGGAGACTTTGTATTGACTATCGGGTGTTGAACAATATCATTGTCCGGAATAGGTACCCAATGCCACGGATTGATGACCTTCTAGACCAACTAAAGGTGGGAAAATATTTCAATAAGATTTACTTGAATTCTGGTTATCACCAGGTGCCTATCGAACCCTCCGATGTAGCATCAAATGAGGCTACAAGGCCTTATGATTTTAAGAATAATAATTTGTGTGTGAATGTAGGTTTAGTAAACAATGGTGGACAATCTTTGGAGATTAATAGAAATATGAAGAAGAATGGACATAATGTGAATTATGTTATAAATGGAGAAGTTTAAGAAATTTTTGCTCAAAGTATTGAAGTTGAACATGATCAACATTAGAGATGAGGAAGGACAAGCATAACCTAATTTTTGTTCTAGAGAAAGATGAAGTGCTTGTAAGGTGTGTACATGAACTATAATTGTTGCAGAAGTTGTTGGAAAATGATACAAATGGAGAAGAGCATTTATGTGTCTCTAATAACATAGAAATGTATAATGCACCTGAAGAAATTTAGGTAGAATGTGATGAACAATTTCCTTGCATCAATAAAAATTTGAAATTGACTTTTTAGAAAAGTAGTTAGCATGAAATATAGAATATGGAAGCCATACAAATTTTGCAGATTTGGATGAGAAGAAGGACAAGATGCAATGGCTAGAGGAAAGAAACAGTATGTTTTAGTAAGGATACAATGATATCTTTGCTAAAGGGAAGTAAGAGGAAAGACATACGAGTGCCTTAAACAACTATGGAGGAATGAAAGACGTATTCTCTATGAAGGAAACACAATAGATAGTAGAGGGTAGCAGAGATCAACCCCAACAGAGATATAACATGGTCAAGGAATATCAAGGAATAGAGGACTTAGCATTGACCACCAGGATGTTAGTAAGGGATAACAACGATAAAGTTTAGCATGGAAGCAATGATTTGAGCCAGCCCAAGGATAAGTTGGACATCGAGATTGAAGAAGTAAGGAATTTTATGTTAAAGAAGCCTCATCATAAGAGGTATGTAGGTTAGAGGATAATCATGGACAACATGTTTCATATGGTAGAGAAATTTTTCATCAACAAAGGAGGAAGAAGACTACAACAGAAGGAAATAATGGAGCAACATGATAAGGAGAAGGACCATCTACAACATGAGGCTTGGGATCGTGGAATGATTCACTTCACCAGCACATGGTCAGGAGACCATGAACATTTTTCACCTTGGGAGTTTGATGCAGGTGCATAGACAGAGCACAAGATGTGAGACTCTAGACAAGAGCTTACCAATGTGATGGGATGGTCACATGGCAATGCTAGGAGGAAATTTAAATGTTTTGTAAGAATTTGTAAATATTTATATTAGGAAGTGAGTTTTGATGTAAATATATTTTTAGTTTAGTTTCCCTTATTTTGTGGAGAATGAGAAAATATTCATCTCTTGTGACTCTTGGTTATCACATGTTATCCTTCTTTTTAAAGAGAATGAGTGTTTGAGAAGAAGAGGAGAAGCTCTTAGAGAAGAGAAGAGAGAAGGAGAGAAGAGAGGAACTTGTTGTTTCTCTATGCAATTATAGTACCGAGGTTGCAAATCATTGTACTTTCCAATCTGTGTGAACCAGAAAGTGGTTTCTGTGTGAATGGCAAAATTGGATGGCAAAGGAGACTATAAGTTGTTGTTGCTTGATTGAATTGAAATACCAGTGTTGAAGAAATTCGGTTTCTACTTTGAATTATTTCTAAGTGCAGTTTTGTTCCTTTGTGTTTGGTTATCTATAAAAGTCTATTGATTTAGATTAAGAATTTGGATGTTTAATTCTTGAGGAGAATGGGTCAGATATCGAGGTGATGTCAGGGATAATTTTTGAACCTATAACTTTACATTGTTACCATAGTTGTGGTTGATGTGTTTAGAGTATATGGTGTTGATCTGAATATTGATTTGTGTTACTATTGTTGGTGTATTGTAGTGTCATATATGCGTGTAGATGCTATGTATTATTGATATATTGTTATTAAGCATTATATTGTCATGGATAGTTGAGTACCTTCTATTGACCTATTGTTGGTGCTAGTTGTTCTACATTGAGTTCATGTTGAAAAAGAAAAGTGTCATGATTATTTTGTATTTTGTTGTAATGGTTACATAACCCTATGAAGGAACTTTCACAATGTTCGAGCATAGCGAATGCATAGTTGCTGCAGCAATATGAGCATTTTTCTAGTGGACCAGAGCACTTTGTTTTGGGAATGTAGTCAAATCCTTTTTGACTGGTTTGCTCTCCTAATTGGAAAATATCTAATAGCATACAACCCCTAACAAAGAAAGGCATAGGAAACCATTTACTATGTCAAGGACCCATTCAAGGTCGTGGAGAATTGATTGTGAAAAGAGCCAAGTCATTTCATCTTCCCCAAAAACTGAAATGCGGAATTTTAATGGGTGTTACGAAATCATTTCATAGGGATTGCACAAAAAGTTTTCAGGACTGCATGTTTAGTTTTTAAATGCATGTTTGGCCTTTGCATTGCACTATTTGATAAGTTGAATCCTATGTAATTGGATGAGGTGAGGAAAAAGATTAGAAGGTGAGAGAAAGATCTCTCATGGAACTTATCAAAATAAATTCATATTCCTATTTAAACTACGTATGTAAAATGTTTAATGAATATTGTTGAAGAAGAGGTAAAGACAAAGCTGTGTGTGGAGTAGCCTGGGGTTATTTGTAGTCGGGTAACTTGGAATGCATCACATAACCTTGATGATGGTCGAAGTTTCCAATGGGCCCCTATAAGGTGTTCATTCTATAGATTCAAACGAACCTTGCCTTTGACTTGAAACGTGTGCGACACTGGTGTTGATCATGGTGCTTTTATACTTAGTATTGGATGTATGCAAGATATCATGGACCTATTGGTAGATGTGCTAAATTCGTTCAATAAACCTTGTAGCTTTTTTTGCTTCAGATTGAACATGTGTAGATTCCTGTGTAGTGGCAAGGGGAAATGTGACATCAATGGGACCTAATTGTTGAAATCCCAGGCCCACCCAAAAGGGGTTGTGACTAGTTGATCTATGTAGAGATCTAATGTAGCTTTTGTTGAATATAGGGTATACACTCAACCCATGTTCGTGGATGGTTGGATTGGTACATGCAAAATATGTGCACAATCATCCTGTTGATGACCTCTTGCCATTAGTCTGAGGGTGGAAGTTAGATAATTTGGTGAGCCTGGTATCCAACAATGACTAGAGGCTCAACCAGAGCGCACGTAGGGAACCATATATCCTTCTTAGATATGATGGTCTACAGTAAGCCAAAATATAGCCACACCCATTCGAAGAAGAGCTTACTAGTGGTCGTTATTGTGATACACTTTTTGTAGGCATGCAAGATGCCCGTTTTAGAGAATCTATTAACAGCCACAAAGACATAATCATTACCATTCTTGGTAAAAGGAAGGCCATACATATAGTCTTTTGACTATATTCCCAAGGTTCGTTGGGAGTAGGAAGAGGGGTGGACAAGCCTTGTTTCTTAATGGTTGGTTTGGCAATGGTGTAGCTCGTGTAGGACTTGATATACTTCCAAACATCTTGTCGAAGTTTTGGCCAATAAAAATGTTTATGCAATATTTCCATTGTGTTTTCCACACTAAAGTTAACTGCTACCTTACTGTAATGTGCCTCCTAGATCAACTTGGTACACTTGCTTGAAATAACAAAACGGTAACCCAAGCCTCAAAATAATGCATCCATGAGGTAAAAGTTAAGAACTTTCTTGCTTTCCATCAAAGTATAGTATGTGGCAGTGAATTTTGTATCATTGTTGTATAGTTGTGGTCATCTAGAGGTCTTGTTCCCAAAAGAGTTAAGAATAGTGGTTAGTGCCACAATTAGAGGTTGATTGAGGAAATATGTGACGTGATTGATGTTACTTTCCTTGGACTTGAAAGTGTTCTTCCATACATCAGTTGGTTCTATTGGAACTTGGTGATAGCCACACTTAAAATTAGTCTTGTTGAAGTACTTGGCCCCCTTAAGCTGGTCAAGAAGGTCGTAAATCTAAGGAATCAAGTACCTTTTCCTAAATGTGAGTTTTTTCAAAGTATATAGGACCCATCCTTCTTCTGTAGGAGTATAATTGGGCTCCCACAGGGTGAGGGACTTTGTCGAATGAGCTATTTTTATAGCAATTCTTGTATCTTCTACTTGATTTCACCTTCTAGAAGAGAGTTGTGGTATATTGGCCCGTTGGGTAGAGGTGCACTGAGCATCAGATTGATCGAATGCTACTGATAGTGCAAAGGTACCCCCATGGGTGAGGATAAGATGTCTTTGTAGTCCTCCATGACCTAATCCACTTGCCTCTGTTGCATAGAGGAGCCTTGCATGGATGCCGTGGATGTGGCCATAGTCTTCTCCTTAATTTGAGATTGAATCAAGAAGATGAAAAATTTCTCAGTCTTGGAAATGATCTTACTGCATTGCTTAACAAAGATCAAAGAAATGGTAGTAGGTGGGGCTACCTCTGGTATCTTATGTAGTTTCCAGCCCAAACTAATAATAACACTATGAGGTTTGGACTCATACACAACATGACACTTCCACAAGTATGGTTGACCTAATAGAACATCACAAAATTCAAGTGGAGCAACATCACACAATACCTCGTTCGTGGAAATCTTTATGTTGTAAGACAGCTGACACTATTGGATGATGAAAATATCTTTCCTGTGATACCCCACTCATGGTTCTCTGATAAAAATGCACTATAAATATTTTTACAAATATGTGAAATTTAAAAAGGGGACTAAGTCAAAGGGACACATATTCCAGAGATGAGGAGGAGGTTTGCTTGCTTAGAATGTTGTGATTTCTTGTGTAGAAAAATTTGAATTTTTTACACAAGTATTAAAGGCTCGTTGGTACATGAATTTAAGGGACTAGTTCTAAAGCTAAATGAGTTGCAAAGGAAGTTACACAGACCCATGCACTTGGGATTCACAAGGCAAGGGCAGTGAATGCCAACTCAGGAAAAGAGTTGAAGGAAGGAAAAGAAGGCTCATCCGAGTACATGCAAGAAGCACGAGAGAAGACACCCATTTGAGCACCAGAAAAATAGAGAGAGAACTCTGATTTGGTAATAGGAAGAATGGAAATGAATAGAATAGAAGGGGATTGGTTCTCCGATTCCCTAGAGGTTGTAGGTTGAGTTGTTAGTCTATGGAGCCCTATAACAACTTAGGTTCCTTGGAGGTTTTGGGTTGAGATAGAATCCATGGAGCCCTGTAACAGATTGGGTCCCTGGAGGCTGTGCGTTGAGACAGAGTTTCTGAAGCCCTATAACAACTTGGGTCCTTGGAGGCTGTGGGTTGGGATAGAATCTCTAGAGCCTTGTAACAACATGGGTCCCCTTGAGGTTGTGGGTTGAGATAATAGTCTCTAGAGCCCTTGACAACTTAGGAAGAGGCCAATTGTGGAGAAGCTATAAAGGAATACTTGATTGAAGACCCTTAGTTACTACATTACTATTATATTGGATTTTGGACTCCTTCGAAGGTAGTGAAACACTATGTATGCACTAGGGTGAGGCAGAGAGCCTCTAGACTCCTTGTGCTGAAGAAGATGGTCACAACCAACTAGTGGGATTGAGGAATACATCCTCTAGAATTCACTGTTTCAATTGGCAACTAGTGTTTGATTCCCTTAAGCAAGCACTCCCCTCGAACTCTGGAATCTGGCTCAGGGGTGCCAACTACAAGTAAGTGTGGTTGCAGCTATCTATGGTTGGGTGGAGAGTCCTAGTCCCATACTCAATTACCCTATAGGTTTAAAAGATAGGTAATGTTTTGTACATGTTTACATGTTGATGAATTTATGATACATTCTAGTTGAAATGGATTGGATTTTTGGGTCTGTAACATCATTTTTAATGTGATGAGCATGTGGATACGTCCTTATGTAGAGATAAACCTTATGGTTATGATAAATAAATGTATACATAAATGCATGTGTCAGACCTTTGAAATGAAAAATGCTATTAAATAAGTTGAACCAGTGTATATGTCTGCATTGAAACTAATATGTCGAGTTTGATCCATATTGGTGATGTTTACAACATATAATAAGCATTAGAATGTGTCTTGTCTTTACGTGATAACAAGGACCATGTGATGGCCACGATCTGAATAATAATTTGTATGATGTTCCCTAACATTGTCAACAAAGCATATGAAAAATGATACAAGTACGTTAAGAAATATGACAGGTAGAAGATCAATAAGGGCTTGGATTTAAAACATGCAAACCTTGGACTTAAGAACCCTTTCAATTAAGCTAAAATATTACATACGAGATTGACTTCTTATGCAAGGTTTGAGTTTACATATGGCTGTCCATTTGCTTAGCCATAACACTATGAATTTTTACAGGAGGAATTGCTACAATATTGAATGATTTATTCACTCTTTTAAGGGAAATTAATGCCTAAAACCCCTGCATCAAGGCTTAGACAACCATGCATTATCAATAAGTTGGATGCCTTCCACTAGATTCCTAACATCGCTAGTTAGGCATTGGAGGGTTTTGCATGCCGCCATAGAGTCAACTGCATGCCAGCATTGAAGTTGGGAACCCTTAGCTTGTCATAAGAGAGGTGAAGTTCTTTATAAGGTCGTTGTAAGACCAAAATAAGGTGTAGCTGCAGGAGCACCTATATTGACATGTTGTGAAATCCCATGCTTTAATACGGGGAACATCAGATGGCTAAGAACTTGTTGGATAGACCTTTGCCAAAGCTTTTGAGGGCTAGGACCATGGAGTGCATTAGAAAGCCACTTTCTCCATCATCGTGGCTGAGTAATGATGCCATTCATAATGATTATTGAACTCATGTGGCAGAACTTTACCCAGATTAACTAGTGAGGACTGATTGATGAAGAGTTGAGGCAAGCTCTCGCAATGTCGATTGGAATCTAGATCAAACTCATGGCTCAGAGGTTCATAGGGCTTTCCTAGTTAAGCCATGGAAACTCTTATGTGTGAACTTGATGTGGTGCAAGGATGTTGGCTTGAGGGGGCCTGACCCAGGTTCAGCGTTAATTAGCCAAACAAATCCCTACACTACTGGCCCTTTCGGCATCAGCCCGTGGAGCATGGACCGCAGTCTCACCCGAAGTAGTATGGGGGGATGTTGGAACCAAGTTTCTACACCTTGATATTGTTGTGCTGTCATTTCATTCCTTCTATCCATGCCTTCGCGCAAGTTGCTTCTTTCTAGGGCTTGCAAGATGAGCCCTCTATTTTGTTCTTTTGTACCACCATGAGAGGGTACAGTCGACCTTCATGCAACCCTAACCTGCTACTCAGGTACTTTCGCACTGCTATGGCAGCGTGCCATGCAGATTCCCCAATTAGTGTAAGCGATTTTCTTATCTCATAAACTACTTAAAGTTAACACCGCATAAGTAGATATTCGTAATTGCGTTCAATTATTCAATGTAATTGCATTCATTCGCGCATCATATAAGCATAATAAAGGAAATTCATACATAAAATATCCAAACACATCAACAGAACAAAGACATAGAATTTGCAAAATATCTCCTTTTATTAATATCTTCCAACTATTACAACTTATGTCTGCCCTGCGCACACAGCTGCAGGGGTCCGCGCACTGAGCTGCAGACTTCTACCCTAGGCCTCTGCACACTCAGCTGCAAAGCCTCTACCTATGCTACGACCCTAGACTTAGAATTCTTGCTCCAAAGCTATGACTATATTACATCGTGTGTCTCCTTCTATGTCCCTAGAGCTTAGATCTTTTTATACAATCCCATGGTCCGCGGACCATGGGTAGATCTCTTACAGTCGAATTTACTTTACAAAACTAAGGGCGGATTACCCTTTTTGAAACATAACACCTTCGTGCTCTGCGACCACAAAATGTGGAGACTTTAGAATTATATTACAAAAATTGACTTAAACATGGTCTTTTAGCCCCAAAATTGCCCTTGGGGGATCCCACTCTCAACAAGGAGACAAGGCCTCAAAGTTATAATGTGATGGGGCTATCCTTATCCTTACTCTGATCAAAATCGTAGTCGTAGAGGCATTTAATTAGCAGGGCTTAATTTGTCCCCAACGTGATTGGTCGTGAGTGTGCCAACGTGACCGGGAGGTGCAACTCGAAAGGTTCACCCTGGAAAATTGTGTTGAGCAGTCGAGGGATGAGGTGTTGGGATAATACGACAAGATGACATGCACCCGAAAATTGTGCAATTATCTGGAGGGGTGGCCCACTACCCACATAATCCTAGAAACATTTTCCCGAAAGGAAGGAAGGCAGCACAGGAGGAAGCGTCGGGAAAATCCTTGTGGGATTATGTAAGGCGGGAGTATGGCAGGACCTGCATAGTCACGATGATGTTATTGGTTAGGGACTGGCCCACTTGATCAATCAACCCAACTGGTTCAACCCAAAAGCTTAAAGGGAAGAGTAAATTTTAAGCGTCGGGACACTATAGAGCGAGGTGATGTGTCCCTAAAGGACCCACCCAATATGTTAAGAGGTACGCAAGGGGAAAAGGATGTGAGTGTTGGGAAATAGTATCGGGATGACATGGTGTCATAGCCACGTGGATCAATTAGAAGAGATGGTAGGTGAGAAGCGCGAGGCCCACAGATTCCAAGCAGATCCAGAGGTGCAAAAGCCTCTTATAAAATTATGCACTAGGATAACATGGTTAGGATGACATGAGTAGGTAACGACAGCAATCGACAAGTCGGTTCAAGCCATTGAGGAGGCGGTAGAGGGGCCCACTATCCAAGGAAACCTGATATAGAGACCTTGACGGTAAATAAGGTGTGCACTTTAGTAATCATCAGGAGAAGGTAAGAGATCTAGCGTAACCAGTGGCACCCGTCCCAGTAGACATAAGGACGTTATGATTAAAGGCATCAAGTTGGTATGGAGAGCAGAGGTCCTTGCATTCACTAGGGGCTGATAAAATGTATACAAGTTAGGAAACCTAAGTAGAGATTGAAGAGGAAAAAAGAAAGAAAAATAATATATGATTTACCTCATTCCTCTAACAATAATTGAGGGGTTGGGTATATTACATCGCCCTTGGTGGAGCCACCCAATGGTGTATAGCTGTGAGTGTGGTGTTGTCGGTAGGCTTATCTAACAGTGATTGAGGGGTTGGATATGTTACATCACCCTTGGTGGTGCTACCCAATGATGTATAACTATGGCATTGTGTGGTCCCTTTCTTTCCGTATTGTGGTCCATCTCATGTATTGGTCTTCGTAACTTTCAACAGGGTAATATTGTTCCTTAACAACATCCCTAAAAGAGTTCCAAGCAGGGACGACTAAAAATAGTGTGGATTCTTCCATGGTTTTCTTCTCACACTAAGTTTCCCACTCATCCTTGACATGGAGCAAGATCTTAAGGAGTGCAAAACTAATCTTTGCTCTATTATAAAAATTATGGACGGAAAAATTAACCTTTTATCTAGAAATTTAAACTTTAAATTTTAAAATTAGATAGAAATATTTTTTTATCATTTTAATTATTTAATTATTTTATATGAAAAGTAAGCTTTTATTTTCATTCAAAATTTAAAATTTAAATCAATTTCATCACAATTTAAATATTTTTATTATTTGTAATATTAAATTTAAAATTTTTATTAATTTGATTTTTTGTATAATAATTATATATATTATAGTTAATTGAATTTATTTTAGATAGTTTAGAAATTGTATTTCTATTCTGTCTTAGCAAGAATATTTTGGCTTCCTCTACAAAAGTGGAGGAATTGCTCGAGGATCAAAAGTGGCTGCAATCTGGGCAAAAAAAATTCAAACAATAGCACTCAAACTCTTGAAATTGGATTTACAAAAATCCCAACTATATTTTATCAAAAATATAGCACTCAAACTCTTGAAATTTAACGGATGTAACCTGGATTTACAAAAATCCCAACTATATTTTATCAAAAATCTTGTCTAAATCTCCATAATTTTCTGAGAAAAAACAATGTTATCACACTATTGCGACTCTTTTACAAAAGTAATATATGTTAAACTGCTGCGAATAATTTTCAAAAATAATATATTAAATCCATATTCATACCCTTTACTCATCCCATTGTACCATCCAGGGTAGTCTCCTAATAAAATAAAACTGCGATCCAGAGTCTCAAAGAACATTTCATCTTTATTTAAAAAAATTGAAAAATATCTAAAACAATTTAATTAAAATATAAAATGTAAGGTTAAAAACCAATAATAATAAAATTTAAAATAAAACCAAAAAATTTAATAATTTGGTTCTTAAAACTTGCACTAATCTGTAGAAAATTTAAAGGTCCGAAAATGTTCTTTGACGACAAAGAGGACATGTAGGGTTCAAAACCAGCCAGGGAGTAATGCACGCAGAATGGAAAATATGGTTGCACGACAATTTCGACGATGGTGAAGAATCAGAGGCGCCTTCGCCTTCCTGTGCAAACTCGTTGTAGCAGATAGGGCAGATCCGATCGTCCATTGGCAGTGGAATCGATGGCATTATTCCAACTCTCTGTGTAATATCTTCCAAGCTACCGTGACGATACGGCAGAAAATGGAATACAGGGTCAGTCTCAAGCAATGGTCCTTGAACCCTTTGGGTGCTCAGCTGCACAATATTATGTCGGCCATTATCGTCCAAGTAGAAGTTCACAGAAATTCCCAGCTGTCTGAGAACAGGCCTAAGGCGCTCCTCACCATAAACGAACCTCCCCAAAATTATCAGATTTTGCACTTCAGATAACATGGCTGGATTGAACCGAAGCCCTAAAAATCGGTTAAATTTTAGGTATAAATCACGCAGAAAAGCAGCCCACTCTTCAAAAGTAGCTTCACTTCTTGCTACGCGTACGTTAAATTCATGGCATAACGCTGCGACGTGCTCCTCAGACTTGCCAATTTTGCGTGCTATATGCACAGTCACCCACCGCTCTACTCGTTGTCTTTGCTGCCATGCGTGACGTCGCTCGTTGTCTTTGCTGCCATGCGTGACGTCGCTCATAAATTTCGCCAATACTCATCCTCCTCCTCTTCTGTGCAGATCCTACACGATCTCTGTCCATATTTGATTGCGCTTTGAATTAGGCCACCGCGACTTTCTATAAGATTATTGTTGTTCATTAATTCTATCACGCCCTGTGCTTTATATTGTAGTCCTTAAGTGTTGTCTCGAAGGTTGTGTTATTGAAATAAAATTAATCTCTAGTTAAAATAAATAAAATGGTTGTAAATTTTATATAAATTAAATAGAAAAAAAAAATTATTTTAAAGTTTATAAGTCAAAGATAGTTATGAGACAAATCGTTTTTTCATCTAGTTAATGTATTTGACGTATTTTATAAAGCTTCATTATTCCTAATTTTTTAATGAACTTTTCATTAAATAAATTATCTCAAAAACTATTTACAAATATATATAAATTTAAAAAAATATATAGTAAATCATCCATAAATAATAAAAATAATGATATTCCCGTAAATAATATTTACAAACTTAAATTGAAAAGTAAGAATACACCGTTATTTGCAACTATTAATAAAATTATAATTATGAATATTTAATAATGAAATCTTTTCACGTAATTTTCGTGATAATTCAATCGTTTTGCGTTATCAGAATAGACAAGACTGAACAAGACTGGAGACTGAACTAAAGCTATCAGAATTATTGTGAAGAGTTGGGATCAACTCACTCGGCATTACGATTAGTCCTTTTTACCCTTTTAAAATTATATTAAATTAGTGGACAAGACTGGAGACTGAACTATAGTTATCAGAATTATTGTGAAGGGTTGGGATCAACTCACTCGGCATTACGATTAGTCCTTTTTAGCCTTTTAAGGTCGGCTATTTTGGATAATTTTTTAAAATTAATTTTTTGGTTTTATTATTTATTTGGTCTTATAATTGCCTTTTAATATGAATAATGAAATATAGAGTGTCAAGAGCCAGAGTTAGGGTTAGACAAATACAATTAACAAATTTGGATTAGACAAATACAATTAACAAGTTTGGATTAATGAAATATAGAGTGCCTAGAGCCAGAGTTAGGGTTAGACAAATATAATTAACAAGTTTGGATTAGACAAATACAATTAACAAGTTTGGATTAGACAAATATAATTAGCAAGCTTGGGTTAGATAAATACAATTAACCAGCTTGGTTAGATAAATACACTTTACAAGCATGGGTATAGAGCTAATAGAGAGAATTTAGAGAAAATTTACTATAATATTAAATTTAATGATTAAATCAATTATATAAACAATAAAATCATCTTGTTGTAATAAAAATATATATTAAGTTAATAAATATTTTAATAATAAATATAATAATGAGGAATATTACTATTTAGAAAGATAAATTATAATTTATTTGTATGTTTTAAAGTATTTTAAGTTAATGTTTCAAGTTCATTATAAGATGGATGTCTTTTAAGGTTAGAAAGGTAGTTAACGTTATAAATATTTCGAAACTATAATTTAATTTGGGTATATTTGGCATTTTAGAGAAAGTCTTTTTCATATTCAAAATTTTTAGCATCATAAAAATAACATATTTTTTCATGCTACCATGTTTTGAGAATTGTTACATGCCTAGTTTTATATACAAGTAGTGAGAGTTTATTTATATTTTAACAATGTGGGTATTATTCTTTGAACTAGTCAAAGCATAGTGATACCTTTGATATTTTGGATTAGTGTTGGATATCTCTTTATAATATCTTAAATTTATTTTTTCCTCTAATTATTTATAGCACGCATATTCTCCTTAAATTTAAATGTAGTAACATTTTTAATGTTATTGATATTCTATAGAATGACTTCTTTGTTTATTCACTAATGATTTAATGAAGACTTGCACCTTTGTGCCTCCCTATTTGAGCAAGTAGTGGTTGAGCTTGGACTTTGAGGCAATTTTTGGGAACTCCTCTGTGTATATGTTTTTAATCTTGGTCTTGTACATTAAGTACCTAGTCATAGTTGTGGGGTGGGTTCACAAAGATGCTACCCATTATAGTGCAACATGAACACACAACCATAACTTTTTAGGAATACACACAAATTCCTAAAAAACCATGCACACATTACCATTACTTTAGATTTAGCACTTGTTGAACATCTAGGTCAACTAAATGACATGTAAAAGAATGCACATGTATTATTTTTTCTTAAATGTGCACATTTTTCTAGAATATGCACACAATTTTAAAAATGGTTCTT
Organism: Pinus tabuliformis; assembly: GCA_031772625.1. Taxonomy (NCBI): domain Eukaryota; kingdom Viridiplantae; phylum Streptophyta; class Pinopsida; order Pinales; family Pinaceae; genus Pinus; species Pinus tabuliformis. The sequence goes on along the minus strand of CM062820.1, from coordinate 356,883,275 downwards.
GCACATTCATCTTTATTAAAAAGAAAACAATTGCAAGGTCACATTGTTCGTGAGAAAATTTGCAATAAAAATGTGTGCATGTGCATTACCCAAAGCCTCCTCCTTGGTAAAGGTAAGTTATTTTATTAAGGAAGAAATGAGGTGGAAGACAGAGTTCACACCACTAAAGAGACTACCCTACACGAGTAGATACAGTTCTACTACGAAATATTGGTGGTAAGTTTTCAACCATATCAGTTTATTGGAGAAGCAGAAAATATCTTCCAAATTGGATCCCTTCCTATACTCTGCAAATTAATAGTTCTCAATACAAAGCTGGCACTGCTCGCACATCTTCAAATAAAAAGAAAAAAAAATCACATGTTTCAAGCCAAGATTTTTTCTTGATCAGAAACTAATCCAAAAAGCCCGGCCATTCAGTGCCATAACTAGTTGCCTCTGCCTACCCCCACGAACAACATATTCCCTAGCCTGGCACTGGCCATCTCTGAGGTTTATCGCCTCCTGAGCTGGAGGAGGGAAAGGATGTGTCGGAACCCATTATCACTGATCCTGAGCTAGTTGCAAAAGGATAAGGCTGCTACTAACAGACAAAGATGCCCTTTTGTACAATGTAGACATGATTCCTGTTGCTGCGTTAAATGACATGACAAACTGTGAAAGCTTATTTAATTTTGACGAGCTCTAATTTTATTTTGATGTACTCAACTCAATCTTGAGCCCATATGGAAATTTTTATGGTTCTAAAGCTTATTAGCTAGCTAGGATCCATGTACTTTTAACGAGTGGTTAGTTTAAAATGCATTGTACATATTTCGCTCAATAGGAATATTTTTTGGATTTAAAAAAGTGGTCCAAAAATCTAGATAATCGATGTGCATGGATCCGAACCACGAGAACAATTTAACAATATCGTAAGGGAATGTAAGGATTAAGTAATTTTGTTTTTATCTTTTTCTATATTGGCTTCCAACTCTGCAAAACTTGTCCTCTCCACAAAATTACATTCTTTCCATGCTTGTGTGAAAAATATATTCTTAATTGGATAAATCCCAAGCTTAATTCCCATCTGGCTAACCAACATGATAAATCAATATATGTCAAAGGATGTCTACACTCTATAGTGTACAGGGCCTCCAAGTTTCCATTGCACCCTCCTATGAATATGAAAATGCCTCTAGTGAAATCCAAACAATCTCTAGCAATAGAGAATCTAGCATAGGTCCTTGACCTGTGGTTGCTACCTTGGTCCACACTCCAGTCTCTATGTTTAGGATGTAAATATTGTTAAATAAGTTACAATCATCAGTAAATCCACCAAACACAAACAAATTCTTTCCAAGGGATATTGTTGCATGGCTTGCCCGAGGTGCTAATATCTGGCCAGTTGTGTTGATCTCTTTCCACACAAGTGCATCTACATCAAGGACATAGACATAAGAAAAATAAGACTTTGATGCATCCTCTACACCCAAGACTATAATTTTTTTCTTCCATGACGAGCAAGTGTGACTATCTCTTTGAGACAATGGTGTACCATTGGTTGCATCCCTTATCCAAATTAAGTTAACTATTTCTAGTATGTAAAGTTCATTGCAATATATCTCTTCATATTCATCTTGAGCTTTTCCACAACCTCCAAATATAAATAGACGGTGATCAATGAGTGCAACACTGTGCCCTTCATGAGCTATTGGTCCTTCACCACTTACGTTAGGTTGTACCCATGTATTTGTAGTAGTGTCCAACATATGCAAATCACGTAGAGGGTTCTTCCCATCTGTGCCACCAAATACAAACTAATTTGTTCCCACAGTGGTATAGTTGTGGTTGTCCTTAAGAGAGGGCAGGGTTCCTTTCACCATAGGATTACAATCATTTGTCTGCCAATTGTCCATGACATAGCCACCAAAAACATACTTCAAGAAAAAAAATGAATATTTCATCAAGACTGTTCGAAACAGGAAGAAGAGCGGAATAATTTGCCACAATTTTGAACAATTGAAGAGTATTTACCTACCTTTGGTTGGATAAAATTGAATGCATATTCACATATATCAGAGAGATAGTCTGGTGCCACTCCGCAACATGTAATTGCCATATCCAGAAAGACAAGACAAGTTTTGTAAAGCGAATTTCATTTATTTGAGTTTGGAGTAATATCCATCCACTGGGGCCTATAATTTCCTATTTTTCTTAATTAGAGAGATGGCTTGGTGCCTCTCCACAACACACAATTTCCATAGCCAGAAAGATAAGACAAGTTTTGTAAAGTGAATTTCATTTATCTGAGTTCGGAGTCATATCCATCCAATAGGGCCTATAATTTCCTACTTTTTAAAGCCAAATCACTATTGATTTATAGCGCTCTCCCCTGAAGCAAGATATCACGATGCCAACCAATTGATCTGGTTTGTCAAATTGAAAACCTTGTAATATAATGCAATTTTGGCTAAAGTAGCTCCTCCCTTTTGTACATGGGTTCTTGTTTCTCCAAGTTCTGATCTGAAAGGTATTGTTCCACCGAGGTCTTGAAGTCACTAAATTCAATAGTGGATTTCCCACATTTAAGGTGATACCTTCATAAAAGCGCATAGCGTGGAAGTAAAACCCTATTCTAGGTCAATTACCCAAACAGCTCAATGGGTCATTTGGGGTGGGTCCGTTGATATCAAAAAGCTTAAGAGATGAATGTTTCTAGATTTCAAACACATTGTTTCCCAAGGATTCATGCTAAATCAAGTAAGGAGATGGTCAAATAATGCAAGGCCCTAGTGGGGTAGGTTCCACACATGCGGATGCATAAAAATATGTGTAATGCATGAAAATATGTTGAGGGTTGAGGTCTCATAGAAGGGGTAATGGTGCGACCATGTACAAGGACTTTTATTGACTTAGACCAAATTTGGCTAATGTTCATGATGAATCAATGTGAGAGGTACGAAAAAACAATAATCCAAGGGTTAAGAAGCTCATCAACTAAGCTAGGTGTACATAGAACATGCTTATGGCTTGATGTTAATGATGACTCAAGGTGTACATAAAACATGCTTATGACTTGATGTTCATGATGACTCAATGTGAGATGTATGAAAAAACAATAATCCAAGGGCTAAGAAGCTCATTAACTAATTTAGGTGTACATAGAACATGCTTATGGCTTTGGAGGAGTGTGTCGATGCACAACTTTACACAAGTGAAATAACTTAGAAGGATCTAGAGTCAACTAGGTGAAAAAACACTCATAAGAATTTGTCTAGTACAACTCTGTCATAGTTGGGCTATACAACTCTACCATAGTTGGGCTATAAATACAATATAATAAATTGACCCATCATATATAAGTACAATCTCACTTACAAAATAATACAACATGATCATGGACATGACAAACTGACAAAAGATAATTAAAAAGTTGCTTCAAATCTGCATCTGGGAGTCTTGTAACTGCAACTCTTTTGGAACATCATCATCTTCAACACTTGAGTTAACCCTCATGCACACCAAGGGGAAACAAAATCTATGTACAAGGACTTTTATTGACTGAAATCAATTTTGACTGATGTTCATGATGACTCAATGTGAGATGTATGAAAAGCAATAATGCAAGGGCTAAGAAGCTCATCAACTAAGATAGGTGTACATAGAACATGTGTATGGTTTGATGTTAATGATAACTCAAGGTGTACATAGAACATTCTTATGGCTTGATGTTCATGATGACTCAATGTGAAATGTATGAAAAAACAATAATCTAAGGGCTAAGAAGCTCATCAACTAAGCTAGGTGTACATAGAACATGCTTATGGCTTTGGAGGAGTTAGTTGATGCACAACTTTACACAAGTGAAATAACTTAGAAGGATTTAGAGTCAACTAGGTGAAAAAAACACTCATAAGCATTTTCTTAGTACAACTCTGTTATAGCTGGGCTATAGATACAATATAATAAATTGGCCCATCATATATAAGTACAATCTCACTTACAAAATAATACAACATGATCATGGACATGACAAACTAACATTACAAATGACGATAAGATAATTAAAAAGTTACTTCAAATATGCATCTGGGAGTCTTGTAACTGCAACTCTTTTGGCATAACATCATCTTCAACACTTGAGTTAACCCTCATGCAAACTGAGTGGAAACAAAATCGTCTAATTTTAGGTCGAATCCCACCAAGGTTGGATTCATGGTGAAGTTTATAGGGTAGACAAGGGTTGTGTCCCTTTGTCTTGTCAAGGAAATGAAGCACACAAGGTGAATCAGAAGCACAAATAGAAATTGAAAAAATTTCACTAACTCTCTCTGCTTAGAGAAGGGAAAAAATGTTAATGTAGCACTCTATCTAGTATAAATATTATATTTGTTTACGTGGCATAGATTTGTGACGACATATTTCAAGTGTGAAGTAAAAGTGAGGAATTTTTTAAGGGTCCCTATACCTAAAGAAGAAGCCACTCTACTTCATGAAGAAAAAATCAAAATCAAAGAGTTGCTCTTCCTACAGAAGAATTCATTCTACCCAGTGAAATAAAAGTGAAATTTGTCTAAGTGTGGCTCTCTATAATGGAGTCATTTCACCTCAAGAAGAACTCACTCCTTATTATGAAGACAATGAAAATCTGCGGAGCTTAACTATGCCTAATGAAGGATCCTCTCTGCCTACAAACTTTCTATACATAATGTAGGAAACTTGTAAATTTAAAAACAGTGGCTCCCCTTAATGGCATTGAGAAGAATTCACTTTGTCTAGTGAAGAAAAAGTGAAAATTAGCTAAGGTTGGTTGCACCTAATGACGTAATCACTCTAGGTAAAGAAGAACTTACCATTCCCAATGAAGGAAAAGTGTAAATCAACTAAGTGTGGCTCCACCTAATGAACGAGATGTTGCACCATGAGAAGAAAAACAAGAACTCACTACTCCTAGTAAAGAAAAAGTGAAACTTGGCTATGTATCGCTTCACCTAGTGAAGGAGTCACTTTGACTAAAGAAGAAGTCTCTCACTCAAGTTAGTGAAGAAAGAAAGTGATAAATTTGTTAAGGGTTTATCCATCTTAAAAATGGGGGAAATAAGTTCAATTCTCTGCTTTTGGAGAAGCACTAGTATAGAAGTGTCTAATTAGGGAGGGCATATAGGTACTTATTGAATAACTCTCAAGAAGGAGAGATCAAAGAGTCTTTCAAGTGTGGAATTTTGAGTCATTTTAGACTTATTGCTACTAATTGGAACTTGTGTGGAGAATTGTGGTTGTGTATGATTCTTCATTACATAATTCATGGGAAGGTTGTCCCCTTTGAAACGTAAGGTAAAAAAATGATTCCTATCAATATTTTTTTGAACTCGCAAAGTAAACCTCCTCCATAGAAAACTATTGGTTTTAATCTGATAAGTCCAAAAAGTCCTTACAATGCCCTTCCTTCTTACGCGTAACTTTAATGTGCATGAAATCCAAATCAAAGAAGCGGAGATGAATTCAAATGGTCATTAGAAGAGATGTCAAGTGATCTAGCTAAGATAGTAAGAAACCTTGTTGTGCATATAGGGCAAGCCTAAGAGGATAAAAATTAGGTAAATAATTAGTTATTGTGAAATTTGCATAAATAAATAAACGATTGAAGGGAAAATAATATACAATGGAAGCATAGATTCCAATTAGAGAACTCATGGATCAAGGAAGTCACCTTATGATTCCACTTTGTTAAGAGTCATCATAGAGTTATCATAATTTGATAAAAAGGTAGAAATACCCACTAATAATCTTCAATGAATATGAAATAAATCAAAATTGCCAACTTTTGATGGAAAGACGAGAATGAGGAAAGAAGTTGAAGCTTGGTTAACAATAACCCAAAAGGCAAGATTGGAAATATATAGTTGGCTGGGAATACCTCATTGTCGTGGGAACATAATCAACAAGGGAAGAAGCATAGTCAAAGAAAAGTAACCTAGAAACAATTTGAAAGGTACCTTGATAAAAGATATTGATTTTATTCTTATTATATGAAAAAAGTCAATGTGTTTCATGACCTAAAGAAGGGAACCATGACAGTAAGTGAATATGAATGTAAGTTCATGAAGCTTCTGAAGTATGTCTCATTTATCAAGGATGGAAAATTTAAGTCAGTTGCTTTCTCAATGAACTGTAGATTCTAATAAAAAACGAGATTCAAGTCATGGAGCCAACTAAATTAGAGGAAATAATATGAGTTAAGACTAATGAAGAGGCCAACATGATTTCCATAAGACATGGATGGATAAAAAGTAATAAGGGCAAGAAAAGAGGAAGAAAGAGTATAAGCATTTTTTCTTCAAGGGTAAAAATAATACTTCTCAAACCCGCCAACTCAGAATCAAACATATGATACAATGTAACCTCCAAATAAGAAAAATCTAGTAAATGTGTAGCCTTTTCTATGTGGGAAGTGCATTATGTATTCCCAATGTTAAGTTGTAATAGAACCCATTACTCTAAATATTCTACGCATTCCATGTTCCCAACAGATGACAAGAGTAGTACGCTAGACCATGAGAGAAGGTCCCCATCATCGGATACTCAAAAGAAAGAGAAAGCCTTTTACCTACCACCACCACTAGAAGATATTATGCCGAGTTCTTAGCATATGAGTTTCTTGAGTTTCCAACTTTCCACCAGACATGAGAGAGTTGGTTTAACAAGTTTTCTTGGCCATGCAAATGAAATTTTATTATGTTGTTGGCTGAATGAAGGGACCAGGGGGAGGTGATACTTAGGAAGCACTCATTCCCAAAATTCACTCATTCCAAGTTGCCAACAGATGAAAGAAGAGATGTCCGCTATATGAGAAAATAGATGCCCCCCATCGTTCCCAACTGATTAGAGAGGGAAGTACTTACCAACATACAAGTGAGGTTACCACCAACGAGCCAACAAACCAACCCGCCTACCCGGATTCTCCCAGCAAGACTCAATCAATAACAATAGGGAAGAATATGTAACGGATTCCAGCCTTTTTATTAATAATTAATTTAAACCATAACCATTTCCTTTCCAAAAAAAAGAAATACTCTTTATTTAATGTATGTTTAGTATTTTTTTAATATATGTCAAATATGTTATACTTGGTTTACTAACTTCACTTTCATAGTCTACATTTATATTTAGGTCCTATTTTTATACTAGATCCTATTCGGATACATTTTATCCTAGGCTTTTCTTAAAAGCATATTCATTAAAATCTCAATTTAAATCTGATTACCTAGGGCTCCAACTGCCTAGTTATAATTTTGAATGGATGTATTTTTTAATAGAATTTATAATCAATGTTTTACATGGATTGATTCCAATAACATATTTGAATGGATCGATTTTGATGATAGATTGTATACTCTTTAGAAATATACCTAAATACTAGCCAAAATAAAAGAGGGGATAGGGATAAAATAATATGAAGTCAAATATGTTAAAAAACAAACCTTAACAAAACCAGAAAATCCTAGAATATACAAAGGGGTTACAACGTAAGTTAAAAGATTGCAAAATGATATACAATTTGTGTATTGTCACCTTTCTTTCTCTAAGGTGAGTCCTAATAACTAGAATGCAATTTTCAGTATCCTTACCTTTTCTTTCACAAGGAGAAACCGACCACCTAGAAGGCAATTTTGGAAATATTGACAGCATAATATCAAAGTAAAATAAGTATAAATGGTTGGAATTTATCATTATATTTCTTCTAACATAAATATGGAATAATACTTGTTATTTTTCAAAATCAAAAAAATATTAAACAAAAATTTAGCATAATGTAAGTGATTTCTCTTTATCTTCTAGCTTTGAATGACATTTTGTTTACTCATTTTTATCTTCAATGATTTTGTATATATCATTATTCTTCTTGAATCTATGCCTTACCCCGTTTCCTTTGCAACATCTAGTGCAATTGTTGGTTTGTAACTTAGTAAAGTTAAAATAACTACCTGAGCTATAAAATCATTGTAATAACTGTTACAATTATAATAGTTTTATAAACTAAATTAAATTAAATGATTAGTAAAATGTATATCAATTTATATTAAAGATATCATTAAAAATTAATAAATTAATTAATTAAAATACAATTTTATCTTAGGTAATTTTTATGGTGAGTTATATGCCTATTTTATATATATAAACAATATTTATGTAAGCAATATTTTTTTAATTAAATTGAAAAAAAAAAGAAAAGATAACTGTAAATAATATAATTTTAATTAAATAAAAAAATATAACTATTTTTAACAAAATTTCAGCTCTCTATATATATGGTTAAAAATATAATTATAAATATTCATAAATTTCAATTTCCTATCGTTAAGATATAATTATAAATATTCAATATTTACTAACCACTATTCAAGAAGCTTTATTTTATTTTGATTTACGAAGAATAATTTATCTGAGGGGTTGGGATCGACTCACCGGGGATTAGAATGTGAAGAACTATTTCCTTGTGTCAATACAAATTTTGAAATTGAATTTTTAGAAAGCTGGCTAGCATGAAATAGAGAATTTGGAATCCATAGAAATTTTACAAATTTGGATGAGAAGAAGGAAAATATGTAATGGTTAGAGGAAAGCAACAATATGTTTCACCAAGGAGACAATGATATCTTTTATTAAAGGGAAGTAAGAGGAAAGACATATGAGTGTCTTAAACAACTATGGAGGAATGAAAGACAGGTTTTCTATGAAGGAAACATAATAAATGGTAGAGGGTAGTAAAGATCAACCCCAACAGAGATACAACATCTTCAAGGAATATCGAGGAATAAAGGACTTAGCATTGACCACCAGGATGTTAGTAACGGATAGCAATGATGAAGTTTAGCAGGGAAGAAGTGATTTGAGCCAACCCAAGGATAAGTTGGACATCGAGTTTGAAGAAGTAAGGAAATTGATAATATAGAAGTCTCAACAGAAGAGGTATGTAGGTCAGATGATAATCATGGACAACATGTTGCATATGGTAAAGAAATTTTTTATCAACAAAGGAGGAAAAATACTACAACGGAAGGAAATAATGGAGCAACATGATAAGGATAAGGACCAACTACAACATCAGGCTTGGGATTGAGGAAGGATTCACTTCACTAGCAAATGGTCAAGGGACCATGAACATTTTTCACCTTGGGATTTTGATGCAAGTGCATAGACGGAGCACAAGATGTGAGAGTATGGACAAGATCTTACCAATGTGATGGGATGGTCACATGGTAATGCTCAAAGGAAATTTAAAAGTTTTGTAAGAAATTATAAATATTTATTTTAGAAAGTGATTTTTTTATGTAAATATATTTTTAGTTTAGTTTCCACTATTTTGTGGAGAAGGGGAAACGATTCATCTCTTGTGACTCTTGGTTATCACATGTTATCCTTATTTTTAAAGAGAATGAGTGTTTGAGAAGAAGAGGGAGAAGAAGAGGAGAAGCTCCAAGAGAAGAGAAGAGAGAGGGAGAGAAGGGAGGAACATATTGTTTCTCTATGCAATTATAGTCATGAGATTGCAAATAATTGCACTTTCCAATCTGTGTGAACCAGAAAGTGGTTTCTGTGTGAATGGAGAAAATGGATGGAAAAGGGGACTATAAGTTGTTGTTGCTCAATTGAATTGAAATACCAATGTCGAAGAAACTTGATTTCTGCTTTGAATTATTGCTAAATGCAGTTTTGTCCCTTTGTGTTTGGTTATCTTTAAAATTCTATCGATTTAGATTAAGAATTTGAATGTGTAATTCCTGAGGACAATGGGTCAGAGATCGAGGTGATGTTAGGGAAAATGTTTTGAAGCTATAACTTTACATTGTTAACATATTTGTGGTTGAAGTGTTTAGAATATATGGTGTTGGTCTGAATATTGATTTGTGTTACTACTGCTACTGTATTGTAGCATCATATATGTGTTGTAGATGCTATGCATTATTGATATGTTGTTATTAAGCCTTATATTATCATGGATAGTTGAGTACCTTATATTGACCTATTATTGGTTCTAGTATGTTGTACGTTCAGTTCATGTTGAAAAAGAAAAGTGTCATGATTCTATTGTGTTTTGTTGTAATGGTTACACAACCCTGTGGAGGAACTTTCACAATGTTCGGGCATAGTGAATGCAAAGTTGCTGTGGAAATATGGATGTTTTATAGTGGAGTAGAGCACTTTGATTTGGGAATGTAGTCAAATCCTTTTTTACTGGTTTCCTTTCATGATTGGAAAATCTCTAATAGCATACAACTCTAAACAAAGAAAGGCATAGGAAATAATTCACTGTGTCAAGGACCCATTCAAGGATGTGGAGAATTGAATTTGAAAAGAGCCAAGTCATTTCATCTTCCTCGAAAACTAAAATGTAGAGTTTTAATGAGTGCTACGAAATCATTTCAAAGTGACTACACAAAAAGTTTTCGGGACTGCATGTTTTGTTTTTAAATGCTCGTTTAGCTTGCTTGTTGCATCATTTGATAAGTTGAATCTTATGTAATTGGAGGAGGTGATGAAAAGTATTAGAAGGTGAGAGAAATATATCTCATGGAACTTATCAAAATAAATTCATATTCCTATTTTGACTACATATGTAAAATGTTTCATGAATATTGTTGAAGAGGAAGTAAAGATGAAGTTGTGTGTGGAGTAGCCTAGGGTTATTTGTAGTCGGGTAACTTGGACTGCATCACATAGCCTTGGTGATGGTGTAAGGTCCATAGTGGAGTGGTCGAATATTCTGATGGGCCTCTGGAAGGTGCTTCTTCTGTAGATTCAAACGAACCTTGTCTCTAACTTTCAACTTGTGTGACACCTGGTGTTGATCATGGTATTTTTATACTTAGTCTTGGATTTATGTAAGATATCATGGACCTGATGGTAGATGTGCTAAATTAGTTCAATCAACTTTGTAGCTTTTGTGGCTTCATATTGAACATGTGTAGATTATTTTTGTGTAATGGCAAGGGGAAATGTGACATCAATGGGACCTAATTGCTGAAATCCTAGGCCCACCCAAAAGGGTTTGCGCCTAGTTGAGCTATGCAAAGATCTAATGTAGCTTTGTTGAATACAGGGGATACTCTCATCCCATGTTCATGGATGGTTGGAGTGGTACATGCACAATACGTGCATAATCATCTTGTTGATGACCTGTTGCCATCTGTCTGAGGGTGGAAAGTAGTTAATTTAGTGAGCCTCATATCCAACAATGACTAGAGGCTCGACCAGAATGCACTTAGGGAACCATCTATCCTACTTTGATATGATGGTCTGTAGGAACCCAAAATATACCCACACCCATTCGAAGAAGAGCTTACTAGTGTGATCCAAGAGTATTTTGTTTATTTAGTTGTACAAGTGTTCAAATGTCGTCACCAATATTCAGTGTCATTGTCGCTTCAGTTCAGCTTTGACAGATCGACAATGTTGGTTAGGGATCAGGTTGTTCAGGTAATGTTCATAGTTTTCATGGCATTTAGTGGATATGGGTTTGTACCTGGCTGTTGACTTTTGTCCATCGACAGTTCTGCCAGGAATGGTCGACAACAAGTGTTTTTTCATTCATATTTGCAGGATTAGTGTCGACATGGGTGTCGTCATGGCAAACGATCAATATCATCATTTTTCGACGATAGGCATGTGGTTTGTGTTGACAATATGCATTGGTATCGTCACATTGTGACAATCGATTGTACATGGGCTTTTAAGGGAAATCCTAAAAACCTAAGCCTAAAACTCAATCAAACCCTAATCTATACCTAAGCCCTAAGCCATGTATCAAAGCCTAATTCTATACCTAATGAATCATTGCCTAAGTCTAAACCTATCGCAATACAAATCTATGTATTATAAAACCTAACCCTAACCCTAACCATTAAACTCTCAGCCTAATGTATAAACATTACAAATAAAGAAAATATACAGTCCCTAAACTGCCAGTTGACCACGTCGAAACCCTCAGAGGACAGGTTGTATGTGACCAACGTATACAAAACTATCAAGTTTTATAAGCTACTAACTCTAGCTGCAGTGGGTACCAGGTGCATGTGACCAGAGACAGGGTTACCACAGCATCACACTGTCAGAGTTTGCATAGCCATCAGGTCTTGACTACAGCAGAAACAATCAGCACTAACCAAGGAGTTAGCATGTGAATGGAGTCAGGGTTAGAGAGCCAGTAGTCAGAGGTAAGCCGCCAGAGTTAACCACGTGGGGAGAATGTGGACACATGCCAATAGTCACTACGAGGGTAGCCGGAACAGTCAGGGAAGACCGCAGAGGTGGCTCGCTGCGGTTAGACTGCGGCTGGTCATAGAAAACTGCCAAACTGCCTCCACTTGGTTAGCTAACCTTCAATGGTTATGTCTTATCCAATTTTATTTTGGGTTTGTTGTTGTAGTTTGTCAAACAAATTAATTCAACCACCTTAGGAAGCTGCCTATGTGTCCTCCTGCAACTAGACCGAGTTTTTAAACTCATCTTGAAGCAACCAATTCATCATGTAATCAGCCCATGGAGGTTATCATGTACCTGTAGGCCTTTTTAAGGCGGATTTTCTTCTTTGAAGACATTAGGAGTGGTTTTTGACTTTTGTATGCAGATTCTGGAGGGCATAGGTGACTTTGTTTTTAGTGTTTCGGGAGCATCCGGGGTCAGTTTTGGAAACTGTAAGTAGCGTTGGAAAGCTACCTCAGAGAGCTATTTGATGACAAAGGTCAGAATTGCCTGTGCGAAATTTCATTCTGACTAAATCACTGTGTAATAGACTCCTTTCTTCTCATTCCTAATAAAAAGAGTTGCCCATCTTGAAAGCGGACTCGGAGATGTAGTCCATCAGCGACGAACTCCGTCATCAATTTTCTGTCTGGCATCGTTGTGCTTTTACTATTTTCACTTCTGTTATGCATCAATTTTATGTTTAATCAAATATATTAAAGTGTTTTATTCAAGCAGTTTTTCCTCAGTTTGTGTGCTTCAGCTAACATTCAAATCATTAATGGTTAATCAATTCTACATCAGTATTTAGTTTATGATCATTTCAGATCATATAATTTGGTATAGGAGTAGGTTTCGTTTGTAGAATTTTCCATTGAATGTTTACCAGGTCAAAGTTGCAATGAGGAGAGGGAATCCTTGGGTAGATCAATCTAGAGATTGGAAAATGACGAGTCGTTCAGAAATCGACCATGTCAGGACTTTATGTAGGTGAAAACACTGAAACTAAGATGAGTGAAGAGCAGTTTTAGCAGGCATTCTTAACCATGCAGTAGATGTTGGGAGAATTGTACGAAGACAAGAAGGCGAGAGATGTAGCTTCTTCTTCAAAGCCATCGAAGAAGGACAAAGGTAAAGGGAAGACTGATAAACCACCTTTGCCTCCATCATCTCCATCATCTTCTTCTTCTTCTTCTTCTTCTTCCAATGTAGAATCTGAAATGAAAAAGAAACCTAAGAAAACATAGCTTTTGAAATTTGATATTAAATTTGAGTTACCTATTTACAATGGCGAAATGAATCCTAAAAAGCTAGATAACTGGATAAATTAGTTAGAATTGTATTGTCGCATTCAGAACATTTCTAACAACAAAACTAAAATTAAATTAGCTACACTTAGAATGGGGGGAACAACTTTAATCTGGTGGGAAAGTAAAACTCAGCGAGATGTAAAGCATAAAGGAAAAGTCATCTCTTCATGGTTTAAGTTTTTGAAATCTCTTAGGAAACAGTTTTATCCTTTAGGATACATGTAGCAAGCTGTTATTGATTGGTAGCATCTGAGGCAAGGTAAAGGGTAGAGTTTTCAGGAGTTTACTCAGGAGTTCAGAAAGAAAGCATTGGAACTTGGTATTTCATTAGATGCACGTGAAACTTTGTTGAAATACATCAGCAGTTTACATTCATATTTGCAGCATAAATTATTGATGTTTAATCTTGATGATGTTGATGAGGTGTGTGTTCAGGCCATACATATTGAATCAGGTGGCAGACCATTCAAGTTTTCATCGCAGTCATCGAAAGAGTTAGAAACCAAAAATTCCAGTGATAGTAAGGGGAAGAACAATTTGAAGAGAAAGAAATCAACGATAGCTCAGAAGGAAAGGCCTACTTGTTTTCATTGCTAGAGAATCGGTCATGATGAATCTAAGTGATAGAAACTTCATCTAGAACTTAAGCCCAAAAATTTCCTCAAGGCAAAGGATGAAAAGAAGGCCATTGCAGCAATCCAACAAGATCTGGGTTCAGATTCAGGTGATGAAAGGAGGATAACCGCCATGGTTATGACAGGTAAAACTTCTGAAACTGGTTTAAGTTCGAAAACTATTATATCTTCTTCAAACATAAATCCTTCACATGAGGGTAAAAGAGGTGAACTCTTCCACATAAGGATAACTTCTAAGAATACAAAGATTGACACAATGTTTGATAGTGGATCGCAAGCAAATTTAATATCTGAACATATAGTTAATCAATTGGGATTGGAAACACAAAATCATCCAAGACCATACACATTAGGTTGGATTAATAAATCAACTTAGATACATGTCACAAAGTAGTGTCGGTCAAAATTTGCAATTCCATCTAAGTACATTGATGAAGTGGAGTTAGATGTGGTCCCAATAGACATATGTGGAGTTGTCTTAGGAAGTCCTTATCTTTATGATAGAGATGCAGTGTTTTACAGAAGAGAACATAAATATCACCTAAAGAAAGAAGGGGTTGAATTTATTGTTAGGGCATGTAAAGTCAAATCAAACTTGGATTTAATTGTTACAAATCAAGTTAAGTAGTTAATAAGTTCAAGTAAATATGTACTCATGTTTATTAAGGAACAACATAAGGATGATTGTTCGGAATGCGAGATTCAGTTTATAGATTAATTGGTAAAGGTGGTTGATTCTTTTCCAAGAAATCTTATTCATAAACAAGACAAGCAACATGAGATACATTTGATGTCCTATGAACATCTTCTTAAAGACAGAATGACTCTCAACTCATTCATTCAACTAAATTCTAGAAACTATCATAATCAGCAATGTATTGTAGGGAATGGTACATGTGAGTCTAATCAGAGACATGTTTCAGATGGTATGTTTTTTTTTAGTTTCAGGGGTGTAGGTCAATATTGGGGAAAGTCAATGTTCAACTTCTCTTATATTTTGTTGCCATTTCATGTCTCGAACAGTTTGGAAACCTCTTCTCAAGTGGAGAGGAAACCTATTTGTTTTCATATCAAAGCCTTTTCTAAAGCAGTGTCAAAGTGTTTAATGGGAACTTATGCATCAAAGGAAAGTGTTAATCAATGGAAACATCATTTAAAACTGATTCAAACAATTCAACAGCTAAATCAATACTTTCCATGAAAAACTAAGTTGCAACAAATTTCACCTTACACTTGGATATGTTCATGGCAGCAAGTTCACTTAGTAAACAGGAAGCAGGAAAGTATGTCAATTCAAGTAGCTGGTTTGATGTCAAGTATATCTTTGATTGTCTTTGTTATTCCACAAAATAGATTGTTTAGACAGACTGATGGTATTAAACAACATCCAGAAGAGTCTCTTTTCAAAGATTGTGAATCACTAACTCATGATTATTCGTGGAAAGAATTCAATTGTCATGTTGATAACAGGTTGTTTTCCCATCATCGCAAGTTTTTCATACTGCGGATGGATGAAACAGGTCACTGAATCAAAAGGTATCATGGTCAATATCATCAGGGTCATCAATTGCAAGTGATTGATCAAATGTATTAGTACATCATCAAGTCAAGGTGGAAAGAGAGGGAGTTCTACCCTCATCGACTAATTGTTTAGTCAAACTTTTGTGGTCTAAAAGCTTTCAAGTGGAGAGGAATGATCCAGGAGAATTCTGTTGATTCAGTTGTATGGGTGTTCAAGTGTCATCATCAGTATTCAGTGTCATTGCCACTTCAATTCAACTTCGACAGATCAACAGTGTTGGTTAGGGATCAGGTTGTTTAGGTAATGTTCATAGTTTTCATGGTGTTCAGTGCATATGGGCTTGTAACTGGCTATCAACTTGTGTCCATCAACAGTTCTACCAGGAATGGTCGACAACATGTGTTTTGTCATTCGTCTTTGCAGGATTAGTGTCAACATGGGTGTCATTGTGGCAAAGGATCAATATCGTCATTTGTCGACGATAGGCATGTGGTTTGTGTCAACAATGTGTGTTGGTATCGTCACATTGTGACAATTCTTTGTACATGGGCCTTTAAGGGAAATCATAAAACCCTAAGCCTAAGACTCAGTCAAACCCTAATCTATACCTAAGCCCTAAACCATGTATCAAAGCCTAATTCTATACCTAATGAATCATTTCCTAAGTCTAAACCTATCACAATACAAATCTATGTATTATAAAACCTAACCCTAAACCTAACCATTAAACTCTCAGCCTAATGTATAAACATTAAAAATAAAACAAATATACAGTCCCTAAACTGCCAACTGACTGCGTTAGAACTATCGGAGGATAGGTTGTATGTGACCAATGTATATAAAACCGTCGGGTTTCATAAGCTGCTAACTTTAGCTGCAACGGGTACCAGGTGCATGTGACTAGAGACAGGGTTACCACAGCATCACACCGTCAGAGTTTGCGTAGCCATAGGTCTTGATTGCAGTGGAAACAGTGAGCATTAACCATGGAGTTAGCATGTGAACGGAGTCAGGTTTAGAGAGCCAGTAGTCGGAGGTAAGCCGCTAGAGTTAACTACATGGGGAGAACGCAGACACATGCCAACAGTCACCACAAGGGTAGCTGAAACCACTGGGGAAGACAGCGAAGGTGGCAGCCTGTGGTTAGACCGCGACTGGTCACACAAAACCGCCAAACCGCCTCTGCCCAATTAGCTGACCTTTAGTGGGTATGTCTTATCCAATGTTTATTTTGGATTTGTTGTTGTAGTTTGTCAAACAAACTAATTTGACCACCTTAGGAGCCTGCCTATGTGTCCTCTTGCAACTAGACCAAGTTTGTAAAGTCATCATGAAGCAACCAATTCATCCTGTAATCAGCCCATGGAGGTTATCATGTACCTGCAGGCCTTTTTAAGGCGGATTTACTTTTTTGAAGACATTAGGAGTGGTTTTTAACTTTTGTATGCAGATTTTGGAGGACATAGGCGATTTTGTTTTCAGTGTTTTGGGAGCATCCGGGGTCGGTTTTGGAAACCGTAAGCAGCGTTGGAAAGCTGGTTCAGAGGGATATCTGATGACAGAGGTAAGAATTTCCTGTGTGAAAGTTCAGTCTGACTAAATCACTGTGTAATCGACTCCTTTCTTCTCATTCCTAATAAAAACGGTTGCCCATATTGAAAACAGATCTGGAGACGTAGTCCATCAGGGACGAAATCCATCATCAATTTGTTGTCTGGTATCGCTGTGTTTTTACAGTTTGCACTTCTGTTATGCATCGATTTTATGTTTAATCAACTGTCGTAAAGTGTTCTATTCATGAAGTTTTTCCTTGATTTACGTGCTTCATCTAACATTCAAATCATTAATGGTTAATCAATTCTACATCAGTTTTTAGTTTATGATCATTTCATATCATAGTGGCCGTTATTGTGATACACTTTTTGTAGGAAGGAAAGATGCCCATCTTAGAAAATCTATTGATAGCCAGAAAGACACAATCATTACCATGCTTGGTAAAAGGAAGGCCATACATATAGTCCATTTACTAGATTCCCAAGTTCGATTTGGAGTAGGAAGAGGGGTGCACAAGCCTTGTTTCTTAATGGTTGGTTTGGAAATGGTGTAATTGGTGTAGGACTTGATAGACTTCCAAACATCTTGTCGAATTTTTGGCCAATAAAAATGTTTCTGCAATATTTCCATTATAGTTTCCATACCAAAGTTCCCTGCTACCCAACTCTAATGTGCTTCTCGACCAACTTGGTACACTTGCTTGAAAGAACGAAAAGGTAACCCAAGCATCACAATAGTGAATCCATGATGTCAAAGTCTAGAAATTTCTTGCTTGCCATCAAAATATAGTATGTGGCAATGAATTTTGTATCATTATTGTATATTTGTGGCCATCTAGAGGTCTTGTTCTCACAAGAGTTAAGAATAGTGGTTAGTGCCACAATTAGAGGTAGATTGAGGAAATCTGTGACGTGATTGATGCTAATCTCCTTGGACTTGAAAGTGTTCTTCCATACATCAGTTGGTTCTATTGGAATTTTGTGATAGACACACTTAAAATTAGTCTTTTTGAAGTACTTGGCCCCCTTGAGCTGGCCAGGAAGGTTGTCAATCTAGGGAATTATGTACCTTTTCCTAACTGTGATTTTTTTTTTTTTTTTTTTCAGATCTTGATAATCAATACAAAGTATTTAGGACCCTGATGATGGTGTTGGATCCACCAACATCAAGGGATCACCCCGGTATGAAGTCCCAACTAGACCTCACATCGTTTGGTGTGGGGGTCCCATCCGGTACGATGGGCGGGTTGCCATTATCTTAATGATTTGCCTCAAGTCTTTCTTGTCATAACAGGAGAGTGGTTTGCTTTGTCTTCGAGAAGTGAGGTTCACTTGCTTGGTGAATGTAAGCGTCACTTGTGCCAATGGTTATTTCATTGTCGAGGGAGAGGGTGAGAGTGAGTTCCAGGTCGATTGGGAGAAGTCCCAACATTGCTAGGAACACACAACACAACTCGACATACACAGCTTCCAGCGGAGTAGTCCACATAGATGCGGAAGTCACAACACACAAGGGAAGATAACATGTATAACACTCAGCAGATTAGTCCACACAAGTGCAACGGTAGTTTAAAGCAAGTTTCATGTGAAAGGTTTGTTTGATGTCTAGGAGAGTAGTCTGTATGACTGAGATAACATTAACAACATATACAACACATTCCCATTAACAGATTATACATTACAACAAGTGAAAGAGTTCAAATGTAGAACACAAGTTAAAGCAACATACATCACAAGTGTTAAATATTAGTATTACAACAGTTACAATACATGTGTGAAAACGTGTTGTCCTGGTAGTAGGCTTCTAAATTAAGTGAAATTTCTAAGACACATCATTACACCATACATCACTAACCCCCGTGTGAGAGGTGTTGGAGCCACTAATTAATCCTCAAAGGAAATATTACAGACTTTCTTGGCTATGTGGGAGGATTTGAGGTGAAAAGTCCCTTGCATGTACAAATGAGGGGGTATTTATAGCCAAGGGTGAAACTGACGCTTGTGGATGTTCGAATACCCTCATGACTATTTTACTTCCATGACTTTATGACTTTACATGACTCTTTGTACAACAAGTGGGTCTCTTGGACTTCCACGTTACATTACATTGATTGAGAGCATAGCCCATAGTGGAGATGTGGGTGACATGACTCATGCCATGACTCGACATGACAGTGCTGGTACATTTGTGTTGTTGCTCAAGTGCATGTCGAGCTACAATACTACTGGGTGATGGATGTCTTCATGGTGTATCAAAGCTTCACCTCTGCATGGAAAAGTTCACGGAGTGTTCAATGGTCTTTGGTTTTCTTGATGATGCTTAGGCATGTTGCTACTTGCTTGCATGTTGGAAGACTTGACAGGCTCATATGTTTGCAAAAGGTGCATGTTCATCCATTCGTCCATTCATGAGCACATCTTGCATGTTTGCTCGTCCATCCATCCACGAACATATATTTGCATGATCATCCATTCGCGAGAAAATCTCTCCGCATGCGTTGTTCGTTCGTCCATTGGTGAACCTATCATTCTTCAATTGCTCCCTTCGTTCATCCCATTCGTCATCTTGCCATGTTTTTTTGGTGTACCTATACCTGTAGTTACTCATGACGAGACAACATCAAATCCAAAACATCCTAGTCTACCATGACACATGATCATTTCGGATGCAGGTGACCGAGAGAAGCAGCAAGGTTATGAAGCGGGATGATGGCTCCGGGCACTACTGATGAAAATTGCACAAGAGTCACTAAGTGATGAAGATGGGAAATCCAAGTCGACAATGATTGTCTGCGATGTCTGGCTCGACTAGAAAGAAAAATTGCACAAATTTTGGGAGGGACAGTTCGAGGTACAGGAAGGCAATCTAGTAAGGGTCTACCCAATTTTCAAAATGAGCAGGTAGCAGGGTCTAGAAGGCCAATTTGCACAATTTTATGGAGGAAAAAGCCAGGCTACAAGGAGGGTCAGTAGGAAGAGATTACACAGTTTTTGGGAGGAACTGCTCGGGAGCCCGGAAGCCAAAACTGTGCAATTCCCAGAGAGAACTGATAGTTGGCTGCTGGGGTCACTGGCAGCCAAAACTGCGTAATTCCCAGAGGGAAATGGCAGTTGGTTGCTAGGATCATTGGCAGCCAAAAATGCGTAATTCCCAGAGGGAAATGGTAGTTCGCTGCTAGGGTCACTAGCAGCCAAACCTGTACAATTCCCAGAGGGAACTGGCAGTTGGCTACTAGGTCACTGGGAATAGAAACTACACAATTCTTGGAGGGAACTCGCAGTTTGCTCCTAGGAGTTGCTGGCAGAGCAAACTGCACTAAGGCTGGGAGGCCGGCCTACTGATCATCTCTTTGCAATTTTTGAGCTGAGTGGACTGCTAGGCAACAGAAGGCCTTCTCATGAAAACTGCACAATTTCTTGGAAGAGCAGTCGGGCAACCACTGGGATGACTAACTTAGAAAACTGCACAATTTTCTTAGGGAGATAGGACAAGTACTTGGTGTTAGTCTAACCTATCTGCACAATTTCCTTAGTCAGTTGAGCGAGTAAGGTAAGTGGCCTCCACGCAATTTTTTAGGGGACTCAGTCCTGGGGTGATTGTCAGGTCAGACTGTCCAGGTGGTCAGTATGAAAGTGGATTGAATTTCTTGTGGGCAGCGCGACTTGAAAAGACTTTCTTGCTGCTTTTGCACTATTCTGGTTGACACTCGATGGTGGGGTGATGGCCTGACTGTTAGAGGGGATTCTAGTCGTCAGAACTTCAACAAAAATTACTAAGTGTGTGAACATTCGAAAGAAGCATAGGTGATCATGTAAACACACACTCTCATGACTCGAAGACGAAATGACTCAAAACATCCAGACACACATGTTCAACATGACTGGCCGACAGTGCAAGTGAAAAGTGTGACACTCGCAATTGACTATTCATTGATTGAGATGATGCTCGCGTGATAGTGAATGTGAATTCGTGTGTGAGTGCGACAGATGCTTTCATAGCGAATAAAACAAGCACATATGAAGCAAAGACTTTGAGCATAACTAGAACATGGTCACAATCTTGACTTAGGCACCAGCATGCAAAAAATTGAATGAAATGGACAAGAAAGGCGGATGCAAGGACTCACATGAGCTCACGGAGTGAACCTAAGTGTGTGCAGTCATCAAGTGAAACTCTCAAGGGAGGCTCTGAAATTAGGTGCAGGCCAAAATTTTGGAGGGTGGTTGTAGCCGCTACAACACTTGGCAACACACAGGTAGAACTTCAACTTCTCTGTTTCTGTTCATTGCTAGCATAGAGCCTTGGTCTTTTGGGGAGTATTGAATCATTGTGCAGGTCACTTCGACTTCCCCACTTACCCCATGGACATACATGGTCCACCCTTTGGCAACTCAGTCAAACACAACCAAAAGTTCAACTTTATCTCAGTGTTTCGAATTCAAGAAGGGTAGTTTAGCCCACGAGTTGAAGATTTTCAGAGTATAAGTTTTCATCTCTGATGTTTCTCCGCTGCTAGTAGGCCTGGACAGTACCCCGGCAGAGTCATGTAGGAACACACACATTGATCCAATGCCAGCGAGCCTGGACAGTACCCCGGTGGAGTTGCCTGCTTCACCTCTCTGCGCAGGAAGCATTTCTCTTCTTTCACCTTTGTATTTTTCAAGAGGATCGTGCATAGGCACTTATTTATTTTTGGGGCAAAAGAAGGATCCCAAATTATTGAGAGCAGAAGAGGTTGTTCCTTTAGAGAGGCATGTACAACCTCTGACATAGGGTTTCTCGTTTATATTTTCCCCTTCTCCGTTTCTACTAGTTGGATGAGCTTGAACAAACCAAGCAGAATGGTGAGTATAGGCATGGGGCTTCCCAGTCTGGACACAGGTTCATGGTTGTACCAAAATTTCCCTTGCAGACAGTTCGTATTTTCTGCCAAGACTTCATTGGCTAAAGGCTATAATAAAGCACAGAGAAGACACACATAAGACTGGCCAAGTGCTGCAGTATCATAAGTCTCTTCAAATTTCATCCACGTACTCTATTCAAAATCCAGAACGTAGTAGTTGGCAGCACTTATTTCTGGAAACAAAAAAATTAATATACTAAGCAAACAAAAAAAATGTAAACAAAAATAGTAAGCAAAGCAAAGAAAGTGAAAACAACAACAAGAAAGCAAAGCAACCAAGTCAGCAAGCAAACAATCATGCAAACCAGAAAGAAAAGATGAGCGAAAAATAAAACACTACTCCTACTCCTACTTTAAATGGTCAGTGTTACGTGAAATGAAATTTCTAATGAAGCCATCATAGGTGTACCCGACCTACAGTCACAAAGATATGAGTGATTAAAATAGATAAAAAATAGTGTGCAACAGAAAATGAAAAAACTTGAAAAACTTTCACACGAGAGAGAAGGTCTCGCCTGTGGGCAGAAGAATGTGTCACAACCACCCAACACACATGCTTACCTCTTCCGTGACTACCGTTTTTCAACAAACCTCGGAGGCCTCTTGTGAGTGTGTGTTGTTCTGCACAAAGTTTCTCAGCAAGTGCGAGGAACAACTGAAGCTTGTACCTGCAACATGAATCACCAAGTAAGATTGTTCCATCGATTCAATTATTGGATCATAAAATTTGTGATGGTTGTTCTGAAAGATTCGTGATCTTTGAGTAGACGGATTCCTGATTCGAGAGAGGGGATCATAATGGGAATTTGATATGGATAGATAGATCTAGTCATTCTCATCAGTCATGTCAATACAGTGAGGGCCTGCCATAGCCATCAGTGTAGGCCAAAGTGCCTCACTTGCTTGACAGAAGTCTAAGAAGAAAGATGTTACATGGTGAAGATCATAGTGCGCGAAGCGACTGCCATTGGATGTATTGTTGGGAAAATGATAAACTACATGACAACCACCCAAGATAGAAGAGAAATCATACCAGTTGATCGAGATGCCAGATTCCCAGTTTGACATGAACAAATAAACCTTTTGAACAATTGTACGAACGTTCTGAATGAGGGAACCAAGTTTGTTGTGTGCTAAGCATGATAGAACACCCACCTACAACTGGTGAAAAATTGCGTAGGCATCATGGTCATCACATAAATGTAGAAAGGATGCCAGCACTGTGAATGTGTGAAACCAGTTGGGGTGTGGCGAAATGAGAGTAACTTGATTCACGTGATAGGTTGTGCACTCGTCATCATACATGGATATTGTAGGTGTGATGAGTGAGTAGATTTGAAGTGCAAAATTTTCAAAAAGACAAAGGAGTTGATTATGAGAGAGAGCATCTGATAAGTGTGATTCCGGATAGAGATGATCAACTTCACTATCCCATGATTAGATGAGGGACAGACACTCCCAACCCAAATTGGATGTAAGATAGGTGCATGAAGACATACATGTTGTAATGGACTCGTGGATTCGATCATTAGCGAAAATCTAAAATTTTGAAATGTCATACCCTAAATAGTAAATATTCTTTACACGGAAATCCATGTCGAGTGCAACCATGCAGATAGATGGATTATGCATGAGAAATGAGATCTGATTTGGTTTGAAGGGCTTACCAGATTCACGAGATCCTGACATAACCATCAACGAACATTGAAGTGCCTCGACTCCCTGGCATGTCCCGAAACTTTCCAGAATTGAAAAATTGCATTTTGGGATATGAACCAGATCATGCATGGCTTGAGGATAGCTGTTGTTACTGATTTCAAAACTTCTTTTAGGATGACAACCATCTTTGTCACAGGCTTCATCAAACTTTTCAGCAAGCGGAATCGACGAGTTGTCTTCATGCAACACACAAGATGATGATGAGTGGGAAGAGTCTTGTGTGTTGAAACTATTTTCATCATGGACAACCTCATTTCCTTGTGTCGATCAAGGAGATAACTCAGAAGATGAAGAAGCAAGAGAATGTGGAGTGTCTCCAACGCATGTTGATGCACTGTGAATGATAGGACACACGGGCAAGTGAGGTGCATAGGAAGCTTCGATATGGATGTCTTCTTTGACCGGTGTGCATTCTAGATCTAAGCTAGAGTGTAAATGAGATGAAAATAGATCATATAATGTGCTTGGGTGTTCATCACAACATACGGAAGCATGGGAGTGATGACAGCCCAAGACTGGAGATTGATCGAAATAATTAATTGTGCATGATTTTTCACCAAGATTCGCAGATCGAGGATCGATCAAGAATGGAAGCTCAATGTTTTGAGAGGACTTGATTGTGCCTTCACTATCCTGCTCCTCTACCTGTATGATGGGATTGCCTTGCACATGACTGCAACTTGAGCCAACAGCTTGAGAATCAAGAGAGTGTGCACAACTAGCTTGTGAAGTAGATCGCTCAAGCAAGTCATGGTGCAAGGAGTCATGGCTTGTAGATGATGGAGGATGGCAGAGATCCAGATTAGCCTCAAGACTTGGGTTAGGAGTGGTGATGTCCTCTTGCAGAATGGAGGGATGAGTTTTCACCATAGGATTTCCTAACCATTCTGGAATTTCATCCATTGGGGTGGGAGACAGCTAAGTAGATGGATTGGGAACATGTTGCATAGATTTATCAGCTTTGCAACCGCTGCGAGGGGGCACACTCTTTGAGACATGAGGTGTCTTGTGATCCGAAAGAGTTGAGGAAGAAGGGAAATTAGGAGGTTCACCGTTTCGGGAGACATGAACCAAGTGTTTCAGATCTTGGCTCATGAAGTCAAGGTCCACAAACTACCTAGGAATTTCGTGACATAGGTGGAGGAAGCGGGTAGCAAAGTCCTAAACTGATTTGTCAGGATTCATTCTTAAATGAGATATTCTTTCATAGAAATCTTAGTGGTCACACTCATCGAAGGCTTGATGGAGCTCCTTGAAGAAAGTGAGAAGTGAATGGACAGAAGCAGGCGGTAGGGTATGACACCACTAATTAGCATGACCTTCAAGGGTGAGGAAGAAGAGTATGCAAACAAGCTCATCACTATCGATTTCATGAGATTCACAAAAGTGAAGAAAATCATAAATGTGCTCAGTTATGGACGTTCTTTCCTCACCGTCAAACTTTAGCAAGGACAAAGTCTAGAACTTTCTTGCTTGCCATCAAAATATAGTATGTGGCAGTGAATTTTGTATCATTGTTGTCTAGTTGTGGTCATCTAGAGGTCTTGTTCCCAAAAGAGTTAAGAGTGGTGGTTAGTGCCACAATTAGATGTCGATTTAGGAAATATGTGACGTGATTGATGCTACTTTCCTTGGACTTGAAAGTGTTCTTCCATACATCAATTGGTTCTATTAGAACTTGGTGATAGCCACACTTGAGCAGGCCAAGAAGGTCGTAAATCTAAGGAATCAGGTACCTTTTCCTAAATGTGAGTTTTTTCAAAGTCCGATATTCAATACAAAGTATCTAAGACCCATCCTTCTTCTGTAGGAGTATAATTGGGCTCCCACAGGGTGAGGGACTTGGTCGGATGAGATATTTTTATCGCAATTCTTGTATCTTATACTTGATTTCATCTTCTAGAAGAGGGTTGTGGTATATTGGCCCGTTGGGTAGAGGTGCACCGAGCATCAGATTGATCGAATGCTACTGATAGTGCAAAGGTACCCCATGGGTGAGGAGAAGATGTCTTTATAGTCTTCCATGACCTAATCTACTTGCCTCTGCTACATAGAGGAGCCTTGCATGTATGTCGTGGATGTGGCCATAGTCTTCTCCTTAATTTGAGATTGAATCAAGAAGATGAAAAATTTCTCAGTATTGGAAATGATATTACTGCATTGCTTAACAAAGATCAAATAAATGGTAGTAGGTGGGGCTACCTCTGGTATCTTATGTATTTTCTTGCCCAAACTAATAATAACACCATGAGGTTTGGACTCATACACAACATGACACTTCCACAAGTATGGTTGACCTAATAGAACATCACAAAATTAAAGTGGAGCAACATCACACAATACCTCGTTTGTGAAAATCTTAATGTTGTAAGATAGGCGACACTATTGGATGATGCAAATATCTTGCCTGTGATACCCCATTCATGGTTCTCTCATAAAAATGCACTATAAATATTTGTACAAATATGTGAAATTTAAAAAGGGGACTAATTCAAAGGGACACAGATTCCAGAGATGAGGAGGAGGATTGCTTGCTTAGAATGTTGAGATTTCTTGTGTAGAAAAATTTGAATTTTTTGGACAAGTATTAAAGGCTTGTTGGTGCATGAATTTAAGATACTAGTTCTAAAACTAAATGAGTTGCAAAGGAAGTTACACAGACCCATGCACTTGGGATTCACAAGGAAAAGGGACCAAAAATTAAGAAGGAACTGCACAGTGCAAGAAAATGAGGACAGGGCAGTAAATGCCAGCTTCGGAAAAGAGGTGAAGGAAGAAAAAGAAGGTTCATTCGAGTACATGCAGGAAGCATGAGAGAAGACACCCATTCGAGCACCAGAAAAATAGCGAGAGAATTCTGATTTGGTAACAGGAAGCACGTAAGAGAATAGAAGAGAAGGGGGTTGGTTCTCTAGTTCCCTAGAGGTTGTAGCTTGAGTTGTTAGTATATGGACCCCTGTAACAACTTAGGTTCCTTGTAGGTTTTGGGTTGAGATAGAATCCATGGAACCCTGTAACAAATTAGGTCCTTGGAGTCTGTGGGTTGAGACAGAGTTTCTAGAACCCTATAACAACTTGTGTCCTTGGAGGTTGTGGGTTGGGATAGAATCTCTAGAGCCCTATAACAACTTGGGTCCCATTGAGGTTGTGGGTTGAGATAATAGTCTCTAGAGCTCTTGACAACTTAGGAAGAGGCCAATTGTGGAGAAGCTATAAAGGAATACTTGATTGAAGACCCTTGGTTACTACATTACTATTATATTGGATTTTGGACTCCTTGGAAGGTAGTGAAACATTGTGTATGCACTAGGGTGAGGCAGAGGGCCTCTAGACTCCTTTTGCTGAAGAAGATGGTCACAAAAAACTAGCAAGATTGAGGAATGCATTCTCTGGAATTCCCTATTTCAATTGGCAACTAGTGTTTGATTCCCTTAAGCAAGCACTCCCCTCGAACTTTGGAATCTAGCTCAGGGGTGCCAACTACAAGTAAATGTGGTTGTGGCTATCAATGGTTGGGTGGAGAGTCCTAGTCCCATACTCAATTACCCTATAGGTTTAAAAGATAGGTAATGTTTTGTACATGTTTACATGTTGATGAATTTATGATACATTCTAGTTGAAATGGCTTGGATTTTTGGGTCTATAACATCATTATTATTGTGATGAGCATGTGGATACGTCTTTATGCAGAGATAAACCTTATGGTTATGATAAATAAATGTATACATAAATGCATGTGTCATACCTTTTAAATGAAAAATGCTATTAAATATGTTGAACCAGTGTATATGTCTGCAATGAAATTAATATGTCGAGTTTGATCCATATTGGTGATGTTTACAACATATAATAGGAATTAGAATGTGCCTTGTCTTTACATGATAACAAGGACCATCTGATGGCGACGAGCTGAATAATAATTTGTATGATGTTCCCTAACATTGTCAACAAAACATATGAAAAATGATGCAAGTACGTTAAGAAATATGACAAGTAGAAAATCCATAAGGGCTTGGATTTAAAACATGAAAACATTGGGCTTAAGAACCCTTTCTATTAAGCTAAAATATAACATATGAGATTGACTTCTTAAGCAAGGTCTGAGTTTGCATATGAATGTCCATTTGCTTAGCCATAACCTTATGAATCTGTACAGGAGGCATTGCTACAATATTGAATGATTTATTAACTCTTTTAAGGGAAATTGAAGCCTGAAACCCCTGCATCAAGGCTTAGACAGCCATGCATTATCAATACGTTGGATGCCTTCCACTAACTTCCTAGCATCGCTAGTTAGGTGTTGGAGGTTTTTGCATGCCGCCATAGAGTCAATTGCATGCCAGCATTTAATTTGGGAACCCTTAGCTTGTCATAAGAGAGGTGAAGCTCTTTATAAGGTCGTTGCAGGACGAAAATAAGGTGCAGCTGCAGGAGCACCTATATTGACATGTCGTCAAATCCCATGCTTCAATACAGGGAACATCAGATGGCTAGGAACTCATTGGATAGGCCTTTGCCAAAGCTTTTGAGGGGTAGGATCATGAAGTGCATTAGCAAGCCACTTTATCCATCACTGTCGTTGAGTAATGATGCCATTCATAATGATTATTGAACTCTTGTGGCAGAGCTTTAGCCAGATTAACTAGTGAGGACTGATTGATGAAGAGTTGAGGCAAGCTCTCGCAATGTCAATTGGAATCCAGATGAAGCTCATGGCTCAGAGGTTCATAGGGTTTTCTTAGTTGAGCCATGGAAACACTCATGTGTGAGGTTGATGCGGTGCAAGGAGTGTTGGCTTGAGGGGGCCTGACCCAGGTTCAATGTTAATTAGCCAAACAAATCCCTACACTACTGGCCCTTTCGGCATCAGCCTGCGGAGCATGGATGAAAGTCTCACCCAAAGCAGTATGGGGGGATGCTGGAACCAAGTTTCTGCACCCTGATATGGTTTTGATGTCATTTGATTCCTTCTATCCTTGCCTTCGCGCAAGTTGCTTCTTTCTAGGGCTTGCAAGATGAGCCCTCTATTTTGTTCTTTCGTACCACCACGAAAGGGGACAGTCGACCTTTGCGCAACCCTAACCTACTACCCAGGTACTTTCACACTGCTATGGCAGTGTGTTGTGCAAATTCCCCAATCAGTCTAAGTGATTTTCTTATCTCATCAAACACTTA
This sequence comes from Pinus tabuliformis, assembly GCA_031772625.1. Lineage (NCBI taxonomy): Eukaryota > Viridiplantae > Streptophyta > Pinopsida > Pinales > Pinaceae > Pinus > Pinus tabuliformis. The sequence continues at coordinate 356,854,232 of CM062820.1, read as the reverse complement.
AAGTTAACACCGCGTAAGCAGATATTCGTAATTGCGTTCAATTATTCAATGTAATTGCATTCATTCATGCATCATATAAGCATAATAAAGGAAATTCATACATAAAATATCCAAACGCATCTACAGAACAAAGACACAGAATTTGCAGAATATCTCCTTTTATTAATATCTTCCAACTGTTACAACTTATATCCACCCTGCGCACACAACTGTAGGGGTCCGGCACTGAGCTACAAACTTCTACCCTAGGCCTCTACACACTCAGTTGTAAATCCTCTACATACGCTATGACCCAAGACTTAGACTTCTTGCTCCAAAGCTATGACTATATTACATCGTGTGTCTCCTTCTATGTCCCTAGAGCTTAGCTCTTTTTATACAATCCCATGGTCCACGGACCATGGGTGGATCTCTTACAGCCGACTTTACTTTACAAAACTAAGGGCGGACTACCCTTTTTGAAGCATAACATCTTCGCACTTCGTGACCGCAAAATGCAGAGTCTTTAGAATTATATTACAAAAATTGACTTAAACATGGTCTTTTAGCCCCAAAATTGCCCTTAGGGGATCTCGCTCCCAACAAGGAGACAAGGCCTCAAACTTATAAAGTGATGGGGCAATCCTTATCCTTACTTTGATCAAAATCGTAGTCGTGGAGGCATTTAATTAGCAGGGCTTAATTTGTCCCCAACGTGATTGGTCGTGAGTGTGCTAACATGACCGGGAGGTGCAACTCGAAAGGTTCACCCTGGAAAATTGTGTTGAGCAGTCGAGGGACGAGGTGTTGGGATAATATGGCAAGATGACATGCGCCCGACAATTGTGCCATTATCTGGAGGGGCGGCCCACTACCCACATAATCCTAGAAACATTTTCCCGAAAGGAAGGAAGGGAGCGTAGGAGGAAGCGTTGGGAAAAGCCTTGCGGGATGATGTAAGGAAGGATTATGGTAGGACCTGCATAGTCACAATGATTCTATTGGTCAAGGACTAGCCCACTTGATCAATCAGCTCGACGGTTTCAACTCAGAAGCTTAAGGGGAAGAGTAAATTGTAAGCATCAGGACACCATAGAGCGAGGTGATGTGTCCCTAAAGGACCCACCCAATACGTTAAGAGGCACGCAAGGGGACAAGGATGTGAGTGTTGGGAAATAGTGTCGGGAGGACATGGTGTCATAGCCACGTCGGTCAATTAGAAGAGATGGTAGGTGAGAAGCGTGAGGCCCACAGATTCCAAGCAGACCCAAAGGTGCAAAAGGCTCTTATAAAATTATGCACTAGGATAACATGGTTAAGATGACATGAGTAGGTAACGACGATAATCAACAAGTGGGTTCAAGCCAATGAGGAGGTGGTAGAGGGGCCCACTATCCAAGGAAACCTGGTATAGAGACCTTGACGGTAAATAAGGTGTGCCCTTTAGTAATCGTTAGGAGAAGGTAAGAAATCTGGCGTGACCAGTGGCACCCATCCCAGGAGGCATAAGGGCGTTATGATTAAAGGCGTCAAGTTGGTACAGAGAGCGGAGGTCCCTGCATTCACTAGGGGCCAATAAAATGTATACAACTTAGGAAGCCTAAGTAGAGTTTGAAGAGGAAAAAAGAAAGAAAAATAATATATGATTTACCCCATTCCTCTAACAATAATTGAGGGGTTGGGTATATTACATCACCCTTGGTGGAGCCACCTAATGGTGTATAGTTGTAAGTGTGGTGTTGTTGGTAGGCTTGTCTAACAATAATTGAGGGGTTGGATATGTTACATCACTCTTGGTGGAGCTATCCAATGGTGTATAATTGTGAGTGTAGTATTGTCGGTAGGCTTGGCCACTTAACGACCTTTGCTAAGACGAGGTTCTTTTAACTCCCATTATCAACAATGAAGTATGGTGAAGCACTCTTCACCCACATTTATGAGTGAAAGAAATGCTCACATTTCTTCAAATCTTTGGACTCACTTTGTTGGACCTTGATGTTGGAAACAATGGCACTGAGTTTTGCATCAATGATCTATTTCCCCTTGTATAAATCTAGTTTAGAGTTGGAAGGTGCTTATGCTTCTGAAGCCTTTAAGTTTTCCACGAGTGAGTTCTTTGTGAGACATTCATTTGCATTGTGAGTGGGGCTCTTGTGGAACTTGCACCACATTCCCTTGTATTTATTTGTCTTCTGATTCACATTATTTACTTGCAAATTCAATTGGTTGTCCTGGGTTCGTCCATCATGGCCTTGTCCTTTGTTTTTCGATTTAAGGACGCCCTTGCCTTGCTTCTGCTATGAAAAATGTGCAAATCCAAAGTTTTATTTCTTCTAGTTAATTTTTTTCTTAATTTTATAACATATCAGTATGTTGCACCAAGCGAGGAGATGTATGGAAACTCCATTTATGTTTGTATGTATCTGTGAAACCAACCACGATACTTAAGCACCAAATCTCACTTGGATTCCTTGATACCCAGCTTGGTGCACAAGGTATTAAAGATGTTTGTGAACTATGGCACTGTTTGGTCCCTTTCTTGTCGTATTGTGGTCCATCTCATGTATTGGTCTTCGTAGCTTTCAAGAGCATAATATTGTTTCTTAACAACATCCCTAAAAGAGTTCCAAGTGGGGACGACTAAAAATAGTGTGGATTCCTCCATGGTTTTTTTCTCACATTAAGTTTTCCACTCATCCTTGACATGGAGTAAGACCTTAAGGAGTGCAAAAATAATCTTTGCTCTATTATCAAAATTATGGACCGAAAAATTAACCATTTATCCAGAAATTTAAAATTTTAATTTTAAAATTAGATAGAAATAATTTTTTTATCATTTTAATTATTTAATTATCTCATATGAAAAATAAGATTTTATTTTTAATATTCAAAAATTTAAATTTAAATCAATTTCATCACATTTCAAATATTTTATTATTTATAATATTAAATTTAAATTTATTTATTAATTTGTTTTTTATATAATATTTTTTTTAATAATTAAATATATAATAGTTAATTGAATTTATTTTAGAGAGTTGAGAAAATTTTATTTCTATTATCTTTTGCCCAGAATATTTTTCGAAAATAATATATTAAATCCATATAGGATGTGATGTTTTTAGAGAGATCAGAGACAGTTATGACAGTGTGTTCTTTGGCATGTATTGTCTTTTCGATGAGAAGATTGTTAGAAAGTTAAGTTAACTCATCATCACTAATTAAAATTAAAAAAAAAAAAATTTATTTCTATTCTTTTTTGCCCAGACTATTTTTCAAAAATAATATATTAAATCTATATGGGATGTGACTTTTTTAGAGAGATCAGAGACAGTTATGACACAGTTATGACAGTGTGTTCTTTGGCATGTATTGTCTTTTCGATGAAAAAATGGTTAGAAAATTAAGTTAACTCATCATCACTAATTAACATTAAAAAAAAAATAAGTGAAAAAAAAAAATGAATTACGTTAAAATTTCTTCCATTCATTCATATTGAGTGTGTTGTTACCCTATATTGTTATAGGGGTTATACTTGATCTGAATCTCAAAGAAGATTTCACCTTTATTTAAAAAAATTTAAAAATATCCAGTACGATTAACTAAAATTTAAAAGGCTGGGTTAAAAACCACTAATAATCAAATTTAAAATAAAACCAAAAAAATTAATAATTTGGTTCTTAAATCTTAAAATAAAACCAAAAAATTTATAATTTGGTTCTTAAATCTTGCGGAGAAGTAGAAAGTTTAAAGGTCCGAAAATGTCCTTTGACGACAAAGAGGACAAGTAGGGAATGGAAAATATGGTTGCACGGCAATTTCAACGATGGTGAAGAATCAGAAGAATTAGAGGCGCCTTCGCCAGTGCAGCAGATAGGGCAGATCCGATCATCCATTGGCAGTGGAATCGATGGCATGACGATATGGCAGAAAATGGAATACAGGGTCAGTCTCAGGCAATGGTCCTTGAACCCTTTGGGTGCTCAGCTGCACAATATTATGTCGGCCATTATCGTCCAAGTAGAAGTTCACAGAAATTCCCAGCTGTCTGAGAACAGGCCTAAGGCGCTCCTCACCATAAACGAACCTCCCCAAAATTACCAGATTCTACACTTCAAATAACATGGCTGGATTGAACCGAAGCCCTAAAAATCGGTTGAATTTTAGGTATAAATCGCGCAGAAAAGCTGCCCACTCTTCAAAAGTAGCTTCACTTCTTGCTACGCGTACGTTAAATTCATGGCATAACCCTGCGACGTGCTCCTCAGACTATATGCACAGTCACCCACCGCTCTACTCGTTGTCTTTGCTGCCATGCGTGACGTCGCTCTGAGGCGGCGCTCTCATAAATTTCGCCAATACTCATCCTCCTCCTCTTCTGTGCAGATCCTACACGATCTCTGTCCATATTTGATTGCGCTTTGAATTAGAACCAGTTGGGTTTGGACTCGCTATTCTCTTTCATACCAATAGGCCACCGCGACTTTCTATAAGATTACTGTTGTTCATTAATTCTATCACGCCCTGTCCTTTATATTGTAGTCCTTAAGTGTTGTCTCGAAGGTTGTGTTATTGAAATAAAATTAATCTCTAGTTAAAATAGGAAGTGTGCCAGCGGTCGGATCAGTGTGATGTGTAATATTAAATAAATAAAATGGTTATAAATTTTATATAAATAAAATAAGAAAAGGAAAAAATTATTTTCAAGTTTATAAGTCAAAGATAGTTGATGAGACAATTTGTTTTTCAGCTGGTTGATGTATTTAACTTATTTTATGAAACTTCATCACTCCTAATTTTTTGATAAACTTTTCATTAAATAAATTATCTCAAAAACTATCTACAAATATATATAAATTTAAAAAAATATATAGTAAATCATTCATAAATAATAAAATAATAATATTCTCGTAAATAATATTTACTAAATTAAATTGAAAAGTAAGAGTACACCGTTATTTGAAACTGTTAATAAAAATATAATTATGAATATTTAATAATGAAATCTTTTCACGTAATTTTCGTGATAATTCAATCGTTTTGCGTTATCAGAATAGACAAGACTGGACCAGACTGAACAAGACTGGAGACTGAACTAAAGTTATCAGAATTATTGTGAAGAGTTGGGATCAACTCACTCGGCATTACGATTAGTCCTTTTTACCCTTTCAAAATTATATTAAATTAGTGGACAAGACTGGAGACTGAACTATAGTTATCAGAATTATTGTGAAGGGTTGGGATCAACTCACTCGGCATTACTATTAGTCCTTTTTAGCCTTTTAAGGTTGGCTATTTTGGATAATTTTTAAAATTAATTTTTTGGTTTTATTATTTATTTGGTCTTATAATTGCTTTTTAATATGAATAATGAAATATAGAGTGCCCAGAGCCAGAGCTAGGGTTAGACAAATACAATTAACAAGTTTGGATTAGACAAATACAATTAACAAATTTGGATTAGACAAATATAATTAGGAAGCTTGGGTTAGTTAAATACAATTAACCAGCTTGGTTAGATAAATACACTTTACAAGCAGCATGTGTATAGACTTAATAGAGAGAATTTAGAGAAAAATTACTCTAATATTAAATTTAATGATTAAATAAAATTATATAAACAATAAAATCATCTTGTTGTAATAAGAATATATATTAAGTTAATAAATATTTTAATAATAAATATAATATTGAGGAATATTACTATTTAGAAAGGTAAATTATATTTTATTTGTATGTTTTAAAGTATTTTAAGTTAATGTTTCAATATCATTATAAGATGGATGTCTTTTAAGGTTAGAAAGGTAGTTAACGTTATAAATATTTCGAAACTATAATTTAATTTGGGTATATTTGGCATTTTAGAGAAAGTCCTTTTCATATTCAAATTTTTTAACATCACAAAAATAACATATTTTTTCATTCTACCATGTTTTGAGAATTGTTACCTGCCTAGTTTTATATAAAACTAGTGAGAGTTTGTTTATATTTTAACAATGTGGGTTTTATTCTTTGAACTAGTTAAAGCATAGTGATACCTTTGATATTTTGGATTAGTGTTGGATATCTATCTATAATATCTTAAATTTATTTTGTCCTCTAATTATTTATAGCACGCATATTCTCCTTAAATTTAAATGCAGTAATATTTTTAATGTTATTGATATTATATAGAATGACTTCTTTGTTTATTCACTAATGAATTTAATGAAGGCTTACACCTTTGTGCCTCCCTATTTGAGCAAGTAGTGGTTGAGCTTGGACTTTGAGGCAATTTTTGGGAACCCCTCTGTGTATATGTTTTTAATCTTGGTCTTGTACATTAAGTACCTAGTCATAGTTGTGAGGTGGGTGCACAAAGATGCTACCCATTATAGTGCAATATGAACACACGACCATAAATTTTTAGGAATACACACAAATTCCTAAAAAAACATGCACACATTACCATTACTTTAAGTTTAGCACTTGTTGAACCTCTAGGTCAACTAAATGACATGTAAAAGAATGCACGTGTATTATTTTTTCTTAAATGTGCACATTTTTATAGAATATGCACACAATTTTAAAAAAGGTTCTTGCACATTCATCTTTATTAAAAAGAAAACAATTGCAAGGTCACATTGTTCATGAGAAAATTTGCAATAAAGATGTTGCAATAAAAATGTGTGCATGTGCATTAGCCAAAACCTCCTCCTTGGAAAAGGTAAGTTCTTCTATGGTAAGTTATTTTATTAAGGAAGAAATGAGGTGGAAGACAGAGTTCACACCACTAAAGAGACTGCCTATACAAGTAGATACAGTTCTACTATGAAATCTCGGTGGTAAGTTTTCAACCATATCAGTTTATTTGAGAAGCAAAAAATATCTTCAGAATTGGATCCCTTCCTATACTCTGCAAATTAATAGTTCTCAATAAAAAGCTGGCAATGCTCACACAACTTCAAATAAAAAGAAAAAAAAATCACATGTTTCAAGCCCAGTTCTTTTCTTGATCAGAAATTAATCCAAAAGGCCCGACCATTTAGTGCCATAACTAGTTGCCTCTGCCTGCCCCCAAGAACAACATATTCCCTCACCTGGCACTGGCAATCTCTGAGGTTTATTGCCTTCTGAGCTAAAGGAGGGAAAAGATGTGTCGGAGCCCATTATCACTAATCTTGAGCTAGCTGCAGAAGGATAAGGCTGCTACCAGCAAACAAAGATGCCCTTCTGCACAATGTAGACATGATTCCTGTTGCTGCATTAAATGACATGACAAACTGTGAAAGCTTATTTAATTTTGACAAGCTCTGATTTTATTTTGATGTAGTCAACTCAATCTTGAGCCCATATGGAAATTTTTATGGTTCTAAAGCTTACTAGCTAGCTAGGATCCATGTACTTTTAATGAGTGGTTAGTTTAAAATGCATTGTACATATTTCGCTCAATAGGAATATTTTTTGGATTTAAAAAAGTGATCCAAAAATCTAGATAATTGATGTGCATGGATCCGAACCACAAGAACAATTGAACAATATCGTAAGGAAATGTAAGGATTAAGTAATTTTGTTTTTATTTTTTTCTATATTGGCTTCCAACTATGCAAAACTTGTCCTCTCCACAAAATTACATTTTTTCCATGCTTGTGTGAAAAATCTATTCTTAATTGGATAAATCCCAAGCTTAATTCCCATCCGGCTAACCAACATGATAAATCAATATATGCCAAAGGATGTCTACACTCTATAGTGTACAGGGCCTCCAAGTTTCCATTGCACCCTCTTATGAATATGAGAATGCCTCTGGTGAAATCCAAACAATCTCTAGAAATAGAGAATCTAGCAGAGGTCCTTGACCTGTGGTTGCTACCTTGGTCCACACTCCAGTCTCTATGTTTAGGATGTAAATATTGTTAAATAAATTATGATCATCAGTAAATCCACTAAACAGAAACAAATGCTTTCCAAGGGATATTGTTCCATGGCCTGCCCGAGGTGATAATATCTGGCCAATTGTGTTGAGCTCTTTCCACACAAGTGTATCTACATCAAGGACATAGACATCAGAAAAATAAGACTTTTATGCATCCTCCACACCACTGGTTGCATCCCTTATCCAAATTAAGTTAATTGTTTCTAGTATGTAAAGTTCATTGCAATATATTTCTTCATATTCATCTTGAGCTTTTCCACAACCTCCAAATATAAATAAATGGTGATCAATGAGTGCGGCACTGTGCCCCTCATGAGCTATTGGCCCTTCAAAACTTACGTTAGGTTGCACCCATGTATTTGTAGTAGTTTCCAACATATGCAAATCCCGTAGAGGGTTCTTCCCATCTGTGCCACCAAATATAAACAAATTTGTTCCCACAGTGGTATAGTTGTGGTTGTCCCTGAGAGAGGGCAGGGTTCCTTTCACCATAGGATTACAATCATTTGTCTGGAAATTGTCCTTGACATAGCCACCAAAAACATACTTCAAGAACAAAAATGAATATTTCATCAGGACCATTCGAAACAGGAAGAAGAGCGGAATAATTTGCCACAATTTTGAACAATTGAAGAGTATTTACCTACCTTTGGTCGGATAACATTGAGTGCATAATCACATATATCAGAGAGATGGTCTGGTGCTGCTCCGCAACACATAATTTCCATATCCAGAAAGACAAGACAAGTTTTGTAAATCGAATTTCATTTATTTGAGTTCGGAGTCATATCCATCCACCGGGGCCTATAATTTCCTATTTTTTTTAATTAGAGAGATGGCTTGGTGCTGCTCCACAACACACAATTTCCATAGCCAGAAAGATAAGACAAGTTTTGTAAAGTGAATTTCATTTATCTGAGTTCGGAGTCATATCCATCCAATAAGACCTATAATTTCCAATTTTTTTAAGCGAAATCACTATTGATTTACAACGCTCTCCCCTGAAGTAATATATCACGATGATGACCATTTGATCTGGTTTGTCAAATTGAAAACCTTGTAATGTAATGCAATTTTGGCTAAAGCAGCTCCTCCCCTTTGTACATGGGTTCTTGTTTCTCTAGGTTTTGATCTGAAAGGTATTGTTCCACCGAGGTCTTGAAGTCGCTAAATTCAATAGTGGATTTCCCACATTTAAGGTGATTCCTTCATAAAAGTGCATAGCATGGAAGTCAAACCCTATTCTAGGTCAATTACCCGAACAACTTATTGGGTCATTTGGGGTGGGTCCAACGATATCAAAAAGCTTAAGAGATACGTGTTTCTAGATTTCAAACGCATTGTTTGCCAAGGATTCATGCTAAATCAAGTAAGGAGATGGTCAAATAATTCAAGGCCATAGTGGGGTAGGTTCCACACATGTGGATGCATAAAAATATGTGTAATGCATGAAAATATGTTGAGAGTTGAGGTCTCATAGAAGGGGTAATGGTGTGACCATGTACAAGGACTTTTATTGACTCAGACCAAATTTGGTTGATGTTCATGATGACTCAATGTGAGAGGTACGAAAAAACAATAATCCAAGGGTTAAGAAGCTCATCAACTAAGCTAGGTGTACATAGAACATGCTTATGGCTTGATGTTAATGATGAATCAAGGTGTACATAGAACATGCTTATGACTTGATGTTCATGATGACTCAATGTGAGATGTATGAAAAAAACAATAATCCAAGGGCTAAGAAGCTCATTAACTAAGTTAGGTGTACATAGAACATGCTTATGGCTTTGGAGGACTGTGTCAATGCACAACTTTTCACAAGTGAAATAACTTAGAAGGATCTAGAGTTAACTAGGTGAAAAAACTCATAAGCATTTGTCTAGTACAACTCTGTCATAGTTGGGCTATACAACTCTATCATAGTTCAGCTATAAATACAATATAATAAATTGACCCATCATATATAAGTACAATCTCACTTACAAAATAATACAACATGATCATGGACATGAAAAACTGACAGAACATAATTAAAAAGTTGCTTCAAATCTGCATCTGGGAGTCCTGTAACTGCAAGTCTTTTGGCACATCATCATCTTCAACACTTGATTTAACCCTCATGCACATCGAGGGGAAACAAAATCTATGTACAAGGACTTTTATTGTCTGAGACCAATTTTGACTGATGTTCATGATGACTCAATGTGAGATGTATGAAAAAACAATAATGCAAGGGCTAAGAAGCTCAACAACTAAGATAGGCGTACATAGAACATGCGTATGGCTTGATGTTAATGATGACTCAAGGTGTACATAGAACATTCTTATGGCTTGATGTCCATGATGACTCAATGTGAGATGTATGAAAAAACAATAATCCAAGGGCTAAGAAGCTCATCAACTAAGCTAGGTGTACATAGAACATTCTTATGGATTTGGAGGAGTTAGTCGATGCACAACTTTACACAAGTGAAATAACTTAGAAGGATTTAGAGTCAACTAGGTGAAAAAAACACTCATAAGCATTTTCTTAGTACAACTCTGTCATAGTTGGGCTATAGATACAATATAATAAATTGGCCCATCATATATAAGTACAATCTCACATACAAAATAATACAACATGATCATGGACATGACAAACTAACATTACAACTGACCATAAGATAATTAAAAAGTTACTACAAATATGCATCTGGGAGTCTTGTAACTGCAACTCTTTTGGCACAACATCATCTTCAACACTTGAGTTAACCCTCATGCAAACTGAGGGGAAACAAAATCTATGTAGAGTCTAATTTTAGGTCAAATCCCACCAAGGTTGGATTCATGGTGAAGTTTATAGGGTAGAAAAGGGTTGTGTCCCTTTGTCTTGTCAAGGAAATGAAGAAAACAAGTTGAATCAGAAGCACAAATAGAAATTGACAAAATTTCACCAACTCTCTCTGCTTAGAGAAGGGGAAAAATTTTAATGTAGCACTCTATCTAGTATAATCTTATATTTTTTTACATGGCATAGATTTGTGATGACATATTTCAAGTGTGAAGTAAAAGTGAGGAATTTTTTAAGGGTCCCTCTACCTAAAGAAGAAGCCACTCTACTTCATGAAGAAAAAATCAAAATCAAAGAGTTGCTCTTCCTACAGATGAATTCATTCTACCCAGTGAAATAAAAGTGAAAATTGTCTAAGTGTGGCTTTGTGTAATGGATTCATTTCACCTCAAGAAGAACTCACTCCTTATTATGAAGACAGTGAAAATCTGTGGAGGTTAACTATGGCTAATGAAGGATCCTCTCTGCCTACAAACTTTCTATACATAATGTAGGAAACTTGCAAATCAAAAAACAATGGCTCCCCTTAATGGCATTGAGAAGAATTCACTTTGTCCAGTGAAGAAAAAGAGAAAATTAGCTAAGGTTGGTTGCACCTAATGACGTAATCACTCTAGGTAAAGAAGAACTTACCATTCCCAATGAAGGAAAAGTGTAAATCGACTAAGTGTGGCTCCACCTAATGAACGAGATGTTGCACCAAGAGAAGAAAAACAAGAACTCACTACTCCTAGTAAAGAAAAAGTGAAACTTGGCTATGTATGGCTTCACCTAGTGAAGGAGTCACTTTGACTAAAGAAGGAGTCTCTCACTCAAGTTAGTGAAGAAAGAAAGTGATAAATTTGTTAAGGGTTTATCCATCTTAAAAATGGGGGAAAATAAGTTCAATTCTCCGCTTTTGGAGAAGCACTCGTATAGAAGTGTCTAAGTAGGGGGGGCATATAGGTACTTATTGAATAGCTCTCAAGAAGGAGAGATCAAAGAGTCTTTCAAGTGTGGAATTTTGAGTCATTTTAGACTAATTGCTACTAATTGGAAGTTGTGCGAAGAATTGTGGTTGCGTACGATTCTTCATAACATAATTCATGGGAAGGCTCTCCCCTTTGAAACGTAAGGTAAAAAATTGATTCTTATCAATATTTTTTTGAACTCACAAAGTAACCCTCCTCCATAGAAAACTATTAGTTTTAATCCGATAAGTCCAAAAAGTCCTTACAATGCCCTTCCTTCTTACGTGGAACTTTAATGTGCATGAAATCCACATCAAAGAAGCGGAAATGCATTCAAATGGTCATTAGAAGAGATGTCAAGTGATTTTGCTAAGATAGTAAGAAACCTTGTTGTGCATATAGAGAAAGCCTAAGAGGAGAAAAATTAGGTAAATAATTAGTTGTTGTGGAATTTTGCATAAATAAATAAACAATTGAAGGGAAAATAATATGCAATGGAAGCATAGATTCCAATGAGAGAACTCATGGATCAAGGAAGTCACCCTCTGATTCCACTTTGTTAAGAGTCATCATAGAGTTATCATAATTTGATAAAAAGGTAGAAATACCCACTAATAATCTTTAATGAATATGAAATAAATCAAAATTTCCAACTTTTGATGCAAAGACGAGAATGAGGCAAGAAGTTGAAGCTTGGTTAAAAATAACCCAAAAGGCAAGGCAAGATTGGAAATATATAATTGGCTGGGAATACCTCATTGTCGTGGGAACATAATCGACAAGGGAAGAAGCATAGACAAAGAAAAGTAACCTAAAATCAATTTGAAAGGTACCTTGATAAAAGATATTGATTTTATTCTTATTAAATGAAAAAAGTCAATGTGTTTCATGACCTAAAGAAGGGAACCATGACAGTAAGTGAATATGAATGTAAGTTCATGAAGATTATGAATATTAAATAAAATTAATCTCTAGTTAAAATAGGAAGTGTGCCACCTGTCGGATCAGTGTGATGTGTAATATTAAATAAATAAAATGGTTATAAATTTTATATAAATTAAATAGGAAAAGAAAAATTATTTTAAAGTTTATAACTCAAAGATAGTTGATGAGACAGATCGTTTTTTGATCTGGTTGATGTATTTGACGTATTTTATGAAGCCTAACTTTTTTGATAAACTTTTCACTAAATAAATTATCTCAAAAACTATTTACAAATATATATAAATTTAAAAAAATATATAGTAAATCATCCATAAATAATAAAATAATAATATTCTCGTAAATAATATTTACTAGATTAAATTGAAAAGTAAGAGTACACCGTTATTTGAAACTATTAATAAAAATATAATTATGAATATTTAATAATGAAATCTTTTCACGTAATTTTCGTGATAATTCTATCGTTTTGCGTTATCAGAATAGACAAGACTGGACAAGACTGAACAAGACTGGAGACTGAACTAAAGTTATCAGAACTATTGTGAAGGGTTGGGATCAACTCACTCGGCATTACGATTAGTCCTTTTTACCCTTTTAAGGTTGGCTATTTTGGATAATTTTTTAAAATTAATTTTTTGGTTTTATTTTATTATTTATTTGGTTTTATAATTGTCTTTTAATATGAATAATGAAATATAGAGTGCCCTAGGGTTAGACAAATACAATTGACAAATTTGGATGAGACAAATACAATTAACAAGTTTGGATTAATGAAATATAGAGTGTCCAGAGCCAGAGCTAGGGTTAGACAAATACAATTAACAAGTTTGGATTAGACAAATACAATTAACAAGTTTGGATTATACAAATATAATTAGCAAGCTTGGGTTAGATAAATACAATTAACTAGCTTGGTTAGATAAATACACTTTACAAGCATGTGTTTAGAGTTAATAGAGAGAATTTAGAGAAAATTTACTATAATATTAAATTTAATGATTAAATAAAATTATATAAACTATAAAATCATCTTGTTGTAATAAAATTATATATTAAGTTAATAAATATTTTAATAATAAATATAATAATGAGGAATATTACTATTTAGAAAGGTAAATTATCATTTATTTGTATGTTTTAAAGTATTTTAAGTTAATGTTTCAAGATCATTATAAGATGGATGTCTTTTAAGGTTAGAAAGGTAGTTAACGTCATAAATATTTCGAAACTATAATTTAATTTGGGTATATTTGGCATTTTAGAGAAAGTATTTTTCATATTCAATTTTTTTAGCATCACAAAAATAACATATTTTTTCATTCTACCATGTTTTGAGAATTGTTACATTCCTAGTTTTATATACATCTAGTGAGAGTTTGTTTATATTTTAACAATGTGGGTTTTATTCTTTGAACTAGTTAAAGCATAGTGATACCTTTGATATTTTGGATTAGTGTTGGATATCTCTTTATAATATCTTAAATTTATTTTGTCCTCTAATTATTTATAGCGCGCATATTCTCCTTAAATTTAAATGTAGTAATATTTTTAATGTTATTGATATTCTATAGAATGACTTCTTCGTTTATTCACTAATGATTTAATGAAGGCTTACACCTTTGTGCCTCCCTATTTGAGCAAGTAGTGATTGGGCTTGGACTTTGAGGCAATTTTTGGGAACCCCTCTGTGTATATGTTTTTAATCTTGGTCTTGTACATTAAGTACCTAGTCATAGTTGTGGGGTGGGTGCACAAAGATGCTACCCATTATAGTGCAATATGAACACACGACCATAACCTTTTAGGAATACACACAAATTCCTAAAAAGACATGCACATATTACCATTACTTTAAGTTTAGCACTTGTTGAACCTCTCGGTCAACTAAATGACATGTAAAAGAATGCACGTGTATTATTTTTTCTTAAATGTGCACATTTTTCTAGAATATGCACACAATTTTAAAAAAGGTTCTTGCACATTCATATTTATTAAAAAGAAAACAATTGCAAGGTCACATTGTTCATGAGAAAATTTGCAATAAAAATGTGTGCATGTGCATTAGCCAAAACCTCCTCCTTGGAAAAGGTAAGTTCTTCTAAGGTAAGTTATTTTATTAAGGAAGAAATGAGGTGGAAGACAGAGTTCACACCACTAAAGAGACTGCCCTACACGAGTAGATATAGTTCTACTATGAAATCTCGGTGGTAAGTTTTCAACCATATCAGTTTATTTGAGAAGAAAAAAATATCTTCTGAATTGGATCCCTTCCTATACTCTACAAATTAATAGCTCTCAATACAAAGCTGGCACTGCTTGCACATCTTCAAATAAAAAGAAAAAAAATCACATGTTTCAAGCCCAGTTCTTTTCTTGATCAGAAATTAATCCAAAAGGCCCGACCATTCAGTGCCATAACTAGTTGCCTCGGCCTGCCCCCAAGAACAACATATTCCCTCCCCTGGAACTGACCATCTCTGAGGTTTATTGCCTCCTGAGTTGGAGGAGGGAAAGGATGTGTCAGAGCCCATTATCACTGATCCTTAGCTAGCTGCAGAAGGATAAGGCTGCTACCAGCAGACAAAGATGCCCTTTTGTACAATGTAGACATGATTCTTACTGCTGCGTTAAATGGCATGACAAACTGTGAAAGCTTATTTAATTTTGACGAGCTCTGATTTTATTTTGATGTACTCAACTCAATCTTGAGCCCATATGGAAATTTTTATGGTTCTAAAGCTTACTAGCTAGCTAGGATCCACGTACTTTTAACGAGTGGTTAGTTTAAAATGCATTGTACATATTTCATTCATTAGGAATATTTTTTGGATTTAAAAAAGTGGTCCAAAAATCTAGATAATTGATGTGCATGGATTCGAACCACAAGAACAAATTAACAATATCGTAAGGGAATGTAAGGATTAAGTAATTTTGTTTTTATTTTTTTCTATATTGGCTTCCAACTATGCAAAACTTGTCCTCTCCAAAAAATTACATTCTTTCCATGCTTGTGTGAAAAATCTATTCTTAATTGGATAAATCCCAAGCTTAATTCCCATCCTGCTAACCAACATGATAAATCAATATATGCCAACGGATGTCTACACTCTATAGTGTACAGGGCCTCCAAGTTTCCATTGCACCCTCCTATGAATATGAGAATGCCTCTGGTGAAATCCAAACAATCTCTAGCAATAACGAATCTAGCAGAGGTCCTTGACCTGTGGTTGCCACCTTGGTCCACACTCCAGTCTCTATGTTTTAGGATGTAAATATTGTTAAATAAATTACGATCATCAGTAAATCCACTAAACACAAACAAATGCTTTCCAAGGGATATTGTTGCATGGCCTGCCCGAGGTGCTAATATCTAGCTAGTTGTGTTGAGCTCTTTCCACACAAGTGTATCTACATCAAGGACATAGACATCAGAAAAATAAGACTTTGATGCATCCTCCCCACCCAAGACTATAATTTTGTTCTTCCATGACAAGCAAGTGTGGCTATCTCTTCGAGACGGTGGTGTACCACTGGTTGCATCCCTTATCCAAATTAAGTTAATTGTGTCTAGTATGTAAAGGTCATTGTAATATATCTCTTCATATTCATCTTGAGCTTTTCCACAACCTCCAAATATAAATAGACGATGATCAATGAGTGTAGCACTGTGCCCCTCACGAGCTATTGGTCCTTCACCACTTACGTTAGGTTGCACCCATGTATTTGTAGTAGTTTCCAACATATGCAAATCCCATACAGGGTTCTTCCCATCTGTGCCACCAAATACAAACAAATTTGTTCCCACAGTGGTATAGTTGTGGTTGTCCCTGAGAGAGGGCAGGGTTCCTTTCACCATAGGATTACAATCATTTGTCTGGCAATTGTCCTTGACATAGCCACCAAAAACATACTTCAAGAAAAAAAATGAATATTTCACCAAGACCGCTCGGAACAGGAAGAAGAGCGGAATGATTTGCCACAATTTTGAGCAATTAAAGAGTATTTACCTGCCTTTGTTCGGATAAAATTGAATGCATAATCACATATATCAGAGAGATAGTCTGGTGCCTCTCCGCAACACATAATTGCCATATCCAGAAAGACAAGACAAGTTTTGTAAAGCGAATTTCATTTATTTGAGTTCAGAGTCATATCCATCCACCGGGGCCTATAATTTCCTATTTTTTTTAATTAGAGAGATGGCTTGGTGCTGCTTCGCAACACACAATTTCCATAGCTAGAAAGACAAGACAAGTTTTGTAAAGCGAATTTCATTTATCTGATTTTGGAGTCATATCCATCCAACATGGCCTATAATTTCCTATTTTTTTAAGCCAAATCACTATTGATTTATAGCGCTCTCCCCTGAAGCAAGATATCATGTTGCCGACCAATTGATCTGGTTTGTCAAATTGAAAACCTTGTAATGTAATGCAATTTTGGCTAAAGCAGCTCCTCCCCTTTGTACATGGGTTCTTGTTTCTCTAGGTTCTGATCTGAAAGGTATTGTTCCACCGAGGTCTTGAAGTCACTAAATTCAATAGTGGATTTCCCACATTTAAGGTGATTCCTTCATAAAACCGCATAGTGTGGAAGTCAAACCCTATTCTAGGTCAATTACCCGAATAGCTCATTGTGTCATTTAGGGTGGGTCCGTCGATATCAAAAAGCTTAAGAGATACGTGTTTCTAGATTTCAAACGCATTGTTTCCCAAGGATTCATGCTAAACCAAGTAAGGAGATGGTCAAATAATGAAAGGCCCTAGTGGGGTAGGTTCCACACATGCGGATGCATAAAAATATGTGTAATGCACGAAAATATGTTGAAGGTTGAGGTCTCATAGAAGGGTTAATGGTGTGACCATGTACAAGGACTTTTATTGACTCAGACCAAATTTGGCTGATGTTCACGATAACTCAATGTGAGAGGTACGAAAAAACAATAATCCAAGGGTTAAGAAGCTCATCAATTAAGCTAGGTGTACATAGAACATGCTTATGGCTTGATGTTAATGATGACTCAAGGTGTACATAAAACATGCTTATGACTTGATGTTCATGATGACTCAATGTGAGATGTATGAAAAAACAATAATCCAAGGGCTAAGAAGCTCATTAACTAAGTTAGATGTACGTATAACATGCTTATGGCTTTGGAGGAGTGTGTCGATGCACAACTTTACACAAGTGAAATAACTTAGAAGGATCTAGAGTCAACTAGGTGAAAAAACACTCATAAGAATTTGTCTAGTACAACTCTGTCATAGTTGGGCTATACAACTCTGTCATAGTTGGGCTATACAACTCTATCATAGTTGGGCTATAAACACAATATAATAAATTGACCCATCATATATAAGTACAATCTCACTTACAAAATAATACAACATAATCATGGACATGACAAACTGACAGAAGATAATTAAAAAGTTTCTTCAAATCTGCATCTGGGAGTCTTGTAGCTGCAACTCTTTTGGCACATCATCATCTTCAACACTTGAGTTAACCCTCATGCACACCGAGGGGAAACAAAATCTATGTACAAGGACTTTTATTGACTGAAACCAATTTTGACTAATGTTCATGATGACTCAATGTGAGATGTATGAAAAAACAATAATGCAAGGGCTAAGAATTTCATCAACTAAGATAGGTGTACATAGAACATGCGTATGGCTTGATGTTAATGATGACTCAAGGTGTACATAGAACATTCTTATGGCTTGATGTCCATGATGACTCAATGTGAGATGTATGAAAAAACAATAATCCAAGGGCTAAGAAGCTCATCAACTAAGCTAGGTGTACATAGAACATGCTTATGGCTTTGGAGGAGTTAGTTGATGCACAACTTTATGCAAGTGAAATAACTTAGAAGGATTTAGAGTCAACTAGGTGAAAAAAACACTCATAAGCATTTTCTTAGTACAACTCTGTCATAGTTGGGCTATAGATACAATATAATAAATTGGCCCATCATATATAAGTACAATCTCACTTACAAAATAATACAACATGATCATGGACATGACAAACAAACATTACAAATGACCATAAGATAATTAAAAAGTTACCTCAAATATGCATCTGGGAGTCTTGTAACTGCAACTCTTTTGGCACAACATCATCTTCAACACTTGAGTTAACCCTCATGCAAACTGAGGGGAAACAAAATCTATGTAGAGTCTAATTTTAGGTCGAATCCCACCAAGGTTGGAGTCATGGTGAAGTTTATAGGGTAGAAAAGGGTTGTGTCCCTTTGTCTTGTCAAGGAAATGAAGCACACAAGGTGAATCAGAAGCACAAATAGAAATTGACAAAATTTCATCAACTCTCTCTTCTTAGAGAAGGGGAAAAAATGTTAATGTAGCACTCTATCTAGTATAAATATTATATTTGTTTACATGGCATAGATTTGTGACGACATATTTCAAGTGTGAAGTAAAAGTGAGGAATTTTTGAAGGGTCCCTTTACCTAAAGAAGAAGCCACTCTACTTCATGAAGAAAAAATCAAAATCAAAGAGTTGCTCTTCCTACAGAAGAATTCATTCTACCCAGTGAAATAAAAGTGAAAATTGTCTAAGTGTGGCTCTGTGTAATGGAGTCATTTCACCTCAAGAAGAACTCACTCCTTATTATGAAGACAATGAAAATCTGCAGAGGTTAACTATGCCTAATGAAGGATCCTCTCTCCCTACAAACTTTCTATACATAATGTAGGAAACTTGCAAATCGAAAAACAGTGGTTCCCCTTAATGGTGTTGAGAAGAATTCACTTTGTCCAGTGAAGAAAAAGTGAAAATTAGCTAAGGTTGGTTGCCCCTAATGATGTAATCACTCTAGGTAAAGAAGAACTTATCATTCCCAATGAAGGACAAGTGTAAATCGACTAAGTGTGGCTCCACCTAATGAACGAGATGTTGCACCAAGAGAAGAAAAACAAGAACTTACTACTCCTAGTAAATAAGAAGTGAAACTTGGCTATGTATGGCTTCACCTAGTGAAGGAGTCACTTTGACTAAAGAAGAAGTCTCTCACTCAAGTTAGTGAAGAAAGAAAGTGATAAATTTGTTAAGGGTTTATCCATCTTAAAAATGGGGAAATAAGTTCAATTCTCCGCTTTTGGAGAAGCATTAGTATAGAAGTGTCTAAGTAGGGGGAGCATATAGGTACTAGGGATTATAACTAGTTTTTTTTAAAATGACCTTTTTAATTTTATTATTTATTAATTTCCTTGTAATATCAATAAATATTCCATTTATAAAGTAAGAGTATTTTACATAACAGGGGTTGACACATATAAGTAACGAAAATAGGTATAGATTTAATCGAAGATAATTTATAAATCAAAATAATGATAAAAATAAAAATAATATTAAATTTAATAATTAAAATATTATTAAAATAATAAAATTATAGTATTATAATAAAAAATATATTGAGTTAATAAATATTTTAATAATAACTATAATAACATGAGGATTAATGTTTAAAAAAAAAATGGATATTATTGGAATGTTATTTTTATGTTTGAGAAGTATTGAAGTAAATATTTTAAGATCACCTTAGGTTGAATGAATGGCTTGTAAGGTTAGGAAAGTAGTTAATATGGTAAATATTTTGAAATTATAATTTAATCTAGACGTATGTATGGTACTCTAAGATAAAGTTATTTTCATATTCAACCATTTTAATGTCACAAATATGACATATTAATTCATCTCATCTTGAGAATTGTTCCATGCTTAGTTTCACTATGAAGCTAGCGAGAGTTTGTTCATATTCTAGGAATGTGGGTTTTCTTCATTGAACTAGTCAAAGTATGGTGATACTTGTAATATTTTAGATTAGCATCAGATACCTCCATATAATATCTTATATTTATTTTGTCCTCTAATTCTTTATTGCACCGCATATTCTACGTAAATTTTGATGTAATAATAGTTTTCATGTTATTGATATTCTATAGAACGACTTCTTTCTTTATTCACCAATGATTTAGTGAAGACTTGGCACCTTTATGCCTTTCTTGTTTGAGCAAGTAGTGATTGAGCTTGGACTTTGAGGCAATTTTTGGGAGCCTCTTGTTGAGTATATGTTTCTTATCTTGTTCTTTTACATTAAGTACCTAATCATAGCTGTGGAATGCGTGCACATAGATTCTTAGCTCCCTATGATAATAGTGTAGATCTCTTATTGTTAGTATTAGTGTAGCCCCCTTATTGTTATTATTGTGCCTATGTAGTCCCCATATTGTTATTGTTGTGCCCCATAGAAACCCACTATTGTTATTGTTGTTCTCTTACATTATTATTGTTATGTAGGCTCTGATTATATTGTGACCCCTTAGACTCCTATATATACCAAGGTGGTCTTATCATTTTTATCATCCAATAATTGTTCATTTATGTGAGGTAAAGGAGGTTTCCCCTTCGAAGAGGCTAATTTTCAAGTCTTCGATCTATATTTTCTTCTATTTTATGATCTGGTTGCATAACATTTGGTATCAGAGTTTTGGATTCTAAAATTCTTCTACTTCAAGTAGGTCATCTTGGAATTTTCATTATAACATTTTTTATAGAAAGGTTCATAAGATGAAATTTCAACCATGTGGAACCAAAATCTTGGTGAACTTCCTTTAAAAAGTTCAGATCTTGGTTCGCTATAATTTTTGAGATATGATCCAAAGAAGTTAGCATTTTTGCATGCTCTAGAATTCAATTTCAAACAAGTGATCTTGGGAAAATTGTCATAACTTTCTCTACAAGCATCGAATTCGAGTTTCGTAAAACATGACTAAAATTACACGGATTATAGTTTTTTCATGTATCATTTTTAGGTATGAAGGTTTAAACAATGATACGTGTCATGCCTTACAAGTTCTCTCTAAAGAACTAGTCCATAACCAGGTCATCATGGAAGATTGGGCATAAATTTAACTTGAAGAATCCAATTGTGGTTTGACTTATGGAGTTGGAAAGAAGAATCAGAGGCCTACCATAGGAAAAAATTTCATATCTTGGAGAGTTGAAATTACAAGGATACAATAGTTTCAATATCTATCTCCAAAAAAAAAAACCAAACTGTGTATTTTTTGAAAATTTTGAGTGACTTTTGTTTGAAAAATAAATTTGAAGTGATTCAAAGGGCATAGTGAAGCATAAATATCACTATTTGATTCCAAAATTCCTTGAAACAAAAAAATGGACACACCTAGTAAGCAACCGGAAAGCTCTACTATGGTGCATGAAGAAGAGGAAGAAATGCAACACGATATATCAAAATTACGAGACCAAGTGCAACAAATTTCGCTCTCACAAAGAGTAACCAAAAATGAAATGGAAGATAAGATGGATGGCTTGAAGAATGGTTTAAAAGTAGACATGGAATATTTGAAGGATAGAATGAATGTTAAGATGGAAGGTTTAACAAAGTTGCTAAAAAAAGCTTCCTAATGGTGATAAGGTATTCCATGAAATTTATCCAGGTAGATATTGATGACCACCTGCCTATTCCACCTAAACCTCCACTTGGTTTCATTTGTTTCCTCTTTTATTGCATCATTTACTATTTTTAGAAGTTTTTCAGGTCTTGAATTTTCAGAGCAGTTTTGACCCCCTAAACGACATTTTTTTTAGGACTGCAACAAGCTTGCCCCAAATCCTTTAGTACTCTGAGAGATATTTCCAAAAAAAGTATCGTACGCTCCAAACAAAGATAATATGACCAAGCTACGAACCTAGGAAGTTGGCTTCCAAACTAACCCCAACAAGGCCCACAAACTCTTAGCGCTCCATCTCCTGGGGTTAGGGTTTTCCCTTGTTAAATAATAAATAGGCCCTTGAGCCTCATTGTAACACAGTTTAGAGGCATATAGCCAGTACATCTCTTCTTAGAGATAAGCTACCATCACCCGAGCTAGTTTATTTTTATTTCTGTATGTAAGCATATTTCAGTTCTTGGATATTAATGAAATGAAGTTCTATTTATGCTGTATCTTTGTGTATATGGGTATTTTTGTATTTCTTTATGTACCTACATATGTCTGGATTAGTGGTATCAAAGCAGCCTACTCTTTCTTTCTTTTTATTTGCATGTCCCTAATGAGGTTAAGGTATAAGGAGTTAGGGCTAAAACTGGTTGAACCTTTGCAAGACCAGCCTCGCAAAACCCGACGATCTCCCATGGCGGAAGAAAATAAAGATGAGGGGGTAGGGGATCCTTTCAAAATATTTCTCGAGGAAGCCCTTGAGCAACAGAGGAATGCGATGATGGATAACTTTTCCCATATCCTTTGACGGTTACCCACAGGCGACACATCTTCATCCAACAACCACTTTGGAGTCACCACTCCTTTTAAGGTATGAGTTAACTTTCATATTCGCATATTTGAGGGCCAAATATATGTAGACATCGTAGATAAATGGTTAAATCTGTTGGAAGGATATTTTTTAGTTTATGAATTTTCCAATTGGGAAAATAATACTTTTGCACTTCTCAAAGCCACCCCACACGTCATGGACATGTGGGAAACCTATTGTGAACAAAAGGACGAGAGGGAATCCTCACTATTTTCAGCCGCACCCACTTGGAATTATTTCCAAAATGCCATCAAAGAACAATATTACCTTGCCGGGAGCTATGAAGATAAATACATAAAGTGGACCACACTACAACAAGGAAGGGAACAAGATGTGCCGAAGTTTACAAAATGTTTTCCATGCCCTTCTCACGAAGTTGGGCATCAAGGATTTTGAGCGAAATTTGATACTCAAGTACCACGACTGTCTACACAAGTACATCCAAGATGAGATGGAGTTCTTGGACATCATCTCGCTCAGCACGACGTACCAATAAGCTGTCAAGATTGAGAAAATAATTTAAACAAAAGAAGCAAGACTTTGGATATGTGAATCCAAAGCAAGGAAAAGGCACCCGCAAACCACAGAGCAAAGGACAAAGCCAAGGCAGGGAAACCCAGGACAACCAGCTGAAGCTGCAATAAAATAACAACACCATGAAGACAAAGAAGGACATGATAAAATGGTGTCAGTTCCATAAGAGATCCATTCACAGCACAAGTGAGTGTCAGGCCAAGTAGTCACTGGTGGCCGAGCTGAAGGCTTCCAAATCAGACGCATGTTTTGACTCTGAGTCAGAACCTGACAAGAGGAATGACAAAGGGAAGCATATCATTATCGCGGAGCCCAGTGCCACGATGGCCACCATTAAGATCCAGAAGAATGAACCTAAAGATCTAGAGGAGTGGGAATGCTTCTTCCACTCACAGATGTGGGTGAAGGGTTCTCCATTGTAGTTCATTGTCGACTTCGGTAGCCAAAAGAACCTCATTTCAGCAGAGGTCGTGAAGCGATTGGGCCTACTGACTACAACACATCCACAGTTGTACACCATCGGGTGGCTTCACCAAGGACGAGATCTCTGCGTTAGCCAAAAGTGTCGCCTTCCCTACAACATCAATCCCTTCACGGATGAGGTATTGTGTGATGTTTCTCCTCTTGAAGTTTATGATGTATTATTAGGACAACCATACTTGTGGAAGTAGCATGTTGTATATGATTCTAGACCTCGCTTTGTGATTATTACTTTGGGAAATTAGTTGTACATGATACCGAAGGTAGCCCCACGTACCGCCATCTCTTTGATCACTGTAAAGCAATGTAGTAAGATTATTTCCTAGACCAAGAAATTTATTTTCCTTGTGATTCACCCTCAAGGCAAGAAGAAGGTTATGGCCACAACTTCTAGATAGGGATTCTCCACATAGCAGCATCAGATGGACAAGATCATGGAGGAGTACAGGGACATTTTTGCCTCACCTACAAGGGTACCTCTATATTGTCAGGTCAAGAACTCCATCGATTTGACCCTGGGCACATTGGTACCCAATGAACTGATCTATCGATGCTTTGTTATATAGAATGATGAGATCAAGAGGCAAATTCAGGATTTGTTGCAGAAATGGCACATCAGTCCAAGCTCATCACCCTGTGTGAGCCTAATTGTATTGGTACAGAATAAGGACAGAACTTGGAGACTTTGTATTGACTATCAGGTGTTGAACAATATCATTGTCCGGAATAGGTACCCAATGCCACAGATTGATGACCTTCTGGACCAACTGAAGGTGGGCAAATATTTCAATAAGATTTACTTGAATTCTGGTTATCACCAGGTGCCTATCGAACCCTCCGATGTAGCATCAAATGAGGCTACAAGGCCTTATGATTTTAAGAATAATAATTTGTGTGTGAATGTAGGTTTAGTAAACAATGGTGGACAATCTTTGGAGATTAATAGAAATATGAAGAAGAATGGACATAATGTGAATTATGTTATAAATGGAGAAGTTTAAGAAATTTTTGCTCAAAGTATTGAAGTTGAACATGATCAACATTAGAGATGAGGAAGGACAAGCATAACCTAAATTTTGTTCTAGAGAAAGATGAAGTGCTTGTAAGGTGTGTAGTTGAACTATAGTTGTTGCAGAAGTTGTTGGAAAATGATACAAATGGAGAAGAGCATTTATATGTGTCTAATAACATAGAAATGTATAATGCACCTGAAGAAATTTAGGTAGAATGTGATGAACAATTTCCTTGCGTCAATAAAAATTTGAAATTGACTTTTAGAAAAGTAGTTAGCATGAAATATAGAATATGGAAGCCATAGAAATTTCGTAGATTTGGATGAGAAGAAGGACAAGATGCAATGGCTAGAGGAAAGAAACAATATGTTTTAGTAAGGATACAATAATATCTTTGCTAAGGGAAGTAAGAGGAAAGACATATGAGTGTCTTAAACAACTATGGAGGAATGAAAGACGTATTTTCTATGAAGGAAACACAACAAATAGTAGAGGGTAGCAGAGATCAACCCCAACAGAGATATAACATCGTCAAGGAATATCAAGGAATAGAGGACTTAGCATTGACCACCAGGATGTTAGTAAGGGATAGCAGCGATAAAGTTTAGCAAGGAAGCAATGATTTGAGCCAGCCCAAGGATAAGTTGGACATCGAGATTGAAGAAGTAAGGAATTTTATGTTAAAGAAGCCTCATCATAAGACGTATGTAGGTTAGAGGATAATCATGGACAACATGTTTCATATGGTAGAGAAATTTTTCATCAACAAAGGAGGAAGAAGACTACAACAGAAGGAAATAATGGAGCAACATGATAAGGAGAAGGACCATCTACAACATGAGGCTTGGGATCGTGGAATGATTCACTTCACCAGCACATGGTCAGGAGACCATAAACATTTTTCACCTTGGGAGTTTGATGCAGGTGCATAGACAGAGCACAAGATGTGAGACTCTAGACAAGAGCTTACCAATGTGATGGGATGGTCACATGGCAATGCTAGGAGTAAATTTAAATGTTTTGTAAGAATTTGTAAATATTTATATTAGGAAGTGAGTTTTGATGTAAATATATTTTTAGTTTAGTTTCCCTTATTTTGTGGAGAATGAGAAAATATTCATCTCTTATGACTCTTGGTTATCACATGTTATCCTTCTTTTTAAAGAGAATGAGTGTTTGAGAAGAAGAGGAGAAGCTCTGAGAGAAGAGAAGAGAGAGGGAGAGAAGAGAGGAACTTGTTGTTTCTCTATGCAATTATAGTACCGAGCTTGCAAATCATTGTACTTTCCAATTTGTGTGAACTAGAAAGTGGTTTCTGTGTGAATGGCGAAATTGGATGGCAAAGGAGACTATAAGTTGTTGTTGCTTGATTGAATTGAAATACCAGTGTTGAAGAAATTCGATTTCTACTTTGAATTATTGCTAAATGCAGTTTTGTTCCTTTGTGTTTGGTTATCTATAAAAGTCTATTGATTTACATTAAGAATTTGGATGTTTAATTCTTGAGGAGAATTGGTCAGAGATCGAGGTGATGTCAGGGATAATTTTTGAACCTATAACTTTACATTGTTACCATAGTTGTGGTTGATGTGTTTAGAGTATATGGTGTTGATTTGAATATTGATTTGTGTTACTATTGTTGGTGTATTGTAGTGTCATATATGTGTGTAGATGCTATGTATTATTGATATATTGTTATTAAGCATTATATTGTAATGGATAGTTGATTACCTTATATTGACCTATTGTTGGTGCTAGTTGTTCTACATTGAGTTCATGTTGAAAAAGAAAATTGTCATGATTATTTTGTATTTTGTTGTAATGGTTACATAACCCTATGAAGGAACTTTCACAATGTTCGAGCATAGCGAATGCATAGTTGTTGCAGCAATATGAGCATTTTTCTAGTGGACTAGAGCACTTTATTTTGGGAATGTAGTCAAATCCTATTTTAATGGTTTGCTTTCCTAATTGGAAAATATCTAATAGCATACAACCCCTAACAAAGAAAGGCATAGGAAACCATTTACTATGTCAAGGACCCATTCAAGGTCGTGGAGAATTGATTGTGAAAAGAGCCAAGTCATTTCATCTTCCCCAAAAACTGAAATGTGGAGTTTTAATGGGTGTTACGAAATCATTTCATAGGGATTGCACAAAAAGTTTTCGGGACTGCATGTTTAGTTTTTAAATGCATGTTTGGCCTTTGCATTGCACTATTTGATAAGTTGAATCCTATGTAATTGGATGAGGTGAGGAAAAAGATTAGAAGGTGAGAGAAAGATCTCTCATGGAACTTATCAAAATAAATTCATATTCCTATTTAAACTATGTATGTAAAATGTTTCATGAATATTGTTGAAGAAGAGGTAAAGACAAAGCTGTGTGTGGAGTAGCCTGGGGTTATTTGTAGTCGGGTAACTTGGAATGCATCACATAATCTTGATGATGGTCGAAGTTTCCAATGGGCCCCTATAAGGTGTTCATTCTGTAGATTCAAACGAACCTTGTCTCTGACTTGAAACGTGTGCAACACTGGTGTTGATCATGGTGCTTTTATACTTAGTATTGGATGTATGCAAGATATCATGGACCTGTTGGTAGATGTGCTAAATTCGTTCAATAAACCTTGTAGCTTTTTTTGCTTCAGATTGAACATGTGTAGATTCCTGTGTAGTGGCAAGGGGAAATGTGACATCAATGGGACCTAATTGTTGAAATCCCAGGCCCACCCAAAAGGGGTTGTGACTAGTTGATCTATGTAGAGATCTAATGTAGCTTTTGTTGAATATAGGGTATAATCTCAACCCATGTTCGTGGATGGTTGGATTGGTACATGAAAAATATGTGCAAAATCATCCTGTTGATGACCTCTTGCCATTAGTCTGAGGGTGGAAGTTAGATAATTTGGTGAGCCTGGTATCCAACAATGACTAGAGGCTCAACCAGAGCGCACGTAGGGAACCATATATCCTTCTTAGATATGATGGTCTACAGTAAGCCAAAATATAGCCACACCCATTCGAAGAAGAGCTTACTAGTGGTCGTTATTGTGATACACTTTTTGTAGGCATGCAAGATGCCCGTTTTAGAGAATCTATTAACAGCCACAAAGACATAATCATTACCATTCTTGGTAAAAGGAAGGCCATACATATAGTCTGTTGACTAGATTCCCAAGGTTCGTTGGGAGTAGGAAGAGGGGTGGACAAGCCTTGTTTCTTAATGGTTGGTTTGGCAATGGTGTAGCTCGTGTAGGACTTGATATACTTCCGAACATCTTGTCGAAGTTTTGGCCAATAAAAATGTTTATGCACTATTTCCATTGTATTTTCCACACTAAAGTTAACTGCTACCTTACTGTAATGTGCCTCCTAGATCAACTTGGTACACTTGCTTGAAATAACAAAACGGTAACCCAAGCCTCAAAATAATGCATCCATGAGGTAAAAGTTAAGAACTTTCTTGCTTTCCATCAAAGTATAGTATGTGGCAGTGAATTTTGTATCATTGTTGTATAGTTGTGGTCATCTAGAGGTCTTGTTCCCAAAAGAGTTAAGAATAGTGGTTAGTGCCACAATTAGAGGTTGATTGAGGAAATATGTGACGTGATTGATGTTACTTTCCTTGGACTTGAAAGTGTTCTTCCATACATCAGTTGGTTCTATTGGAACTTGGTGATAGCCACACTTAAAATTAGTCTTGTTGAAGTACTTGGCCCCCTTAAGCTGGTCAAGAAGGTCGTAAATCTAAGGAATCAAGTACCTTTTCCTAAATGTGAGTTTTTTCAAAGTATATAGGACCCATCCTTCTTCTGTAGGAGTATAATTGGGCTCCCACAGGGTGAGGGACTTTGTCGAATGAGCTATTTTTATAGCAATTCTTGTATCTTCTACTTGATTTCATCTTCTAGAAGAGAGTTGTGGTATATTGGCCCGTTGGGTAGAGGTGCACCGAGCATCAGATTGATCGAATGCTACTGATAGTGCAAAGGTACCCCCATGGGTGAGGATAAGATGTCTTTGTAGTCCTCCATGACCTTATCCACTTGCCTCTGCTGCATAGAGGAGCCTTGCATGGATGCCGTGGATGTGGCCATAGTCTTCTCCTTAATTTGAGATTGAATCAAGAAGATGAAAAATTTCTCAGTCTTGGAAATGATCTTACTGCATTGCTTAACAAAGATCAAAGAAATGGTAGTAGGTGGGGCTACCTCTGGTATCTTATGTAGTTTCCAACCCAAACTAATAATAACAATATGAGGTTTGGACTCATACACAACATGACACTTCCATAAGTATGGTTGACCTAATAGAACATCACAAAATTCAAGTGGAGCAACATCACACAATACCTCGTTCGTGGAAATCTTGATGTTGTAAGACAGCTGACACTATTGGATGATGAAAATATCTTTCCTGTGATACCCCACTCATGGTTCTCTCATAAAAATGCACTATAAATATTTTTACAAATATGTGAAATTTAAAAAGGGGACTAAGTCAAAGGGACACATATTCCAGAGATGAGGAGGAGGTTTGCTTGCTTAGAATGTTGTGATTTCTTGTGTAGAAATATTTGAATTTTTTGGACAAGTATTAAAGTCTCGTTGGTACATGAATTTAAGGGACTAGTTCTAAAGCTAAATGAGTTGCAAAGGAATTTACACAGACCCATGCACTTGGGATTCACAAGGAAAGGGTAGTGAATGCCAACTCAAGAAAAGAGTTGAAGGAAGGAAAAGAAGGCTCATCCGAGTACATGCAAGAAGCACGAGAGAAGACACCCATTCGAGCACCAGAAAAATAGAGAGAGAACTATGATTTGGTAATAGGAAGAATGGAAATGAATAGAATAGAAGGGGATTGGTTCTCCGATTCCCTAGAGGTTGTAGGTTGAGTTGTTAGTCTATGGAGCCCTGTAACAACTTAGGTTCCCTGGAGGTTTTGGGTTGAGATAGAATCCATGGAGCCCTATAACAGATTGGGTCCTTGGAGGTTGTGGGTTGAGACAGAGTTTCTAAAGCCCTATAACAACTTGGGTCCTTGGAGGCTGTGGGTTGGGATAGAATCTCTAGAGCCTTGTAACAACATGGGTCCCCTTGAGGTTGTGGGTTGAGATAATAATCTCTAGAGCCCTTGACAACTTAGGAAGAGGCCAATTGTGGAGAAGCTATAAAGGAATACTTGATTGAAGACCCTTAGTTACTACATTACTATTATATTGGATTTTGGACTCCTTCGAAGGTAGTGAAACACTATGTATGCACTAGGGTGAGGCAGAGAGCCTCTAGACTTCTTGTGCTGAAGAAGATGGTCACAACCAACTAGTGGGATTGAGGAATACATCCTCTAGAATTCACTGTTTCAATTGGCAACTAGTGTTTGATTCCCTTAAGCAAGAACTCCCCTCGAACTCTGGAATCTGGCTCAGGGGTGCCAACTACAAGTAAGTGTGGTTGCAGCTATCTATGGTTGGGTGGAGAGTCCTAGTCCCATCCTCAATTACCCTATAGGTTTAAAAGACAGGTAATGTTGTGTACATGTTTACATGTTGATGAATTTATGATACATTCTAGTTGAAATGGATTGGATTTTTGGGTCTGTAACATCATTTTTAATGTGATGAGCATGTGGATACGTCCTTATGCAGAGATAAACCTTATGGTTATGATAAATAAATGTATACATAAATGCATGTGTCAGACCTTTGAAATGAAAAATGCTATTAAATAAGTTGAACCAGTGTATATGTCTGCATTGAAACTAATATGTCGAGTTTGATCCATATTTGTGATGTTTACAACATATAATAAGCATTAGAATGTGTCTTGTCTTTACGTGATAACAAGGACCATGTGATGGCCACGATCTGAATAATAATTTGTATGATGTTCCCTAACATTGTCAACAAAGCATATGAAAAATGATACAAGTACGTTAAGAAATATGACAGGTAGAAGATCCATAAGGGCTTGGATTTAAAACATGCAAACCTTGGACTTAAGAACCCTTTCAATTAAGCTAAAATATTACATACGAGATTGACTTCTTATGCAAGGTTTGAGTTTACATATGGCTGTCCATTTGCTTAGCCATAACACTATGAATTTTTACAGGAGCAATTTCTACAATATTGAATGATTTATTCTCTCTTTTAAGGGAAATTAATGCCTAAAACCACTGCATCAAGGCTTAGACAACCATGCATTATCAATAGGTTGGATGCCTTCCACTAGATTCCTAACATCGCTAGTTAGGCATTGGAGGGTTTTGCATGCCGCCATAGAGTCAACTGCATGCCAGCATTGAAGTTGGGAACCCTTAGCTTGTCATAAGAGAGGTGAAGTTCTTTATAAGGTCGCTGTAAGACCAAAATAAGGCGCAGCTGCAGGAGCACCTATATTGACATGTTGTGAAATCCCATGCTTTAATACAGGGAACATCAGATGGCTAGGAACTCGTTGGATAGGCCTTTGCCAAAGCTTTTGAGGGCTAGGACCATGGAGTGCATTAGAAAGCCACTTTCTCCATCATCGTGGTTGAGTAATGATGCCATTCATAATGATTATTGAACTGATGTGGCAGAGCTTTAGCCAGATTAACTAGTGAGGACTGATTGATGAAGAGTTGAGGCAAGCTCTCGCAATGTCGATTGGAATCTAGATCAAACTCATGGCTCAGAGGTTCATAGGGCTTTCCTAGTTAAGCCATGGAAACTCTTATGTGTGAACTTGATGTGGTGCAAGGATGTTGGCTTGAGGGGGCCTGACCCAGGTTCAACGTTAATTAGCCAAACAAATCCCTACACTACAGGCCATTTCGGCATCAGCCCGTGGAGCATGGACCGATGTCTCACCCGAAGTAGTATGGGGGGATGCTGGAACCAAGTTTCTACACCTTGATATTGTTGTGATGTCATTTCATTCCTTCTATACATGCCTTCGCGCAAGTTGCTTCTTTCTAGGGCTTGCAAGATGAGCCCTCTATTTTGTTCTTTTGTACCACCATGAGAGGGTACAGTCGACCTTCATGCAACCCTAACCTGCTACTCAGGTACTTTCACACTGCTATGGCAGCGTGCCATGCAGATTCCCCAATTAGTGTAAGCGATTTTCTTATCTCATAAAATACTTAAAGTTAACACCGCATAAGTAGATATTCGTAATTGCGTTCAATTATTCAATGTAATTGCATTCATTCGCGCATCATATAAGCATAATAAAGGAAATTCATACATAAAATATCCAAACACATCAACAGAACAAAGACATAGAAATTGCAGAATATCTCCTTTTATTAATATCTTCCAAGTATTACAACTTATGTCTGCCCTGCGCACACAGCTGCAGGGGTCCGCGCACTCAGCTGCAGACTTCTACCCTAGGCCTCTGCACACTCAGTTGCAAAGCCTCTACCTATGCTACGACCCTAGACTTAGAATTCTTTCTCCAAAGCTATGACTATATTACATCGTGTGTCTCCTTCTATGTCCCTAGAGCTTAGATCTTTTTATACAATCCCATGGTCCGCGGACCATGGGTAGATCTCTTACAGTCGACTTTACTTTACAAAACTAAGGGCGGACTACCCTTTTTGAAACACAACACCTTCGCGCTCTACGACCACAAAATGTGGAGTCTTTAGAATTATATTAAAAAAATTGACTTAAACATGGTCTTTTAGCCCCAAAATTGCCCTTGGGGGATCCCACTCTCAACAAGGAGACAAGGCCTCAAAGTTATAATGTGATGGGGCTATCCTTATCCTTACTCTGATCAAAATCGTAGTCGTAGAGGCATTTAATTAGCAGGGCTTAATTTGTCCCCAACGTGATTGGTCGTGAGTGTGCCAACGTGACCGGGAGGTGCAACTCGAAAGGTTCACCCTGGAAAATTGTGTTGAGCAGTCGAGGGATGAGGTGTTGGGATAATACGGAAAGATGACATGCACCCGAAAATTGTGCCATTATCTGGAGGGGTGGCCCACTACCCACATAATCCTAGAAACATTTTCCCGAAAGGAAGGAAGGCAGCACAGGAGGAAGCGTTGGGAAAATCCTTGCGGGATTATGTAAGACGGGAGTATGGCAGGACCCGCATAGTCATGATGATGCTATTGGTTAGGGACTGACCCACTTGATCAATCAACCCGACGGGTTCAACCCAAAAGCTTAAAGGGAAGAGTAAATTTTAAGCGTCGGGACACTATAGAGCGAGGTGATGTGTCCCTAAAGGACCCACCCAATATGTTAAGAGGCACGCAAGGGGACAAGGATGTGAGTGTTGGGAAATAGTATCGGGATGACATGGTGTCATAGCCACGTGGGTCAATTAGAAGAGATGGTAGGTGAGAAGCGGGAGGCCCACAGATTCCAAGCAGATCCAGAGGTGCAAAAGGCTCTTATAAAATTATGCACTAGGATAACATGGTTAGGATGACATGAGTAGGTAATGACAACAATCGACAAGTCGGTTCAAGCCAATGAGGAGGCGGTAGAGGGGCCCACTATCCAAGGAAACCTGATATAGAGACCTTGACGGTAAATAAGGTGTGCACTTTAGTAATCATCAGGAGAAGGTAAGAGATCTGGCGTAACCAGTGGCACCCGTCCCAGTAGACATAAGGACGTTATGATTAAAGGCATCAAGTTGGTATGGAGAGCAGAGGTCCTTGCATTCACTAGGGGCTGATAAAATGTATACAAGTTAGGAAACCTAAGTAGAGATTGAAGAGGAAAAAAGAAAGAAAAATAATATATGATTTACCCCATTCCTCTAACAATAATTGAGGGGTTGGGTATATTACATCGCCCTTGGTGGAGCCACCCAATGGTGTATAGCTGTGAGTGTAGTGTTGTCGGTAGGCTTGTCTAACAGTGATTGAGGGGTTGGATATGTTACATCACCCTTGGTGGAGCTACCCAATGGTGTATAACTATGAGTGAAGTGTTGTTGGTAGGCTTGGCCACTTAACAACCTTTGCTAAGACGAGATTCTTTTAACTGCCACTATCAACAATGAAGTATTGTAAAGCACCCTTCACCCACATTTATGAGTGAAAGAAAAGCTCACATTTCTTCAAATCTTTGGACTCACTTTGTTGGACCTTGATGTTGGCAACAATGGCACTGAGTTTTGCATCAATGATCTATTTCCCCTTGTATAAATCTAGTTTAGAGTTGGGAGGTGCTTATGCTTTTGAAGCCTTTAAGTTTTCCACGAGTGAGTTCGTTGTGAGACATTCATTTCTGTTGTGAGTGGGGCTCTTGTGGAACTTGCACCACATTCCCTTGTCTTTATTTGTCTTCCCATTGACATTATTTACTTGCAGATTCAATTGGTTGTCCTGTGTTTGTCCATCATGGCCTTGTCCTTTGTTTGTCGATTTAAGGACACCCTTGCCCTACTTCTGCTATGAAAAATTTGCAAATCCAAAGTTTTATTTCTTCTAGTTAAATTTTTTCTTAATTTTATTACATATCAGTATGTTGCACCAAGCGAGGAGATGTATGGATACTCCATTTATGTTTGTATGTATCTGTGAAACCAACCACGATACTTAAGCACCAAATCTCACTCGGATTCCTTAATACCCAGCTTAGTGCACAAGGTATTAAAGACTAAAACCCCTACATCAAGGCTTAGATAACCATGCATTATCAATAGGTTGGATGCCTTCCACTAGCTTCCTAGCATCGCTAGTTAGGTGTTGGAGGGTTTTGCATGCCACCATAGAGTCAACTACATGCCAACATTGAAGTTGGGAACCCTTAGCTTGTCATAAGAGAGGTGAAGCTCTTTATAAGTTCGTTGCAGGACCAAAATAAGGTGCAGCTGCAGGAGCACCTATATTGACATGTCGTGAAATCCCATGCTTCAATACAGGGAACATCAAATGGCTAGGAACTTGTTGGATAGGCCTTTGCCAAATATTTTGAGGGGTAGGACCATGGATTGCATTAGAAAGCCACTTTATCCATCGTCGTCGCTAAGTAATGATGCCATTCATAATGATTACTAAACTCATGTGGTAGAGCTTTACTCAGATTAACTAGTGAGGACCGATTGATGAAGAGTTGAGGCAAGCTCTCGCAATGTCGATTGGAATCCAGATCAAACTCATGGCTCAGAGGTTCATAGGGTTTTCCTAGTTGAGCCATGGAAACACTTATGTGTGAGCTTGATGCGATGCAAGGAGTGTTGGCTTGAGGGGGCCTGACCCAGGTTTAGCATTAATTAGCCAAACAAATCCCTACACTACTGGCCCTTTCCGCATCAACCCATGGAGTGTGGAACGAAGTCTCACCCGAAGCAGTATGGGGGGATGATGGAACCAAGTTTCTACACCTTGATATTGTTGTGATGTCGTTTGATTCCTTTTATCCATGCCATCGTGCAAGTTGCTTCTTTCTAGGGCTTGCAAGATGAGCCCTCTATTTTGTTCTTTCGTACCACCACGAAAGGGTACAGTTGACCTTCGCAAAAGCCTAACCTGCTGCTCAGGTACTTTTGCACTGTTGTAGCAGCGTGCCATGCAGATTCCCCAATTAGTCTAAGCGATTTTCTTATCTCATAAAATACTTAAAGTTAACACCGCGTAAGCAGATATTCGTGATTGCATTCAATTATTCAATGTAATAGCATTCATTCGTGCATCATATAAGCATAATAAATGAAATTCATACATAAAATATCCAAATGCATCAACAGAACAAAGACAAAAAATTTGCAGAATATCTCCTCTTATTAATATCTTCCAACTGGTACAACTTATGTCCGCCTTGCGCACATAGCTGCAGGGGTCCGCACACTAAGCTGCAGACTTCTACCTTAGGCCTCTGCACACTCAATTGCAAAGCCTCTACCTACGCTACGACCCAAGACTTAGAATTCTTGCTCCAAAGCTATGACTATATTACATCGTGTGTCTCCTTCTATGTTCCTAGAGCTTACCTCTTTTTATACAATCTCATGGTTCGCGGATCATGGGTAGATCTCTTACAGCCGACTTTACTTTACAAAACTAAGGGCGGACTACCCTTTTTAAACATAACACCTTCACACTCCGCGACCACAAAATGTGGAGTATTTAGAATTATATTACAAAAATTGACTTAAACATGGTCTTTTAGCCCCAAAATTGCTCTTGGGGGATCCCTCTCCCAACAAGGAGACAAGGCCTCAAAGCTATAATGTGATGGGGCTATCCTTATCCTTACTCTGATCAAAATCGTAGTCGCGGAGGCATTTAGTTAGCAAGGCTTAATTTTTCCCCAACGTGATTGGTCGTGAGTGTGCCAACGTGACCAGGAGGTGCAACTCGAAAGGTTCACCCTAGAAAATTGTGTTGAGCAGTCTAGGGACGACGTGTTGGGATAATACGGCAAGATGA
Organism: Pinus tabuliformis; assembly: GCA_031772625.1. Classification (NCBI taxonomy): domain Eukaryota; kingdom Viridiplantae; phylum Streptophyta; class Pinopsida; order Pinales; family Pinaceae; genus Pinus; species Pinus tabuliformis. The sequence goes on along the minus strand of CM062820.1, from coordinate 356,817,825 downwards.
CATGTGCCCGACAATTGTGCCATTATCTGGAGGGCTGGCCCACTACCCACATAATCCTATAAATATTTTCCCGAAAGGAAGGAAGGGAGCGTAGGAGGAAGCGATAGGAAAAGCCTTGTGGGATGATGTAAGGCAGGAGTATGGAAGGACCCACATAGTCATGATGATGCTATTGGTTAGGGACTGGTCCACTTGATCAATCAGCCCGATGGGTTCAACCTGGAAGCTTAAAGGGAAGAGTAAATTATAAGCGTCGGGACACCATAGATCGAGGTGATGTGTCCCTAAAGGACCCACCCAATACATTAAGAGGCACACAAGGGGACAAGGATGTGAGTGTTGGGAAATAGTATCGGAACGGCATGGTGTCATAGCCACGTGGGTCAATTAGAAGAGATGGTAGGTGAGAAGCGGGAGGCCCACAGCTGCCAAGTAGACCCAGAGGTGCAAAAGGCTCTTATAAAATTATGCACTAGGATAACATGGTTAGGGTGACGTGAGTAGGTAACGACGATAATCGACAAGCAGGTTCAAGCCAATGAGGAGGTGGTAGAGGGAGCCACTATCTAAGGAAACCTGGTATAGAGACCTTGACGGTAAATAAGGTGTGCACTTTAGTAATCGTCAGGAGAAGGTAAGCGATCTGGCGTGACCACAGGAGGCATAAGGGCGTTATGATTAAAGGCGTCAAGTTGGTATGGAGAGCGGAGGTCCCTGCATTCACTAGGGGCCGATAAAATGTATACAAGTTGGGAAGCCTAAGTAGAGTTTGAAGAGGAAAAAAGAAATAAAAATAATATATGATTTACCCCATTCCTCTAACAATAATTGAGGGGTCGGGTATATTACATTGCCCTTGGTGGAGCCACCCAATGGTGTATAGTTGTGAGTGTGGTGTTGTTGGTAGGCTTGTCTAACAGTAATTGAGTTGGATATGTTACATCACCCTTGGTGGAGCTAAACAATGGTGTATAACTGCGAGTGTAGTGTTGTTGGTAGGCTTGGTTGGTTAATGACCTTTGCTAAGATGAGGTTATTTTAACTTCCACTATCAACAATGAAGTATGGTGAAGCACCCTTCACGCACATTTATGAGTGAAATAAATGCTCACCTTTCTTCAAATTTTTGGGGTCACTTTGTTGGACCTTGATGTTGGCAATTATGGCATTGGGTTTTGCATCAATGATCTATTTCCCCTTGTATAAATATAGTTCAGAGTTGGAATGTGCTTATGCTTCTGAAACCCTTAAGTTTTCCACCAATGAGTTCTTTGTGTGACATTCATTTGTGTTATGAGTGGGGCTCTTGTGGAACTTGCACCACATTCCCTTGTCTTTATTTGTCTTCTCATTAACATTATTTATTTGAATATTCAATTGGTTGTCCTAGGTTTGTCCATCATGGCCTTGTCCTTTGTTTTTCGATTTAAGGACACCCTTCCCTGCTTCTGATATGAAAAATTTGCAGATCTAATGTTTTATTTCTTCTAGTTAATTTTTTTGTTAATTTTATAACATATTAGTATGGTGCACCAAGCAAGGAGATGTTTGGAAACTCCATTTATGTTTGTATGTATCTGTGCAACCAACCACGATACTTAGGCACCAAATCCTACTCGGATTCCTTGATACCCAGCTTGGTGCACAAGGTATTAAAGATGTTTGTGAACTATGGCATTGTGTGGTCCCTTTCTTTCCATATTGTGGTCCATCTCATGTATTGGTCTTCGCAACTTTCAACAGGGTAATATTGTTCCTTAACAACATCCCTAAAAGAGTTCCAAGCACGGACGACTAAAAATAGTGTGGATTCTTCCATGGTTTTATTCTCACACTAAGTTTCCCACTCATCCTTGACATGGAGCAAGATCTTAAGGAGTGAAAAACTAATCTTTACTTTATTATAAAAATTATGGACGGAAAAATTAACCTTTTATCTAGAAATTTAAACTTTAAATTCTAAAATTAGATAGAAATATTTTTTTATCATTTTAATTATTTAAGTATTTTATATGAAAAGTAAGCTTTTATTTTCATTCAAAATTTAAAATTTAAATCGATTTCATCACAATTTAAATATTTTTATTATTTGTAATATTAAATTTAAATTTATTTATTAATTTGATTTTTTGTATAATAATTAAATATATAATAATTAATTGAATTTATTTTAGAAAATGGAATACAGGGTCAGTCTCAGGCAATGGTCCTTGAAGCGATTGGGTGCTCAGCTGCACAATATTATGTCGGCCATTATCGTCCAAGTAGAAGTTCAATGAGATTCCCAGCTGTCTGAGAACAGGCCTAAGGCGCTCCTCACCATAAACGAACCTCCCCAAAATTACCAGATTCTGCACTTCAGATAACATGGCTGGATTGAACCGAAGCCCTAAAAATCGGTTGAATTTTAGGTATAAATCGCGCAGAAAAGCAGCCCACTCTTCAAAAGTAGCTTCACTTCTTGCTACGCGTACGTTAAATTCATGGCATAACGCTGCGACGTGCTCCTCAGACTTGCCAATTTTACGTGCTACTCGTTGTCTTTGTTGCCATGCGCGACGTCGCTCTGAGGTGGCGCTCTCATAAATTTCGCCAATCCTACACGATTTCTGTCCATATTCGATTGCGCTTTGAATTAGAACCAGTTGGGTTTGGAGTCACTATTCTCTTTCAGACATACATGGAATTAAACCATAAAATTTGTGAGAAAAAAACTTCCTCACTTAACCAATAGGCCACGGCGACTTTCTATAACCTAGTGTTCTATTGCAATCATTAATTCTATCACTCCCTGTCCTTTATATTGTAGTCCTTAAGTGTTGTCTCGAAGGTTGTGTTATTTAAATAAAATTAATCTCTAGTTAAAATAGGAAGTGTGCCAGCTGTCGGATCATTGTGATGTGTAATATTAAATAAATAAAATGGTTATAAAGTTTATATAAATAAAATAAGAAAAGAAAAATTATTTTCAAGTTTATAAGTCAGAGATAGTTGATGAGACAAATTGTTTTTCATCTGGTTGATGTATTTGTCGTATTTTATGAAGTTTCATCACTCTTAATTTTTTGATAAACTTTTCACTAAATAAATTATCTCAAAAACTATTTACAAATATATATAAATTAAAAAATATATATAATAAATCATGTCTAAATAGTAAAAATAATGATATTCTCGTAAATAATATTTACTAAATTAAATGGAAAAATAAGAATACACCGTTATTTGAAACTATTAATAAAAATATAATTATGAATATTTAATAATGAAATCTTTTCACGTAATTTTCGTGATAATTCAATCGTTTTGCGTTATCAAAATAGACAAGACTGGACAAGACTGAACACGACTCGAGACTGAACTAAAGTTATCAGAATTATTGTGAAGGGTTGGGATCAACTCACTCGGCATTACGATTAGTCCTTTTTACCCTTTTAAAATTATATTAAATTAGTGGACAAGACTGGAGACTAAACTAAAGTTATCAGAATTATTGTGAAAGGTTGGGATCAACTCACTGGGCATTACGATTAGTCCTTTTTAGCCTTTTTAAGGTTGGCTATTTTGGATAATTTTTTAAAATTAATTTTTTGGTTTTATTATTTATTTGGTCTTATAATTGACTTTTAATATGAATAATGAAATATAGAGTGCCCAGAGCCAGAGCTAGGAGCTAGGGTTAGACAAATACAATTAACAAGTTTAGATTAGACAAATACAATTAACAAATTTGGATTAGACAAATATAATTAGCAAGCTTGGGTTAGTTAAATACAATTAACGCTTGGTTAGATAAATACACTTTACAAGCATGTGTATAGAGTTAATAGAGAGAATTTAGACAAAATTTACTATAATATTAAATTTAATGATTAAATAAAATTTTATAAACAATAAAATCATCTTCGTGTAATAAAAATATATATTAAGTTAATAAATATTTTAATAATAAATATAATAATGAGGAATATTACTATTTAGAAAGGTAAATTATAATTTATTTGTATGTCTTAAAGTATTTTAAGTTAATGTTTCAAGATCATTATAAGATGGATGTCTTTTAAGGTCAGAAAGGTAGTTTTTGAAACTATAATTTAATTTGGGTATATTTGGCATTTTAGAGAAAGTCTTTTTCATATTCAATTTTTTTAGCATTACAAAAATAACATATTTTTTCATTCTACCATGTTTTGAGAATTGTTACATGCCTAGTTTTATTACAACTAGTGAGAGTTTGTTTATATTTTAACAATGTGGGTTTTATTCTTTGAACTAGTTAAAGCATAGTGATACCTTTGATATTTTGGATTAGTGTTGGATATCTCTCTATAATATCTTAAATTTATTTTGTCCTCTAATTATTTATAGCACGCATATTCTCCTTAAATTTAAATGCAGTAATATTTTTAATGTTATTGATATTCTATAGAATGAATTCTTCATTTATTCACTAATGATTTAATGAAGGCTTACACCTTTGTGACTCCCTATTTGAGCAAGTAGTGGTTGAGCTTCGACTTTGAGGCAATTTTTGGGAACCCCTCTGTGTATATGTTTTTAATCTTGGTCTTGTACATTAAGTACCTAGTCATAGTTGTGAGGTGGGTGCACAAAGATGCTACCCATTGTAGTGCAATATGAACACACAACCATAAATTTTTAGGAATACACACAAATTCCTAAAAAAACATGCACACATTATTAGACTGGAGACTGAACTATAGTTATCAGAATTATTGTGAAGGGTTGGGATCAACTCACTCGGCATTACGATTAGTCCTTTTTACCCTTTTAAAATTATATTAAATTAGTGGACAAGACTGGAGACTAAACTAAAGTTATCAGAATTATTGTGAAAGGTTGGGATCAACTCACTGGGCATTACGATTAGTCCTTTTTAGCCTTTTTAAGGTTGGCTATTTTGGATAATTTTTTAAAATTAATTTTTTGGTTTTATTATTTATTTGGTCTTATAATTGCCTTTTAATATGAATAATGAAATATAGAGTGCCCAGAGCCAGAGCTAGGGTTAGACAAATACAATTAACAAGTTTGGATTAAACAAATACCATTAACAAGTTTGGATTAGACAAATATAATTGGCAAGCTTGGGTTATATAAATACAATTGGCAAGCTTGGGTTATATAAATACAATTAACCAGCTTGGTTAGATAAATACACTTTACAAGCATGGGTATAGAGCTAATAGAGAGAATTTAGAGAAAATTTACTATAATATTAAATTTAATGATTAAATAAATTATATAAACTATAAAATCATCTTGTTGTAATAAAAATATATATTAAGTTAATAAATATTTTAATAATAAATATAATATTGAGGAATATTACTATTTAGAAAGGTAAATTATATTTTATTTGTATGTTTTAAAGTATTTTAAGTTAATGTTTCAAGATCATTATAGAATGGATGCCTTTTAAGGTTAGAAAGGTAGTTAACGTTATAAATATTTCGAAACTATAATTTAATTTGGGTATATTTGGCATTTTAGAGAAAGTCCTTTTCATATTCAAATTTTTTAACATCACAAAAATAACATATTTTTTCATTCTACCATGTTTTGAGAATTGTTACATGCCTAGTTTTATATAAAACTAGTGAGAGTTTGTTTATATTTTAACAATGTGGGTTTTATTCTTTGAACTAGTTAAAGCATAGTGATACCTTTGATATTTTGGATTAGTGTTGGATATCTATCTATAATATCTTAAATTTATTTTGTCCTCTAATTATTTATAGCACGCATATTCTCCTTAAATTTAAATGCAGTAATATTTTTAATGTTATTGATATTATATAGAATGACTTCTTCGTTTATTCACTAATGAATTTAATGAAGGCTTACACCTTTGTGCCTCCCTATTTGAGCAAGTAGTGGTTGAGCTTGGACTTTGAGGCAATTTTTGGGAACCCCTCTGTGTATATGTTTTTAATCTTGGTCTTGTACATTAAGTACCTAGTCATAGTTGTGAGGTGGGTGCACAAAGATGCTACCCATTGTAGTGCAATATGAACACACAACCATAAATTTTTAGGAATACACACAAATTCCTAAAAAAACATGCACACATTACCATTACTTTAAGTTTAGCACTTGTTGAACCTCTAGGTCAACTAAATGACATGTAAAAGAATGCATGTGTATTATTTTTTCTTAAATGTGCACGTTTTTCTAGAATGTGCACACAATTTTAAAAAAGGTTCTTTCACATTCATCTTTATTAAAAAGAAAACAATTGCAAGGTCACATTGTTCATGAGAAAATTGCAATAAAGATGTTGCAATAAAAATGTGTGCATGTGCATTAGCCAAAACCTCCTCCTTGGAAAAGGTAAGTTCTTCTAAGGTAAGTTATTTTATTAAGGAAGAAATGAGGTGGAAGACAGAGTTCACACCACTAAAGAGACTGCCCTATACGAGTAGATACAATTCTACTACGAAATCTCGGTGGTAAGTTTTCAACCATATCAGTTTATTTGAGAAGCAAAAATATCTGCAGAATTGGATCCCTTCCTATACTCTGCAAATTAATAGTTCTCAATACAAAGCTGGAAATGCTCACACATCTTCAAATAAAAAGAAAAAAAAATCACATGTTTCAAGCCCAGTGCTTTTCTTGATAAGAAATTAATCCAAAAGGCCCGGCCATTCAGTGCCATAACTAGTTGCCTCTGCATGCCCCCAAGAACAACATATTCCCTCACCTGGCACTGGCCATCTCTGAGGTTTATTGCCTTCTGAGTTGAAGGAGGAAAAGATGTGTTGGAGCCCATTATCACTAATCCTGAGCTAGCTGCAGAAGGATAAGGCTGCTACCAGCAGACAAAGATGCCCTTCTGTACAATGTAGCCATGATTCCTGCTGCTGCATTAAATGACATGACAAACTGTGAAAGCTTATTTAATTTTGACGAGCTCTGATTTTATTTTGATGTACTCAACTCAATCTTGAGCCCATATGGAAATTTTTATGGTTCTAAAGCTTACTAGCTTGCTAGGATCCATGTACTTTTAATGAGTGGTTAGTTTAAAATACGTTGTGCATATTTCGCTCAATAGGAATATTTTTTGGATTTAAAACAGTGGTCCAAAAATCTAGATAATTGATGTGCATGGATCCGAACCACAAGAAAAATTTAACAATATCGTAAGGAAATGTAAGGATTAAGTAATTTTGTTTTTATTTTTTTCTATATTACTTCCAACTATGCAAAACTTGTCCTCTCCACAAAATTGCATTTTTTCCATGCTTGTGTGAAAAATCTATTCTTAATTGGATAAATCCCAAGCTTAATTCCCATCCGGCTAACCAACATGATAAATCAATATATGCCAAAGGATGTCTACACTCTATAGTGTACAAGGCCTCCAAGTTTCCATTGCACCCTCCTATGAATATGAGAATGCCTCTGGTGAAATCCAAACAATCTCTAGCAATAGAGAATCTAGCAGAGGTCCTTGACCTGTGGTTTCTACCTTGGTCCACACTCCAGTCTCTATGTTTAGGATGTAAATATTGTTAAATAAATTACGATCATCAGTAAATCCACTAAACACAAACAAATTCTTTCCAAGGGATATTGTTGCATGGCCTGCCCAAGGTGCTAATATCTGGCCAATTGTGTTGAGCTCTTTCCACACAAGTGTATCTACATCAAGGACATAGACATCAGAAAAATAAGACTTTGATGCATCCTCCGTACCCAAGACTATAATTTTGTTCTTCCATGATGAGCAAGTGTGGCTATCTCTTTGAGATGGTGGTGTACCACTGGTTGCATCCCTTATCCAAATTAAGTTAACTGTTTCTAGTATGTAAAGTTCATTGCAATAATTCTCTTCATATTCATCTTGAGCTTTTCCACAACCTCCAAATATAAATAGATGGTGATCAATGAGTGCAGCATTGTGCCCCTCACAAGCTATTGGTCCTTCACCACTTACATTAGGTTGCACCCATGTATTTGTAGTAGTGTCCAACATATGTAAATCCTGTAGAGGGTTCTTCCCATCTGTGCCACCAAATACAAACAAATTTGTTCCCACAGTGGTATAGTTGTGGTTGTCCCTGAGAGAGGGTAGGGTTCCTTTCACCATAGGATTACAATCATTTGTCTAGCAATTATCCTTGACATAGCCCCCAAAAACATACTTCAAGAACAAAAATGACTATTTCATCAGGACTGTTCGGAACAGGAAGAAGAGCGGAATAATTTGCCACAATTTTGAACAATTGAAGAGTATTTACCTACCTTTGGTCAGATAACATTGAATGCATAATCACATATATCAGTGAGATAGTCTGGTGCCGCTCCGCAACGCATAATTGCCATATCCAGAAAGACAAGACAAGTTTTGTAAAGTGAATTTCATTTATTTGAGTTCGGAGTCATATCCATCCACCGGGGTCTATAACTTCCTATTTTTTTTTAATTAGAGAGATGGCTTGGTGCCGCTCCGCAACACACAATTTCCATAGCCAGAAAGACAAGACAAGTTTTGTAAAGCGAATTTCATTTATCTGAGTTCAGAGTAATATCCATCCAACAGGGCCTATAATTTCCTATTTTTTAAAGACAAATCACTATTGATTTATAGCGCTCTCCCTTGAAGCAAGATATCACGATGTCGACCAATTGATCTGGTTCGTCAAATTGAAAACCTTGTAATGTAATGCAATTTTGGCTAAAGCAGCTCCTCCCCTTTGTACATGGGTTCTTATTTCTCTAGGTTCTTATCTAAAAGGTATTGATCCACCGATGTCTGGAAGTCGCTAAATTCAATAGTGGATTTCCCACATTTAAGGTGATCCCTTCATAAAAGTGCATAGCGTGGAAGTCAAACCCTATTCTAGGTCAATTACCCGAACAACTCATTGTGTCATTTGGGGTGGGTCCGTCGATATCAAAACTCTTAAAAGATACATGTTTCTAGATTTCAAACGCATTGTTTCCCAAGGATTCATGCTAAATCAAGTAAGGAGATGGTCAAATCATGCAAGGCCCTAGTGGGGTAGGTTCCACACATGCGGATGCATAAAAATATGTGTAATGCATGAAAATATGTTGAGGGTTGAGGTCTCATAGAAGGGGTAATGGTGTGACCATGTACAAGGACTTTTATTGACTCAGACCAAATTTGGCTGATGTTCATGATGAATCAATGTGAGAGGTACGAAAAAACAATAATCCAAGGGTTACGAAGCTCATCAACTAAGCTAGGTGTACATAGAACATGCTTATGGCTTGATGTTAATGATGACTCAAGGTGTACATAAAACATGCTTATGACTTGATGTTCATGATGACTCAATGTGAGATGTATGAAAAAACAATAATCCAAGGGCTAAGAAGCTCATTAACTAAGTTACATGTACATAGAACATGCTTATGGCTTTGGAGGAGTGTGTCGATGCACAAATTTACACAAGTGAAATAAATTAGAATGATCTAGAGTCAACTAGGTGAAAAAACACTCATAAGAATTTGTCTAGTATAACTCTGTCATAGTTGGGCTATAGAACTCTATCATAGTTGGGCTATAAATACAATATAATAAATTGACCCATCATATAAAAGTACAATCTCACTTACAAAATAATACAACATAATCATGGACATGACAAACTGACAGAAGATAATTAAAAATTTGCTTCAAATCTGCATCTGGGAGTCCTATAACTGCAACTCTTTTGGCACATCATCATCTTCAGTACTTGAGTTAACCCTCATGCACACCGAGGGGAAACAAAATCTATGTACAAGGACTTTTATTAACTGAAACCAATTTTGACTGATGTTCATGATGATTCAATGTGAGATGTATGAAAAAACAATAATGCAAGGGCTAAGAAGATCATCAACTAAGATAGGTGTACATAGAACATGCGTACGGCTTGATGTTAATGATGACTCAATGTGTACATAGAACATTCTTATGGCTTGATGTTCATGATGAGTCAATGTGAGATGTATGAAAAAACAATAATACAAGGGCTAAGAAGCTCATCAACTAAGCTAGGTGTACATAGAACATGCTTATGGCTTTGGAGGAGTTAGTTGATGCACAACTTTACGCAAGTGAAATAACTTAGAAGGATTTAGAGTCAACTAGATGAAAAAAACATTCATAAGAATTTTCTTAGTACAACTCTGTCATAGTTGGGCTATAGATACAATATAATAAATTGGCCCATCATATATAAGTACAGTATCACTTACGAAATAATACAACATGATCATGGACATGACAAACTAACATTACAAATGACCATAAGATAATTAAAAAGTTACTTAAAATATGCATCTGGGAGTCTTGTAATTGCAACTCTTTTGGCACAACATCATATTCAACACTTGAGTTAACCCTCATGCAAACTGAGGGGAAACAAAATCTATGTAGAGTCTAATTTTAGGTCGAATCCCACCAAGGTTGGATTCATGGTGAAGTTTATAGGGTAGAAAAGGGTTGTGTCCCTTTATCTTGTCAAGGAAATGAAGCACACAAGGTGAATCATAAGCACAAATAGAAATTGACAAACTTTCACCAACTCTCTCTACTTAGAGAAGGGGAAAAAATGATAATGTAGCACTCTATCTAGTATAAATATTATATTTGTTTACATGGCATAGATTTGTGACGACATATTTCAAGTGTGAAGTAAAAGTGAGGAATTTTTGAAGGGTCCCTCTACCTAAAGAAGAAGCCACTCTACTTCATTAAGAAAAAATCGAAATCAAAGAGTTGCTCTTCCTACAGAAGAATTCATTCTACCCAGTGAAATAAAAGTGAAAATTGTCTAAGTGTGGCTCTGTGTAATGGAGTCATTTCACCTCAAGAAGAACTCACTCCTTATTATGAAGACAGTGAAAATCTACGGAAGTTAACTATGCCTAAGGAAGGATCCTCTCTGCCTACAAACTTTCTATACATAATGTAGGAAACTTGAAAATCGAAAAACAGTGGCTCCCCTTAATGGCATTGAGAAGAATTCACTTTGTCCAGTGAAGAAAAAGTGAAAATTAGCTAAGGTTGGTTGCACCTAATGATGTAATCACTCTAGGTAAAGAAGAAATTACAATTCCCAATGAAGGACAAGTGTAAATCGACTAAGTGTGGCTCCACCTAATGAACGAGATGTTGCACCAAGAGAAGAAAAACAAGAACTTACTACTCCTAGTAAATAAGAAGTGAAACTTGCCTATGTATGGCTTCACCTAGTGAAGGAGTCACTTTGACTAAAGAAGAAGTGTCTCACTCAAGTTAGTGAAGAAAGAAAGTGATACATTTGTTAAGGGTTTATCCATCTTAAAAATGGGGGAAATAAGTTCAATTCTCCGCTTTTGGAGAAGCATTAGTATAGAAGTGTCTAAGTAGGGGAGGCATATAGGTACTTATTGAATAGCTCTCAAGAAGGAGAGATTAAAGAGTCTTTGATGTGTGGAATTTTGAGTCATTTTAGACTAATTTCCACTAATTGGAAGTTGTGTGAAGAATTGTGGTTGCGTACGATTCTTCATTACATAATTCATGGGAAGGCTCTTCCCTTTGAAACGTAAGGTAAAAAATTGATTCTTATCAAAAAAAAATTGAACTCGCAAAGTAAACCTCATTCGTAAAAAACTATTAGTTTTAATCCGATAAGTCCAAAAAGTCCTTATAATGCCCTTCCTTCTTACGTGGAACTTTAATGTGCATGAAAGCCACATTAAAGAAGCGGAGGTGCATTCAAATGGTCATTAGAAGAGATGTCAAGCGATCTTGCTAAGATAGTAAGAAACCTTGTTGTGCATATAGAGCAAGCCTAAGAGGAGAAAAACTAGGTAAATAACTAGTTGTTGTGGAATTTTGCATAAATAAATAAACAATTGAAGGGAAAATAATATACAATGGAAGCATAGATTCCAATGAGAGAACTCATGGATCAAGGAAGTCACCTTCTGATTCCACTTTATTAAGAGTCGTCATAGAGTTATCATAATTTGATAAAAAGGTAGAAATACCCACTAATAATCTTCAATGAATATGAAATAAATCAAAATTGCCAACTTTTGATGCAAAGACGAGAATGAGGCAAGAAGTTGAAGCTTGATTAACAATAACCCAAAAGGCAAGATTGGAAATATATAATTGGCTAGGAATACTTCATTGTCGTGGGAACACAATCGATAAGGGAAGAAGCATAGACAAAGAAAAGTAACCTAAAAACAATTTGAAAGGTACCTTGATAAAAGATATTGATTTTATTCTTATTATATGAAAAAAGTCAATGTGTTTCATGACCTAAAGAAGGGAACCATGACAGTAAGTGAATATGAATTTAAGTTCACGAAGCTTTTAAAGTATGTCTCATTTATCAAGGATGGAAAATTTAAGTCAGTTGTTTTCTCAACGAACTGTAGATTCTAATAAAAACCGAGATTCAAGTCATGGAGCCAAATAAATTAGAGGAAATAATATGAGTTAAGACTAATGAAGAGGCCAACATGATTTCCATAATACGTGGATGGATAAAAAGAGATAAGGGCAAGAAAAGAGGAACAAAGAGTATAAGAATTTGTTCTTCAAGGGTAAAAATAATACTTCTCAAACCCGCCAACTCATAATCAAACTCATGATACAATGCAACCTCCAACTAAGAAAAAGCTAGTAAATGTGTAACCTTTTCTATGTGGGAAGTGCATTATGTATTCCTAATGCTAAGTTGTAATAGAACCCATTACCCTAAATATTCCACGCATTCCATGTTCCCAACAGAAGGCAAGAGTAGTATGCCAGACCATGAGAGAAGGTCCCCATCATTGGATACTCGAAAGAAAGAGAAGGCCTTTTACCTACCACCGCCACCATAAGATTATATGCCAAGTTCTTAGCATATGAGTTGCTTGAGTTCCCAAGTTTCCACCAGACATGAGAGAGTTAGTTTAACAAGTTTTCTTGGCCATGCAAATGAAATTTTATTATGTTGTTGGCTGAATGGAGGGACCAGGGGGAGGTGATACTTAGGAAGCACCCATTCCCCAAATTCACTCATTCCAAGTTGCCAACAGATAAAAGAAGAGATGTCTGCTATATGAGAAAATAGATGTCCCCCATCGTTCCCAACTGATTAGAGAGGGAAGTACTTACCAACATACAAGTGAGGTTACCACCAACGAGCCAACAAACCAACCCACCTACCCGGATTCTCCAAGCAAGAATCAATCAATAACAATAGTGAAGAATATGTAATGGATTCCAACCTTTTTATTAATAATTAATTTAAACCATAACCATTTCCTTTCCAAAAAAAAATACTCTCTATTTAATGTATATTTAGTCCTTTTTTTTAAATATATGTCAAATATGTTATACTTGGTTTACTAGCTTCACTTTCATAGTCTACATTTATATTTAGGTCCTATTTTTACACTAGATCCTATTCGGATACATTTTATCCTAGGCTTTTCTTAAAAGCATGTTCATTAAAATCTCAATTTAAATATGATTACGTAGGGCTCCAGCTTCCCAGTTGTAATTTTGAATGGATGTATTTGTTAATAGAATTTATAATCAACGTTTTACATGGATTGATTCCAGTAACATATTTGAATGGATCGATTTTGATGATAGATTGTATACTCTTTAGAAATATACCTAAATACCAACCAAAATAAAAGAGGGGATAGGGATAAAATAATATGAAGTCAAATATGTTAAAAAACAAACCCTAACAAACCAGAAAACCCTAGAATATACAAAGGGGTTACAGTCTAAGTTAAAAGATTGCAAAATGATATAAAGTTTGTGTATCGCCGCCTTTCTTTCTCTAAGGTGAGTCCTAATAACTAGAATGCAATTTTGAGTATCCTTACCTTTTCTTTCACAAGGAGAAATCAGCCACCTAGAAGGCAATTTTGGTAATATTGAGAGCATAACATCAAAGTAAAATAAGTATAAATGGTTGGAATTTATCATTATATTTCATCTAACATAAATATGGAATAATACTTTTTCAAAATCAATAAAATATTAAACAAAAATTTGGCATAATGTAACTGATTTCTCTTTTTCTTCTAGCTTTGAATGACATTTTGTTTACTAATTTTTATCTTCAATGATTTTGTATATATCACGATTCTTCTTGAATCTATGCCTTACCCCATTTCCTTTGCAACATCTAATGCAGTTGCTAGTTTGTAACTTAGTAAAGTTAAAATAACTACTTGAGCTATAGAATCATTGTAATAATGGTTACAATTACAATAGTTATATAAACTAAATAAATTAAATTAAATTATTAATAAAATATATATCAATTTATATTAAAGATACCATTAAAAATTAATAAATTAATTAATTAAATTACAATTTTATTTTAAGTAATTTTTACGGTCAACTATACACCTATTTATATATATAAGCAATATTTTTTTAATTATATATATATATATATATATATATAATAATTTTAATTAAATAAAAAAATATAACTATTTTTAACATAATTTCAGCTCTCTGGTTAAAAATATAATTATAAATATTCATAAATTTCAATTTCCTATCGTTAAGATATAATTATAAATATTCAATATTTACTAACCACTATTCAAGAAGCTTTATTTTATTTTGATTTACGAAGAATAATTTATCTGAGGGGTTGGGATCAACTCACCGGGGATTACAACTAGGTTTTTTTCCTCTTAAAATGGCTATTTTGGATAAATCTTTAAAATGAACTTTTTGATACTATTATTTATTAATTTCCTTATAGTATCAATAAATATTTCATTTATAAAGTGAGAGTACTTTACATAACAGGGAGTTGACAAATATAAGCAACAAAGATGGGTACAGATTTAATTGAAGAGAATTTATGTATCAATTATTAATAATAAAAAATAAAAGTAATGTTAAATTTGATAATTAAAATATTATTTAAATAATAAAATTATATTATTATAATAAAAAATATATTGAGTTAATAAATATAATAACAATGAGATTAATATTTAAAAATAAAAAATAGATTTTATTGGAATATTATTTTTATGTTTGAAAAATATTGAAAGTAAATGTTTTAAGATCACCATAGGTTGAATGATTTATAAAGTTAGGAAGGTAGTTAATGTGGTAAATATTTTGAAACTATAATCTAATATGGGTATATCTATGGTACTCTAAGATAAAGTGATTTTCATATTCAACCATTTTAATGCTACAAAGATGACATATTCGTTCATCTCACAATGTTTTGAGAACTGTTCCATGCTTAGTTTCACTATACAGCTAGTGAGAGTTTGTTTATATTCTAACAATGTGGGTTTCCTTCTTTGAACTAGTCAAAGCATAGTGATACTTTTGATATTTTAGATTAGCGTGGGATACCTCCATATAATATCTTATATTTGTTTTGTCCTCTCATTATTTATAGCACCACATATTCTTCGTAAATTTAGATGTAATAATATTTTTCATGTTATTGATATTCTATAGAATGACTTCTTGCTTTATTCACCAATGATTTAGTGACGACTTGGCACCTTTATGCCTTTCTTGCTTGAGAAAGTAGTGATTGATCTTGGACTTTGAGTCAATTTCTGGGAGCCTCTTGTTGCGTATATGTTTCTTATCTTGTTCTTTTACATTAAGTACCTAATCGTAGTTTTGGAGTGGGTGCACAAATATTTCTAGCCCCCTATAATACTAGTGTATCTCCCTTATTGTTATTATTAATGTAGCCCCCTTATTGTTATTATCATGCCCATGTAGTCCCCATATTGTTATTGTTGTGCCCCATAGAAGCCCACTATTGTTATTGTTGTGCCCTTAAATTATTAGTGTTATGTAGGCTTTGATTATATTGTGACGACTTAGACTCCTATATATACCAAGGAGGTCTTGTCATTTGTATCATCCAAGAATTTTTCATTTATGTGATGTAAAGGAGGTTACCCCTTCGAAGAGACTAATTTTCAAGTCGTTGATATATCTTTTCTTCTATTTTCTGATCTGGTTGCATAACATTTGGTATTAGAGCTTTGGACTCTAGGGTTTCGCTGCTTCAAACATGCCAGCTTGGAATTTCCGCTATAATTTTTTTCTACAAAGGTTCAGAATATGAAATTTCAAACACGTGGATATGAAATATTGGTGAACTTCCTATAAAAATTTCACACCTTGGTTCGCTATAATTTCTGAGATATGATTCGAAGAAGTTAAGGTTTTTGCATGCTCCAGAATTCAATTTCAAACAGGTGACCTTGGGAAAATAATCATAACTTTCTCTACGAGCATCAGATTTGAATTTCGTAAAAAGTGACTAAAATTGCTCGGACTGTATCTTTTAATGTATCATTTTTAGGCCCGAAGGTTCAAACAATGATATGTGGCATGTCTTATAAGTTCACTCTACTGAACTAGTCCATAATCAAGTCGTCATGGGAGATTGGGCATAAATTTAACTTGAAGAATCCAATTTTAGCCTGACATGTGTCATTAGAAAGAAGACTCAGAGGGATACCATAGGATATAATTTCAGTTCTTGGAGAGTCGAAATTACAGGGATACAACAGTTTCAATATCTAGATCCAAAAAAGCAAGAAAAAGGTGTGTATTGTTTTTAAACTTTTGCATAACTTTTGTTTGAAAAATCAGTTTGAAGTGATTCAAAGGGCATAGTGAAGCATAGATATCACTATTTGATTCCAAAATGCCTTGAAGAAAAAAAATGGACACACATAGTAAGAAACCAGAAATCTCTACTATGATGCATGAAGAAGAGGAAGAAATGCAACATGATATATCAAAATTATGAGACCAAGTGTAACAACTTTTGCTCTTGCAAATAGTAACCAAAAATGAAATGGTATCCAATATGGATGGCTTGAATAACGTTTTAAAATCAGACATGGAATATTTGAAGGATGGCATGAATGTTAAGATGGAAGGTTTGAAGACATATATGGAAAGTTTGATTGAAGGTTAACAAAGTTGCTATAAGAAATGCTTTCTAATGGCGACAAGGTATTCCATGAAAATCATGATGACAATAAAAGGAATGTTAATCATGAATTTAGAGACTCTAACTTTGGGTTGCATATTAACCACATTCCAAAGATTGATATGAGTAAGTTTTATGACAAGGATTTGGTAACATGGATACTACAGATGGAGCAATATTTTGATCTACATGATGTGAAACATAAACAGAAGGTACACATTACATCCCTTAACATTGCATGAGGAAAGGATGTTTGGAGAAACTGAGAAAGAGATAATGTACATTTGTGCACTGGAACAAGGATCCATCCTTGGAGAGAATAACAGTGATGAAGAATATGTTGATGAGAGGCTCATTGTGAGTCTCACAGATTATCTGAATAATGGAGATCAACATGAATAAATGGTGCAAGAAGCATCAAATGAGGGTACAAGGCCTTATGATTTTAAGACTAACAATTTGTGTGTGAATGAAGGTTTAGTAAAGAATGGCAGAAAATTTTTGGAGATTAATACAAAAGATGAAGAAGAATGGACAGAATGTGAATTATGTTATAAATGGAGAAGTTTAAGAAATGTTTGTGCAAAGTATTGAAGTTGAACATGATCAGAATTGGAGATGAGGAAGGACAAGCATAACCTGGTTTTTTTTCTAAAGGAAGATGAAGTTCTTGTAAGGCGTGAAGTTGAACTACATTTGTTGGAGAAGTTGTTTGAAGAGGATACAAATGGAGAAGAGAATTTATACATTTCTAATAAAATATAAATGTATATTTCACCCGAAGAAATTGAGGTAGAATGTGAAGAACTATTTCCTTGTGTCAAAACAAATTTTGAAATTGAATTTTTAGAAAACTGGCTAGCATGAAATATAGAATTTGGAATTCATAGAAATTCTACAAATTTGGATGAGAAGAAGGAAAAGTTGTAATGGATAGAGGAAAGCAACAGTATGTTTCACCAAGGAGACAATGATATCTTTTATAAAGGGAAGTAAGAGGAAAGACATATGAGTGTCTTAAACAAATATGGAGGAATGAAAGACAACTTTTCTATGAAGGAAACATAATAAATGGTAGAGGGTAGTAAAGATCAACCTCAACAGAAATACAACATCTTCAAGGAATATCGAGGAATAGAGGACTTAGCATTGACCACTAGGATGTTAGTAAGGGATAGTAATGATGAAGTTTAACAAGGAAGAAGTGATTTGAGCCAGCCCAAGGATAAGTTGGACATCGAGATTGAATAAGTAAGGAAGTTGATACTATAGAAGTCTCAACAAAAGAGGTATGTAGGTCAGATGATAATCATGGACAACATGTTGCATATCGTAAAGAAATTTTTCATTAACAAAGGAGGAAAAATACTATAACGGAAGGAAACAATGGAGCAAAATGATAAGGAGAAGGACCAACTACAACATCAGGCTTGGGATTGAGGAAAGATTCACTTCACTAGCACATGGTCAGGGGACCATGAACATTTTTCACCTTGGGATTTTGATGCAGGTGCATAGACAGAGCACAAGGTGTGAGAGTATGGACAAGATCTTATCAATGTGATGGGATGGTCACATGGTAATGCTCGGAGGAAATTTAAAAGTTTTGTAAGAAGTGAGTTTTGATGTAAATATATTTTTAGTTTAGTTTCCACTATTTTGTGGAGAAGGGGAAATGATTCATCTCTTGTGACTCTTGGTTATCACATGTTATCCTTCTTTTTAAAGAGAATGAGTGTTTGAGAAGAAGAGGGAGAAGAAGAGGAGAAGCTCCAAGAGAAGAGAAGAGAGAGGGAGAGAAGAGAGGAACATATTGTTTCTCTATGCAATTATAGTCATGAGGTTGCAAATAATTGCACTTTCCAATCTGTGTGAACCAGAAAGTGGTTTCTGTGTGAATGGAAAAATTGGATTGAAAAGGGGACTATAAGTTGTTGTTGCTCGATTGAATTGAAATACCAATGTCGAAGAAATTTGATTTCTGCTTTGAATTATTACTAAATGTAGTTTTTTCCCTTTGTATTTGCTTATCTTTAAAATTATATCGATTTAGATTAAGAATTTGAATGTGTAATTCCTGAGGACAATGGGTCAGAGATCGAGGTGATGTCAGGGATAATGTTTTGAAGCTATAACTTTACATTGTTAACATAGTTGTGGTTGAAGTGTTTAGAATATATGGTGTTGGTCTGAATATTGATTTGTGTTACTACTATTGGTGTATTGTAGTGTCATATATGTGTTTTAGATGTTATGCATTGTTGATATATTGTTATTGAGCCTTATATTATCATGGATAGTTGAGTACCTTCTATTGACCTATTATTGGTGCTAGTATGTTGTACGTTCAGTTCATGCTGAAAAAGAAAAGTGTGGTGATTCTTTTGTGTTTTGTTGTAATGGTTACACAACCCTGTGGAGGAACTTTCACTATGTTTAGGCATAGTGAATGCATAGTTGTTGCGGAAATATGGATGTTTTTATAGTGGAGCAGAGCACTTTGATTTGGGAATGTAGTCAAATCCTTTTTTACTGGTTTCCTTTCATGATTGGAAAATCTCTAATAGCATACAACTCCTAACAAAGAAAGGCATAGGAAATCATTTACTGTGTCAAGGACCCATTCAAGGACATGGGGAATTGATTGTGAAAAGAGCCAAGTCATTTCATCTTCCCCGAAAACTGAAATGTAGAGTTTTAATGGGTGCTATGAAATCATTTCAAAGTGACTACACAGAAAGTTTTCGGGATTGCATGTTTGGTTTTTAAATGCCTGTTTGGCTTGCTTGTTGCATCATTTGATAAGTTGAATCTTATGTAATTGGATGAGGTGATGAAAAGTATTAGAAGGTGAGAGAAATATATCTCATGGAACTTATCGAAATAAATTCATATTCCTATTTTGACTACATATGTAAAATTTTTCATGAATATTGTTGAAGAGGAAGTAAAGATGAAGCTGTGTGTGGAGTAGCCTGGGGTTATTTGTAGTCGGGTAACTAGGACTTCATCACATAGCCTTGGTGATGGTGTGTTGAGCCTCAAACCTACATCTTCCTATACACCCTCTCAGCCTTCTTTTTTCCCACTTACTTCATCCATCAAGCTGTTAAATCATTGCATTATAGTCTAAAAAGAGCTTCTGACATGGTTTTCTAACTATTCTTATGACTGTTGTTTGGTTTAGATTTTTGTTCAGGCAGCTGCGGAAACTTGTCAGTTTCCGCAGCCAGCACAGGTTTCCGCAGCCAACACAGGATTCCGCAGCTATTTTGTTAAAAGCTATGCTACAGGTGTCCTATGAAGAAACAAGCCACATGGGCAAGCTACAGGTGATGGGTACATGGAACGTGTCCCTTCAAATCTGCCAAATCATCCATAGAAGGTCACGGTCAACGAGGGTCAAAGGCAAAGCCAACCAAGGTATTTAGCGGTGGCACGTCTCTGTTTGGAGCACGTGAGAGTTTACGTGGCCCAGTCCTCAGCCCACGGAGACATCGACACACCTGGAGATCATCCCCGTAACCTGAATCCAATAGCTACCACTCCGAAGATTTAATAGGCATGATGATAGTTACGCTAGATCTCGGCTGAGGAGATCTACGTGTCTTTGGCAACGCAGTTAATAGCATAGGATTCAGTTAGTCAGTTCAACACTTTTTCATTATAAATAACGCGTTGATGAACGCTGTAAAGAAGCTTTTTGGAATGTAATTTTTGAACTGTTTTCTATTGTCACCCCACTGTACTCTGTTTTATATGTTGTTGCTGCTTTAATACATGAGAAGACTACTTTCTTGAGCTCGTTCTCGTGACTGTTCGTTGACTAGCTGAAGTGGCAGAGGGTCCCTGCACTAAAGCCCTATATATTTGTCATTTGATTTTATTATGTTTCTATTTTTATAATTACTAGCTTGTATATAACATGTTGTTTTGATGTTTTTAATTCACTGTTGTTTATATTTTCACTTTTGTTTTCTTATAGCTGTCAGCTGATCAACGTTTTTCTGCAGGTTTTCTTAGGCAGCCCATGCAAATTTTCATCTTTTTGATAACTATTGACATATGAGATCATCTTGTCCTCCCTGCTAATTTCCATTTTCTGAAGTTTAATTCCAGCACTGTCCTTTTTCAAGTTGTGATTTGCTTATTTCTTTTTCTGCTACTTAGACATCATACTACTCATTTGTTTATGGTTTCTTTCTATAGTCAAGTGACTCTATTAGTAAGGAATCAAAATATTACTATTTTTAGTGTGATTTAGTTATCATATTGCTTAAACTTGTTCATGATTGCTTCCCACAAGGTAGATTGAGCTGAAGGGTAAAGGATCTGAAGAGTTGAAGTAGTGTGATTAGTTTCCTTTATGCAGTTTAATTTCTTGCCACTTAGTTATCATATTTCTTAGACTTATACATGATTTCTTCCCATAAGGTAGATTGAACTGAAGGGTAAAGGATCTGAAGAGTTGAAGTAGTGTGATTAGTTTCTTTTATGCAATTTAATTTCTTGCCATTTAGATATCATGTTACTTGACTTGTTCATGATTGATTCCCACAAGGTAGATTGAGCTGAAGGGTAAAGGATCTGAAGAGTTGAAGTAGTGTGAATTAGCTGCTTTGCTTTTAATTTGAGTTGCTTTAAGTTCAGTTTTTACTTTCTTTTCATTCAACAGCAAGGATACTGGGCCATTGTCATTAGTTCACTGTTTGATACATTTATTTCCTCTTAAGAATTGATTTAATTACAGTTGTTTTAAAGCTTTCTCTTTGATCACTTTTAAGTTTGGGGAAATCACTGTAGAAATCACCATCACCATCCACAATTAACTTTCATTTTCGCCATCACACATTAGGAAAAGATAAATCCAAAAACAAACTAGAAAACTCAAAAACGACAAAAGACTAAGGAAATGGTTATATAGTACATATAGTCCACTTCACTTCGTTAGTTTATGAATCCCGGATTGACATTTTAAATAGCAATTTAGAATACACTAAATTGACCAAACATTTTGGCGCCGTTGCTGGGGAAGTGAAATTAGGTAGCCAATTTCTTAAAAAAAAAAACAAGAAAATTTCAAGGAAGGAAAATTGATAACCTCTCAAAGTATGCTCTCCTCTTGCATTTAGTGTGATCTGGAGGATCGGAAAAGAGAAAGTTATTGGTTTAATAGTTTCTTGAGTATGCTCTCTTCTTGCACCTAGAGTGACCTGGAAGATCAGAAAGAGAATTATTAGCCCGACTTGAAGAAAAATAAAAATGACATGCATAGAGCAAGAGATTCTAGGGGAAGGTTTTTAGCTAGAGCCAAGGGTTCGATTTTTACAACTCCTTCTACCTCAACGAATAGACAAGAGACACCTCCATCATCTCCAACCTACACTCCTAGCCCTAGGATTCCTGGAATTCAAGAGACAGTAGTCGAGTTAGGAGACTCTTCCTCACCATCCATTGAATCTGAATTAGGAAAAGATTCTTTCTTTTCTTCTACAGGGAGACACATTGTAATTGAAGAAGTAGAATCACCTGAGGAAGAAGAGGGAGAAATTCCTCCTCGTTCGCCATTAGTAGAAGAACCAGAGGACTCTGAAATCTCTGAGAAAACTACCATGACAGAAGAGGGAGTTAACGAATTTGGTAGAGGTAGAGGTAGAGGAGGAGGAGGAGGAAATAATGGAGGAGGTAGAGGTAACAATGGGGGAAATAGAGATGGAGATAACTCATTTGGATTCCCTATAGTCGATGAGGATTCTCGAGCAACAATGAAAAATATTTCACCATCTGTCCTCCCAAACTTTCATGGGTTAAGAAATGAAGATCCTGAAACATTTCTATTTGAGTTTGAGGTCGTGTGTCGAACATATGATTATCTGGAAGACTCTCAAAAACTCAAATTGTTTCCTTCAACATTGAAAGGAGCTGCTTTGAAATGGTTCATGGGATTACTCACTCAATCCATTAGGACTTGGAATGATATGAAACAAACATTCTTGGATAGATACATGGATTATTGTATGCCTACCAACCACAAGGATGAAGTATTTAAAATGGTACAAAAAGAAGATGAAAACTTGGAGGATTTACTTGAAAGATTCCAATACAATCTGAAAAGAGCAAAGATGAGTAATTTAGATGAGGAAACCTTGAAAGACCTTCTATTAAAAGCCATTAGAGATGAATGGATAGATATTTTAAACATGATGGGAAAAGGAGACATATCTCAACTTCCACTTCATGAAATAGCAGAACTATGTGTCCATCTCTCAAGAGGAAAATCTAAAACTGGAAAAGGGCCTAGAGATCCTTCTCTCATCAGAGAAAACAAATCTACAACTGGATCAGTAAGTAGGGCTGAGATTGGCAATATGCTTGATGAATTCAAAACTGATATCTTAGGGAGTCTTAGTGAGCAACTAGACACTCTTAAGATCCACAATAAGCAGAAAGCAGAAGCTGAAGCTTTAGCCATCTTTTGCCCAAAATGTAGAAAAAAACATGCTCTCAGGGAATGTCCCTTGGATGCAAAAGTTGTAGAAACATGTGTGATCTGTTCAGAGAATCATGAGACCAAGGATTGTCCTTCAATTCCTGGGCTCAAAGTTGTCTTTCAAGAAGATCCAAATACAATTGAGTCTCTCTGTTTTGTTACAAGGAGACCTTGGCAGGGGCAACAAAATCAAGGTTTTAACAACTCTATGAAATTTCAACCCTCACCAAATTGGAATCCTTGGCAACAACCTTGGTCCCAACTTCAAAATCCTTTTCAATCATGGGTACAAGGTATGCAAAATCCTTATGGGAGATTTTCTCAATTTTATCAATATCCTCCATCTTTTCAAAATCAACAGGCTCCACAACTTCCAAATCAAAACCCAC
Organism: Pinus tabuliformis; assembly: GCA_031772625.1. Lineage (NCBI taxonomy): Eukaryota > Viridiplantae > Streptophyta > Pinopsida > Pinales > Pinaceae > Pinus > Pinus tabuliformis. The sequence goes on along the minus strand of CM062820.1, from coordinate 356,793,943 downwards.
AACTATCATTGCCATTTCAACAACAACAACCTTCTCAGCAAAACCCAAATTCTCAACTCTTGCTTCCATTCCAATAGAAGTCAAATCAACTTCCTTCTCAACCATTGCCAAACCCTAATAATAAAAACCCTCAAAATTCTTACATGATAGAAGGTCAACAATTTCCTGCCTATATGATTGTTCCTCTCAATGATGTACAACTCATATCTGGTAAAGTTCTAGATAAACCTTCTATAGATGCTCAAAATCAAAGCATTTCTGAGGAAGAATCTCTTGAAGCCAATAAGGGTTCTGAAGCATCTCTTCAAAACCCAAACACTCAGAAAGAAAAATAAGAACTAACCCCTACAACTCCTATAGTTGAGAAACCTGTATCTTCATCTACACCTCCTTTTCCTGAAAGATTACAAATTGACAAAGGGGTGGAAAAACAAATCTTGTTGCCTGACTATGATTTTCTAGATGAATTGAAGAATGTCTATATCAAGATTCCCTTGTTACAAGCCATTAAAGAGATTCCTATTCTAGAAAAAACAATAAAGGAGTTGAGTCTTAAAAGACCAGGAAGGAAACCTAGAGACACAAGAAGAATCCACCTGGTAGGGAAAATTGCAGACATCATGATGGGAAAAATTACTATGCAGAAGTATGTAGATCCTGGTAGTCCAATTGTCAAAATACATATCAATGGGGTTGAAATTCCAAACACTTTGATTGATTTAGGGGCTGCTATCAACATTATGAGTAGACAGACTATGGAACAACTGAAACTTCCTAATCTTCTCTTTACACCTACTTTACTGCAACTTGCAGATCGATCAATTATTAAACCAGATGGTGTATTAGAAGATATTTCAGTCTCCTTAGACTCTTGGGAATATCCAGTGGATTTCATGATTTTAACTCCCAAGAGTAATTTAGGAGGACATCCTCTCATTTTAGGAAGACCTTGGCTAGCCACAGCCGATGCTTTTATCAATTGTAGGTCTGGGGATATGTATATTTCTTATGGTAATTCGACAAAGAAATTCAATCTGTATCCTCCAGCAAAAGCAATCACAGAAATAGGAGATAATGAATGGATTGATGATGAAGATACTATACAACCGGTCTTTACCATCTCTGAAGTTAGTGAAGATAGTCAAATTATGAACACATTAGAAAATTTTGAAACATCTTCAGAATATGACCACACACAATTTCAGTTAGATTCTGACATTGAGTATCTATCATCTAGACAAATGTCTCTTTTCTCTATGGAAGAATTTGGTAGTTCCGCCATTGAGATCTTTCCAAGAAAAACATTGAATATCAACAAAAATTTGGAAAGATCACAACAGGAAGAACTAACCAAAATCTTGCAAAAACATTCTACTGCATTTGCATGGGAGTATACCGAAATGAAAGGTATTGACCCTATGACTTGCATTCATCACATCTATATTGAGGAAAACAGTAGACCGATCAGACAACCTCAGAGAAGGATGAATCCAAACCTTAGGGAGATAGTGAAAGAAGAGCTCCAAAAGTTACTTAATGTGAACTTCATTTATCCAATTTCAGATAGTCGATGGGTTTCTCCTTTGGTTATAGTACCTAAAAAGAATGGTAAATGGAGAGTATGCATTGATTACAGGGAATTGAACAAAGCAACTTTGAAGGATCACTTTCCTTTACCCTTTATCGATCAGGTATTAGATACTTTAGCAGGCAAAAAGTATTTTTCATTTTTGGATGGTTTTAGTGGTTACAATCCGATTCAGGTAGCACCTGAAGATTAGGACAAGACCACATTTACCTGTCCATGGGGAACTTTTGCTTATCGAGTACTTCCTTTTGGATTATGCAATGCACCCGCAACATTTCAAAGGGCAGTACTAGGAATATTTTCTGATCAAATCCATGATTGTGTAGAGGTGTATATGGATGATTTTACAGTTTATGGTAATTCATTTGAAGAGGCATTAGATAATTTGGAAAAATTCCTTATAAGATGTAAAGAAACAAACCTATCATTAAGTCATGAAAAATGCTTTATGATGTTTACTGAAGGGATTGTTTTAGGACATCATATTTCAAGAGATGGGATTAAAGTTGATAGATCAAAAGTTGAAGTCATCTCCAAGTTGCCTATTCCAAATTGTCAAAAAGATGTTAGAAGTTTTCTTGGATTTACTGGATACTATAGAATATTTATTGAAAACTTCACCAAAATAGCATCTCCACTCTTCAAATTACTTACAAAAGATTGTGAATTCAAATGGGATCCTGATTGTCAATCTGCATTTGAAACTTTGAAAACAAGAATATCTGAAGCACCCATTTTGAGAGGTCCAAATTGGAAACTTCCTTTCCATATTTCCACAGATGCTTCAAATACAGCTCTAGGAGCTGTGTTAGGACAAAAGGATTTAGTTCCTTATGCCATTTACTACACCAGTAAAAATTTGACTCCCACTGAGTTAAACTATACTGTGACTGAGAAAGAGTTCTTAGCTATTGTTCATGCAATCAATAAGTTTAGACACTATATAACCGGCTATGAAAATTTTGTCCATACTGATCATTCTGCAATTAGATATCTTATGAATAAACCTGTTACTAATGGCAGAGTTACAAGATGGCTCTTACTTTTACAAGAATTCAATATTACTGTGTTGGATAGACCAGGGAAACAAAATACAGTAGCTGATTTCTTGTCTAGAATCCAAAATACTAACGAAGATTCTCCTGTAGAGAATAAGTTTCCAGATGAATATTTGTTTGCAGTAACTACTAAGACTCCTTGGTATGCATATATTGCTAACTACTTGGTTACAGGGAAGCTACCTCCACATCTACTTCCTGGTAAAAAAAGAAAAATTATTCAGGAGAGCTCAAGTTATTCGTGGATTTCTAATGAATTGTTTAAAACAGGGCTAGATTGTGTGATCAGAAGATGTGTTCGGGAAGATGAAATGCCTGACATCCTCAAGGCATGTCATGATGAACCATGTGGTGGACACTTTGCTGACAAAAGGACGGCCTATAAAATCCTTTCTTTAGGATATTATTGGCCTTCCCTTTTCAAAGATGCAAAACAATATGTCAGAAGGTGTGACAGCTGCCAAAGAGTTGGGAGACCGACTCTTTCAAAGAAATGCCATTACAACCACAGGTACTCATTGAACCCTTTGAAAAATGGGCTTTATATTTCATTTAACCCATTAATCCACCATCTAAACAAAAGAAGTATATATTGGTATGCACTGATTATGTCACTAAATGGGTAGAATCCAAAGCATTACCTTCTGCCGCTGAAAATTCAGTTGTTCAATTTCTTTTTGTGGATATTTTTACTCGTTTTGGTGTCCCAAGAGAAATTGTGACAGATCAGGGAAGTCAATTTACATCTAACTTGATGGAGAAGCTGATGGAAGAATATAAAATCAAGCATAGAAAATCTACTCCTTACCATCTGCAAGAAAATGGCCAAGTGGAATCTACAAATAAAGTTCTTGAAAGCATCATCACTAAAACTGTTCATCTACATAGAAAAGATTGGGCAGAAAGGCTTCCTGAAGCCTTATGGGCCTACAGAACTACATGGAGGAATACAACAGGACATTCTCCCTATGAACTTGTTTATGGGAAGGAGGTCCTGCTCCCCATTGAGTTTCAAATCAAGACTTTCAAGATGGCAGTCCAGTTGGGGATGAATCTATCAGAAGCCCAAAAGCACAGAATGGAGCAGCTGAATGAGCTAGATGAGATCAGACAAGATGCAATTTTAAGGACTGATCTAGTTCAACATCAAAGAGCTAAGTGGCATGACAGATACATCAAAGAGAGAAAGTTTCAAGAAGGAGATTGGGCGTTACTGTTTGATTCCAAGTTTAAATACTTCAAAGGAAAATTTCAGACTCATTGGCTTGGGCCATATGAGATTGACAAAGTCTTTAACAACGGAGCGGTAAGAATCAAGACTATTGATGAATTTCAAACTCCTCTCATTGTGAATGGACGCCGATTGAAAATTTATCATAAGCCACTCTCAAAAGAGGAATTTGTCAAAATGTTCCAGGAGAATTTTGCAATAAGGCTGGTGGAGAAGAATCCTTCTCCTCCATCAGCCTAGTCTTTGTTTCTTTCAGTAACAAAAAAAAAAATCGTATAAGCCTGAAAACCAATCATAGATTGGCAGTCTTATACAAAAAATGTAGAGTGAAAATCAGGGACACCTGACACTCTATATTTTCCAAAAAAAAAATCTCCTCTCCTTCTCTTTCCATCTTCACTCCATTTCATTTTTCATCTCACTTCACCTCCATCTCACTCTCATTACCATTTCACTTCACTCCACTTCATTTTCATTTCATTCCACATTCCATTTCACTTCATCAATAAAAGTCCAGGACTATTTTCCTTCAGTTAGTTCTTCTCTAACTATCTTTATGCAGTTAAGGGAGTGCTGTCTTAGTTTCCGCAACTGGAGATCGTTTCCGCAGCCAGAAGCAGTTTCCGCAGCCAAAAACGATTTCTGCAGCCAGCATCACTCTGTTTTCAAATTTACAGTCAACTGTTAGTGCCATAATCATGAAATGCAGGTGTAATTGAGCTAAAGACATGGGGCATCTCCAAGACATCAAGGAAGAGCAATTGGTTAGAAGCCTTGAGGAAAAATTGACAAAGTTTCCAAAGGTATGATAAAAAATCTTTATCAAATAACAATTCAAGTCATAATTACGCATAGTTATCAAACCATAACAAGTTCTACTATGTGCAATGATTTGATACGATAGCCCACTACCACTCCTATTCCACGATATCACTCCACACACCTTGCATTCATTTCTCCAATGGTCTCATGATTACTCTGAGTTTAAACTCAAGACTGACTGCACTTCTATTTATTACCCGTACTCTTGAGACCTGACCTATTGTGTTACGGTTCTTCTTAGCCGTAATTTCCGCAGGCGTCTATTGAGATGTGTAAAAATTTCATACACAGTCATCAATCCGATTCCATTCGTTTACCACTCCACTAATACCATACCTCTAGCATGCATCCGCATTTTATTTTGAACTTGCTCACTATTGCTCACCCTCTGTTCCTCCGGTAATTCGGGTACTGCCGCTACAGTTTGTTCTACATTTCCGACTGCAGCCACTACAGTCTGTTCTCCATCTCTGGCTACAGTCACTACAGTCATCCTAAAACCCCAACTGCAGTCACTACAGTTTATCCTAAACCCTGTAACAAAGCCCTTTTTTTTTTTGAACCCTCACACGCAGAAGAACTCTCAGTTGGAATTTAAAACAACAGATGGGAAAATTACTGAGAGCCGAGCCAGAAGGACCGAAATACTTGGAGGGTTATCCTCAAACTAAGGAATTGCTGAAGAAAGCCAGATGGCTACGATTTATCCAAAAGTTTAAAGGGCATAACGAGGAGGTGACCAAAGCTTTTGCGCGGTCTTTTGATGGACAAACAGTGGAGATTGGAGACTTAAAGTTTACAGTGACTGAGGCCATAGTAGCAGATGCCACAGGCCTACCTTAAGAAGGTGAAAGGTGGTTTAAAAATAGAAGTGTGGACGATCAAATATGGAGAATCATGCTACAAAATCAAGGTATGGATACCACCGTATTTACAAGAGGCATCCCTGTTCATGCACTAAAAGAGGAATGGTCTAGTCTACTGTTAGTCATCCAGAAATTTATCACAGGTGAAGGTCGTTTTGGTTCTATGTATATGTATCATGCTAGACTTATGATGAATTTATTAGAGGGTCACACTCTTAATTTGCCTCATTTTTCTGTTATTGAGTTTGAAAAATATGAGTTTTACAGTTCAAAAACACATAGGCAACATTGAATCTCATCTCTACCATCATGGATTCATAAAAATTCTTATTGAGGACCAGTTAAAGAAAACTAAGGATACTTGGGAGCAATTTTTGACAAGAAACTACTTCCAAGAGTCTTCTGAGGCCTCTGGAAGCAGTCCACCAAAGATTCCAAGGAAAAGTAGGAGGAAAGAAAAGAACATTACAGTCCAAGACTCCCCTACAATAGAAATTCAAGAAACTGTCCAAAAAGAAGAAGAAGATAGAGCTAAAAATAAGAAACAGAAGAAAGAAAAAGGCAAAAGAACCATTCAAGAAGTCTATCCATCCCCTGAGCAATCCATAGAGGAGGATTATCAACCTCTGTCAAATATTAGTACATCTTCAAGCTGCTGCTATAGCAAAGAAAAAGGAAAAAGGAAAACAGAGTGCACAAGAGAAGAGTACTAGTCCATACTTAAGGAGGAGCACTAGGCTAAAAGGAAAAGTGAATAAAACCCAAGAAAAACAGTCTCACTTTATTGATTTAGGTGAAGAGACAATTGAGAAATCTCCAGCCCAACCAAGCATTGAATCAAGTCCTCCACATGATGTAAGCCCTTTTCGGCCGGAAAGAGAGAACAGTCCTCCTCCTCCACCAGATTTTGAGCCTAGTCCGAGAAAGACACCTGAGGTAGATCCTAATCAGCAAGAGGCATATAACCACATGGAGTCCTTAGAACAATCAGCTGCAGGACCAAGTACCACTCTGCCACTAGATGCACAAGTTCAGTCTTTGAAAAAGGAAGTATTTGAACTAGAAGTCCTAAATAGGCATATCAAACAGGAAAATGAAGCACTCAAAGAGTAGAGTAAAGTAGACAAGATTGTCCATGATAACACTATGCTCCATTTAGGAATGTGGCAAAAGAAAAACAGGAAACTGAAGAAGAAGTGCAAAAAGTTAAGCAGAGCATTGATTAATCTCAAGTTCAAATGTCTAGTCAGGAAACCAAGGATGATGTTAGCATCAAAGAAGAAGAAAAGAGGGCTAGATGTCCTAGCAGAAGTCTCAGAGCATATGGATTAGAGGGAAATAACTAAATTTTGGTTGCATGAGGACATGCAACACCTTCACAGTGGGGTATGTTGAGCCTCAAACCTGCATCTTCCTATACACCCTCTCAGCCTTCTTTTTTCCCACTTACTTCATCCATCAAACTGTTAAATCATTGCATTATAGTCTAAAAAGAGCTTCTGACATGCTTTTCTAACTATGCTTATGATTGTTGTTTGGTTTAGATTTTTGTTCAGGAAGCTGCGGAAACTTGTCAGTTTCCGCAGCCAGCACAGGTTTCCGCAGCCAGCACAAGATTCCGCAACTATTTTGTTAAAAGCTATGCTACAGGTGTCCTATGAAGAAACGAGCCACATGGGCAAGCTACAGGTGACGGGTACATGGAACGTGTCCCTTCAAATCTGCCAAATCATCCATAGAAGGTCACGGTCAATGAGGGTCAAAGGCAAAGCCAACCAAGGTATTTAGCAGTGGCACGTCTCTGTTTGGAGCACGTGAGAGTTTACGTGGCCCAGTCCTCAGCCCACGGAGACATCGGCACACCTAGAGATCATCCCCGTAACCTGAATCCAACAGCTACCACTCCGAAGATTTAATAGGCATGATGATAGTTACGCTAGATCTCGGCTGAGGAGATCTACGTGTCTTTGGCAACGTAGTTAATAGCATAAGATTCAGTTAGTCAATTCAACACTTTTTCATTATAAATAACGCGTTGATGAATGCTGTAAAGAAGCTTTTTGGAATGTAATTTTTGAACTGTTTTCTATTGTCACCCCACTGTACTCTGTTTTATATGTTGCTGCTGCTTTAATACATGAGAAGACTACTTTCTTGAGCTCGTTCTCGTGACTGTTCGTTGACTGGCTGAAGTGGCAGAGGGCCCCTGCGCACTAAAGCCCTGTATAGTTGTCATTTGATTTTATTATGTTTCTGTTTTTATAATTACTAGCTTGTATATAACATGTTGTTTTGATGTTTTTAATTCACTGCTGTTTATATTTTCACTTTTGTTTTCTTATAGATGTCAACTGATCAACGTTTTTATGCAGGTTTTCTTAGGCAGCCCGGGAAAATTTTCATCTTTTTGATAACTATTGACATATGAGATCATCTTGTCCTTCCTGCTAATTTCCATTTTCTGAAGTTTAATTCCAGCACTGTCCTTTTTCAAGTTGTGATTTTCTTATTTCTTTTTCTGCTACTTAGACATCATACTACTCATTTGTTTATGGTTTCTTTCTATAGTCAAGTGACTCTATTAGTAAGGAATCAGAATATTACTTATTGTAGTGTGATTTAGTTATCATATTGCTTAAACTTGTTCATGATTGCTTCCCACAAGGTAGATTGAGCTGAAGGGTAATGGATCTGAAGAGTTGAAGTAGTGTGATTAGTTTCCTTTATGCAGTTTAATTTCTTTCCACTTAGTTATCATATTTCTTAGACTTATTCATGATTGCTTCCCATAAGGTAGATTGAGCTGAAGGGTAAAGGATCTGAAGAGTTGAAGTAGTGCGATTAGTTTCTTTTATGCAATTTAATTTCTTGCCATTTAGATATCATATTACTTGATGTGTTCATGATTGCTTCCCGCGAGGTAGATTGAGCTGAAGGGTAAAGGATCTGAAGAGTTGAAATAGTGTGAATTAGCTGCTTTGCTTTTAATTTGAGTTGCTTTAAGTTCATTTTTTACTTTCTTTTCATTCAGCAGCAAGGATACTGGGCCATTGTCATTAGTTCACTGTTTGATACATTTACTTCCTATTAAGAATTGATTTCATTACAGTTGTTTTAAAGCTTTCTCTTTGATCACTTTTAAGTTTGGGGAAATCACTGTAGAAATCACCATCACCATCCACACTTTAACTTTCATTTTCGCCATCACACATTAGGAAGATAAATCCAAAAACAAACTAGAAAACTCAAAAACGACAAAAGACTAAGGAAATGGTTATCTAGTACATATAGTACACTTCACTTCGTCAGTTTACGAATCCCGGATTTACATTTTAAATAGCAATTTAGAATACACTAAACTGACCAAACATGGTGTAAGGTCCATAGTGGAGTAGTTGAAGATTTCGATGGGCCCCTGCAAGGTGCTCCTTCTATAGATTCAAATTAACCTTGTCTCTGACTTTGAACTTGTGTGACACCTGGTGTTGATCATGGTGTTTTTATACTTAGTCTTAGATTTCTGCAAGATATCATGGACCTGATGGTAGATGTGCTAAATTTGTTCAATCAACTTGTAGCTTTTGTGGCTTGAGATTGAACATGTGTAGATTCTTCTTGTGTAATGTCAAGGGGAAATGTGACATCAATGGGACCTAATTGTTGAAATCCCAGGCCCACCCAAAAGGGGTTGTGCCTAGTTGAGCTATGCAAAGATCTAATGTAACTTTGTTGAATATAGGGGATACTCTCATCCCATGTTCATGGATGGTTGGAGTGGTACATGCATAATACGTGCACAATCATCTTGTTGATGACCTCTTGCCATCTGTCTGAAGGTGGAAAGTAGTTAATTTAGTGAGCCTCGTATCCAACAATGACTAGAGGCTCGACCTGAATGCACTTAGGGAACCATCTATCCTACTTTGATATGACGGTCTGTAGGAACCCAAAATATACCCACACCCATTCGAAGAAGAGCTTACTAGTGTGATCCAGGAGGATTTCGTTGATTCAGTTATGCAGGTGTTCAAATTTCGTCACCAATATTCAGTGTCGTTATCACTTCAGTTCAGCTTCAACAGATCGAAAGTGTTGGTTAGGGATCAGGTTGTTCAAGTAATGTTCATAGTTTTCATGGCATTCAGTGGATATTGGTTTGTACCTAGATGTCGACTTGTGTCCATCAACAGTTCTGCCAGGAATGGTCGATGACATGTGTTTTTTCATTCGTATTTGCAGGATTAGTGTCGACATGGGTGTGTTGACAATATGCGTTGGTATCGTCACATTGTGACAATCCATTGTACATGGTCTTTTAAGGGAAATCCTAAAACCCTAAGCCTAAGACTCAATCAAACCCTAATCTATACCTAAGCCCTAAACCATGTATCAAAGCCTAATTCTATACCTAATGAATCATTTCCTAAGTCTAAACCTATCACAATAAAAATCTATGTATTATAAAACCTAACCCTAACCCTAGCCATTAAATTATCAGCCTAATGTATAAACATTACAAATAAAGAAAATATACAGTCCCTAAATCGCCAGTTGACCACGTCAGAACCGTCAGAGGACAGGTTGTATGTGACCAACGTATATAAAACCGTCAAGTTTCATAAGCTGCTAACTCTAGCTGCAGTGGGTACCAGGTGCATGTGACTAGAGACAAGGTTACCACAGCATCACACCGTCAGAGTTTGCATAGCCATCAGGTCTTGACTGCAGCAGAAACAGTGAGCACTAACCATGGAGTTAGCATGTGAATAGAGTCAGGGTTAGAGAGCCAACAGTTGGAGGTAAGCCACCAGAGTTAACCACGTGGGGAGAAAATGGACACATGCCAGCAGTCAATGCAAGGGTAGCCGGAACCACCGAGGAAGACCGCAGAGGTGGCAGCCTGTAGTTAGACTGCGGCTGGTCACACGAAACTGCCAAACCGCCTCTGCCTGGTTACCTGACCTTCATCGGTTATGTCTTATCCAATTTTATTTTGGGTTTGTTGTTGTAGTTTTTCAAACAAACTAATTCGACCACCTTAGGAACCGGCCTATGTGTCCTCTTGCAACTAGACCGAGTTTGTAAACTCATCATGAAGCAACCAATTCATCCTGTAATCAGCCCATGGAGGTTATCATGTACCTGTAGGCCTTTTTAGGGCGGATTTGCTTCTTTGAAGACACTAGGAGTGGTTTTTGACTTTTGTATGCAGATTCTGGAGGACATAGGTAATTTTTTTTTCAGCGTTTCGAGAGCATCTGGGGTCAGTTTTGGAAACCGTAAGCAGTGTTGGAAAGATGGCTCAGAGAGATATATGATGATAGAGGTCACAATTGCTTGTGTGAAAGTTCAATCTGACTAAATCACTGTGTAATCGACTCCTTTCTTCTCATTCCTAATTAAAACAATCGCCTATCTTGAAAGTGGACTCGGAGACGTAGTCCATTAGGGACGAACTCCGTCATCAATTTTTCATCTGGTATCACTGTGTTTTTACTATTTTCACTTCTGTTATGCATTGATTTTATGTTTAATCAATTGTAGTAAAGTGTTTTATTCAAGCAGTGTTTCCTCGATTTGTGTGCTTCAGCTAACATTCAAATCATTAATGGTTAATCAATTCTACATCAAGATTTAGTTTATGATCATTTTAGATCATATAATTTGGTATCGGAGTAGGTTTCATTTGTAGAATTTTCCATTGAATGTTTACCAGGTCAAAGTCATAACGAGGAGAAGGAATCCTTGAGTAGATCGATCCAGAGATTGGAAAGCGACAAGTCATTCAAAAATTTACCATGTCAGGACCTGATGTAGGTGAAAACACTGAAACTAAGATGAGTGAAGAGAAATTTCAACATGCGTTCTTAACCATGCAACAGATGTTGGGAGAATTGTATGAAGACAAGAAGGTGAGAGATGTAGCTTCTTCTTCAAAGCCATCGAAGAAGGACAAAGGTAAAGGGAAAACTGATAAACCACCTTCGCCTCCATCATCTCCATCATCCTCTTCTTCTTCTTTTTCTTCAAGTGTAGAATCTGAAATGAAAAAGAAACCTAAGAAAACATATATTTTGAAACTTGATGTTAAATTTGAGTTACCTATTTATGATGGTGAAATGAATTCTAAAAAGCTAGATAATTGGATAAAGCAGTTAGAAGTGTATTGTCTGATTTAGAACATTTCTAGCGACAAAACTAAAATTCAGGTAGCTACACTTAGAATGGGGGGAACAACTTTAATCTGGTGGGAAAGTAAAACTCAGCTAGATGTAAATCATAAAGGAAAAGTTGTCTGGACAAGAGCTTACCAATGTGATGGGATGGCCACATGGCAATGCTGGGAGGAAATTTAAATGTTTTGTAAGAAATTGTAAATATTTATATTAGGAAGTGAGTTTTGATCTAAATATATTTTTAGTTTAGTTTCCCTTATTTTGTGGAGAATGGGAAGATATTCATCTCTTGTGACTCTTGGATATCACATGTTATCCTTCTTTTTAAAGAGAACGAGTGTTTGAGAAGAAGAGGAAAAGATCTGAGAGAATAGAAGAGAGAGGGAGAGAAGAGAGGAACTTCTTGTTTCTCTATGCAAGTATAGTACCGAGGTTGCAAATCATTGTATTTTCCAATCTGTGTGAACCAGAAAGTGGTTTCTGTGTGAATGGCGAAATTGGATGGAAAAGGAGACTATAAGTTGTTGTTGCTTGATTGAATTGAAATCCTAGTGTTGAAGAAATTCGATTTCTACTTTGAATTATTGCTAACTGCAGTTTTGTTCCTTTGTGTTTGGTTATCTTTAAAAGTCTGTTGACTTACATTAAGAATTTGGATGTTTAATTCTTAAGGAGAATGGGTCAGAGATCGAGGTGATGTCAGGGATAATGTTTGAAGCTATAACTTTACATTGTTGCCATAGTTGTGGTTGATGTGTTTAGAATATAAGGTGTTGTTATGAATATTGATTTGTGTTACTATTGTTTGTGTATTGTAGTGTCATATATGTGTGTAGTTGATATGTATTGTTGATATATTGTTATTGAGCTTTATATTGTCATGGATAGTTGAGTACCTTATATTGACCTATTGTTGGTGCTAGTATGTTGTACATTGAGTTCATGTTGAAAAAGAAAAGTGTCGTGATTCTTTTGTATTTTGTTGTAATGGTTACACAACCCTATGGAGGAACTTTCACAATGTTTGAGCATAGCAAATGAATAATTGTTGCAGCAATACGATCGTTTTTATAGTGGAGCAGAGCACTTTGTTTTGGGAATGTAGTCAAATCCTTTTTGATTGGTTTGCTTTCCTAATTGGAAAATCTCTAATAGCATACAACCACTAACAAATAAAGGCATAGGAAATCATTTATTGTGTCAAGGACCCATTCAAGGTCATGGAGAATTGATTGTGAAAAGAGCCAAGTCATTTCATCTTCCCTGAAAACTGAAATGTGGAGTTTTAATGGGTGCTATGAAATCATTTCATAGGGACTACACAAAAAGTTTTCGGGACTACATGCTTAGTTTTTAAATGCATTTTTGGCCTTCCTGTTGCACTATTTGATAAGTTGAATCCTATGTAATTGGATGAGGTGAGGAAAAATATTAGAAGGTGGGAGAAAGATATCTCATGGAACTTATCAAAATAAATTCATATTCCTATTTAAACTACGTATGTAAAATGTTTCATGAATATTATTGAAGAGGAGGTAAAGACAAAGTTGTGTGTGGAGTAGCCTAGTGTTATTTGTAGTCGGGGTAACTTGGAATGCATCACATAACCTTGATGATGGTTTAAGGTCCATACTAGAGTGGTCGAAGTTTCCAATGGGCCCCAGTAAGGTGTTCCTTCTATAGATTCAAACGAACCTTTTCTCTGACTTGAAACTTGTTCGACACCTTGTGTTGATCATGGTCGTTTTATACTTAGTATTGGGTTTTTGCAAGATATCATGGACCTACTGGTAGATGTGCTGAATTCATTCAATAAACTTTGTATCTTTTCTGGCTTCATACTGAACATGTGTAGATTCTTCCTATGTAGTGGAAAGGGAAATGAGACATCAATGGGACCTAATTGTTGAAATCCTAGGCCCACCCAAAAGGGATTGTGGCTAGTTGAGCTATGTAGAGATATAATGCAGCTTTGTTGAATATAGGGGATACTCTCATCCCATGTTCGTGGATGGTCGAAGTGGTACATGCACAATATGTGCACAATCATCATGTTGATGACCTCTTTCCATGAGTGTGAGAGTGGAAAGTAGTTAATTTGGTGAGTCCGGTATCCAACAATGACTAGAGGCTCGACCAAAACGCACTTAGGGAACCATATAACCTTCTTTGATATGATGTTCTATAGGAAACCAAAATTCACCCACACCCATTCAAAGAAGAGCTTCCTAGTGGCCTTTATTTTGATAAACTTTTTGTAGGCAGGTAAGATGCCCATTTTATAAAATCTATTGACAACCACATAGACACAATCATTACCATTCTTGGTAAAAGGAAGGCCATAGATATAGTCCATTGATTGAATTCCCAAGGTCAGTTAGGAATAGGAAGAGGGGTTCATAAGCCTTGTTTCTTAATGGTTGGTTTGGAAATGGTGTAGTTGGTGTAGGACTTGATATACTTCCAAACATCTTGTCAAAGTTTTGGCCAATAAAAATGTTTCTGCAATATTTCCATTGTATTTTCCACACCAAAGTTCCCTGCTACCCGACTTTAATGTGCCTTCTAGATCAACTTGGTACACTTGCTTGAAATAACAAAAAGGTAAACCAAACCTCGCAATAGTGCATCCATGAGGTTAAAGTCTAGAACTTTCTTACTTTCCATCAAAATATAGTATGTGGTAGTGAATTTTGTATCATTGTTATATAGTTGTGGTCATCTAGAGGTCTTGTTCCCACAAGAGTTAAGAATAGTGGTTAGTGCCACAATTAGAGGTCAATTGAGGAAACCTGTGATGTGATTGATGCTACTTTCCTTTGACTTGAAAGTGTTCTTACATACATTAGTTGGTTCTATTGGAACTTGGTGATAGCCACACTTAAAATTAGTCTTGTTGAAGTACTTGGCCCCCCTCGAGCTGGTCAAGAAGGTTGTAAATCTAGGGAATTAGGTACCTTTTCGTAACTGTGAGTTTTTTCAGAGCCTGATAATCAATAAAAAGTATCTAGGACCCATCCTTCTTCTGTATGAGTACAATTAGGCTCCCACAGGGTGAGGGACTTGGTCGGATGAGGCATTTTTATAGCACTTCTTGGATCTTCTACTTGATTTCATCTTCTAGAAGAGAGTTGTGATATATTGGCCCATTGGGTAGAGGTGCATTGGGCATCAGATTGATCAAATGCTTAAACTGATAGTGGAAAGGTACCCTCCATGGGTGAGGAGAAGATTTATTTCTGGTCTTCAATGACCTTATCCACTTGCCTCTGCTGCATAGAGGAGCCTTGCATGGATGCCATGGATGTGGCCATAGTCTTCTCCTTAATTTGAGATTGAATCAAGAAGATGATAAATATCTCAGTCTTGGAAATGATCTTACTGCATTGCTTAACAAAGATCAAAGAAATGGTAGTAGGTGGGGCTACCTCTGGTATCTTATGTAGTTTCTTGCCCAAACTAATAATAACACTATGAGGTTTGAACTCATACCCAACATGACACTTCCACAAGTATGGTTGACCTAATATAACATCACAAAATTAAAGTGGAGCAACATCACACAATACCTCGTTCGTGGAAATCTTGATGTTGTAAGACAGATGACACTATTGGATGATGAAAATATCTTTCCCATGATACCCCACTCATGGTTCTCTCAAAAAAATTCACTATAAATATTTTTAAAAATATGCAAAATTTAAAAAGGGGACTAAGTCAAAGGGACACAGATTCCAGAGATGAGGAGGAGGATTGCTTGCTTAGAATGTTGAGATTTCTTGTGTAGAAAAAATTGAGTTTTTTGGACAAGTATTAAAGGCTCTATGGTGCATGAATTTAAGGGACTAGTTCTAAAACTAAATGAGTTGGAAAGGAATACACAGACCCATGCACTTGGGATTCACAAGGAAAAAGGGACCAGAAATTAAGAAGGAACTACATAGTGCAAGAAAAGGAGGACAGGGTAGTAAATTCCAGCTCAGGAAAAGAGGTGAAGGAAGAAAAAGAAGGCTCATTCGAGTACATGTAGAAAGCATGAGAGATGACACCCATTCGAGCACCAGAAAAATAGAGAGAGAACTCTAATTTGGTAATAGGAAGCACGTAAGAGAATAGAAGAGAAGGGGGTTGGTTCTCCGGTTCCCTAAAGTTTGAAACATAACTAAGGGCAGACTACCCTTTTTGAAACATAACACCTTCGCACTTCGTGACCACAAAATGCAGAGTCTTTAGAATTATATTACAAAAATTGACTTAAACATAGGCTTTTAGCCCAAAAATTGACTTAAACATGGGCTTTTAGCTCACATTTCTTCAACTCTTTGGAATCACTTTGTTGGACCTTGATGTTGGAAACAATGGCACTGAGTTTTGCATCAATGATGTATTTCCCCTTGTATAAATCTAGTTTAGAGTTGGAACATGCTTATGCTTCTGAAACCTTTAAGTTTCCCACCAATGAGTTCTTTGTGAGACATTCATTTTGTAGAAATTTTGAATAATTTAACACATATTCAACAGAGATTATCCTGATCATGTACTATTGCGGAATACATACACAATACATAAGCTCCTCTACGTTGATCATCAATATAATAGCATCAATAACAATAAAACATCAAGAGCATTCACACATTAACAGAGTATGTAACCCGGGGAACGCATCTCGCTAAAAACCCCACACTATCTGTATATTAATGATTGAGACCATGTAACATTACAAAGTACAATGCTTATCACAAGCAATCCAGTACCAACTCCACCTGTTACACATAATACAGCTAAGATCTGATCTCCAAATCTATTCCACTGCTTGCCTGCCTCCACTGCTCAAGAACTGATGAGAATGGCTTACCAAACTCGTATTTCACCTCAAAATAATCACTCACACTTTGTTGGACGTGAGCAAAGGCTACAATACTGGGAAAATACATGAGCAAACTCATTGGCATACTCAATCCCTTGATTGTGCAAGATCTGATGCACAACTATAGTCACAACTGATAGAAATCTGATTCTCTAACACCTGTCCCTGCTGAACTGAACATGCACTGACATGCAACTGAGTTAACTTATGTATTCTATAGTTGTATTATGAGTTAATAATTAGTTTAACAACTCATCATTAGTCTATTTGCAGTTAGACTAACTACAACTAGTTTAACCAAGTCAAACTGAACACAACTCCATCAACTCCACCAAACTCAACTGATTGAGTTCTAACTGAAGTCATGCATGCAACAACTCAACTGACTCATAATAAAAGCATACTTCCTTCTGACAGCTGCATGGGCCACATCTGTAGCTCAAACTGAAGTGCTCCAAGAGAATAAGATCAAGTTTATAGTCCAAATATTATTATGAGACAATAATATTTGACTTTTCTATTTTTGACAGCCAGTCTAAAAATAGACTTTGATCACCCACACTTTGGTCACCCACATTGTGATCACTCACACTGTGATCATCCACACTGTGATCAAAAATAGAACTTGCGCCATAATTTTCCTGTGGGCCCACTTAGTGAAGGCGACTCTTTTCACTAAGCTCCATCATCTTGTTGCAATCTCAACACTCCCTCTCGACAAGATATGGATTATCAGCAACCCCTATCCTGCCTCGGTGGTACTCGAATTTGCTCCTGGTGAGAGCCTTCATCAGAATATCAACATCCTGATCCTCCGTTGGAATGTATGAAAGCAACATGATCCTCCGCTGCACACAATCTCTGATATGATGGTACCTAATGTCAATATGTTTAGATCTATCATGAAATACAGGATTAGCCAAGAGTTTAATGCAACTCTGGTTATCACAGTAAATCACAGTAGGATCCAAATGAGAACTGAACAAACCAACCAGGATCTTCCTCATCCATATAGCCTTGCATGCAGCCAAACTTGCTGCCATATACTCGGCCTCCGCTGAACTGAGTGCCACGGATCTCTGCTTCTTGTTGTACCAAGAAACTGCTGTCGATCCGATACTGAAGACCCCTCCTGATGTGCTCTTTCTATCCGTTGGGCTCCCTGCCCAATCTGCATCCGTGAAGCCACATAGCTTCACCTCATCCTCCTGTCTGTACCACAAACCATATCCCGATGTGCCTCTCAAGTAGCGCAATACATGCTTGCCCGCCTTCCAGAAGAGCTTGGTAGGCTTAACCATAACTTGTGAAAGTTGGTTAACTGCATAGCATATATCGGGTCGTGTATTGACCAAATACATCAGCGACCCCACCAACTGTCGATAAACAGTGGCATCCACTTCTTCTCCCGAAGTGGCATCCTCCTTCCTCCAACCTCCAGGAAGAGGAGTATCAACAGGCTTGCAGCCATGCATGTTGAACTTCTCCAGTATCTCCCGAGCATACTTGCCCTGAGAAACAAACAGTCCACCACTGGGCTGCCATATTTCCAATCCTAGGAAATAGTGAAGGAGGCCCAAGTCCTTCATCTCAAACTCTGTAGCAAGATCCTTCTTGCATGACAGTATCAACAGCTCATCACCTGTTAGAATCAAATCATCAACATACAATACAATGATAAGCAACTTACCCTCCACCACAATCTGGTATAGGTTAGGATCCGCCTCGCTCTTGGAGAATCCAAGTCCTATGAAATAGTTGTCTATCCGTGTGTACCAAGCACGTGGTGCTTGCTTCAACCCATACAGCACACTCTTGAGCCTGCACACATGCGACTCGCTGCTGAAGACCTCAAAGCCTTCGGGCTGCTCAATGTACACCTCCTCCTCAATGACTCCGTTGAGGAACGCAGTCTTCACATCCATCTGATGAATGTACCATCCCATCTACGCTGAGAGAGCAAGAATCGTCCGTATGGAAGAATACCTTGTGACAGGTGCAAAGGTCTCCTCATAATCGATCCCCTCAATCTATGAAAATCCTCGGGCAACAAATCTTGCCTTGTACTTCTCCACACTCCCGTCAGCTGCCTGCTTAACTTTGTAGATCCATCTCGAACCCACCACTGATTTCCCTTCCGGTCTAGGAACAATCTCCCATGCACTGTTTCTGACAATAGAATCATACTCTTCCACCATGGCGTCTACCCATGCGGGATCCTCCACAGCTTCCTTGAAAGAGGATGGCTCAGTGACAACAAACTTGCTCATAAGAGCCATGTATCTAGTGTATCGATCAGGTGACTGTCTCTGCCTGCATTGGGCTATAGGTGGTCCTACAACTTTCTCTGCATCTTGAGCCAGTCGCTCAGCTTCTATCAAGCGCTTTTGCCCTCTGATGGTTGGCGCTGCATGAGTGGTCTCTTCCACTCCATGAACCTCGTCCTGTGGCTGATCCACGTCCTGAAGCTCATCCTTAGGAACTAATAGCTCCTCATCTGCATGCAAGTGTAGCTCCCTCTCAAGCAAACACTTCATGGCTTTCTCCTCCTGAAATTTTATATCCCGTCGCACAACATTTTTACCACTGTCTGGCAAATACACACGATAGTTGTGGGGCGTATCAGTGTACCCCACAAATATCCCAACCTCTGCGGTTGGCTCCAACTTCTTCCTGGCATCCTTCGTCACATGCATGTAAACGTTAGCACCAAAAATCCTCAAATGAGAAAGATCGGGCTTCTTACCAGAATAAGCCTCCTCGGGTGTACTCATGCCAAGTATCCTATGAGGACAACGGTTCTGCACATAAACTGTTGTATTGCATGCTTCCTCCCACAAGTGAAGGGGTAGGTCCTGATCATGCAACATTGCCTGTACATCTACGATCGTTCTATTCTTCTGCTCAGCTACCCCGTTCTGCTGTGGGTTATGGGGAGCTATGAGCTCTCTACGAATCCCTTCTGTCTTGCAGAAATCCTTGAACTCGTCCGAGATGTATTCACCACCATTATCGCTCCTAAGAGCCTTCACCTTCTTCCCCGACTCCTTCTCGACCAGTGCTTTGAATTCACAGAACTTTGAATATGTCTCGCTCTTCTTCTGCATGAAGAAGATCCAACACTTACGAGAGAAATCATCAACAAAAATCACATAATACCTGTGTTTTGTTGTTGAAGCAACTGAGAAAGGTCCACACACGTCTGTATGAATTCTCTCAAGGATCATCGTGGCGTGACTATCCTTCTCGTGAAAGGTGGCTTTCACAAACTTCCCCAAAGTACACCCCTTGCACTGATCTGACTGCGCAAGTGTGCCTTTAGGAAGCCCTGTAGTGATCTGTTGCAGTATCTTCAAGGCTCCATGGTGAAGGTGACCCAATCTCCTGTGCCACAACTCGCCATCATCCCAGCTCACTAATCCTTCTGCCTTGCTTGCCATTGCTGCGCATCCATCTACATGCAACTGATAAAGGTTCCTCACTCGAACCCCTATCTTCCAGGTCTCACCAGTTGTCTTGCTATGCAGGAAAGCCTTTCCCTCGCTGAAAACAACATCATACCCCTTGTCTTCTAACATCGCCACTGAGATAAGATTCTTCTTCAATCCTGGAACATGCATGACTTCCTTCAATACGAACGGTTTACCAGACTCCCTCTCAAAGGAAATGGTACCGATACCAGTTGCACTGTATCTACCATCATCGCCCATCTCGATGTGCACTCCAAGATCTTTGTCCTCCAGATCAGAGAACAAATCTTTATCTCTCATCATGTGAAAAGACGCACCACTGTCCAAGAACCACACGGATCCCATCACACTTGAAACCAAGCATGTGATCAATGAAAAATCAAGCTCAAACTGAGAAGCTAAGGCCTCTCCCCCTGTAGATCCAGCAGCTTGCTTGTTCTTCTTCTTCTGCAGACAATTTGTGGCATAATGTCCGTGTTGGTGACAGTGAAAACACTTCACCTTGGACATATCCTGCTTCTTGCCTTTCGCACCAGACTGAGAAGCTTTCTTGCTCTTCCCTTTCTTTGCTTTGGCAGCCAAAGCACAATTCTCTTCATCAGCTCCCTTTGACGAAGATCCGTCCCTGGTACTCCGTCTGATCTCCTCCTGCACAAGATCTGACCATAGTCTTTCCCATCCTGGCAATTTCTCCCGACCATTGACAGAGTCCTGATAGGAATGCCAACTCTTCGGAAGACCAAGGAGAGCCAAGCTCACCAAGTCCTCATCATCGAGAGTAACCCCCACACTTCCCAGCTCATCTCGACACTGAGTGAACTTCGTGAGATACTTGGGAATACTGTTACCCTTCTCGCATTTGATGTTTCTGAGTTTATATTTGAGCGCCAGCTTCCTCTGATCGCTCTTGCTTTGGAATAATTATGTTAATGATTTCCACATCACATATGGAGTAGCCTTTCCATGGAGGCTGGACACAATGTGATCCTTCACGCCCTCCAACAGAATCCTTCGACATTTTGCGATCTTCTTTTGCCAAGCATCAGCTTGAGTAGCATCAGTAGGCTTTGGGATATCTGTATCTATGAACTCCTTCAGCCCGTTATCATCCAATACTGCCTCCATCCTGTCCTTCCATGCAATATAGTTTGAGCTGCCCTCAAGAGCATACTCCAATCGCAATCCGTTGAAAGACATTGTTGCGTTGTCACCAAGAAAAAATACTGCTGCAAATTCGAATTCCACCAGCAACCAACTCAACCGCCTCGGATCTAAGATTCGTGAGAACACAATATTTGTCGTACAAAGATTGACTGTATGGGCATTCACCGGATATCTCACCTTCGAAAGGAAGGATGAATCTAGAGGCTACCTGGCCCGATTACAGACTCTGCCTGAAGAAATAGAATGTAAACACTTCCCGAATAGTAGATCTGATGATCAACAGCTCTGATACCATGTAGAAACTTTTTCTACAATTATCTAGCTCGCTCTGATACCATGTAGAAATTTTGAATAATTTAACACATATTCAACAGATATTATCCTGATCATGTACTATTGCGGAATACATACACAATACATAAGCTCCTCTACGTTGATCATCAATATGGCAGCATCAATAACAATAAAACATCAAGATCATTCACACATTAACACAGTATGTAACCTGGGGAAAGCATCTCGCTAAAAACCCCACACTATCTGTATATTAATGATTGAGACCATGTAACATTACAAAGTACAATGCTTATCACAAGCAATCCAGTACCAGCTCCACCTGTTACACACAATACAGCTAAGATCTGATCTCCAAATCTATTCCACTGCTTGCCTGCCTCCACTGCTCAATACCTTGCTCAAGAACTGATGAGAATGGCTTACCAAACTCTTATTTCACCTCGAAATAATCACTCACACTTTGTTGGATGTGAGAAAAGGCTACAATACTGGGAAAATACATGAGCAAACTCATTGGCATACTCAATCCCTTGATTGTGCAAGATCTGATGCACAACTATAATCACAACTGATAGCAATCTGATTCTCTAACACCTGTCCCTGCTAAACTGAACATGCACTGACATGAAACTGAGTTAACTGATGTAATCTATAGTTGTATTATGAGTTAATAATTAGTTTAACAACTCATCATTAGTCTATTTGCAGTTAGACTAACTACAACTAGTTTAACCAAGTCAAACTGAACACAACTCCATCAACTCCACAATCAACTCCACCAAACTCAACTGATTGAGTTCTAACTGAAGTCATGCATGCAACAACTCAACTGACTCATAAGAAAAGCGTACTTCCTTCTGACAGCTGCATGGGCCACATCTGTAGCTCAAACTGAAGTGCTCCAAGAGAATAAGATCAAGTTTATAGTCCAAATATTATTATGAGACAATAATATTTGACTTTTCTATTTTTGACAGCTAGTCTAAAAATAGACTTTGATCACCCACACTTTGGTCACCCACATTGTGATCACTCACACTGTGATCATCCACACTGTGATCAAAAATAGAACTCGGGCCATAATTTTCCTGCGGGCCCACTTAGTGAAGGCAACTCTTTTCACTAAGGTCCATCATCTTGTTGCAATCTCAACACATTTGTGTTATGAGTGGGGCTCTTGTGGAACTTGCACCACATTCCATTGTCTTTATTTGTCTTCCCATTAACATTATTTAATTTCAGATTCAATTGGTTGTCTTGGGTTTGTCCATCATGGCCTTGTCCTTTGTTTTTCGATTTAAGGACACCCTTGCCTTGCTTCTGCTATGAAAAATTTGCAAATCCAAAGTTTTATTTCTTCTATTTAAATTTTTTCTTAATTTTATAACATATCAGTATGTTGCACCAAGCAAGGAGTTGTCTGGAAACTCCATTTATGTTTGTATGTATATGTGAAACCAACCACGATACTTAAGCACCAAATCTCACTCGGATTCCTTGATACCCAGCTTGGTGCACAAGGTATTAAAGATGTTTGTGAATTGTGGCACTGTGTGGTCCCTTTCTTGTTGTACTATGGTCCATCTCATGTATTGGTCTTCGTAACTTTCAAGAGCGTAATATTGTTCCTTAACAACATCCCTAAAAGTGTTCCAAGTGGGGATGACTAAAAATAGTGTGGATTCCTCCATGGTTTGTTTTCTCACAGTAAGTTTCCCACTCTTCAAAAGTAGCTTCACTTCTTGTGACGCATACGTTAAATTCATGGCATAACATTGCCACGTGCTCCTCAGACTTGCCAATTTTGCGTGCTATATACAAAGTCACCCACCATTCTACTCATTGTCTTTGCTTGCCATGAGACATCGTGGTGCTCTCATAAATTTCGCCGATACTTGTCCTCCTCCTCCTCGTCTGTGCAGGTCTTACACGATTCTTGTGATCCATATTCGTATTTTTTCGTGTTGCTTCGGTCCATAATTGACTGCTTTCTTTTGTTGTGTCATGATTCTTTGTGTTGTACTAATGGTTACACAACTCTGTGGAGGAACTTTCACAATGTTTGAGCATAGTGAATGAATAGTTGTTGTAGTAATACGATTGTTTTTTTAGTGAAGCAAAGCACTTTGTTTTGGGAATGTAGTCAAATCCTTTTTTATTGGTTTGATTTCTTGATTGGAAAATATCTAATAGCATACAACCCCTAACAAAGAAAGGCATAGGAAATCATTTACTGTTTCAAGGACCCATTCAAGGTCGTGGATAATTTATTATGAAAAGAGCCAAGTCATTTCATCTTCCCTGAAAACTAAAATGCAGGGTTTTAATGGGCACTGCGAAATCATTTTATAGCGACTGCACATAAAGTTTTCAGGACTGCATGTTTGGTTTTTAAATTCTCATTTGGACTTCATGTTGAAAAATTTGATAAGTTGAATCCTATGTAATTGGATGAGGTGAGGAAAAATATTAGAAGGTGAGAGAAATATTTTTCATTGAACTTATCAAAATAAATTCATATTCCTATTTTAACTACATATGTAGAATGTTTCATAAATATTGTTGAAGAGGAGGTAAAGACGAAACATTAGGGGATTTATGATGTCTAAAATGGGCCTCCTAAGGAAATTATAAAATAATAGTGGAAATAATAAAATAATATTAGATTAATCATCAAATTCTAGAGGGAAAAAAATAAAAAATAAAATAAAATATTTTTTCAACTAGTATTTCACTTATCTCCCTATGGATTTACTCAAATTTTGAGTAGAAACACTCATTGGATGCAAAATTTGATTCATCATCCAAGGAGTACTCATGTTGCATACTTTCGATAGACCTTGCTACATGAAAAATGAGAAATACATGAAAAACATGATTGCAATCACGTTTTTCATGTATTTCTCTTTTTTCGTGTAGTAAGGTCCATCGAAAGTATTCAACATGGGTACTCCTTGGATGAGGAATTAAATTTTGCATCCAATGAGTACTCCCACTCGAAATTTTAGTAAAATATCAAGTAGATAAGTTAAAAATACGAGTTGAAAAAAAAGTTTTCTTATTTTATTATTTTTTAATCTTTTTACTTTTTCACTCCAAAAATGGTGAATCAGCCCCCATGATTGACATCATCATCTTGAATCTTATTGGTTCTTATAAAGTTTATTTTGGTTATACATTTTTCTTAGGAGGCCCATTTTAGACCTCAAAATTCCCCTAATGTTGTGTGTCAAGTAGCTTGGGGTTATTCGTAGTCGAGGTAACTTGGACTACATCACATAACCTTGGTGATGGTGTAAGGTCCATAGTGGAGTGGTTGAAATTTCCGATGGGCACCTGTAAGGTGTTCCTTCTGTAGATTCAAGCGAACCTTGTCTCTGACTTGAAACTTGTTCGACACCTGGTGTTGATCATGGTGCTTTTATACTTAGTATTGGATTTCTGCAAGATATCATGGACCTACTAGTAGATGTGCTAAATTCATTCAATAAACTTTGTGTCTTTTCTGGCTTAAGATTAAACATGTGTAGATTCTTCCTATGTAGTGGAAAGGGGAATGAGACATTAATGGGACCTAATTGTTGAAATCCTAGGCCCACCCAAAAGGGATTGTGGCTAGTTGAGCTATGTAGAGATCTAATGCAGCTTTGTTGAATATAGGGGATACTCTCATCCCATGTTCGTGGATGGTCGAAGTGGTACATGCACAATCATCATGTTGATGACTTCTTTCCATCAGTCTGAGAGTGGAAACTAGTTAATTTGGTGAGCTTGGTATCCAACAATGACTAGAGGCTCGACCAAAACACACTTAGGGAACCATCTATCCTGCTTTGATATGATGGTCTGTAGGAACCCAAAATGTACCCACACACATTCGAAGAAGAGCTTACTAGTGGCCTTTATTTTGATGCACTTTTTGTAGGTAGGTAAGATGCCCATTTTAGAAAATCTATTGACAGCCACAAAGACACAATCATTACCATTCTTGGTAAAAGGAAGGCCATACATATATTCCATTGACTGGATTCCAAAGGTTGGTTAGGAGTAGGAAGAGGGGTTCACAAGCTTTGTTTCTTAATGGTTGGTTTGGAAATGTTGTAGTTGGTGTAGGACTTGATATACTTCCAAAAATCTCGAAGTTTTGGCCAATAAAAATGTTTCTGCAATATTTCCATTGTATTTTCCACACCAAAGTTCCCTGCTACCCGACTGTAATGTGCCTCCTAGATCAACTTGGTACACTTGCTTGAAATAACAAAAAGGTAACCCAAACCTCACAATAGTGCATCCATGAGGTTA
This sequence comes from Pinus tabuliformis, assembly GCA_031772625.1. Classification (NCBI taxonomy): domain Eukaryota; kingdom Viridiplantae; phylum Streptophyta; class Pinopsida; order Pinales; family Pinaceae; genus Pinus; species Pinus tabuliformis. The sequence goes on along the minus strand of CM062820.1, from coordinate 356,768,102 downwards.
AAGTCTAGAAATTTCTTGCTTTCCATCAAAATATAGTATGTGGCAGTGAATTTTGTATCATTGTTGTATAGTTGTGGTCATCTAGAGGTCTTGTTCCCACAAGAGTTAAGAAGAGTGGTTAGTGCCACAATTAGAGGTCGATTGAGGAAACCTGTGATGTGATTGATGCTACTTTCCTTTGACTTGAAAGTGTTCTTACATACATTAGTTGGTTCTATTGGAACTTGGTGATAGCCACACTTAAAACTAGTGTTGTTGAAGTACTTGGCCCCCTCGAGCTATTCAAGAAGGTCACAAATCTAGGGAATCAGGTACCTTTTCCTAACTGTGAGTTTTTCAGAGCTTGATAATCAATAATAGGTATCTAGGACCCATCCTTCTTCTATATGAGTACAATTGGGCTCCCACAGGGTGAGGGACTTGGTCGGATGAGTCATTTTTATAGCACTTCTTGGATCTTCTACTTGATTTCGTCTTCTAGAAGAGAGCTGTGATATATTGGCCCATTGGGTAGAGGTGCATCGGGCATCAGATTGATTGAATGCTTAAATTGATAGTGCAAAGGTACCCCCATGGGTGAGGAGAAGATTTATTTGTAGTATTCCATGACCTTATCCACTTGTTTTTGCTGCATAGAGTTGCCTTGCGTGGATGCCATGGATATGGCCATAGTACTCTCCTTAATTTTAGATTGAATAAAAAAGATGATAAATTTCCCAGTCTTGGAAATGATCTTACTACATTTCTTAGTAAAGATCAAAGAAATGGTAGTAGGTGGGGCTACCTCTAGTAACTTATGTAGTGTCCTGCCCAAACTAATAATAAAACTATGAGGTTTGGACTCATACACAACATGACACTTCCACAAGTATGGTTGACCTAATAGAACATCACAAACTTCAAGTGGAGCAACATCACACAATACCTCGTTCCTGGAAATATTGATGTTGTAAGACATGTGACACTATTGGATGATGCAAAGATCTTTCCTATGATATCCCCACCCATGGTTCTCTCATAAAAATGCACTATAAATATTTTCACAAATATGTGAAATTTAAAAGGGGGACTAAGTCAAAGGGACATAGATTTCAGCATTGAGGAGGAGGATTTCTTGCTTGGAATGTTGAGATTTCTTGTGCAAAAAAAATTGAATTTTTTGGACAACCATTAAAGGCTCATTGGTGCATGAATTTAAGGGACTGGTTCTAAAACTAAATGAGTTGGAAAGGAAGGTACACAGACCCATGCACTTGTGATTCACAAAGAAAAAGGGACAAGAAATTAAGAGGGAACTACATAGTGCAAGAAAAGGAGGACAGGGCAGTAAATGCAAGCTCAGAAAATATGTGAAGGAAGAAAAAGAAGTCTCATCTGAGTCCATGCAGGAAGTAGGAGAGAAGACATCATTTGAGCACCAGAAAAATAGAGAGAGAACTCTGATTTGGTAAGCAGGAAGCATAGAAGAGAATAGAAGAGAAGGGTGTTGGTTCTCGGGTTCCTTAGAGTTTGTATGTTGAGATGTTAGTCTCTAGAGCGCTGTAACAACTTAGGTTCCTTGGAGGTTTTGGGTTGAGATAGAATCCATGGAGCCTGTAACATCTTGGGTCCCTAGAGGCTATGGGTTGAGATAGAGTTCCTGGAGCCCTATAACAGCTTGGGTCCTTGGAGGTTGTGGGTTGGGATAGAATATCTGGAGCCTTGTAACAACCTGGGTCCCCTCGAGGTTGTGGGTTGAGATAATAGTCTCTAGAGCCCTGGACAGCTCAGGAAGAAGCAACTCATGTAGCAACTATAAAGGATGACTTGATTGAAGACCCTTGGTTACTACATTACTATTACATTAGATTTTCGACTCATTTGAAGGGAGTGAAACACTGCGTATGCACTAGGGTGAGGCAGAGAGCCTCTAGACTCCTTGTGTTGAAGAAGATGGTCACAACCAACTGGTGGGATTGAGGAAGACATCCTCTGGAATTCCCTGTTTCAATTAGAAACAAGTGTTTGATTCCCTTAAGTAAGCCCTCCCCTCAAACTCTGAAATCTGGCTCAAGGTTTCCAACTACAAGTGTGGTTGCGACTATCTATGGTTGGGTGGAGAGTCCTAGTCCTAGACTTAGTTACTATTAATTATAGGCAACAATGGTATGTTATATGCTTTAGATCAATTTTACTTCAATTTCTTTATTATCCCAGTATTAATATTAAGATTAGAAATCACATCAACATGATAGTAAAATGCAGATGGAACATAAACATAAATAATAGAAGACAAGCCAAGACAAGAGGACACAAGATGTGGCACTAGCCAGGAACAAACCCCAATATGTGGAAACCCTTGATCAAATCTTCTTTTAGTCTTCAATAGTTCAACAAAGAGAGATAGTACAATTTACAAATCTGATAATTTTAACAGCAACAAAAGAGCCCTAACCAGAAAAGTCAATGCTAGTCAACAGAGTAGATTTGACCCTCAGCAAATTGGTCAGCTGATCCAGGTGGATATTGGTGGCCACCTGCCAAGTCCACCTGGACCCCCACCATTGTATTTCTCAGCATTTTCAGTTTCCTTAATTGTAGCACAACTTACTATTTTTAGCAGTTTTTCGGGTCCTGAACTTCCGGAGCCGTTTTGAGGCCCTAAACGACGTTTTTTGGGGAATCCGGGGGCAACACGAGTCCATGGAATGGACTGTGTTGCCCGTTCCAACAATGATAGTGCTCGGATAGATCTTTCTAATGAGCTATTGTACGCGTCAAACGGAGATCATATGCCAAAGTTACGACCCGGGAAGTTGAGGTACCAACTTACCCCAAACAGGGCCCACAGTTTGGCGTTTCATCTCCTAGGGTTAGGTTTTGGAATGTTAAGGGTTTTTCCATTATTTCTCAACAATAAATAGGCCTTGGAGCCTCATTGTAACACAGTTCAGCGGCATGTAGCCATCACATCTCTTCTCAGAGATAAGCTACCATCGCCCTAGCTAGTTTATTTCCATTTCTGTTTGTAAGCATATTTCAGTATTTTCCATTAATGAAATGAAGTATTATTTCCGCTGCATCTTTGTGTATATCGTTATCTCTGTAATTTGTTGCGTTCCTGTTTAAATCCGGATCAGTGGTATCAGAGCGGTCTGCTTTTTCTCTGTTTTTCTTTGCATGTCCCCAACAAGGTCGGGATATAAGGAGTTAGGGCTTGAACTGGTTGAACCTTTGCAAGACCAACCTCGCAAATCCGGACGGCCTCCCATGGCGAACGAGAAGAAAGACGAGGGGGCAGGAGATCCCATCAAAATCTTGCTCGAAGAAGCGCTCGAGCGACAACGGAACGCGATGATGGACAGCTTTGCGCAGATCCTTCAGCGGCTACCCAGAAGCGGCGCATCGGCTTCCAGCAGCTCCTCTGGAAACGCCACACCCTTTAAGGTACAAGTTAATTTTGAAATCCCCATATTCGAGGGTCAGATAGACGCCGATGCCGTAGATAAATGGTTAAATCTGCTAGAGGGTTATTTTTCTGTTCATGAATTTTCGAGTCGGGAAAAGATTGTTTTTGCTCTTCTCAAAGCAGCCCCCCACGTCAAGGACTGGTGGGAAACCTACTGCGAGCAGAAGGATGAAAGTACTGGCTCACTATTTTCAGCCGCACCCACCTGGGATTCGTTCCGGGATGCCATCAAGGAGCAGTACTACCCTGTCGGAAGCTATGAGGATGAATACATAAAGTGGACCACGCTACGGCAGGGAAGGGACCAAGACGTGCCAGATTTCACCAATATTTTCCATACCCTTCGCACAAAGTTGGGTATCAAGGATTCGGAGCAACATTTGATACTCAAATACCGTGGCTGCCTGCACAAGTACATCCAGGAAGAAATACAGTTCCTAAACGTCCCCTCGCTCGGCGCGGCATACCGGTATGCCGTCAAGGTTGAGCAGAAGTTTAAACAAAAGAAGCGAGACTTTGGATCTGCGAATCCAAAGCAGGGGAAAGGTGCCCCTAAACCACAGAACAAAGGACAAAGCCAAGGCGGGACAGCCCAAGACAACCAGCCGAAGCTGCAAGCAAAGAGCAACGCCGCGAAGCCGAGAAAGGACACTGGAAAATGGTGCGAGTTCCATAAGAGCTCCACTCACAACACAAGTGAGTGTCGGGCCAAGCAGTCACTGGTGGCTGAGCTAAAGGTTTCAGAATCAGATGCATGTTCCGACTCTGAGTCAGAACCCGATAAGGGGTATGAAAAAGGGAAGCAGATCATTGATGCGGATCCTAGCGCCACTGTTGCTACCGCAAAGATCCAGAAAAATGAACCCGAAGATCCAGAGGAGGAGGAGCGTCTCTTCCACTCCCAGATGTGGGTAAAGGGTTCCCCGATACAGTTCATTGTTGATAGCGGGAGTCAAAAGAACCTCATCTCGGCAGAGGTCGTGAAGCGGTTGGGCTTACCGACCACAGCACATCCACAACCATACACCATTGGGTGGCTTCACCAAGGGCGAGATCTTCGCGTGAGCCAGCAGTGTCGCCTTCCATACAACATCAAGCCCTTCACGGATGAGGTATTGTGTGACATTGCTCCCCTTGAAGTTTGTGATGTATTACTAGGACAATCATACTTGTGGAAGCGACATGCTGTGTATGAATCAAGGCCCCGTGCTGTTATTATTACATTGGGAAATAAGTTGTTCAGGATACCAGAGGTAGCACCACCTACCGCCATCTCTTTGATTACTGCAAAACAATGCAGTAAGATCATTTCCAAAACCAGGAAATTTGTTTTCCTGATGATATGCCCTCAAGGGAAGAAGAAGACAGTGGTCGCGGCCTCCAAACGGGGTCCCTCTGCATGGCAGCTACAGATGGACAAGATTGCGGAGGAGTACGAAGACATCTTCACCTCCCCGGCAGGGGTTCCTCTGCACTGTCAAGTCAAGCACTCCATCGATCTGACCCCAGGTGCGCCGCTACCCAATGGACCAATTTATCGGCGCTCCGTTCTGGAGAACAATGAAATCAAGAGGCAGATTTAGGAGCTCCTGCAGAAAGGTCACATCCGTCCGAGTTCTTCGCCCTGTGGGAGCCCGATAGTGTTGGTACAGAAGAAGGATGGGACGTGGAGACTCTGTATTGACTATCGGGCGCTGAACAAGATCACTGTTCGTAATAGGTACCCGATCCCGCGGATTGATGACCTCCTAGACCAATTAAAGGGGGCGAAATATTTCAGCAAGATCGATCTGAAGTCAGGATATCACCAGGTACCAATTGAACCCTCAGATGTGTGGAAGACTGCCTTCAAATCCAAGGAGGGCCTCTTCAAATGGTTGGTCATGCCTTTCGGATTGACGAATGCTCCTGCAACCTTTATGAGGCTAATGGATGACATCTTGCGGCCATTCACCAACTCCTTTGTAGTAGTATACTTGGATGACATTCTGATCTTCAGCCAGAGTTGGGAAGAGCACCTCCACCACATCCGACAGGTTCTCCAAACACTGCGGCAACACAAGCTATGTGCCAATTTGGAGAAATGCACTTTTGGCATGACCGAGGTTCAGTATCTGGGATACATCATTGATGAACAGGGGGTGCATGTCGATCCAGCCAAGGTCCAAGTCATTCGGGATTGGCCCTCTCCAACCACTCTAACAGAGCTCCGCAGCTTTCTAGGTCTTGCCAACTTCTACCGCAGGTTTGTGTTGGGATTTTCTTATATTTCTTGGCCCTTGAGTCAAGTCACCAAGGGCGGGGCGAAAGCAAAATTCTTTTGGTCTGAATCTCAACAGAAGGCATTCAGGGAGTTGAAGGATCGCCTCTGCACGACACCAGTGCTCGCGTTACCAGATTTACAACAACCATTTGAGGTCGAGACAGATGCCTCTGACTATGCTATTGGGGCAGTCCTTACTCAACATGGACATCCAGTGGCATATCACAGTGAAACACTTTCAGACACAGTTCGGAAGTACCCCACTTATGATAAAGAGATGTATTCCATTGTACAGGCCTGCCGACAATGGAAGCATTACATTTTGGGGAAGGAAACGGTCATCCACACAGACCACCGACCTCTGCAGTTCATACAGACCCAAGGGAAATTGCAGAATGATCGCCATCAGAAGTGGTCTACATACCTGCAACAGTTTCACTTGAATATCAAGTATAAAAAGGGCAGCACCAATAATGTTGCAGATTGCCTCAGTCGACCACCGATCATGGCGCTAACCACCGTGCTCAACTCTTCTGAGCACGAGACTTCTGATTGGCCACTTCTCTACAAAAGCGACCCAGAATTCGACCACACATACCAGACACTCTTGGAGGGTCGGCAGGTTTCAGATTTTCACCTCCAAGATGCCCTATTATGCCACCTCGGTCACCTTTGTGTTCCTTCAAGCGAGCGTGCCAAGATGATTTGGGAAGCACACTACAGTCGGGCTGTTGGGCATTTCGGGGTCGAGAAAACAGTGGCAGTACTGCAAAACTATTTCTATTGGCCGAATCTTCGACAGGATGTTGGGAAGTACATCCGATCATGTACTGCCTGTGCCATTGCCAAACCGACCATTAAGAAGCAAGGCCTCTATACCCCGTTGCCTACCCCTAGTTGACCTTGGGAATCCATCTCCATGGATTACATGTCAGGCCTTCCTTCCACTAAGCATGGAAATGACTGTGTTTTTGTGGTCGTCGACAGGTTCTCAAAGATGGCCATTATGATGGCCTGCAAGAAGAATATCACAGCAGAAGCCACTGCTAAACTCTTCTTTGAACGAGTGTGGGTGCACTTTGGGATCCCACAGTCTATCATCTCAGATCGGGACAGTCGGTTTCTCAGCACCTTTTGGTCCAGTCTCTGGTCAATGCTGGACACCAAACTCACGAAGTCCACAGCCTTCCATCCTCAAACTGATGGCCAGACAGAGGTTGTCAATAGGATGATTGTGCACATTCTGCGCATGTATAACTCAAATCATCCACGCACATGGGACGAGAGCCTCCCCTACGTTCAGCACAGCTACAATCGATCTCTTCACAGCTCCACTGGCCATAGCCCTTTTCAGGTGGGTTTGGGATTCCAGCCAGTATGCCCCATTGATGTGGCCATGCCACTTGCAGCTACTCACATGAATTCAGCTCATGTCCAGTCCGAAACAGATAAGGCCACCAGCTTCATTGAGCGCATCCAACATATTCGCCAGCAGGTCCATGACATTCTTGAGAAATCAAATGCCAAGTACAAGCAGCGACATGATCAACATCGGGTGCCACACAAGTTTTAGGTGGGCGACAAAGTCTGGTTGCATTTGCAAAAGGAACGTCTTACTGGAGCCTATCGGAAATTGAGACCACTCCGATATGGTCCTTACACCATTACTAAGGCTATGGGAGACAATGCATTTGAGCTCAGCATTCCCCCATTCCTTGGCCTGCACCCAGTATTTAATGTGGACCGCCTTCGGCCATACTTTCCACCATTGCTAGACACATCCGACATTGCAGAACAACTCAAACCCACAAAATTAAATCCAGATTGCATGGAAAAAGCTGCAACTGATCGGATCATGGACACACAGATCAAGAACACTCGCCAACAGAATATCCAACTGTATCGAGTTGTCAAAGCGGGCCAACTCCTTCAGCAGGGCAAGTGGCTCACCAGGGAACAAGTTCAGCAGAAGTTTCCTCATCTCATGGAGGAGCTCAACGCAATGGGGACCATTGCTTCCTAAGGGGGGAGGAATGATCCAGGTGGATATTGGTGGCCACCTGCCAAGTCCACCTGGACCCCCACCATTGTATTTCTCAGCATTTTCAGTTTCCTTAATTGTAGCACAACTTACTATTTTTAGCAGTTTTTTCGGGTCCTGAACTTCCGGAGCCGTTTTGAGGCCCTAAACGACGTTTTTTGGGGAATCCGGGGGCAACACGACTCCATGGAATGGACTGGTGTTGCCCGTTCCAACAATGATAGTGCTAGGATAGATCTTTCTAATGAGCTATTGTACGCGTCAAACGGAGATCATATGCCAAAGTTACGACCCCGGGAAGTTGAGGTACCAACTTACCCCCAAACGGGGCCCACAGTTTGGCGTTTCATCTCCTAGGGTTAGGTTTTGGAATGTTAAGGGTTTTTCCATTGTTTCTCAACAATAAATAGGCCTTGGAGCCTCATTGTAACACAGTTCAGCGGCATGTAGCCATCACATCTCTTCTTAGAGATAAGCTACCATCGCCCTAGCTAGTTTATTTCCATTTCTGTTTGTAAGCATATTTCAGTATTTTCCATTAATGAAATGAAGTATTATTTCCGTTGCATCTTTGTGTATATGGTTATCTCTGTAATTTGTTGCGTTCCTGTTTAAATCCGGATCATCAACTTTAGTCAACTTCATCCTCTAAATAACAAGATAAAACAACCCTCAAAACAGTCAAATTCAGCCTAGTCAAAGTCTGGTCAAATAGCCCACCTGAGATTAGCCCTAATTGCAGTTAACATTGGTCAACACTTGGTCAAACTATCCAGAAATTTAGTCTCTTGAAATTTTGGCCTCCTGAAATTTCACTCTCCTGAAATTTCAGCCTCCTGAAATTTCGCTCTCCTGAAATTTCAGACATGTGGAGAGAGAGAGGCCCAGAAATCCATACCCAATCAATGAGGAGAGAGAGAGAGAGAAGTGTGAAGATCAATGTGTCCAAATGTGGCTAAGTCAACTTCTGTTTATATGCAACGTTGAGGATTAATAGAAGTGACTAATGGGCTTCTGAGCCTACATAAGTTTGTTGGCCGACCTTGACAATTTGACCATAATCAAAATAAATTCTTAACTTCATTTGTACATTGTCAAAATCGAATGATCTTTAGATCAATCCTACACCTCTCAGAGAGAGGAATCCAAGAAAAATATCAGCAGTCATAAATAAGATGACCCGTGTGGATTTTGGCCCTAGTTTCCAATATTAACACTCCCTCTCAACTAGGGAGAACTCCATCTGCTAATCCATCTGCCAATATGTAATATCTTTTCCATCAATGCACTGCTTTGCATTTCTATGCTCTGCTCTATTGAATTGTGAAGAATAATAAGTGATCGAGAATGTATCATACCATTCTCTACTAACTGGAAGTCAGTCTCAATCAATGGAGAGTGTGTTATACCACTCTTACTGGCTCGAAATCAGTTCCAAACAAAAGAGAGTGTCTCATACCACTGTTACTCACCCGAATTCAGTTTCAATTGATGCCAGATCAATATCATTCATCCTAGCATAGGGAGTACGGTAAAACATGATGCATCCATCGGTAGTACTATGGTCCCTATCCTCATTTCCCTACTCATTGGCCAGATGGGAGGTACTTCTCATGAGTCCCATACTGCATAGGTAGGATGTCTTAGCAGGAGAAGGATGAACCACTCATCTTTCTTACATGTCACCAAGGGGTATCACAGGGGAAGGCTGAACCACCCACCCTGTACACAACAAACCACTAGGGGAAGGTTGAACCAATCACCCTATGGTTTCTCATCGCTCCAAGAAGTACCCCAAGCCCCCTAGAGCTCCCAGAGCTCAATGTCCATCTCATACAGGACCCTCATAAGAGGGCATTTCCACAACTCCAATTTGTTCTTAGAAGGTCAAGAACTTGACCTTCCTTAGGGGTTTTATTAGAATATCGGCGACCTGCTCATCAATCCCAACGTGATGGAGCCTTATTTCTCCTTGTGGTACCATATCCCGGATAAAGTGGTACCTTATATCTATATGATTGGAGAAATCATGAAAGACAGGATTCTCTGATAATCAGATCCCACTCTGGTTATTGCAGAGGATCACAATGGTATCCAACACATGTCAAAACAACTCATTGAAGAGATTCTTCACCAGAAAACTTCACGGGAGGCCATACTAGAAACTATGTATTCGGCCTTGGTGGTGCTCAAGGCAACCGATTTCTGCTTCCTACTCATCCAGGATATCAAAGTAGAACCCAAAGAAAAACAACATCCAAAAGTTCTCTTACGATACACCACACTTTGAGCTCAATCAGAATCAGAATAACAATGCAACCTCACATCTCCAGCAGTGTATCATAGTCCATGAGTGATTGTGCTTCAAAGATATCTCAAAATATTCTTGGCACCAATCCAATGTATATGATGAGGCTCAACAATATATTGGATCAATGTGTTAACTACAAAACATATGTATGAATGGGAGTTCACCAAGAACATCAATGCTCCTATGAGTTGATGATACGAAGAAGCATTTCCAAATTCAAGTCCAACAGAATTACCACATAACTTCTTAAAGTTAAGTTCCATCGAAGTAGTCACAGGCTTGCAGTCCACCATCCCAAATCTTTCCAATATCTTCACAACATATTTTCCTTGAGAGAGGAAAATTTCACCTAGCTTTTTCCAGACATCCAACCCTAGGAAATAGTGCATCGGTCGTAGGTCCTTTATCTCAAATTCAGAATCCAACTCCCTCTTACATTTGTGAATGAGAGGGTTTTCACTTCCATCAGCTCCATGCTTGATTTTGTAGATCCACTTAGAGGTGACAACCGATTTTTCGTAGGGTCTAAGGACCACATCCTAGACATCATTCTTCATAATTTACTCGTATTATTCATTCATAGCATCCTTCCATACTTGATGCTTCACTACTTCTTCGAATGATGAAGACTCATTTTGAATGATAGTGCTCATGGCGATCAAATATCCTTGATACATGTTTGGCTTCTTGCTTTCACAGAAAGTCCCCCTTCGTGCAATGTGTCTCTTGGCATCTTTGAGAGTCTCCTTAAGCAATGAGGGTCTCCTTTTGGAGGAGAAGGGCTCATGAGGAGGGGGATCAATAGGATCCATAGGTTCATCAACATTAGGCATCGTTTCGTCGCACCCTGATTTCCGATGTCAGCTTCTTTGTCCTTCCTTAGGATATGAAGGCTTTTGATCTTCTTGAGGGCCATATATTCGTCGAAGGTGACATCATGACTTATCTCAACTTCCTTTTGACCAGCCACATAAATTATACATCCCTTATAATTTTCACTATAGGCCACAAAGATTCCTTCCTAGATGCACCCAATTTACTTATTTTCTCTTTCGGCACATGAAAATATACGGTACTTCCAAAACAATTAAACGAGAGACAATGGGTTTATTACCAGTGAACATTTATTCGAGAGTCTTCGAGTCCAATTCTTGATGAGGGTGTCAGTTTTGAACGTACACGGCGGTATTTGCAGCTTCAGCCCATACAAACTTCAGAAGGCCTTGATCATGAAGCATGACATGAACTGCTTCTACAATAGAGGGATTCTTCCTTTCAGCCACACCATTCTGCTCAGGAGTGTATGGCGTTGTAGCCTCCCTGTTAATGCCAGATTCTCTGCAATAATCATGGAATTCATTGGATTCGTAATCAGTCCCATTATCAGTCCTCAATATCTTGATTTTATTCTCAGATTGGTTTTCGATCAAGGCTTTGAAGTGTCAAAACCAGGTGAACACTTCATCCTTCTTCTTCAAGAAGTAGATCCAGGTCTTGCGAGAATAATCATCCGTAAAGATGAGATAATATAAGTATCCTCCCAAAGATTTTACGAGCATCATACCAAATATGTCAGAGTGGATCACTTGTAATATATTTGTGGTCTTTCTATTACTTGAGGGGAATGATCCCCTTGAAAGTTTTTCTTCTGCACATCCTAGACATACACCTTCATGGTCTACTTTGAATGCAGGCATACTTGTCACCATCTGTCTCACATCGGGTAGGGATTTATAATGAAGATGGGAAAACCTCCAGTGCCATAGTTCAGATTGTAGAGATGTGTCACAAGACATGGATCCTAATGGACTTCCTCCAACTTGATACAAAGTGTCAACCTTGAACCCAAGAGTAAAAGCATATTTAAAAATTCTTTTCCAAACACATACCTTTCCATCGATGAATGCCACCTTGAATCCTTTGTGGAAATGGACACCAAGTTCTTCTTGAGATCAGGTACATATAGTACTTCTTGCAAATGAATAGTGTTACCTTGATTCAATTGAAGGGTCACATTCCCTACTCCCTTCATGGGATAGGTGGCATCATCTCCAAGAATGATCTCCAATTTTGTATCCTTTTCTATCAAATTAGAGAGGGCTTCCTTGTATCCAGTGAAGTGCCTTGAGGTACCACTATCAATCATCCAATTTCCCAAAGTGTCCCAAGGAGAGGCAGTGGAGAGGGCCAATATAAGATAGTACTCTTTTTGCTTATTCTTAACAACATTTGATTCTTCATACATAGAGTTCCTTGATTTCTTGGAGGGTAGACCATTTCCTTGATGTCCTGCATTCCTTCTTCCTTTGCCCTTGGACCTGCCATTCCTTTGATCGTTTTTGTTGAAGTTGCCCTTGGAATGATTGTGATCATCATCATGCGATGTTTCCCTTCTATTTGGACACTCCCTTGCATAGTGGCAAAACTTATTGAAAACAAAGCACTTGCCCTTCCTTCCTCCCTTAGATCCAGGTTTTCCATGGAAATGACCTTTAGACCTGCAATATTTCTCCTTTTGGCATGAGCGGAGAATGCAGTGGGGTTTCTTTTATTAGAAGGAATTTCTTACTCCACCATTCTTTTTTCTTCTTGAATGCATCTCGACATCAATTCTTCAAAACCTGGAATTCGATCATTGTTGAGGACGGTGGTTCTAAAGACATACCACTCAGGTGGGAGTCCTCCAAGGGTGGTGAGAGTAAGTTCCCTGTCAAGAATGACTTCTCCAATCGAGAGTAGATCATTCTTGATCTCAATAATCATCAAGAAATAAGATTAATATCCTTGTCCTTTCCCTTCTTAATATCCTTCAACTTATTCTTAAGAAATAGAATTTGATTAGCATTACTAACCTTGAACATGTCGACCAACCTGTCGTAGATCTCCTTGGAGGTCTTCAATTGGGAGATGTAGGCCACCAGATGCTTGTCAATGGAATCCCTAATAATATTCTTTGCTTTGACTTCATCCCTACTGTACTTGGTCTTTGCAGCAGCTAGTGCATTTGAAGGAGTTTTAGGGATTTTACCCTACGCATAGTCCATCAATTCTTTTTCTTCCAAGGTCAAATCAAGAGACATCTTCCATACATGATAGTTAGATTTATCATGGAGTTTGTCTTCAGTCAGGAAGTAGGATGAGGAACCCATTGAACCTTTTTTCCTTGTCCAACTGTCTTTGGTGATTTCTCTTTCACTCTTGCTTGGGCTTTGTCTTCACCTCAGCTCTGATACCATTTTAATTTTAGGCAACAATGGTATGTTCTATGCTTTAGAGAAATTTTACTTCAATTTCTTTATTAGCCTAGTATCAATAATCAGATTAGCAATCACATCAACATGATAGTAAAATGAAAATAGAACATAAACGTAAATAGTAGAAGACAAGCCAAGACAAGAGGACACAAGATGTGGCACCAGCTAGGGAAAAACCCCAATGTGGGGAAACCCTTGATCAAATCTTCTTTTAGTCTTCAATAGTTCAGCAGAGAGAGATAATACAATTTACAAATCTGATAATTTATAACTGCAACAAAAGAGCCCTAACCAGAAAAGTCACAGAAAAGTCAATGTTGGTCAATAGGGCAGATTTAACCCTTAGCAAATCGGTCAACTTCAGTCAACTTCAGCCTCCAAACAACAAGATAAAACAACCCTCAAAACAATCAAATTCAACCCAATCAAAGTCTGTTCAAACAACCCACCTACGATTAGCCCTAGCTGCAGTCAACACTTGGTCAAACTATCCAAAATTTCGGTCTCCTAAAATTTCAGCCTCCCGAAATTTCTCTCTCCTAAAATTTTGGCTTCCTGAAATTTCGAACGTGTGCAGAGAGAGAGAGGCCCATAAATCCATACCCAATCAATGAGAAGAGAGAGAGAGAAGTGTGAAGATCAATTTGTCCAAATGAGGCTAAGTCACTTTCTATTTATATGCAACATTGAGGATGAATAGACGTGACTGTTGGGATTCTTAGCCTACATAAGTTTGCTGGCCGACCTTGACAATTTGACCGTAATCAAAATAAATTCATAACTTCATTTGTACATGTTAGAATCGGATGATCTTTAGATCAATCCTACACCTCTCGGAGAGAGGAGTCCAAGAAAACTATCAGTTGCCATAAATAAGATGACCCATGTGGATTTTGGCCCTAGTTTCCAATTTTAACAGTTACCTTATAAGTTTAAAAGATAGGTAATTTTTTGTACATGTTTACATGTTGATGAATCTATGATACATTCTAGTTGAAATGGCTTGGATTTTTGGGTCTGTAACATCATTTTTAATGTGATGAGCATGTGGATATGTCTTTATGCAGAGATAAACCTTATGGTTATGATAAATAAATGTATACATAAATGCATGTGTCATACCTTTCAAATGAACAATGCTATTAAATAAGTTGAACGAGTATATGTTTGCATTGAAATTAATATGTTGAGTTTGATCCATATTGGTGTTGTTTACAACATATAATAAGCATTAGAATGTGTCTTATCTTTACATGATAACAAGGACCATGTGATGGCCACGAGCTAAATAATAAATTGTATGATGTTCCCTAACATTTTCAACAAAACATATGAAAAATGATACAAGTACGTTAAGAAATATGACAGGTAGAAGATCCATAAGGGTTTGGATTTAAAACCTACAAGTCTTGGGCTTAAGAACCCTTTCTATTAAGCTAAAATATTACATGTGATATTTCCTTCTTAAGCAGGGTATGAGTATACATATGAATGTCCATTTGCTTAGCCATAACCCTATGAATCTATATAGGAGACATTGCTACAGTATTGAATGAGTTATTTTCTCTTTTAAGGGAAAGTAAATCCTGAAACCCCTGCATCAAGGTTTTTCCATCCATGAATAATCAATAGGTCGGATGTGTTCCACTAGCTTCCTAGCAGTGCTAGTAAGGTGTTGGAGGGATTTTCATGTCACCATAGAGTCGACTGTAGACAAGATTTGAAGTTGGGAACCCTTAGCGTGTCATAGCAGAAGTGTATCTCTTTAGAAGGTCATTGCAGGCCCACAGGAGGGTGTGGCTATAGAAGCGCCTATGTTGACGTGCCGTGAAATCCCATGCTTCAATATGGGGAACATCAGATGGCTAGGAACTCATTGGATAGGCATTTTCCCAAGATTATGAGGGGTAGTACCATGGAATGCATTAGCAAGCCACTTTCTCCATCGTCTTCGCTAAATAATGATGCCATTCGTAATGGTTACTGAACTCCTGTGGGAAAGATTTAGCCAGATTAACCAGTGAGGAGCAATTGATGAAGAGTTGAGGCAAGCTCTTGAAATGTTGGTTGGACATATCATACTCATGGCTCATAGGTTGATAGGTTTTTCCTAGTTGAGCCATGGTAGCTCCCATGTGTGAGCTTGATGTGGTGCAAGGAGACAAGGCCTCAAAGTTATAATGTGATGTGGCTATCCTTATCCTTACTCTAATCAAAATCATAGTCGTGGAGGCATTTCATTAGCAGGGCTTAATTTTTCCCTAACACCATTGGTCGTGAGTGTGCCAACATGACCCGGAGGTGTAACCCGAAAGGTTCACCCTGGACAATTGTGTTGAGCAGTGGAGGGACGAGGTGTCGGGATAATGCGGCAAGATGATGTGCACCCAACAATTATTCCATTAGCTGGAGGGGTGGCCCACTACCCACATAATCCTAGAAACATTTCCCCGAGAGGAAGGAAGGGAGCACATGAGGAAGCATTGGCAAAAACCTTGCGGGATGATGTAAGGCAGGAGTGTGGCGGGACCCACATAGTCATGGCGATGCTATTGATCAGGGACTAGCCCACTTGATCAATCAACCTGACAGGTTCAACCTGGAGGTTTAAAGGGAAGAGTCAATTGTAAGCATCGAGACACCACATAGTGAGGTGATGTGTCCCTAAAGGACCCAACCAACAGGGTAAGAGGCATGCAAGGGGATAAGGATATGAGCGTTGGGAAATAGCATCAGGATGACATGGTTTCATAGCCATGTGGATCAATTGGAGGAGATGGTGGGTGAGAAGCAGGAGGCCCATAGATTCCAAGTAGGCCTGGAGGTGCAAAAGGCTCTTATAAAATTATGCACTAGGATAACATGGTCAGGATGACGTGAGCAAGTAATGAAGACAGTCGGAAAGCGGGTTTCAAGTTAATGAAGAGGCAGTAGAGGGGCCCACTATCCAAGGAAACCTAGTATAGAGACCCTGACGATAAGTAAGGTGTGCACTTTAGTAATCTTCGGGAGAAGGTAAGCGGGGTGGTGTGACCAGTGGCACCCATCCTGGGAGGCATAAGGGTGTTATGATTAAAGGCGTCAGGTTGGTATGGAGAGTGAAGGTCCCTGCATTCACTAGGGCCCGATAAAGTGTATACAAGTTGGGAAGCCTAAGTAGAGTTTGAAGAGGAAAAAAGAAAGAAAAATAATATATGATTTACCCTATTCCTCTAACAATAATTGAGGGGTCGGGTATATTACATCGCCCTCGGTGGAGCCACCCAATGGTGTATAGTTGTGAGTGTGGTGTTGTTGGTAGGCTTGTCTAACAGTAATTGAGGGGTTGGATATGTTACATCACCCTTGGTGGAGCTAACCAATGGTGTACAACTGCGAGTGTAGTGTTGTTGGTAGGCTTGGCTGGTTAATGACCTTTGCTAATATGAGGTTATTTTAACTCCCACTATCAACAATGAAGTATGGTGAAGCACCCTTCACCCACATTTATGAGTGAAATAAATACTCACCTTTCTTCAAATTTTTGGGGTCACTTTGTTGGACCTTGATGTTGGCAACGATGGCACTGGGTTTTGCATCAATGATCTATTTCCCCTTGCATAAAAATTTAGAGTTGGAATGTGCTTATGCTTCTGAAACCCTTAAGTTTTCCACCAATGAATTCTTTGTGTGACATTCATTTGTGTTATGAGTGGGGCTCTTGTGGAACTTGCACCACATTCCCTTGTCTTTATTTGTCTTCTCATTAACATTCTTTGTTTGCATATTCAATTGATTGTCCTAGGTTTGTTCATCATGGCCTTGTCCTTTGTTTTTCGATTTAAGGACACCCTTCCCTGCTTCTGCTATGAAAAATTTGCAGATCTAATGTTTTATTTCTTCTAGTTAATTTTTTTCTTAATTTCATAACATATTAGTATGTTGCACCAAGCAAGGAGATGTCTGGAAACTCCATTTATGTTTGTATGTATTTGTGGAACCGACCACGATACTTGGGCACCAAATCCTACTATGATACCGAGCTTGGTGCACAAGGTATTAAAGATGTTTGTGAACTATGGCATTGTGTGGTCCCTTTCTTTCTGTATTGTGGTCCATCTCATGTATTGGTCTTCGTAACTTTCAATAGGGTAATATTGTTCCTTAACAACATCCCTAAAAGAGTTCCAAGTGGGGACGACTAAAAATAGTGTGGATTCTTCCATGGTTTTCTTCTCACCCTAAGTTTCCCCCTCATCCTTGACATGGAGCAAGATCTTAAGGAGTGCAAAACTAATCTTTGCTCTATTATAAAAATTATGGACAGAAAAATTAACCTTTTATCTAGAAATTTAAACTTTAAATTTTAAAATTAGATAGAAATATTTTTTTATCATTTTAATTATTTAATTATTTTATATGAAAAGTAAGCTTTTATTTTCCTTCAAAATTTAAAATTTAAATCAATTTCATCACAATTTAAATATTTTTATTATTTGTAATATTAAATTTAAATTTATTTATTAATTTGATTTTTTTGTATAATAATTATATATATTATAGTTAATTGAATTTATTTTAGATAGTTTAGAAATTGTATTTCTATTCTGTCTTAGCAAGGATATTTTGGCTTCCTCTACAAAAGTGGAGGAATTGCTGGACTATCAAAAGCGGCTGCAATAGAGGCAAAAAAATTCACGCAATAACACTCAAAATCTTGAAATTTAATAGATGTAATCTGGATTTACAAAAATCCTAACCAT
This sequence comes from Pinus tabuliformis, assembly GCA_031772625.1. Classification (NCBI taxonomy): domain Eukaryota; kingdom Viridiplantae; phylum Streptophyta; class Pinopsida; order Pinales; family Pinaceae; genus Pinus; species Pinus tabuliformis. Next base: position 356,750,043 of record CM062820.1, on the reverse strand, counting down.
ATTTTATCAAACATATTGTCAAATCTCCATAATTTTGTGAGAAAAAAACAGTGTTGTTAAACTATTGCGACTATTTTACAAAAATAATATATGTTAAACTGCTCCGAATAATTTCAAAAATAATATATTAAATCCATATTCATACCATCCATCGTAGTCTCCTAATAAAATAAAACTGCGATCCAGAGTCTCAAAGAATATTTCATCTTTATTTAAAAAAATTGAAAAATATCTAAAACAATTTAATTAAAATATTAAATGCAAGGTTAAAAACCAATAATAATAAAATTTAAAATAAAACCAAAAAATTTAATAATTTGGTTCTTAAATCTTGCACTAATCTTGCAGAGAAGTAGAAAATTTAAAGGTCCGAAAATGTTCTTTGACGACAAAGAGGACATGTAGGGTTCAAAACCAGCCAGGGAGTAATGCAGGCAGAATGGAAAATATGGTTGCACGACAATTTCGACGATGGTGAAGAATCAGAGGCGCCTTCGCCTTCCTGTGCAAACTCGTTGTAGCAGATAGGGCAGATCCGATCGTCCACTGACAGTGGAATCGATGGCATTATTCCAACTCTCTGTGTAATATCTTCCAAGCTACCGTGACGATACGGCAGAAAATGGAATACAGGGTCAGTCTCAGGCAATGGTCCTTGAAGCCTTTGGGTGCTCAGCTGCACAATATTATGTCGGCCATTATCGTCCAAGTAGAAGTTCACAGAAATTCCCAGCTGTCTGAGAACAGGCCTAAGGCGCTCCTCACCATAAACGAACCTCCCCAAAATTACCAGATTCTGCACTTCAGATAACATGGCTGGATTGAACCGAAGCCCTAAAAATCGGTTGAATTTTAGGTATAAATCGCGCAGAAAAGCAGCCCACTCTTCAAAAGTAGCTTCACTTCTTGCGACCCGTACGTTAAATTCATGGCATAACGCTGCGACGTGCTGCTCAGACTTGCCAATTTTGCGTGCTATATGCACAGTCACCGACCGTTCTACTCGTTGTCTTTGCTGCCATGCGCGACGTCGCTCTGAGGCGGCGCTCTCATAAATTTCGCCAATACTCATCCTCCTCCTCTTCTCTGCAGATCCTACACGACTCTTGTGCATATTCATTTTTTTGCTGTTGCTTCTGTCCATATATTCGATTGCGCTTTGAATTAGAACCAGTTGGGTTTGGACATACATAGAATTAAACCATAAAATTTGTGAGAAAAAAACTTCACTTAACCAATAGACCACGGCGACTTTCTATAACCTTACACGCCCTCTGCTTTATATTGTAGTCCTTAAGTGTTGTCTCGAAGGTTGCGTTATTTAATTAAATAAAATTAATCTCTAGTTAAAATAGGAAGTGTGCCATTGTCGGATCATTGTGATGTGTAATATTAAATAAATCAAATGGTTATAAATGTTACATAAATTAAATGGAAAAAAATTATTTTAAAGTTTTTTTATCTGGTTGATGTATTTGAGGTATTTTATGAAACCTCAACACTGCTAATTTCTTGACAAATTTCTTACTAAATAGATTATCTCAAAAACTACTTACGAATATATATAAATTTAAAAAGATATATACTAAATCATCCATAAATAGTAAAAATAATGAAATTCTCGTAAATAATATTTAGTAAATTAAATTGAAAAGCAGCAATACACCGTTATTTGAAACTATTAATAAAAATATAATTATGAATATTTAATAATAAAATCTTTTCACGTAATTTTCGTGATAATTCAATCGTTTTGCGTGTCCGATGGAGACCCTTTTAAAATTATATTAAATTAGTGGACTGGACTGGACTGGAGACTGAACTAAAGTTATCAGAATTATTGCGGTGGGTTGGGATCAACTCACTCGGCATTACGACTAGTCCTTTTTAGCCTTTTAAGGTCGGCTATTTTAGATAATTTTTGAAAATTAATTTTTTGGTTTTATTATTTATTTTCCTTTTAATATGAGTAAATATTTCATTTATAAAGTGACCAGAGCCAGAGCTAGTGTTAGACAAATACAATTAACAGGTTTGGATTAGACCAATACAATTAGCAAGCTTGGGTTAGATAAATACAATTAACCAGCTTGGTTAGATAAATACACTTTACAAGCATGTGTATAGAGTTAATAGAGAGAATTTAGAGAAAATTTACTATAATATTAAACAATAAATCATCTCGTTGTAAGAAAAATATATATTAAGTTAATAAATATTTTAATAATGAGGAATATTACTATTTATAAAGGTAAATTGTAATTTATTGGTATATGAGGAATATTACTGTTTAGAAAGGTAAATCCTAATTTATTGATATGTTTTAAAGTATTTTAAGTTAATGTTTCAAGATCATTATAAGATGGATGCCTTTTAAGGTTAGAAAGGTAGTTAACTTTATAAATATTTAGAAACTATAATTTAATTTGGGTATATTTGGTATTTTAGAGGAAGTCTTTTTCATATTCAATTTTTTAGCATCACAAAAATAACATATTTTTTTCATTCTACCATGTTTTGAGAATTGTTACATGCCTAGTTTTATATACAACTAGTGAGATTTGTTTATATTTTAACAATGTGGGTTTTATTCTTTGAACTAGTTAAAGCATAGTGATACCTTTGATATTTTGGATTAGTGTTGGATATCTATTTATAGTATCTTAAATTTATTTTGTCCTCTAATTATTTATAGCAGGCATATTCTCCTTAAATTTAAATCCAGTAATATTTTTAATGTTATTGATATTATATAGAATGACTTCTTCATTTATTCACTAATGATTTAATGAAGGCTTACACCTTTGTGCCTCCCTATTTGAGCAAGTAGTGGTTGAGCTTGGACTTTGAGGCAATTTTTGGGAACCCCTCTATGTATATGTTTTTAATCTTGGTCTTGTACATTAAGTATCTAGTCATAGTTGTGGAGAAGGTGCACAAAGATGCTACCCATTATAGTGCAATTTTAACACACCACCATAACTTTTTAGGAATACACACAAATTCATAAAAAAACATGCACACATTACCATTACTTTAGGTTTAACACTTGTTGAACCTCTTTAGGTTTAGAACTTGTTGAACCTCTAGGGCAACTAAATGACATGTAAAAGAATGCACATGTATTATTTTTTCTTAAATGTGCACATTTTTCTAGAATATGCACACAATTTTAAAAAAGGTTCTTGCACATTCATCATTATTAAAAAGAAAACAATTGCAAGGTCACATGTTCATGAGAAAATTTGCAATAAAAATGTGTGCATGTGCAGTAGCCAAAGCCTCCTCCTTGGTAAAGGTAGGTTCTTCTAAGGTAAGTTATTTTATTAAGGAAGAAATGAGATGGAAGACAGAGTTCACAACATTAAAGAGATTTCCCTACACGAGTAGATACAATTCTACTACAAAATGTCGGTGGTAAGTTTTCAACCATATCAGTTTATTTGAGAAGTAGAAAATATCTTCCAAATTGGATCCCTTCCTATACTTTGCAAATTAATAGTTCTTAATACAAAGCTGGCACTGCTCGTACATATTCAAATAAAAAGGAAAAAAAATCACTTGTTTCAAGCCCAGTTCTTTTCTTGATCAGAAATTAATCCAAAAGGCCCAGCCATTCAGTGCCATAACTAGTTGCCTCTGCCTGCCCCCAAGAACAACATATTCCCTCGCCTGGCACTGGCCATCTCTGAGGTTTATCAGCTCCTGAGCTGGAGGAGGGAAAGGATGTGTTGGAGCCCATTATCACTGATCCTGAGCTAGTTGCAGAAGGATAAGGCTGCTACCAACAGACAAAGATGCCCTTTTGTAAAATGTAGACATGATTCCTGCTGCTGCATTAAATGACATGACAAACTGTGAAAGCTTATTTAATTTTGACGAGCTCTGATTTTATTTTGATGTACTCAACTCAATCTTGAGCCCATATGGAAATTTTTATGGTTCTAAAGCTTACTAGCTAGCTAGGATCCATGTACTTTTAACGAATGGTTAGTTTAAAATGCATTGTACATATTTCGCTCAATAGGAATATTTTTGGGATTTAAAAAAGTGGTCCAAAAATCTAGATAATCGATGTGCATGGATCTGAACCACGAGAACAATTTAATAATATCCTAAGGGAATGTAAGGATTAAGTAATTTTGTTTTTATTTTTTTTCTATATTGGCTTCCAACTATGCAGAACTTGTCGTCTCCACAAAATTACATTCTTTCCATGCTTGTGTGAAAAATCTATTCTTAGTTGGATAAATCCCAAGCTTAATTCCAATCCGGCTAACCAACATGATAAATCAATATATGCCAAAGGATGTCTACACTCTATATTGTACAAGGCCTCCAAGTTTCCATTGCACCCTCCTATGAATATGAGAATGCCTCTGGTGAAATCCAAACAATCTCTAGCAATAGAGAATCTAGCAGAGGTCCTTGACCTGTGGTTGCTACCTTGGTCCACACTCCAATCTCTATGTTTAGGATGTAAATATTGTTAAATAAATTATGATCATTAGTAAATCCACCAAACACAAACAAATGCTTTCCAAGGGATATTGTTGCATGGCCTGCCCAAGGTGCTAATATTTGGCTAGTTGTGTTGAGCTCTTTTGACACAAGTGTATCTACATCAAGGACATAGACATCAGAAAAATAAGACTTTGATGCATCCTCCGCACCCAAGACTATAATTTTGTTCTTCCATGACGAGCAAGTGTGGCTATCTCCTTGAGATGGTGGTTAACCACTGGTTGCATCCCTTATCCAAATTAAGTTAACTGTTTCTAGTATGTAAAGTTCAATGCAATATATCTCTTCATATTCATCTTGATCTTTTCCACAACCTCCAAACATAAATAGACGATGATCAATAAGTGCAGCACTGTGCCCCTCACAAGCTATTGGTCCTTCACCAGTTACGTTAGGTTTCACCCATGCATTTGTAGTAGTGTCCAACATATGCAAATCTCGTAGAGGGTCCTTCCCATCTGTGCCACCAAATACAAACAAATTTTTTCCCATAGTGGTATAGTTGTGGTTGTCCCTGAGAGAGGGCGGGGTTCCTTTCACCATAGGATTACAATCATTTTTCTGGCAATTGTCCTTGACATAGCCACCAAAAACATACTTCAAGAACAAAAATGATATTTCATCAGGACCGTTCAGAAGAGGAAGAAGAGCGGAATAATTTTCCACAATTTTGAACAATTAAACAGTGTTTACCTGCCTTTGGTTGGATAACATTGAATTCATAATCACATATATCAGAGAGATGGTCTGGTGCCGCTCCGCAACACATAATTGCCATATCCAGAAAGACAAGACAAGTTTTGCAAAGTGAATTTCATTTATTTGAGTTCAGAGTCATATCCATCCACCGGGGCCTGTAATTTCCTATTTTTTTTAATTAGAGAGATGGCTTGGTGCTGCTCTGCAACACAAAATTTCCATAGCCAGAAAGACAAGACAAGTTTTGTAAAGAGAATTTCATTTATTTGAGTTCGGAGTCATATCCATCCAACAGGGCCTATAATTTCCTATTTTTTTAATCCAAATCACTATTGATTTACAACGCTCTCCCTTGAAGCAAGATATCATGATGTTGACCATTTGATATGGTTCGTCAAATTGAAAACCTTGTAATGTAATGCAATTTTGGCTAAAGCAGTTCCTCCCCTTTGTACATGGGTTCTTGTTTCTCTAGGTTCTGATCTGAAAGGTATTGTTCCACCGAGGTCTTGAAGTCGCTAAATTCAATAGTGGATTTCCCACATTTAAGGTGATTCCTTCATAAAAGCGCATAGCATGGAAGTCAAACCCTATTCTAGGTCAATTACCCGAACAACTCATTGGGTCATTTGGGGTGGGTCCGTCGATATCAAAAAGCTTAAGAGATACGTGTTTCTAGATTTCAAACGCATTGTTTCCCAAGGATTCATGCTAAATCAAGTAAGGAGATGGTCAAATAATTCAAGGCCCTAGTGGGGTAGGTTCCACACATGTGGATGCATAAAAATATGTGTAATGCATGAAAATATGTTGAGGTTTGAGGTCTCATAGAAGGGGTAATGGTGTGACCATGTACAAGGACTTTTATTGACTCAGACCAAATTTCGTTGATTTTCATGATGACTCAATGTGAGAGGTACGAAAAAACAATAATCCAAGGGTTAAGAAGCTCATCAACTATGCTAGGTGTACATAGAACATGCTTATGGCTTGATGTTAATGATGACTCAAGGTGTACATAGAACATGCTTATGACTTGATGTTCATGATGACTCAATTTGAGATGTATGAAAAAGCAATAATCCAAGGGCTAAGAAGCTCATTAACTAAGTTAGGTGTACATAGAACATGCTTATGTCTTTGGAGGAGTGTGTCAATGCACAACTTTACACAAGTGAAATAACTTAGAAGGATCTAGAGTCAACTAGGTGAAAAAACACTCATAAACATTTGTCTAGTACAACTTTGTCATAGTTGGGCTATACAACTCTATCATAGTTGGGCTATAAATACAATATAATAAATTGACCCATCATATCTAAGTACAATCTCACTTACAAAATAATACAACATGATCATGGATATGACAAACTGAAATAACATAATTAAAAAGTTGCTTCAAATCTGCATTTCGGAGTCCTGTAACTACAACTCTTTTGGCGCATCATCATCTTCAACACTTGAGTTAACCCTCATGCACATCGAGGGGAAACAAAATCTATGTACAAGGACTTTTATTGATTGAGACCAATTTTGACTGATGTTCATGATGACTCAATGTGAGATGTATGAAAAAACAATAATTCAAGGGCTAAGAAGATCATAAGCTAAGATAGGTGTACATTGAAAATGTGTATGGCTTGATGTTAATGACGACTCAAGGTGTACATAGAACATTCTTATGGCTTGATGTTCATGATGACTCAATGTGAGATGTATGAAAAAACAATAATCCAAGGGCTAAGAAGCTCATCAACTAAGCTAGGTGTACATAGAACATGCTTATGGCTTTGGAGGAGTTAGTCGATGCACAAATTTACACAAGTGAAATAACTTAGAAGGATTTAGAGTCAACTAGGTGAAAAAAACACTCATAAGCATTTTCTTAGTACAACTCTGTCATATTTGGGCTATAGATACAATATAATAAATTGGCCCATCATATATAAGTACAATCTCACTTACAAAATAATACAACATGGTCATGGACATGACAAACTAACATTACAAATGACCATAAGATAATTAAAAAGTTACTTCAAATATGCATCTGGGAGTCTTGTAACTGCAACTCTTTTGGCACAACATCATCTTCAACACTTGAGTTAACCCTCATGCAAACTGAGGGGAAACAAAATCTATGTAGAGTCCAATTTTAGGTCGAATCCGACCAAGGTTGGATTCATGGTGAATTTTATAGGGTAGAAAAGGGTTGTGTCCCTTTGTCTTGTCAAGGAAATGAAGCACACAATGTGAATTAGAAGTACAAATAGAAATTGACAAAATTTCACCAACTCTCTTTGCTTAGAGAAGGGGAAAAAATGTTAATGTAGCACTCTATCTAGTATAAATATTATATTTGTTTACATGGCATAGATTTGTGACGACATATTTCAAGTGTGAAGTAAAAGTGAGGAATTTTTGAAGGGTCCCTCTACCTAAAGAAGAAGCCACTCTACTTCATGAAGAAAAAATCAAAATCAAAGAGTTGCTCTTCCTACAGAAGAATTCATTCTATCCAGTGAAATAAAAGTGAAAATTGTCTAAGTGTGGCTCTGTGTAATGGAGTCATTTCACCTCAAGAAGAACTCACTCCTTATTATGAAGACAGTGAAAATCTGCGGAGGTTAACTATGGCTAATGAAGGATCCTCTTTGCCTACAAACTTTCTATACATAATGTAGGAAACTTGCAAATCGAAAAACTGTGGCTCCCCTTAATGGCATTGAGAAGAATTCACTTTGTCCAGTGAAGAAAAAGTGAAAATTAGCTAAGGTTGCTTGCACCTAATGACGTAATCACTCAAGGTAAAGAAGAACTTACCATTCCCAATGAAGGAAAAGTGTAAAACGATGAAGTGTGGCTCCACCTAATGAACGAGATGTTGCACCAAGAGAAGAAAAACAAGAACTCACTACTCCTAGTAAAGAAAAAGTGAAACTTGGCTATGTATGGCTTCACCTAGTGAAGGAGTGACTTTGACTAAAGAAGAAGTCTCTCACTCAAGTTAGTGAAGAAAGAAATTGATAAATTTGTTAAGGGTTTATCCATCTTAAAAATGGGGGAAAATAAGTTCAATTCTCCGCTTTTGGAGAAGCACTAGTATAGAAGTGTCTAAGTAGGGGGGGAATATAGGTACTTATTGAATAGCTCTCAAGAAGGAGAGATCAAAGAGTCTTTCAAGTGTGGAATTTTGAGTCATTTTAGACTAATTGCTACTAATTGGAAGTCGTGTGAAGGATTGTGGTTGCGTACGATTCTTCATTACATAATTCATGGGAAGGCTCTCCCCTTTGAAATGTAAGGTAAAAAATTGATTCTTATCAATATTTTTTTGAACTCGCAAAGTAAACCTCCTCCGTAGAAAACTATTAGTTTTAATCCGATAAGTCCAAAAAGTCCTTACAATGCCCTTCCTTCTTATGTGGAACTTTAATGTGCATTAAATCCACATCAAAGAAGCGGAGATGCATTGAAATGGTCATTAGAAGAGATTTCAAGTGATCTTGCTAAGATAGTAAGAAACCTTGTTGTGCATATAGAGCAAGCCTAAGAGGAGAAAAATTAGGTAAATAATTAGTTGTTGTGGAATTTTGCATAAATAAATAAACAATTGAAGGGAAAATAATATACAATGGAAGCATAGATTCCAATGAGAGAACTCATGGATTAAGGAAGTCACCTTCTGATTCCACTTTGTTAAGAGTCATCATAGAGTTATCATAATTTGACAAAAAGGTAGAAATACCCACTAATAATCTTCAATGAATATGAAATAAATCAAAATTGCCAACTTTTGATGCAAAGACGAGAATGAGGCAAGAAGTTGAAGCTTGGTTAGCAATAACCCAAAAGGCAAGATTGGAAATATATAATTGGCTGGGAATACCTCATTGTCGTGGGAACATAATCAACAAGGGAAGAAGCATAGACAAATAAAAGTAACCTAGAAACAATTTGAAAGGTACCTTGATAAAAGATATTGATTTTATTCTTATTATATGAAAAAAGTCAATGTGTTTCATGACCTAAAGAAGGGAACCATGACAATAAGTGAATATGAATGTAAGTTCATGAAGCTTCTGAAGTATGTCTCATTTATCAAGGATCGAAAATTTAAGTCAGTTGTTTTCTCAATGAACTGTAGATTCTAATAAGAAATGAGATTCAAGTCATGGAGCCAAATAAATTAGAGGAAATAATATGAGTTAAGACTAATGAAGAGGCCAACATCATTTCCATAAGACATGGATGGATAAAAAGAGATAAGGGCAAGAAAAGAGGAAGAAAGAGTATAAGCATTTGTTCTTCAAGGGTAAAATTAATACTTCTCAAACTCGCCAGCTCAGAATCAAACTCATGATACAATGCAACCTCCAACTAAGAAAAAGCTAGTAAATGTGTAGCCTTTTCTATGTGGGAAGTGCATTATGTATTCCTAATGTTAAGTTGTAATAGAACCCATTACCCTAAATATTCCACGCATTCCATGTTCCCAATAGATGACAAGAGTAGTACGCCAAACCATGAGAGAAGGTCCCCATCACCGGATACTCGAAAGAAAGAGAAGGCCTTTTACCTACCACCACCACCAGAAGATATTAAGCCAAGTTCTTAGCATATGAGTTGCTTGAGTTCCCAAGTTTCCACTAGACATGAGAGAGTTAGTTTAACAAGTTTTCTTGGCCATGCAAATGAAATTTTATTATGTTGTTGGCTGAATGGAGGGACCAGGGGGAGGTGATACTTAGGAAGCACCCATTCCCCAAATCCACTCATTCCAAGTTGCCAATAGATGAAAGAATAGATGTCCACTATATGAGAAAATAGATGTCCCCCATCGTTCCCAATTGATTAGAGAGGGAAGTACTTACCAACATGCAAGTGAGGTTACCACCAACGAGCCAACAAACCAACCCGCCTACCGAGATTCTCCTAGCAAGAATCAATCAATAACAATAGTGAAGAATATGTAATGGATTCCAACCTTTTTATTAATAATTAATTTAAACCATAACCATTTCCTTTCCACAAAAAAAACTCTTTATTTAATGTATGTTTAGCCTTTTTTTTTAATATATGTCAAATTTGTTATACTTGGTTTACTAGCTTCACTTTCATAGTCTACATTTATATTTAGGTCCTATTTTTATACTAGATCCTATTAGGATACATTTTATCCTTGGCTTTTCTTAAAAGCATGTTCATTAAAATCTCAATTTAAATCCGATTACCTAGGGCTCCAACTTCCCAGTTGTAATTTTGAATGGATGTATTTGTTAATAGAATTTATAATCAACGTTTTATATTGATTGATTCCAATAACATATTTGAATGGATCGATTTTGATGATAAATTGTATACTCTTTAGAAATATACCTAAATACCAGCCAAAATAAAAGATGGGATAGGGAGAAAATAATACGAAGTCAAATATGTTGAAAAACAAACCCTAACAAAACTAGAAAACCCTAGAATATACAAAGTGGTTATAGTCTAAGTTAAAAGATTGCAAAATGATATACAGTTTGTGTATCATCACCTTTCTTTCTCTAAGGTGAGTCCTAATAACTAGAATGCAATTTTGAGTATCCTTACCTTTTCTTTCACAAGGAGAAACCAACCACCTAGAAGGCAATTTTGGAAATATTGAGAACATAACATCAAAGTAAAATAAGTATAAATGGTTGGAATTTATCATTATATTTCTTCTAACATAAATATGGAATAATACTTGTTATTTTTCATAATCAATAAAAATATTAAACAAAAATTTGGCATAATGTAAATGATTTCTCTTTATCTTCTAACTTTGAATGACATTTTGTTTACTAATTTTTATCTTCAATGATTTTGTATATATCACGATTCTTTTTGAATCTATGCCTTACCCCATTTCCTTTGCAATATCTAGTGCAATTGCTAGTTTGTAATTTAGTAAAGTTAAAATAACTACTTGAGCTATAGAATCATTGTAATAATTGTTACAATTACAATAGCTATATAAATTAAATGATTAGTAAAGTGTATATCAATATATATTAAAGATACCATTAAAAATTAATAAATTAATTAATTAAATTACAATTTTATTTTAAGTAATTTTTACGAGAAAAAATATATAATTGTAATAATACAATTTTAATTAAATAAAAAATATATCTATTTTTAACATAATTTCAGCTATCTGGTTAAAAATATAATTATAAATATTCATAAATTTCAATTTCCTAGCTATAATTATAAATATTCAATATTTACTAACCACTATTCAAGAAGCTTTATTTTATTTTGATTTACGAAGAATAATTTATCTAAGGGGTTGGGATCAACTCACCGGGGATTACAACTAGTTTTTTTTCCTCTTAAAATTGGCTATTTTGGATAAATTTTTAAAATGAACTTTTTGATTTTATTATTTATTAATTTCCTTATAGTATCAATAAATATTTCATTTATAAAGTGAGAGTACTTTACATAACAGGGAGTTGACAAATATAAGCAACAAAGATGGGTACAGATTTAATTGAAGAGAATTTAGATATCAATTATTAATAATAAAAAATAAAAATAATATTAAATTTAATAATTAAAATATTATTTAAATAATAAAACTACATTATTATAATAAAAAATATATTGGGTTAATAAATATAATAACAATGAGGATTAATATTTAAAAATAAAAAATAAAAATTAAATTTTATTGGAATATTATTTTGATGTTTGAAAAATATTGAAAGTAAATGTTTTAAGATAGGTTGAATGATTTATAACGTTAGGAAGGTAGTTAATGTGGTAAATATTTTGAAACTATAATCTAATATGGGCATATGTATGGTACTCTAAGATAAAGTGATTTTCATAATCAACCATTTTGATGCCACAAAGATGACATATTCGTTCATCACACAATGTTTTGAGAATTGTTCCATGCTTAGTTTCACTATACAGCTAGTGAGAGTTTGTTTATATTCTAACAATGTGGGTTTCCTTCTTTGAACTAGTCAAAGCATAGTGATACTTTTGATATTTTAGATTAGCGTGGGATACCTCCATATAATATCTTATATTTGTTTTGTCCTCTCATTATTTATAGCACCACATATTCTTCGTAAATTTAGATGTAATAATATTTTTCATGTTATTGATATTCTATAGAATGACTTCTTGCTTTATTCACCAATGATTTAGTGACGACTTGGCACCTTTATGCCTTTCTTGCTTGAGAAAGTAGTGATTGATCTTGGACTTTGAGGCAATTTTTGGGAGCCTCTTGTTGTGTATATGTTTCTTATCTTGTTCTTTTACATTAAGTACCTAATCATAGTTGTGGAGTGGGTGCACAAATATTTCTAGCTCCCTATAATACTAGTGTATCTCCCTTATTGTTATTATTAATGTAGCCCCCTTATTGTTATTATTGTGCCCATGTAGTCCCCATATTGTTATTGTTGTGCCCCATAGAAGCCCACTATTGTTATTGTTGCGCCCTTAAATTATTAGTGTTATGTAGGCTTTGATTATATTGTGACGACTTAGACTCCTATATATACCAAGGAGGTCTTGTCATTTGTATCATCCAAGAATTTTTCATTTATGTGATGTAAAGGAGGTTACCCCTTCGAAGAGATTAATTTTCAAGTCATTGATATATCTTTTCTTCTATTTTCTGATCTGGTTGCATAAAATTTGGTATTAGAGCTTTGGACTCTAGGGTTTCGCTGCTTCAAACAGGCCATCTTGGAATTTCCGCTATAATTTTTTTCTACAAAGGTTCAGAATATGAAATTTCAAACACGTGGATCTGAAATATTGGTGAACTTCCTATAAAAATTTCACACCTTGGTTCGCTATAATTTCTGAGATATGATTCGAAGAAGTTAAGGTTTTTGCATGCTCCAGAATTCAATTTCAAACAGGTGACCTTGGGAAAATAATCATAACTTTCTCTACGAGCATCGGATTTGAATTTCGTAAAAAGTGACTAAAATTGCTCGGACTGTATCTTTTAATGTATCATTTTTAGGGCCGAAGGTTCAAACAATGATATGTGGCATGTCTTATAAGTTCGCTCTACTGAACTAGTCCATAATCAAGTCATCATAGGAGATTGGGCATAACTTTAACTTGAAGAATCCAATTTTAGCCTGATGTGTGGCATTAGAAAGAAGACTTAGAGGGATACCACACGACATAATTTCAGATCTTGGAGAGTCGAAATTACAGGGATACAACAGTTTCAATATCTAGATCCAAAAAGCAAGAAAAAGGTGTGTATTGTTTTTAAACTTTTGCATAACTTTTGCTTGAAAAATCAGTTTGAAGTGATTCAAAGGGCATAGTGAAGCATAGATATCACTATTTGATTCCAAAATGCCTTGAAGAAAAAAAATGGACACACATAGTAAGAAACCAGAAATATCTACTATGACGCATGAAGAAGAAGAAGAAATGCAACATGATATATCAAAATTATGAGACCAAGTGCAACAACTTTCGCTCTTGCAAATAGTAAAAAAAAATGAAATGGAATCTAATATGGATGGCTTGAACAATGTTTTAAAATCAGACATGGAATATTTGAAGGTTGGCATGAATGTTAAGATGGAAGGTTTGAAGACATATATGGAAAGTTTGAAGGAAGGTTAACAAAGTTGCTACAAGAAATGCTTCCTAATGGCGACAAGGTATACCATGAAAATCATGATGAGAATAAAAGGAATGTTAATCATGAATTTAGAGACTCTAACTTTGGGTTGCAGATCAACCACATTCCAAAGATCGATATGAGTAAGTTTTATGACAAGGATCTCGTAACATGGATACTATAGATGGAGCAATATTTTGATCTACATGTTGTGAAACATAAAAGAAAGGTACGCATTACATCCTTTCACATTGCATGAGGAAAGGATTCTTGGAGAAACTGAGAAAGAGATAATGTACATTTGTGCACTGGAACAAGGATCCATCCTTGGAGAGAATAACAGTGATGAAGAATATATTGATGAGGGGCTCATTGGGAGTCTCATAGATTATTTGAATAATGGATCAACATGAATAAATGGTGGAAGAAGCATCAAATGAGGCTACAAGGCCTTATGATTTTAAGACTAACAATTTGTGTGTGAATGCAGGTTTAGTAAAGAATGGCGGAAATTTTTTGGAGATTAATACAAAAGATGAAGAAGAATGGACATAATGTGAATTATGTTATAAATGGAGAAGTTTAAGAAATGTTTGTGCAAAGTATTGAAGTTGAACATGATCAGAATTGGAGATGAGGAAGGACAAGCATAACCTGGTTTTTTTCTAAAGAAATATGAAGTTCTTGTAAGGCGTGAAGTTGAACTACATTTGTTGGAGAAGTTGTTTGAAGAGGATACAAATGGAGAAGAGAATTTATACATTTCTAATAACATAGAAATGTATATTTCACCCGAAGAAATTGAGGTAGAATCTGAAGAACTATTTCCTTGTGTCAATACAAATTTTGAAGTTGAAATTTTAGAAAACTGGCTAGCATGAAATATAGAATTTGGAATACATAGAATTTCTGCAAATTTGGATGAGAAGAAGGAAAATATGTAATGGTTAGAGGAAAGCAACAGTATGTTTCACTAAGGAGACAATTATATCTTTTATAAAGGGAAGTAAGAGGAAAGACATACGAGTGTCTTAAACAACTATGGAGGAATGAAAGACAACTTTTATATGAAGGAAACATAATAAATGGTAGAGGGTAGTAAAGATCAACCCCAACAGAGATACAACATCTTCAAGGAATATCAAGGAATAGAGGACTTAGCATTGACGACCAGGATGTTAGTAAGAGATAGCAATGATGAAGTTTAGCAAGGAAGAAGTGACTTGAGCCAGCCCAAGGATAAGTTGGACATCGAGATTGAAGAAGTAAGGAAGTTGATACTATAGAAGTCTCAACGGAAGAGGTATGTAGGTCAAATGATAATCATGGACAACATGTTGCATATGGTAAATAAATTTTTCATGAACAAAGGAAGAAAAATACTACAACGGAAGGAAATAATGGAGCAACATGATAAGGAGAAGGACCAACTACAACATCAGGCTTGGGATTGAGGAAAGATTCACTTCACTAGCACATGGTCAGGGGACCATGAACATTTTTCACCTTGGGATTTTGATGCAGGTGCATAGACGGAGCACAAGATGTGAGAGTATGGACAAGATCTTACCAATGTGTTGGGATGGTCAGATGGCAATGCTCGGAGGAAATTTAAAAGTTTTATAAGAAATTATAGATATTTATATTAGGAAGTGAGTTTTGATGTAAATATATTTTTAGTTTAGTTTCCACTATTTTGTGGAGAAGGGGAAACAATTCATCTCTTGTGGCTCTTTGTTATCACATTTTATCCTTCTTTTTAAAGAGAATGAGTGTTTGAGAAGAAGAGGGAGAAGAAGATGTGAAGCTCCAAGAGAAGAGAAGAGAGAGGGAGAGAAGAGAGGAACATATTGTTTCTCTATGCAATTATAGTCATGATGTTGCAAATAATTGCACTTTCCAATCTGTGTGAAGAGAAGGGGGTTGGTTCTCCAGTTCCCTAGAGGTTGTAGGTTGAGTTGTTAGTATATGGAGCCTTGTAACAACTTAGGTTCCTTGGAGGTTTTTGGTTTAGATAGAATCCATGGAGCCCTGTAACAAATTGGGTCCCTGGAGGTTGTAGGTTGAGACAGAGTTTCTGGAGCCCTATAACAACTTGGGTCCTTGAAGGTTGTGGGTTGGGATAGAATCTCTAGAGCCCTGTAACAACCTGGGTCCCCTTGAGGTTGTGGGTTGAGATAAAGTCTCTAGAGCCCTTGACAACTTAGGAACAGGCCAATTTTGGAGAATCTATAAAGGAATACTTGATTGAAGACCCTTGGATACTACATTACTATTATATTGGATTTTGGACTCCTTCGAAGGTAGTGAAACACTGTGTGTGCAATAGGGTGAGGCAGAGAGCCTCTAGACTCCTTGTGCTGAAGAAGATGGTCACAACCAACTAGTGGGATTGAGGAATACATCCTCTGGAATTACTTGTTTCAATTGTCAACTAGTGTTTGATTCCCTTAAGCAAGCACTCCCCTCGAACTTTGGAATCTGGCTCAGGGGTGCCAACTACAAGTAAGTGTGGTTGCAACTATCCATGGTTGGCTAGAGAGTCCTAGTCACATACTCAATTACCCTATAGGTTTAAAAGATAGGTAATGTTTTGTACATGTTTACATGTTGATGAATTTATGATACATTCTAGTTGAAATGGCTTGGATTTTTGGGTCCGTAACATCATTTTAAATGTGATGATCATGTGGATATGTCTTTATCCAGAGATAAACCTTATGGTTATGATAGATAAATGTATACATAAATGCATGTTTCATACCTTTGAAATGAACAATGCTATTAAATAAGTTGAACCAGTGTATATGTCTGCAATGAAATTAATATGTCGAGTTTGATCCATATTGGTGATGTTTACAACATATAATAAGCATTAGAATGTGTCTTGTCTTTACGTGATAACAAGGACCATGTGATGGCCACAAGCTGAATAATAATTTGTATGATGTTCCCTAACATTGTCAACAAAACATATGAAAAATGATACAAGTATGTTAAGAAATATGACATGTAGAAGATCCATAAGGGCTTGGATTTAAACATGCAAACCTTGGGCTTAAGAACCCTTTCTATTAAGCTAAAATATTACATACGAGATTGACTTCTTAAGCAAGGTCCAAGTTTACATATGAATGTCCATTTTCTTAGCCATAACCCTATGAATCTATACAGGAGGCATTGCTACAATATTGAATGATTTATTCACTCTTTTAAGGGAAATTAAAGCCTGAAACCCCTGCATCAAGGCTTAGACAACCATGCATTATGAATAGGTTGGATGCCTTCCACTAGCTTCCTAGCATGGCTAGTTAGGTGTTGGAGGGTTTTGCATGCCGCCATAGAGTCAACTGCATGCCAGCATTGAAGTTGGCAACCCTTAGCTTGTCATAATAGAGGTGAAGCTCTTTATAAGGTCGTTGCAGGACCAAAATAAGGTGCAGTTGCAGGAGCACCTATATTGACATGTTGTGAAATCCCATGCTTCAATACAGGGAACATCAGATGGCTAGGAACTGGTTGGATAGGCCTTTTCCAAAGAATTTGATGGGTAGGACCATGGATTGCATTAGCAAGCCACTTTCTCCATCGTCGTCACTAAGTAATGATGCCATTCATAATGATTACTGAACTCCTGTGGCAGAGATTTAGCCAGATTAACTAGTGAGGACTGATTGATGAAGAGCTGAGGCAAGCTCTCACAATGTCTATTGGAATCCAGATCAAACTCATGGCTCATAGGTTCATAGGGTTTTACTAGTTGAGCCATGGAAACACTCATGTGTGAGCTTGATGCGGTGCAAGGAGTGTTGGCTTGAGGGGGCCTGACCCAGGTTCAACGTTAATTAGCCAAACAAATCCCTACACTACTGTCCCTTTAGGCATCAACCCGCGAAGCATGGACTGAAGTCTCACCTGAAGTAGTATGGGGGGATGCTGGAACCAAGTTTCTGCACCTTGATATGGTTGTGATGTCGTTTGATTCCTCTTATCCATGCCTTCGCGCAAGTTGCTTATTTCTAGGGCTTGCAAGATGAGCCCTCTATTTTGTTCTTTCGTACCACCACGAAAGGGTACAATCGACCTTCGCACAACCCTAACCTGCTACTCAGGTACTTTCGCACTACTATGGTAGCGTGTCGTGCAGATTCCCCAATTAGTCTAAGTGATTTGCTTATCTCATCAAATACTTAAAGTTAACACCGCATAAGCAGATATTCGTAATTGTGTTCAATTATTCAATGTAATTGCATTCATTCACGCATCATATAAGCATAATAAAGGAAATTCATACATAAAATATCCAAACACATCAATAGAACAAAGACACAAAATTTACAGAATATCTCCTTTTATTAATATCTTCCAACTGTTACAACTTATGTATGCCCTGTGGACACAGCTGCAGGGGTCCGCGCACTGAGCTGTGGACTTCTACCCTAGGCCTCTGTGCACTCAGCTGCACAACCTCTACCTACACTACGACCCAAGACTTAGACTTCTTGCTCCAAAGCTATGACTATATTACATCATGTGTCTCCTTCTATGTCCCTAGAGCTTAGCTCTTTTTATACAATCCCATGGTCCGCGGACCATGGGTAGATCTCTTACAGTCGACTTTACTTTACAAAACTAAGGGTGGACTACCCTTTTTGAAACATAACACCTTCGCACTTCGCGACCGCAAAATGCGGAGTCTTTAAAATTATATTACAAAAATTGACTTAAACATGGTCTTTTAGCCCCAAAACTGCCCTTGGGGTATCGCGCTCCCAACAAGGAGACAAGGCCTCAAAGTTATAATGTGATGGGGCTATCCTTATCCTTACTCTGATCAAAATTGTAGTTGCGGAGGCATTTAATTAGCAGGGCTTAATTTGTCCCCAATGTGATTGGTCGTGAGTGTGCTAACATGACCGCGAGGTGCAACCTAAAAGGTTCACCCTGGAAAATTGTGTTGAGCAGTTGAGGAATGAAGTGTTGGGATAATATGGCAAGATGACATGCGCCCGACAATTATGACATTAGTTGGAGGGGTGGCCCATTACCCACATAATCCTAGAAACATTTTCCCGAAAGGAAGGCAGGGAGCGCAGGAGGAAGCGTTGGGAAAAGCCTTGCGGGATGATGTAAGGCATAGTCACGATGATGTTATTGGTCCGAGACTGGCTCACTAAATCAATCACCCCGACAGGTTCAACTCGGAAGCTTAAAGGGAAGAGTAGATTGTAAGCATCAGGACACCATAGAGCGAGGTGATGTGTCCCTAAACGACCCACCCAATACATTAAGAGGCACGCAAGGGGACAAGGATGTGAGTGTTGGGAAATAGTATCAAGATGACATGGTGTCATAGCCACGTCGGTCAATTAGAAGAGATGGTAGGTGAGAAGCGGGAGACCCACAGATTCCAAGCAGACCAAGACGTGCAAAAGGTTCTTATAAAATTATGCACTAGGATAACATGGTTAGGATGACATGAGTAGGTAACGACAACAATCAACAAGTGGGTTCAAGCCAATGAGGAGGTAGTAAAGGGGCCCACTATCCAAGGAAACTCGGTATAGAGACCCTCACAATAAATAAGGTATGCACTTTAGTAATCGTTAGGAGAAGGTAAGCGATCTGGTGTGACCAGTGGCACCCATCCTAGGAGGCATAAGGGCGTTATGATTAAAGGCGTCAAGTTGGTATGGAGAGCGAGGTCCCTGCATTCCTAGGGGCCGATAAAATGTATACAAGTTGGGAAGCCTAAGTATAGTTTGAAAAGGAAAAAAGAAAGAAAAATAATATATGATTTACCCCATTCCTCTAACAATAATTGAGGGGTTGGGAATATTACATCGCCCTTGGTAGGGAGCCACCCAATGGTGTATAGTTGTGAGTGTGGTGTTGTTGGTAGGCTTGTCTAACAGTAATTGAGGGGTTGGATATGTTACATCACCCTTGGTGGAGCTACCCATGGTGTATAACTGCGAGTGTAGTGTTGTTGGTAGGCTTGGCCACTTAACGACCTTTGCTAAGATGAGGTTCTTTTAACTCCCACTATCAACAATGAAGTATGGTAAAGCACCCTTCACCCACATTTATGAGTGAAAGAAATGCCCACATTTCTTCAAATCTTTGGACTCACTTTGTTGGACCTTGATGTTGGCAACAATGGCACTGAGTTTTGCATCAATGATCTATTTCCCCTTGTATAAATCTAGTTTAGAGTTTGAATGTGCTTATGCTTCTGAAACCTTTAAGTTTTCCACCAGTGAGTTATTTGTGAGACATTCATTTCTGTTGTGAGTGGGGCTCTTGTGGAACTTGGACCACATTCCCTTGTATTTATTTGTCTTCCCATTAACATTATTTACTTGCACATTCAATTGGTTGTCCTGGGTTTGTCCATCATGGCCTTGTCCTTTGTTTTTTGATTTAAGGACTCCCTTGCCCTGCTTCTGCTATTAAAAATTTGCAAATCCAAAGTTTTATTTCTTCTAGTTAAATTTTTTCTTAATTTTATAACATATCAGTATGTTGCACCAAGCGAGATGTCTGGAAACTCCATTTATGTTTGTATGTCTCTGTGAAACCAACCACGATACTTAAACACCAAATCTCACTCGGATTCCTTGATACCCAGCTTGGTGCACAAGGTATTAAAGATGTTTGTGAACTATGGCACTGTGTGGTCCCTTTCTTGTCGTACTGTGGTCCATCTCATGTATTGGTCTTCGTAACTTTCAAGAGTGTAATATTGTTTCTTAACAACATCCCTAAAAGAGTTCCAAGTGGGGACGACTAAAAATAGTGTGGATTCCTCCATGGTTTTTTTCTCACATTAAGTTTCCCACTCATCCTTGACATGGAGTAAGACCTTAAGGAGTGCAAAACTAATCTTTGCTCTATTATAAAAATTATGGACTGAAAAATTAACCATTTATCTAGAAATTTAAAATTTTAATTTTAAAATTAGGTAGAAAGAATTTTTTTATCATTTTAATTATTTAATTATTTCATATGAAAAATAAGTTTTTATTTTTAATATTCAAAAATTTAGATTTAAATCAATTTCATCACATTTTAAATATTTTACTATTTATAATATTAAATTTAAATTTATTTATTAATTTATTTTTTTATATAATAACTAAATATATAATAATTAATTGAATTTATTTTAGAGAGTTGAGAAAATTTTATTTCTATTCTCTTTTGGCCAAAATATTTTTCAAAAATAATATATTAAATCCATATAGGATGTGATGTTTTCAGAGAGAGATCATAGAGAGACAGTGATGGGAGTGTGTTCCTTGGAATGTATTGTCTTTTCAATGAAAAGATTATTAGAAAGTTAAGTTAACTCATCATCACTAATTAAAAAAATTTCTTCCATCCATTCATATTGAGTGTGTTGTTACCCTATATTGTTATAGGGGTTATACTTAATCTGAATCTCAAAGAAGATTTCATCTTTATTTAAAAAAAATTAAAAATATACAATACGATATAACTAAAATTTAAAATGTTGGTTTAAAAACCACTAATAATCAAATTTAAAATAAAACCAAAAAATTTAATAATTTGGTTCTTAAATCTTAAAATAAAACCAAAAAATTTATTAATCTGGTTCTTAAATCTTGCAGAGAAGGAGAAAGTTTAAAGGTCCGAAAATGTCCTTTGACGACAAAGAGGACAAGTAGGGTTGAGAACCAGCCAGGGTGTTATGCAGGCGGAACGGAAAATATGGTTGCACGGCAATTTCAACGATGGTGAAGAATCAGAGGAATTAGAGGCGCCTTCGCCAGTGCAGCAGATAGGGCAGATCCGATCGTCCATTGGCAGTGGAATCGATGGCATTATTCCAACTCTCTGTGTAATATCTTCCAAGCTACCATGACGATATGGCAGAAAATGGAATACAGGGTCAGTCTCAGGCAATGGCCCTTGAAGCTTTTGGGTGCTCAGCTGCACAATATTATGTCGGCCATTATCGTCCAAGTAGAAGTTCAATGAAATTCCCAGCTGTCTGAGAGCAGGCCTAAGGCGCTCCTCACCATAAACGAACCTCCCCAAAATTACCAGATTCTGCACTTCAGATAACATGGCTGGATTGAACCGAAGCCCTAAAAATCGGTTGAATTTTAGGTATAAATCGCGGAGAAAAGCAGCCCACTGTTCAAAAGTAGCTTCACTTCTTGCGACGCGTACGTTAAATTCATGGCATAACGCTGCGACGTGCTGCTCAGACTTGCCAATTTTGCGTGCTATATGCATAGTCACCCACCGTTCTACTCGTTGGCTTGGCTGCCATGCGTGACGTCGCTCTGAGGCGGCGCTCTCATAAATTTCGCCAATACTCATCCTCCTCCTCTTCTGTGCAGATCCTACACGATTTCTGTCCATACTGGGTTGCGCTTTGAATTAGAACCAGTTGGGTTTGGACATAACCAGTTGAATTAGATCAGCTCGAGAAAGCTCGGGCTTGCTTAAGGAACGTGGAAATGATAGCGGACGAAATCCAGGTAAATGGAAACTCCCAAATAGAACGAGAGAAAGAGGATCTCCTCAATACTGCTTCAATACTGCTTCTGATAATTTGGAACAATTAGAGGATCCCAAGAATGAGACGATTTACTCCGAACAGCAAAGAGCATTTGACCAGATCCGACAACAAGTTTCTCACCAAGCTTTACGAAGAGCTATAGGAACTTTGAATAGTCGTTTGAATACTGAGTTACATTTACGTACGATCGATCACAATATTGGCCTGCTTAGAACCATGATGAACACAAATGATTAGTTGTTATAGGTCCTATTTCTCAATAGATAATTAAAAAGGTTAAGGACCTATTTCTGAACAGATAATTAATAAGTGCTAATGGGAAGTATTAGACTCGACGAAATTAGTAGTATTATACGGAAACAGATCGAACAATATAACAACGAAGTAAGAGTTGGTAATCTTGGCACCGTACTTCAAGTAGGAGATGGCATTGCTCGTATTCATGGTCTTGATGAAGTAATGGCAGGGGAATTAGTGGAATTTGGAGATGGTACAGTAGGCATTGCCCTAAATTTGGGATCGGATAATGTTGGAGCTGTATTAATGGGCGATGGCTTGATGATACAAGAAGGTAGTTCCGTGAGAGCAACAGGAAAAATTGCTCAGATACCAGTAAGTGATGCGTATTTGGGTCGTGTTGTAAATGCTCTAGCCCAACCCATTGATGGTAAGGGTAAAATTTCAGCTTCCGAATTTCGACTGATTGAATCTCCCGCTCCAGGTATTATATCAAGACGTTCCGTATATGAACCCCTTCAAACGGGGCTTATTGCTATTGATTCTATGATTCCTATAGGGCGTGGTCAGCGAGAATTAATTATTGGGGACAGACAGACCGGCAAGACAGCAGTAGCTACAGATACTATTCTTAATCAAAAGAGTCAAAATGTAATCTGTGTCTATGTAGCAATTGGTCAAAGAGCTTCTTCCGTGGCTCAGGTAGTTAATACATTCCGAGAACGTGGCGCAATGGCATATACCATTGTGGTAGCGGAAACTGCGGATTCTCCCGCTACATTACAATATCTCGCCCCTTATACAGGAGCAACTTTGGCTGAATACTTCATGTATAAAAAACAACACACATCAATCATTTATGATGATCTCTCCAAACAGGCACAAGCTTATCGACAAATGTCTCTTCTATTAAGAAGACCACCTGGCCGAGAAGCTTATCCGGGAGATGTTTTCTATTTGCATTCCCGTCTCTTGGAAAGAGCAGCTAAATTAAGTTCCCAGTTAGGTGAGGGGAGTGTTACTGCTCTACCAATAGTTGAGACTCAAGCTGGAGATGTTTCAGCTTATATTCCCACTAATGCAATTTCCATTACCGATGGACAAATATTTTCATCGGCCGATCTATTCAATGCCGGGATCCGACCTGCTATTAATGTGGGTATTTCCGTCTCTAGAGTAGGATCTGCGGCTCAGATAAAAGCTATGAAAAAGGTAGCTGGAAAGTTGAAATTAGAGTTAGCTCAATTTGCAGAGTTGGAAGCTTTTGCACAATTTGCTTCCGATCTTGATAAAGCTACTCAAGATCAATTGGCGAGGGGTCAACGATTACGTGAGTTGCTCAAACAATCTCAGTCGGCTCCTTTGACTGTAGAAGAACAAATAGCTACTATTTATACCGGAACAAACGGATACCTGGATATATTCGAAATAGCACAGGTGAGAAAATTTCTCCTTGGGTTACGTTTTTATTTGATAAAAAATAAACCTCAGTTCGGAGAAATTATACGTTCTACTGGTACATTTACAGAAGAAGCGAAAGCCCTTCTGGAAGAGGCTCTTAAGGAACATACTGAACTTTTTTTACTTCAAGAAAAAAAATGAATATTTGATCATTTGGTGGAATTATTCAGAACAGTAAAAAGAACTAAAGAATTTGTTCCATTCCAATCCAATACATTGCACAACAATTTATAACAATTGAAGAGTATTACGTCCAATAGGATTTGAACCTATACCGAAGGTTTAGAAGACCTCTGTCCTATCCATTAGACGATGGACGCTCTTTTTTTTCTCTTCCCTTTTTTTTATTTGAATTCCCTTTGGCATACATTGTCCCGATCTACCTTTTTATTCACACTGAGGTTATAGGATAGGAAAAGAATGGAATCTATTTCACATTAATTGATTTCGAGTGAATCGTGAAATTATGTTATATACTTAATCACTTTATATCTACCTATTCTATATCTATCTAGATAGATATAGAATAGGTAGATATCTGTTAGCGGGTAGCGGGAATCGAACCCGCATCGTTAGCTTGGAAGGCTAGGGGTTATAGTCGACATTTATTATTCGATGTCTCTAATTCAGAACCGAACATGAGAATTTAATGTCATTCGGCTCCTTCATGGGAGATAGAGAGCGGTATGAGGGAAGAAGCGGAGTATTTATATCAAATCTTTTTGAAAGGAATTGAAAATTCCTTTCTTTCTCCTCTTTTTTTTTTCTAATAAAAAACCCTTATTATCGTACCCATGGCATCTACGTCAGTTTATTCTCTTTTTTTTAGTGAAGGGCCCAAAATCATAGAATACTTACTCACTTTCTAGATGATCCTGATAGAAAGATAAATTTGAAAAGTTTAAAATAATCACAAATCTTTCTAGTTACTTCGTTCCCATTTTCTACTGATTCTGATCCCTAGGAGAACAAATTCCACCGAGCTCGAACGAAATGTCGATAACCCAAGTAAACCAAAGTCATAGTTCTATAGCTATTCGGCTTCAACCTGGGGTCCTTCCATCCATAAGTTGAACGTTTAGTCACGATGAAAAATATCTTCCCCATAGATCTGTAATTTATCTAACCTTTCAAACATTCTGTGTCGCTATCTTGGAACCAAAAATGTGTTTATCTTTCATCATTTCAGACCCAGATTACGAGAAGGTATGCTATTCCTGGGTATTCATAGGGAAGGTTTTGAACCTATCTGTAAATAGAGCTTTAGATGGATCAAAGATCCATGTAAAAGATCCTTCAACTATTCGAGTTGATAATGTAACGAATCACACTTTTACCACTAAACTATACCCGCTTTTTGAGCATCGGAATAACATCTTAAATCAAAATAAATAATTTGTCTTTTTAGGTCCGATAGATCATTATTTGGTCTCAGTGGACGTTAACAACCATCATCATCATCATCATCATCAGAATTAAACCATAAATTTGTGACATACATAGAATTAAACCATAAAATTTGTGAGAAAAAAACTTCTTCAGTTAACCAATAGGCCACCGCGACTTTCTATAAGCTTAGTGTTCTATTGCAATCATTAATTCTATCACGCCCTATGCTTTATATTGTAGTCCTTAAGTGTTGTCTCGAAGGTTGCGTTATTAAATTAGTGGACTAGACTGGAGACTGAACTAAAGTTATCAGAATTATTGTGATGGGCTGGGATCAACTCACTCAGCATTACGATTAGTCCTTTTCAGCCTTTCAAGGTTGGCTATTTTGGATAATTTTTTAAAATTAATTTTTTGGTTTTATTATTTATTTGATGTTATAATGGCCTTTTAATATGAATAAATATTTTATTTATAGAGCTAGGTTAGACCAATACAATTAACAATTTTGGATTAGACAAATATAATTAGCAAGCTTGGGTTACATAAATACAATTAACCAGCTTGGTTAGATAAATACACTTTACAAGCATGTGTATAGAGTTAATAGAGAGAATTTAGGGAAATTTTACTATATTATTAAATTTAATGATTAAATAAAATTGTATAAACAATAAAATCATCTCGTTGTAATAAAAATATATATTAAGATAATAAATATTTTAATAATAAATATAATAATGAGGAATATTACTATTTAGAAAGGTAAATTATATTTTATTTGTATGTTTTAAAGTATTTTAAGTTAATGTTTCAAGATCATTATAAGATGGATGTCTTTTAAGGTTAGAAAGGTAGTTTTTGAAACTAAAAATTAATTTGGGTATATTTGGAATTTTAGAAAAAGTTTTTTTCATATTCAATTTTTTTAGCATCACAAAAATAACATATTTTTTCATTCTATCATGTTTTGAGAATTGTTAGATGCCTAGTTTTATATACAACTAGTGAGAGTTTGTTTATATTTTAACAATGTGGGTTTTATTCTTTGAACTAGTTAAAGCATAGTGATATCTTTGATATTTTGGATTAGTGTTGGATATCTCTATATAATATCTTAAATTTATTTTGTCCTCTAATTATTTATAGCACGCATATTCTCCTTAAATTTAAATGTAGTAATATTTTTAATGTTATTCTATAGAATGACTTCTTCGTTTATTCACTAATGATTTAATGAAGGCTTACACCTTTGTGCCTCCCTATTTGAGCAACTAGTGGTTGAGCTTGGACTTTGAGGCAATTTTTGGGAACCCCTCTGTGTATATGTTTTTAATCTTGGTCTTGTACATTAAGTACCTAGTCATAGTTGTGGAGTGGGTGCACAAAGATGCTACCCATTATAGTGAAATTTTAACACATGACCATAACTTTTTAGGAATACACACAAATTCCTAAAAAAACATGCACACATTACCATTACTTTAGGTTTAGCACTTGTTGAACCTCTAGGTCAACTAAATAACATGTAAAAGAATGCACATGTATTATTTTTTCTTAAATGTGCACATTTTTCTAGAATATGCACACAATTTTAAAAAAGGTTCTTGCACATTCATCTTTATTAAAAAGAAAACAATTGCGAGGTCACATTGTTCATGAGAAAATTTGCAATAAAAATGTGTGCATGTGCAGTAGCCAAACCCTCCTCCTTGGTAAAGGTGGGTTCTTCTAAGGTAAGTTATTTTTTTAAGGAAGAAATGAGATGGAAGACAGAGTTCACAACACTAAAGAGATTTCCCTACACGAGTAGATACAGTTCTACTATGAAATGTTGGTGGTAAGTTTTCAACCATATCAGTTTATTTGAGAAGTAGAAAATATCTTCCAAATTGGATCCCTTCCTATACTCTGCAAATTAATAGTTCTCAATACAAAGCTGGCACTGCTCGTACATATTCAAATAAAAAGGAAAAAAAATCACATGTTTCAAGCCTAGTTCTTTTCTTGATCAGAAATTAATCCAAAAGGCTCGGCCATTCAGTGCCATAACTAGTTGCCTCTGCCTGCCCCCAAGAACAACATATTCCCTCGTCTGGCACTGGCCATGTCTGAGGTTTATCGCCTCCTGAGCTGGAGGAGGGAAAGGATGTGTCGGAGCCCATTATCACTGATCCTGAGCTAGCTACAGAAGGATAAGGCTGCTACCAGCAGACAAAGATGCCCTTTTGTACAATGTAGACATGATTCCTGCTGCTGCATTAAATGACATGACAAACTGTGAAAGCTTATTTAATTTTGATGAGCTCTAACTTTATTTTGATGTACTCAACTCAATCTTGAGCCCATATGGAAATTTTTATGGTTCTAAAGCTTACTAGCTAGCTAGGATCCATGTACTTTTAACGAGTGGTTAGTTTAAAATGCATTGTACATATTTCACTCAATAGGAATATTTTTGGGATTTAGAAAAGTGGTCCAACAATCTAGATAATCGATGTGCATGGATCCAAACCATGAGAACAATTTAACAATATCGTAAGGGAATGTAAGGATTAAGTAATTTTGTTTTTATTTATTTTTCTATATTGGCTTCCAACTATGCAGAACTTGTCGTCTCCACAAAATTACATTCTTTCCATGCTTGTGTGAAAAATCTATTCTTAATTGGATAAATCCCAAGCTTAATTCCCATCCGGCTAACCAACATGATAAATCATATATGCCAAAGGATGTCTACACTATATAGTGTACAGGGCCTCCAAGTTTCCACTGCACCCTCCTATGAATATGCGAATGCCTCTGGTGAAATCCAAACAACCTCTAGCAATAGAGAATCTAGCAGAGGTCCTTGACCTGTGGTTGTTACCTTGGTCCACACTCCAATCTCTATGTTTAGGATGTAAATATTGTTAAATAAATTACGATCATCAGTAAATCCACCAAACACAAACAAATGCTTTCCAAGGGATATTGTTGCATGGCCTGCCCGAGGTGCTAATATCTGGCCAGTTGTGTTGAGCTCTTTCCACACAAGTGTATCTACATCAACGACATAGACATCAGAAAAATAAGACTTTGATGCATCCTCCGCACCCAAGACTATAATTTTGTTCTTCCATGACGAGCAAGTGTGGTTATCTCCTTGAGACGGTGGTTAACCACTGGTTGCATCCCTTATCCAAATTAAGTTAACTGTTTCTAGTATGTAAAGTTCATTGCAATATATCTCTTCATATTCATCTTGAGCTTTTCCACAACCTCCAAACATAAATAGACGGTGATCAATGAGTGCAGCACTGTGCCCCTCACGAGCTATTGGTCCTTCACCACTTACGTTAGGTTTCACCCATGTATTTGTAGTAGTGTCCAACATATGAAAATATCGTAGAGGGTCCTTCCCATCTGTGACACCAAATACAAATAATTTTTTTCCCATAGTGGTATAGTTGTGGTTGTCCCTGAGAGAGGGCAGGGTTCCTTTCACCATAGGATTACAATCATTTTTCTGGCAATTGTCCTTGACATAGCCACCAAAAACATACTTCAAGAACAAAAATGAATATTTCATCAAGACCGTTCAGAATAGGAAGAAGAGCGGAATAATTTGCCACAGTTTTGAACAATTGAACAATATTTACCTGCATTTGGTTGGATAACATTGAATGCATAATCACATATATCAGAGAGATGGTCTGGTGTCGCTCCGCAACACATAATTTCCATATCTAGAAAGACAAGACAAGTTTTGTAAAGCGAATTTCATTTATTTGAGTTCGAAGTCATATCCATCCACCGGGGCCTGTAATTTCCTATTTTTTTTAATTAGAGAGATGGCTTGGTGCTGCTCTGCAACACAAAATTTCCATAGCCAGAAAGACAAGACAAGTTTTGTAAAGAGAATTTCATTTATCTGAGTTCGGAGTCATATCCATCCAACAGGGCCTATAATTTCCTATTTTTTTAATCCAAATCACTATTGATTTACAACGCTCTCCCTTGAAGCAAGATATCATGATGTTTACCAATTGATATGGTTCGTCAAATTGAAAACCTTGTAATGTAATGCAATTTTGGCTAAAGCAGCTCCTCCCCTTTGTACATGGGTTCTTGTTTCTCTAGGTTCTGATCTGAAAGGTATTGTTCCACCGAGGTCTTGAAGTCGCTAAATTCAATAGTGGATTTCCCACATTTAAGGTGATTCCTTCATAAAAGCGCATAGCGTGGAAGTCAAACCCTATTCTAGGTCAATTACCTGAACAGCTCATTGTGTCATTTGGGGTGGGTCCGTCGATATCAAAAAGCTTAAGAGATACGTGTTTCTATATTTCAAACTCATTGTTTCCCAAGGATTCATGCTAAATCAAGTAAGGAGATGGTCAAATAATGCAAGGCCCTAGTGGGGTAGGTTCCACACATGTGGATGCATAAAAATATGTGTAATGCATGAAAATATGTTGAGGGTTGAGGTCTCATAGAAGGGGTAATGGTGTGACCATGTACAAGGACTTTTATTGACTTAGACCAAATTTTGCTGATTTTCATGATGACTCAATGTGAGAGGTACGAAAAAACAATAATCCAAGGGTTAAGAAGCTTATCAACTATGCTAGGTGTACATAGAACATGCTTATGGCTTGATGTTAATGATGACTCAAGGTGTACATAGAACATGCTTATGACTTGATGTTCACGATGACTCAATGTGAGATGTATGAAAAAACA
The DNA here is from genome assembly GCA_031772625.1 of Pinus tabuliformis. Taxonomy (NCBI): domain Eukaryota; kingdom Viridiplantae; phylum Streptophyta; class Pinopsida; order Pinales; family Pinaceae; genus Pinus; species Pinus tabuliformis. The sequence goes on along the minus strand of CM062820.1, from coordinate 356,719,804 downwards.
ATAATCCAAGGGCTAAGAAGCTCATTAACTAAGTTAGGTGTACATAGAACATGCTTATGGCTTTGGAGGAGTGTGTCAATGCACAACTTTACACAAGTGAAATAACTTATAAGGATCTAGAGTCAACTAGGTGAAAAAACACTCATAAACATTTGTCTAGTACAACTCTGTCATAGTTGGGCTATACAACTCTATCATAGTTGGGCTATAAATACAATATAATAAATTGACCCATCATATATAAGTACAACCTCACTTACAAAATAATACAACATGATCATGGACATGACAAACTGACATAACATAATTAAAAAGTTGCTTCAAATCTGCTTCTGGGAGTCCTGTAACTGCAACTCTTTTGGCACATCATCATCTTCAACACTTGAGTTAACCCTCATGCACATCGAGGGGAAACAAAATCTATGTACAATGAATTTTATTGATTGAGACCAATTTTGACTGATGTTCATGACGACTCAATGTGAGATGTATGAAAAAACAATAATGCAAGGGCTAAGAAGCTCATCAGCTAAGATAGGTGTACATAGAAAATGCGTATGGCTTGATGTTAATGATGACTCAAGGTGTACATATAACATTCTTATGGCTTGATGTTCATGACGACTCAATGTGAGATGTATGAAAAAACAATAATACAAGGGCTAAGAAGCTCATCAACTAAGCTAGGTGTACATAGAACATGCTTATGGCTTTGGAGGAGTTAGTCGATGCACAACTTTACACAATTGAAATAACTTAGAAGGATTTAGAGTCAACTAGGTGAAAAAAACACTCATAAGCATTTTCTTAGTACAACTCTGTCATATTTGGGCTATAGATACAATATAATAAATTGGCCCATCATATATAAGTCCAATCTCACTTACAAAATAATACAACATGATCATGGACATGACAAACTAACATTACAAATGACCATAAGATAATTAAAAAGTTACTTCAAATATGCATCTGGGAGTCTTGTAACTACAACTCTTTTGGCACAACATCATCTTCAACACTTGAGTTAACCCTCATGCAAACTGAGGGGAAACAAAATCTATGTAGAGTCCAATTTTAGGTCGAATCCCACCAAGGTTGGATTCATGGTGAAGTTTATAGGGTAGAAAAGGGTTGTGTCCCTTTGTCTTGTCAAGGAAATGAAGCACCAATTCTCTCTGCTTAGAGAAGGGGAAAAAATGTTAATGTAGCACTCTATCTAGTATAAATATTATATTTGTTTATATGGCATAGATTTGTGACGACATATTTCAAGTGTGAAGTAAAAGTGAGGAATTTTTGAAGGGTCCCTCTACCTAAAGAAGAAGCCACTCTACTTCATGAAGAAAAAATCAAAATCAAAGAGTTGCTCTTCCTATAGAAGAATTCATTCTACCCAATGAAATAAAAGTGAAAATTGTCTAAGTGTGGCTCTGTGTAATGGAGTCATTTCACCTCAAGAAGAACTCACTCCTTATTATGAAGACCGTGAAAATCTGCGGAGGTTAACTATGGCTAATGAAGGATCCTCTCTGCCTACAAACTTTCTATACATAATGTAGGAAACTTGCAAATCGAAAAACAGTGGCTCCCCTTAATGGCATTGAGAAGAATTCACTTTGTCCAGTGAATAAAAAGTGAAAATTAGCTAAGTTTGGTTGCACCTAATGACGTAATCACTCTAGGTAAAGAAGAACTTACCATTCCCAATGAAGGAAAAGTGTAAATCGACTAAGCGTGGCTCCACCTAATGAACGAGATGTTGCACCAAGAGAAGAAAAACAAGAACTCACTACTCCTAGTAAAGAAAAAGTGAAACTTGGCTATGTAGGGCTTCACCTAGTGAAGGAGTCACTTTGACTAAAGAAGAACTCTCTCACTCAAGTTAGTGAAGAAAGAAAGTGATAAATTTGTTAAGGGTTAATCCATCTTAAAAATGGGGGAAAATAAGTTCAATTCTCCGCTTTTGGAGAAGCACTAGTATAGAAGTGTCTAAGTAGGGGGGGAATATAGGTACTTATTTAATAGCTCTCAAGAAGGAGAGATCAAAGAGTCTTTCAAGTGTGGAATTTTGAGTCATTTTAGACTAATTGCTACTAATTGGAAGTCATGTGAAGAATTGTGGTTTCGTACGATTCTTCATTACATAATTCATGGGAAGGCTCTCCCCTTTGAAATGTAAGGTAAAAAATTGATTCTTATCAATATTTTTTTGAACTCGCAAAGTAAACCTCCTCCATAGAAAACTATTAGTTTTAATCCGATAAGTCAAAAAAGTCCTTACAATGCCCTTCCTTCTTATGTATAACTTTAATGTGCATGAAATCCACATCAAAGAAGCGGAGATGCATTCAAATGGTCATTAGAAGAGATGTCAAGTGATCTTGCTAAGATAGTAAGAAACCTTGTTGTGCATATAGAGCAAGCCTAAGAGGAGAAAAATTAGGTAAATAATTAGTTGTTATGGAATTTTGCATAAATAAATAAACAATTGAAGGGAAAATAATATACAATGGAAGCATAGATTCAAATGAGACAACTCATGGATCAAGGAAGTCACCTTCTGATTCCACTTTGTTAAGAGTCATCATAGAGTTATCATAATTTGATTAAAAGGTAGAAATACCCACTAATAATCTTCAATGAATATGAAATAAATCAAAATTGCCAACTTTTGATGCAAAGATGAGAATGAGGCAAGAAGTTGAAGCTTGGTTAGCAATAACCCAAAAGGCAAGATTGGAAATATATAATTGGCTGGGAATACCTCATTGTCGTGGGAACATAATCGACAAGGGAAGAAGCATAGACAAAGAAAAGTAACCTAGAAACAATTTGAAAGGTACCTTGATAAAAGATATTGATTTTATTCTTATTATATGAAAAAAGTCAACGTGTTTCATGACCTAAAGAAGGGAACCATGACAATAAGTGAATATGAATGTAAGTTCATGAAGCTTCTGAAGTATGTCTCATTTATCAAGGATGGAAAATTTAAGTCAGTTGTTTTCTCAACGAACTGTAGATTCTAATAAGAAATGAGATTCAAGTCATGGAGCCAAATAAATTAGAGGAAATAATATGAGTTAAGACTAATGAAGAGGCCAACATCATTTCCATAAGACATGGATGGATAAAAAGAGATAAGGGCAAGAAAAGAGGAAGAAAAAGTATAAGCATTAGTTCTTCAAGGGTAAAAATAATACTTCTCAAACTCGCCAACTCAGAATCAAACTCATGATACAATGCAACCTCCAACTAAGAAAAAGATAGTAAATGTGTAGCCTTTTCTATGTGGGAAGTGCATTATGTATTCCTAATGTTAAGTTGTAATAGAACCCATTACCCTAAATATTCCACGCATTCCATGTTCCTAATAGATGACAAGAGTAGTACGCCACACCATGAGAGAAGGTCCCCATCTCCGGGTACTCGAAAGAAAGAGAAGGCCTTTTACCTACCACCACCACCAGAACATATTAAGCCAAGTTCTTAGCATATGAGTTACTTGAGTTCCCAACTTTCCACTAGACATGAGAGAGTTAGTTTAACAAGTTTTCTTGGCCATGCAAATGAAATTTTATTATGTTGTTGGCTGAATGGAGGGACCAGGGGGAGGTGATACTTAGGAAGCACCCATTCCCCAAATTCACTCATTCCAAGTTGCCAATAGATGAAAGAAGAGATGTCCACTATATGAGAAAATAGATGTCCCCCATCGTTCCCAATTGATTAGAGAGGGAAGTACTTACCAACATGCAAGTGAGGTTACCACCAACGAGCCAACAAACCAACCCACCTACCCAGATTCTCCTAGCAAGAATCAATCAATAACAATAGTGAAGAATATGTAATGGATTCCAACCTTTTTATTAATAATTAATTTAAACCATAACCATTTCCTTTCCAAAAAAAAAAAACTCTTTATTTAATGTATGTTTAGCCTTTTTTTTTAATATATGTCAAATATGTTATACTTGGTTTACTAGCTTCACTTTCATAGTCTACATTTATATTTAGGTCCTATTTTTATACTAGATCCTATTAGGATACATTTTATCCTTGGCTTTTCTTAAAAGCATGTTCATTAAAATCTCAATTTAAATCCGATTACCTAGGGCTCCAACTTCCCAGTTGTAATTTTGAATGGATGTATTTGTTAATAGACTTTATAATCAACGTTTCACATGGATTGATTCCAATAACATAATTGAATGGATCGATTTTGATGATAAATTTATACTCTTTAGAAATATACCTAAATACCAGCCAAAATAAAAGATGGGATAGGGAGAAAATAATACGAAGTCAAATATGTTAAAAAACAAACCCTAACAAAACTAGAAAACCCTAGAATATACAAAGGGGTTATAGTCTAAGTTAAAAGATTGCAAAATGATATACAGTTTGTGTATCGTCACCTTTCTTTCTCTAAGGTGAGTCCTAATAACTAGAATGCAATTTTGAGTATCCTTACCTTTTCTTTCACAAGGAGAAACCAACCACCTAGAACGCAATTTTGGAAATATTGAGAACATAACATCAAAGTAAAATAAGTATAAATGGTTGGAATTTATCATTATATTTCTTCTAACATAAATATGGAATAATACTTGTTATTTTTCAAAATAAATAAAAATATTAAACAAAAATTTGGCATAATGTAAGTGATTTCTCTTTATCTTCTAGCTTTGAATGACATTTTGTTTACTAATTTTTATCTTCAATGATTTTGTATATATCACGATTCTTTTTGAATCTATGCCTTATCCCATTTCCTTTGCAATATCTAGTGCAATTGCTAGTTTGTAACTTAGTAAAGTTAAAACAATTACTTGAGCTATAGAATCATTGTAATAATTGTTACAATTACAATAGCTATATAAACTAAATAAATTAAATTAAATGATTAGTAAAGTGTATATCAATATATATTAAAGATACCATTAAAAATTAATAAATTAACTAATTAAATTACAATTTTATTTTAAGTAATTTTTACGGTGAGTTATACGCCTATTTTATATATATAAACAATATTTATGTAAATAATATTTTTTTAATTAAATTGAAAAAATAAAAAAATATATATAATTGTAAATAATACAATTTTAATTAAATAAAAAAATATAACTATTTTTAACATAATTTCAGCTCTCTTGTTAAAAATATAATTATAAATATTCATAAATTTCAATTTCCTAGCTATAATTATAAATATTCAATATTTACTAACCACTATTCAAGAAGCTTTATTTTATTTTGATTTACAAAGAATGATTTATCTAAGGGGTTGGGATTTTTTTCCTCTTAAAATTGGCTATTTTGGATAAATTTTTAAAATGAAGTTTTTTATTTTATTATTTATTAATTTCCTTATAGTATCAATAAATATTTCATTTATAAAGTGAGAGTACTTTACATAACAGGGAGTTGACAAATATAAGCAACAAAGATGGGTACAGATTTAATTGAAGAGATGTCATATCACTCACGTAATTAACTCAACGTAAATCAAAATGTTATGAAATAAGTTACGAATTAGTTACAAACTAATTCTTGATAACTGATTTGGGGGAAATCAAGAAAAGGGGATCTTGGTAAAAAGAAAACCGCATGGCTGTTGATTCGGTTCTTTCTGGAAAAAGCTGAAATTATCCATTCACAGGGCTTTTAAAAGAAAATCGTTTTATGCTAAACCGGGTTAAGCAAGCTTCTTGGATGTTACGCTTTGTGCTGGCATTATAGTTTTGCTCGATTCAATCTCTCATGTGTATATCAATTGTTATGCCGATGGAAGAGGGTTCGAGCAGTTTCCAGGCGGATTTTACAATCGCAATCTCTTCGACCGGGGAATCCGTTTCATCATTGTTCAAGGCGGATTTCAGAATAGCAATCTGTACCAATTGTTTCAAGATGTGCCGAATTGTTTCAAGGCGTGTTAAATGAATATGTTCGACCATAAGTCAGATGGAATATATGAAGGTCGTGTGTTCGGTCGACAATGCTGTTGCCTCTGTATCTGTATACTTGTTGAGAGATCGTCGTGTGTCTCTGTCTGTATTTTTGTTGAGAGGGCGTACTGAATATATGAATCGTGTGTTCCATCCACGTTACTTTGTATCTTTGTTTGGAGAGGGTTAAACTGAATATATGAAGGTCCTCTGTTCGGTCAACGCTACTCTGTATCTTTGTTGGGTCCTACGTTTGATCTTTGTTGGGAGAGCGTGAGTCTGCGTCAGACCAAATATATGAAGGTCGCGTGTTTGATCAACGCTCAACGCAGCTAGCACTTCATAATTCTACCTCAAATCACGTTGGAGGTGAACAATGGCCACGAGCTTCTGCCTTCGGCCATTGTGTGCCCCTCTGGTGGAGGTTGGAGGCGAAGACATGCGAACATTCTGCACTTTGGGCTTTTATCTTCTTGCTGGCTACAACAGCAACATGATCAGTAGGGGTGCTCGTTGAAAGTTCGCCATAGCAGTGAATCTGAGCGACGACAGTGCCTTTGAAGTGAAAAGGGTCGTGGTTAATTACCGTTGCCCGGGTGATTATGTGACCTTTATCCATGATAGGCTGACCAACGTTTTGAACGGGGCCGATTGGGGTTCTATCAGTTTATCCGTCAAGGACAACAATGACAGGTCAGTTTTCCTGAGATCAATCTTTCCTGAGCACATGAACGTGGACGCAGATGTAGAGTTGGTTGGGAACGCTTTTCCACAATGGGCGTGAACTCACAGAGCAACTGCAGATCCGTGTCTCTGGCGGATATGGCTTCCAAAGCAACGGTGATGGAGGCAAGGTGGATTGCGATGAACAAGATAAGTAACTTTCTCGCTTTCTGGAAGGGAAAATATAAATATAAGTATGCTTTATTTGGGTATCTTTTGAAAGATTTCTTACCAAATATAGATAGAATATAAACATAATAGTATGCAATGAGGAATGTGAAGAAAATGCAAGGATGTAAGAGCTAGGTAAATATGTAGTTTTACCTCATAAAGTAAAAATGTAGATTTCTTTAGAAATACTACATGTGAATCTTGTGTTAAATGCTTTATGGTTCTAGCTAACTTTTGTTGTTTTGAAAATGCATTACATGCATGAGGAAGTTAGCTAGTGACGTGCTTTTAGGCACATAGTTATTCGTTTCTGTAGTTTCTTTTTGGTAAAAGAGTGCATACTTCAGGTATGAGGATGAAGGATTCCAGGAGAGTTTTCTTGGAAACAAAATAGTGGTTCTTTCTTTAAAAATATATATGAATAGTGTTCCTAATATATTGAAAACCCATACTTGTATTATTAAAAGATTATGTGCACTGCATATACTAAAGAGGGGCTATTAGGATAAGCTAATGGATGCTCAAAGAACAGTCGTTGTGTTATGGAGATGTGTTCTTTGTATGTTAACAAAACTATGTTAATTTCTTGAAAAATAACTATGTGAAAGGAACGCATGTGCAAGGCGCAGAACAATAGTTATTACTTGGTATGTAAACATAACCATTGTGTTATATGTTTTAAAAAGGAAACATGGACTTGTAAAACTAATGGTTAGATCTCTTAGAGAGAGATATGTACCAGTGTGAGTAAGCATTGTGAAAAGTAGAATAAGAATTTACTTGAATAGATGTACTAGTTAGTCAGTATGTTATGCTTGCTCATGCAGATGAGTAGATGTTAAAAGATCACTTTTAGAGGTTGTTTAATGAATTATTAATAATGTATCTAATATTGTTGCCAAAGCTTGTTGACAACTACATTGACAGGAGACGATGGCGGTTGATGCCAAAGGGGAAGTGATGTTTAACATTATGGCAGGAAAAGGATTATTGGTCCATGCAGATGAGTTCAAGTTGCAGGATTGTCCATTACTAGAACAATCATGCCACAAGGAATGTTGTATGTGGCGGTATGTAAGTAAAAGATTACATGAGAACTGTATTAGCTTTTAGCTAGTTATGTGATAACTTAATGATAACTCATTGTAATGATTTTATAACAATGGTTAAGGGATGGAATCCCTTATAAGCCATTGAGTGAGGGGTGAAATCCCTCACGAGCGTTTAATAATAAGATTAAACGTTTGCTGGTTTTCACCCTACGGGGTTTCCAGGGTAAATTGGTGTTCAAATGGTGTGATTGCCTTTTGTGTCAGTTTGATAATGATGAGTCCTTGATGTTGATGGTTCTTTATTTGATGTGACAACCATAATGTCCTAGTACATGATTATTTATTATGGTTAAGTATATCAATAAATGGATGCAACGATTCATGAGACAATTTATGTTATTACACTACCACAGTGGTGGCTATAGGTTATCCAATGGTTATGCAACTTACTGTCTTTGATGGCAACTTTCTTGATGTACTAATGAATATTATATCTAATGGTTAATGATGAATTGTGGAGTTGCGAATTGGTTAATTACTTGTGGTAATTTGTATAAAAAAATTCTAACTCCCTACTTTTACATGCGAGGTTACCGGGGTGTGTGACAAGTGGTATCAGAGCTAAAGGTTGTAGCACTGGCGCCTTTGGGAATTGGTAAGCGGAAAATAAATTGAGGTACGCCGTTAGTGGGCATTAACTCAGGTATGAGTTTATCCATTCACATATTGATTTATGTAGTACACTGCTTTCGGCATGATATGTGTGATTCATGTTTATAACTGCTTTGAGTAGTAAGTAATAAAGTTGTTGCATAACTATGTTCATGAAACTAGATTCCTGATGAGGATAAAAGACAATGAAACTTTTGTCACACCTAAGAACAATATTGAACACTCATTGAGGAAAGTGACAATCAACTACCAACTTTTACTTTGCAAATATGGCAATAACAATGACTCATTTATTAAACAAAATTGAAGTTACAATGAACAAAACTTAATGAGCCAATGCATGAATATAAAATATGGGGTTGTCCTTGGTTTGATGGTATAGTGTTTTAAAAAGACATTGTAAGAACCCCTTTAGACTTGAAAATAAACCATGAGTCAAGTATTGAGATTTTCCTATAATAGCTATTTTTTTACTAAGTCTTGTCATGAATGCATGAAAATGACTGGTAGTTGAGGTTGGTTAGTGTTGTATGACTAACCAATATAACGTATGTGCATTAATTGAATTGGATTTAAGATTATTAAAATTCATAAACAAGTGAAGGTTGACTGATGTCACTTGCATGGAATGTGTGTATAAAGATTCTTACTCTCTCTGTGCTATAGTTCCGGTTGTTTATGAGAAGAGTTCTTAATTTTATTCACCATGAGAATGCATGATGAATAGTATATTCTTATGTCTTAATAGATTTAATGATGTTACCCTCTAATTAATTGAAATTCATTAGCATGGTATGTGTTTATGTTAATTACTACTTGTTGTGAGATTAAAACCATTGGAGCCTCGATCTAATCATGGTTGAATTTATCTCTACTATGGGAATGATGGATTTTTTATGCATGTTGCATTCTAGTGTGAAGTTAATTGTAGAGGCATGTTCAGTGGGTAACATTTCTAGGACCCATTCATGGTATAATTACATGTGATAATTATTCATAAATAGACTACCTGTGTTAATACAGTTGTCAGTAAACTCTAACTACTTTCCCCAACTATAGATGTTTCCAAAGGAAAAGGAAGCAAGGAGAAGGAAGAAGACCGTGTTGTAGGGACAGACGAAGATGGGAAAAAGAAATCGCTAAGTCTGGTGATGACCGGATAGCGCAAGCTTTGAGTGTCAGAATCTTGCAGAAGACGCTAAGTCTGGGGATGACTAGATAGCGCTCGATGTGCATGTGAGTATTCCGTTGACCATGCTTAAGGAGTTGGAAAATGATAACTATAGTGTGTTGATGTTAATGATTTTCGTAATGTCTCCTTGTAGTCATTATTCTGAAATGGACACATAGTATTGTTATGACAGTTGTTGCATCTAGCATCAAGTGGTAACTCTGGTGCATGTGTGACACTTAGGAGATCATGCTTCTAATTGCATAAGTAGAGCAATTGCTTCCGGTAAGGGTGGTTTAATTTGTTAGTTATGCATGTTGAACCAAGGAAAAGATAAGTAACTCTATTCCTTATAGAGAATAATCAGTTGCGTTTTACTAAACAGTTGGAAATATCATGGGGTTGATTTCTACAGTAAAGATTGATTGTTTATATGTCTTCTTGGTAGAGGAAATATGATAATGCTTGCAGTAAAAGATTGGTTATTTTATATGTTTTCTTAGTAAAGAAAATAGGTAGTTCCTCCTAGAAAGACTACATGTGAGAGAAATGTTTGTCTCTTGTCATTTTTCTTGGAACAAAATCCTTACTTGTTTCATGGAAAGAACTATGTGCATTGAAGTAAAGTAATTGTGTTAGGAAAAGACATGTTGCATAATGGTAGCTATTGTGACTTTGGAATTATGACTCTGTGTGTACATAGAGAAAGTGATCATGTTAACTTTCTTGAAGACAATAATCTTTTGAAGAGATTGTCTTGCTAGATGAGTTGTGTTGATCTCTTGATTTTGGATGGATAAGCAAATCTTGTTCTGTATCTTGATTTTTATGCATAAAGATGGATATCTTTAATAATACCCTGAAAAGGAAGATAGAAGCATGAGGTTAAAATGACTTCCTTTAAGAAAGAGGTATGTAGTTTGTTGTATGAAATGATGGTAGTATTCTAGTGAAGGGCTTATATGATAAGCAATGGTATGCACAAAGATTAGTCATTGTGATATAGAGTTATGTTCTTTGATGTTAGAGAGATTATGTTTAATTATATTAACGATGCATGACCAAAGCTAGCCATAGTAAACGTAAGATAATACTCCATTAATGACGATTTGAATTAAGACAACAGACTATGGCAAAATTGGAAATGTTTAGATTATTAACTCAATTGTTGTTGACATTTATACATTAATGAATATTTGCATATGCTTATATTGTATGCATGAAAATTCTTGGAAATTGAATATGTGTTAACTGATGCATATTTATAACTAACGTTGTTGATAGGATTAAGTAGTGGTAGCTTAACGGCAACAAGAAAACTCATCATGTAAATTGTTGCAATGTGAATTGCAATCATAAATGAGAAAGAATGATGTTATATGATATGCATGAATTATGTTATTTGGGAAATTTGCGTGCATACAACGTGTATGATGGATATGTTTCCCATCAATCTAGATGTTGTGGACCCATGATGAGGGATAAGTGTAAATGCATGGTGTACATGCATGTTTATTTTGTTAATGATAATGATTATATGGTTCATTATGTAAATTTCTTTGGGAAAGATTGATAATAGAGAAATTTAACATGCCAGACAGTTGCAGATAGATGTGAAAGGCTAGAATGCCTTGGGTTGATGGCAGTTACCTGCCCGGAGGGGTTGATGGTGCTTGTCTGCCCAGATTGTGAAAGGCTGGAATGCCTTGGGTTGATGGCAATTACCTGCCCAGAGGGGTTGATGGTACTTGTCTGCCCGGAGTTGGGTTGATGGCAGCTACCTGCCCGGAAGGGTTGATGGTACTTGTCTGCCCAGATTTCCTCTCCCTGGAATTCTTGAGCTGGTTGGCCAGTGGAATTCCATGTTAGACCTGGTAAGGTCTCTATCAAAGAAACTGTCTGGATGTGAAAATGACTCAGTTTGGTTGTGGAAACCAGTTCCCATGGGTTGGGAATTCTTTAGTCTATTGTGATTTTCATGGCTAAAGGAATTAATTAATCAGTTGTATGTGATGTTAAAAATAAATTCTATATATAGTTGTGTGAAATGTGTTATGCACATTCAACAGGAAATGAGTTTAATGTTCAATAAGGAGTTATTGGAAATTTTAATTCCTTTATCATATTATTAATCTTGTAAACGTCTTAGTAGGGGCTAAGACCATTTTCAAATGATGCAGTGATTGACTGTTTTGATGATTAGAGAGCTAGGTGCTCTTTTGGTACTTTTAGAAGTACTCAGTGGATGTCTTTAGTGAGAATTCATTCAGTGTGCACGTGAGCAGTGATTTATCATTTGATGATTAGTGTTAGTGCTCTTTAAGTACTTGTGAAAGTACCGTGATTTAGAAATCATCTAGCATTGCACAATTGATTGTCAGTCAAACGTATTTCATTTGACTCAAATATAGTGACTAATGCGATTGAATTTGTTAGTCATATATTACAGAAATTACTTACCATGGAGGGTTGAAGAGCTGTCCAACCACTATTAAAATGCTTATGTGAAAGTGCTCATTATTTTCAAGAGTAGATGGTAAGTAATGGTAAGTTGACATAGAGAATTGTTTATTATGAATGAATAAGGGCCAAGTGGTGGCGATTAGAAGTTGCATATTTTTGCAATTACGAATGCTTATGACTATTGATGCTTATAACTAATGATATTTCTTATGACTATATCATTACTATTTTGATTGTTTTCATTTCTTAGAATAAAAACTTTGATTTTAAAGAGGAAGGATCATATTTTGTGTGGTTTAGATGGTATATCACGAGTAAAATATCAAGTTCCGATGAAAGATGAACACCGAGGACGGTGTTCTTGTTAAGGGGGGGAGTATGTCATATCCCTCACGTAATTAACTCAACGTAAATCAAATTGTTATGAAATAAGTTACGAATTAGTTACAAACTAATTCTTGATAACTAATTTGGGGGAAATCAAGAAAAGGGGATCTTGGTAAAAATAAAACCGCATGGCTGTTGATTCGGTTCTTTCTGGAAAAAGCTGAAATTATCCATTCATAGGGCTTTTAAAAGAAATTCGTTTTATGCTAAACCGGGTTAAGCAAGCTTCTTGGATGTTACGCTTTGTGCTGGCATTATAGTTTTGCTCGATTCAATCTCTCATGTGTATATCAATTGTTATGTCGATGGAAGAGGGTTCGAGCAGTTTCCAGACGGATTTTACAATCGCAATCTCTTCGACCGGGGAATCTGTTTCATCATTGTTCAAGGCGGATTTCAGAATAGCAATCTGTACCAATTGTTTCAAGATGTGCCGAATTGTTTCAAGGCGTGTTAAACGAATATGTTCGACCATAAGTCAGATTGAATATAAGTCAGATGGAATATATGAAGGTCGTGTGTTCGGTCGACAATGCTGTTGCCTCTGTATCTGTATACTTGTTGAGAGATCGTCGTGTGTCTCTGTCTGTATTTTTGTTGAGAGGGTGTACTAAATATATGAATCGTGTGTTCCATCCACGTTACTTTGTATCTTTGTTTGGAGAGGGTTAAACTGAATATATGAAGGTCCTCTATTTGGTCAACGCTACTCTGTATCTTTGTTTGGTCCTGCGTTTGATCTTTGTTGGGAGAGCGTGAGTCTGCGTCAGACCAAATATATGAAGGTCGCGTGTTTGATCAACGCTCAACGCAGCTAGCACTTCATAGTTCTACCTCAAATCACGTTGGAGGTGAACAATGGCCATGAGCATCTGCCTTCGGCCATTGTGTGCCCCTGTGGTAGAGGTTGGAGGCGAAGACATGCGAACATTCTACACTTTGGGCTTTTATCTTCTTGCTGGCTACAACAGCAACATGATCAGTAGGGGCGCTCATCGAAAGTTCGCCATAGCAGTGAATCTGAGCGACGACAGTGCCTTTGAAGTGAAAAGGGTCGTGGTTAATTACCGCTGCCCGGGTGATTACGTGACCTTTCTCCATGATAGGCTGACCAGCATTTTGAATGGGGCCGATTGGGGTTCTATCAGTTTATCCGTCAAGGACAACAATGACGGGTCAGTTTTCCTGAGATCAATCTTTCCTGAGCACATGAACGTGGACGCAGATGTAGAGTTGGTTGGGAACGCTTTTCCACAATGGGTGTGAACTCGCAGAGCAACTGCAGATCCGTGTCTCTGGCGGATATGGCTTCCAAAGCAACGGTGATGGAGGCAAGGTGGATCGCGATGAACAAGATAAGTAACTTTCTCGCTTTCTGGAAGGGAAAATATAAATATAAGTATGCTTTATTTGGGTATCTTTTGAAAGATTTCTTACCAAATATAGATAGAATATAAACATAATAGTATGCAATGAGGAATGTGAAGAAAATGCAAGGATGTAAGAGCTAGGTAAATATGTAGTTTTTCCTCATAAAGTAAAAATGTAGATTTCTTTAGAAATACTACATGTGAATCTTGTGTTAAATGCTTTATGGTTCTAGCTAACTTTTGTTGTTCTGAAAATGCATTACATGCATGAGGAAGTTAGCTAGTGAAGTGCTTTTAGGCACATAGTTATTCGTTTCTGTAGTTTCTTTTTGGTCAAAGAGTGCATACTTCAGGTATGAGGATGAAGGATTCCAAGAGAGTTTTCTTGGAAACAAAATAGTGGTTCTTTCTTTAAAAATATATATGAATAGTGTTCCTAATATATTGAAAACCCATACTTGTATTATTAAAAGATTATGTGCACTGCATATACTAAAGAGGGGCTATTAGGATAAGCTAATGGATGCTCAAAGAACAGTCGTTGTGTTATGGAGATGTGTTCTTTGTATGTTAACAAAACTATGTTAATTTCTTGAAAAATAACTATGTGAAAGGAACGCATGTGCAAGGCGCAGAACAATAGTTATTACTTGGTATGTAAACATAACCAATGTGTTATATGTTTTAAAAAGGAAACATGGACTTGTAAAACTAATGGTTAGATCTCTTAGAGAGAGATATGTACCAGTGTGAGTAAGCATTGTGAAAAGTAGAATAAGAATTTACTTGAATAGATGTACTAGTTAGTCAGTATGTTATGCTTGCTCATGCAGATGAGTAGATGTTAAAAGATCACTTTTAGAGGTTGTTTAATGAATTATTAATAATGTATCTAATATTGTTGCCAAAGCTTGTTGACAACTACATTGACAGGAGACGATGGCGATTGATGCCAAAGGGGAAGTGATGTTTAACATTATGGCAGGAAAAGGATTATTGGTCCATGCAGATGAGTTCAAGTTGCAGGATTGTCCATTACTAGAACAATCATGCCACAAGGAATGTTGTATGTGGCGGTATGTAAGTAAAAGATTACATGAGAACTGTATTAGCTTTTAGCTAGTTATGTGATAACTTAATGATAACTCATTGTAATGATTTTATAACAATGGTTAAGGGATGGAATCCCTTGTAAGCCATTGAGTGAGGGGTGAAAACCCTCACAAGCGTTTAATAATAAGATTAAATGTTTGCTGGTTTTCACCCTACGGGGTTTCCAGGGTAATTTGGTGTTCAAATGGTGTGATTGCCTTTTGTGTCAGTTTGATAATGATGAGTCCTTGATGTTGATGGTTCTTTATTTGATGTGACAACCATAATGTCCTAGTACATGATTATTTATTATGGTTAAGTATATCAAGAAATGGATGCAACGATTCATGAGACAGTTTATGTTATTACACTACCACAGTGGTGGTTATAGGTTATGCAATGGTTATGCAACTTACTGTCTTTGATGGCAATTTACTTGATGTACTAATGAATATTATATCTAATGGTTAATGATGAATTGTGGAGTTGTGAATTGGTTAATTACTTGTGGTAATTTGTATAAAAAAATTCTAACTCCCTACTTTTACATGCGAGGTTACCGGGGTATGTGACAAGAGAATTTATATATCAATTATTAATAATAAAAAATAAAAATAATATTAAATTTAATAATTAAAATATTATTTAAATAATAAAATTATATTATTATAATAAAAAATATATTGAGTTAATAAATATAATAACAATGAGGATTAATATTTAAAAATAAAAAATAAAAAATAGATTTTATTGGAATATTATTTTTATGTTTGAAAAATATTGAAAGTAAATGTTTTAAGATCACGATAGGTTGAATGATTTATAACGTTAGGAAGGTAGTTAATGTGGTAAATATTTTGAAACTATAATCTAATATGGGCATATGTATGGTACTCTAAGATAAAGTGATTTTCATATTCAACCATTTTGATGCCACAAAGATGACATATTCATTCATCTCACAATGTTTTGAGAATTGTTCCATGCTTAGTTTCACTATACAACTAGTGAGAGGTTGTTTATATTCTAACAATGTGGGTTTCCTTCTTTGAACTAATCAAAGCATAGTGATACTTTTGATATTTTAGATTAGCGTCGGATACCCCCATATAATATCTTATATTTGTTTTGTCCTCTCATTATTTATAGCACCACATATTCTTCGTAAATTTAGATGTAATATCAATGATTTAGTGACGACTTGGCACCTTTATGCCTTTCTTGCTTGAGAAAGTAGTGATTGATCTTGGACTTTGAGGCAATTTTTGGGAGCCTCTTGTTGTGTATATGTTTCTTATCTTGTTCTTTTACATTAAGTACCTAATCATAGTTGTGGAGTGGGTGCACAAATATTTCTAGCTCCCTATAATACTAGTGTATCTCCCTTATTGTTATTATTAATGTAGCCCCCTTATTAGCCTTTCAAGGTTGGCTATTTTGGATAATTTTTTAAAATTAATTTTTTGGTTTTATTATTTATTTGATGTTATAATGGCCTTTTAAAATTCTGATGGGTTGGGATCAACTCACTCGGCATTACGATTAGTCCTTTTTAGCCTTTCAAGGTTGGCTATTTTGGATAATTTTTTAAAATTAATTTTTTGGTTTTATTATTTATTTGATGTTATAATGGCCTTTTAATATGAATAAATATTTCATTTATAGAGCTAGGGTTAAACAAATACAATTAACAAGTTTGGATTAGACCAATATAATTAGCAAGCTTGGGTTAGATAAATACAATTAACCAGCTTGGTTAGATAAATACACTTTACAAGCATGTGTATAGAGTTAATAGAGAGAATTTAGGGAAAATTTACTATAATATTAAATTTAATGATTAAATAAAATTATATAAACAATAAAATCATCTTGTTGTAATAAAAATATATATTAAGTTAATAAATATTTTAATAATAAATATAATAATGAGGAATATTATTGTTTAGAAAGATAAATTATAATTTATTGGTATGTTTTAAAGTATTTTAAGTTAATGTTTCAAGATCATTATAAGATGGATGTCTTTTAAGGTTAGAAAGGTAGTTTTTGAAACTATAATTTAATTTGGGTATATTTGGAATTTTAGAGAAAGTCTTTTTCATATTCAATTTTTTTAGCATCACAAAAATAACATATTTTTTCGTTCTACCATGTTTTGAGAATTGTTACATGCCGAGTTTTATATTCAACTAGTGAGAGTTTGTTTATATTTTAACAATGTGGGTTTTATTCTTTGAACTAGTCAAAGCATAGTGATACCTTTGATATTTTGGATTAGTGTTGGATATCTCTTAATAATATCTTAAATTTAGTTTGTCCTCTAATTATTTATAGCACACATATTCTCCTTAAATTTAAATGTAGTAATATTTTTAATGTTATTGATATTCTATAGCATGACTTCTTTGTTTATTGGTCCACTCATATTGGCCAAAGTGGAATAAAATAAAATAAGTAACTTATGAGTTTTTAAAGAATCTGGTCCACAAAAAGTTAGTGCTTGCCCCGAACCAGGGTTTCCATCGATCAATCAATCTCTATCTCTCCAGCCCAGCCCAACCAAGTAAGGACCCGCCAATACTTATTCGACCCACCTTATGACCCACCTATACATATTGGAGGGCCAGCCACCTTACCTATTTGGAAACCGCCTTCCCACTTAGAACTTTTATGCTTTGCTCGAATCATCCGAGCACTGACGGGCACTAATGATTTAATGAAGACTTACACCTTTGTGCCTCCCTAATTGAGCAAGTAGTGGTTGAGCTTGGACTTTGAGGAAATTTTTGGGAACCCCTCTGTGTATATGTTTTTAATCTTGGTCTTGTACATTAAGTACCTAGTCATAGTTGTGGGGTGGGTGCACAAAGATGCTACCCATTATAGTGCAACATGAACACACGACCATAACATTTTAGGAATACACAAAAATTCCTAAAAAACCATGCACACATTACCATTAGTTTAGGTTTAGCACTTGTTGAACCTCTAGGTCAACTAAATGACATGTAAAAGAATGCACATGTATTATTTTTTTCTTAAATGTGCACATTTTTCTAGAATATGCACACAATTTTAAAAAAGGTTCTTGCACATTCATCTTTATTAAAAAGAAAACAATTGCAAGGTCACATTGTTCATGAGAAAATTTGCAATAAAAATGTGTGCATGTGCAGTAGCCAAACCCTCCTCCTTGGTAAAGGTAGCTTCTTCTAAGGTAAGTTATTTTATTAAGGAAGAAATGAGATGGAAGACAGAGTTCACAACACTAAAGAGATTTCCCTACACGAGTAGATACAGTTCTACTACGAAATGTCGGTGGTAAGTTTTCAACCATATCAGTTTATTTGAGAAGCAGAAAATATCTTCCAAATTGGATCCCTTCCTATACTCTGCAAATTAATAGTTCTCAATACAAAGCTCGCACTGCTCGTACATATTCAAATAAAAAGGAAAAAAAATCACATGTTTCAAGCCTAGTTCTTTTCTTGATCAGAAATTAATCCAAAAGGCTCGGCCATTCAGTGCCATAACTAGTTGCCTCTGCCTGCCCCCAAGAACAACATATTCCCTCATCTGGCACTGGCCATGTCTAAGGTTTATCGCCTCCTGAGCTGGAGGAGGGAAAGGATGTGTCGGAGCCCATTATCACTGATCCTGAGCTAGCTGCAGAAGGATAAGGCTGCTACCAGCAGACAAAGATGCCCTTTTGTACAATGTAGACATGATTCCTACTGCTGCATTAAATGACATGACAAACTGTGAAAGCTTATTTAATTTTGACGAGCTCTAACTTTATTTTGATGTACTCAACTCAATCTTGAGCCCATATGGAAATTTTTATGGTTCTAAATCTTATTAGCTAGCTAGGATCCATGTACTTTTAACGAGTGGTTAGTTTAAAATGCATTGTACATATTTCACTCAATAGGAATATTTTTGGGATTTAGAAAAGTGGTCCAACAATCTAGATAATCGATGTGCATGGATCCGAACCATGAGAACAATTTAATAATATCATAAGGGAATGTAAGGATTAAGTGATTTTTTTTTTATTTTTTTTTCTATATTGGCTTCCAACTATGCAGAACTTGTCATCTCCACAAAATTACATTCTTTCCATGCCTGTGTGAAAAATCTATTCTTAATTGGATAAATCCCAAGCTTAATTCCCATCTGGCTAACCAACATGATAAATCAATATATGCCAAAGGATGTCTACACTATATAGTGTACAGGGCCTCCAAGTTTCCATTGCACCCTCCTATGAATATGAGAATGCCTCTAGTGAAATCCAAACAATCTCTAGCAATAGAGAATCTAGCAGAGGTCCTTGACCTGTGGTTTCTACCTTGGTCCACACTCCAATCTCTATGTTTAGGATGTAAATATTGTTAAATAATTTACGATCATCAGTAAATCCACCAAACACAAACAAATGCTTTCCAAGGGATATTGTTGCATGGCCTGCCCAAGGTGCTAATATCTGGCCAGTTGTGTTGAGCTCTTTCCACACAAGTGTATCTACATCAACGACATAGACATCAGAAAAATAAGACTTTGATGCATCCTCCGCACCCAAGACTATAATTTTGTTCTTCCATGACGAGCAAGTGTGGTTATCTCCTTGAGACGGTGGTTAACCACTGGTTGCATCCCTTATCCAAATTAAGTTAACTATTTCTAGTATGTAAAGTTCATTGCAATATATCTCTTCATATTCATCTTGAGCTTTTCCACAACCTCCAAACATAAATAGACGGTGATCAATGAGTGCAGCACTGTGCCCCTCACGAGCTATTGGTCCTTCACCACTTACGTTAGGTTTCACCGATGTATTTGTAGTGGTGTCCAACATATGAAAATATCGTAGAGGGTCCTTCCCATCTGTGCCACCAAATACAAATTTTTTTTTTCCCATAGTGGTATAGTTGTGGTTGTCCCTGAGAGAGGGCAGGGTTCCTTTCACCATAGGATTACAATAATTTTTCTGGCAATTCTCCTTGACATAGCCACCAAAAACATACTTCAAGAACAAAAATGAATATTTCATCAGGACCGTTCAGAATAGGAAGAAGAGCGGAATAATTTGCCACAATTTTAAACAATTGAACAATATTTACCTGCATTTGGTTGGATAACGTTGAATGCATAATCACATATATCAGAGAGATGGTCTGGTGTCGCTCCGCAACACATAATTTCCATATCTAGAAAGACAAGACAAGTTTTGTAAAGCGAATTTCATTTATTTGAGTTCGGAGTCATATCCATCCACTGGGGCCTGTAATTTCCTAATTCTTTTAATTAGAGAGATGGCTTGGTGCCGCTCTGCAACACAAAATTTCCATAGCCAGAAAGACAAGACAAGTTTTGTAAAGAGAATTTCATTTATCTGAGTTCGGAGTCATATCCATCCAACAGGGCCTATAATTTCCTATTTTTTTAATCCAAATCACTATTGATTTACAACGCTCTCCCTTGAAGCAAGATAGCATGATGTTTACCATTTGATATGGTTCGTCAAATTGAAAACCTTGTAATGTAATGCAATTTTGGCTAAAGCAGCTCCTCCCCTTTGTACATGGGTTCTTGTTTCTCTAGGTTCTGATATGAAAGGTATTGTTCCACCGAGGTCTTGAAGTCGCTGAATTCAATAATGGATTTCCCACACTTAAGGTGATTCCTTCATAAAAGCGCATAGCGTGGAAGTCAAACCCTATTCTAGGTCAATTACCTGAACAGCTCATTGGGTCATTTGGGGTGGGTCCGTCGATATCAAAAAGCTTAAGAGATACGTGTTTCTAGATTTCAAACTCATTGTTTCCCAAGGATTCATGCTAAATCAAGTAAGGAGATGGTCAAATAATGCAAGGCCCTAGTGGGGTAGGTTCCACACATGTGGATGCATAAAAATATGTGTAATGCATGAAAATATGTTGAGGGTTGAGGTGTCATAGAAGGGGTAATGGTGTGGCCAAGTACAAGGACTTTTATTGACTTAGACCAAATTTCGCTGATTTTCATGATGACTCAATGTGAAAGGTATGAAAAAACAATAATCCAAGGGTTAAGAAGCTCATCAACTATGCTAGGTGTACATAGAACATGCTTATGGCTTGATGTTAATGATGACTCAAGGTGTACATAGAACATGCTTATGACTTGATGTTCACGATGACTCAATGTGAGATGTATGAAAAAACAATAATCCAAGGGCTAAGAAGCTCATTAACTAAGTTAGGTGTACATAGAACATGCTTATGGCTTTGGAGGAGTGTGTCAATGCACAAATTTACACAAGTGAAATAACTTAGAAGGATCTAGAGTCAACTAGGTGAAAAAACACTCATAAACATTTGTCTAGTACAACTCTGTCATAGTTGGGCTATACAACTCTATCATAGTTGGGCTATAAATACAATATAATAAATTGACCCATCATATATAAGAACAACCTCACTTACAAAATAATACAACATGATCATGGACATGACAAACTGACATAACATAATTAAAAAGTTGCTTCAAATCTGCTTCTGGGAGTCCTATAACTGCAACTCTTTTGGCACATCATCATCTTCAACACTTGAGTTAACCCTCATGCACACCGAGGGGAAACAAAATCTATGTACAATGACTTTTATTGATTGAGACCAATTTTGACTGATGTTCATGATGACTCAATGTGAGATGTATGAAAAAAAAATAATGCAAGGGCTAAGAAGCTCATCAACTAAGCTAGGTGTACATAGAAAATGTGTATGGCTTGATGTTAATGATGACTCAAGGTGTACATAGAACATTCTTATGGCTTGATGTTCATGACGACTCAATGTGAGATGTATGAAAAAACAATAATACAAGGGCTAAGAAGCTCATCAACTAAGCTAGGTGTACATAGAACATGCTTATGGCTTTGGAGGAGTTAGTCGATACACAACTTTACACAATTGAAATAACTTAGAAGGATTTAGAGTCAACTAGGTGAAAAAAACACTCATAAGCATTTTCTTAGTACAACTCTATCATATTTGGGCTATAGATACAATATAATAAATTGGCCCATCATATATAAGTACAATCTCACTTACAAAATAATACAACATGATCATGGACATGACAAACTAACATTACAAATGACCATAGGATAATTAAAAAGTTACTTCAAATATGCATGTGGGAGTCTTGTAACTGCAACTCTTTTGGCACAACATCATCTTCAACACTTGAGTTAACCCTCATGCAAACTGAGGGGAAACAAAATCTATGTAGAGTCCAATTTTAGGTCGAATCCCACCAAGGTTGGATTCATGGTGAAGTTTATAGGGTAGAAAAGGGTTGTGTCCCTTTGTCTTGTCAAGGAAATGAAGCACACAACGTGAATCAGAAGCACAAATAGAAATTGACAAAATTTCACCAACTCTCTCTGCTTAGAGAAGGGGAAAAAATGTTAATGTAGCACTCTATCTAATATAAATATTATATTTGTTTACATGGCATAGATTTGTGACGACATATTTCAAGTGTGAAGTAAAAGTGAGGAATTTTTGAAGGGTCCCTCTACCTAAAGAAGAAGCCACTCTACTTCATGAAGAAAAAATCAAAATCAAAGAGTTGCTCTTCCTATAGAAGAATTCATTCTACCCAATGAAATAAAAGTGAAAATTGTCTAAGTGTGGCTCTGTGTAATGGAGTCATTTCACCTCAAGAAGAACTCACTCCTTATTATGAAGACAGTGAAAATATGCGGAGGTTAACTATGGCTAATGAAGGATCCTCTCTGCCTACAAACTTTATATACATAATGTAGGAAACTTGCAAATCGAAAAACGGTGGCTCCCCTTAATGGCATTGAGAAGAATTCACTTTGTCCAGTGAAGAAAAATTGAAAATTAGCTAAGGTTGGTTGCACCTAATGACGTAATCACTCTAGGTAAAGAAGAACTTACCATTCCCAATGAAGGAAAAGTGTAAATCGACTAAGTGTGGCTCCACCTAATGAACGAGATGTTGCACCAAGAGAAGAAAAACAAGAACTCACTACTCCTAGTAAAGAAAAAGTGAAACTTGGCTATGTAGGGCTTCACCTAGTGAAGGAGTCACTTTGACTAAAGAAAAAGTCTCTCACTCAAGTTAGTGAAGAAAGAAAGTGATAAATTTGTTAAGGGTTAATCCATCTTAAAAATAGGGGAAAATAAGTTCAATTCTCCGCTTTTGGAGAAGCACTAGTATAGAAGTGTCTAAGTAGGGGGGGAATATAGGTACTTATTGAATAGCTCTCAAGAAGGAGAGATCAAAGAGTCTTTCAAGTGTGGAATTTTGAGTCATTTTAGACTAATTGCTACTAATTGGAAGTTGTGTGAAGAATTGTGGTTGCGTACGATTCTTCATTACATAATTCATGGGAAGGCTCTCCCTTTGAAATGTAAGGTAAAAAATTGATTCTTATCAATATTTTTTTGAACTCGCAAAGTAAATCTCCTCCATAGAAAACTATTGGTTTTAATCCGATAAGTCCAAAAAGTCCTTACAATGCCCTTCCTTCTTATGTAGAACTTTAATGTGCATGAAATCCACATCAAAGAAGCGGAGATGCATTCAAATGGTCATTAGAAGAGATGTCAAGTGATCTAGCTAAGATGGTAAGAAACCTTGTTGTGCATATAGAGCAAGCCTAAGAGGAGAAAAATTAGGTAAATAATTAGTTGTTGTGGAATTTTGCATAAATAAATAAACAATTGAAGGGAAAATAATATACAATGGAAGCATAGATTCCAATGAGAGAACTCGTGGATCAAGGAAGTCACCTTCTGATTCCACTTTGTTAAGAGTCATCATAGAGTTATCATAATTTGATAAAAAGGTAGAAATACCCACTAATAATCTTCAATGAATATGAAATAAATCAAAATTGCCAACTTTTGATGCAAAGACGAGAATGAGGCAAGAAGTTGAAGCTTGGTTAGCAATAACCCAAAAGGCAAGATTGGAAATATATAATTGGCTGGGAATACCTCATTGTCGTGGGAACATAATCGACAAGGGAAGAAGCATAGACAAAGAAAAGTAACCTAGAAACAATTTGAAAGGTACCTTGATAAAAGATATTGATTTTATTCTTATTATATGAAAAAATTCAACGTGTTTCATGACCTAAAGAAGGGAACCATGACAATAAGTGAATATTAATGTAAGTTCATGAAGCTTCTGAAGTATGTCTCATTTATCAAGGATGGAAAATTTAAGTCAGTTGTTTTCTCAACGAACTGTAGATTCTAATAAGAAATGAGATTCAAGTCATGGAGCCAAATAAATTAGAGGAAATAATATGAGTTAAGACTAATGAAGAGGCCAACATCATTTCCATAAGACATGGATGGATAAAAAGAGATAAGGGCAAGAAAAGAGGAAGAAAGAGTATAAGCATTTGTTCTTCAAGGGTAAAAATAATACTTCTCAAACTCGCCAACTCAGAATCAAACTCATGATACAATGCAACCTCCAACTAAGAAAAAGATAGTAAATGTGTAGCCTTTTCTATGTGGGAAGTGCATTATGTATTCCTAATGTTAAGTTGTAATAGAACCCATTACCCTAAATATTCCACGCATTCCATGTTCCCAATAGATGACAAGAGTAGTACGCCACACCATGAGAGAAGGTCCCCATCTCCGGGTACTCGAAAGAAAGAGAAGGCCTTTTACCTACCACCACCACCAGAAGATATTAAGCCAAGTTCTCAGCATATGAGTTGCTTGAGTTCCCAAGTTTCCGCTAGACATGAGAGAGTTAGTTTAACAAGTTTTCTTGGCCATGCAAATGAAATTTTATTATGTTGTTAGCTGAATGGAGGGACCAGGGGGAGGTGATACTTAGGAAGCACCCATTCCCCAAATTCACTCATTCCAAGTTGCCAATAGATGAAAGAAGGGATGTCCACTATATGAGAAAATAGATGTCCCCCATCGTTCCCAATTGATTAGAGAGGGAAGTACTTACCAACATGCAAGTGAGGTTACCACCAACGAGCCAACAAACCAACCCACCTACCCAGATTCTCCTAGCAAGAATCAATCAATAACAATAGTGAAGAATATGTAATGGATTCCAACCTTTTTATTAATAATTAATTTAAACCGTAACCATTTCCTTTCCAAAAAAAAAACTCTTTATTTTATGTATGTTTAGCCTTTTTTTTTTAATATATGTCAAATATGTTATACTTGGTTTACTAGCTTCACTTTCATAGTCTACATTTATATTTAGGTCCTATTTGTATACTAGATCCTATTAGGATACATTTTATCCTCGGCTTTTCTTAAAAGCATGTTCATTAAAATCTCAATTTAAATCCGATTACCTAGGGCTCCAACTTCCCAGTTGTAATTTTGAATGGATGTATTTGTTAATAGAATTTATAATCAACGTTTTACATGGATTGATTCCAATAACATATTTGAATGGATCGATTTTGATGATAAATTTATACTCTTTAGAAATATACCTAAATACCAGCCAAAATAAAAGATGGGATAGGGATAAAATAATACGAAGTCAAATATGTTAAAAAACAAACCCTAACAAAACTAGAAAACCCTAGAATATACAAAGGGGTTATAGTCTAAGTTAAAATATTGCAAAATGATATACAATTTGTTTATCGTCACCTTTCTTTCTCTAAGGTGAGTCCTAATAACTAGAATGCAGTTTTGAGTATCCTTACCTTTTCTTTCACAAGGAGAAACCAACCACCTAGAAGGCAATTTTGGAAATATTGAGAACATAACATCAAAGTAAAATAAGTATAAATGGTTGGAATTTATCATTATATTTCTTCTAACATAAATATGGAATAATACTTGTTATTTTTCAAAATCAATAAAAATATTAAACAAAAATTTGGCATAATGTAAGTGATTTCTCTTTATCTTCTAGCTTTGAATGACATTTTGTTTACTAATTTTTATCTTCAATGATTTTGTATATATCACGATTCTTTTTGAATGTATGCCTTATCCCATTTCCTTTGCAATATCTAGTGCAATTGCTAGTTTGTAACTTAGTAAAGTTAAAACAATTACTTGAGCTATAGAATCATTGTAATAATTGTTACAATTACAATAGCTATATAAACTAAATAAATTAAATTAAATGATTAGTAAAATGTATATCAATATATATTAAAGATACCATTAAAAATTAATAAATTAATTAATTAAATTACAATTTTATTTTAAGTAATTTTTACGATGAGTTATACGCCTATTTTATATATATAAACAATATTTATGTAAATAATATTTTTTAATTAAATTGAAAAAATAAAATATATATATAAAATTGTAAATAATACAATTTTAATTAAATAAAAAAATATAACTATTTTTAACATAATTTCAGCTCTCTGATTAAAAATATAATTATAAATATTCATAAATTTCAATTTCCTAGCTATAATTATAAATATTCAATATTTACTAACCACTATTCAAGAAGCTTTATTTTATTTTGATTTACGAAGAATAATTTATCGAAGGGGTTGGGATTTTTTTCCTCTTAAAATTGGCTATTTTGGATAAATTTTTAAAATGAAGTTTTTGATTTTATTATTTATTAATTTCCTTATAGTATCAATAAATATTTCATTTATAAAGTGAGAGTACTTTACATAACAGGGAGTTGACAAATATAAGCCACAAAGATGGGTATAGATTTAATTGAAGAGAATTATATATCAATTATTAATAATAAAAAATAAAAATAATATTAAATTTAATAATTAAAATATTATTTAAATAATAAAATTATATTATTATAATAAAAAATATATTGAGTTAATAAATATAATAACAATGAGGATTAATATTTAAAAATAAAAAATAAAAAATAGATTTTATTGGAATATTATTTTTATGTTTGAAAAATATTGAAAGTAAATGTTTTAAGATTACGATAGGTTAAATGATTTATAACGTTAGGAAGGTAGTTAATGTGGTAAATATTTTGAAACTATAATCTAATATGGGCATATGTATGGTACTCTAAGATAAAGTGATTTTCATATTCAACCATTTTGATGCCACAAAGATGACATATTAGTTCATCTCACAATGTTTTGAGAATTGTTCCATGCTTAGTTTCACTATACAACTAGGGAGAGTTTGTTTATATTCTAACAATATGGGTTTTCTTCTTTGAACTAATAAAAGCATAGTGATACTTTTGATATTTTAGATTAGCGTCGGATACCTCCATATAATATCTTATATTTGTTTTGTCCTCTCATTATTTATAGCACCACATATTCTTCGTAAATTTAGATGTAATATCAATGATTTAGTGACGACTTGGCACCTTTATGCCTTTCTTGCTTGAGAAAGTAGTGATTGATATTGGAATTTGAGGCAATTTTTGGGAGCCTCTTGTTGTGTATATGTTTCTTATCTTGTTCTTTTACATTAAGTACCTAATCATAGTTGTTGTTGGGAAAAGTATCCAATACGGAATGCCCCTATCCCACTCTAAGAGGTGATAGTGCCTTAGCAACAAACAGGTAAACTTATTCGAGTATTCTTCTTTATGGAATGCAAGTGAGGAAGAAGGATCTAACTAACCTGTATCTTCCGCTAGTTTGTCGATCCAAATCGCTCCTCTCTTCAGTAGCTCCCAGCTTCTTGCTCCTTCACCGGCCCAGCTTCATTGAATTCCTACAAGATCACAAGAGAGAGAAACTACACAAAGATACAGATATACATTCATAAAAAGCTCAAGATCAGATTAAGCTAAACATGTAAGCATAACAAAACATCATTGGTATACAACATGTAGGAGAAACTCAAATAGTTTATTGATAAGATAATAAAGTTTGAGAGGAGATACAACCAAGTGAGTTCCGATCCAGCATCTACCTCCCAGCAATGGAGTCCCTTCCTCTCCTCCAACAAAGCATAAATCACCCAATGTGCTAATGTCAATCTCAAACCAACAGCAATTCTCTGCAAAGTACAAAATTCCAGCCCCCTGAACCTCTGGGTGAGAGATCCATATATAGATGTGAGCAGAGAGGATAAGTCAGCTCATGTTCTAACTTGTGGCTTCTCTCTGTCAGTTCTTGCTTCCACTTGGAGGTTGAGAACCTCTTACTCATCACTAGTCGAATTCATTGAGGCAAGTGTCATTGGAGAAGATTCTGGAAGCTTCCAGGGTCTTTCCACCTCGTTGAATGAACTTGCCATTTGTCATTTCCCACTCAGCGCACCCTGGTAGTGCTTCTACCTGCGTTGCAGTGCACCTAGCCAGTGTAATCTCTGCATTTCAGCGCAGACAACTAGTGGAGCCTCTGACTTGATCTTGAATTAACTGTTTCTGAGTGGTTTTTGGTGGAGAACTTCTGGGAGAAGCTGTCATTGGTTGACCTTGTTCCTTTAGGGGTAGGAACAACTCATTCAGGGACTTTGGATCCCTTGGATTATGGACATTTCATGCTCAATGCTGTAAGGCACAAAAATGTCTATAACAGTTGCCCCCTAAAGTATGAGGCCGTTTATCGGGTGAAATGCTTTATTAGGAGGATCCGAAGTTCTTCCAATGCTGGGAGGAGACCTGTAATAAGATACAATACAATACATTATTTTTCATACTGCTTTCATGATCTAGCTGAGGCGGGCATTCCCATGCTCAGCTTTATAAATTCATTTTTGTGTACATAGGACAGACAATTGTCTGATGATAGACTGATGATTCTGCTGAAATCATCATCCTTTGGTAGGATGATTGTCTGTGCTGCAATGTTGTACATGTCAATGTCTTTATTTTTCCTGAATATATATCGCAGCCCGGATGGATGAAACTAGATCCGGGGTCTTCAATCTCATTCGATCTTCACTCTAAGTACAAGTCGATCCATGTGAGAAATGTTCTGAAGTCGAACATGGAAAGACATCGCTTGATTGCCTGTCAATGAGGTAAACCGTTAACAAGCGCGAGAGGAATCACCGATAATGATAATGACCCTCAAGGTACTGCAGTACAATTCACGTGGTGTGAATAAAGGACTTGGCGTCGAACACCACGCAAAATCTTTCGGTCTAAGGTCATTGATGTATACCTGTCGCCAGAAGTGAGAAACTTGCCATTGAGGCATGCAAGCTTCAAAGTACTGAAGGGGTTGTTCCTAGATCAACTTCTTGGATAATGAGCTGATGTCGACAAGAAGCGATCCGTCAAAGGAGGGCCTTAATGTATCCCACATCAGTGACACGGAACGGAGCAAATGATTTTGATGGAGGTGAAAACGATCTGATGATATATGGTTCAGGATCGCGGTCATGAAAGGATGAAGGATAATGTACGATAGTGGATGGAACACGGTTGATTTCTCTGGATGACTTCTCTTGAACATATCGGCGACACTTGTGTGATGGATTGGTAGCATTTACCCCAAAGGTGGATGGTATGGCGAGACCATGGCGATGTGACCGGTGAATGAAACAACCCAACCCGATTCAAGCACGGAGTGGAAGTGTCATGTTCAAGAGCGATTTGATACCAATAAAGTTCTTTGAGTTTCTCCCAATTTTTCCCCAGTCATTGCTGACCAGTACCTATTTATTTTTGTCAAGCTTGAGGAGGATAACATATGCTTGTTCTATAATTTGCCCTTCGGGCAAACCCATCGCTATGTTTTAACGAGCCTAGCGATAGTGAAACTCGTTCTCGTCTAAAGACAAGTTTGTCGCTATTTAATGTTTTTAACGAGTCTAACGACAAAGATAACTCGGTCCTTTTCATTTTTAGAGAGTCTGAAAAGGTACGTAAAGTCAACTCCGAAAGTCCTTTTTCGTCATCTTATCCCTTAAGTCCGAAAAAGTATAAAACAATACAGAAGGGATGAGTTTTCGATAGTTTTAACGAGCCGAACAAAACAATCGCTCGATCTTTTTGTGCAATAATCCCTCAGGTCCAAAAATATTAAAATCTAGAGGAGGGATAGCACTTCCGGTCGCTTTAACGAGCTAGAAGGCCAAAACTCGGCAATCTTTTCATATTTTACGAGTCAGATGAAAAGAGCTTAAAGAAGACTCGTCTTTTGAGGAACGAGTGATAAAACGGGTTAGCAGCTGATTCTAGGTAAAGGTTGGAATTTTCCAATCACGGCAGTGTCACAAGGATGGCTAGTGAAATCACTCTTCGCAGCTGTTCCTCAAAATGGGTAAACAATCATATGGAGGTGAACGATCGGCCAATGGAAAAGTGGAGGTGACGGTGCAAACACGACCAAGGCTTTAATGGCTGATAATGTTACATTCACGGTGGTTATTTACCAGAAGATAGTTCATTTTTTAACGAGCTTAAACGCGGAAAAAACACTGCTCAATCTTATGTTTATTTTTTAACGAGCATGAACTATGTGCTAAAACTTCTCGATCTTATGTTTATTTTTTAACGAGCATGAACTATGTGCTAAAACTGCTCGATTATCCAGTCATATGATAAGAATGTCTCATGTAAGATTCCATTTTTTATGGAGCTTGCGCCTTACCAAAGCTATGCTTCGCATCCTTTTGTTATGCAAGTTCAGAAACAACTAATCCTACCAGTTTAAAGGGTTAGACCTACAGGTTTAAAGGGAGGACCTAAAAATTTAAAAAAATAAATAGTCGCCCCTTGCTTGCACTCCAAAAGGTTTGCATGCCCCCAGGCATAAAGTACGATTTCAAGGTTACCCCTCAATTTGCAGATAAAACATTTGTTCTACCAGGAAAGGCCTACCTCTTTCAGGTTACCCAAAGATTGTTCTATTAATCTTTCAAACAAAACATTTCTTCGGCAATGTCTACCGAAATAGACAAAGGTGAGAGACTCCGTCTGTCAACTCACATAACTTTGACAAAAGAATCTTATTCTAGAATAACCCTCTTCCAGCATGGGCGGGGTACACACTAGTCATATTCTCCCACGGAAACCTACCATATACCCAAAGTTTTCCTGCCGAAGCAGACCAGGACGCATGCCCCCTGGGTTCCAGTCATATCCCTCCGAATTACTCCCGCTCATCGGGAGAACGGACCGTGGGTTGAGACATTTCTTGCGTGAAGAGACCATTTAGGGAAGGTATATGACTATTTGCGATGCGTGATCCAGGAAATGAAAGCTGGTCCACGAGCTTGACCACTCTTCCTTCGTGCGGAAAACACATTACTCTAAAGAGTGAGGAGACGATGGCTCCCATGCAATATATATAGTCTCGTCCAAGGAGTAGGTTATAATCCAAGGGTCCTTGAACGACCATCACATTCATTTGAACGGTCTTCCCTTTCAATGTTATGGGCATATTGGGGAGGATCCCTAAAGGTCAACTGGTTCCTTTATCAAAGCCTGTCAGATTTCTCATTTCAGGCAAAAGCGTTGGAGAACCAAGCGCTTTCCAAGCAGTGGAGGAAACGATACTCACAGATGCCCCTTCATCAATGATGGTGCCATCCATAATCATTCTGTATATTTGGACGATAATTTTGAATGGTATGCTTTCTAGCAAACGGGGTCTGCCTAGTTGGTTCCAGTCGAAGGAGACAACTAGGTTGCTTGGTGGTGGGACCGAGTAAATGGCCGGGTATCGCTCTGACGAGCTTCCTTCCTGCGATAAAGGAATGGGGGGAGTGCCCCCGTTCTCATCGGAGTCTGTGTTGATGAAGAGAATTTGGATGGTGTCATCTTTATTCTCTTCAGTGACTGTATCATTCGAAGATAAATCCTCTGAAGGCAAGACCGGGTCAACTGCCGCCTCGACCTTTTGACTTTCGTCAGGTATGGATTCAGCTGGTTCATCTTCAATGACCGGCGCTTCAGCTGACCACTTGAGCGGGCCAGCTGGATTTTCAACTAACGAAGGACTCGGCAAGAGTTTTTTATATCCAGGAGGAAGTCGTAACGGTGAAACCGGACGATCATCCAAAACTCTTTTCGCTTCGTCTAAGAAGGGACAACGGTGGATGGCGTGATCGCCTTCGCACAGTCTACAGGGAAATCTAGCTCTCCCTTTTTGTCCAAGGACTTCACTTTCGCTAGTTGACGGTATGCATTCAACATGGCTATCAGAGGTTGATGCCACCGGATTGTGCAAACGGGGAGACCAGTCCCTTAGTATCCGAGGGATGCAGGGACAATCTCTGTGGAAGTGGTCTCCCTTGCATATGACACATGGTGATTTAGGCCTAGTCAGTGCTGTGTGTGGATTTTTGTCAGACGACACTTGTTTGCCCCCAGTCGCTTTTGGCTCCTTCTTCTTCTTCTCTTTCTTCTTCTTTTCCTTCTTCTCCTTAGGAATTTGGTTCTTTGTTTTACCAGTTCCGTCAAGCGAAGCGGAAGGAGGAGAGGAAGAATTAGAGGAAGTAGAAGGCTGGTGGGCAACTCTGGACTGGTCTGACTGTTGATTCGACTGTTCAGGAATAGTGGTGTTCTGAACGACATTGGTTGAGAAGAGCCAGACCGGCAAGCCAATTGTCAGTCCTGGAAGCGACAATGTGGCCATATGGGGCGCACCAACATCTCCCCAAGAGGAGAAGGGACTAGGATTTCCACCAAGGGGAATTCCTTGGTTGGTGGGCTCCATTTCCTCAACCTAAAGATCAACGCAGGAAAAAGGGGTGATTGTTCCGTTTAAAATAAATTTTAACGACGCTTTAGACACAACTTGCTTTTTCAATTTTAAAGAGTCGAGAAAAAGCTAAAGATGACTCTAGTCTCCTTCGATGTTTTAACGAGCCCGAAGTGACAAATGCTCGGATGGACTTTTTCCGTTATAGAGTCTGAAAAAGACCAAAAGGAACCGCTCTGGAGTTCTAGGTAGAGGGTGTGCCAAACTTTTTGCAAAACCGCAAAATACTTTTTAAGGTACGGGCGGTCAATCTTCCTGAATGTTGTGTTTAGTGCATTGCGATCAGTAGGGCAGCCGACACGGCTTCCTAAGGATAAAGGTTTTATGCCTATAGGGGTCTCCCAATATATACTCGATGGTATGTGGGAGCACAATCCATACTGGCGCTATCGTCCCTCAAGAGGAATCACCCAACCATCAGCGAGATCGACAGTCACCAGGTTTTACGACGCCGGAACACGTCTCTAGCCTAGACCTCTATGTTGTGCGTTAAGTTACAAAGCGTTGTTAAGTTCATTCAATTTATTTTAGGTTGATCTTTCTTAGAAGTTTGCCTTTTTGGATCACCACAAGATGTATGATACAATTCCTAAATTCAGTCTAAAGATGATAAGCAAGCTTTTATATCTTTTTCAACAATGAAAATCCTAGCTACAAGGGGAAAAGGAAGATACAACTTTTCTCAAAGAGCATAGAGCACACTATAATGCACTTTTCCTAAATCAAAGCATGCAAACTATCAAAATGAAAATGCACAAATGCATGTATTTGTTTTCGCTTCCTTAATATTGATGCCTAAAAAGAAAGCTGTTGTATAAATTTGAATTCGATTTCAAGTGAAAACATAAACAAGTTCCTTTTTCAAAATCAAAAAGGCGATTACGACACCTTATGATTTACTTGTTTCGACACTATAAATGCATAAATCCAAACCAAAAGACAAAAGTAAAAGCTAAATCAACTGTGAACAGCAAACAAACTCACTCCTAAGATCAAAACGACACTTATGACAGGTCTAGATCTAAGGGCAACAGTATGACTAGTTTACTTTTGTAATGGGAAACTGCAAATGATGTAACAAATACACAAAGAACAAATACAGTTTCTTTATACAACTGAGGTGGAATTGAGGCAAAGAAAAGGGGTTTCAGATAGGTACACTGACTGATAACAGGCTGCAAAAAACAGAGATGAAACTGAGCTAAAAGAAACAGAGAACCACAGCTGCACAAGGCAAAGACTGATCAGCGCACTCCCAACACAGAGGTTTTGACATTCAGCGCAGGTAGCCTTCACGGGACCTACGTTGAAATACATAACCTCTTCACCGAGTCTGCACTGAAGTAGAAACGAGAGTTGTTTCTGGGTTCTGGGTTCTGGGTTGCGGTTTGCAGCTAAATCAACAGTTTTTGGCCAAATCAAAGCTATCAATTAGGTACAATTAGGAGGATGATTTATAGGAGGACTAAGATCTATCACAAAGGGCTATTAGAGCACTTGTGGATCAGTTTGTTCAGATCATAAAAACAGGCCCAGTGAGTGGACTAGAGTGGCAGATCTCTACTTTGCACTTGAAAATGGCAAGTGCATTTCGATTCAACACTCCTGAGTTTATGAGAAGAACAAAACCAAAAACACAAATAAACCAACAAGATACGATCCCCAGTGGAGTCGTCAATTTGTTGTTGAAAAAAGTATCCAATACGGAATGCCCCTATCCCACTCTAAGAGGTGATAGTGCCTTAGCAACAAACAGGTAAACTTATTCGAGTATTCTTCTTTATGGAATGCAAGTGAGGAAGAAGGATCTAACTGACCTGTATCTTCCGCTAGTTTGTCGATCCAAATCGCTCCTCTCTTCAGTAGCTCCGAGCTTCTTGCTCCTTCACCGGCCCAGCTTCACTGAATTCCTGCAAGATCACAAGAGAGAGAAACTACACAAAGATACAGATATACATTCATAAAAAGCTCAAGATCAGATTAAGCTAAACATGTAAGCATAACAAAACATCATTGGTATACAACATGTAGGAGAAACTCAAATAGTTTATTGATAAGATAATAAAGTCTGAGAGGAGATACAACCAAGTGAGTTCCGATCCAGCATCTACCTCCCAGCAATGGAATTCCTTCCTCTCCTCCAACAAAGCATAAATCACCCAATGTGCTATTGTCAATCTCAAACCAACAGCAATTCTCTGCAAAGTACAAAATTCCAGCCTCTCTGAACCTCTGGGTGAGAGATCCATATATAGATGTGAGCAGAGAGGATGAGTCAGCTCATGTTCTGACTTGTGGCTTCTCTCTGTCAGTTCTTGCTTCCACTTGGAGGTTGAGAACCTCTTACTCATCACTAGTCGAATTCATTGAGGCAAGTGTCATTGGAGAAGATTCTGGAAGCTTCCAGGGTCTTTCCACCTCGTTGAATGAACTTGCCATTTGTCATTTCCCGCTCAGCGCACCCTGGTAGTGCTTCTACCTGCGTTGCAGTGCACCTAGCCAGTGTAATCTGTGCATTTCAGCGCAGACAGCTAGTGGAGCCTCTGAATTGATCCTGAATTAACTGTTTCTGAGTGGTTTTTGGTGGAGAACTTCTGGGAGAAGCTGTCATTGGTTGACCTTGTTCCTTTAGGGGCAGGAACAACTCATTTAGGGACTTTGGATCCCTTGGATTATGGACATTTCATGCTCAATGTTGTAAGGCACAAAAATGTCTATAACAATAGTTGTGGAGTGGGTGCACAAATATTTCTAGCTCCGTATAATACTAGTGTATCTCCCTTATTGTTATTATTAATGTAGCCCCCTTATTGTTATTATTGTGCCCATGTAGTCCCCATATTGTTATTTTTGTGCCCCATAGAAGCCCACTATTGTTATT
This sequence comes from Pinus tabuliformis, assembly GCA_031772625.1. Taxonomy (NCBI): domain Eukaryota; kingdom Viridiplantae; phylum Streptophyta; class Pinopsida; order Pinales; family Pinaceae; genus Pinus; species Pinus tabuliformis. The sequence continues at coordinate 356,684,206 of CM062820.1, read as the reverse complement.
GTTGCGCCCTTAAATTATTAGTGTTATGTAGGCTTTGATTATATTGTGACGACTTAGACTCCTATATATACCAAGGAGGTCTTGTCATTTGTATCATCCAACAATTTTTCATTTATGTGATGTAAAGGAGGTTACCCCTTCGAAGAGACTAATTTTCAAGTCGTTGATATATCTTTTCTTCTATTTTGTGATCTGGTTGCATAACATTTAGTATTAGAGCTTTGGACTCTAGGGTTTCGCTACTTCAAACAGGCCATCGTGGAATTTCTAGTATAATTTGTTTTCTACAAAGGTTCAGAATATGAAATTTCAAACACGTGGATCTGAAATATTGGTGAACTTCCTATAAAAATTTCACACCTTGGTTCGCTATAATTTCTGAGATATGATTCGAAGAAGTTATGGTTTTTGCATGCTCCAGAATTCAATTTCAAACAGGTGACCTTGGGAAAATCATCATAACTTTCTCTACGAGCATCAGATTTGAATTTCGTAAAAAGTGACTAAAATTGCTCGGACTGTATCTTTTAATGTATCATTTTTAGGGCCGAAGGTTCAAACAATGATATGTGGCATGTCTTATAAGTTCGCTCTACTGAACTAGTCCATAATCAAGTCATCATAGGAGATTGGGCATAACTTTAACTTGAAGAATCCAATTTTAGCTTGACGTGTGGCATTAGAAAGAAGGCTTAGAGGTATACCACACGACATAATTTCGGATCTTGGAGAGTCGAAATTACAGGGATACAACAGTTTCAATATCTAGATCCAAAAAGCAAGAAAAGGTGTGTATTGTTTTTAAACTTTTGCATAACTTTTGCTTGAAAAATCAGTTTAAAGTGATTCAAAGGGCATAGTGAAGCATAGATATAACTATTTGATTCCAAAATGCCTTGAAGAAAAAAAATGGACACACATAGTAAGAAACCAGAAATCTCTACTATGATGCATGAAGAAGAAGAAGAAATGCAACATGATATATCAAAATTATGAGACCAAGTGGAACAACTTTCGCTCTTGCAAATAGTAAACAAAAATGAAATGGAATCTAATATGGATGGCTTGAACAATGTTTTAAAATCAGACATGGAATATTTGAAGGTTGGCATGAATGTTAAGATGGAAGGTTTGAAGACATATACAGAAAGTTTGAAGGAAGGTTAACAAAGTTGCTACAAGAAATGCTTCCTAATGGCGACAAGGTATTCCATGAAAATCATGATGAGAATAAAAGGAATGTTAATCATGAATTTAGAGACTCTAACTTTGGGTTGCAGATCAACCACATTCCAAAGATCGATATGAGTAAGTTTTATGACAAGGATTTGGTAACATGGATACTATAGATGGAGCAATATTTTGATCTACATGATGTGAAACATAAAAGAAAGGTACGCATTACATCCTTTAACATTGCATGAGGAAAGGATGCTTGGAGAAACTGAGAAAGAGATAATGTACATTTGTGCACTGGAACAAGGATCCATCCTTGGAGAGAATAACAGTGATGAAGAATATGTTGATGAGGGGCTCATTGGGAGTCTCATAGATTATTTGAATAATGGAGATCAACATGAATAAATGGTGCAAGAAGCATCAAATGAGGCTACAAGGCCTTATGATTTTAAGACTAACAATTTGTGTGTGAATGCAGGTTTAGTAAAGAATGGCGGAAAAATTTTGGAGATTAATACAAAAGATGAAGAAGAATGGACATAACGTGAATTATGTTATAAATGGAGAAGTTTAAGAAATGTTTTTGCAAAGTATTGAAGTTGAACATGATCAGAATTGGAGATGAGGAAGGACAAGCATAACCTGGTTTTTTTCTAAAGAAAGATGAAGTTCTTGTAAGGCGTGAAGTTGAACTACATTTATTGGAGAAGTTGTTTGAAGAGGATACAAATGGAGAAGAGAATTTATACATTTCTAATAACATAGAAATGTATATTTCACCCGAAGAAATTGAGGTAGAATGTGAAGAACTATTTCCTTGTGTCAATACAAATTTTGAATTTGAAATTTTAGAAAACTGGCTAGCATGAAATATAGAATTTGGAATCCATAGAAATTCTGCAAATTTGGATGAGAAGAAAGAAAATATGTAATGGTTAGAGGAAAGCAACAGTATGTTTCACCAAGGAGACAATTATATCTTTTAAAAAGGGAAGTAAGAGGAAAGACATACGAGTGTCTTAAACAACTATGGAGTAATGAAAGACAACTTTTCTATGAAGGAAACATAATAAATGGTAGAGGGTAGTAAAGATCAACCCCAACAGAGATACAACATCTTCAAGGAATATCAAGGAATAGAGGACTTAGCATTGACCACCAGGATGTTAGTAAGGGATAGCAATGATGAAGTTTAGAAAGGAAGAACTGATTGAGCCAGCCCAAGGATAAGTTGGACATCGAGATTGAAGAAGTAAGGAAGTTGATACTATAGAAGTCTCAACGGAAGAGGTATGTAGGTCAAATGATAATCATGGACAACATGTTGCATATGGTAAATAAATTTTTCATCAACAAAGGAGGAAAAATACTACAACGGAAGGAAATAATGGAGCAACATTATAAGGAGAAGGACCAACTACAACATCAGGCGTGGGATTGAGGAAAGATTCACTTCACTGGCACATGGTCAGGGGACCATGAACATTTTTCACCTTGGGATTTTGATGCAGGTGCATAGACGGAGCACAAGATGTGAGAGTATGGACAAGATCTTACAAATGTGTTGGGATGGTCAGATGGTAATGCTCGGAGGAAATTTAAAAGTTTTATAAGAAATTATAAATATTTATATTAGGAAGTGAGTTTTGATGTAAATATACTTTTAGTTTAGTTTCCACTATTTTGTGGAGAAGGGAAAACAATTCATCTCTTGTGACTCTTGGTTATCACATTTTATCCTTGTTTTTAAAGAGAATGAGTGTTTGAGAAGAAGAGGGAGAAGAAGAGGAGAAGCTCCAATAGAAGAGAAGAGAGACAGGGAGAGAAGAGAGGAACATATTGTTTCTCTATGCAATTATAGTCATGAGGTTGCAAATAATTGCACTTTCCAATCTGTGTGAAGAGAAGGGGGTTGGTTCTCCAGTTCCCTAGAGGTTGTAGGTTGAGTTGTTAGTATATGGAGCCTTGTAACAACTTAGGTTCCTTGGAGGTTTTTGGTTGAGATAGAATCCATGGAGCCCTGTAACAAATTGGGTCCCTGGAGGCTGTGGGTTGAGACAGAGTTTCTGGAGCCCTATAACAACTTGGGTCCTTGAAGGTTGTGGGTTGGGATAGAATCTCTAGAGCCCTGTAACAACCTAGGTCCCCTTGAGGTTGTGGGTTGAGATAAAGTCTCTAGAGCCCTTGACAACTTAGGAAGAGGCCAATTTTGGAGAATCTATAAAGGAATACTTGATTGAAGACCCTTGGTTACTACATTACTATTATATTGGATTTTGGACTCCTTGGAAGGTAGTGAAACACTGTGTGTGCAATAGGGTGAGGTAGAGAGCCTCTAGACTCCTTCTGCTGAAGAAGATGGTCACAACCAACTAGTTGGGTTTGGACTCACTATTCTCTTTCAGACATACATAGAATTAAACCATAAAATTTGTGAGAACAAAATTTCTTCACTTAACCAATAGATCACGGCGACTTTCTAGAAGCTTACTGTCCTATTGCAATCATTAATTCTATCACGCCCTGTGCTTTATATTGTAGTCCTTAAGTGTTGTCTCGAAGGTTGTGTTATTAAATTAGTGGACTAGACTGGAGACTGAACTAAAGTTATCAGAATTATTGTGATGGGTTGGGATCAACTCACTCGGCATTACGATTAGTCCTTTTTAGCCTTTTAAGGTGGGCTATTTTGGATAATTTTTTAAAATTAATTTTCTGGTTTTATTATTTATTTGATCTTATAATGGCCTTTTAATATGAATAAATATTTCATCTATAGAGCTAGGTTAGACCAATATAATTAACAATTTTGGATTAGACAAATATAATTAGCAAGTTTGGGTTAGATAAATACAATTAACCAGCTTGGTTAGATAAATACTCTTTACAAGCATGTGTATAGAGTTAATAGAGAGAATTTAGGGAAATTTTACTATAATATTAAATTTAATGATTAAATAAAATTGTATAAACAATAAAATCATCTCGTTGTAATAAAAATATATATTAAGTTAATAAATATTTTAATAATAAATATAATAATGAGGAATATTACTATTTAGAAAGGTAAATTATAATTTATTTGTATGTTTTAAAGTATTTTAAGTTAATGTTTCAAGATCATTATCAGATGGATGTCTTTTAAGGTTAGAAAGGTAGTTAACGTTATAAATATTTCGAAACTATAATTTAATTTGGGTATATTTGGCATTTTAGAGAAAGTCTTTTTCATATTCAATTTTTTTAGCATCACAAAAATAACATATTTTTTCATTCTACCATGTCTTGAGAATTGTTACATGCCTAGTTTTATATACAACTAGTGAGAGTTTGTTTATATTTTAACAATGTGGGTTTTATTCTTTGAACTAGTTAAAGCATAGTGATACCTTTGATATTTTGGATTAATGTTGGATATCTCTCTATAATATCTTAAATTTATTTTGTCCTCTAATTATTTATAGCACGCATATTCTCCTTAAATTTAAATGCAGTAATATTTTTAATGTTATTGATATTATATAGAATGACTTCTTCATTTATTCACTAATGATTTAATGAAGGCTTACATCTTTGTGCCTCCCTATTTGAGCAAGTAGTGGTTGAGCTTGGACTTTGAGGTAATTTTTGGGAACCCCTCTGTGTATATGTTTTTAATCTTGGTCTTGTACATTAAGTACCTAGTCATAGTTGTGGGGTGGGTGCACAAAGATGCTACCCAGTATAGTGCAATATGAACACACGACCATAACTTTTTAGGAATACACACAAATTCCAAAAAAAAAATGCACACATTACAATTACTTTAAGTTTAGCACTTGTTGAACCTCTAGGTCAACTAAATGACATGTAAAAGAATGCACATGTATGATTTTTTCTTAAATGTGCACATTTTTCTAGAATATGCACACAATTTTAAAAAAGGTTCTTGCACATTCATCTTTATTAAAAAGAAAACAATTGCAAGGTCACATTGTTCATGAGAAAATTTGCAATAAAAATGTGTGCATGTGCATTAGCCAAAACCTCCTCCTTGGAAAAGGTAAGTTCTTCTAAGGTAAGTTATTTTATTAAGGAAGAAATGAGGTGGAAGACAGAGTTCACACCACTAAAAAGACTGCCCTACACGAGTAGATACAGTTCTACTACGAAATCTTAGTGGTAAGTTTTCAACCATATCAGTTTAGTTGAGATGCAGAAAATATCTTCCGAATTGGATCCCTTCCTATACTCTGCAAATTAATAGTTCTCAATACAAAGCTGGCACTTCTCGCACATCTTCAAATAAAAAGAAAAAAAATCACATGTTTCAAGCCCAGTTCTTTTCTTGATCAGAAATTAATCCGAAAGGCTCGGCCATCCAGTGCCATAACTAGTTGCCTCTGCCTGCCCCCAAGAACAACATATTCCCTCACTTGGCACTGGCCATCTCTGAGGTTTATTGCCCACTGAGCTGGAGGAGGGAAAGGATGTGTCGGAGCCCATTATCACTGATCCTGAGCTAGCTGCAAAAGGATAAGGTTGCTACCAGCAGACAAAGATGCCCTTTTGTACAATGTAGACATGATTACTGCTGCTGCATTAAATGACATGACAAACTGTGAAAGCTTATTTAATTTTGATGAGCTCTGATTTTATTTTGATGTACTCAACTCAATCTTGAGCCCATATGGAAATTTTTATGGTTCTAAAGCTTACTAGCTAGCTAGGATCCATGTACTTTTAACGAGTGGTTAGTTTAAAATGCATTGTACATATTTCGATCAATAGGAATATTTTTTGGATTTAAAAAAGTGGTCCAAAAATCTAGATAATCGATGTGCATGGATCCGAACCACGAGAACAATTTAACAATATCGTAAGGGAATGTAAGGATTAAGTAATTTTGTTTTTATTTTTTTCTATATTGGCTTCCAACTATGCAAAACTTGTCCTCTCCACAAAATTACATTCTTTCCATGTTTGTGTGAAAAATCTATTCTTAATTGGATAAATCCCAAGCTTAATTCCCATTCGGCTAACCAACATGATAAATCAATATATGCCAAAGGATGTCTACACTCTATAGTGTACAGGGCCTCCAAGTTTCCACTGCACCCTCCTATGAATATGAGAATGCCTCTGGTGAAATCCAAACAATCTCTAGCAATAGAGAATCTAGTAGAGGTCCTTGACCTGTGGTTGCTACCTTGGTCCACACTCCAGTCTCTATGTTTAGGATGTAAATATTGTTAAATAAATTACGATCATCAGTAAATACACCAAACACAAACAAATTATTTCCAAGGGATATTGTTGCATGGCTTACTCGAGGTGCTAATATCTGGCCAGTTGTGTTGAGCTCTTTCCACACAAGTGTATCTACATCAAAGACATAGACATCAGAAAAATAAGACTTTGATGCATCCTCCGCACCCAAGACTATAATTTTGTTCTTCCATGACAAGCAAGTGTGGCTATCTCTTCGAGACGGTGGTGTACCACTGGTTGCATCCCTTATCCAAATTAAGTTAACTGTTTCTAGTATGTAAATTTCATTGCAATATATCTCTTCATATTCATCTTGAGCTTTTCCACAACCTCCAAATATAAATAGACAGTGATCAATGAGTGCAGCACTGTGCCCCTCACGAGCTATTGGTCCTTCACCACTTACGTTAGGTTGCACCCATGTATTTGTAGTAGTGTCCAACATATGCAAATCCCCTAGAGGGTTCTTCCCATATGTGCCACCAAATACAAACAAATTTGTTCCCAAAGTGGTATAATTGTGGTTGTCCCTGGGAGAGGGCAGGGTTCCTTTCACCATAGGATTACAATCATTTGTCTGGCAATTGTCCTTGACATAGCCACCAAAAACATACTTCAAGAACAAAAATGAATATTTCATTAGGGCCATTCGGAACAGGAATAAGAGCGGAATAATTTGCCACAATTCTGAACAATTGAAGAGTATTTACCTGCCTTTGGTCAAATAACATTGAATGCATAATCACATATATCAGAGAGATAGTCTGGTGCCACTCAGCAACACATAATTGCCATATCCAGAAAGACAAGACAAGTTTTGTAAAGCGAATTTCATTTATTTGAGTTCGGAGTCATATCCATCAATTGGGGCCTATAATTTCCTTTTTTTTTAATTAGAGAGATGGCTTGGTGCCTCTCCGCAACACACAATTTCCATAGCCAAAAAGACAAGACAAGTTTTGTAAATCGAATTTCATTTATCTGAGTTTGGAGTCATATCCATCCAACAGGGCCTATAATTTCATATTTTTTAAAGCCAAATCACTATTGATTTACTGCGCTCTCTCCTGAAGCAAGATAACGAGTGGTTAGTTTAAAATGCATTGTACATATTTCACTCAATAGGAATATTTTTGGGATTTAGAAAAGTGGTCCAACAATCTAGATAATCGATGTGCATGGATCCGAACCATGAGAACAATTTAATAATATCGTAAGGGAATGTAAGGATTAATTAATTTTGTTTTTATTTTTTTTTCTATATTGGCTTCCAACTATGCAGAACTTGTCATCTCCACAAAATTACATTCTTTCCATGCTTGTGTGAAAAATCTATTCTTAATTGGATAAATCCCAAGCTTAATTCCCATCCGGCTAACCAACATGATAAATCAATATATGCCAAAGGATGTCTACACTATATAGTGTACAGGGCCTCCAAGTTTCCATTGCACCCTCCTATGAATATGCGAATGCCTCTGGTGAAATCCAAACAATCTCTAGCAATAGATAATCTAGCAGAGGTCCTTGACCTGTGGTTGCTACCTTGGTCCACACTCCAATCTCTATGTTTAGGATGTAAATATTGTTAAATAAATTACGATCATCAGTAAATCCACCAAACACAAACAAATGCTTTCCAAGGGATATTGTTGCATGGCCTGCCCAAGGTGCTAATATCTGGCCAGTTGTGTTGAGCTCTTTCCACACAAGTGTATCTACATCAAGGACATAGACATCAGAAAAATAAGACTTTGATGCATCCTCCACACCCAAGACTATAATTTTGTTCTTCCATGATGAGCAAGTGTGGTTATCTCCTTGAGACGGTGGCTAACCACTGGTTGCATCCCTTATCCAAATTAAGTTAACTGTTTCTAGTATGTAAAGTTCATTGCAATATATCTCTTCATATTCATCTTGAGCTTTTCCACAACCTCCAAACATAAATAGACGGTGATCAATGCGTGCAGCACTGTGCCCCTCACGAGCTATTGGTCCTTCACCACTTACGTTAGGTTTCACCCATGTATTTGTAGTAGTGTCCAACATATGAAAATATCGTAGAGGGTCCTTCCCATCTGTGCCACCAAATACAAGTAAATTTTTTCCCATAGTGGTATAGTTGTGGTTGTCCCTGAGAGAGGGTAGGGTTCCTTTCACCATAGGATTACAATCATTTTTCTGGCAATTGTCCTTGACATAGCCACCAAAAACATACTTCAAGAACAAAAAATGAATATTTCATCAGGACTGTTCAGAATAGAAAGAAGAGCGGAATAATTTGCCACAATTTTAAACAATTGAACAATATTTACCTGCATTTGGTTGGATAACATTGAATGCATAATCACATATATCAGAGAGATGGTCTGGTGTCGCTCCGCAACACATAATTTCCATATCCAGAAAGACAAGACAAGTTTTGTAAAGCGAATTTCATTTATTTGAGTTCGGAGTCATATCCATCCACCGGGGCCTGTAATTTCCTAATTTTTTTAATTAGAGAGATGGCTTGGTGCCGCTCTGCAACACAAAATTTCCATAGCCAGAAAGACAAGACAAGTTTTGTAAAGAGAATTTCATTTATCTGAGTTCGGAGTCATATCCATCCAACAGGGCCTATAATTTCCTATTTTTTTAATCCAAACCACTATTGATTTACAACGCTCTCCCTTGAAGCAAGATATCATGATGTTTACCATTTGATATGGTTCGTCAAATTGAAAACCTTGTAATGTAATGCAATTTTGGCTAAAGTAGCTCCTCCCCTTTGTACATGGGTTCTTGTTTCTCTATGTTCTGATATGAAAGGTATTGTTCCACCGAGGTCTTGAAGTCGCTAAATTCAATAGTGGATTTCCCACACTTAACGTGATTCCTTCATAAAATTGCATAGAGTGGAAGTCAAACCCTATTCTAGGTCAATTACCTGAACAGCTCATTGGGTCATTTGGGGTGGGTCCGTCGATATCAAAAAGCTTAAGAGATATGTGTTTCTAGATTTCAAACTCATTGTTTCCCAAGGATTCATGCTAAATCAAGTAAGGAGATGGTCAAATAATGCAAGGCCCTAGTGGGGTAGGTTCCACACATGTGGATGCATAAAAATATGTGTAATGCATGAAAATATGTTGAGGGTTGAGGTGTCATAGAAGGGGTAATGGTGTGACCATGTACAAGGACTTTTATTGACTTAGACCAAATTTCGCTGATTTTCATGATGACTCAATGTGAGAGGTACGAAAAACAATAATCCAAGGGTTAAGAAGCTCATCAACTATGCTAGGTGTACATAGAACATGCTTATGGCTTGATGTTAATGATGACTCAAGGTGTACATAGAACATGCTTATGACTTGATGTTCACGATGACTCAATGTGAGATGTATGAAAAAACAATAATCCAAGGGCTAAGAAGCTCATTAACTAAGTTAGGTGTACATAGAACATGCTTATGGCTTTGGAGGAGTGTGTCAATGCACAAATTTACACAAGTGAAATAACTTAGAAGGATCTAGAGTCAACTAGGTGAAAAAACACTCATAAACATTTGTCTAGTACAACTCTGTCATAGTTGGGCTATACAACTCTATCATAGTTGGGCTATAAATACAATATAATAAATTGACCCATCATATATAAGTACAACCTCACTTACAAAATAATACAACATGATCATGGACATGACAAACTGACATAACATAATTAAAAAGTTGCTTCAAATCTGCTTCTGGGAGTCCTGTAACTGCAACTCTTTTGGCACATCATCATCTTCAACACTTGAGTTAACCCTCATGCACACCGAGGGGAAAAAAAATCTATGTACAATGACTTTTATTTATTGAGACCAATTTTGACTGATGTTCATGATGACTCAATGTGAGATGTATGAAAAAACAATAATGCAAGGGCTAAGAAGCTCATCAACTAAGCTAGGTGTACATAGAACATGCTTATGGCTTTGGAGGAGTTAGTCGATGCACAACTTTACACAATTGAAATATCTTAGAAGGATTTAGAGTCAACTAGGTGAAAAAAACACTCATAAGCATTTTCTTAGTACAACTCTGTCATATTTGGGCTATAGATACAATATAATAAATTGGCCCATCATATATAAGTACAATCTCACTTACAAAATAATACAACATGATCATGGACATGACAAACTAACATTACAAATGACCATAAGATAATTAAAAAGTTACTTCAAATATGCATGTGGGAGTCTTGTAACTGCAACTCTTTTGGCACAACATCATCTTCAACACTTGAGTTAACCCTCATGCAAACTGAGGGGAAACAAAATCTATGTAGAGTCCAATTTTAGGTCGAATGCCACCAAGGTTGGATTCATGGTGAAGTTTATAGGGTAGAAAAGGGTTGTGTCCCTTTGTCTTGTCAAGGAAATGAAGCACACAACGTGAATCAGAAGCACAAATAGAAAGTAACAAAATTTCACCAACTCTCTCTGCTTAGAGAAGGGGAAAAAATGTTAATGTAGCACTCTATCTAGTATAAATATTATATTTGTTTACATGGCATAGATTTGTGACGACATATTTCAAGTGTGAAGTAAAAGTGAGGAATTTTTGAAGGGTCCCTCTACCTAAAGAAGAAGCCACTCTACTTCATGAAGAAAAAATCAAAATCAAAGAGTTGCTCTTCCTATAGAAGAATTCATTCTACCCAATGAAATAAAAGTGAAAATTGTCTAAGTGTGGCTCTGTGTAATGGAGTCATTTCACCTCAAGAAGAACTCACTCCTTATTATGAAGACAGTGAAAATCTGCGGAGGTTAACTATGGCTAATGAAGGATCCTCTCTGCCTACAAACTTTCTATACATAATGTAGGAAACTTGCAAATCGAAAAACAGTGGCTCCCCTTAATGGCATTGAGAAGAATTCACTTTGTCCAGTTAAGAAAAAGTGAAAATTAGCTAAGGTTGGTTGCACCTAATGACGTAATCACTCTAAGTAAAGAAGAACTTACCATTCCCAATGAAGGAAAAGTGTAAATCGACTAAGTGTGGCTCCACCTAATGAACGAGATGTTGCACCAAGAGAAGAAAAACAAGAACTCACTACTCCTAGTAAAGAAAAAGTGAAACTTGGCTATGTAGGGCTTCACCTAGTGAAGGAGTCACTTTGACTAAAGAAGAAGTCTCTCACTCAAGTTAGTGAAGAAAGAAAGTGATAAATTTGTTAAGGGTTAATCCATCTTAAAAATGGGGGAAAATAAGTTCAATTCTCTGCTTTTGGAGAAGCACTAGTATAGAAGTGTCTAAGTAGGGGGGGAATATAGGTACTTATTGAATAGCTCTCAAGAAGGAGAGATCAAAGAGTCTTTCAAGTGTGGAATTTTGAGTCATTTTAGACTAATTGCTACTAATTGGAAGTCGTGTGAAGAATTGTGGTTGCGTACGATTCTTCATTACATAATTCATGGGAAGGCTCTCCCCTTTGAAATGTAAGGTAAAAAATTGATTCTTATCAATATTTTTTTGAACTCGCAAAGTAAACCTCCTCCATAGAAAACTATTAGTTTTAATCCGATAAGTCCAAAAAGTCCTTACAATGCCCTTCCTTCTTATGTAGAACTTTAATGTGCATGAAATCCACATCAAAGAAGCAGAGATGCATTCAAATGGTCATTAGAAGAGATGTCAAGTGATCTTGCTAAGATAGTAAGAAACCTTGTTGTGCATATAGAGCAAGCCTAAGAGGAGAAAAATTAGGTAAATAATTAGTTGTTGTGGAATTTTGCATAAATAAATAAACAATTGAAGGGAAAATAATATACAATGGAAGCATAGATTCCAATGAGAGAACTCGTGGATCAAGGAAGTCACCTTCTGATTCCACTTTGTTAAGAGTCATCATAGAGTTATCATAATTTGATAAAAAGGTAGAAATACCCACTAATAATCTTCAATGAATATGAAATAAATCAAAATTGCCAACTTTTGATGCAAAGACGAGAATGAGGCAAGAAGTTGAAGCTTGGTTAGCAATAACCCAAAAGGCAAGATTGGAAATATATAATTGGCTGGGAATACCTCATTGTCATGGGAACATAATCGACAAGGGAAGAAGCATAGACAAATAAAAGTAACCTAGAAACAATTTGAAAGGTACCTTGATAAAAGATATTGATTTTATTCTTATTATATGTAAAAAGTCAACGTGTTTCATGACCTAAAGAAGGGAACCATGACAATAAGTGAATATGAATGTAAGTTCATGAAGCTTCTGAAGTATGTCTCATTTATCAAGGATGGAAAATTTAAGTCAGTTGTTTTCTCAACGAACTGTAGATTCTAATAAGAAATGAGATTCAAGTCATGGAGCCAAATAAATTAGAGGAAATAATATGAGTTAAGACTAATGAAGAGGCCAACATCATTTCCATAAGACATGGATGGATAAAAAGAGATAAGGGCAAGAAAAGAGGAAGAAAGAGTATAAGCATTTGTTCTTCAAGGGTAAAAATAATACTTCTCAAACTCGCCAACTCAGAATCAAACTCATGATATAATGCAACCTCCAACTAAGAAAAAGATAGTAAATGTGTAGCCTTTTCTATGTGGGAAGTGCATTATGTATTCCTAATGTTAAGTTGTAATAGAACCCATTACCCTAAATATTCCATGCATTCCATGTTCCCAATAGATGACAAGAGTAGTACGCCACACCATGAGAGAAGGTCCCCATCTCCGGGTACTCGAAAGAAAGAGAAGGCCTTTTACCTACCACCACCACCAGAAGATATTAAGCCAAGTTCTTAGCATATGAGTTGCTTGAGTTCCCAAGTTTCCACTAGACATGAGAGAGCTAGTTTAACAAGTTTTCTTGGCCATGCAAATGAAATTTTATTATGTTGTTGGCTGAATGGAGGGACCAGGGGGAGGTGATACTTAGGAAGCACCCATTCCCCAAATTCACTCATTCCAAGTTGCCAATAGATGAAAGAAGAGATGTCCACTATATGAGAAAATAGATGTCCCCCATCGTTCCCAATTGATTAGAGAGGGAAGTACTTACCAACATGCAAGTGAGGTTACCACCAACGAGCCAACAAACCAACCCACCTACCCAGATTCTTCTAGCAAGAATCAATCAATAACAATAGTGAAGAATATGTAATGGATTCCAACCTTTTTATTAATAATTAATTTAAACCATAACCATTTCCTTTCCAAAAAAAAAACTCTTTATTTAATGTATGTTTAGCCTTTTTTTTTTTAATATATGTCAAATATGTTATACTTGGTTTACTAGCTTCACTTTCATAGTCTACATTTATATTTAGGTCCTATTTTTATACTAGATCCTATTAGGATACATTTTATCCTAGGCTTTTCTTAAAAGCATGTTCATTAAAATCTCAATTTAAATCCGATTACCTAGGGCTCCAACTTCCCAGTTGTAATTTTGAATGGATGTATTTGTTAATAGAATTTATAATCAACGTTTTACATGGATTGATTCCAATAACATATTTGAATGGATTGATTTTGATGATAAATTTATACTCTTTAGAAATATACCTAAATACCAGCCAAAATAAAAGATGGGATAGGGATAAAATAATACGAAATCAAATATGTTAAAAAACAAACCCTAACAAAACTAGAAAACCCTAGAATATACAAAGGGGTTATAGTCTAAGTTAAAAGATTGCAAAATGATATACAGTTTGTGTATCGTCACCTTTCTTTCTCTAAGGTGAGTCCTAATAACTAGAATGCAGTTTTGAGTATCCTTACATTTTCTTTCACAAGGAGAAACCAACCACCTATAAGGAAATTTTGGAAATATTGAGAACATAACATCAAAGTAAAATAAGTATAAATGATTGGAATTTATCATTATATTTCTTCTAACATAAATATGGAATAATACTTGTTATTTTTCAAAATCAATAAAAATATTAAACAAAAATTTGGCATAATGTAAGTGATTTCTCTTTATCTTCTAGCTTTGAATGACATTTTGTTTACTAATTTTTATCTTCAATGATTTTGTATATATCACGATTCTTTTTGAATCTATGCCTTATCCCATTTCCTTTGCAATTGCTAGTTTGTAACTTAGTAAAGTTAAAACAAGTACTTGAGCTATAGAATCATTGTAATAATTGTTACAATTACAATAGCTATATAAACTAAATAAATTAAATTAAATGATTAGTAAAGTGTATATCAATATATATTAAAGATACCATTAAAAATTAATAAATAAATTAATTAAATTACAATTTTATTTTAAGTAATTTTTACGATGAGTTATACGCCTATTTGATATATAAACAATATTTATGTAAATAATATTTTTTTAATTAAATTGAAAAATAAAAAAATATATATAATTGTAAATAATACAATTTTGATTAAATAAAAAAAATATAACTATTTTTAACATAATTTCAGCTCTCTGGTTAAAAATATAATTATAAATATTCATAAATTTCAATTTCCTAGCTATAATTATAAACCTTCAATATTTACTAACCACTATTCAACAAGCTTTATTTTATTTTGATTTACGAAGAATAATTTATCGAAGCGGTTGGGATTTTTTTCCTCTTAAAATGGGCTATTTTGGATAAATTTTTAAAATAAAGTTTTTGATTTTATTATTTATTAATTTCCTTATAGTATCAATAAATATTTCATTTATAAAATGAGAGTACTTTACATAACAGGGAGTTGACAAATATAAGCAACAAAGATGGGTACAGATTTAATTGAAGAGAATTTATATATCAATTATTAATAATAAAAAATAAAAATAATATTAAATTTAATAATTAAAATATTATTTAAATAATAAAATTATATTATTATAATAAAAAATATATTGAGCTAATAAATATAATAACAATGAGGATTAATATTTAAAAATAAAAAATAAAAAATAGATTTTATTGGAATATTATTTTTATGTTTGAAAAATATTGAAAGTAAATGTTTTAAGATCACGATAGGTTGAATGATTTATAACGTTAGGAAGGTAGTTAATGTGGTAAATATTTTGAAACTATAATCTAATATGGGCATATGTATGGTACTCTAAGATAAAGTGATTTTCATATTCAACCATTTTGATGCCACAAAGATGACATATTCGTTCATCTCACAATGTTTTGAGAATTGTTCCATGCTTAGTTTCACTATACAACTAGTGAGAGTTTGTTTATATTCTAACAATGTGGGTTTCCTTCTTTGAACTAATCAAAGCATAGTGATACTTTTGATATTTTAGATCAGCGTCAGATACCTCCATATAATATCTTATATTTGTTTTGTCCTCTCATTATTTATAGCACCACATATTCTTCGTAAATTTAGATGTAATATCAATGATTTAGTGACGACTTGACACCTTTATGCCTTTCTTGCTTGAGAAAGTAGTGATTGATCTTGGACTTTGAGGCAATTTTTGGGAGCCTCTTGTTGTGTATATGTTTCTTATCTTGTTCTTTTACATTAAGTACCTAATCATAGTTGTGGAGTGGGTGCACAAATATTTCTAGCTCCCTATAATACTAGTGTATCTCCCTTATTGTTATTATTAATGTAGACCCCTTATTGTTATTATTGTGCCCATGTAGTCCCCATATTGTTATTGTTGTGCCCCATAGAAGCCCACTATTGTTATTGTTGCGCGCTTAAATTATTAGTGTTATGTAGGCTTTGATTATATTGTGACGACTTAGACTCCTATATATACCAAGGAGGTCTTGTCATTTGTATCATCCAAGAATTTTTCATTTATGTGATGTAAAGGAGGTTACCCCTTCGAAGAGACTAATTTTCAAGTCGTTGATATATCTTTTCTTCTATTTTGTGATCTGGTTGCATAACATTTGGTATTAGAGCTTTGGACTCTAGGGTTTCGCTACTTCAAACAGGCCATCTTGGAATTTCTGCTATAATTTGTTTTCTACAAAGGTTCAGAATATGAAATTTCAAACACGTGGATCTAAAATATTGGTGAACTTCCTATAAAAATTTCACACTTTGGTTCGCTATAATTTCTGAGATATGATTCGAAGAAGTTAAGGTTTTTGCATGCTCCAGAATTCAATTTCAAACAGGTGACCTTGGGAAAATCATCATAACTTTCTCTACGAGCATCAGATTTGAATTTCGTAAAAAGTGACTAAAATTGCTCGGACTGTATCTTTTAATGTATCATTTTTAGGGCCGAAGGTTCAAACAATGATATGTGGCATGTCTTATAAGTTCGCTCTACTGAACTAGTCCATAATCAAGTCATCATAGGAGATTGGGCATAACTTTAACTTGAAGAATCCAATTTTAGCCTGACGTGTGGCATTAGAAAGAAGACTTAGAGGGATACCACACGACATAATTTCGGATCTTGGAGAGTCGAAATTACAGGGATACAACAGTTTCAATATCTAGATCCAAAAAGCAAGAAAAAGGTGTGTATTGTTTTTAAACTTTTGCATAACTTTTGCTTGAAAAATCAGTTTAAAGTGATTCAAAGGGCATAGTGAAGCATAGATATCACTATTTGATTCCAAAATGCCTTGAAGAAAAAAAATGGACACACATAGTAAGAAACCATAAATCTCTACTATGACGCATGAAGAAGAAGAAGAAATGCAACATGATATATCAAAATTATGAGACCAAGTGCAACAACTTTTGCTCTTGCAAATAGTAAACAAAAATGAAATGGAATCTAATATGGATGGCTTGAACAATGTTTTAAAATCAGACATGGAATATTTGAAGGTTGGCATGAATGTTAAGATGGAAGGTTTGAAGACATATACGGAAAGTTTGAAGGAAGGTTAACAAAGTTGCTACAAGAAATGCTTCCTAATGGCGAAAAGGTACTCCATGAAAATCATGACGAGAATAAAAGGAATGTTAATCATGAATTTAGAGACTCTAACTTTGGGTTGCAGATCAACCACATTCCAAAGATCGATATGAGTAAGTTTTATGACAAGGATCTGGTAACATGGATACTATAGATGGAGCAATATTTTGATCTACATGATGTGAAACATAAAAGAAAGGTACGCATTACATCCTTTAACATTGCATGAGGAAAGGATGCTTGGAGAAACGGAGAAAGAGATAATGTACATTTGTGCACTGGAACAAGGATCCATCCTTGGAGAGAATAACAGTGATGAAGAATATGTTGATGAGGGGCTCATTGGGAGTCTCATAGATTATTTGAATAATGGAGATCAACATGAATAAATGGTGCAAGAAGCATCAAATGAGGCTACAAGGCCTTATGATTTTAAGACTAACAATTTGTGTGTGAATGCAGGTTTAGTAAAGAATGGCGGAAAAATTTTGGAGATTAATACAAAAGATGAAGAAGAATGGACATAACGTGAATTATGTTATAAATGGAGAAGTTTAAGAAATGTTTTTGCAAAGTATTGAAGTTGAACATGATCAGAATGGGAGATGAGGAAGGACAAGCATAACCTGGTTTTTTTCTAAAGAAAGATGAAGTTCTTGTAAGGCGTGAAGTTGAACTACATTTATTGGAGAAGTTGTTTGAAGAGGATACAAATGGAGAAGAGAATTTATACATTTCTAATAACATAGAAATGTATATTTCACCTGAAGAAATTGAGGTAGAATGTGAAGAACTATTTCCTTGTGTCAATACAAATTTTGAATTTGAAATTTTAGAAAACTGGCTGGCATGAAATATAGAATTTGGAATCCATAGAAATTCTGCAAATTTGGATGAGAAGAAAGAAAATATGTAATGGTTAGAGGAAAGCAACAGTATGTTTCACCAAGGAGACAATTATATCTTTTAAAAAGGGAAGTAAGAGGAAAGACATACGAGTGTCTTAAACAACTATGGAGTAATGAAAGACAACTTTTCTATGAAGGAAACATAATAAATGGTAGAGGGTAGTAAAGATCAACCCCAACAGAGATACAACATCTTCAAGGAATATCAAGGAATAGAGGACTTAGCATTGACCACCAGGATGTTAGTAAGGGATAGCAATGATGAAGTTTAGCAAGGAAGAACTGATTGAGCCAGCCCAAGGATAAGTTGGACATCGAGATTGAAGAAGTAAGGAAGTTGATACTATAGAAGTCTCAACGGAAGAGGTATGTAGGTCAAATGATAATCATGGACAACATGTTGCATATGGTAAATAAATTTTTCATCAACAAAGGAGGAAAAATACTACAACGGAAGGAAATAATGGAGCAACATGATAAGGAGAAGGACCAACTACAACATCAGGCTTGGGATTGAGGAAAGATTCACTTCACTGGCACATGGTCAGGGGACCATGAACATTTTTCACCTTGGGATTTTGATGCAGGTGCATAGACAGAGCACAAGATGTGAGAGTATGGACAAGATCTTACAAATGTGTTGGGATGGTCAGATGGTAATGCTCGGAGGAAATTTAAAAGTTTTATAAGAAATTATAAATATTTATATTAGGAAGTGAGTTTTGATGTAAATATATTTTTAGTTTAGTTTCCACTATTTTGTGGAGAAGGGGAAACAATTCATCTCTTGTGACTCTTGGTTATCGCATTTTATCCTTCTTTTTAAAGAGAATGAGTGTTTGAGAAGAAGAGGGAGAAGAAGAGGAGAAGCTCCAAGAGAAGAAAAGAGAGAGGGAGAGAAGAGAGGAACATATTGTTTCTCTATGCAATTATAGTCATGAGGTTGCAAATAATTTCACTTTCCAATCTGTGTGAAGAGAAGGGGGTTGGTTCTCCAGTTCCCTAGAGGTTGTAGGTTGATTTGTTAGTATATGGAGCCTTGTAACAACTTAGGTTCCTTGGAGGTTTTGGGTTGAGATAGAATCCATGGAGCCCTGTAAAAAATTGGGTCCCTGGAGGCTGTGGGTTGAGACAGAGTTTCTGGAGCCCTATAACAACTTGGGTCCTTGAAGGTTGTGGGTTGGGATAGAATCTCTAGAGCCCTATAACAACCTAGGTCCCCTTGAGGTTGTGGGTTGAGATAAAGTCTCTAGAGCCCTTGACAACTTAGGAAGAGGCCAATTTTGGAGAATCTATAAAGGAATACTTGATTGAAGACCCTTGGTTACTACATTACTATTATATTGGATTTTGGACTCCTTGGAAGGTAGTGAAACACTGTGTTGTGGGGAAAAATGCCTATGCAGGACGATCCTATCCACCTAAGGTGTGACAGTACCTTAGCAACAAACGAATACAGCTACACTGGTTTCTTCCTTTATGAAATATGAAAGAGAGGAGATCGATAGACTTACCGTTGTCTTCCGTTTGTCCCTCGATCTAGATCCTCTTCTCTTTGGATGTTCACAGCTACTTGCCTCCTCGCTTGCTTAAGAGAACAGCTACTTGATTCCACGAGATCACAAGAGAACAGCTACCTGTGACAAGAGAACAGCTATTCGCGACAAGAGAAAAACATAACACAAAGGCATATATTCATATTCATAAATGATTCAGGATTAGAAGTAAATCAAATACACTAATGCAATCATACAAATACACCAGTATATAGGAGCAAACCAAGATATCTTTATTGATAAGTAACAGGGTTCAGGAAGAGATACAACCCATAGGGCTCCAATCCAGCATCTCCTTCCCAGCAGAATGGAATTCCTTCTTTAGCTCCCTTCAAAGCATTAAGCACCCAATGATCCAGTCTCAAACCAACAACAATTCTTTGCAATAACAAAATTCCAGCCTCCTCATCCCATGGAGGAGAGATCTATATATAGATCCTTTGGAGAGAGGATGAGTCAGCTTGAGGCTGGTATGAAGCTGACTAGTGTCCTCTCCCTCTCTCAGTTCTTGAGTCCACTTGGAGGTTCTTGCTTCCACTTGGAGATTTGGAACCTCTTACTCATCACCAGTCGAATTCCTTGATGCAAGTGTCATTTTGGAAGCTTCCTGGGCATTGACACATTGAGGAATGAGCCTGCCACTTGTCCAATTACGCTCAGCGCAGGTAGCCTTTGTTGGATTTGACATTCAACGCAGGTAGACGGTGGAGCAGTTGACATTCAGCGCAGATGCTCAGTGGAGCAGTTGACATGATCCAGAATTGGCTTGTTTTTGAGTGTTTTCAGGTGGAGAACTTCTGTGAATTGCTGTGGTTAGTTAGCCTTGTTCCTCTAGGGGTAGGAACAACATGTTTAGGGACTTTGGATCCCTTAGATTATGGACATTTCATGCTCAATGCTGTAAGGCACAAAAATGTCTATAACAGTTGCCCCCTAAAGTATGAGGCCGTTTATCGGGTGAAATGCTTTATCCAGGAGGGTCCGAAGTTCATCCGTCTGCTGGGGGGAGACCTGTAATAAAATACAATACAATACATTATGATTCATACTGCTTTCATGATCTAGCTGAGGCGAGTATTCCCATGCTCAGCTTTATAAATTCATTTTTGTACATAGAACAGACGATTGTCTGATGGTAGACTGATAATTTTGGCGAAATTATCATCCTTTGAATAGGATGATCATCTGCTGCAATGATGTACATGTCAAATGTCTTTATTTTTCCTGAATATATATCGCAGCCCGGATGGATGAAACTAGATCCGGGGTCTTCAAACTCGTTCGATCTTCAATCTAAGTACAAGTCGATCCATGTGAGAATTGCGCTGAAGTCGAACATGGAAAGACATCGCTTGATTACCGGTCAATGATGTAAACCGTTAACAAGCGCGAGAGGAATCACCGATAATGATAATGACCCTCAAGGTACTGCAGTACAATTCACGTGGTGTGAATAAAGGACTTGGCGTCGAACACCACGCAAAATCTTCTGGTCAAAGGTCATTGATATATACCTGTCGCCGGAAGTGAGAAACTTGCCATTGAGGCATGCAAGCTTCAAAGTACTGAAGGGGTTGTTCCTAGATCAACTCCTTGGATAATGAGCTGATGTCGACAAGGAGCGATCCGTCAAAGGAGGGCCTTAATGAATCCCACATCAGTGACACGGAACGGAGCTAATGATTTTAATGGAGGTGAAAACGATCTGTGACATATGATTCAGGGTGGCGGTCATGAATGGATGAAGGATAATGTATGGCAGTGGATGGGACCCGGTTGACTCTTTCTGAACGACTTCTCTTGAACATATGGCGACACTGATGTGATGGATCGGTAGCATTACCCCAAATATGGATGGTATGGCGAGACCATGGTGATGTGACCGGTGAATGAAACAGCCCAACCCGATTGTGGTATGGAGGAAAAGTGTCATGTTCAAGAGCGACCTGCTACCATCAAAGTTCTCTTTAGTTTTCTCCCAATTTTTCCCCAGTCATTGTTGACCAGTACCTCTTTATTTTTGTCAAGCTTGAGGAGGATAACATATGCTTGTTCTATAACCTGCCCTTTGGGCAAGCCCATCGCTATGTTTTAACGAGCCTAGCGATAGTGAAACTCGTTCTCGTCTAAAGACAAGTTTGTCGCTATTTAATAATTTTATCGAGTCTAACGACAAAGATAACTCGGTTCTTTTCATTTTTAGAGAGTCTGAAAAGATACATAAAGTCAACTCCAAAATTCCTTTTTCGTCATCTAATCCCTTAAGTCCGAAAAAGTATAAAACAATACAGAAGGGATGAGTTTTCGATAATTTTAACGAGCCGAATAAAACAAGCGCTCGACCTTTTTGTGCAATAATCCCTCAGGTCCAAAAAGATTAAAATCTAGAGGAGGGATAGCTCTTCCTGTCCTTTAACGAGCTGGAAGGCAAAAACTCGACAATCTTTTCATATTTTACGAGTCAGTTGAAAAGAGCTTAAAGAAGACTCGTCTTCTGAGGAACGAGTGATGAACAGGGTTAGCAGTTGATTCCAGGTATAGGTTGGAATTTTCCAATCACGGCAGTGTCACAAGGATGGCTAGGTGAAATCACTCTTCACAGCTGTTCCTCAGAGTGGGTAAACAATCATGTGGAGGTGAACGATCGGCCAAATGAAAAGTGGACGTGGCAGGTGCAAAAACGACCAAGGCTTTAACGGCTGATAAATTTACGATCACAGAGGTTATTTACCAGGATAGGTTCATTTTTTAGTTAAAAATGAGCTTAAACACTGGAGGAAACATTGCTCACTGCTTATATTTATTTTTTAACGAGCATGAAGACCGCGTTAAAACTGCTCGGATCTTGCGTTTATTTTTTAACGAGCATGAACTTTATGCTAAAACTGCTCGATTATATAGTCAAATTTTGATTTTTTACCATAACTAGCTTTTCTCTTTTCAATGATAGTACTGCATTCTCAATTGCTGCATCAAACTTAGTTAGAAATGAATAATATTTGCATGAAAATGAGATTATAACCCTAATATTTCGCTTTGAACTACGTAAAAAGCCATTAAAAGGTGTTTTTACCTCTCATTTTACCATTTCATTTGAACTTGGTTTGTTGGAGCTCTGGAGGTGCCTCTTCCCCCTTGATTTTCACCAGCTGATTCCGGGAGATTCTGCGGACGATTTTCGGCGCCGTCTGGACCAGGTAGGAGCTAAACTCTAGCTCTTTCTTTTCATGGTTTCCTTTTTCCATTCTATGCCTGTTTTCCTGCCCCCATGAGCCCCTGGTGTTTTGTTAGGGTGCTCTGCCATCAGCGCAGGCAGTCCATTCAAAACCTGCTCTGAATGTGAAGCTGCCTTAAGGCAGTTTGTCCTTCAACGCAGGTAGGACACTTGCCAATTGCGCTGATCTCAGGAAAACAGTTCTATGCACAGTTTTTTGATGGAATTTTGCCAGTTTCTCATCAAATTCAGGAACTTACTCTTCCTCTTGTTTGTTTTGCAGGGATCTTTGAGCAAAATGTCCCTTACATGGCGAGAACGAGAACATGAAGAGGAGGACATGATTGCCCTCCATGACCCTGTCACGGTGAATGCGCTGCGGAACTGTGGCCTGCTGAAGTTTTTCCGTATCTCTAGTATGAGAGCACAGATATCTTTACTGCAGTATATGCTTGATGCTTGGGACCCTATTAACCAAGTATTCCAGATTAGGGGAAAATCCATCCCCTTGACCATAGTGGACATTTACTTCTTGACTGGGTTGTCAAGGCGGGGTGCCCCCATTTCTTTGTCAGGTTCGGCCCGGGGGAATGACTCCGTGAGAGATTATGTCCGCCAGTATTGCAGGGAAGGTTCCCAGCCGAGCAGAGACGGCAAGGTTGTTATCCGTGAGATCACTGACAGGTCTCTCAGGTCCATTCTGTATACTATTGGTAGGATGGCCAGTAGCGCATCTCTACATGTTGCCAACAGATCTTATGTGCAGCACGCCTTGGAGTGTCTCCAACCGAAAGTATTCAACTGGTGTGATGCAATACTTGTTCAGATGAAAAGTCAATTGACCAAGGTAAAGGACGGGAAGCTGAAGAACTTTGGGTATGGTTCTATTCTGACTGCCTTTGCCTTGGAGAAAATACCACTGATGCAGCCTCAGTATATTGCACTCGACCTACCTTCTCCTACCGAGCCACGCATGCAGAGATGGGTCGACCACATGTCTAGGCATGCTGGTCAATCTCAGATTACTTTCACTGATACCTTCTTCAGGTGGTTCGAGTGCCAGGAGATGGTCTATTCTGAGTATCCATATGTTGGTATGGATTTCCGAGGTGACCCGGACTTGGTACTGCCGGATGGCGAACAGTGGGGCGCTATTGGTAAAATCTTCGACCATATTACTGTTTACTGTTCTTATTCATAATGTTGCTGTGCTTTATTCTATCAAGACTTATAATCAAACTCTTGTGTGCATGCAGATGTTGGTCCTGTTCGTCCAGCAGTTCGTCCGAGACCGCCAGTCGCTGCCCCAGCAGGGGAACCTGCTGGGAGAGTTATTCTTCGCAACCTTGACGTGGCCGAGACTCTTACAGCTGTGCAGGAGCAGGTCAAGAGCCTTACTCTAGGTATTCCCGATGTGAGGATTGATGAGTTACCTTTACAGTTGCAGCGGCATACTACTGGTGTGCCTAGACGATGGACTCGTCTCTTGCGCATGATTGCACAGGCCGTGACGTGCTATCATGAGCATCACTAGACTAGGGTGCCCCCTAGTACTTTTGAGTTTTTGGGTCATATGACCGATTTTTGTCTTGGTTACAGAACATTATGTATGAACGATAAACAGCTTATATATATTTTGATTTTCAATTTTTATTCTGGTTGAGTTATATGATCCATATGTACAATCATTGATGATGTGTCTCTTTTTATAAATGTCGCAAATTTCTATCCAACACATAGTTTGCTAATGAGTCAGTTAATGTGTTTAAGTTTCTGGAAATATGCTGGTATTGAATTGAATCAAATTGTCTTTCCAAAATCTTAACCCTTAGGAACATGCGATAAATAGCTGGATTGCGAACGGAATATATACCATTGAGTTGTAGTATTACGAGTTGTGAGTCTAGCCTGACGATTAGTCGGCGTATGCCACGGGTGATGGCATCAGAGAGTAGTTCTATCAACGCGCTATACTCAGCGATGTTATTCGTTGATTGCCCAATACACACACCTCTGAAACTTACTAACTCGCCGCTTGGATCAAAAATGGCCCAGGCTGCAGAGGATAGGTTCCGCGAACTACGACTCGCTCCGTCGGCATATCCAACACATGTTTCTAGGAGGTTTGACATCTGCAATAAATGAAAAAAGGTGGATCACTCGACTAGAACAAACACTTTAGCGAAAACAAAATACAACAAAAACATACAGGTTACTATTTAAGCATAGTAACGCTTAAGGTACAACCCATTGCGGGGTTGCGCCAGTGGAATTCCGTCATAATCCATTAACTCGTAGGCTCCTTTTGCTAACACTCGTTTAACAATACAGGGGCCCATCCATAAGGAGTTAAATTTACCTGCTCCCAATTTATCGGATTCTTGGTCATAAAGCAAGACCAAGTCACCTTCTGAGAAGACACGGGGTTTGACATTTTTGTCGTACTGCGCCTTGACTCGTTTCTTATGGGCTTCGTTAGCCAAAGCGGCATCACGACGGGTTTCATCCAATTGGATTAATTCCAAGTAACGAGCCTCTTCTTCCGAAGTTCCGGGGAGGAGGTCAATTGCGATTTTAAGCGACGAAATTTCGCACTGGATTGGCAAGACTGCTTCCAGGCCATACACCAGTTGGAAAGGTGTGAACCCGGTCGCGTTCTTTACCGATGTTCGGTAAGCCCACAAGGCTGAGTACAGGATTAGGTGCCATCTTCTTTTGTGAACCCCGATCATCCTTTGCAACATACGCTTCAGGACCTTGTTGATTGCTTCAACTTGTCCGTTGGCTTGCGGATAATACGGGGTAGAGCTGTCGTGAGATAGCCCTAGCTTGGCAGCTAATTCAACCATCATGTGATTGCGAAAATGTGATCCATGATCTGTCACTATAGCCTGTGGTACGCCGAACCTGGCGACTACATGATTGAAAAAGAAAAGGGCAGCTATTTCACCAGTGTTATCCAATGTAGGCATCGCCGCGGCCCATTTGGTAAAGTAGTCAACAGCGACTATTATATACCCATGCCCCCCGGTCGAGGTGGGGTTACATTGCATGAAATCGATGCCCCACTTGGCGAAAGGCCCAACAGCAACTATTGGCTGTAAAGGTGCGGGTGGTCTTCTGGTTTTGCTATCGAAAATTTGACAAGCATGGCAACTTCTGACTGCGGTTATGCAATCTTTGAACATGGTTGGCCAGAAGTATCCTGCTCGTAAGATTTTCTGTGTTGTTGCATATCCAGATTAATGCCCCCCACACGCGCCTGAATGACACTCATTCAGGGCTTTTTCGGCCTCGTCATGGGTAAGGCACCTCCTCAGGACTGTATCGATACCACGACGTATTACCGACGATCATGTAGTCTTTAGCTTGGTATCGTATACGTTTCTGTTCTGAGTGAGAGGTGTTAGGCCTGAATTTTTGGGTTTGGAGATTATTTATGATATCTCCATACCACTCATTGCTTGTAGATATCAGGAACAAACTTTCGTCCACGATTGACTCTTCTGATGTTTCATTGTTGGACGACGATGGGAGATCGCACAATAATTCTGCGAAAACTAGAGCTTTCTTTGATTTGGATTTTACAAATTCCAGATCAAACTCTTGAAAGATCGCTATCCATTTTGAATATTTGCCCCCCAACAACTGTCGCGACAGTATAGTCATGGGGTTGCAATCTGATAAAATGGTAGTTTTCCGAAAGAGGACATAATGTCGAAACCTTTGAATCGCTTGAACAGCTGCAAGCGCTAGTTTTTCAACATAAGAATATTTACTTTCTGTATCATTTAAGTTTTTACTTAAATAATATATAGGATGTTCAATTCCATCGACTTCTTGAACTAAAACCATCGCAATGGTCGTATCCGCTGCAGCCAGATACAGGTTAAAATCTCTTTGATAGTCCGGGGCGTACATTAATGATGCTTTTACTAGACAATCTTTCAGAGCATCAAAGGAAGCTTGCGCCACCTGGTCCCAGACGAAAGGTACATCCTTTTTCAAAAGACGAGTATAACCTTTAGCAAGTTCTGCGTAATTTGGAATAAACCTCCTCAGAAAGTTTGCTTTCCCTTAGAGTTTCTGAATCTGAAGCAAATTTGAAGGTGGAGGCAGATTAATGATTGCCTGAACCTTGCAAGGATCGAGACGAATCCCATCCTTAGAGACTACAAAGCCAAGTAAATGACCAGAACCGATGCAAAACACACATTTGTGCGGATTGAGTCTTATCTTGTAGTGTCGGCAACGTAGAAATATCGCTCTTAAATGCTGCGGATGATCAGTCCGCTTTCGCGAATGAGCCGGAAGGTCGTCGAGATAAGGTTGAACGATGTTCTTGATGTCATGGAAGGCATAATTCATTGCCCTCTGAAACGTCGCCCCTGCGTTCTTTAAACCAAAGGGTAATTTTCGATAAGCGAATGTGCCCCACGGACAAATAAATGCAGTCTTTGACTGGTCCTGTGGGCGGATATTTATTTGATTATACCCGGAAAATCCATCCATAAATGAAAAGATTTCACATCCGGCGCATTCATCAATTATCTGGTCGATGAAGGGTGTAGAGTAGTTGTCCTTCGGACAAGCTTGGTTTACATCCCTATAGTTGACACACACTCTAATTGTTCCTTGTTTCTTCATAATAGGGACAATATTCGATACCCAATTGGTTAGAGGAACCAGGTAGATGAATCCAGCATGGAGAAGTTTTTCAACTTCCGCCTTAATGGCAGCGGCTTTCTTGGGGTGCACCTGCCGAAGCCGTTGTCTTACTGGTTTGACATCAGGATACATTTTAATTTCATGTTCAACGATACTCGAGTCAATGCCTGGCATTTCATCATATGACCAAGCAAAGACATCTCTAAATTCGCGAAAAAGAGCGTTATATATTTCCAGTTCTGAAGGGGAACAACCTTTGCCGACATAAATATTCTCTACAACATTTGTTTTAGTCAAGATATTTATGGCTATAGTCTCTTCAATATTGGATAAGTTTCGCTCAGAATCCACCGTATTTACAGTATTTGATAGGAATTCAAAAACTGAAGGGTGATAAAGGTCATGTTGAGTATCTTCTTCATATTCTTGAAGAAGGGAACGATGGTGGCAATCATTCCATGGTGCCCCCTCAATCAACATAGATTGTAGAATTCCTTTGTCAGTCCCATGTACTCTCGACCAAGGATCTAACGGGGTACCATATTCTCTAGACCTATCTACCCAAACGCTCGACGAGTGTTGATTTGGGTTCGCCTCCCATGCTCGAAACATTGATTGCTACAATATTTCTATAGGGCTTGGGGGCAAAACCATTGCATGATCCATGTCGACATCGTCTTTTGCGACCTTCGTGGAAGATATCATGTTGCAGGCTCTTACGAATGCTACTTCCCCTACATAGAATGGAGGTGGAAGTGCGAAAGTTCCCATTAATGTGGGGTCTTTCAGCAGGCCTACTCCGATATCTTGAAGCGAATGGTTGCTTCCATGGATCATAGGAATGCTTCCTGTAACTTGTGAACCATTAGGGAGGAAGTTTTGTTGGTCGATGATCGTAATCCCTCCTTCAAACGGGAATGCGATCTTCCTAAAATAAGTCGATACAACAGCTGCCATGGCATAGATCCATGGTCTTCCCAGTAGGATGTTGTAGTCAAGATTCCCATCGATGACTTCGACATCTATTTCTACTGTTTTTCCTCCTAGTTCAACCTTCAAGTTATTAAGGATACCATACGGGGTATAAGTCCTTCCATCGAAAGCTTTTAATGTCGTCGAAGATCGCGACAAGGTTGGAGATCCTAAAGTTTTCCAGCAACTCATCGACATAATACATGTAGATGCCCCCTCATCAATAATTGTTCTGTGAACAGTTTTGTTGAGGGCTTTCACTTGAATAAGGAAAGCTAGTTGAGCTGGTAACTGAGGATCGTATCCTTTGTGATCAAAGGATACAAGATTGGAATCCTTGGGATCAACCCCACCAATAGCCGATAACAAAGCCTGCCTTTGGGATGGGCAATTCTGTAGTACCTCAAGAGTCGACATAGCGGATGGCAATTGGGCCAAATCTTCCACTATGTTATAATGCTGCGCCGCTCTGGCGCGAGGATTAAATGTCGACTTGTGTACTACTCCCTTTGGTGGTTTTATTGTTAATTCAGGAATGATGGGCAGTACAACTTCTGTCGAAGTTGTTGTCGAACTACTTGGTTGATCTTTACCTTTGTCGTTCGACAGCTGCGGATTCCCGTAATCTTTGTTCCTTGTCGAAATCAAAGCATCATTCTGCTGTTTTGAAACTGACAACATAAGCACTTGCGACGGGGAAGCATTTCCACTATCAACCAGATTTTGACCTGGATTAGGAAATGGATCAGTTAACACAGCTGGATTTTTCGGACTCTTAAAGAATCTTTTTAACTCAGCTTTGTACGGACAATTTGCTGTCCGATGATCCTCCTCATCACATATTTGACATGGATAATTTTGTTTCCCTTTCCCAGGAGGGTTTGAAGAAGTTTTTCCGGGAGATGACTCACCTTGTTTCTTCTTCTTCCCTTTGTTTTGCTTCTTCTTGCTTCCTGGTTGATTGGTTTCTTTGCCTTTATCTGCTGATACGGCATTTACTTCCGAAGCAAGAATTTCTTCTTTTGCATTTTGATCCGAATTCTTACGGGCTTTCTTAGACGAAGCCTTTATCGATTTCGCGTTTGCCGTGCCAATCACGCCATCACCGACATGAGAGTCACTATTGGATTTAGGAGGAGGAGGAATTGAAAATTCCGGTCTAGGGGTGTCAGGTATTTTGTCGTAGAGCGTGCCAGACTGAGTATAAACTAAGTCTAGATATTGTGCACGAGCAATAACTTGCTCCTCTGTTACGACTCCCCCCTTTGCCACATCTTCTGTTATAGCAGGAAGTAACGACTTTATAAACCATTCAGCTAACAACTGATCGGGAACGTACGTTTTCACCATCCTACGATGACGACGCCACTCATGTATATGATCAAATATATGAGTGGCAGTTGTCTGCTTGAAGTTGGTTAATATTTCGGTTCCCGTTTCATACCTTATCGGTAATTGAAAATGGGTTAAGAAAGTCGTGGCTAGGGAGCTAAAATTGTTGAAAGAGGCTCTAGGTAATTCAATATACCATTTAGCCACTGGACCTGTCAATGTCCTCTGAAAAAGGCGAAGCCTTATCGAATCATCATTCAGGGTGTTCGACGAACACCACAGATGAAAAGTCATCACGTGATTCGACGGGTCTTCACCTGGATTTCCATTGAATTTAGGAATGTCAGATGGAAGTTTGTGAGGAATCGTTGGCCACCAAGGGGCGTAAGCAATCGGATCTTTGGTTAACTGGTGTAAATCGGGTAACTCTAAAGTTGCCACGAATGGTAACTGTTGATTCAGGTTAGGTGAAGCATAACCAGGGTACGATGGAATCGCTTGAGCAGTGGGCCTTTGCATACCAGCATAATGTAATTGATGTTGGTATGACTGATACGGTTGGTGGACTTGACCACTGTAAAGCGGTTGGTTTTGACCGTTTTGAATATACGGTTGTCCACTGTTCGCAAAGATCTGCTGCTCAGAACCTTGGTATACTTGCTGGAATTGTGGTTGTTGGTATTGCACCAGCCACAGTTGTGAAGCCATGTTCTGTTGCACTATGCTAACCATTGGACCAAGGTGTGGGGTAATTGTACTCGTTTGGACCTGTGTCGCCCCACCAGTTGGCGATTGTGGTTGTGACCCATGGTCAAGAGGCTGTTGCATTACAACTTGAGAAATCTGAGGTTGACATGCAACAGGCATCGCTTGAACTTGTGACACTGTTACAATAGCCGGTGTGGTCGGGATATTCGACATAGGTACACACTGTTGCATAGAATATACAACCCTTGGTTGTTGAGGTAGCATAGGTACCCAACCACTTGATGTAATTCCAGTATAACCTGAATACTGTTGCGAACTCCCGTATGGATACCCTCCCGGAGGGGGTAATGAAAGGGCATACTGCCCCCCATACTGTAGCAATCCGGAACTCAAGGGGATTGACTGTCCTTGACGACTGGATTGCCCAAACTGACCTCCAAAAGGATCAATCTGGCGAGTCTCAACATAAGAGTTGCTGGATATTATTCCGGATGAACAAACTGGAACAGACCACACTGTCGAAATAGTCCCTTGGTGGACTCCTTCTAGCGGTTGCGAGCTAGTCGGGACAGATGGTATGCCGGCAAACATTGTCGGAGTGACGGCAGGGGCTTCTGCTGTCGCTGTGTCATTTGACACAGTCCTAGATGTTGACGGTTGTTCAGACATTTTGAGTCTATCCAATAGATTGCCTAGCGATTCTACAGGAACTTCCACTTGTGGTGGATTAACTTCTGATGAAGGAAATAGAGTGACTCCGACTCCAAAATGGGTTGGAGTATTTGCTTGCGGGTCCTCTACAATTTCCTCTATCGTAATCAAACCAGGTGGAAGAGGAAGACCGTCAGGTCCGTAAAATATTTCTGGTGCCGAAGAAGGGGTTGAATCGACAGCGACAGTTGTTTGGGGAGCAAGACTCTCTAAACCGGTTACAGATGGAACTGGCTCAGTAGCACAAGTATTTGCCCCCAGACCAGGATCAGTGTTACTGTCCCTTTGTGGCTGTTGAACTTCTTCTATAGAGGCAGGGTTTCCAGAAATGTTTGGAGTAACTGGAATCTCAGATGTAGTTGGAACACTTGTTCTAACTTTGAGAGGAGATTTTGAACTGGTTAAACGAGTTCGCTTTTTCCTTACTGTTTTCGATTCCGGAGACAAAGACGGTTGACTCGTAAGCCTCCGCGAATGACGGGGTTTCAATTGACTTTCTTCCACGATTGCGGATTACTCGATCAACCAAAATACAAAAAGGGGAAATTGGTGTTTCCGAATTGAATGAATTTTATTAGACGCTTTAGACACAACTTGCTTTTTCACTTTTAAAGAGTCGAGAAAAAGCTAAAGATGACTCTAGTCTCCTTCGATGTTTTAACGAGCCCGAAGTGACAAATGCTCGGATGGACTTTTTCCGTTATAGAGTCTGAAAAGGGCCAAAAGAAATTGCTCTAGAGATCTAGGCAGAGGTTGTGCCAAACTTTTCGCAAAACCGCAGAATACTTTTTAGGGTACGGGCGGTCGATCTTCATGAATGTTGTGTTCACTGCATTGCGATCAGTAGGGCGGCCGACACGGCTTCCTAAGGATAAAAGATATATGCCTATAGGGGTCTCCCAATATATACGCGATGGTACGTGGGAGCACAATCCGTACTAGCACTACCATCTCTCAGGAGGAATCACCCACCTTCTTCGAGATCGACAGTCACTAGGCTTAACGACGCCGGAACACGTCTCTAGCCTAGACCTCTATGTTGTGCGTTATGTTACAAAGCGTTGTTAGGTTCATTCAGTTTATTTTAGGTTGATTTTTTTAAAGTTTTCCATTCAAGGTTCACCACGAGATGTATGATACAAATTCCTAAATGCAGTCTAAGATGATAAGCAAGCTTTATTATCTTTTCAACTTTGAAAATCCTAGCTACTAAGGGAAAAGAAAAACACTATCTTTTCTCAAAGAGCAATTAGCACACTCTAATGCACTTTCCCTAAATCCAACATGCAAACTATCAAATGCAAAATGCACAATGCAGGTGTTTGTTTTCCACTTTCTTAGTATAAATGCCTACAAAGAAAGCTTTTTGCACAACTTTGAATTTGCTTTTAAAATGATCAATACAAACAAGTACACTTTTTCGAAATCAGAGAAGAGAGAAGAGATTACACCACTTAACGATTATCGAAATAAAGACTTGTTTTGACACTTAAAAGATACAAATTCAAACCAATAAGCAAAAGTAAATCTATAATCAATTTTCAAACAGCCAATGAACTCTCTTCTAAGACCACAATCAATCAGATCTGAATCAAAGGCTACAGGATGACCACTTTACTCATGCAAAGGAAGACTGTAAATGACGCCACAAACACATAAAAACATTTACAATCTTTTTGTACAAAAGGAGGCGGAATCTAAGCAAAGAAAAAGGTTTATCAGACTGGTACCTATGCTGGTTAAAGGCTACAATAAACAGAGATCAAAACAGGGCAACAAAGGACAAAGAACCCCCAGCTGCACAAGGCTAAACTGGTTCAGCGCAACCTCAACACTGAGGATTTGACATTCAGCGCAGGTAGCCCCTTCGGGACCTGCGTTGAAATGCAGACTGCCTTCACAGCAGTTGCGCTGAAGGAAAAACTCTCGTTTCCCTTGGGTTCTGGGTCACAAAAATGCTCAAAAATCAATTGTTTCAGGCCAAATCAGAAACACAAGCAAGGTATAAACAAAGGGATGCTTTGAGAGGGTACTAAAGACTATCACAAGGATCATCAAATCATTTGTGGATCTAGTTTAGACCATAGACAAGTCCAGCAACTGGATCAAAACAACAACTTTCTACTTTGTATCCGGGAAAGATGCAGTTCAATAGTTGCTGTCAAGTCTATGAAGTAAACAAATGACGGAAACACAAATGAAATGAATAAACAAATTCTCCCCAGCGGAGTTGCCAATTTGTTGTGGGGAAAAATGCCTATGCAGGACGATCCTATCCACCTAAGGTGTGACAGTACCTTAGCAACAAATGAATACAGCTACACTGGTTTCTTCCTTTATGAAATATGAAAGAGAGGAGATCGATAGACTTACCGTTGTCTTCCGTTTGTCGCTCGATCTAGATCCTCTTCTCTTTGGATGTTCACAGCTACTTGCCTCCTCGCTTGCTCAAGAGAACAGCTACTTGATTCCACGAGATCACAAGAGAACAGCTACATGTGACAAGAGAACAGCTATTCGCGACAAGAGAAGAACATAACACAAAGGCATATATTCATATTCATAAATGATTCAGGATTAGAAGTAAATCAAATACACTAATGCAATCATACAAATACACCAGTATATAGGAGCAAACCAAGATAGCTTTATTGATAAGTAACAGGGTTCAGGAAGAGATACAACCCATAGGGCTCCAATCCAACATCTCCTTCCCAGCAGAATGGAATTCCTTCTTCAGCTCCCTTCAAAGCATTAAGCACCCAATGATCCAGTCTCAAACCAACAACAATTCTTTGCAATAACAAAATTCCAGCCTCCTCTTCCCATGGAGGAGAGATCTATATATAGATCTTTTGGAGAGAGGATGAGTCAGCTTGAGGCTGGTATGAAGCTGACTAGTGTCCTCTCCCTCTCTCAGTTCTTGAGTCCACTTGGAGGTTCTTGCTTCCACTTGGAGATTTGGAACCTCTTACTCATCACCAGTCGAATTCCTTGATGCAAGTGTCATTTTGGAAGCTTCCTGGGCATTGACACATTGAGGAATGAGCCTGCCACTTGTCCAATTACGCTCAGCGCAGGTAGCCTTTGTTGGAGTTGACATTCAACGCAGGTAGACAGTGGAACAGTTGACATTCAGCGCAGATGCTCAGTGGAGCAGTTGACATGATCCAGAATTGGCTTGTTTTTGAGTGTTTTCAGGTGGAGAACTTCTGTGAATTGCTATGGTTAGTTAGCCTTGTTCCTCTAGGGGTAGGAACAACATGTTTAGGGACTTTGGATCCCTTAGATTATGGACATTTCATGCTCAATGCTGTAAGGCACAAAAATGTCTATAACACACTGTGTGTAAAATAGGGTGAGGCAAAGAGCCTCTAGACTCCTTCTGCTGAAGAAGATGGTCACAACCAACTAGTGGGATTGAGGAATACATCCTCTGGAATTACTTGTTTCAATTGTCAACTAGTGTTTGAATCCCTTAAGCAAGCACTCCCCTCGAACTCTGGAATCTGGCTCAGGGGTGCCAACTACAAGTAAGTGTGGTTGCAGCTATCTATGGTTGGGTGGAGAGTCTTAGTCGCATACTCAATTACCCTATAGGTTTAAAAGATAGGTAATGTTTTGTACATGTTTACATGTTGATGAATTTATGATACATTCTAGTTGAAATGGCTTGGATTTTTGGGTCTGTAACATCATTTTTAATGTGATGAGCATGTGGATATGTCTTTATCCAGAGATAAACCTTATGGTTAAGATAGATAAATGTATACATAAATGCATGTGTCATACCTTTGAAATGAACATTTCTATTAACTAAGTTGAACGAGTGTATATGTCTGCAATGAAATTTATATGTCGAGTTTGATCCATATTGGTGATGTTTACAACATATAATAAGCATTAGAATGTGTCTTGTCTTTACGTGATAACAAGGACCATGTGATGGCCACAAGCTGAATAATAATTTGTATGATGTTCCCTAACATTGTCAACAAAACATATGAAAAATGATACAAGTACGTTAAGAAATATGACATGTAGAAGATCCATAATGGCTTGGATTTAAAACATGCAAACCTTGGGCTTAAGAACCCTTTCTATTAAGCTAAAATATTACATACGAGATTGACTTCTTAAGCAAGGTCTGAGTTTACATATGAATGTCCATTTTCTGAGCCAGGAGGCATTGCTACAATATTGAATGATTTATTCACTCTTTTAAGGGAAATTAAAGCCTGAAACCCTTGCATCAAGGCTTAGACAACCATACATTATCAATAGGTTGGATGCCTTCCACTAGCTTCCTAGCATGGCTAGTTAGGTGTTGGAGGGTTTTGCATGCCGCCATAGAGTCAATTGCATGCCAGCATTGAAGTTGGGAACCCTTAGCTTGTCATAATAGAGGTGAATCTCTTTATAAGGTCGTTGCAGGCCCAAAATAAGGTGCAATTGTAGGAGCACCTATATTGACATGTCGTGAAATCCCATGCTTCAATACAAGGAACATCATATGGCTAGGAACTGGTTGGATAGGCCTTTGCCAAAGCTTTTGATGGGTAGGACCATGGATTGCATTAGCAAGCCACTTTCTCCATCGTCATCACTAAGTAATGATGCCATTCATAATGATTACTGAACTTCTGTGGCAGAGATTTAGCCAGATTAACTAGTGAGGACTAATTGATGAAGAGCTGAGGCAAGCTCTCACAATGTCGATTGGAATCCAGATCAAACTCATGGCTCAGAGTTTCATAGGGTTTTCCTAGTTGATCCATGGAAACACTCATGTGTGAGCTTGATGCGGTGCAAGGAGTGTTGGCTTGAGGGGGCCTGACCCAGGTTTAGCGTTAATTAGCCAAACAAATCCCTACACTACTGGCCCTTTAGGCATCAACCCATGAAGCATGGACTGAAGTCTCACCTGAAGCAGTATGGGGGGATGCTGGAACCAAGTTTCTGCACCTTGATATGGTTGTGATGTCGTTTCATTCCTCCTATCCATGCCTTCACGCAAGTTGCTTATTTCTAGGGCTTGCAAGATGAGCCCTCTATTTTGTTCTTTTGTACCACCACGAAAGGGTACAATCGACCTTCGCACAACCCTAACCTACTACTAAGGTACTTTCCCACTGCTATGGTAGCGTGTTGTGCAGATTCCCCAATTAGTTTAAGCGATTTGCTTATCTCATCAAATACTTAAAGTTAACACCGCATAAGCAGATATTCGTAATTGCGTTCAATTATTCAATATAATTGCTTTCATTCACGCATCATATAAGCATAATAAAGGAAATTCATACATAAAATATCCAAACACATCAATAGAACAAAGACACAGAATTTGCAAAATATCTCCTTTTATTAATATCTTCCAACTGTTACAACTTATGTCTGCCCTGTGGACACAGCTGCAGGGGTCCGCGCACTGAGCTGTGGACTTCTACCCTAGGTCTCTGTGCACTCAGCTACACAACCTCTACCTACACTACGACCCAAGACTTAGAATTCTTGCTCCAAAGCTATGACTATATTACATCGTGTGTCTCCTTCTATGTCCCTAGAGCTTAGCTCTTTTATACAATCCCATGGTCTGCGGACCATGGGTAGATCTCTTACAGTTGACTTTACTTTACAAAACTAAGGGTGGACAACCCTTTTTGAAACATAAAACCTTCGCACTCCGCGACCACAAAATGTGGAGTCTTTAGAATTATATTATAAAAATTGACTTAAACATGGTCTTTTAGCCCCAAAACTGCCCTTGGGGGATCGCGCTCCCAACAAGGAGACAAGGCCTCAAAGTTATAATGTGATGGGGCTATCCTTATCCTTACTCTGATCAAAATTGTAGTCGCGGAAGCATTTAATTAGCAAGGCTTAATTTGTCCCCAACGTGATTGGTCGTGAGTGTGCTAACATGACCGGGAGGTGCAACCTAAAAGGTTCACCCTGGAAAATTGTGTTGAGCAGTCGAGGGACGAGGTGTTGGGATAATATGGCAAGATGACATGCGCCCAAAAATTATGCCATTAGTTGGAGGGGTGGCCCACTACCCACATAATCCTAGAAACATTTTCCCGAAAGGAAGGAAGGGAGCGCAAGAGGAAGCGTTGGGAAAATCCTTGCGAGATGATATAAGGCATAGTCACGATGATGTTATTGGTCAGGTACTGGCCCACTAAATCAATCACCCCAACAGGTTCAACTCGGAAGCTTAAAGGGAAGAGTAAATTGTAAGCGTTGGGACACCATAGAGCGAGGTGATGTGTCCCTAAAGGACCCACCCAATACGTTAAGAGGCACGCAAGGGGACAAGGATGTGAGTGTTGGGAAATAGTATCGGGATGACATGGTGTCATAGCCACGTGGGTCAATTAGAAGAGATGGTAGGTGAGAAGAGGGAGGCCCATAGATTCCAAGCAGACCCAGAGGTGCAAAAGGCTCTTATAAAATTATGCACTAGGATAACATGGTTAGGATGACGTGAGTAGGTAATGACGACAATCGACAAGTGGGTTCAAGCCAATGAGGAGGAGATAGAGGAGCCCACTATCCAAGGAAACCCGATATAGAGACCTTGACGATAAATAAGGTGTGCACTTTAGTAATCGTCAGGAGAAGGTAAGCGATCTGGCGTGACCAGTAGCACCCATCCCAGGAGGCACAAGGGCGTTATGATTAAAGGCAGCAAGTTGGTACGGAGAGCGGAGGTCCCTGCATTCACTAGGGGCCAATAAAATGTATACAAGTTGGGAAGCCTAAGTAGAGTTTGAAGAGGAAAAAAGAAAGAAAAATAATATATGATTTACCCCATTCCTCTAACAATAATTGAGGGGTTGGGAATATTACATCGCCCTTGGTAGGGAGCCACCCAATGGTGTATAGTTGTGAGTGTGGTGTTGTTGGTAGGCTTGTCTAACAGTAATTGAGGGGTTGGATATGTTACATCACCCTTGTTGGAGCTACCCATGGTGTATAACTGCGAGTGTAGTGTTGTTGGTAGGCTTGGCCACTTAACGACCTTTGCCAAGATGAGGTTCTTTTAACTCCCACTATCAACAATGAAGTATGGTGAAGCACCCTTCACCCACATTTATGAGTGAAAGAAATGCTCACATTTCTTCAAATCTTTGGACTCACTTTGTTGGACCTTGATGTTGGTAACAATGGCACTGAGTTTTGCATCAATGATCTATTTCCCCTTGTATAAATCTAGTTTAGAGTTTGAATGTGCTTATGCTTCTGAAAACTTTAAGTTTTCCACCAGTGAGTTATTTGTGAGACATTCATTTCTGTTGTGAGTGGGGCTCTTGTGGAACTTGCACCACATTCCCTTGTCTTTATTTGTCTTCCCATTAACATTATTTACTTGCAGATTCAATTGGTTGTCCTGGGTTTGTCCATCATGGCCTTGTCCTTTGTTTTTCGATTTAAGGACACCCTTGCCCTGCTTCTGCTATTAAAAATTTGCAAGTCCAAAGTTTTATTTCTTCTAGTTAAATTTTTTCTTAATTTTATAACATATCAGTATGTTGCACCAAGCGAGATGTCTGGAAACTCCATTTATGTTTGTATGTATATGTGAAACCAACCACAATACTTAAACACCAAATCTCACTCGGATTCCTTGATACCCAGCTTGGTGCACAAGGTATTAAAGATGTTTGTGAACTATGTCACTATGTGGTCCCTTCCTTGTCGTATTGTGGTCCATCTCATGTATTGGTCTTCATAAATTTCAAAAGCGTAATATTGTTTCTTAACAACATCCCTAAAAGAGTTCCAAGTGGGGATGACTAAAAATAGTGTGGATTCCTCCACGGTTTTTTTCTCACATTAAGTTTCCCACTCATCCTTGACATGGAGTAAGACCTTAAGGAGTGCAAAACTAATCTTTGCTCTATCATAAAAATTATGGACTGAAAAAATAACCATTTATCTAGAAATTTAAAATTTTAGTTTTAAAATTAGATAGAAAGAATTGTTTTTATCATCTTAATTATTTAATTATTTCATATGAAAAATAAGTTTTTATTTTTAATATTCAAAAATTTAAATTTAAATCAATTTCATCACATTTCAAATATTTTATTATTTATAATATTAAATTTAAATTTATTTATTAATTTGTTTTTTTATATAATAGTTTTTTTAATAATTAAATATATAATAGTTAATTGAATTTATTTTAGAGAGTTGAGAAAATTTTATTTCTATTCTCTTTTGCCTAGAATATTTTTCGAAAATAATATATTAAATCCATATAGGATGTGACGTTTTTAGAGAGATCAGAGACAGTTATGACAGTGTGTTCTTTGGCATGTATTGTCTTTTCGATGAGGATTGTTAGAAAGTTAAGTTAACTCATCATCACTAATTAAAATTTAAAAAAAAAATTATTTCTATTTTTTTTCCCAGAATATTTTTCAAAAATAATATATTAAATCCAAGCGACTTTCTATAAGCTTACTGTGCTATTGCAATCATTAATTCTATCATGCCCTGTGCTTTATATTGTAGTGCTTAAGTGTTGTCTCGAAGGTTGCGTTATTAAATTAGTGGACTAGACTGGAGACTGAACTAAAGTTATCAGAATTATTGTGATGGGTTGGGATCAACTCACTCGGCATTACGACTAGTCCATTTTAGCCTTTTAAGGTCGGCTATTTTGGATAATTTTTTAAAATTAACTTTTTGGTTTTATTATTTATTTGATCTTATAATTGCCTTTTAATATGAATAAATATTTCATTTATAAAGTGACCAGAGCTAGAGCTAGGGTTAGACAAATACAATTAACAAGTTTGGATTAGACAAATACAATTAGCAAGCTTGGGTTAGATAAATACAATTAACCAGCTTGGTTAGATAAATACACTTTACAAGCATGTGTATAGAGTTAATAGAGAGAATGTAGAGAAAATTTACTAAAATATTAAATTTAATGATTAGATAAAATTATATAAACAATAAAATCATCTTGTTGTAATAAAAATATATATTAAGTTAATAAATATTTTAATAATAAATATAATAATGAGGAATATTACTATTTAGAAAGATAAATTATAATTTATTTGTATGTTTTAAAGTATTTTAAGTTAATGTTTCAAGATCATTATAATATGGATGTCTTTTAAGGTTTAGAAAGGTAGTTAACGTTATAAATATTTCGAAACTATAATTTAATTTGGGTATATTTGGCATTTTAGAGAAAGTCTTTTTCATATTCAATTTTTTTACATCACAAAAATAACATATTTTTTCATTCTACCATGTTTTGAGAATTGTTATATGCCTAGTTTTATATACAACTAGTGAGAGTTTGTTTATATTTTAACAATGTGGGTTTTATTCTTTGAACTAGTTAAAGCATAGTGATACCTTTGATATTTTGGATTAGTGTTGGATATCTCTTTATAATATCTTAAATTTATTTTGTCCTCTAATTATTTATAACACGCATATTCTCCTTAAATTTAAATGTAGTAATATTTTTAATGTTATTGATATTCTATAGAATGACTTCTTCGTTTATTCACTAATGATTTAATGAAGACTTACACCTTTGTGCCTCCCTATTTGAGCAAGTAGTGGTTGAGCTTGGACTTTGAGGCAATTTTTGGGAACCCCTCTATGTATATGTTTTTAATCTTAGTCTTGTACATTAAGTACCTAGTCATAGTTGTGGGGTGGGTGCACAAAGATGCTACCCATTATAGTGCAACATGAACACACGACCATAAAATTTTAGGAATACACACAAATTCCTATAAAAACATGCACACATTACCATTACTTTAGGTTTATCACTGGTTGAACCTCTAGGTCAACTAAATGTCATGACATGTAAAAGAATGCACATGTATTAATTTTTCTTAAATGTGCACATTTTTCTAGAATATGCACACAATTTTTAAAAAGGTTCTTGCACATTCATCTTTATTAAAAAGAAAAAAATTGCAAGGTCATATTGTTCATGAGAAAATTTGCAATAAAAATGTTGTAATAAAAATGTGTGCATGTGCATTAGCCAAAACCTCCTCCTTGGAAAAGGTAAGTTCTTCTAAGGTAAGTTATTTTATTAAGGAAGAAATGAGGTGGAAGACAGAGTTCATACCACTAAAGAGACTGCCCTACATGAGTAGATACCGTTCTACTACGAAATCTCGATGGTAAGTTTTCAACCATATCAGTTTATTTGAGAAGCAAAAAATATCTTCCAAATTGGATCCCTTCCTATTCTCTGCAAATTAATAGTTCTCAATACAAAGCTGGCACTGCTCGCACATCTTCAAATAAAAAGAAAAAGAAATCACATGTTTCAAGCCCAGTTCTTTTCTTGATCAGAAATTAATCCAAAAGGCCTGGCCATTCAGTGCCATAACTAGTTGCCTCTGCCTGCCCCCAAGAACAACACATTCCCTCGCCTGGCACTGGTCATCTCTAAGGTTTATTGCCTCCTGAGCTGGAGGAGGGAAAGGATGTGTCGGAGCCCATTATCACTGATCTTGAGCTAGCTGTAGAAGGATAAGGCTGCTACCAGCAAACAAAGATGCCCTTCTGTACAATGTAGACATGATTCCTACTGCTGCGTTAAATGACATGACAAACTATGAAAGCTTATTTAATTTTGATGAGCTCTGATTTTATTTTGATGTACTCAACTCAATCTTGATCCCATATGGAAATTTTTATGGTTCTAAAGCTTACTAGCTAGCTAGGATCCATGTACTTTTAACGAGTGGTTAGTTTAAAATGCGTTGTACATATTTCGCTCAATAGGAATATTTTTTGGATTTAAAAAAGTGGTCCAAAAATCTAGATAATCGATGTGCATGGATCCAAACCACGAGAACAATTTAACGATATTGTAAGAGAATGTAAGGATTAAGTAATTTTGTTTTTATCTTTTTCTATATTGGCTTCCAACTATGCAAAACTTGTCCTCTCCACAAAATTATATTCTTTCCATGCTTGTGTGAAAAATATATTCTTAATTGGATAAATCCCAAGCTTAATTCCCATCCGACTAACCAACATGATAAATCAATATATGCCAAAGGATGTCTACACTCTGTAGTGTACAGGGCCTCCAAGTTTCCATTGCACCCTCCTATGAATATGAGAATTCCTTTGGTGAAATCCAAACAATCTCTAGCAATAAAGAATCTAGCAGAGGTCCTTGACCTGTGGTTGCTACCTTGGTCCACACTCCAGTCTCTATGTTTAGGACGTAAATATTGTTAAATAAATTACGATCATCAGTAAATCCACCAAACACAAACAAATGCTTTCCAAGGGATATTGTTGCATGGCCTGCCCGAGGTGCTAATATCTGGCCAGTTGTGTTGAGCTCTTTCCACACAAGTGTATCTACATCAAGGACATAGACATAAGAAAAATAAGACTTTGATGCATCCTCCGCACCCAAGACTATAATATTGTTCTTCCATGATGAGCAAGTGTGGCTATCTGTTCGAGACAGTGGTGTACCATTGGTTGCATCCCTTATCCAAATTAAGTTAACTATTTTTAGTATGTAAAGTTCATTGCAATATATCTCTTCATATTCATCTTAAGCTTTTCCACAACCTCCAAATATAAATAGATGGTGATCAATGAGTGCAGCACTGTGCCCTTCACGAGCTATTGGTCCTTCACCACTTAGGTTAGGTTGCACCCATGTATTTGTAGTAGTGTCCAACATATGCAAATCCCGTAGAGGATTCTTCCCATCTGTGCCACCAAATACAAACTAATTTGTTCCCACAGTGGTATAGTTGTGGTTGTCCTTGAGAGAGGGCAGGGTTCCTTTCACCATAGGATTACAATCATTTGTCTAGCAATTTTCCTTGACATAGCCCCCAAAAACATACTTCAAGAAAAAAAATGAATATTTCATCAGGACCGTTCAGGACAGGAAGAAGAGTGAAACAATTTGCCACAATTTTGAACAATTGAAGAGTATTTACCTGCCTTTGGTCAGATAACATTGAATGCATAATCACATATATCAGAGAGATAGTCTGGTGCCGCTCCGCAACACATAATTGCCATATCCAGAAAGACAAGACAAGTTTTGTAAAGCGAATTTCATTTATTTGAGTTCGGAGTCATATCCATCCACTGGGGCCTATAATTTCCTATTTTTTTTATTAGAGATATGGCTTGGTTCCGCTCCGCAACACACAATTTCCATAGCTAGAAAGACAAGACAAGTTTTGTAAAGCGAATTTCATTTATCTAAGTTTAGAGTCATATCCATCTAACAGGGCCTATAATTTCCTTTTTTTAAAGCCAAATCACTATTGATTTACATCGCTCTCCCCTGAAGCAAGATATCACGATGCCGACCAATTGATTTGGTTCGTCAAATTGAAAACCTTGTAATGTAATGCAATTTTGGCTAAAGCAGCTCTTCCCCTTTTTACATGGGTTCTTGTTTCTCCAGGTTCTGATTTGAAAGGTATTGTTCCACCGAGGTCTTGAAGTCGCTAAATTCAATAGTGGATTTCCCACATTTAAGGTGATTCCTTCATAAAAGCGCATAGCGTGGAAGTCAAACCCTATTCTAGGTCAATTACCCGAACAGCTCATTGTGTCATTTGGGGTGGGTCCGTCAATATCAAAAAGCTTAAGAGATATGTGTTTCTAGATTTCAAACGCATTGTTTCCCAAGGATTCATGCTAAATCAAGTAAGGAGATGGTCAAATAATGCAAGGCCCTAGTGGGATAGGTTCCACACATGCGGATGCATAAAAATATGTGTAATGCATGAAAATATGTTGAGGGTTGAGGTCTCATAGAAGGGGTAATGGTGTGACCTTGTACAAGGACTTTTATTGACTCAGACCATATTTCGTTGATGTTCATGATGACTCAATGTGAGAGGTACGAAAAAACAATAATCCAAGGGTTAAGAAGCTCATCAACTAAGCTAGGTGTACATAGAACATGCTTATGGCTTGATGTTAATGATGACTCAAGGTGTACATAAAACATGCTTATGACTTTATGTTCATGATGAATTAATGTGAGATGTATGAAAAAAAATAA
This sequence comes from Pinus tabuliformis, assembly GCA_031772625.1. Classification (NCBI taxonomy): domain Eukaryota; kingdom Viridiplantae; phylum Streptophyta; class Pinopsida; order Pinales; family Pinaceae; genus Pinus; species Pinus tabuliformis. Next base: position 356,639,781 of record CM062820.1, on the reverse strand, counting down.
TCCAAGGGCTAAGAAGCTCATTAACTAAGTTAGATGTACATAGAACATGCTTATGGCTTTGGAGGAGTGTGTCAATGCACAACTTTACACAAGTGAAATAACTTAGAAGGATCTAGAGTCAACTAGGTGAAAAAACACTCATAAGAATTTGTCTAGTACAACTCTCTCATAGTTGGGCTATAAATAAAATATAATAAATTGACCCATCATATATAAGTACAATCTCACTTGCAAAATAATACAACATAATCATGGACATGACAAACTGACAGAAGATAATTAAAAGTTTACTTCAAATCTGCATCTGAGAGTCTTGTAACTACAACTCTTTTGGCACATCATCATCTTCAACACTTGAGTTAACCCTCATGCGCACCGAGGGGAAAAAAAATCTATGTACAAGGACTTTTATTGACTGAAACCAATTTTGACTGATGTTCATGATGAATCAATGTGAGATGTATGAAAAAGCAATAATGCAAGGGCTAAGAAGCTCATCAACTAAGATAGGTGTACGTAGAACATGCCTATGGCTTGATGTTAATGATGACTCAAGCTGTACATAGAACATTCTTATGGCTTGATGTTCATGATGACTCAATGTGAGATGTATGAAAAAACAATAATCCAAGGGCTAAGAAGCTCATCAACTAAGCTAGGTGTACATAGAACATGCTTATGGCTTTGGAGGAGTTAGTTGATGCACAAATTTACGCAAGTGAAATAACTTAGAAGGATTTAGAGTCAACTAGGTGAAAATAACACTCATAAGCATTTTCTTAGTACAACTTTGTCATAGTTGGGCTATAGATACAATATAATATATAAGTACAATCTCACTTACAAAATAATACAACATGATCATGGACATGACAAACTAACATTACAAATGATGTTAGGCCCCTATACTACTAGTTTAACCTCTTATTGTTATTAGTATAACCCAATTATTATATTGATGTACCCATGTAGTGCCCATATTGTTACTATTGTGCCCCATAGAAGCCCACTATTGTTATTATTGTGCCCTTACATTATTACTATTATGTCAGCTTTGATTATGTTATGACCCCTTAGACTCCTATATATAGAAAGGAGGTCTTTTCATTTGAATCATCTAAGGATTGTTCATTTATGTAATGTAAAGGAGGTTGCCCCCTCGAAGAGGCTGAGTTCTAAGGCGTTGATCTATCTTTTCTATCTTTTCTTGACCTGGTTTCATAACATTTGGTATCAGAGCTTTGGATTCTAGGGTTTTGCTGCTCCAAACAGGTCACCATGGCATTTTCGTTATAACTTTTTTTCTGCGACATTTCAGAAGTTACAAAAAAAACCCATTTGAGAAGAAATCGCGCTGAACCTCGTGTCCAAATTTCAGAGCTTTTCGCGCTATATTTGTGGAGATATGATCTGAGGAAGTTGGTCTTTTTGCAGACTCTTGAATTACATTCCAAATAGGTGACCTGGGGAAAATCGTCATAACTTTCTTCCTATGGATTGGATTGAAATTTCGTAGGAAGGTACAGAAAGAGGACGGACTGTAGTTTCTTGTATACGTTTTTCAAATCCAGAGGTCGAAACAGTGACACGTGGAACTTCATACAATTTCACTCTTCTGGAAAGGTCTATAATCAGGTCATCTTGGGAGATTGTCCATAACTCTTTCTTAGAGAATCTAATTTGGATCAGACTGGTGGCATTGGAAAGAGGACACAGAGGGCTACTATAGATCACAATTTCAGAACTTAAAGATACGAAAGTACAAAGTTAAAGTCATTTCAAGGTCGAGCTCCTAAAATCAAGAAAAATCAAGATGAGGAAGTTTGATGGCAAGGATCCGGTAAATTGGATACTTCAGATGGAGCAATATTTTGATCTACATGGTGTACAACTGTTACAAAAGGTATGTACTGCATCTTCATATTTAGAACCAGATCAATTTTTATGGTACGAAGGGCTTTGTTCTCGTAAACAACTTGTTACATGGTCAATTTTCACGGAGGAAATGATAGCACATTATGAGGATACAAAGAGAAACACCTTCTTTAGAGCAACACCACAACAATTGGAAAGAGTAAAAGGGCTTTGTGACATAGTGGAAAGAAAAATTATGGAAACCAGGAAGCGTACCCCTCACAGCTATAAATATGGAAGTGTTTTTTCTCTTAGCCTTCCACAACCTACAAGGGTTACACCACAACAATTGGAAGAAAAAAGAGAAAAAGGGCTTTGTTACAATTGTGATAGCAAATGCACTAAAGGTCATAAGTGTGCTGAGAAGAAATTATTTTACATAGAATATGAAGAGGAGGAAGAAAAGGATCAAGAAACATCAAAAGAAGAAGATATACACCAGGACCCCACCCCAGAGAAAGAAGAAATGAATCAGACCATATCTTGTAAAGCATTGGAAAGAATTACCACTCCTCAAACTCTCGAGATAGAAGGACTTATCAAGAAGAAAAAGGTGCAAGAAGTGAAAGATCACATCGAGAAATAAGAAATGAATCCAACCATATCTTGTAATTCATTGTTCGAAATTACCACTCCTCAAACTATCAAGATAGAAGGACATATCAAGAAGAAAAATGTTCAAGAAGTGAAAGATCACATCGAGCATCAAGAAATGAATCCGACCATATCTTGTAAAGGATTGGAAGAAATTACCACTCGTCAAACTCTAGAGATAGAAGGACATATCAAGAAGAAAAAGGTTCAAGCAGTGAAAGATCACATCGAGCATCAACAACAAGTTCTCCAACTTTTAAAGGATAAAGCCACTTCGGTGCAAATCAAACGAAACAACAGGTAGATCAACATCGTAGTGAAAAATGTTTTGATGTAGGTGATTGGGTATTTTTACTGCTACATCTCAAGCAAGCTATTTATGAGAAGGAAATGTTGGCAATACTACATGCACTTAAAAAATGGCGACCTTACCGAATTGGAAGACTCTTCGAGGATGAGGATGTGGAAGCATTGTTTTGTGCTATTTATATTATCCAACCAGATTGGATAAATGAAGCAAGGGATGAATGGAAGAAGGATGAAGAAGTATGGCCACTTATTCAAAAGTTGCAAAAGATCCAAATTCAAACAATATTGCCAGAAATTGAAGAGGAAGGAAAAATCATATTGGAACCTGGAGCAGTCACAGAAACAAGAACCAAACAACTACGAAATCGATCAATTTTAGAGTATCTCATCAAGTGGAAGAACTTACCCACTGAATATTCCACATGGGAGGACAAGAATTTTATACAGAAGCATCAAGAACTACTCAAGTGTTGAGGACAACACTTTTTGAAGGAGAGGGGCATGTTAGGCCCCAATACTACTAGTGTAACCCCTTATTGTTATTAGTATAACCCAATTATTATATTGATGTACCCATGTAGTGCCCATATTGTTACTATTGTGCCCCTTAGAAGCCCACTATTGTTATTATTGTGTCCTTACATTATTATTATTATGTCGGCTCTGATTATGTTATGACCCCTTAGACTCCTATATATAGAAAGGAGGTCTTTTCATTTGAATCATCTAAGAATTGTTCATTTATGTAATGTAAAGGAGGTTTCCCCCTCGAAGAGGCTGAATTCTAAGGCGTTGATCTATCTTTTCTTGAGCTGGTTTCATAACAAATGACCATAAGATAATTAAAAAGTTACTTCAAATATGCATCTGGGAGTCTTGTAACTACAACTCTTTTGGCACAACATCATCTTCAACACTTGAGTTAACCCTCATGCAAACTGAGGGGAAACAAAATCTATGTAGAGTCTAATTTTAGGTCGAATCCCACGAAGGTTGGATTTATGGTGAAGTTTATAGGGTAGAAAAGGGTTGTGTCCCTTTGTCTTGTTAAGGAAATGAAGCACACAAGGTGAATCAGAAGCACAAATAGAAATTGACAAAATTTCACCAACTCTCTTTTCTTAGAGAAGGGGAAAAAATGTTAATGTAGCACTCTATCTAGTATAAATACTATTTTTGTTTACATGGCATAGATTTGTGACGACATATTTTAAGTGTGAAGTAAAAGTGAGGAATTTTTTAAGGGTCCCTCTACCTAAAGAAGAAGCCACTCTACTTCATGAAGAAAAAATCAAAATCAAAGAGTTGCTCTTCCTACAGAAGAATTCATTCTACCCAGTGAAATAAAAGTGAAAATTGTCTAAGTGTGGCTCTGTGTCATGGAGTCATTTCACCTCAAGAAGAACTCACTCCTTATTATGAAGACAGTGAAAATCTGTGGAGGTTAACTATGCCTAATGAAGGATCCTCTCTGCCTACAAAATTTCTATACATAATGTAGGAAACTTGCAAATCGAAAAACAGTGGCTCCCCTTAATGGCATTGAGAAGAATTCACTTTGTCCAGTGAAGAAAAAGTGAAAATTAGCTAAGTTTTCTTGCACCTAATGACGTAATCACTCTAGGTAAAGAAGAAATTACCATTCCCAATTAATGAAAAGTGTAAATTGACTAAGTGTGGCTCCACCTAATGAATGAGATGTTGCACCAAGAGAAGAAAAACAAGAACTCACTACTCCTAGTAAATAAAAAGTGAAACTTGGCTATGTATGGCTTCACCTAGTGAAGGAGTCACTTTGACTAAAGAAGAAGTCTCTCACTCAAGTTAGTGAAGAAAGAAAGTGATAAATTTGTTAAGGGTTTATCCATATTAAAAATGGGGGAAATAAGTTCAATTCTCTGCTTTTGGAGAAGCACTAGTTTAGAAGTGTCTAAGTAGGGGGGGCATATAGGTACTTATTGAATAGCTCTCAAGAAGGAGAGATCAAAGAGTCTTTCAAGTGTGGTATTTTTTGTGTCATTTTAGACTAATTGCTACTAATTGGAAGTTGTGTGAAGAATTGTGGTTGCGTATGATTCTTCATTACATAATTCATGGGAAGGCTCTCCCCTTTGAAAAGCAAGGTAAAAAATTGATTCTTATCAATATTTTTTTGAACCCGCAAAGTAAACCTCCTCCATAAAAAACTATTAGTTTTAATCCGATAAGTCCAAAAAGTCCTCACAATGCCCTTCCTTCTTACGTGGAACTTTAATGTGCATGAAATCCACATCAAAGAAGCGGAGATGCATTCAATTGGTCATTAGAAGAGATGTCAAGCAATCTTGCTAAGATAGTAAGAAACCTTGTTGTGCATATAGAGCAAGCCTAAGAGGAGAAAAATTAGGTGAATAATTAGTTGTTGTGCAATTTTTCATAAATAAATAAACAATTGAAGGGAAAATAGTATACAATGGAAGCATAGATTCCAATGAGAGAACTCATGGATCAAGGAAGTCACCTTCTGATTCCACTTTGTTAAGAGTCATTATAGAGTTATCATAATTTGATAAAAAGGTAGAAATACCCACTAATAATCTTCAATGAATATGAAATAAATCAAAATTGCCAACTTTTGATGCAAAGACGAGAATGAGGCAAGAAGTTGAAGCTTGGTTAACAATAACCCAAAAGGCGAGATTGGAAATATATAATTGGCTAGGAATACTTCATTGTTGTGGGAACATAATCGATAAGGGAAGAAGCATAGACAAAGAAAAGTAACCTAGAAACAATTTGAAAGGTACCTTGATAAAAGATATTGATTTTATTCTTATTATATGGAAAAAGTCAATGTGTTTCATGACCTAAAGAAGGGAACCATGACAGTAAGTGAATATGAATGTAAGTTCATGAAGCTTTTGAAGTATGTCTCATTTATCAAGGATGGAAAATTTAAGTCAGTTGTTTTCTCAACAAACTGTAGATTCTAATAAAAAATGAGATTCAAGTCATGGAGCCAAATAAATTAGAGGAAATAATATGAGTTAAGACTAATGAAGAGGCCAACATGATTTCCATAAGACATGGATGGATAAAAAGAGATAAGGGCAAGAAAAGAGGAACAAAGAGTATAAGCATTTGTTCTTCAAGGGTAAAAATAATACTTCTCAAACCCGCCAACTCAGAATCAAACTCATGATACAATGCAACCTCCAACTAAGAAAAAGCTAGTAAATGTGTAGCCTTTTCTATGTGGGAAGTGCATTATGTATTCCTAATGTTAAGTTGTAATAGAACCCATTACCCTAAATATTCCACGCATTCCATGTTCCCAACAGACGACAAGAGTAGTACTCCAGACCATGACAGAAGGTCCCCATCACTGCATACTCGAAAGAAATAGAAGGCCTTTTACCTACCACCACCACCAGAAGATATTATGCCAAGTTCTTAGCATATGAGTTGCTTGAGTTCCCAAGTTTCCACCAGACATGAGAGAGTTAGTTTAACAAGTTTTCTTGGCCATTCAAATGATATTTTACTATGTTGTTGGTTGAATGGAGGGACCAGGGGGAGGTGATACTTAGGAAGCACCCATTCCCCAAATTCACTCATTCCAAGTTGCCAACAGATGAAAGAAGAGATGTCTGCTATATGAGAAAATAGATGTCCCCCATCATTCCCAACTGATTAGAGAGGGAAGTACTTACCAACATACAAGTGAGGTTACCACCAACGAGCCAACAAACCAACCCAGCTACCGGGATTCTCCCAGCAAGAATCAATCAATAACAATAGTGAAGAATATGTAATGGATTCCAACCTTTTTATTAATAACTAATTTAAACCATAACCATTTCCTTTCCAAAAAAAATACTCTTTATTTAATGTATGTTTAGTCTTTTTTTTTAAATATATGTCAAATATGTTATACTTGGTTTACTAGCTTCACTTTCATAGTCTACATTTATATTTAGTGTTTAGTCAATTTAGTGTGTCCTAAATTGCTACATTAATTATCAATCTGATAGTCGTATACTGATCAAGTGTGGCGCACTATATGTGCAAGACAGCCTCTTTCTTACCTTTTTTTCGTTTTCAATTTTTATTTTGTTTTGGGGTTTTTTATCTTCGTTTATCTCCTAATATGAATGGAAATCCTATTCTTGAGTTTTAAGAATACTCTAGAAGGCAAGTATGGATATAGATTTTAAGGAAATTATGTCCTCTATAATGATTTCCAAAACTTAACACTTCAGAGGGTCTTAAAACATACTAGTGATGAAATTAATACTTGAACAAGAATAAAAATGTGCTGCTATTCAAATCAAGAAAATAATGAACTACTGATCATGAAACCATTATCCCTGCTGCCTTCTAAATAAATAAAAATTAATTAAGCTACTGCACTCAAATAAATCAAAAAAATTGCAATCTAGTAAAAGTAAAATCAATTCACATCATTCATAGTCTAATACCTCACCAGGTAGTCTAAGCTATGGCTTTCGGAGATAACGTCAATGATATGAGCAAGTTGATGTCTAATTGCAGAAAAGTAAAACTAAAATCAAATCACATCATTCATAGTCTGATACCTCGCCATGTAGTCTAAGCTATGGCTTTCGGAGATAACGTCAATGATATGAGCAAGTTGATGTCTAATTGTAGAAAAGTAAAACTAAAATCAAATCACATCATTCATAGTCTGATACCTCGCCATGTAGTCTAAGCTATGGCTTTCGGAGATAACTTCAATGATATGAGCAAGTTGATGTCTAATTACAGAAAAGTAAAACTAAAATCAAATCACATCATTCATAATCTGATACCTCGCCAGGTAGTCTAAGCTATGGATTTCAGAGATAATCGTCAATGATATGAGCAAGTTGATATCTAAACTAACTAACAAAGCAAGTGAATAAGACTGAAATCAACAAAACAGAACTGGAATTAAAAAAAGAAAACTAAGAAAAGCAAAGTCAGCAGAGAGGCTAATCCCATGTCACTAGTTATTGCGAAAATTATATGAAAATGCCTGGGCCTACTCTATCCTGAAACATACACACACTGATCAGCGTTAACAGCAATATACAAAGCTTGTAAAATCATAAACAGGAATGAAATGTTAATACCATAATAGATGAAATATATACACAGGTGGATAACTATGAAACATGTGCAATGGAAATAAGGAAACAATACAAAAAAAGTGTACAGCAATAAGGAAACAAAACCTCAGTGTGCAAGGGCCCTCTGCACAGCCTTGGTCAACAGGCTATCAATCCAAAATTGTGCTCAGGCAGTCATATAAAAACAGAGTCTTCTTTATAATTCAAAATAGAGGAATAATCCTCTCGTTACCACAGTGGGACTAGTGTCACAGCACAATAAACTTTAATAGCGAAATTACATCAACAAAGACTAACTCTATGCGTTTGGAAACACTTTATTTATAACAAAAGCTTTATAATTGTTTTCCTGTGAACAGAGGACACATAAAAGACAGCGTCCATGAATTTAACATAATGGTTGCCGAGATTATTCAATCTATCAAAAGTGGCTGTTGGATTTGCATCGTGGGGCAGTCTATAGCTGTCAACAAGACCTCAGGGATCTAGGAACGGCCACGAATCCTTCATGTGCTTGAATACAAAGTCCTGTTGCTATAGGACTCCTCTGTTTGCACACCGCTTGACCACTGTTGACCACGACTTTCCTTAATGAATCCAGTTGAACCAACAGGACCTGATCCATGTCCAGGTCATTCCTGATCTGCCCACATGTCTCGTTTTGCCTGATGTCATCTGCAACCTGGAGTTTAACAAAAATAGTTGCGGAAAGTGGCTGCATTCCATAGCTAATGAGAAAAATCTAAGTCAAACAGCAAACACAAAAGCATAGTTAGAAAACCACTTAGATGCTCTTTTAGAATCAATATGCAATGATCTCTGATAGCTTATGGAGTACTGGTGAGTGGAAAAAGTCTGGGAAAATGTGTAGGAGAGGTGTAATTTCAAAGCTTAACATTTAGGTCCTATTTTTATACTAGATCCTATTCAGATACATTTTATCCTAGGCTTTTATTAAAAGCATGTTCATTAAAATCTCAATTTAAATCTGATTACCTAGGGCTCCAACTTCCCAGTTGTAATTTTGAATGGATGTATTTGTTAATAGAATTTATAATCAACGTTTTACATGGATTGATTCCAATAACATATTTGAATGGATCGATTTTGATGATAGATTGTATACTCTTTAGAAATATACCTAAATACTAGCTAAAATAAAAGAGGGGATAGGGATAAAATAATATGAAGTCAAATATGTTAAAAAACAAACCCTAACAAAACCAGAAAACCCTAGAATATACAAAGGGGTTACAGTCTAAGTTAAAAGATTGCAAAAATGATATACAATTTGTGTATCGCCACCTTTCTTCCTCTAAGGTGAGTCCTATTAACTAGAATGCAATTTTGAGTATCCTTACCTTTTCTTTCACAAGGAGAAACCAACCACCTAGAAGGCAATTTTGGAAATATTGAGAGCATAACATCAAAGTAAAATAAGTATAAATGGTTGGAATTTATCATTATATTTCATCTAACATAAATATGGACTAATACTTGTTATTTTTCAAAATCAATAAAATATTAAACAAAAATTTGGCATAATTAAGTGATTTATCTTTATCTTCTAGCTTTGAATGACATTTTGTTTACTAATTTTTATCTTCAATGATTTTGTATATATCACGATTCTTCTTGAATCTATGCCTTACCCCATTTCCTTTGCAACATCTAGTGCAATTGCTAGTTTGTAACTTAGTAAAGTTAAAATAACTACTTAAGCTATAGAATCATTGTAATAATTGTTACAATTACAATAGCTATATAAACTAAATTAAATGATTAGTAAAATGTATATCAATTTATATTAAAGATACCATTAAAAATTAATAAATTAATTAATTAAATTACAATTTTATTTTAAGTAATTTTTACAGTAAGCTATACGCCTATTTTATATATATAAACAATATTTATGTAAGCACTATTTTTTTAATTAAATTGAAAAAAAAAATAAAAAAATATAACTATAAATAATATAATTTTAATTAAATAAAAAAATATAACTATTTTTAACATAATTTCAGATCTCTATATATATGGTTAAAAATATAATTATAAATATTCATAAATTTCAATTTCCTATCGTTAAGATATAATCATAAATATTCAATATTTACTAACCACTATTCAAGAAGCTTTATTTTATTTTGATTTACGAAGAATAATTTATAGGGGTTGGGATCAACTCACTGGGGATTACAACTAGGCTTTTTTCCTCTTAAAACTGGCTACTTTGGATAAATTTTTAAAATGAACTTTTTGATTTTATTATTTATTAATTTCCTTATAGTATCAATAAATATTTCATTTATAAAGTGCGAGTACTTTACATAACAGGGAGTTGACAAATATAAGCAACAAAGATTGGTACAGATTTAATTGAAAAGAATTTATATATCAATTATTAATAATAAAAAATAAAAATAATATTAAATTTAATAATTAAAATATTATTTAAATAATAAAATTATATTATTATAGTAAAAAATATATTGAGTTAATAAATATTTTAATAATAAATATAATAAGCATGAGGATTAATATTTAAAAATAAAAAATAAAAAATAGATTTTATTGGAATATTATTTTTATGTTTGAAAAATATTGAAAGTAAATGTTTTAAGATCGCGATAGGTTAAATGATTTATAAAGTTAGGAAGGTAGTTAATGTGATAAATATTTTGAAACTATAATCCAATATGGGCATATCTATGGTACTCTAAGATAAAGTGATTTTCATATTCAACCATTTTAATGCCACAAAGATGACATATTAGTTCATCTCACAATGTTTTGAGAATTGTTCTATGCTTAGTTTCACTATACAGCTAGTGAGAGTTTGTTTATATTCTAACAATATGGGTTTCCTTCTTTGAACTAGTCAAAGCATAGTGATACTTTTGATATTTTAGATTAGCGTCGGATACCTCCATATAATATCTTATATTTGTTTTGTCCTCTCATTATTTATAGCACCACATATTCTTCGTAAATTTAGATGTAATAATATTTTTCGTGTTATTGATATTCTATAGAATGACTTCTTCCTTTATTCACCAATGATTTTGTGACAACTTGGCACCTTTCTGCCTTTCTTGCTTGAGAAAGTAGTTATTGATCTTGGACTTTGAGGCAATTTTTGGGAGCCTCTTGTTGTATATATGTTTCTTATCTTGTTCTTTTACATTAAGTACCTAATCGTAGTTGTGGAGTGGGTGCACAAATATTTCTAGCTCCCTATAATACTAGTGTATCTCCCTTATTGTTATTATTAATGTAGCCCCCTTATTGTTATTATTGTGCCCATGTAGTCCCCATATTGTTATTGTTGTGCCCCATAGAAGCCCACTATTGTTATTGTTGTGCCCTTAAATTATTAGTGTTATGTAGGCTTTGATTATATTGTGACGACTTAGACTCCTATATATATCAAGGAGGTCTTGTCATTTGTATCATCCAAGAATTTTTCATTATGTTATGTAAAGGAGGTTATCCCTTCGAAGAGACTAATTTTCAAGTCGTTGATATATCTTTTCTTCTATTTTGTGATTTGGTTGCATAACATTTGGTATTAGAGCTTTGGACTCTAGGGTTTCACTGCTTCAAACAAGCCATCTTGGAATTTCCGCTATAATTTCTTTTCTACAAAGGTTCAAAATATAAAATTTCAACCACGTGGATCTGAAATATTGGTGAACTTCCTGTAAAAATTTCACACCTTGGTTCGCTATAATTTCTGAGATATGATTCGAAGAAGTTAAGGTTTTTGCATGCTCCAGAATTCAATTTCAAACAGGTGACCTTGGGAAAATCATCATAAATTTCTCTACGAGCATCAGATTTGAATTTCGTAAAAAGTGACTAAAATTGCACAGACTATGTCTTTTAATGTATCATTTTTAGGGCTGAAGGTTCAAACAATGATATGTGGCATGTATTATAAGTTCGCTCTACTGAACTAGTCCATAATCAAGTCATCATGGGAGATTGGGCATAAATTTAACTTGAAGAATCCAATTTTAGCCTGACATGTGGCACTAGAAAGAAGACTCAGAGGGATACCATAGGACATAATTTCATATCTTAGAGAGTCAAAATTCTAGGGATACAACAATTTCAATATCTAGATCCAAAAAAGCAAGAAAAAGGTGTGTATTGTTTTTTTAATTTTGCATAACTTTTGTTTGAAAAATCAGTTTGAAGTGATTCAAAGGGAATAGTGAAGCATAGATATCACTATTTGATTCCAAAATGCCCTAAAGAAAAAAAATGGACACACATAGTAAGAAACCATAAATCTCTACTATGATGCATGAAGAAGAGGAAGAAATGCAACATGATATATCAAAATTATGAGACCAAGTGCAACAACTTTCGCTCTTGCAAATAGTAACAAAAAATGAAATGGTATCCAATATGGATGGCTTGAATAACGTTTTAAAATCAGACATGGAATATTTGAAGGATGGCATGAATGTTAAGATGGAAGGTTTGAAGACATATATGGAAAGTTTGAAGGAAGGTTAACAAAGTTGCTACAAGAAATGCTTCCTAATGGCGTCAAGGTATTCCATGAAAATCATGATGAGAATAAAATGAATGTTAATCATGAATTTAGAGACTCTAACTTTGGGTTGCAGATCAACCACATTCCAAAGATTGATATGAGTAAGTTTTATGACAAGGATCTGGTAACAAGGATACTATAGATGGAGCAATATTTTGATCTACATAATGTGCAACATAAACAAAAGGTACGCATTACATCCTTTAACATTGCATGAGGAAAGGATGCTTGGAGAAACTAAGAAAGAGATAATGTACATTTGTGCACTGGAACAAGGATCCATCCTTGGAGAGAATAATAGTGATGAAGAATATGTTGATGAGAGGCTCATTGGGAGTCTCACATATTATTTGAATAATGGAGATCAACATGAATAAATGGTGCAAGAAGCATCAAATGAGGGTACAAGGCCTTATGATTTTAAGACTAATAATTTGTGTGTGAATATAGGTTTAGTAAAGAATGGCAGATTATTTTTGGAGATTAATACAAAAGATGAAGAAGAATGGACAGAATGTGAATTATGTTATAAATGGAGAAGTTCAAGAAATGTTTGTGCAAAGTATTGAAGTTGAACATGATCAGAATTGGAGATGAGGAAGGACAAGAATAACTTGGGTTTTTTTCTAAAGGAAGATGAAGTTCTTGTAAGACGTGAAGTTGAACTACATTTGTTGGATAAGTTGTTTGAAGAGGATACAAATGGAGAAGAGAATTTATACATTTCTAATAACATAGAAATGTATATTTCACCTGAAGAAATTGAGGTAGAATGTGAAGAACTATTTCCTTGTGTCAATACAAATTTTGAAATTGAATTTTTAGAAAACTGGCTAGCATGAAATATAGAATTTGGAATCCATAGAAATTCTGCAAATTTGGATGAGAAGAAGGAAAATATGTAATGGTTAGAGGAAAGCAACAGTATGTTTCACCAAGGAGACAATGATATCTTTTATAAAGGGAAGTAAGAGGAAAGACATATGAGTGTCTTAAACAACTATGGAGGAATGAAAGACAACTTTTCTATGAAGGAAACATAATAAATGGTAGAGGGTAGTAAAGATCAACCTCAACAGAGATAACAACATCTTCAAGGAATATTGAGGAATAGAGGACTTAGCATTGACCACCAGGATGTTAGTAAGGGATAGCAATGATGAAGTTTAGCAAGGAAGAAGTGATTTGAGCCAGCCCAAGGATAAGTTGGACATCGAGATTGAAGAAGTAAGGAAGTTGATACTATAGAAGTCTTAACAGAAGAGGTATGTAGGTCAGATGATAATCATGGACAACATGTTGCATAAGGTAAAGAAATTTTTCATCAACAAAGGAGGAAAAATACTACAACGAAAGGAAATAATGGAGCAACATGATAAGGAGAAGGACCAACTACAACATCAGGCTTGGGATTGAGGAAAGATTCACTTCACTAGCACATGGTCAGGGGACCATGAACATTTTTCACCTTGGGATTTTGATGCAGGTGCGTAGATGGAGCACAAGATGTGAGAGTATGGACAAGATCTTACCAATGTGATGGGATGGTCACATGGTAATGCTCGGAGGAAATTTAAAAATTTTGTAAGAAATTATAAATATTTATATTAGGAAGTGATTTTTGATGTAAATATATTTTTAGTTTAGTTTCCACTATTTTGTGGAGAAGGGGAAACAATTCATCTCTTGTGACTCTTAGTTATCACATGTTATCCTTATTTTTAAAGAGAATGAGTGTTTGAGAAGAAGAAGGAGAAAAAGAGGAGAAGATCCAAGAGAAGAGAAGAGAGAGGGAGAGAAGACAGGAACATATTGTTTCTCTATGAAATTATAGTCATGGGGTTGCAAATAATTGCACTTTCCAATCTGTGTGAACCAGAAAGTGGTTTCTATGTGAATGGAGAAATTGGATGGAAAAGGGGACTATAAGTTGTTGTTGCTTGATTGAATTGAAATACCAATGTCGAAGAAATTTGATTTCTGCTTTGAATTATTGCTAAATGCAGTTTTGTCCCTTTGTGTTTGGTTGTCTTTAAAATTCTATCGATTTAGAGTAAGAATTTGAATGTGTAATTCCTGAGGACAATGGGTCAGAGATCGAGGTGATGTCAGGGATAATGTTTTGAAGCTATAACTTTACGTTGTTAACATAGTTGTAGTTGAAGTGTTTAGAATATATGGTGTTGGTCTAAATATTGATTTGTGTTACTACTGCTGGTGTATTGTAGTGTCATATATGTGTTGTAGATGCTATGCATTGTTGATATATTGTTATTGAGCCTTATATTATCATGGATAGTTGAGTACCTTCTATTGACCTATTATTGGTGCTAGTATGTTGTACGTTCAGTTCATGTTGAAAAAGAAAAGTGTCATGATTCTTTTGTGTTTTGTTGTAATGGTTACACAACCCTGTGGAGGAACTTTCATAATGTTCAGGCATAGTGAATGCAAAGTTGTTGCAGAAATATGGATGTTTTTATAGTGGAGTAGAGCACTTTGATTTGGGAATGTAGTCAAATCCTTTTTTACCAGTTTCCTTTCATGATTGGAAAATCTATAATAGCATACAACTCCTAACAAAGAAAGGCATAGGAAATCATTTACTGTGTCAAGGACCCATTCAAGGACATGAAGAATTGATTGTGAAAAGAGCCAAGTCATTTCATCTTCCCAGAAAACTGAAATGTAGAGTTTTAATGGGTGCTACGAAATCATTTCAAAGTGACTACACAAAAAGTTTTCGGGACTGCATGTTTGGTTTTTAAATACCTGTTTGGCTTACTTGTTGCATTATTTGATAAGTTGAATCCTATGTAATTGGATGAGGTGATGAAAAGTATTAGAAGGTGAAAGAAATATATCTCATGGAACTTATAAAAATAAATTCATATTCGTATTTTGAATACATATGTAAAATGTTTCATGAATATTGATGAAGAGGAAGTAAATATGAAGTTGTGTGTGGAGTAGCCTGGGGTTATTTGTAGTCGGGTAACTTGGACTGCATCACATAGCCTTGGTGATGGTGTAAGGTCCATAGTGGAGTGGTCGAAGATTCCGATGGGCCCCTGCAAGGTGCTCCTTCTGTAGATTCAAATGAACCTTGTCTTTGACTTTGAACTTGTGGGACACCTGGTGTTGATCATGGTGTTTTTATACTTAGTCTTGGATTTCTACAAGATATCATGGAATTGATGGTAGATGTGCTAAATTCGTTCAATCAACTTTGTAGCTTTTGTGGCTTCAGATTGAATATGTGTAGATTATTCCTATGTAATGGCAAGGGGAAATGTGACATCAATGGGACCTAATTGTTGAAATCCCAGGCCCACCCAAAAGGGGTTGTGCCTAGTTGAGCTATGCAAAGATCTAATGTAGCTTTGTTGAATATTGGGGATACTCTCATCCCATGTTCATGGATGGTTGGAGTGGTACATGCACAATACGTGCATAATCTTCCTGTTGATGACCTCTTGCCATTTGTCTGAGGGTGGAAAGTAGTTAATTTAGTGAGCCTCGTATCCAACAATGACTAGAGGCTTGACCAGAATGCACTTAGGGAACCATCTATCCTACTTTGATATGATGGTCTGTAGGAACCCAAAATATACCCACACCCATTCGAAGAAGATCTTACTAGTGTGATCCAGGAGGATTTCGTTGATTCAGTTGTACAGGTGTTCAAATGTCATCACCAATATTCAGTGTCGTCGTCGCTTCGGTTCAGCTTCAACAGATCGACAATGTTGGTTAGGGATCAGGTTGTTTAGGTAATGTTCATAGTTTTCATGGAATTCAGTGGATATGGGTTTGTACCTAGCTGTCGACTTGTGTCCATCGACAGTTCTGCCAGGAATGCTCAATGACATGTGTTTTTTCATTCATATTTGCAGGATTAGTGTCGACATGGGTGTCGTCGTGGCAAAGGATCAATATCATCATTTTTCGACGATAGGCATGTGGTTTGTGTTGACAATATGTGTTGGTATCGTCACATTGTGACAATCCATTGTACATGGGCTTTTAAGGGAAATCCTAAAACCATAAGCCTAGGACTCAATCAAACCCTAATCTATACCTAAGCCCTAAACCATGTATCAAAGCCTAATTCTATACCTAATTAATCATTGCCTAAGTCTAAACCTATCGCAATACAAATCTATGTATTATAAAACCTAACCCTAACCCTAACCATTAAACTCTCGGCCTAATGTATAAACATTACAAATAAAGAAAATATATAGTCCCGAAACCGCCAGTTGACCGCGTTGGAACCGTCAGAGGACAAGTTGTATGTGACCAACATATATAAAACCATCAAGTTTCATAAGTTGCTAACTCTAGCTGCAATGGGTACTAGGTGCATGTGACTAGAGACAGGGTTACCATAGCATCACACAGTCAGAGTTTGCGTAGCCATCAGGTCTTGACTGCAGTGGAAATAGTCAGCACTAACCATGGAGTTAGCATGTGAATGGAGTCAGGGTTAGAGAGCCAGCAGTCGGAGGTAAGCCACCAGAGTTAACCGCGTGGCGAGAATGTGGACACATGCCAACAATCACTACGAGGGTAGCCGGAACCGCCAGGGAAGACTGCGGAGGTGGCAGCGTATGGTTAGACCGTGGCTAGTCACACGAAACTACCAAATTGCCTCTGCCTGGTTAGCTGACCTTCCGTGGTATGTCTTATCCAATTTTATTTTGGGTTTGTTGTTGTAGTTTGTCAAACAAACTAATTCGACCACCTTAGGAACCTGCCTATGTGTCCTCTTGCAACTAGACCGAGTTTGTAAACTCATCATGAAGCAACCAATTCATCCTGTGATTTTGTTTTCAGTGTTTCAGGAGGACATATGTGATTTTGTTTTTAGTGTTTTGGGAGGACATAGGTGATTTTGTTTTCAGTGTTTCAGGAGCATCTCGGGTCGGTTTTGGAAACCGTAAGTAGCGTTGGAAAGCTGGCTCAGAGAGATATCTGATGACAGAGGTTAGAATTGCCTGTGTGCAAGTTCAGTCTGACTAAATCACTGTTTAATCGACTACTTTCTTCTCATTCCTAATAAAAACAGTCGCCCATCTTGAAAGCGGACTCGAAGGCGTAGTCCATCAGGGACAAACTCTATCATCAATTTGTTGTGTTTTTACTGTTTTCACTTCTATTATGCATCGATTTTATGTTTAATCAACTGTAGTAAAGTGTTTTATTCAAGCCGTTTTTCCTCGGTTTGTGTGCTTCAACTAACATTCAAATCATTAATGGTTAGTCAATTCTACATCAATATTTAGTTTATGATCATTTCACATCATATAATTTGGTATCGGAGTAGGTTTCATTTGTAGAATTTGCCATTGAATGTTTACCAGGTCAAAGTCGTAACGAGGAGAAGGAATCCTTGAGTAGATCGATCCAGAGATTGGAAAGTGACGAGTCGTTCAGAAATCGACCATGTCAGGACCTGATGTAGGTGAAAACACTGAAACTAAGATGAGTGAAGAACAGTTTCAGCAGGCATTCTTAACCATGCAGCAGATGTTGGGAGAATTGTACGAAGACAAGAAGGCGAGAGATGCAGCTTCTTCTTCAAAGCCATTGAAGAAGGACAAAGGTAAAGGGAAAACTGATAAACCACCTTTGCCTCCATCATCTCCATCATCCTCTTCTTCTTCTTCTTCTTCCAGTGTAGAATCTGAAATGAAAAAGAAACCTAAGAAAACATATCTTTTGAAACTTGATGTTAAATTTGAGTTACCTATTTATGATGGCGAAATGAATCCTAAAAAGCTAGATAACTGGATAAAGCAGTTAGAAGTGTATTATCTCATTCAGAACATTTCTAGCGACAAAACTAAAATTCAGTTAGCTACACTTAGAATGGGGGGAAAAACTTTAATCTAGTGGGAAAGTAAAACTTAGCTAGATGTAAAGCATAAAGGAAAAGTCATCTCTTCATGGTCTAAGTTTTTGAAATCTCTTAGGAAATAGTTCTATCCTTTAGGATACATGCAGCAAGTTGTTATTGATTGGTAGCATCTGAGGCAAGGTAAATGGAAGAGTGTTCAGGAGTTTACTCAGGAGTTCAGAAAGAAAGCATTGGCGCTTGGTATTTCATTGGATACACGTGAAACTTTGTTAAAATACATCGGTAGTTTACATTCATATTTGCAGCATAATTTATTGATGTTTAATCCTGATGATTTTGATGAGGTGTGTGTTCAGGCCATACATATTGAATCAGGTGGCAAACCATTCAAGTTTTCATCGCAGTCATCGAAAGAGTTGGAAACCAAAGATTCCAGTGACATTAAGGGGAAGAACAATTTGAAGAGAAAGAAATCAACGATAGCTCAAAAGGAAAGGCCTACTTGTTTTCATTGCCAGAGAATCGGTCATGATGAATCTAAGTGCTAGAAACTTCATCTAGAACTTAAGCCCAAAAATTTCCTTAAGGCAAAGGATGAAAATAAGGCCATTACAGCGGTCCAACAAGATCCGGGTTCAGATTCAAGTGATGAAAGGAGGATAACCGCCATGGTTATGACAAGTAAAACTTCTGAAACTGGTTCAAGTTCGAAAACTATTATATCTTCTTCAAACATAAATCCATCACATAAGGATAAATTCTAAGCATACAAAGATTGACACAATGTTTGACAGTGGATCGCAAGCAAATTTAATATCTTAACATATAGTTAATCAATTGGGATTGGAGACACAGAATCATCCAAGACCATACCCATTAGGTTGGATTAATAAATCAACTTAGATACATGTCACAAAGCAGTGTCGGTTAAAATTTGCAATTACATCTAAGTACATTGATGAAGTGGAGTTAGATGTGGTCCCAGTAGACATATGTGGAGTTGTCTTAGGAATTCCTTATCTTTATGATAGAGATGCAGTGTTTTACAGAAGAGAACATAAATATCACCTAAAGAAAGAAGGGGTTGAATTTATTGTTAGGGCACATAAAGTCAAATCAAACTTGGATTTAATTGTTACAAATCAAGTTAAGTAGTTAATAAGTTCAAGTAAATATGTACTCATGTTTATTAAGGAACAACATAAGGATGATTGTTCAGAATGCGAGATTCAGTTTATAGATCAATTGGTCAAGGTGGTTAATTCTTTTCCAAGAAATCTTATTCATAAACAAGATAAGCAACATGAGATACATTTGATGTCCTATGAACATCTTCTTAAAGACAGAATGACTCTCAACTCATTCATTCAACTAAATTCTAGAAACTATCATCATCAGCAGTGTATTGCAGGGAACGGTACATGTGAGTCTAATCAGAGACATGTTTCAAATGGTATGCTTGTTTTTAGTTTCAGGGGTGTAGGTCAGTATTAGGGAAAGTCAATGTTCAACTTCTCTTATATTGTGTTGCCATGTCATGTCTCGAACAGTTTGGAAACCTCTTTTCAAGTGGAGAGGAAACCTATTTGTTTTCATATCAAAGCCTTTTCTAAAGCAGTGTCAAAGTGTCTAATGGGAACTTATGCATCAAAGGAAAGTGTTAATCAATGAAAACATCATTTAAAAGTGATTCAAACAAATCAACAGCTAAATCAACACTTTCAAAGAAAAACTAAGTTGCAACAAATTTCACCTTACAGTGGGATAGGTTCATGGCAGCATGTTCACTTAGTAAATAGGAAGCAGGAAAGTATGCCAATTCAAGTAGCTGGTTTGATGTCAAGTATATCTTTTATTGTCTCTGTTATTCTACAAAATAGATTGTTTAGACAAGTTGATGCTATTAAACAACATCCAGTAGAGACTCTTTTAAAAGATTGTGAATCACTAACACATGATTCTTCGTGGAAAGAATTCAATTGTCATGTTGATAACAGGTTGTTTGCCCATCATCACAAGTTGTTCATACTATGGATGAATGAAACAGGTCACTGACTCAAAAGGTATCATGGTCAGCATCATCAGGGTCATCAATTGCAAGTGATTGATCAAATGTATTGGTACATCATCAAGTCAAGGTGGAAAGAGAGGGAGTTCTACCCTCATCAACTAATTGTTTAGTCAAACTTTTGTGGTCCAAAAGCTTTCAAGTGGAGAGGAATGATCCAGGAGAATTCCGTTGATTTAGTTGTATAGGTGTTCAAGTGTCATCATCAGTATTCAGTGTCGTTGCCGCTTCAGTTCAGCTTCGACAGACCAACAGTGTTGGTTAGGGATCAGGTTGTTTAGCTAATGTTCATAGTTTTCATGGTGTTCAGTGCATATGGGTTTGTACCTGGCTATCAACTTGTGTCCATCGACAGTTCTACCAGGAATGGTCGACGACATGTGTTTTGTCATTCGTCTTTATAGGATTAGTTTCGACATGGGTATTGTCATGGCAAAGGATCAATATCGTCATTTGTCGATGATAGGCATGTGGTTTGTGTCAACAATATGCTTTTGTATCGTCACATTGTGACAATTCGTTGTACATGGGCCTTTAAGGGAAATCATAAAACCCTAAGCCTAAGACTCAGTCAAACCCTAATCTATACCTAAGCCCTAAACCATGTATCAAAGCCTAATTCTATACCTAATGAATCATTTCCTAAGTCTAAACCTATCGCAATACAAATCTATGTATTATAAAACCTAACCCTAACCCTAACCATTAAACTCTAAGCCTAATGTATAAACATTACAAATAAAACAAATATACAGTCCCTAAACCGCCAAATGACCACGTCAGAACCATCAGAGGATAGGTTGTATGTGACCAACGTATATAAAACCGTTGGGTTTCATAAGCTGCTAACTCTAGCTGCAACGGGTACCTAGTGCATATGACCAGAGACAGGGTTACCGCAGCATCACACTGTCAGAGTTTTCATAGCCATCAAGTCTTGACTGCAGCAGAAATAGTCAACATTAACCATGGAGTTAGCATTTGAACGTAGTCAGGGTTAGAGAGCCAATAGTCGGAGGTAAGCCGCCAGAGTTAACCGTGTGGGGAGAACGCGGACACATGCCAACTGTCACTGCGAGGGTAGCCGGAATCACTGGGGAAGACCATGGAGGTGGCAGCCTGCGGTTGACCATGGCTGGTCACAAAAAACTGCCAAACTGCCTCTGCCCAGTTACTGACCTTTAGCAGTTATGTCTTATCCAATGTTTATTTTGGATTTGTTGTTGTAGTTTGTCAAACAAACTAATTCGACCACCTTAGGAACCTGCCTATGTGTCCTCTTGCAACTAGACCAAGTTTGTAAAGTCATCATGAAGCAACCAATTCATCCTGTAATCAGTCCATGGAGGTTATCATTTACCTGCAAGCCTTTTTAAGGCAGATTTGCTTTTTTGAAGACATTAGGAGTGGTTTTTGACTTTTGTATGCAGATTTTGGAGGACATAGGCGATTTTGTTTTCAGTGTTTTGGGAGCATCCGGGGTCAGTTTTGGAAACCGTAAGCAACGTTGGAAAGCTAGTTCAGAGGGATATCTGATGACAGAGGTAAGAATTGCCTGTGTGAAAGTTCAGTCTGACTAAATCACTGTGTAATCGACTCCTTTCTTCTCATTCCTAATAAAAACGGTCGCCCATCTTGAAAGCGGACCTGGAGACGTAGTCCATCAGGGACGAACTCCATCATCAATTTGTTGTCTGGTATTGCTATGTTTTTACTATTTTCACTTTTGTTATGCATCGATTTTATGTTTAATCAACTGCCGTAAAGTGTTCTATTCATGAAGTTTTTCCTCGATTTATGTGCGTCAGCTAACATTCAAATCATTAATGGTTAATCAATTCTACATCAGTTTTTAGTTTATGATCATTTCAGATCATAGTGGCCGTTATTGTGATACACTTTTTGTAGGAAGGCAAGATGACCATCTTAGAAAATCTATTGATAGCCAAAAAGACACAATCATTGCCATGCTTGGTAAAAATAAGGCCATACATATAGTCCATTTACTGGATTCCCAAGTTCGGTTAGGAGTAGGAAGAGGGGTGCACAAGCCTGTTTCTTAATGGTTGGTTTGGAAATGGTGTAATTGGTGTAGGACTTGATATACTTCCAAACACCTTGTCGAAGTCTTGGACAATAAAAATGTTTCTGCAATATTTCCATTGTAGTTTCCACACCAAAGTTCCCTGCTACCCGACTCTAATGTGCTTCTCGATCAACTTGGTACACTTGGTTGAAAGAATGAAAAGGTAACCCAAGCATCACAATAGTGAATCCATGATGTCAAAGTCTAGAACTTTCTTGCTTGCCATCAAAATATAGCATGTGGTAGTGAATTTTGTATCATTATTGTATATTTGTGGCCATCTAGAGGTCTTGTTCTCACAAGAGTTAAGAATAGTGGTTAGGGCCACAATTAAAGGTCGATTGAGGAAATATGTGACGTGATTGATGCTAATTTCCTTGGACTTGAAAGTGTTCTTCCATACATCAGTTGGTTCTATTGGAACTTTGTGATAGACACACTTAAAATTAGTCTTGTTGAAGTACTTGGCCTCCTTGAGCTGGCCAAGAAGGTTGTCAATCTAGAGAATTAGGTACCTTTTCCTAACTGTGATTTTTTTCAGAGCTTGATAATCAATACAAAGTATTTAGGACCCTGATGATGGTGCTTGATCCACCAACATCAGGGGATCACCCCAGTATGAAGTCCCAACTAGACCTCACATCGTTTGGTGTGGGGGTCCCATCTGGTACAATGGCCAGTTTGCCATTATCTTAAGGATTTGCCTCAACTCTTGCTTGTCATCACAGGAGAGTGGTTTTCTTTGTCTTCGAGAAGTGAGGTTCACGTGCTTGGTGAATGTAAGTATCACTTGTGTCCATGGTTCTTTCACTGTCGAGGGAGAGGGTGAGAGTGAGTTCCAGGTCGATTGGGAGAAGTCCGAACATTGCTAGGAACACACAACACAACTCGACATACACAGCTTCCGGCGGAGTAGTCCACACACTTGCGGAAGTCACAACACACAAGGGAAGATAACACGTATAACACTCAGCAGATTAGTCCACATGAGTGCAACAGTAGTTTACAGCAAGTTTCATGTGAAAGGTCTATTTGATGTCTAGGAGAGTAGTCTGCACGGGCGAGATAGCATTAACAACATATACAACACATTCACATTAACAGATTATGCATTACAAAAAGTGAAATAGTTCAAATTTAGAACACAAGTTAAAGAAACATGCATCACAAGTGTTAAATATTAGTCTTACAACAGTGATAATACATGTGTGAAAACGTGTTGTCCTAGTAGCAAGCTTTTGAATTAAGCGAAAGTTCTAAGACACATCATTACACCATACATCACTAACCCTGTGTGAGAGGTGTTGGAGCCACTAATTACTCCTCAAAGGAAATATTACAGACTCTCTTGGCTATGTGGGAGGAGTTGAGGTGAAAAGTCCCTTGCATGTACAAATGAGGGGGTATTTATAGCCAAGGGTGAAATTGACCCTTGTGGATGTTCGACTACCCTCATGACTGTTTGACTTCCATGACTTTATGACTTTACATGACTCTTTGTACAACAAGTGGGTCTCTTGGACTTCCACGTTACATTACATTGATTGAGAACATAGCCCATAGTGGAGATGTGGGTGACATGACTCATGCCATGACTTGACATGACAGTGCTGGTACATTTGTGCTGCTGCTCAAGTGGATGTCGAGCTACAGTGCTGCTGGGTGATGGATGTCTTCATGGTGTATCACAGCTTCACCTCCGCATGGAAAAGTGCACAGAGTGTTCGATGGTCTTTGGTTTTCTTGATGATGCTTAGGCATGTTGCTCCTTGCTTGCATGTTGGAAGACTTGACAGGCTCATATGTTCGCGAAAGGTGCATGTTCGTCGATTTGTCCATTCGTGAGCACATCTTGCATGTTTTCTCGTCCGTCCATCCACAAATATATATTTGCATGATCATCTGTTCGTGAGCAAATCTCTTCACATGCATTGTTCTTTCGTCCATTGGTGAACCTATCCTTCTTAAAGTGCTCCCTTCGTTCATCCCATTCATCATGTTGCCATGTTTTTTTGTGTACCTATACCTGCAGTTACTCATGACGAGACAACATCAAATCCAAAACCTCCTAGTCTACCATGACACATGATCATTTCGGATGCAGGTGACCGAGAGAGGCAACAAGGTTGTGAAGTGGGATGATGGCTCCGGGCACTGCTAATGAAAATTGTGCAAGAGTCACTAAGTGATGAAGATGGGAAATCCAAGTCGACAATGACTGTCTGCGAGGTCTGGCTCGGCTAGAAGGAAAAATTGTGCAAATTTTGGGAGGGACAGTTTGGGCTACAGGAAGGCAAGCTAGGAAGGATCTACACAGTTTCCAGAATGAGCGGGCAGCAGGGTCTAGAAGGCCAAATTAGCACAATTTTTTGGAGGAACAAGCCAGGCTATAAGGAGGGTCGACAGGAAGAGATTGCGTAGTTTTTGGGTGGAACTGCTCAGGAGCCTAGAAGCCAAAACTGTGCAATTCCAGAGGGAACTGACAGTTGGCTACTGGGGTCACTAGTGGCCAAAACTACGCAATTCCCAAAGGGAAATGTCAGTTGGTTGCTAGGATCATTGGCAGCCAAAACTACGTAATTCCAGAGGGAAATGGTAGTTGGCTGCTAGGGTCACTGGCAGCCAAAACTGCACAATTCCTAGAGGGAACTGGCAGTTGGCTACTGGGTCACTAGCAATAGAAACTGCACAATTCCTGGAGGGAATTGGCAGTCTGCTCCTAGGAGTTGCTGGCAAAGGAAACTGCACTAAGGCTGGGAGGCTGGCCTGCTAATAATCTCTTTGAAATTTTTGAGCTAAGCAAAATGTTAGGCAACAGAAGGCCTGCTCATGAAAACTGCACAATTTCTTGGATGAGCAGTCGGTCAACTGCTGGGATGACTGACTCAGAAAATTGCACAATTTTCTTAGGGAGACAAGGATGAGTACATGCTATTTGTCTAACCTATCTGCACAATTTCCTCAGTCAACTGAGCGAGTAAGGTCAGTGGCCTCTACGCAATTTTTTAGGGGACTCAGTCCTGGGGTGATTGTCAGGTCAGACTATCCAGGTGGTCAATATGAAAGTGGATTGAATTTCCTGCATGTAGCGCGACTTGAAAAGACTTTCTTGATGCTTCTGTGCTATTCTGGTTGACAGTCGATGGTGGGGTGATGGTCCGACTGTGAGAGGGGAGTCTAGTCATCATAAATTCAACAAAAATGACTAAGTGTGTGAACGTTCGAAAGATGCATAGGTGATCATGCAAACACACACTCTCATGACTCGACGACAAAATGACTCAAACCATCCAAACACACATGTTCAACATGACTGACCGACAGTGCAAGTGACAAGCATGACACTTGCAATTGACTGTTCATTGATCGAGATGATGCTCACGCGATAGTGAATGTGACTCCATGTGTGAGTGCGACAAATGCTTTCATAGCGAATACAACATGCACATACGAATCGAAGACTTTGAGCATAACTAGAACATGGTCGCAAGCATGACGTAGACACCAACATGCAAAAACTTGAATGAAATGAACAAGAAAGGTAGATGCAAGGACTCACACGAGCTCACAAAGTGAACCTAAGTGTGTGCAGTCATCAAGTGAAACTCTCAAGGGAGGCTCCGAAATTGGGTGCAGGCCAAAATTTTGGAGGGTGGTTGTAGTCGCTACAACACTTGGAAACACATTGGTAGAACTCCAGCTTCTCTATTTCTGTTCATTGCTAGCATAGAGCCTTTGTCTTTCGGGGAGTATTGAATTGTTGTGCAGGTTACTTCGGCTTCCCCACTTACCCCATGGACATACATGGTCCACCCTTTGGCAACTCAGTCAAACACAACCAAAAGTTCAGCTTGATCTCAGTGTTTCGAATTCAGGAAGGGTAGTTTAGCCCGCGAGTTGAAGATTTTCAGAGTATAAGTTTTCATCTCTGGTGTTTCTCCACTGCTAGCAGGCCTGGATAGTACCCCGGTGGAGTCATATAGGAACACACACATTGATCCACTACCAGCGAGCCTAGACAGTACCCCGGTGGATTTGCCTGCTTCACCTCTCCGTGCAGGAAGCATTTCTCTTCTTTCGCCTTTGTATTTTTCAAGAGGATTGTGCATAGGCACTTATTTATTTTTGGGCAAAAGAGGGATCCCAACTTATTGAGAGCAGAAGAGGTTGTTCCTTTAGAGAAGCATATAAGACCTCTGACATAGGTTTGCTCATTTATATTTTCCCCTTCTCCGTTTCTACAAGTTGTATGAGCTTGAATAAACCGAGCAGAATGCTGAGTATAGGCATGGGGCTTCCCAGTCTGGACACAGGTTCATGGTTGGACCAAAACTTCCCTTGCAGACAGTTCATATTTTTTGCCAAGACTTCATCGACTGAAGGTTATAATCAAGCACAGAGAATATGGACAAAAGACTGGCCAAGTGCTACAGTGTCACAAGTCTCCTCAAATTTCATCCACATACTCTATTCAAAAGCCAAAATGTAGTAGTTGGCAGCACTTATTTCCGGAAACAAAAATAGTAATATACCAAGCAAAAAAAAAATGTAAACAAAAATAGAAAGCAAAGCAAACAAAGTGAAAACAACAACAAGAAAGCAAAGCAACCAAGTCAACAAGCAAACAATCATGCAAACCAAAAAGAAAAGACAAGTGAAAAAGCAAACACTACTCCTACTCCTACATTAAACGGTCGAGGTTACGTGAAATGAAATTTCCAATGAAGCCATCGTAGGTTTACCCAACCTGCAGTCACAAATATATGAGTGATTAAAACAGATAAAAAATAGTGTGCAACAGAAAATAAAAAAACTTGAAAAATTTGCACACGAGAGAGAAGGTCTCACATGTGAGCAGAAGAATGTGTCACAACCACCCAACACACATGCTTACCTCTTCCGTGACTACTGTTTTTCAACAAACCTCGAAGGCCTCTTGCGAGTGTGTGTTGTTCTGCACCAAGTTTCTCAGCGAGTGCGAGGAAGGACTGAAGCTTGTTACCTACAACATGACTCGCCAAGTAAGATTGTTCCATCCATTCAATGATTGGATCATAAAATTTGTGATGGTTGTTTTGAAATATTCGTGATCTTTGAGTAGACGGATTCCTGATTCGAGAGAGGGGATCACGATGGGAATTTGATATGGATAGATAGATCTGGTCATTCTCATCAGTCATGTCAAGACAGTGAGGGCCTGCCATAGCCATCAGTGCAGGCCAAAGTGCCTCACTTGCTTGACAGAAGTCTAAGAAGAAAGATGTTACATGGTGAAGATCATAGTGCGCGAAGCAACTGCCATTGGATGTATTGTTGGGAAAATGATAAACTACATGACAACCACCCAAGATAGAAGAGAAATCAGACCAGTTGGTTGAGATGCTAGATTCCTAGTTTGACATGAACAAATAAACCTTTTGAACAATTGTACGAACACTCTGAATGAGAGAACCAAGTTTGTTGTGTGCTAAGCATGATAGAACACCCACCTACAACTGGTGAAAAAGTGCGTAGGTATCATGGTCATCACATAAATGTAGAAAGGATGCCAGCACAGTGAATGTGTGAAACCAGTTGGGGTGTGGAGAAATCAGAGTAACTTGATTCACGTGATAGGTTGTTGATCCGGATTTAAACAGGAACGCAACAAATTACAGAGATAACCATAAATACTGAGATGCAGTGGAAATAATACTTCATTTTATTACTGTAAAATACTGAAATGTGCTTACAAACAGAAATGGAAATAAATCAGCTAGGGTGATGGTAGCTTATCTCTGAGAAGAGATGTGGCGGCTACATGCCTCTGAACTGTTCTGAACTGTGTTACAATGAGGCTCGAAGGCCTATTTATTGTTGAGAAACAATGGAAAACCCTTCACATCCCGAAACCTAACCCTAGAAGATGAAACGCCAAATTGTGGGCCCCGTTTGGGTAAATTGGTACATCAATTTCCCGGGGTCGTAACTTTGGCATACGATCTCCATTTGACGCATACGATAGCTCGTTAGAAAGATCTATCCGAGTACTACCACTTTGCGAAGTGCAACATGGGTCCCCCCAGATTTCCCAAAAAATGTCGTTTAGTGCCTCAAAATGGCTCCAGAAGTTCAGGACCCGAAAAACTGCTAAAAATAGTAAGTTGTGCTATAATTAAGGAAACTGAAAATGCTGAAAGAGACAGTTGTGGGGGTCCAAATGGGATAGGTGGGTGGCCACCAACATCCACCTGGATCATTCCTCCCCCTTTAGGAAGCAATGGTCCCCATTGCGTTGAGTTCCTCCCTGAGATGAGGAAGCTTCTGCTGAGTTGGGCTTCTGGTGAGCTGTTCTGCAATCTCTAATGTGACCAGAAATGGTGGAAAGCATGGTCGACGATGGTCCACATTGAACACTCAGTGCAAGCGAAGGAATGGAGGAATGATGTGCTTCAAATCATTGTTTCCCATAGCCTTGGTACTGGTGTAAGGACCATGTCGGAGTGGTCTGAGCTTCTGATGGGTTCTGGTAAGGCGTTCTTTCTGTCGATGCAACCAGACTTTGTTGCCCACCTAAAACTTGTGTGGTACCCATGTGGGTGAGGAGAAGTTGTTCCTGTGTTTTGTCATGACTGTATCCCTTTGCTGCTGCTGCTGCATGGAGGAATCCTTTGTAGGGGTCATGGATGTAGCAACGATCTTCCCCTTATTTTGGGAGTGAACCAGACAGATGAATTTCCTGGTCTGTGATATGAGCTTGCTGCCTTTCTTGGTAGTGATCAAAGATGTGGCGGTAGGTGGGGCTACCTCCGGTATCCTGTATAATGAATTATTCAAAGAAATAATGACAGCACGAGGCCTTGACTCATACACAGCATGTCGCCTCCACAAGTATGGTTGGCCTAATAATACATCACAAACATCCAGAGGTGTAACATCACACAGTACCTCGTCTGTGAAGGGCTTGATGCTGTAGGGAAGGCGGCACTGCTGGCGAACTTTGAGATCTCGTCCTTCATGAAGCCACCCGATACTGTACGGCTGTGGGTGTGGTGTAGTCGGTAGGCCCAACCGCTTCACAACCTCTGCTGAAACAAGGTTCTTTTGGCTGCCACTATCGACAATGAATTGTAGCGGCGAACCCTTCACCCACATCTATGAGTGGAAAGGACGCTCCCCTTCCTCTGGATTTTCGGGCTCATCTTTCTGGATCTTGGCGGTGGAAACAATGGCGCTGGGATCCACATCAATGATCTGCTTCCCTTTTCCATTCCTCTTGTCGGGTTCTGGCTCAGGATCGGAACATGCATCTGATTCGGAAGCCTTCAACTCAGCCACCAGTGACTGCTTGGTCCGACACTCACTTGTGTTATGAGTGGGACTCTTGTGGAACTCACACCACTTTCCTGTGTCCTTCTTCGGCTTCGTGGTGTTGTTCTTTTCTTGCAGCTTCGACGGGTTGTCTTGGGTCACCCCGCCTTGGCTTTGTCCTTTGGGCTTCGGATTTGCAGATCCAAAGTCTCGCTTCTTTTGTTTGAACTTTTGCTCGATTTTGACAGCGTATCAGTATGCTGTGCCGAGTGAGGAGATGTTCAAGAACCCCATCTCTTCCTGGATGTATCTGTGTAGGCAGCCGCGGTATTTGAGTACCAGATGCAGCTCAGAATCTTTGATACCCAACTGTGTGCGAAGGGTATGAAAAATGTTTGTGAACTCCGGCACATCTTGGTCTCATCCCTGCCGCAGTGTGGTCCATTTGATGTATTTGTCCTCATAGCTTCCGACAGGGTAGTACTACTCCTTGATGGCATCCCGGAAGTCATTCCAAGTGGGTGCGGCTGAAAATAGTGAGCCTGTACTTTCATCCTTCTGCTCGCTGTAGGTTTCCCACCAGTCCTTGACGTGGGGGGCTGCTTTGAGAAGAGCGAAAACAATCTTTTCCCGATTTGAAAATTCATGAACAGAAAAATACCCATCTAGCAGATTTAACCATTTATCTACGGCATCTGCGTCTATTTGACCCTCGAATATGGGGATTTCAAAATTAACTTGTACCTTGAAGGGTGTGGCATTTCCAGAGGTGCTGTTGGAAGCCGATGCGTTGCCTCTGGGTAGCCGCTGAAGAATCTGCGCAAAGCTATCCATCATCGCATTCCTTTGCCGCTCGAGCACTTCTTCGAGCAAGATTTTGATAGGATCTCCTGCCCCCTCGTCTTTCTTCTCATCCGCCATGGGAGGCCGTCGGGATTTGCGAGGCTGGTCTTGCAAAGGTTCGACCAGTTCAAGCCCTAACTCCTTATATCTCGACCTCGTTGGGGACATGCAAAGAAAAACAGAGAAAAAGCAGACTGCTCTGATACCACTGATCCGGATTTAAACAGGAACGCAACAAATTACAGAGATAACCATAAATACAGAGATGAGATAACCATAAATACCGAGATGCAGCAGAAATAATACTTCATTTCATTACTGTAAAATACTGAAATGTGCTTACAGACAGAAATGGAAATAAATCAGCTAGGGCGATGGTAGCTTATCTCTGATAAGAGATGTGGCGGCTACATGCGTCTGAACTGTTCTGAGCTGTGTTACAATGAGGCTCGAAGGCCTATTTATTGTTGAGAAACAATGGAAAACCCTTCACATCCCGAAACCTAACCCTAGAAGATGAAACGCCAAATTGTGGGCCCCGTTTGGGTAAATTGGTACATCAATTTCCCGGGGTCGTAACTTTGGCATACGATCTCCGTTTGACGCGTACGATAGCTCGTTAGAAAGATCTATCTGAGTACTACCACTTTGGGAAGGGCAACATGGGTCCATGGACCCATGTTGCCCCTAGATTTCCCAAGAAACGTCGTTTAGGGCCTCAAAACGGCTCTAGAAGTTCAGGACCCGAAAAATTGCTAAAAATAGTAAGTTGTGCTATAATTAAGGAAACTGAAAATGTTGAAAGAGACAGTTGTGGGGGTCCAAATGGGATAGGTGGGTGGCCACCAACATCCACCTGGATCAGTTGTGCACTCGTCATCACACATGGATATTGTTGGTGTGATGAGTGGGTAGATTTGACGTGCAAAAATTTCAAAAAGACAAAGGAGTTGATTACGAGAGAGAACATTTGATAAGTGTGATTCCGGATAGAGATGATCAACTTCACTATCCCATGATTAGATGAGGGATAGACACTCCCAACCTGAACTGGATGTAAGATAGTTGCATGAAGACATACATGTTGTAATGGACTCGTGGATTCGATCATTAGCGAAAATCTAAAATTTTGAAATATCATACCCCGAACAGTAAATATTCTTTACATGGGGATCCACGTTGAGTGCAACCATGCAGATAGATGGATTGTGCATGAGAAACAAGATATGATTTGGTTTGAAGGGCTTACCAGAGTCATGAGGTCCTGACATAACCATCAACGAACATTAAAGTGCCTCGACTCCCTGGCATGTCCCGAAACTTTCCAGAACTGAAAAATTGCATTTTGGGATGTGAACCAAATCATGCATGGCTTGAGGATAGCTGTTGTTACTGATTTCAAAACTTCTTTTAGGATGACAACCATCTTTGTCACAGGCTTCATCAAACTTTTTAGCAAGCTGAATCGACGAGTTGTCTTCATGCAACACACAAGATGATGACGAGTGGGAAGAGCCCTATGTGTTGAAACTATTTTCATCATGGACAACCTCATTGCCTTGTGTCGATTGAGGAGATAACTCAGAAGATGAAGAAGCAAGAGAATGCAGAGTGTCTCCAACACATGTTGATGCGCTGTGAATGATAAGACACACAGGCAAGTGACTGTTGGAAATAATACTGAGAGGGGGGGGTGAATCGGTATTATCAAATTCTTATCAATCTATCTTCCTTATTTATACTTTGAATAATTCTTCAAATATTGATCATTACTTTGTATGTCAGTATCATAAAATAATGAGCAGGAACAAGAAAAGCAAATAGTCACACAAAAGAACACCAGATATAAGGTGCAAACCCAATGTGGGTGAAAACCACCTGCTGCAATATGTCTCTATCTTCTTTCAATTAGAAACTCCTTTTACAATGATTTTGTACTGGTGCAGTCCTTTACCAGTACGCAGGCTACAACCTGCAGAGAGCTACAACCCTCTCTCGTTCTCAAGCTTCTCCTGGAAGGGAGCTACAACCCCCTTAGCTCTTGTACTAGCCAAGATACTAGTACATAGGTGCTGGCCTACTGAAGGCTACAACCTTCTCTTTCTTCCAGGGACCACGTTTCATAGCTTTTCAGACTGGATCCATGAACATCAATCAATCATCAAGTATATTTGCATCAAACAATCTCCTTTTCCCAATTAGCACTGAATCAAGTAAACACTTCTCTGACAGCTGTACCCAGAACACAGTAACAGTAACCACACACCAAATTCTAAACCTAGAATACTGCAGCAATAGACAGAGGCAGCTAGATCATAATTAAAGATATACGCTACTTCAACAACCTGAAACCTGCGTGCAGATCTATAAAGGATAATTCCTTCTTTCAAATATTCAGACACTAATTAACCCAGATTGTCAGATTTATAGATCAAGCATGCGCCTCATATAACAGATCAAAATCATGCAAAGATACTATTATTTAAGCATAAAGATTATGACCCATCAAAAGAACTTATCCTTCTTTATGCGCTAAGGTTCCTCCTTCATTCAGATCTAGATCTGCACCATAACCCAAACACAAATATTTCAGATCTAGCACTTATTAGATATTCAATTCATTCGATGATGCTTTGCCAAATGATCTCCTTCCTCTTTTATAGTCTTAGGCCTTCCACAATACCACGGTCCAAAACCATAGGATCAAAAAAACTGTTGGACTAATACCATGAACCAACCATGAAAGTGCGCGAGATCAACACTTTTGGATGCAATACCACGAGCCAAAACCATAGGATCAAAAACTATAGGACTAATACCATGAACCAACCATGAAAGTGTGTGAGATCAACACTTTTGGATGTAATACCACGGACCAAAACCATAGGATCAAAAACTGTCGGACTAATACCATGAGCCAACCATGAAAGTGCGTGAAATTTTCTCTTCATGAAAGGAACTTTTCTCTGCATGAAAGTGCGTGAACTTTTTCTCTACATGAAATAAACTTTTCTCTACATAAAAGTGCGTGAACTTTTCTCTCCATGAAATAAACTTTTCTCTGCATAAAAGTGCGTGAACTTTTCTCTACATGAAATAAACTTTTCTCTGCATAAAAGTGTGTGAACTTTTCTCTACATGAAATAAACTTTTCTCTGCATAAAAGTGCGTGAACTTTTCTCTACATGAAATAAACTTTTCTCTGCATAAAAGTGCGTGAACTTTTCTCTACATGAAATAAACTTTTCTCTTCATGAAAGTGCGTGAACTTTGCTGCACTATAATTTATCATCTGAGATGAGTGGGTTGCCATCAAGTACAACATATGTATCATAATGCCAACAATCTCCCCCTTTGGACTTGATGGCAACAACAACCAATCACTCTCCCCCTTTGACATCAAGGGCAAAGGGTTATGCTCCCCTTAAGAACATGCTCCCCCTGACTATAAACCAGATCTACAAAGAAGAACCATAATCCATCAAACACCATAAATGACCATGGAAGAGATAGAGACGTATTGCAGCAATATTCTGACAAGCATCCATGATCTCCTTCTGTACTTCCTCCATAATGCCAACAATGCATGATATGCTCCCCCTGAACCTGTTCCATTCGATCTTTGACCAATCCGCAACCCAGCACATGTACGCATATACTTCAGATGAACCTTGCGTACAACCAACAATCAGAAGAGATTCAACAACAAGATGATGCATCAACAACCCCCAGCTTTTGCCTGAGGTATTCAAAGGTCTCCCTAGGCAATGGTTTGGTGAGTATATCAGCAACCTGTTCCTTAGAAGGAACATACTCCAACTTGACCTTTTGTTCAAGCACTTGTTTCTGGAGAAAGTGATACTTGATTGGTATGTGCTTGGTTTTTGAATGCATGACTGGGTTCTTTGAAATGCTGATTGCACTTGTATTATCACATAAGATGGAGATGGGTGGTGTACAAGTGATTTGAAAATCCTGCAAGGTTACCATCATCCAAAGGAGTTGAGTGCAGCAAGATGCAGCAGCAACATATTCTGCTTCAGCTGTAGACAAGGCAATCGAACTCTGTTTCTTGCTGATCCAAGATACTAATCTGGAACCCATAAAGAATGCACCACCACTTGTGCTCTTCCTGTCATCCACGCTTTCGGCCCAATCTGCATCAGTATAAGCATGAAGTGTGAGATCTGTATCTCTAGGATACCATAAGCCATAATTTTGAGTCCCTTGAAGATATTTGAAGATTCTCTTTACTGCCTGAAGATGAGTTTCCTTTGGATTTTCCTGAAATCTTCCAACTATTCCCACTGCATGCATGATGTATGGTCGGGTACCTGTCAAATAAAGTAGACTTCCAATCATAGATCTGTAGGTTGGTTGATGTACTGCTACTGATTCATCATTTGCACTGAGGCTACATCCTGTGACCATGGGTGTACATAATGGTTTTGCATCTTCCATGCCATATTTCTTCAAAATCTGCTTGAGATACTTGGTTTGAGACAAGAAGATCCCTCCTTCCTTTTGTTGGATTTGCAGGCCAAGAAAATATGTCAATTCTCCAAGCAAGGACATTTCGAATTCTTTCTGCATCACCAAGGCAAAGCTTTGACTCATAGATTCTTCATTGCTGCCGAAGATAATGTCATCTACATACACAACAAGTATCAACAATTTGTCATTTTCAATTTTTATATAAAGATTTCTATCTGCTGATCCTTTTGAAAAACCTTGTTGATGAAGATATTTGTCCAAACGATAGTACCAAGCCCTTGGAGCTTGTTTAAGACCATAGAGAGCCTTTTTCAATCTGCATACAAGATTTGGATCATTTCCAAGAATGAAACCATCTGGCTTCTCAATGTATACTTCTTCTTCTAAGTCTCCATTCAGAAAGGTTGATTTCACGTCCATTTGAAATACTTTGAACTTTTGAAAGCTTGAGAGAGCAAGGAACATTCGGATGGCCTCAAGTCTTGCAACAAGAGCAAAAGTTTCTTCAAAATCTATTCCTTCTTGCTGCGCATAGCCTTTACAAACAAGTCTGGCCTTGTTTCTAATTACTTCCCCATTTTCATTCAACTTATTTTTGAAGACCCATTTTGTCCCTATAACATTCTTATCCTTTGGTCTAGGAACCAACTCCCAAGTGTTGTTCTTTTCGATCTGCTCAAGTTCTTCATCCATTGCTTTGACCCAAAATTCATCTTTGCATGCCTCTTTTACATTTTGTGGTTCAGTGGATGAGAGTAATGCCAAATAGATTGAAGCTTCTGCAATTGTTCTTCTTGTTTGTACACCTTCTTCTTTTTGCCCCAAAATCTGAGATTCTGGATGATTCTTCTGAACGTACCTGGATGGAGTCTTCTCTTCTACCCTTATCTGTTCCTCTGGTGCTTCTTGAGGTTCTTCTTCTTCATCATTCTGCCTTTTAGGGTAGTCTTCATCTTCTTCGATATTTTCATGATTTACTTGCCTAGGAATGTATCCTTTTTCATCAACCACTACATCAATGCTGTCAACAATTCTTCCAAGTCTTTTATTGTAGCACTTATATGCTTTGCTGTGTGGAGAATAACCAAGAAGAATACCTTCATCTGCTCTAGGTTCAAGTTTGCCAAGATGCTCATCAATATTCTTAATATAGCATTTCCTCGCAAAGATTTTGAAGTGTTTTACCGAAGGAGCCTCACCATACCAGAGTTCATGAGGAGTTTGAGTGTTGTTCACTCGGACATTTGTTTTATTGAGAATAACAACCGCAGCATATGCAGCTTCACCCCAAAAAGTTGCGGGAGTTCCGGACTCATCAAGCATAGCACGGGCCATTTTTTGGACTGTTCTGTTCATCCTTTCCACAACTCCATTTTGCTGAGGAGTTCTAGTTGTAGAGAATTCCCTTCTTATCCCATGTTCTTCACAAAAATCGAAAAATTCATTTGAGGTAAACTCCCCACCTCTGTCGGACCTGAGGCACTTAATTTTGTAACCTGATTCATTTTCAACCAAGGCTTTGAAGGATTTGAATTTTTCGAATGCTTCGTCTTTGTGCTTCAAAAGTCCTAACCAAACAAACCTGGAGAAATCGTCAATGAATAATATCAAGTATTCTTCTCCTCGAGGTGACCTCGTCCTGAAAGGACCACATACATCTGTATGGACTAGTTCAAGAGGCCTGCTGGCTGATCCTTCCTTCTCCGATAAGTTGGTTCTGGTTTGCTTACCAAACTGACATGATTTGCATATAGTGTTGTCTGGAATTTTGATATCTGGAAGACCACGAACTGCTTGATATTTGCATGCCTTCCTTATTTGTGAAAAGCTTAGATGCCCCAACCTCTGGTGCCATAACCAATGTTCATCATCCTTGCTCAAATAGCATTGTTGTTGTCCTTCTTCAAATATGTATAGATTATTTGGAGTTCTTCTACCTTTGATCACTGTTTTCCCTGTATCAAGATCACGAACGCTACATCCATTTGATCGAAATATTACCTCGGTTCCTTGATCGCACATCTGACTGACACTCAGAAGGTTATGCTTCAAGCCATCAACATACAAAACATTTCCAGCTTTGACCTTTTCTTTTAACTGAGCTGTGCCTTTTCCTTTTATAGCTGCTGGAGTATCATTTCCAAAAGAAACTTTCTTTCCCTTTTCTAAAGCAGAATATGATTCAAGTTTTTCTTTATCACCTGTCATATGCTTCGAACATCCACTGTCGATGTACCATAGATTTTCCTGTCCCTCTGCATAAAAGGCTATCCCACATCTTTCTGTTTGTGGTTCCTTTATTCTCCATGTTCTGGTGC
The DNA here is from genome assembly GCA_031772625.1 of Pinus tabuliformis. NCBI lineage: Eukaryota > Viridiplantae > Streptophyta > Pinopsida > Pinales > Pinaceae > Pinus > Pinus tabuliformis. The sequence goes on along the minus strand of CM062820.1, from coordinate 356,602,321 downwards.
TTGAGGCTTGTTCCTTTGTCTGCTGAAACCTACTCCTGCATTCAGAATCTTCATGACCAAAGTTATTGCAAATAGAACATTCAACTTCATTTTCAAGAGCCGAAAAGTTGTTATAGGTCCTTTTTGTAATCCCGATCATACTTCTTTATTTTTGAGCTTCTCTAGTCATGATTGTTTTATATGCAACACATTGAGCTGCTTTGTGACCAAAGTTATGGCAAGAGAAACATTGCCCATTGAAGAAACTTCTGCGATTATCAAATCTACCGGCCAAATGATTGTAATTTCTATTGTCATCCATTCTTGAAGCAAATTGAGAAGATTTTACCTGTGGCTGGTTGTAGCTTTTGTTCATCCTTAAGACAGATTGCCCCTGGTTTACCTGATAGTCTTTGTTCGTTCTTGATGTAATTCGTCCCTGCTTTACCTGGTGATCTCCATTGTGCTTTTGCTCATTCCTTCTTGCTGCATCAAGATAACTCTTTGAGGTGGATGCTTGAGTTGTTTCTCCATTATACCCCAGACCTGTCTTATTTAGCGGAGAACGCTGTACATTGATGATCTCATCCAGAGTTTCAGATCCTTTGACAAACTTAAGATTAATAGCCTTTGTTTTCTCAATTTCTTTTCTAAGGCCAACAATTTCACCTTCTAACTTTTCAAGATATTTTTCTTTTTCATCAATTTGAAATTGTAGAGTATCAATGATCATATTCTTTTCTTCTATACATGTCTTAAGTCTAGAAATCTCTTCATAAAAACTATCCACATCTATAGCATCCATGTAATCATCATCTTCAAATGCCATTAAAAGTTTATAGTCATTACCTCATTCATCTTCATCACTATTTGATAGACCATCACTGTCTTCATGAGTGTAGTAGCTTTTCTTATTTGCATTTTGTTTCTTGTTCCATCTGGCAGGTTCCTTTCCTTTGTCAATCTTATCCTTATGAGGACATTTGGCAGCATAATGACCTACTCTTCCACAAGCAAAACATTTAAAAGGTAGCTTACCTCTGAACCTTCCAGTACCCCGTTGAAGATTTCTGACAAAATTTGATTCTTCTTCTTCTTCTGGCACGTGACTTGATTCATAGTAGTCTCCTTTGCCTGAAGCCTTAAAAGCAGCTTCTCTCCTATCTGATGGACCTCCTTTTCTCATTTCATAAGCAGTTAGAATTCCGTGTAGCTGAGACATAGTAAGAGTTCGTAGATTTTCATTTTCTTCTATTGCAGACACTTTAGATTCAAACTTGGGGGACAATGATCTTAGGACTTTTTCAACCAGAACAACCTCTTTTATTTCTTCACCCAAGTTTTTCATATAATTAACAATCTCGTCTACCCGAAGGAAATAGTTAGCCACACTTTCATCATTATACATTCTGAGATTCTCATACTGAATCCTAAGGGTTTGAAGTTTTGCACGTTTTACCTGTTCATCTCCTTCGTAGCTCAAAACAATCTTGTCCCATATTTCTTTTGCGGATTTATATTGCATAAACTTCACAAATTCAGATTGAGATAGACATCCTAGAAGAGTATTAACCGCCTTTGAATTTGTTTCATATTTCTTCTTCTCAGCTGAATCTGTAGGAGTAGCTGATGGAAAAGTATACCCTGTTTCTATAATGTCCCATACTTCTGTACCCAAAGATTGAAGATAGGCAGTAACTCTTACCTTCCAATATACGAAGTTTGTTCCATCAAAAATCGGTGGCCTGATTGATGCTTCCCTCTCGTAGTTTCTCATGATGTTAGATCTTCCTTCAAGCGATCAAGCTTCTTCAGAAGGACCTGCTCTAATACCAATTGTTGGAAATAATACTGAGAGGGGGGGGTGAATCAATATTATCAAATTCTTATCAATCTATCTTCCTTATTTATACTTTGAATAATTCTTCAAATATTGATCATTACTTTGTATGTCGGTATCATAAAATAATGAGCAGGAACAAGAAAAGCAAATAGTCACACAAAAGAACACCAGATATAAGGTGGAAACCCAATGTGGGTGAAAACCACCTACAGCAATATGTCTCTATCTTCTTTCAATTAGAAACTCCTTTTACAATGATTTTGTACTGGTGCAGTCCTTTACTAGTACGCAAGCTACAACCTGCACAGAGCTACAACCCTCTCTCGTTCTCCAGCTTCTCCTGGAAGGGAGCTACAACCCCCTTAGCTCTTGTACTAGCCAAAATACTAGTACGTAGGTGCTGCCCTACTGAAGGCTACAACCTTCTCTTTCTTCCAGGGACCACGTTTCATAAATTTTCAGATTGGATCCATGAACATCAATCAATCATCAAGTATATCTGCATCAAACAATCTCCTTTTCCCAATTAGCACTGAATCAAGTAAACACTTCTCTGACAGCTGTACCCAGAACACAGTAACAGTAACCACACACCAAATTCTGAACCCAGAATACTGCAGCAATAGACAGAGGCAGCTAGATCATAATTAAAGATATACGCTACTTCAACAACCTGAAACCTGCGTGCAGATCTATAAAGGATAATTCCTTCTTTCAAATATTCAGACACTAATTAACCCAGATTGTCAGATTTATAGATCAAGCATGCGCCTCATATAACATATCAAAATCATGCAAAGATACTATTATTCAAGCATAAAGATTATGACCCATCAAAAGAACTTATCCTTCTTTATGCGCTAAGGTTCCTCCTTCATTCAGATCCAAATCTGCACCATAACCCAAACACAAATATCTCAGATCTAGCACTTATTAGATATTCAATTCATTCGATGATGCTTTGCCAAATGATCTCCTTCCTCTTTTATAGTCTTAGACCTTCCACAATACCACGGTCCAAAACCATAGGATCAAAAAAACTGTTGGACTAATACCATGAACCAACCATGAAAGTGTGTGAGATCAACACTTTTGGATGCAATACCACGAGCCAAAACCATAGGATCAAAAACTATAGGACTAATACCATGAACCAACCATGAAAGTGCGTGAGATCAACACTTTTGGATGCAATACCACGGACCAAAAGCATAGGATCAAAAACTGTCGGACTAATACCATGAGCCAACCATGAAAGTGCGTGAAATTTTCTCTTCATGAAAGGAACTTTTCTCTGCATGAAAGTGCGTGAACTTTTTCTCTACATGAAATAAACTTTTCTCTGAATAAAAGTGCGTGAACTTTTCTCTCCATGAAATAAACTTTTCTCTGCATAAAAGTGCGTGAACTTTTCTCTACATGAAATAAAATTTTCTCTGCATAAAAGTGCGTGAACTTTTCTCTACATGAAATAAACTTTTCTCTGCATAAAAGTGCGTGAACTTTTCTCTACATGAAATAAACTTTTCTCTGCATAAAAGTGCGTGAACTTTTCTCTACATGAAATAAACTTTTCTCTTCATGAAAGTGCGTGAACTTTGTTGCACTATAATTTATCATCTGAGATGAGTGGGTTGCCATCAAGTACAACATATGTATCATAATGCCAACAGTGACGTGCAGAGGAAGCTTCGATATGGATGTCTTCTTTGACCGGTGCGCATTCCATATCTGAGTTAGAGTGTAAATGAGATGAAAATAGATCATATAATGTGCTTGGGTGTTCATCACAACATACAGAAGCATGGGAGTGATGACAGCCCAAGATTGGAGATTGATCGAAAGAATTAATTGTGCATGATGTTTCACCAAGATTCGCGGATCGAGGATCGATCAAGAATGGAAGCTCAATGTTTTGAGAGGAATTGATTGTGCCTTCACCATCCTTCTCCTCCGCCTATATGATGGGATTGCCTTGCACATGACTGCAACTTGAGCTAGCAGCTCGAGAATCAAGAGAATGTGCACAACTAGCTTGTGAAGTAGATCTCTCAAGTAATTCATGGTGCAAGGAGTCATGGCTTGTAGATGATGGAGGATGGTAGAGATCTAGATTAGCCTCAAGACTTGGGTTAGGAACGGTGATGTCCTCTTGCAGAATGGAGGGATGAGTTTTCGCCATAGGATTTCCTAACCATTCTGGAATTTCATCCATTGGGGTGGGAGCCAGCTAAGTAGATGGATTGGGAACATGCTATGTAGATTTCTCAGCTTTTCAACCACTGCGAGGGGGCACCCTCTTCGAGACATGAGGTGTCTTGTGATTAGCAAGAGTTGAGGAAGAAGGTAAATTAGGAGGTTCACCGTTTCGGGAGACATGAACCAAGTGTTTCAGCTCTTGGCTCATGAAGTCAAGGTCCACAAACTACGTAGGAATTTCGTGACATAGGTGGAGGAAGTGGGTAGCAAAGTCCTCAACTGATTTGTCAGGATTCATTCTTAAATGAGAGATTCTTTCATAGACATCTTAGTGGTCACACTCATCGAAGGCTTGATGGAGCTCCTTGAAGAAAGTGAGAAGCGAATGGATAGAAGCAGGCGGTAGGGTATGATACCACTGATTAGCATGACCTTCAAGGGTGAGGAAGAAGAGTACGCAAACAAGCTCATCACTATCAATTTCATGAGATTCACAAAAATGAAGAAAATAAAAAATGTGCTCAGTTACGGACGTTCTTTCCTCACCGTCAAACTTTAACAAGGACAAGTGATCGAGAAGCTCATCAGGGATTGATAACTGATTAAGGGAGAAATGAGAGAAACACCTCGGGAGCACGAATCGTGTATTATTCATTGGGTAAGAGATTCAACCCAGATGTACGAGCCCAGCTTGTCATCTAGCCCTTATTCTAGCGCCAAAATGTTGATGGTGCTAGATCTGCCAACATCAGGGGGTCACCCCAGTATGAAGTCCCAAATAGACCTCACACCATTTTGTGTGGGAGTCCCATCCTGTACGATGGCCCGGTTACCATTATCTTAAGGATTTTCCTCAACTCTTGCTTGTCAGCACAAGAGAGTGATTTGCTTTGTCTTAGAGAAGTGAGGTTCGTGTGCCTGGTGAGTGTAAGTGTCACTTGTGCCAATGGTTCTTTCATTGTCGAGGGAGAGGGTGAGAGTGAGTTCCAGGTCAATTGGGAGCAGTCCCAACACTGCTAGGAACACACAACACAATAGGACATACACAGCTTCTGACGGAGTAGTCCACATGGATGTGGTAGTCACAACACACAAGGGAAGATAACACATATAACACTCAACGGATTAGTCCACATGAGTGCAATGGTAGTTTGCAGCAAGTTTCATGTGAAAGGTCTATCTGATGTCCGGGAGAGTAGCCTGCACAGACGAGACAGTGTTAAAAGCATTTACAACACATTCCCATTAACAAATTATGCATTACAACAAGTGAAATAGTTCAAATGTAGAACATAGGTTAAAGAAACATGCATCACAAATGTTAAATATTAGTCTTACAACAGTTACAATACATGTGTGAAAACGTGCTGGCGTGGTAGCAGGCTTCTGCATTAAGCGAAAATTCCAAGACACATTGTTACACCATACATCACTAACCCCGTGTGAGAGGCATTGGAGCCTCTCTTTTCTATGTGGGAGGATTTGAGTTTAAAAGTCCCTTGCATGTACAAATCAGGGGGTATTTATAGCCAAGGCTGAAATTGACCCTTGTGACTGTTCGACTACCCTCATGACTGCTAGACTTCCATGAATTTTTGACTTTACTTGACTCTTTGTACAACAAGTGGGTCCCTTGGAATTCCACATTACATTACATTGATTGACAACATAACCCATAGTGGAGATGTGGGCGACATGACTCATGAAATGACTCGACATGATAGTTCTAGTACATTCATGCTGCTGCTGGAGTGCATGTCGAGCTACAGTGCTGTTGGGTGATGGATATCTTCATGGTGTACCACAGCTTCACCTCCGCATGGCAAAGTGCACAGAGTCTTCGATGGTCTTTGGTTCTCTTGATGATGCTTAGGCATGTTGCTCCTTGCTTACATGTTGGAAGGCTTGACAGGCTCATCTGTTCACAAAAGGTGCATGTTCATCCATTCGTTCATCCATGAGAACATATTGCATGTTTACTCATCCATCCATCCACGAACATATCATTGCATGATCATTTGTTTGCGAGCACATCTCTTCACCTGCATTATTTGTTCATCTGTTGGTGAACCTATCATTCTGCATGTGCTCCCTTCATTCATCACATTTGTCTTCTTGCCATGTTTTTTGATGTACTTATACCTGTAGTTAATCATGACGAGACAACAACAAATCCAAAACCTCCTAGTCTACCATGACACATGATCATTTCGGATGCAGGTGACCGAGAGAGGCAACAAGGTTGTGAAGCGGGATGATGGCTCTGGGCACTATTGATGAAAACTATGTAAGAGTCACTAAGTGAGGAAGATGGGCAATCCAAGTCGACAGTGATTGTCTGCGAGGTCTGGCTCGGCTAGAAGGAAAAATTGCGCAAATTTTGGGAGGGATAGTCCGGGCTACAAGAAGGAAGGGTAGGCACGATCTACATAGTTTCCGGAATGAGTGGACAGCAGGGGCTGGAAGGCCAAATTTGCACAATTTTCTGGAGGAGAAGGCTGGGCTACAAGGAGGGTCAGTAGACAGAGATTGCATAGTTTTTGGGAGGAACTGCCTAGGAGCCTGCCAGCCAAAACTACGTAACTCCCAGAATGAACTGGCAGTTGGCTGTTGCGGTCACTGGCAGCCAAAACTGCGCAATTCCCAGAGGGAACTGGCAGATGGATGTTGGGGTCACTGGCAGCCAAAACTACGCAATTCCTATAGGGAACTGGAAGTTGGTTGCTGGGGTAACTGGCAGCCAAAACTACACAATTTGCAGAGGGAACTAGCAGTTGGCTGCTAGGTCACTCGCAACAGGAACTGCGCAATTCCTAGAGGGAACTGACAGTCTCCTGCTAGGAGCTGCTGGCATAGGAAACTTCAGTGAGGTTGGGAGGTCGGCCTGCTGATCATCTCTACACAATTTCAGAGTTGAGCGAACTACTGGGAAGCAGAAGGCCTACTCATGAAAATTGCAGAATTTCTTGGATGAACAGCCAGTCGACTGTTAGGATGACTGACTGGGAAAACTACGCAATTTTCTGAAGGATACAGGGACACACACTTGATGTCTGTCTGACTTTTCTGCACAATTTCCTTAGTCAGCTAAGTGAGTAAGGTCAATGGCCTCTACGCAATTTTTGAGGGGAGTCAATCCCGGGGTGACTGTCGGGTTCAACTGTCTGGGTGGTCAGTATGAAAGTGGATTGAATTGGTTGCGAGCAACACATCTTGAAAATACTTGATTAATGCTTACGCGCTGTTCTGGTTTACAGTCGATTGAGTTGATGGTAGGGTGATGGTCCGACTATTAGAGGGGAGTCTGGTCATCAGAACTTCAAAAAAAATGACTAAGTGTGTGAATGTTCAAAAGATGCATAGGTGATCATGCAAACACACACTCTCATGACTCAACGACGAAATGAATCAAACCATCCAAACACACATGTTCAACATGACTAACCGACGGTGCAAGTGACAAGCGCGAAACTCACGATTGACCATTCATTGATCGAGACGACGCTTGCATGACAGTGAATGTGACTCTGTGTGTGAGTGAGACAGATGTTTTCATAGCGAACACAACAAGCACATATGAAGCGAATATTTTTAGCATAACCAGAACATGGTCGCAAGCATGACTTAGACACCAACATGTAGAAACTTGAATGAAATGAACAAGCAAGGTAGATGCAAGGACTCACACAAGCTCACGGAGTGAACTAGAGTGTGTGCATTCATCAAGTGAAACTCTCAAGGGAGGCTCCGAAATTGGGTGCAGGCCAAAATTTTGGAGGGTGGTTGTAGATGCTACAACAAACCCATACTTCCTTTGTACAAGTACAATTAGGCTCCCACGGGGTGAGGGACTTGTAGGATGAGCCCTTTTTATATAATTTCTTGGATCTTCTACTTGATTTCGTCTTCTAGAAGAGAGTTGTGGTATATTGGCTCATTGGGTAGAGGTGCACCAGGCATCAGATTGAATGAATTCTTAAACTGATACTGCAGAGGTACCCCCATGGGTGAGGAGAAGATGTATTTGTAGTCTTCCATGAACTTATCCACTTACCTCTACTGCATAGAGGATCCTTGCATGGATGCCATGGATATGGCCATAGTCTTCTCCTTAATTTGAGATTGAATAAAGAAGAAGATAAATTTCCTAGTCTTGGAATTGATCTCATTGCATTACTTAGCAAAGATCAAAGAAATGGTAGTAGGTGGGGCTACCTCTGGTATCTTATGTAGTTTCCCACCCAAAGTAATAATAACACTATGAGGTTTGGGCTCATACACAACATGACACTTCCACAAGTATGGTTGACCTAATAGAACATCACAAACTTCAAGTGGAGCAACATCACACAATACCTTGTTTATGGAAAGCTTGATGTTGTAAGACTGGTGACACTATTGGATGATGCAAAGATCTTGCCTGTGATAGCCCCACCCATGGTTCTCTCATAAAAATGCACTATAAATATTCTTACAAATATGTGAAATTTAAAAAGGGGACTGAGTCAAAGGGACACAAATTCCAGAGTTGAGGAGGAGGATTGCTTGCTTGGAATGTTGAGATTCTTGTGCAGAAAAATTTGAATTGTTTTGACAACCATTAAAGGCTCATTGGTGCATGAATTTAAGGGAATGTTTCTAAAACTAAATGAGTTGAAAATGAAGGTACATAGACCCATGCACTTGGGATTCACAAGGAAAAAGGGACAAGAAATTAATAGGGAACTACATAGTGCAAGAAAAGGAGGACAAAGTAGTAAATGTCATCTTAGGAAAAGAGGTGAAGGAAGAAAATGAAGGCTCATTCGAGTCCATGTAGGAAGTAGGAGAGAAGACACCCATTCAATTCCCTGCAGGAAGCAGGAGAGAAGACACCCATTCGAGCACTAGAAAAATAGAGAGAGAACTCTGGTTTGGTAATAAGGAAGCGCGGAAGAGAATAGAAGAGAAGGGGATTGGTTCTTAGGTTCCCTAGAGGTTATAGGTTGAGTTGTTGGTCTCTAGATCCCTGTAACAACTTAGGTTCCTTGGAGGTTGTGGGTTGAGATAGAATCCATGGAGCCTTGTAACATCTTGGGTCCCTGGAGGTTGTGGGTTGAGACAGAGTTTTTGGATCCCTATAACAGCTTGGGTCCTTGGAGGCTATGGGTTGGGATAGAATCTCTAGAGCCCTGTAACAACTTGGGTCCCCTAGAGGTTGTGGGTTGAGATAATAGTCTCTATAACCCTGAACAACTTAGGAAGAGGTCAATCATGGAGAATCTATAAAGGAAGACTTGACTGAAGACCCTTGGTTACTACATTACTATTACATTGTATTATGGACTCCTTGGAAGGGAGTGAAACACTGTTTATGCACTGGGGTGAGGCAGAGAGCCTCTAGACTCCCTGTTATGAAAACGATGGTCACAGCCAACTAGAGGGATTGAGGAAGGCATCCTCTAGAATTCCATGTTTCAATTGGAAACTAGTTTTTGATTCGCGTAAGCAAGCACTCCCCTCGAACTCAGGAAATGCGCTCGAGGGTGCCAACTACAAGTAAGTGTGGCTGAAACTATCTATGATTGGGTGGAGAGTCCTAGTCCCAGACTCAGTTACCCTATAGGTTTAAAAGATAAGTAATCTTTTTTACATGTTTACATGTTGATGAATTTATGATACATTCTAGTTGAAATGGCTTGGATTTTTGGGTCTATAGCATCATTTTTAATGTGATGAGCATATGGATACGTCTTTATGCAGAGATAAACCTTATGGTTATGATAAATAATTGTATACATAAATGCATGTGTCATACCTTTGAAATGGACAATGTTATTAAACAAGTTGAACCAGTGTATATGTCTGCATTGAAATTAATATGTCGAGTTTGATGCATATTGGTGTTTTTTCCAACATATAATAAGCATTAGAATGCGTCTTGTCTTTACATGATAACAAGGACCATGCGATGGCCACCAGCTAACTAATAATTTGTATGATGTTCCCTAACATTGTCAACAAAACATATGAAAAATGATACAAGTACGTTAAGAAATATGATAGGTAAAAGATCCATAAGGTTTTGGATTTAAAACCTGCAAACTTTGGGCTTAAGAACCCCTTCTATTAAGCTAAAATATTACATGTGAGACTGCCTTCTTAAGCAGGGTTTGAGTATACATATGAATGTCTGTTCTCTTAGTCATAACCTTATGAATCTATACAGGAGGCATTTCTACAGTATTAAATGAGTTATTCACTCTTTTAAGGGAAAGTAAAGTCTAAAACCCCTGCATCAAGGCTTATCCAACCATGAATTATCAATAGGTTGGATGCCTTCCACTAGCTTCCTCATGTCGCTAGTTAGGTGTTGGATGGTTTTGCACAGTGCCATAGAGCCGACTGCAGGCCATCTTTGAAGTTGGGAACTCTTAACATGTCATAGGAGAGGTGAAACTCTTTAGAAGGTCATTGTAGGCCCATAATAGGGTGTGGCTATAGGAGTGCCTATGTCGACATGTCGTTAAATCCCATGCTTCAATACAAGGAACATGAAATGGTTAGGAACTCGTTGGATAGGCCTTTACCCAAGCTCATTAGGGGTAGCACCATGGAATGCGTTAGCAAGCCACTTTCACCATCTATGTTGCTGAGTAACGATGCCATTTTTAATGGTTATTGAACTCTTGTGGCATAGATTTAGTCGGATTAACCAGTGAGGAGCGATTGATGAAGAGTTGATGCAAGATCTCGCAATGTCTTTTGGAATCCAGATCAAACTCATGGCTCATAAGTTGACAGGGTTTTCCTAGTTGAGCCATGACAATACCCATTTGTGAGCTTGATGTGGTGCAAGGAGACAAGGCCTCAAAATTATAATGCGATGTGGCTATCCTTATCCTTACTCTCATCAAAACCGTAGTTGCGTAGGCATTTCATTAGCATGACTTAATTTGTCCCCAATGCGATTGGTTGTGAGTGTGCCAACATGACCTGGAGGTGCAACCCGAAAGGTTCACCATGGGAAATTGTGTTGAGCAATAGAGGGACGAGGTGTTGGAATAATGCGACAAGATGATGTGCACCCAACAATTATTCCATTATCTGGAGGGGTGGCTCACTACCCACATAATCTTAGAAACATTTTCCCAAAAGGAAGGAAGGGAGAGCATGAGAAAGCATTGGGAAAAGCCTTACGGGATGATGTAATACGGGAGTGTGGTAGGACCCACACAATCATGGTGATGCTATTGGTCAGGGACTAGCCCAGTTGATCAATCAACCCGACATGTTCAACCCAGAAGTTTAAAGGGAAGAGTCAATTGTAAGTGTTGGGACACCACAGAGTGAGGTGACGTGTCCCTATAGGACCCATCAAACAGGTTAAGAGCCACGCAAGGGGACTAGGCTGTGAGTGTTGGGAAAGATCATCAAGATGACATGGTGTCATAGCCACGTGGGTCAATTGGAAGAGATGGTAGGTGAGAAGCGGGAGGCCCACAAATTCCAAGCAGACCTGGAGGTGAAAACGTTTCTTATAAAAGTATGCACTATGATAACATGGTCAGGATGACATGAGCAGGTAACACAACATTCAGTAAATGGGCTTCGAGCCAATGAGGAGGTGGTAGAGGGGCCCATTATCTAAGGAAACCAGGTATAGAGACCTTGGCAGTAACTAAGGTGTGCACTTTAGTAATCATCCGAAGAAGGTAAGTGGGCTAGCATGACTAGTGGCACCCACTTGGGAGGCATAAGAGTGTTATGATTAAAGGCGTGGGGTTGGTACAAAGAGAGGAGGTCCCTGCATTCAGTAAGGGCCGATAAAACGTATACAAGTTGGGAAGCCTAAGTAGGGTTTGGAGAGGAAAAAAGAAATAAAAATAATATATGCTTTACCCCATTCCTCTAACAATAATTAAGGGGTTGGGTATGTTACATCACTCTTGGTGGAGCCACCCAATGGTGTATAGCTACGAGTGTGGTGTTGTTAGTAGGCTTGACTAACAGTAATTGAGGGGTTGGGTATGTTACATTGCCCTTGGTGGAGCCACCCAATGGTGTATAACTGTGAGGGTAGTGTTGTTGGTAGGCTTGGCCGCTTAATGACCTCTGCTAAGATGAGGTTCTTTTAACTCCCACTATCAACAATGAAGTATAGTGAAGCACCCTTCACCCACATTTATGAGTGAAAGAAATGCTCACCTTTCTTCAAATCTTTGGACTCACTTTGTTGGACCTTGATGTTGGCAACGAAGGCACTAGGTTTTGTGTCAATGATCTATTTCCCCTTGTATCAATCTAGTTCAGAGTTGGAACGTGCTTATTCTTCTAAAACCTTTAAGTTTTCCACCAGTGACTTCTTTGCGCGACATTAATTTGTGTTATGAGAGGGGCTCTTGTGAAACTTGCACCACATTCCCTTGTCTTTCTTTGTCTTCCCATTAACATTCTTTACTTGTAGATTCAATTGGTTGTCCTGGGGTTGTCCATCCTAGCCTTGTCCTTCGTTTTTCAATTTAAGGACACCCTTGCCCCGCTTCTACTATGAAAGATTTGCATATCCAAAGTTTTATTTCTTCCAGTTAAATTTTTTCTTAATTTTATAATATATTAGTATGTTGCGCCAAGTAAGGAGATGCCTAGGAACTCCATTTATGTCTATATGTATCTATACAAACAACCACAATATTTAAGCACCAAATCTCACTCAGATTCCTTGATACCTAGCTTGGTGCGCAAGGTATCAAAAATGTTTGTGAACTATGGCACAGTGTGGTCCCTTTCTTGTCATACTATTGCCCATCTCATGTATTGGTCTTCCTAACTTTCAAGAGGGTAATATTGTTCCTTAACAACATCCCTAAAAGAGTTCCAAGTGGGGACAACTAAAAATAGTGTAGATTCCTCCATGGTCTTTTTCTCAAAGTAAGTTTCCCACTAGTCCTTGATATGAAGCCAGATCTTAAAGACTACAAAACTAATTTTTACTCAATTATAAAATATTATAGACCAAAAAATTAACCATTTACCTAGAAATTTAAACTAAATTTAAAATTAGATAGGAAGAATTTTTTTATCATTTTAATTATTTAATTATTTTATGTGAAAAGTAAGTTTTTATTTTCAATGTTCAAAAATTTAAATTTAAATCAATTTCATCACATTTTAAATAGTTTTATTATTTATAATATTAAATTTAAATTTATTTTTTAAAATAATAATTAAATATATAATACTTAATTAAATTTATTTTAGTGAGTTGTAAAAATTTTATTTCTACCCTCTTTTATCCCTAATATTTTTCAAAAATAATATATTAAATCTATATGGAATGTGATGTTTTGAAAGAAATCAAAGACATTTACTGCAATATATTAACATAATTGTTAGAAAATTAGTATTAGCTCAGTGAGAAAAAATTCAATTGAAAAAAATTAACGTCAAAATTTATTTCATTCGTTCATTCATATTGAATGTGTTGTTACCCTTTGTTGTTATACTTAATTTGAGTTTCAAAAAGACGATTTCTTCTTTATTTAAAAAAAATCCAATACAATTTAACTAAAATTTAAAACGCGGGGTTAAAACCAATGATAATAAAATTTAAAATAAAACCCAAAAAAATTAATAATTTGGTTCTTAAATCTTGCAAAGAAGTAGAAAGTTTAAATGTTCGAAAATGTTCTTTGACGACAAAGAGGACAAGTAGGGTTGAAAACCAGCAGGGTGTTATGCAGGCGGAATGGAAAATATGGTTGCACGGCAATTTCAACGATGGTGAAGAATCAGAGGAATTAGAGGCGCCTTCGCCTTCCTGTGCAAACTCTTTGTAACAGATAGGGCAGACCCGATCGTCCACTGCCAGTGGAATCGATGGCATTATTCCTACTCGTTGTGTAATATCTTCCAAGCTACCGTGACGATAGGGCAGAAAATGGAATACAGGGTCAGTCTCAGGCAATGGTCCTTGAAGCCTTTGGGTGCTCAGCTGCACAATATTATGTCGACCATTATCGTCCACGTAGAAGTTCAGTGAAATTCCCAGCTGTCTGAGAACAGGCCTAAGGCGCTCCTCACCATAAACGAACCTCCCCAAAATTATCAGATTCTGCACTTCAGGTAACCTGGCTGGATTGAACCGAAGCCCTAAGAATAAATCGCGCAGAAACGAAGCCCAATCTTCAAAGGTAGCTTCTCTTCTTGCCACGCGTACGTTAAATTCATGGCATAACACTGCCACGTGCTCCTCAGACTTGCCAATTTTGCGTGCTATATGCAGAGTCACCCACCGTTCTACTCGCTGTCTTTGCTGCCATGAGCGACGTCACTCTAACGTGGCGCTCTCATAAATTTCGCCTATACTCATCTTCCTCTTCCTCGTTTGTGCAGGTCTTACATGATTTTTCGTAATTGGGAAATCTGTTTGGTTCGAAATGGTCAACAAATGGTTTTCTACATGTGATTTACGACGAAACTTGTCTTATAAAAACTCAACTATTATTAATAATCTTATGAGAGTGATAGAGATGTATTATATTGATTTCCATGAAAGCTTGAACATAGGATAACATGTCGGTTTAAAAACAACTCAACTTATCTAATAGTCCTATGAAAGTGATTGAGATGTGCATTTATAGGATAACATGTCGCTCAACTGATCTAATAGTCATATGAAAGTGATTGAGATGTGCATTAATAACATAACATGTCAATTTAAAATCACGACGTAGCAAACAACTGATCTAATAGTCTTATGAAAGTGATTGATATGTGCATTTAGGCATTTAAGTATTTAGATTACTTGAATATCACCCATAGCTTAATATATCTAGATGTAAATAGATCACTTGAATATCACCCATAGCTTAAAATTAGATCTAGATGTAAATAGATTACTGGAATATCACCCATAGTTTAGTACTAGATCTAGATGTAAATAGATTACTTGAATATCACCCATAGTTTAGTACTAGATCTAGATGTAATTAGATTACTTGAATATCACCCATAGTTTAGTACTAGATCTAGATGTAATTAGATCACACCCATAACTTAATACTAGATCTAGATGTAAATAGATCACTTGAATATCACCCATAGCTTAATACTAGATCTAGATGTAAATAGATTACTTGAATATCACCCATAGCTTAATACTAGATCTAGATGTAAATAGATTACTTAAATACCACTCATAGCTTAATACTAGATCTAGATCTAAATATATTACTTGAATATCACCCATAGCTTAATACTAGATCTATATGTAAATAGATTACTTGAATATCACTCATAGCTTAATCAGGGAAAATTTTAAGAACCCCCTAAATTTATAAATATAATAAATGGGCGAATGTCCATGGTATATAGGAAAAATGGAAGGCGATTTTATCAATAATATAATATGTATATATAATTTTTTGGCGAATCTCTCACCAGGCATGGCGAATATTTTACTCAATTATAAAATCTTGTAAGATCTTGGCGAGTCTTTCACTAAATAATAAAACTTTGTAAAGTCCTAGTGAATCTTAGCATAGGCTACATGGTGGTTTAATTCCCCCATTTAAATAGGCTACATTCCAGGTGAATACCATGGGTCAATACCATGTGCCATTTTTCTTTTTATTAATTCTAATATTAGGGTTAATAATGGTTTTTTTGCATGGTATTAATAACAATCTAGTCTATGGTATTTGTCCCATAGTATTTTGGCCATAGGTTTCACCTAAATATAACCCATTTTTTGAGTGTTCGTAAATATAAGGTGACTTATGGAGTAAATATAAAAAAATGTTTTATTTGTTTACCATACCTCTCGTTTATTTATATTTTTATTAATTTACCATACCTCTTTTACAAATATGGTATTTGGCCCATAGGATTCACTTAAATAAAACCTCTTTCTTGAGCCTTCATAAATAGAATGAGGGTTATGGACTAAATATAAAAAGAGGTTTTATTTATTTACGATACTTCTAGTTTATTTATATTTTTATTTATTTACCATATCTCTTGAGTAAGTATAAAAAGACGTTTTATTTATTTACCATACCTCCACTTTACTTATATTTTTATTTGTTTACACCCTTACATGTATATAAGGTGACTTATGGAGTAAATATAAAAAATGTTTTATTTATTTACCATACCTCTCATTTAGTTATATTTTTATTAATTTACCATACCTCTTTTATAAATATGGTATTTGGCCCATAGGATTCACTTAAATAAAACCTATTCTTGAAAATGGGCGAATGGATTCACTCAAATAAAACCTATTCTTGAAAATGGGCAAATGGAAGGTTGTAAGTACTAATTTCAAGGGCTAAATTTACCTTTTTTACCCTCTCCCTTAAAATAAGGTGGGCTATTTGAGGTGATTTGTAAAAATTTACTATGATACAAAATATTCGCCCACTAAAAATTTAAAACCCCTTAATTTTGCCAAAGGGCGAACATTAGCCCCTAAAATTATCCTTGAGCTTAATACTAGATCCAAATGTGTTGGATATAAACACAAGTGAAAATTCATTTGGGGTATGAGAATTTGGAGTATATAGCTTAATACTAGATCCAGATGTGTTGGATCTAAACACAAGTGAAAACCCATTTGGGGTCTGAGCATTTGGAGTATTTAGATTAAACACAAGTGAAAACTCATTTGGGGTCTGAGCATTTGGAGTATTTAGATTACTTGAATCTCACTCATAGCTTAATACTAGATCTAGATGTAAAAACAAGCGAAAACTCATTTGGGGCATGAGCATTTGGAACGTTGAATTTTCATGCTATAATGATTCTTACTGAATTTGGATGCATTTTGGCTATCACCTATGAGTCACTGCATGCCATGTCTAATATCTAAATGCAATCAATTACTGTCAAATGGATCTGTCATATGGGAATCTTGAGTGTTAAGTAGTGTTTAACATAATGTTTACTCCAGATTCCATATATGTTGCTCATTAGTTCCACACCATTGATTCAACTCAACAACTACATCCACATGTTGGGTCCCTATAATACTAGTGATTACCCCATTACTATTGTAGTTATACCCCTTATTTATATTGTTGTGCCCCTATTACCCCCATATTGTTATTTCTGTGCCCCATAGAATCCCTCTATTGTTATTTTTGTGGCTTTATATTATTATTGTTAGGTCGGCTGGATTATATTGTGACTCCCTAGACTCCTATATATAGAAAGGAGGTTTTGTCATTTGTATCATGCAAGAATTGTTCATTTATGTAATGTAAAGGAGGTTGCCCCCTCGAAGAGGCTGAATTCTAAGGCGTGGATCTCTCTTTTCTATCTTTTTGTGAGCTGGTTTCATAACATTTGGTATCAGAGCTTTGGATTCTAGGGTTTCGCTGCTCCAAACAGGTCATCGTGGCATTTTCGCTATAACTTTTTTTCTGTGACGTTTCAGAAGTCTCAAAAAAAACCCATTTGAGAAGAATTGGCGCTGAACCTTGGGTCCAAATTTCAGAGCTTTTCTCGCCATATTTTCGGAGATATGATCTGAGGAAGTTGGTCTTTTTGCAGACTCCTGAATTACATTCAAAACAGGTGACCTGGGGAAAATCGTCATAACTCTCTCTCTGAGGATCGGATTGAAATTTCGTAAAAAGGTACAGAAAGAGAACGGACTTTAGTTTCTTGTGTGTGTGTTTCAGATTCAAAGGTTGAAACAGTGACTCGTGGCACGTCGTACAAGTTCGCTCTACTGAACTAGTCTAAAAGCAAGTCACTGTGGGAGATTTCACATAACTCTTCCTTGGAGAATCCAATTTGGCTCAGACTTGTGGAATTGGAAAGAGGACGTAGAAGGCTACTACAGGTAGCAATTTCAGAATTGGATGATCCGAAATTACAGAGATACATCAGATTCAATATCAGGCTTCTATAAAGTGAAAAAAGGTGTGTAGTTTTTTTTTTAATTTTTGTGTAAGCTTGTTTCAACGGATTCAAAGGGCATAGTAAAACTTTATTATCGGTAACTGATGCCCCGAGGAAAGAAAATGCAAACACCTAGTAAGGAACCTGAAAGCTCTAGCATGACTCATGAAGAAGAGGAAGAAATGCTACATGATATATCAAAATTACAAGAACAAGTGCAACAAATGTCACGCTCACAAAAGCTAACAGAAGCTAAGATAAGTGGCGTGGAATCTAAGGTAAATGGCGTGGAATCTAAGATAAAGGGAATGGAAGCTAAGATGGATGGCATGGAAGCTAAGATTGACGCTAAATTTGATGGCATGGATGATAAGATGGATGAATTGAAGAAGTTGCTACAAGAAAGGGTCACTAATGGTGAAAAGGTAGTAAAGGAAACTCATGATGAGAACAAAAGAAATGTTAATCATGATTCCATAGACTCTAATGTTGGATCGAAGACTCACCATGTTCCAAAAATCGATATGAGGAAGTTTGATGGCAAGGATCCCGCCACATGGATATTACAGATGGAGCAATTCTTCGATCTCAATAATGTGCAAAACACACAAAAGGTACGTATGGCAACTTTATATTTGGAACCAAATCAGTTTGTATGGTATCAATGGCTTTGTTCTCGTAAACAATTTATCACTTGGGCAATTTTTACGGAAGAATTGATAGCACATTATGAGGATACAAAAAGCAACACTTTTTTTAGCCAATTGATAAGTCTCAAACAAAAGGGTTCAATAATGGAGCACATTGAGGAGTTCCAAAAATTGAACATAAGGGTAAAAGATATTCCAGAGGAGCATAGGATTGATGTGTTCATAGGGTCTTTAAAGGATAATATCCAACATGATGTGCGCCTTTGGGAACCTGATTCATTAGAGAAGGCATTCAGGTTAGCAAGAAAAATGGAAAGCAAAATTATGGCAACTAGGAAGCATACCGTTCACAACTATAAAGACGGAAGTGTTGTTGCCCATAGTCTTCCACAACCTACAAGGTTGACACCACAACAATTGGAAGAAAAAAGAGCAAAAGGGCTTTGTTACAATTGTGATAGCAAATACACAAAAGGTCATAAGTGTGCTGAGAAGAAATTATTCTACATAGATTGTGAAGAGGAAGAAGAAAAGGAGCAAGAAAGGTCAAAAGAAGAGGATATATTCCAGGAACAAAGCCTAGATGAAGAACAAATAAATCCGACCATATCTTGTAATGCATTGGCGGGAATTACCACTCCTCAAACCATCAAGATAGAAGGACAAATCAAGAAGAAAAAGGTAATAGTGTTGATTGATTCAGGAAGCACCCACAATTTTATTCATTGTAGGGTAGCAAAAGAATTGAATTGCTTCCTATATCCAGCACCAGAGTGTCAAGTGATGATTGCAAATGGAGGAACAATAAATTGTTCTGGAAAGTGCCATAATATCAAGCTATCCATGGGAGAATATGTATTGACTAGCCCAATGCTTTCCATTCCAATGGGAGGTGCTGATGTTGTACTAGGAGTCCAATGGCTACAATCCTTGGGTACAATAGCTTTTAATTTTCAAGAACTTTTCATGAAATTTTCTATGGAAGGAAAGGAAGTTGAATTAAGGGGTATTGCAGGGAAACCAGGAAAGATAATCAGCTCTAATGGCATGACAAAGCTTCTAAAAAAGGAGCAAAGAGGTGTAATTGCACAATTATGTTCGCTAGATGTTTCCACATTGGAATCATCTATTTCTCCAGATCTCCAAAAAGTCCTGGACAATCATTCCAAGGTATTTGAGACTCCCAAAGGTCTCCCACCTATGCGTGATCATGATCATGCTATTCATCTGATTCCAGGAAGTGTTCCTCCAAACATCAGGCCGTACAGATATCCCTATGTCCAAAAAAGTGAAATTGAACGTATGGTTGCAGAAATGCTAGAGGCTGGTATAATTCAACCGAGTCAAAGTTCTTTCTCAGCTCCAGTAGTATTGGTGCACAAGAAGGATGGATCATGGCGCATGTGTCCGGATTATAGGGAGCTCAACAAGCTCACTATTAAAGATAAGTTCCCCATTCCTGTATTGATGAATTACTGGATGAATTGCATGGATCAATTTACTTCACCAAGTTGGATCTTCGTTCGGGATATCATCAAGTCAGAATGAAGATTGAAGACATTCCGAAAACGCATTTAGAACTAATGAGGGTCATTATGAATTTTTGGTCATGCCTTTTGGCCTTACCAATGCACCTTCAACATTTCAAGGTTTGATGAATTCAATTTTCAAACCATTCCTTAGAAAATTTGTGTTAGTATTTTTTGATGATATACTAATCTACAGCAAGTCTTGGAAGGATCATGTTGAACATGTTGACAGGGTGCTACAACTATTGGAGGAGAAACAATTATATGCAAAAAGATCCAAATGTTTCTTTGGAGTCCAGGAGGTGGAATATTTGGGTCATATTGTATCTCATGAAGGAGTTAAGGTAGACCCTAGCAAAATTAAAGCCATTAAGGAATGGAAAATCCCCACATCCATAAAGCATCTGCGAGGATTTCTTGGGTTGACAGGGTATTATCGCAAGTTTGTTAAGAATTATGGGAGAATAGCAGCACCTCTAACAACATTATTGAAGAAAGATTCATTTTCATGGACTCCGGAAGCAACAAAGGCCTTTGAACATCTTAAAGAGGCAATGTGCCAAGCACCGGTCTTAGCTACACCGGACTTCACAAAAACCTTTATTGTGGAATGTGATGCTTCAGGAAATGGAATTGGTGCTGTTCTAATGCAAGATGAAAGACCCATTGCTTTTGAAAGTCGTCCAATCAAGGGAAAGTTTTTAAGCAAAGCTATTTATGAGAAGGAAATGTTGGCAATACTCCATGCACTTAAGAAATGGCGACCCTACCTAATGGGAAGACACTTCAAGGTAAAAACGGATCATGATAGCCTTAAATACTTTTTAGAACAAAGATTATCCTCTGAAGAGCAACAAAAGTGGGTCACAAAGATGTTGGGTTATGACTTTGAAATCATCTACAAAAAAGGGAAGCAAAATGTGGTGGCAGATGCACTCTCAAGAAAGGATGAGGATGTGGAAGCATTGTTGTGTGCCATTTCTATTATCCAACCAGATTGGATAAACGAAGCAAGGGAGGAATGGAAGAATGACGAAGAAGTGTGGGCACTTATTCGAAAGCTACAACAAGATTCCAGTACTTCTGATACATTTAGCTGGCAAAATGATTCGTTATGGTACAAAGATCGCTTATACCTCTGTAAGAATTCCCAGCTAAAACAAAAGATTCTTATGGAATTGCACACTTCTCCCTTAGGAGGGCACTCAGGATTTTTAAAAACTTACCACAGGGTTAAAGGAATTTTTTTGGGATGGCCTTAAATCAGATATTCAAAAGTTTGTGGCGGAATGTTTGGTTTGCCAGCAAAATAAAGTTGAAACAATTAAGACACCGGGTCTATTACAACCTTTATCCATTCCAAGCCAACGTTGGGAGGAGGTTTCAATGGATTTTATCACAGGTTTACCCAAGTCTGAGGGAAAGAGTGTCATCATGGTGGTAGTTGACAGACTTACCAAGTATGCACACTTTTGTGCATTATCACATCCATTTAAAGCCAGTACAGTTTCTACTGCATTTATGGAAACAGTTCAAAAGCTACATGGAAACCCAAAGATTATTGTAAGTGACAGAGATCCCATTTTCACTGGAAATTTTTGGACAGAATTATTTTCTTGTCTTGGTACTCAGTTAGCTCATAGCTCATCTTATCATCCTCAATCTGATGGGCAAACTGAGATAGTAAACAAATGTTTGGAAGGATATCTTCGTTGCTTTGTATCTGATAAACAGACACAATGGGTCAAATGGTTGCCTCTGGCTGAATGGTGGTATAACACTTCCTTCCATACAGCAACAAAAATGACCCCATTTATGGCACTTTATGGGTATCAACCACCATCCATCACATCATATTTAAGAGAAAATTCTAAGGTTCAGGCAGTGGAACATCACATCGAACATCAACAACAAGTCCTCCAACTCTTAAAGGATAACCTCGTGTTGGCACAAAATAGAATGAAACAACAGGCAGATCAACATCGCAGTGAAAGAAGTTTTGATGTAGGTGATTGGGTATTCCTACGGCTACAACCATATAAGCAAATGTCCCTAAAGCAAGCTAAGAAGGATAATAAATTATCACCAAAGTATTATGGTCCGTACAAGGTGTTGCAAAAGATTGGTACTATGGCATACAAATTGGAGCTTCCTGCAGCTTCTCGATTGCACCCAGTTTTCCATGTTTCATGTTTAAAGAAGGTTATAGGTGACAAGCTCCCAATTCAAACAATATTGCCAGAACTTGACGAGGAAGGAAAAATTATATTGGAACCGGAAGCAGTCACAGAAACAAGAACTCGACAGCTACGAAATCGATCAATTTCAGAGTATCTTATCAAGTGGAAGAACTTATCCGCTGAAGATTCCACATGGGAGGATGAGAATTTTATGCAGAAGTATCCAGAACTACTCAAGCGTTGAGGACAACACTTTTTTGAAGGAGAGGGGCATGTTGGGTCCCTATAATACTAGTGATTACCCCATTACTATTGTAGTTATACCCCTTATTTATATTGTTGTGCCCCTATTACCCCCATATTGTTATTTCTGTGCCCCATAGAATCCCTCTATTGTTATTTTTGTGGCTTTATATTATTATTGTTAGGTCGGCTGGATTATATTGTGACTCCCTAGACTCCTATATATAGAAAGGAGGTTTTGTCATTTGTATCATCCAAGAATTGTTCATTTATGTAATGTAAAGGAGGTTGCCCCCTCGAAGAGGCTGAATTCTAAGGCGTGGATCTCTCTTTTCTATCTTTTTGTGAGCTGGTTTCATAACATTTGGTATCAGAGCTTTGGATTCTAGGGTTTCGCTGCTCCAAACAGGTCATCGTGGCATTTTCGCTATAACTTTTTTTCTGTGACGTTTCAGAAGTCTCAAAAAAAACCCATTTGAGAAGAATTGGCGCTGAACCTTGGGTCCAAATTTCAGAGCTTTTCTTGCGATATTTTCGGAGATATGATCTGAGGAAGTTGGTCTTTTTGCAGACTCCTGAATTACATTCAAAACAGGTGACCTGGGGAAAATCGTCATAACTCTCTCTCTGAGGATCGGATTGAAATTTCGTAAAAAGGTACAGAAAGAGGACGGACTTTAGTTTCTTAACACCACATGACTCAACAATTAATTCCAAGTGGAATGAGATGTCATTAGTTCCACATTAGTCCAACTCAGTAGCTTGATATGTTACTAATGGGTGATAAAATTCCAATTATTGGATATATAAAAAATGAAATCTTAAACGAGAAAAGGGACTTAGAATCAATATCTAACATCAAGAGGAAATAGAATGGAAATTTTGAGGTTTACATCTTGATCTAGACATAATAAATCCAACATTTTCCACTTATTAAAGGAATTGTTGGCAATTCATTTAGATCCCATGTAAATATCCCAAAGGGTGCTCAGGGACAACTTCAATGTGTATGAAGCAGCTCAATCATGAATTCACTCAAGTTCTATGCAAAACATATATATATGTATGGACAAGTGTTCACACGGAACATCAGTGCTTCAATCACCTATCGATTGCCAAGTCAGGTTCAACAATATCTCTTCATAACTTCTTGAAATCAGAGTGTCCAAGGATTTACATTTCCACTTTCCAAAAATTCTTCACTAGCTTCACGATGTAGATTTTATTTTCCAAACTTATGAAAGTGTTTCATCATGCCATGATTTGTCATTTCAAACTTCAGAGGCCAACTCCCTCTTACTTTGATCATCAGAGGCTCATTACCTGTCAAGACTAGACCAATAG
Organism: Pinus tabuliformis; assembly: GCA_031772625.1. NCBI lineage: Eukaryota > Viridiplantae > Streptophyta > Pinopsida > Pinales > Pinaceae > Pinus > Pinus tabuliformis. The sequence goes on along the minus strand of CM062820.1, from coordinate 356,578,464 downwards.
CATATAAAACAAAAATCAAAGGCATATCTTGGACCACCTTTGAAGTAGAGGTTTTGATTGGAACATATTCTTTGCTTCACCGATAACTACCAATGCAGACATACCAGGCTTGGGAAACTTCTTTAATATATGTTTTCTGCAAACATAACATTTGACCAAACCAATATGCTCAACCTTACACAAATCAATATTGTGCAATCAAATCAACTAAGTCAGCTTATCAAGCCTTAGATTTCAGATCAAAACTAATATCAAAATCATAAAAGTTTCTGCCAATATCAATGTGACAAAATTCTTTGGACCAGGTGACAAGTATAGCTCAAATACCAAGCCATGATTTCATCTATTGTCATGTCAACAAATTGTTATTAAGAAATATCAAAATCCATCATGTCATCATAACATGAATTGTCACTAGATGCAAATGCAAATACCAAGGATAAGTCACAATTGTTTATACTTCAACCAATGTGCCAAAGCCAATGAAGCTAATACAAAATCAATGCCAACATCAATCACTGAAAGTCACTATGCCCACATAGCAATATTATCAATGAAAATCATCAGTTGTCAAGTACTAAATCAGATCAAAAATCTAACTTGTTATCACTGTGAATTCAAGCAATCCATAAGCCAAAAGTTCTAAAGCATCATCAATCATCCAAGCCAATATGTTCACTAAGTCAATCCAACAAGCCAAATCTTGTCGAACCCTTGCAATTTTTATCAAATACTATCATATACTAGCTTCAATGATCAAACCAAATGATAATATGCATACTTCAGTCCCCTGCAAACATAAGCCTATTCAACATGTTTACATTCTCTATAGTAAGTCAAACATTCAAACTTCCCTAATCATAGAACTTCTTGATGTCTACTTCATATCTATAGGACTGTCATACTCCAGGTGCACGTTTGATTTCATGGATGAGGCTTCAATTTTGTGACCTATAGGCATAACCGCTCCCATGGACCTTCTTCCATGTGGTTGGGGCTTAGACAAAAGGGAAACCCTATTTTCTTAGACTAGAACTAGCTATAGACTAACAACATTAGATATTTGTTTATTTATGTCAAAAAAAATCAGCAATAAAGAATCTTATATAAATCTAATGCCAATGATAATAGGTGCAGGGATCTTATGGATAGTTTCTCCCTCTGAAAGGGAAGATGATTCAATCATCATCATTTAAAACATCATCATGTATATCATAATACTGTCATGCATCAACAAAACTATTAGATCATGAAATCAAACTATATCAGGTTCTAATACATATATTCATCATGGACATAACATGTCAGCATCAACTACTTCATCATCACATATGAACATGACATCAATTTTTCATCAAGGTTTAGATTCATATGATTAGGGAAATTATCAAGTGCTTCATCATACTTTAAGGATCATAATCACTTCATCACTTCTTTTACATTTATTCAATCATCAAATCAGGGCATCCAATTTTACCATATGTCATAATTACTAAGCCAAGGTCAACAAGGAGATCTTGAGCAATAATATTATTGTTACACTTCCATCATCATGGTTATCATGTTTATCACAAACACTATCAATAGTATCAAGCTACCATATATAAGAATCAATGTGCTAGCCTTCTTTATGGGATCAGGAAATCCATCATGTCTAAAATGAAATATGCTTGCCAAATATCAAGAGCACCAATATATCAAAAATCAATGTTTCTATGTAGTTTTACCATGACTTAATAGAATGTAAGATACTTGTCCAATACTAAGTGCATCATCTCATCATAAGTACCATGAATCAAATTTTCATATGCATGAACCATTTATGGTGACATTCCCATCATACCTTAGGGCATACCTTTCCATCCAATATTGTAGTTGAAACATAACATTGAAATAAATCACCATAAATACCTTGTAGTATTCAAATACCTATGCACCTTCTTATTTGACATAGGAAATTGTAGAACTTTGTCAACTTTTCATGAGATGCCTCTTTTCCTTTTCCATCACTAGCTCTTCTCTTCCTGCAGTAGCCATATTTTCCTACGCCTCAGATGATCCTCAAGAAGGATCCACTTATCACATATCATCAGGAGGTTAGAAGTATCCCAATACTCAAATATACATGCAAGAAGTATAGTCAATGATCAAATCAATAAATCTAAACAAATTAAAGACATAAAGGAGTAACATGAATTGAAAAGTACTTATCTTAAATGATAGGTGATCATTTCCTTCTTGAACCAACCTTCAACAGTTATGATTGTCTATTGATCATATCACAGTGTTGCCTTCAGTATTTCAACCCACTTCATCAATAACCAATGCCTCACTGAGACTATCCCATCTATGGCTACATAAAACCTGTCACAAGTGCTAGAACATATTTACACTGATCATTCTAAGGTTTCTAGATTGCATATCTCAAACCTTTTTCATAATCTAGGGTTTCTTCCAAACCCTAAATTCATAATATCCATGAAACCCTAACAGTTAAATTGTCTAGGGTTTCCTTCAAACCCTAGTATCTTTTAGGTCTCCATTATCTTGTCTTGCTTCCAACAAAGGTGTCTTCATATGGATGATATTCAATGAATTGTCTTCATCCCAGCTCTCATACAATGCTAATTTTTCTTAGGGTTATATTATTTTTTGCTTTGATAATTTCATTTCAACATTTTCATATTAAATTCACATCATAGCAGCTTAACATTATTTAGATTTACAACATTATTCAACAACATATGCAATTTCATTTACATAGAGACACCAGGATTGGTTGAAGACCAGGGAAAAACCCACTATGGGGAAAACCCTTTCAAATTCTTCTCCTTATTAGATTGTCATTGAATGATTCAACAAAAGAGAGTGCAATGATCCATATCAGTAACCATAAATCTATCTAGCAAAATCAACTAAATAATATCCATGAGATGAAACCAACAATACTAATATGCAAAACCTTGCTTTAGAAGCATGTGATCAACTTTCATTTTATGTGGTCAACTATTGAACCCTGTGGGCAATGAGCAAAATCTACGATCAACTAAAAAACCAAACCCTAGGTCCCAACCACAGGGATGACATGATGTGCATGCAGTTGAAAGGATTCAACTGCACAAATGAGTCTTCCTATATGCGGTTGCAGCTGAAAATTACCTGTTACAAGCCTATTGTTGTGACCCAAAACCCTAGACATGTGTGAGTTTCGTACCATGCAATCTCAGATCTGTGTGAGTTAACTTCCACAAACCATCTCAGACATGTGCAAGCCAAAACCAAAGAAAGAAGAATAGAAGAATGCTTCATGATGATGTCCAAATGAGGGTCACTTGACTTGTATTTATATCCATCCATGGGTGTCCAATTTATCTTTTGGGCCGACCTAATCAAATATGCACATGTGAGGCTTAATTCAAAAACATACTTTCCCTTCTCCAAATTGAGCACTTTAGTAGTCAAAATTGGTCCTCTCGAAAACAGGAATCTCATCCCATGGTTGGAATTTTTCACTAAGATGCAAAATTAACACAAATTGGACAATTGTTTGACCATCACATAGATACAATCATGCTCCTGTGCAACTGGAAGATCGGTGATGAAATCCATGGGGACACTCTCCCACATCCTCTAAGGAATCCGAAGAGGTTGTAGTAGGCCACCCAGATGTGTCTGCTACCCTTTATTCCTATGGAAAACACCACACTCTCGTACATTCCTTAGAACGTCCCCCTTGAGGCCTCTCTAAGTGAAGTGCTCTCTGATAGTCCTATATGTTTTTGAAAAACCCATGATGGCCTGCCATGGGTGAGATATGGGTTACATGAAATATTTTCTCTCTCAACCATGAGACTGGAACTAAATATATGTTTTTCTTATAGTATATAACCTTGTCCATCACTTGATATTTATCAAACCCTAAAGTATCATCCAATATCTTGCACGCCTATTGATTCTTGGAGTACTCTACCAGGAACTGTGCCTTCTAATATTGAGTGATATCCATAAGCGAGAGTGTCACGGTGTTAGAGCCTAGATTTGCCTCAGGCTGAAAAGACAAGGTTCTAGGTCCACATCAAACCATGCTCAGCCTTGTAGCTAGCCCTACGAGGACAGGAGAGGGCTCTCTCCTGGTCAATCTCGGCAAAAGACAAGCGATGGGGCTCGAGATGACTGAAATAAAAGCTAATTTTAGGCTAGGTATGAAGTACAAGGGTTTGATTTGAGTTTTTTTTTGGGGTTTTGTGCTAGAATAGGGAAAGGCAAAATGGGGTCAGGGATGAGGCACAGTTTCTGCAGAGTTCTGATTGGGGCAAGGAAGACAATCGTTTTGATGCTTTTAAGTGAGTGAATGGATAGATCAGAATGGTGAGGAGCTAAGGAGATCAAGAGAGTCTCAAGAATTCTTCTTAAACAGATGAAAACATGGGAATTTAAACAAATTCAAAGACAGAGCATAGCAGTTAATGGATTCTACCTTAATCACTCATTTGTTCAAATTCAGAAGAAGAGACAGGAAATGACACAAATAACACTAATGAACTTACAATTACTTAGAGAATAACACCATCAAAACATAAAGCCACATGGATCCCAAACAGTGCTGCAAAACCCTGGTCTTTCCTTAGCCAAAAATGCAGAGATAGAATGTACAATGATATGCCAAAGCAATCCCTAGTGTCCAACCATGAAAATGACTTAGAAATTACATAATATAGACAAGCCAAACCTATTCCCTTGCCTCTAGGGGTCGAGCTCATCATTCTAGGAGCTGTTTGAACTAATTCTAAACAAGGAACTGAAATCTAGGTAGTCAAACAACTTACCCCTATATGCTAGGAAACTGATTCATTCATTAAATTTTCACTTTTTAGTGAATGAATCCTCTAGAACAAGTAAAAATGTCCCAATATTACATCATGGTTATCAAATTACATCATGAAAAGTTAGGAGTAACATCAAGAAGCAAAACTGGTCAAAACTAGGCGAATTTCTAAGCTGAACAGTGAAAAAGAGGCCAAAATTCTCTATGCGCCACGCCCAAATTCTCTATGCATCGCGCCATTTTGAAGCTGATTTTGAGGAACTTCCCAAATTCCAAATTGAGGCCAAGTGTGCTTGTTGGAAATCCCTACCTGTCTACTTTCTAACCCAAGTGGAATTTCTGAATTTGGATGTCATTTGCCCCTCCAAAACCTCAATCTCCCAAGACTGCTTCTTGTGTGTCAAAATAGGGGCAGTGAGGTCATTTTTAGGGTGTTTTTGACCCTTTAGGCAACCCAGAACTTGATGAAATTCTCGGCCATTCCTGAGCATGCATAACTTTTCATGACAAATCCAAAAATATCAAGTTTTCCTCCACAAGATGTCCCAATCATAAGCGCGCGCCAAGTGGCGCGACGCATTGGGCAGAAAAGCCTGTCTTTGCTCAAAAATGTCTAGGTCTACACTTTCTCTCAATATTTCCTGTGGTCCCGCACCCATTGGTCATGTACCTAGTGGACCCGACCGCACTTTCTCTGTGGTAAAGGTGCCAACCAATGAGTGCGCCGCGCCACTACTCAGGTGCGTCGTGCCTTTTTGCAGATGACTTTTGGAGGCCTTCCTGGTGTCCAAATTGGGCGCAGGATAGCTCGTTGGAAATTTATTCGAGTCTAATTTCCAACCCAACTAGAATTTTTCAATTTGGAGTTCATTTGACCTATCAAAAATCAAATCTCCCAAGACTGGTCAAAATGTGCCAAATGAGGCTACCTAAAGGCAGAGTGCTGTTGCAGTCAACTTTTGAAGGTCTTCCTCAACTCCAAATTGAGCTCATGATAGCTCATTGGAAATATATTTGTGTCTAATTATCATTTGACTCATCAAGAAATTAATTTGGCCAACCAAGCTAGGATAAAACGTAATTTTTCCAAGGTAACTTCAGAGGTGCATCAATTCTCCCGAGGCAACTGTATTTTTGACATTTATCTAGAACCATGACACCTGTGTAAAAAGTGAAGGAGGTTTTTCTTCCTTGGCCTAGTTTGGACAAAAACCTCTCTCAGTTTTCCCAAATTCATCTTTAATTTCTCAGAAACATCATTGGAGTAAAACCTATCCCGATGTGTGGAACAAGGGATTTGTCGAAATGAAGCGAAATGAAGGGGATAAGGAGCTTGTAAATTATTGGGAAAATTCTTGGAAGTAGGGAGGAATGTTAGGAATTAGGGGAAAGTGTAATTTCAAAAATTGAGTGAGGGGAAGGGGTCAAAAAAGGAAAAACACATGCCTAGCCTTGAAAATTGTGAAGTTGTAGCAAGAAACTAGGGTTTGTGCAAAATTGAGGAATTTGGGGGACCTCAGTGATGGAAAGTGTTTAATAAGGTACATTAAGGATAGGGGAAGGTGTATGAACATCAGGATACAAGTTTTGCTAATGATTTGAGCATCCAAGAGAAATTGTCTTCAAAACCCTAGGATAGGGAAATGAACCTTACCTAGGTGCAACTGAAGCATGAACAAGGTGTAAAATGACCCATTAGACCCTGACATGATGATGACAACCCTCTGAATGATGGTACAGTCAGCTGAATGGTGACATGGACCGACATTTAGACAACTTTGAAAGGAGTGAAAACAAACCCTAGACCTAATACCTAATGACCAAATTTTGCTTGAAGACTCACTAAAATGACAAAATTTGATCTTGACACCTTAAAATCACTTTGTAAGAGCATGTTTGATCACTGGAGGAAGGCTGCAAAGACTGACACTAACATTGGCTCCAATGGGGATGGTAGCTCCTTGTAGGTGCCAAGAACGGTAGATCTTTGGGAGAGTAGACAGTGCCTTCATCCATTGGGCAATGGAGTCAAAAACTCAAGCTGAAATGCATGACTGAAAACTGACGACTTGACGACACAAACTGACTTTCACTCAACTAAAAATTGACTCGATACTTAAACACAACCGACAAACTGGAAAATATGCTCAAAATGGAGCTTATTCATCAAAACCTACTCTAACTATTCTATTTCACTACCAGATCAAGTGAAATGAAACAACCAATGCAACCAAGTAAGTATTCCGGCTGCTGTTTGAATTCTCTGCAAGTGCTCGCTTATGAACAACAAGAGAGAACTACTGAAAGGAAACTCCCATGAAAACTTGCAAACAGATCCATTGAATACTATGGATTCTCTATCCGCCTCCAAAAACACTGCATAAGGATCTCGAAATTCATGCACACTGGGACTTAGCTCATCCAATGGATTACTTCTCTTTTCCTCATACCATAAATGCAAACTTTCATTTCTGCTCTGTGACAAGACTCCTGCTGAAAATGACAAAGAAACCAGCTGCCAGATCAAGTTTATATCAGCACACGTTTCAAGCTCACAAGTAGTCAATGGAGAAGAATTTTCATTGCAGACCTCATCCAACACATCAGCTATTGGATCATGAAAACTTGAAAAGACTGCTGCAACCCATTTTCTATTGGTTCCGATGAGATTACATGATTTCCTACAGGCTGCTCATTTGAAGATATACTATGCAATTTACCCTTCAAAAACTGAAATGATTCAAAACAAAATGGTACAGAATCATCTTTCATCATTTGATCATATGGTTCAGCTTCCAAATCTTCATCTGCAACTTGAAATTCAATGGCATTTGGGGGCTGCAAATCTAGATATGAGAAGTCCTGAACAAGGTTTTCATCGCCCTCAAGAGGGTCCAAATCAAGACTTGTTGACAGCTGATTTCTGATTGCATGAATGTTGTCTCTGATGAACTGAAACGAAGCAAAAAAAAAAGGCAAATATCCTTCACTTACTTCAAAATTTGCTGCACTTTCCTCGTCACTGTCATAGCTGATATGCATCGACTGAACATTGTATTCGAGCTGCTGTAAGTGAACTTCATCCTCCCACAAACTAGCTGTTGTTTCATCTGCAAGATTAGCTTCTGTTTGGAGAACATAATCATCGTCATATTGATCAAACTAAGTAAAATCATCAGTATAAAACACGTCATCAAGCATACATGTCATATCAACAGATCTCTCTTCTCCCAGATGATCTACAAAACAATCATTATCAGATCTATGACAATTGGAATAAGAAAGAAAATGTTTTGGATCAGCAACTTGTTCTTCTTCAATCAACAAGCCATGGGTTTGAACATCATAATCATTCCTTGTGGTGATCTTTTGCATCATCTCTTCCACTGCACTTACCAAAACGTCAAGCTTTACCTCTAGAGATGTTGATTCCTCCGGATCTATGTTTTTCGTCTCTTCTTCTTTCAACCTTGCCCTTCGGATCAGCAGATGAGCCTCTACATTTACTACACTGTTCTGCATCTCTTCAAGTGTTGTGACATTCCTTTCTCTCAGTTGAAACTCCATTTCCGGATCAAAGGCACCTGGATAGTGCAAGAGAGCAGATCTAGGAGGAGGCCTTATATCAGCTGGCATTGAATAATAAACTTGGTTAAATCTGGCAGAAAATTGTTGTACTGTCTCCCCTAGCAGTATTTTCAGCTGGTTATACTCTTCTATAATCAAGAAAAGGTTTTGTCTTACCACCCACCTGTCGAGGAAAACTTTGAAAAACTGCTGGAAATCTAAGATGCTTGCATCAGGCAGGGTTTTGAACCAACTCTTCACTTTGCCTTGCAAAGAAAGAGCAAAAAGCCTTATACTGACATCTTCTTCATCAACTTCAAAAAGGTCAAGGAAAGACTCAAAATTCAGTACATGTCTCTTAGCACTGATATTGTCGCGTTCACCATCAAATCTTGGTAGATATAAATCATGATTTTTAGGGAAAGCATGGGATATAGGAGGTAAAATCAGAGGCTTGTATCGATCTAGAATTTTACAAGGTGTAGGAGTATGTACAAAAGGTATAGAATCAGTCTTGGTCTCTTGAAGCTCATCATTTTGAAGACGATCATCACAAGATTCAGAAGAAGGGTCTTGATCAAGCTCAAAGGCATGAAAATCTTTGGTATTTACCATCTTCAAAGGGAAGGAATCAAATGCAGGCTTGAGATCTTTTCTCAAGCATAGTATACTTTGCAAAGCCTTGTTAACATTCTTGGGAAAAGAGAAGAAATAATTAACAACAAAGAACAAAATGTCTTAGATGAAATTCCAACTTGAATACCTGATCTGTCCATATTGTCCTTTCATGTTTCTGCTGGTAAGGTTCATCCTCCAATGAAGTCCTTGGATCTGATCTTGAAATTGATTTGGAATCGCTAGGTGAATGATTTCAGCCTTGCTGGTGTCTGATCATTGTCCACCATCAACAATCAGATCTGAAATTGATTCATGTACTGGGGCAATTTGCAAGTCAGATGTTCAGCTTATAAGACTAGACCGGAGATTGACTGAAGCAGCTTTTATCTACTTGCGCTAATGCAAAGAAAAGCGTTTCGAAGGCTACCTGGCTAATCTTCAGGCTCCGTCTGTAGTCTACAAAGCCAAACAATGAAAATAAAATTTCGTCCCCAGTACGGTCGCCACTATGTTAGAGCCTAGATTTGCCTCAAGCTGAAAAGACAAGGTTCTAGGTCCACATCAAACCACGCTCAGCCTCGTAGCTAGCCCTACGAGGACAGGAGAGGGCTCTCTCCAGGTCAATCTCGGCAAAAGACAAGCGATGGGGCTCGAGATGGCTGAAATAAAAGCTAATTTTAAGCTAGGTATGAAGTACAAGGGTTTGATTTGAGTTTTTTTTTTTTGGGTTTTGTGCTGGAACAGGGAAAGGCAAAATGGGCTCGAGGATGAGGCACAGTTTCTGCAGAGTTCTGATGAGGGCAAGGAAGGCAATCGTTTTGATGCTTTTAAGTGAGTGAATGGATAGATCAAACTGGTGAGGAGCTAAGGAGAGAAAGAGTCTCAAGAATTCTCCGTAAACAGATGAAAACATGGAAATTTAAACAAATTCAAAGGCAGAGCATAACAGTTAATGGATTCTATCTTAATCACTCATTTGTTCAAATTCAGAAGAAGAGACATGAAATGATACACATAACACTAATGAACTTACAATTACTTAGAAAAGAACACCATCAAAACATAAAGCCACATGGATCCCAAACAGTGCTGCAAAACCCTGGTCTTTCCTTAGCCAAAAATGCAGAGATAGAATGTACAATGATATGCCAAAGCAATTCCTAGTGTCCAACCATGAAAATGACTTAGAAATTACATAATATAGACAAGCCAAACCTATTCCCTTGCCTCTAGGGGTCGAGCTCATCATTCTAGGAGCTGTTTGAACTAATTATAAACAAGGAACTAAAATCTAGGTAGTCAAACAACTTACCCCTATATGCAAGGAAACTGATTCATTCATTAAATTTTCACTTTTTAGTGAATGAATCCTCTAGAACAAGTAAAAATGTGCCAATATTACATCATGGTTATCAAATTACATCATGAAAAGTCAAGAGTAACATCAAGAAGCAAAACTGGTCAAAACTAGGCGAATTTCTGAGCTGAACAGTGAAAAACAGGCCAAAATTCTCTATGCGTTGTGCCCAAATTCTCTATGCATCGTGCCACTTTGGAGCTGATTTTGAGGCACTTCCCAAAGTCCAAATTGAGCCCAAGTGTGCTTGTTGGAAAGCCCCGCCTGTCTACTTTCTAACCCAAGTAGAATTTCTGAATTTGGATGTCATTTGCCCCTCCAAAACCTCAATCTCCCAAGACTGCTTCCTGTGTGTCAAAATAGGGGCAGTGAGGTCATTTTTAGGGTGTTTTTGACCCTTTAGGCAACCCAGAACTTGATGAAATCTCTCGGCCATTCCTGAGCATGCATAACTTTTCATGACAAATCCAAAAATATCAAGTTTTCCTCCAGAAGATGTCCCAATCATAAGCGCGCGCCAAGTGGCGCGGCACATTGGGCAGAAAAGCCTGTTTTTGCTCAAAAATGTCTAGGTCCACACTTTTTCTCAGTATTTCCTGCGGTCCCGCACCCATTGGTCATGTGCCCAGTGGACCTGACTGCACTTTCTCTGTGGTAAAGGTGCGGACCACTGAGTGTGCCACGCCACTACTCAAGTGCACTGCGCCTTTTTGTATATGACTTTTGGAGGCCTTCCTGATGTCCAAATTTGGTGCAGGATAGCGCGTTGGAAAGGTGTTCGTGTCTACTTTCCAACCCAACTATAATTTTTTAATTTGGATTTCATTGTAGTTTAAAAAATCAAATCTCCCAAGACTGGTCAAAATGTGCCAAATGAGGCTGCCTAAAGGCAGAGTGCTGTTGCAGTCAACTTTTGAAGGTCTTCCTCAACTCCAAATTGAGCTCATGATAGCTCATGGGAAAGCTATTTGTGTCTAATTATCATTTGACTCATCAAGAAATTCATTTGGCCAACCAAGCTAGGAGAAAACGTGATTTTCCCAAGGTCACTTCAGAGGTGCATCAATTCTCCCGAGGCAACAATATTTTTGACATTTCTCTAAAACCATGACACTTGTGTAAAAAGTGAAGGAGGTTTTTCTTCCTTGGCCTATTTTGGACAAAAATTTCTCTCAGTTTTACCAAATTCATCTTTAATTGCTCAGAAACATCATTGGAGTAAAACCTATCCCGATGTTTGGAACAGGGGATTTGTCGAAATGAAGCGAAATGAAGGGGATAAGGGGCTTCTAAATTCTTGGGAAAACTCTTGGAAGTAGGGAGGGATGTTAGGAAGTAGGGGAAAGTGGAATTTCAAATATTGAGTGAGGGGAAGGGGTCAAAAAAGGAAAAACACAGGCCTAGCCTTGAAAATTGTGAAGTTGTAGCAAGAAACTAGGGTTTGTGCAAAAATGAGGAATTTGGGGGATCTCAGTGATGGGAAGTGTTTAATAAGGTACATTAAGGATAGGGTAAAGTGTATGAATATCAAGATACAATTTTTGTTGATGATTTGAGCATCCAAGAGAAATTGCCTTCAAAACCTAGGAGAGGGAAATGAACCTTACCTAGGCGCAACTGAAGCATGAACAAGGTGTAAAATGACCCATTGGACCCTGACATGATGATGAAAACCCTCTAAATGATGGTACACTCAGCTGAATGGTGACATGGACCGACATTTGGACAACTCTGAAAGGAGTGAAAACAAACCCTAGACCTAATACCTAGTGACCAAATTTTGCTTGAAGACTCACTAAAATGACAAAATTTGACCTTGACACCTTAAAATAAATTTGTAAGAGCATGTTTGATCACTGGAGGAAGGCTCCAAAGATTGACACTAACATTGGCTCCAATGGGGATGGTAGCTCCTTGGAGGTGCCAAGAACGACAGATCTTTGGGAGAGCAGACTGTGCCTTCATCCATTGGGCAATGGAGTCAAAAACTCAAGCTGAAATGCATGATTGAAAACTGACGACTTGATGACACAAATTGAATCTCACTCAACTAAAAAATGACTCGATACTTAAACACAACCGACAAACTGGAAAATATGCTCAAAATGGAGCGTATTCATCAAAGCCTACTCTAACTGTTCTATTTCACTGCCAGATCAAGTGAAATGAAACAACCAATGCAACCAAGTAAGTATTTCGGCTGTTGTTTGAATTCTCCACAAGTGCTCACGTATGAACAACAAGAGAGAACTACTGAAAGGCAACTCCCATGAAAACTTGCAAACAGATCCATTGAATACTATGGATTCTCTATCCGCCTCCAAAAACACTGCATAAGGATCTCGAAATTCATGCACACTGGGACTTAGCTCATCCAATGGATTACTTCTCTTTTCCTCATACCATAAATGCAAACTTTCATCTGTGCTTTGTGACAAGACTCCTGCTGAAAATGACAAAGAAACCAGCTGCCGGATCAAGTTTATATCAGCACACGTTTCAAGCTCACATGTAGTCAATGGAGAAGAATTTTCACTGCAGACCTCATCCAACACATCAGCTATTGGATCATGAAAACTTGAAAATACTGCTGCAACCCATTTTCTATTGGTTCCGATGAGATTACATGATTTCCTATAGGCTTCTCATTTGAAGATATAATATGCAATTTACCCTTCAAAAATTGAAATGATTCAAAACAAAATGGTACAGAATCATCTTGCATCATTTGATCATATGGTTCAGCTTCCAAATCTTCATCTGCCACCTGACATTCAATGGAATTCGGGGGCTGCAAATCTGGATATGAGAAGTCTTGAACAAGGTTTTCATCGCCCTCAAGAGGGTCCAAATCAAGACTTGTTGACAGCTGATTTCTGATTGCATGAATGTTGTCTCTGATGAACTGAAATGAAGCAAAACAAAAAGGCAAAGATCCTTCACTTACTTCAAAATTTGTTGCACTTTCCTCGTCACTGTCATAGCTGATATGCATCGGCTGAACATTGTATTCAAGCTACTGTAAGTGAACTTCCTCCTCCCACAAACTAGCTATTGTTTCGTCTGCAAGATTAGCTTCTGTTTGGAGAACATAATCATCATCATACTGATCAAACTGAGGCAAATCATCATTATAAAACACATCATCAAGCATAAATGTCATATCAACAGATCTCTCTTCTCCCAGATGATTTACGAAACAATCATTATTACATCTATGAAAACTGGAATAAGAAAGAAAATGTTTTGGATCAGCAACTTGTTCTTCTTCAATCAGCAAGCCATGGGTTTGAACATCATAATCATTCCTTGCGGTGATCTTTTGCATCATCTCTTCCACTGCACTTACCAAAACGTCAAGCTTTACTAGAGATGTTGATTCCTCCGGATCTATGTTTTTCGTCTCTTCTTCTTTCAACCTTGCCCTTCGGATTAGCAAATGAGCCTCTACATTTACTGCACTGTTCTGCATCTCTTCAAGTGTTGTGACATTCCTTTCTCTCATTTGAAACTCCATTTCCGGATCAAAGGCACCCGGATAGTGCAAGAGAGTAGATCTAGCAGGAGGCCTTATATCAGCTAGCATTGAATAATAAACTTGGTTAAATCTGGTAGAAAACTGTTGTACTGTCTCCCCTAGCAGTCTTTTCAGCTGGTTATACTCTTCTATAATCAAGAAAAGGTTTTGTCTTACCACCCACCTATCGAGGAAAACTTTGACGAACTGCTGGAAATCTAAGATGCTTGCATCAGGCAGGGTTTTGAACCAACTCTTCACTTTGCCTTGCAAAGAAAGAGCAAAAAGCCTTATACTGACATCTTCTTCATCAACTTCAAAAAGGTCAAGGAAAGACTCAAAATTCAGTACATGTCTCTTAGCAGTGATATTGTCGCGTTCACCATCAAATCTTGATAGATATAGATCATGATTTTTAGGGAAAGCATGGGATATAGGAGGTAAAATCAGAGGCTTGTATCGATCTAGAATTTTACAAGGTGTAGGAGTATGTACAAAAGGTATAGAATCAGTCTTGGTCTCTTGAAGCTCATCATTTTGAAGACGATCATCACAAGATTCAGAAGAAGGGTCTTGATCAAGCTTAAAGGCATGCAAATCTTTGGTATTTACCATCTTCAAAGGGAAGGAATCAAATGCAGGCCTGGGATCTTTTCTCGAGCATAGTATACTTTGCAAAGCCTTGTTAACATTCTCGGGAAAAGAGAAGAAATAATTAACAACAAAGAACAAAATGTCTTGGATGAAATTCCAACTTGAATACCTGACCTGTCCATATTGTCCTTTCATGTTTCTGCTGGTCAAGTTCATCCTCCAATGGAGTCCTTGGATCTGATCTTGAAATTGATTTGGAATCTCCAGGTGAATGATTTCAGCCTTGTTGGTGTCTGATCATTGTCCACCATCAACAATCAGATCTGAACTTGATTCATGTACTAGGGCAATTTGCAAGTCAGATGTTCAACTTATAAGACTAGACTGGGGATTGACTGAAGCAGCTTCTATCTACTTGCGCTAATGCAAAGCAAAATCATTTCGAAGGCTACCTGGCTAATCTTCAGGCTCTGTCTGTAGTCTACAAAGCCAAACAATGAAAATAAACTTTCGTCCCCAGTACGGTCGCCACTATGTTAGAGCCTAGATTTTCCTCAGGCTGAAAAGACAAGGTTCTAGGTCCACATCAAACCACGCTCAGCCTCGTAGCTAGCCCTACGAGGACAGGAGAGGGCTCTCTCCGGGTCGATCTCGGCAAAAGACAAGCGATGGGGCTCGAGATGACTGAAATAAAACCTAATTTCAGGCTAGGTATAAAGTACAAGGGTTTGATTTGAGTTTTTTTGGGGGGTTTTGTGGTGGAACAGGTAAAGGCAAAATGGGCTCAGGGATGAGGCATAGTTTCTGCAGAGTTCTGATTAGGGCAAGGAAGGCAATCATTTTGATGCTTTTAAGTGAGTGAATGGATAGATCAGATTGGTGAAGAGCTAAGGAGAGCAAGAGAGTCTCAAGAATTCTCCTTAAACAAATGAAAACATGGAAATTTAAACAAATTCAAAGGCAGAGCATAGCAATTAATGGATTCTACCTTAATCACTCATTTGTTCAAATTCAGAAGAAGAGACAGGAAATGATACACATAACACTAATGAACTAACAATTACTTAGACAATAACACCATCAAAACATAAAGCCACATGGATCCCAAATAGTGCTGCAAAACCCTAGTCTTTCCTTAGCCAAAAATGCAGAGATAGAATGTAAAATGATATGCCAAAGCAATCCCTAGTGTCCAACCATGAAAATGACTTAGAAATTACATAATATAGACAAGCCAAACCTATTCCCTTGCCTCTAGGGGTCGAGATCATCATTCTAGGAGCTGTTTGAACTAATTCTAAACAAGGAACTGAAATCTAGGTAGTCAAACAACTTACCCCTATATGCTAGGAAACTGATTCATTCATTAAATTTTCACTTTTTAGTGAATGAATCCTCTAGAACAAGTAAAAATGTGCCAATATTACATCATGTTTATCAAATTACATTATGAAAAGTCAAGAGTAACATCAAGAAGCAAAACTAGTCAAAACTGGGCGAATTTCTGAGTTGAATAGTGATAAACGGGCCAAAATTCTCTATGCGCCGTGCCCAAATTCTCTATGCGTCGCGCCACTTTGGAGCTGATTTTTAGGCACTTCTTGAAGTCCAAATTGAGCCCAAGTGTGCTTGTTGGAAAGCCCTACTTGTCTACTTTCTAACACAAGTGGAATTTCTGAATTTGGATGTCATTTACCCTTCCAAAACCTCAATCTCCCAAGACTGCTTCCTGTGTGTCAAAATAGGGGTAGTGAGGTCATTTTTAGGGTGTTTTTGACCCTTTAGGCAACCTAGAACTTGATGAAATCTCTCGGACATTCTTTAGCATGCATAACTTTTCATGACAAATCCAAAAATATCAAGTTTTCCTCCAGAAGATGTCCCAATCATAAGCGGGCGCCAAGTGGCGCGGTGCATTGGGCAGGAAGCCTGTCTTTTGCTCAAAAATGTATAGGTCCACACTTTCTCTCAGTATTTCCTATGGTCCCGCACCCATTGGTCATGTACCCAGTGGACCTGACCGCACTTTCTCTTTGGTAAAGGTGCGGACCACTGAGTGCGCCGCGCCACTACTCAGGTGCGCCGCGCCTTTTTGCAGATGACTTTTGGAGGCCTTTCTGGTGTCCAAATTGGGTGCAGGATAGCTTGTTGGAAAGGTATTCGAGTCTAATTTCCAACCAAACTAGAATTTTTCAATTTGGAATTCATTTTCCCTATCAAAAATCAAATCTCCCAAGACTGGTCAAAATGTGCCAAATGAGGCTGCCTAAAGGTAGAGTGTTGTTGCAGTCAACTTTTGAAGGTCTTCCTCAACTCCAAATTGAGCTCATGATAGCTCATTGGAAATATATTTTTGTCTACTTATCATTTGACTCATCAAGAAATTCATTTTTCCAACCAAGCTAGGAGAAAACTTGATTTTCCCAAGGTCACTTCAGAGGTGCATCAATTCTCCCGAGGCAACTGTATTTTTGACATTTCTCTAAAACCATGACACCTGTGTAAAAAGTGAAGGATTTGTTTCTTCCTTGGCCTATTGTGGACAAAACCCTCTTTCATTTTTCCCAAATTCATCTTTAATTGCTCAGAAACATCATTGGAGTAAAACCTATCCCGATGTGTGGAACAGGGTATTTGTCGAAATGAAGCGAAATGAAGGGGATAAGGGGCTTCTAAATTCTTGGAAAAATTCTTGGAAGTAGGGAGGGATGCTAAGAAGTAGGGGAAAGTAGAATTTCAAATATTGAGTGAGGGGAAGGGGTCAAAAAAGGCAAAACACAGGCCTAGCCTTGAAAATTGTCAAGTTGTAGCAAGAAACTAGGGTTTGTGCAAAAATGAGGAATTTGGGGGATCTCAGTGATGGGAAGTGTTTAATAAGGTACATTAAGGATAGGGGAAGGTGTATGAACATCAGGATGAAATTTTTGCTGATTATTTGAGCATCCAAGAGAAATTGCCTTCAAAACCCTAGGAGAGGGAAATGAACCTTACCTAGGTGCAACTGAAGCATGAACAAGGTGTAAAATGACCCATTGGACCCTGACATGATGATGACAACCCTCTAAATGATGGTACACTCAACTGAGTGGTGACATGGACCGACATTTGGAAAACTTTGAAAGGAGTGAAAGCAAACCCTAGACCTAATACCTAGTGACCAAATTTTGCTTGAAGACTCACTGAAATGACAAAATTTGACCTTGACACCTTAAAATCACTTTGTAAGAGCATGTTTGATCACTGGAGGAAGGCTGCAAAGATTGACACTAACATTGGCTCCAATGGGGATGGTAGCTCCTTGGAGGTGCCAAGAATGGTAGATCTTTGGGAGAGCAGACAATGCCTTCATCCATTGGGCAATGGAGTCAAAAACTCAAGCTAAATTGCATGACTAAAAACTGACGACTTGATGACACAAAATGACTCTCACTCAACTAAAAACTGACTCGATACTTAAACACAACCGACAAACTGGAAAATATGCTCAAAATGGAGCTTATTCATCAAAACCTACTCTAACTGTTCTATTTCTCTGCCAGATCAAGTTAAATGAAACAACCAATGCAACCAAGTAAGTATTCGAGCTGTTGTTTGAATTCTCCGCAAGTGCTCGCTTATGAACAATAAGAGAGAACTACTGAAAGGCAACTTCCATGAAAACTTGCAAACAGATCCATTGAATACTATGGATTCTCTATCCGCCTCCAAAAACACTGCATAAGGATCTTGAAATTCATGCACACGGGACTCCTAGAGAGTGCATCTTCCACTATGTTTTGTTTTCCCTTGACATAATCTATCTCGAAATCATAAGCCCGGATCTTGCTGACGCACTTTTGTTGCCTCTTCTGAAGTTCCTTTGCTCCAAAAAGAATCGAAGATTGTTGTGATCAATCTTCACCTTGAACCTATTTCCCACCAAGTATTGTTAGAACTTGGCCAAAGCATGCATAATGTCCAACATCTCCTTATGTTATATAGAATATAGCCTCTCATGGCTATGTAGCTTCTGGCTCGCAAATGAAATCGAATGACCTCCCTGCATCAAATCCACCCCAATTCCCTCTCCAGATGCATCACACTCTAACACAAAGGGATACAAACTGAGAAAATACCTTCACAAATTGCATGTAGTAGGTACACATACCCAAGAACCTCCGCAACTCCGTCAAATTCATGGGCGTAGGCCAATCCAAAATGGCCTTGATCTTCTCTTGATGAACACTAACTCCATCCTCCCCAATTATATGTCCTATATACAACATATATGTCAACCCAAACTCATACTTAGACATCTTGGCGTAGAACCAATGTTCATCCAAGATGCACAAAACATCCTCCAAGTGTTGTAGGTGCTCCTCCCAAGTCATGTTGTATAGCAAAATGTCATCAAAGAACACCAACACAAATTTTCATAGTTTCTTGTAGAACACATAGTTCATGCAATATTGGAAGGTCGTTGGTGCATTGGTTAGCCCAAATGGTATTGCCAAGAACTCAAAGTCCCTATAGTGGCACCAAAATGTAGTCTTCCATATATCTTGCTCCCTCACTCGAATTTGATGGTATCCTGAATGTAATTCTATCTTAAAGAAGTATTTTTCCCCTCTAAGTTCATCCATCAACTCATCTATATGTGGAATCAAGTATCGGTTCTTCAGTGTCTTCTTATTCAGGGCCCTATAATAAATGTACATGTGAAGTGTCCCATCCTTTTTCTTAACCAGCACAACTGAAGAAGCAAAGGGACTGGAATTGGTCCTAATGTGCCCCAATTCCAACAAATCCTTAATAGCCCTCTCAATCTCATCCTAGTATACCATAGGATGCCTTTAGGGAGTGGTGATGACTGCATGTACCTCCTCCTCCAGCTCTATGGTGTGCTCAAAGCCTCTATCTGGTGGATGACCAAGAGGAATGTCTTCGAAAATGTCTTGATTCTTCTCTAATAGTGCCAAAATTTTTGGGTGTGGCTACTGCCGCTATTTCCCCAACTCTGAAATACACAATTATACTACCCATGTTATTTCTCCATGTCTCAAATCAACCTCCATCCTATGAGCTAACATGGTCTATGGCAAGTATGAATGCATACCTCAAAGTATTACCAGCTTCCCATTTGGCCCTATGAACTCCATCTCTAGTTTCTTCCAATCAGTACTGACACGCCCTATAGAATAAAACCACTGGAAACCCATCACCACATTCGTGTCTGGTACATCCAACTACAAAGAAACAATCCATCACTGAATAGTCCCTCATGGTGGGGGTGGCCCTACTGTCCACCAATACTAATACATGTTGGCCCTACATTGTGCCCCTAATCCTCAATTTCAAGTACTTCGAAATTCCCCGAAGTGAAGTATTGACTCCTCTAGTAGGTAGAGGTGGGCCTCCTCCAGGTGGTGGTGGTGGTCATCCTCCCATAGTATGTGGCTCGCAATCAACTCCATATGTCTTCGTCTCATCCACATCCTCCAGATAATTTTCTAAAAACACCTCTATGTAATGGGCCTTGCCCTTGGTGCATCGATTCCCTGGTGCCCATGGCTCTTGACATGTAAAGCATAACTTCCTTTTCTAGAGGTCTCTCCTAGTCTCGTCATCCAATTGTCCTCACCTATTCCACTTATTCTGAGGAGGTCTAATGTCCTTACCTTTTTATAGAAAGGCAAGCCTAGGAGGTGTCAGTGTCCTTGTCTTTAGAATTGCGTTAAGCATGTCCCTGATTTAGTAAATGGCATCCTACAATGACACCGACCTGTAAGATCTCACCCAACCACATAGTGGCTCTGCCAACCCCTCAATGAATAACATGATCAATCTCGTCTTTAAGATGTCAGAGACCATAGCAACTAGCCTCTCAAACTCTACCATGTATGCCTTGGTGCTATTTATCTACTCCAGGTTGGCCAACTCCTCGAAGTGTAACTCAGGGTCCTTCCTATCAAATCTCTCCACCAGCCTCCTCGTGAACTCAGTGTACGATGCAATAGATGCATTCCACAGTGTGACAAATCTAGGATACCATCACTCTTGTGCATCTCCCTCCAAATGTAGAGTGGAAAATAGGATCGCATTTGTCTCCCTCATCGGATTCAAGTGGAATTATGTGTCTAACTTTTGAATCCACACCTTGGTTGAACTCTTAGTTGATCCATCAAAATAGGGCAGTGTCAGTTTTCCTGCCTACTTTTGAGTATCCTGGTTTTTTTTGTATTGTCATCCTATGAAAGATGCTCCTACCCTAAATTTGCACTTCTTTATGTGGCAATAATCCCCAAAGGACAAAACCTTCTAGACCTTGGAATCCAATGCCTCATACTCACCATCTCAGCAAATGCATCTGGTTCCCTCTCCCTCTTTTTCTCCTCCAGGAAGTGAGGCATCATGGGTATCATATTCTGGCCATAAGTATGGGTACTCACTTGCTGGTTTGCGCATCCGTGCACATGACTCCCCTCTCCTGTTTGGGACCCACCTTCTCCATCATTTCCCCCTCCTTATACCCCTCCTTATATGCTCTGTAATTGTGTCCCCAACATTTGTTGCATCATGTCTATAACCTATTGATTTTGCACCATCATCTATTTGTTTGACCTCACCAACTCCTCCAACAATGGATCTCACCCATTTTTCTTAGGTTTTTAATTTCCTTCTTGATTCTTCATACGCTCTTTAGTTTGATCAAGCTCTATGTCTAAGAAGTGGTTAGGTTCTTCTTCTCTACCACCACCCCTGCCTCTACCTCTTCCTCTCCCTCGATGGAACATTACTCCTTGGTACCTGGGTGGCATCACCTACTATTCAGCCCCATAGCTAGCCAAGAACATGCTCTGATACCACTGTAATATTCCTAACTAGGAAATACAGTGAATATCAAATACATGCATTAACATACAACAAATACAAATTTCGAAACACAACCACAAGTCAGTAAACACAGTAAATGCAGCCAAAAGTTTGAGCCATGGTATAAATATGGAAATATATGTACGTCAAATGATAGGAATGGAACCTGGGCTTGCTACTGCAAACTATGGTAAAACCCAGGTGTCAATACAATAGCTCCAAGTATTGGAAGGGCTCCCCAGAAAAATTACACACAACCTGGTAAAAACTTTTGTTGTTAGCTAGAATCGACCCTATGTTTGGGCCCTCAAATGTGGTAAGAAAATTCGTATTAAGTAGAGCCTCCTCTCAATAAACCCACAAAAATCCAAAAAGGGTTTGGGCTATTTCCACAAGTCACCAGTGACCCAAAACTTGTGTGTTGCTTCCACTAGTTTGCCAGTGAAGTTGTGGAAAGCAAACTACTGCAAAAATTCCAAAATCACCCTCAATGGAACCCTCTCCAACTCCTGTAAAATTTCTGACCCAACCTCTAAGTGATTTCCAGCTCCAAAAGTCTCCTAAACACCTGGTCTCAATGAGTGCATAGAAATTGCTAGTAAACCCCTACACAGGCCCTAGAATAGACAAATTCAGCCCTCCAAATGGAAGCGCTTTCAAACCTGCAAATCTCTAAGAGAAAATCCATCCTCCTTGAGGGAAAATCTCTACAAAATCTTCAACAAAGCTCCATTGTTTGCTAGCCTCTCTCAGCCCCACGAATTTTATTATGTGCAGCATGGGAAGATCGCACTAGCAAAAAGAATCCTGTGAAATAGCTCCTTAATTCCCTAGAATAAACTCACCAAATTATCTTCTAGGGTGACACTCGAAGTTCACCGAAGGGAGAGATGGAAGTTCCGCTTGGAAATCCCTTATGCTTAACAACATTGGTCAACTTGGCTAAACAAATCAAGCAACTCAAGTTTAGATGTCAAATTTCCAGAATATGTAAAAGTGAGGCCCGTCTCTTCATTTTATAATTGTTGTTCCCTTCTCTCCTTTTGGCCTCCCTTCTTTCTCCGTTTCTCTCTAGCTTGATTTTTCCTAAGTGGTTTGATTTCCCCCTTTTGTTGGCCCCCACATCCCACTACCAAATTAATTTACCTTTTCTCATATGTTTTTAGTCTCTTTTTTCTCCAAAAATTAAGTGGGGACTCCATAGCCCACTTTTCCTAAGTTTTATATGCCAAAATATTCTCAACACCAAAATTGCAAAAATGAGGATTTTACTTAGCAAAATTATTTATTAGGGACATGACATAAATAAAAGTACATAGAGGAAGTTGTATAATATTAGGGATAATTATACTAGCTATAAGTACATAATAAATAGAGCTAATGACAAGATTGGATATAATAATAAATGCAATTGACTTAGCCACATGATCTTAGGGACATGTCAATCCCTCTTAATTTTACTGGAAAGTGTCCATGTTTTATTCCCAGTTTACAAAATCACACTATCCAAGTGAACTAAACTAGAAATAATAGTATGTTAACTCACATACACATGGGTACACACTTGAGCATTTATAACTCTGTGTTGATGATCAATAAGAAGATAGATTGAACCACCATCATTTCTTTCTTTTCATGAAGAAGATGGGTCGTGATTTTGCACAAACTAGCAATCCTTGTAAATAGGAAAAAGATAGAGGGCACAACAACACCTTGGGGCAAAGGCCCACTGACACCACAACCTAATTCCTTCTCCTTTCATATTTTCACCGACGGGAGGAGTCCCAGTGTCCCCCACTTGTGATAGATGTATCTAGGATATATTTGAAGTGAGGAAAAGTGACTCATTCAATGGAAAGGTTCGATGAAAGTACGAGCTCCTAGAGAAGCTAGGAAGACTGTCTAAGAATAGCCCCTTGAAAGGAAGACTACATGAGACCTAGGATTGAGATATTTAGTGAGATAAGATTTCATCCAAAGTTAAGGTGGCCAATAGAAAACGTTATGAATGATATACTTCAATAGGTACTAAAGCACAAACCTTTAAAGAATCCCTAGGTTGAAGGATTAGCTTCTAGAGTTCCCACTTGGTGTGAAGGCTAGGGCATCAATTTTAAGGATATTCCATCGTTGAAACTCATTCAAAACTTGTGGATGCCTGGGGGAAACACTAAGGAGGAGTCTTGTCTAAATGGAATTCAAAATTATCTTCTCTATTGGAATTTTCACCAAGCCCTAAAGAGGCCTCCTTATCCATAAACGGATGAGGAAAAGGGGGAAAGAAAGAGGTAAAAGGAAAGATGATTCATTGAGTTAAGATTTATCACCAAGGATTTAAGACCAGTGTCTAGCAATTGGGAGAAATAGAGTCAAAGATGACCTTGATTTGGGAACTTGCTCTTCAAGGAGACCTAGAATCAGCTTCACTAGCCCTAATGAAACAACTACACAACACTTCTAGATTTTTATATTTTGACGGCAATTATTAGTAGAGTTTCAAGGATACAAAATGCAACATAAGCTCTAGTAACATTCATTCATTCATTATCCACGAATAAACATCCAAAATTTCCAATAAATTCAATGTTCTAACAAAATTTCATTAGTTAGGGCACATTAAAGACCATGAGGCAATATTCCATGCATTAGAAATTCATTAAATCATAAATATAGCATCAAATAACACTTACAAGACAATGAAGAATATATCCATCCACAAAAATATAAAAGAGAAGCTCCAAGAGAGATAGCGAAAATTTCCAAACATCAAAATGTATCAAATTCGTCCAAATTCATCGTGTAATTATAGATCTGAAATTATTTAATGAGAGACCAAAAATCCCAAGTGTGAAGGATAGAATGAGGCTAGGCCTCATCTATTTATAAATGAACTAAGAGTTCCAAAATGAAAATAAAAAACCCCTCCAATACCTAAAATGCCTAGTAACCCACCCATGGTTACAAGCCAATCATGATAGCTCATAAAACAAATGGAATAAACATTCTCGAGGCCATGATAGGCTGACGTGGAGGCCTATAAGGGCAACATTGGGGCCTCATGTGCTAAGGATGAGAGTTAGGACCTTAAAAATAATAAATAAGAATGCTGCAAAACATCTCCAAACCCCAATTTGGGCTTTGTGGGATACAAATGGATCTCATGGGTCTCCAAATGGATCAAGACCAAGTCGATGCTTCATAAATGAGGGCTAGAAGATAAAACATGCCCTCCCATGTCTCGCTAGGAAAGACAAAACCTCCTTTGGGCCTTGGGTCAACTACCAAGTGTCAGGTGCAATGTATAGCGAGTTGGGCAATGTGGTCCAAGTGCATCATCAGCTCTGTTTAACTGGGGCATGTGTAACAGCCCTGGTGAAAATTTCATGTAATAAAAGTTAATAAAGGCAAAATAAGACCATGATTAAGGGACATTTATTCCAAACTGAATGTTGGGCAAATATATCCTAGTGGGCATCATTGGATGTGTGTTTTGGCTAAGGAAAATTGGCAAAGGCATTAAAAGGAAGAAAGGCATTTTTGGCACATTTATTTATGAAAATAAAGGAAAATAGGAGAAAAGTAAGGTGAAAGGTCACAGTTTGCATGTGAGGAGGAAATTGAAGGGAAATAATGGAAAATGAAGAAAATAGAGGCCTCATTAATAAAAAGGCTTTTGAGAATCAGTTGGTAACCTTCTGTCAGTTCAAGTTTGGAGCTCTCTCATTATTCTCTCTTCTCTCTCTTGGTCACTTAGAGTTTTCTTGGAGCACTCTAGTTTGGAGCAAGGAAAGGAAAAGTAAGCAAAGGAAAGGAAAAGAAATCAAGGATCAAGGAAAGGAAAGCAGGATCAAGCAACTTCAGCAGGAATACTTTCAAGTAACCTTTTGCATGTGTGATTTCCTAGTTGTTTTGGACATGCATGGCTTTGCATGTTCATGTATGGTTCTCTTGTTGTCGGTGGCATGGCTTTGTCGGGTTATGACAGTGGATTTCAACCTAGCCTAGCCTTTTTCCAAATGCTATAGTATGTTGGTATGTTTATTGCAGGTTTTGAGCTTTGAAATTTCCAGATGGATTTCAGAATCTGGGGCAAAGGTGGTCTCAAGGTTCATTCCCAAAGGCCTAGGAAACCCTTGACCGATTTTTGCGGGATACACGATAAAGTATGAGGGAGCAGTCTCAGTTTAGGACCTAGTGATCTGGGTTTGGATTATGGTAAAGCCTGAGAGACAAGGAGACAAAAAATTCCTCAAATATAGTGATGGATTCCATATGGCATTCCAAGTTCTGTTTGATTGTGATTGAAGCACCGGTTTTGGTGGGATCACGGTTTGATGAGGGTGGAGGTGATTTAACCTCTGGATTCCCTTTGTTGTTCTTGGATTGGTTGTTCTGTTATATCCCACATTCATGATTGGAATATGGCACGGGGGTGACTGGATAAAAGAGAGATTTGGTTCAACCATGTCTGTGATTGGGTGGTACGTGGAAGCCCCGAACCTGGTTGGATTTTCCTATGACTAATAAAGCTAAGTTCTCTTACTTTTGCACTAATTTATATGTGGATTTAATGGCTATCATATCTATGATATTTATATGGTTCTATTTTGGTTATAAGCATCGTTGAATGACTAGTTTATGTCATGGTTATTTCATATATTTACTTGTAACTATTAAATGGATGGATGTAAGACCTAATTGATGATGTAGTAGTTCAATGGAGAAGGAGGTGATCCTTTTGGTTATGTTTCATAAGTTGTTTCAGTCGTTTATGCTTTGTCTTATATCCTAGACCTGTAGGTTGCATTGATGCCAAGTGTTTGACAGAATGCCAGTCCTGGTTGGGGATGCTCAGGTCTAGTCATGAGGATGATTTTTGATTGATCGACATTGTTATCATATTTTTAATGAATTCTAGAAGTTACGACAAGTTATGGGCAAAGGCCAGGATTCTAGGCTAGAAAAGTGGCTCAAATCCTAGGGTCATTGGCACAGAACTAGCAATTTTGGTCCACAGTCGCTGGCAGGCAAGCCTATGAGAGTGACTATAGGTTTCTGCTCGCTCCCTTTCCCATAGCATGAGACCAACTATGGCCTAAGAGCTGCAAAATAGTAGTGGGACCTGGGGACAGACTTTCTGAGTGGCTGACTTGTCTCCTAAGGGTTCTGTTAATAATGTTGGATGGTTGTATGTGATGTTCCATTGATTCCACTTCCTTAAGGTGACATAAGAAGTCGAATCTGATTGTAGTAGCATCTCTCCTCATGTTTACCTTGGTTGGCGTGGTTACTTTGGGTAGATCTAGGAGAGGATGTTACAGATTGGTATCAGAGCATGGTTTCACTCTATTTGGGTCATATCTAGTGCTACAAATATGGGTGAATGTGTTGATCATGCATGCGTGTTAGTTTCATGTGTGGCTCTTACACTTGCGTTCCATGTGCTTGTTGCACTGCATCATATTGATCATGGTAGTAGTAAGGTTATCATGAGGAACTTGATGTCGGTTTTATGGAATGCATCGTCATGAGTATATGACTGGTTATACAATTATATGCAGCTTGATTACATCCTTGTACGTTGGGTTGCATTCTTGGTTATTTGATTACATGCATCAGTCTTGTAGGTTGATTACAAGAATTGATTGCTTATGCTCAACTACATGTGGTTATGCGTATGTGTAGTTGATTAGGCATTGCTTATGTAGGTGGATAGTTGCATGAGGCAATGTGTATACTATAGTAATGGTTATTGTCATGCATGAGGTCATAGCATGCATTGTTGATATGGCCTTGCATTGATGACTAGACCCTAGTTAGTATGATGGTTATGCGTTGATGCACTTATTGATATATGTCTATATGTTATTATGGTTATGTTATACATGCATCACGTTGATTTGATGGTCTTGTAGACAAAGTATCCTCCCCGAGTTATGCTAAGGTACATTGATTTATGGTGATTTGGTTTAGATCACAGTATGCCTTGTAGGAAAGAGATCGATTGGCTAGCATGGTGTGGGGCACTCTTGTGACTTGGTCGACACATTGAGAATCCTGAAGGAAGAAATAAGTATTTGCAAAGTAGACAATGACAAAATCACACAGGCACAAGAGAAGAGGTGAATGTGGTATTACTTCAGAGTTTGTCAGATTTGCAGTGACAGGGACCTCCTTAGATTAGAGGGGACATATGGAAGCAGGGCTTATAGTAGACATAGGTCACATAGATCTGACACTATTAGAGATGGCAGGATGTTGGACACTCCAGATAGGAGGGGTGACAGACACATGTACTACTCTAGTTCTGGTTCTGATAGACGTCGTGATCGTCATCATTATCATCTGTACAAGAGGAATGATAGGGGGTACTTGTTGAATGAGTTCAAAAAGGAAAAGACACCTACCTTTGATGGAGAGATGAAGAAATCACAAGATGCGGAGGCTTGGTTTCTTGGCATGGGGAAATTCTTTAGATTGCATGATTACTAAAAAAATGAAAGAAAGGATATCCCTTTTCAACTTCAAAGGTAAAGCAAATATTTTGTGGGAATACATGAAGAATGCGAAGGACATACATGAGGATGATTTGACTTGGCATGTGTTTGAAAGGATCTTCAAGAAGTACTTGTCTAAGAGGTATCATGATGACAAAGATAAGGAGTTTTATGAGTTGCGGATGGGTTCTATGACAAATGAGGAGTATACTAGTAGATTTTTGGAGTTGTTGAGATATGTGCCTTACCTTAGAGAGGAGAAGGCCAAGGTTGAGAGATTCATCAATGGATTTAGAGTTGTGTACAGACACTGGATTGAGTTCAATGAGCCTATATCATTGGAGGAGGCTATCTGAAAGTTGAAGCATCATTATGAGAAGTCGAAGTGCAGAGTTGAGCCTAAGCATGTGTTGGGTCCCTATAATACTAGTGATTACCCCATTACTATTTTAGTTATACCCCTTATTTATATTGTTGTGCCCCTATTACCCCCATGTTGTTATTTCTGTGCCCCATAGAATCCCTCTATTGTTATTTTTGTGGCTTTATATTATTATTGTTAGGTCGGCTGGATTATATTGTGACTCCTTAGACTCCTATATATAGAAAGGAGGTTTTGTCATTTGTATCATCCAAGAATTGTTCATTTATGTAATGTAAAGGAGGTTTCCCCCTCGAAGAGGCTGAATTCTAAGGTGTTGATCTATCTTTTCTATCTTTTCTTGAGCTGGTTTCATAACATTTTGTATCAGAGCTTTGGATTCTAGGGTTTCGCTGCTCCAAACAGGTCATCGTGGCATTTTCGCTATAACTTTTTTCTGTGATGTTTCAGAAGTCGCAAAAAAAACCCATTTGAGAAGAAATCGTGCTGAACCTTGGGTCCGAATTTCAGAGCTTTTCGCGCGATATTTGCGGAGATATGATCTGAGGAAGTTGGTCTTTTTGCAGACTCCTGAATTACATTCAAAACAGGTGACCTGGGGAAAATCGTCATAACTTTCTCTCTGGGGATTGGATTGAAATTTCGTAAGAAGGTACAGAAATAGGATGGACTGTAGTTTCTTATGTGTGTTTTAGATCCAAAGGTTGAAACAATGACTCGTGGCACGTCGTACAAGTTCGCTCTATTGAACTAGTCTAAAAGCAAGTCACTGTGGAAGATTTCACATAACTCTTCCTTGGAGAATCCAATTTGGGTCAGACTTGTGGCATTGGAAAGAGGAAGCAGAAGGCTACTACAGGTTGCAATTTCAGAATTGGATGATCCAAAATTACAGAGATACATCAGATTCAATATCAGGCTTCTATAAAGTGAAAAAAGGTGTGTAGTTTTATTTTTATTTTTTTGTAAGCTTGGTTTAACGGAATTCAAAGGGCATAGTAAAACATTATTATCGGTAACTGATGCCCCGAGGAAAGAAAATGAAAACACCTAGTAAGGAACCTGAAAGCTCTAGCATGACTCATGAAGAAGAGGAAGAAATGCTACATGATATATCAAAATTACAAGAACAAGTGCAACAAATGTCACGCTCACAAAAGCTAACAGAAGCTAAGATAAATGGCGTGGAATCTAAGATAAATGGTGTGGAAGCTAAGATGGATGATTTGAAGATAGATTTGAAGAGAGACATGGAAAATTTGAAGACAGATTTGAAGACAGACATGGCAGATTTGAAGACAGATTTGACAAATTTTCTACAAGAAATACTTACTAATGGTGAAAAGGTTGTAAAGGAAACTCATGATGTGAACAAAAGAAATGTTAATCATGATTCCATAGACTCTAATGTTGGATCGAAGACCCACCATATTCCAAAAATCGATATGAGGAAGTTTGATGGCAAGGATCCCGCCACATGGATATTACAGATGGAGCAGTTCTTCGATCTCAATAATGTGCAAAACACACAAAAGGTACGTATGGAAACTGTATATTTGGAACCAAATCAGTTTGTATGGTATCAATGGCTTTGCTCTCGTAAACAATTTATCACTTGGGCAATTTTTACGAAAGAATTGATAGCACATTATGAAGATACAAAAAGCAACACTTTTTTTAGCCAATTGATAAGTCTCAAACAAAAGGGTTCAGTAATGGAGCACATTGAGGAGTTCCAAAAATTGAACATAAGGGTAAAAGATATTCCAGAGGAGCATAGGATTGATGTGTTCATAGGGTCTTTAAAGGATAATATCCAACATGATGTTCGCCTTTGGGAACCTGATTCATTAGAGAAGGCATTCAGGTTAGCAAGAAAAATGGAAAGCAAAATTATGGCAACCAGGAAGCATACCACTCACAACTATAAAGACGGAAGTGTTGTTGCCCCTAGTCTTCCACAACCTATAAGGTTGACACCACAACAATTGGAAGAAAAAAGAGCAAAAGGGCTTTGTTACAGTTGTGATAGCAAATACACTAAAGGTCATAAGTGTGCTGAGAAGAAATTATTCTACATAGATTGTGAAGAGGAAGAAGAAAAGGAGCAAGAAAGGTCAAAAGAAGAAGATATACTCCAGGAACAAAGCCTAGATGAAGAACAAATAAATCCGACCATATCTTGTAATGCATTGGCGGGAATTACCACTCCTCAAACCATCAAGATAGAAGGACAAATCAAGAAGAAAAAGGTAATAGTGTTGATTGATTCAGGAAGCACCCACAATTTTATTCATTGTAGGGTAGCAAAAGAATTGAATTGCTTCCTATATCCAGCACCAGAGTGTCAAGTGATGATTGCAAATGGAGGAACAATAAATTGCTCTGGAAAGTGCCATAATATCAAGCTATCCATGGGAGAATATGTATTGACTAGCCCAATGCTTTCCATTCCAATGGGAGGTGCTGATGTTGTACTAGGAGTCCAATGGCTACAATCCTTGGGTACAATAGCTTTTAATTTTCAAGAACTTTTCATCAAATTTTCTACGGAAGGAAAGGAAGTTGAATTAAGGGGTATTGCAGGGAAACCAGGAAAGATAATCAGCTCTAATGGTATGACAAAGCTTCTAAAAAAGGAGCAAAGAGGTGTAATTGCACAATTATGTTCGCTAGATGTTTCCACATCAGAATCATCTATTTCTCCAGATCTCCAAAAAGTCTTGGACAATCATTCCAAGGTATTTGAGACTCCCAAAGGTCTCCCACCTATGCGTGATCATGATCATGCTATTCATCTGATTCCAGGAAGTGTTCCTCCAAACATCAGGCCGTACAGATATCCCTATGTCCAAAAAAGTGAAATTGAACGTATGGTTGCAGAAATGCTAGAGGCTGGTATAATTCAACCAAGTCAAAGTTCTTTCTCTGCTCCAGTAGTATTGGTGCACAAGAAGGATGGATCATGGCGCATGTGTCCAGATTATAGGGAGCTCAACAAGCTCACTATTAAAGATAAGTTCCCCATTCCTGTCATTGATGAATTACTGGATGAATTGCATGGATCAATTTACTTCACCAAGTTGGATCTTCGTTCGGGATATCATCAAATCAGAATGAAGATTGAAGACATTCCGAAAATGGCATTTAGAACTCATGAGGGTCATTATGAATTTTTGGTCATGCCTTTTGGCCTTACCAATGCACCTTCAACATTTCAAGGTTTGATGAATTCAATTTTCAAACCATTCCTTAGAAAATTTGTGTTAGTATTTTTTGATGATATACTAATCTACAGCAAGTCTTGGAAGGATCATGTTGAACATGTTGACAGGGTGCTACAACTATTGGAGGAGAAACAATTATATGCAAAAAGATCCAAATGTTTCTTTGGAGTCCAGGAGGTGGAATATTTGGGTCATATTGTATCTCATGAAGGAGTTAAGGTAGACCCTAGCAAAATTAAAGCCATTAAGGAATGGAAAATTCCCACATCCATAAAGCATCTGCGAGGATTTCTTGGGTTGACAGGGTATTATCGCAAGTTTGTTAAGAATTATGGGAGAATAGCAGCACCTCTAACAACATTATTGAAGAAAGATGCATTTTCATGGACTCCGGAAGCAACAAAGGCCTTTGAACATCTTAAAGAGGCAATGTGCCAAGCACCAGTCTTAGCTACACCGGACTTCACAAAAACCTTTATTGTGGAATGTGATGCTTCAGGAAATGGAATTGGTGCTGTTCTAATGCAAGATGAAAGACCCATTTCTTTTGAAAGTCGTCCAATCAAGGGAAAGTTTTTAAGCAAAGCTATTTATGAGAAGGAAATGTTGGCAATACTCCATGCACTTAAGAAATGGCGACCCTACCTAATGGGAAGACACTTCAAGGTAAAAACGGATCATGATAGCCTTAAATACTTTTTAGAACAAAGATTATCCTCTGAAGAGCAAAAAAAGTGGGTCACAAAGATGTTGGGTTATGACTTTGAAATCATCTACAAAAAAGGGAAGCAAAATGTGGTGGCAGATGCACTCTCAAGAAAGGATGAGGATGTGGAAGCATTGTTGTGCGCCATTTCTATTATCCAACCAGATTGGATAAACGAAGCAAGGGAGGAATGGAAGAATGATGAAGAAGTGTGGGCACTTATTCGAAAGCTACAACAAGATTCCAGTACGTCTGATACATTTAGCTGGCAAAATGATTCATTATGGTACAAAGATCGCTTATACCTCTGTAAGAATTCCCAGCTAAAACAAAAGATTCTTATGGAATTGCACACTTCTCCCTTAGGAGGGCACTCAGGATTTTTAAAAACTTACCACAGGGTTAAGAAGGAATTTTTTTGGGATGGCCTTAAATCAGATATTCAAAAGTTTGTGGCGGGATGTTTGGTTTGCCAACAAAATAAAGTTGAAACAATTAAGACACCGGGTCTATTACAACCTTTATCC
Source organism: Pinus tabuliformis (assembly GCA_031772625.1). Lineage (NCBI taxonomy): Eukaryota > Viridiplantae > Streptophyta > Pinopsida > Pinales > Pinaceae > Pinus > Pinus tabuliformis. Next base: position 356,545,795 of record CM062820.1, on the reverse strand, counting down.
ATTCCAAGCCAATGTTGGGAGGAGGTTTCAATGGATTTTATCACAGGTTTACCCAAGTCTGAGGGAAAGAGTGTCATCATGGTGGTAGTTGACAGACTTACCAAGTATGCACACTTTTGTGCATTATCACATCCATTTAAAGCCAATACAGTTTCTACTGCATTTATGGAAACAATTCAAAAGCTACATGGAAACCCAAAGATTATTGTAAGTGACAGAGATCCCATTTTCACTGGAAATTTTTGGACAGAATTATTTTCTTGTCTTGGTACTCAGTTAGCTCATAGCTCATCTTATCATCCTCAATTTGATGGGCAAACTGAGATAGTAAACAAATGTTTGGAAGGATATCTTCGTTGCTTTGTATCTGATAAACAGACACAATGGGTCAAATGGTTGCCTCTGGCTGAATGGTGGTATAACACTTCCTTCCATACAGCAACAAAAATGACCCCATTTATGGCACTTTATGGGTATCAACCACCATCCATCACATCATATTTAAGAGAAAATTCTAAGGTTCAGGCAGTGGAACATCACATCGAACATCAACAACAAGTCCTCCAACTCTTAAAGGATAACCTCGTGTTGGCACAAAATAGAATGAAACAACAGGCAGATCAACATCGTAGTGAAAGAAGTTTTGATGTAGGTGATTGGGTATTCCTACGGCTACAACCATATAAGCAAATGTCCCTAAAGCAAGCTAAGAAGGATAATAAATTATCACCAAAGTATTATGGTCCGTACAAGGTGTTGCAAAAGATTGGTACTATGGCATACAAATTGGAGCTTCCTGCAGCTTCTCGATTGCACCCAGTTTTCCATGTTTCATGTTTAAAGAAGGTTATAGGCGACAAGCTCCCAGTTCAAACAATATTGCCAGAACTTGATGAGGAAGGAAAAATTATATTGGAACCGGAAGCAGTCACAGAAACAAGAACTCGACAGCTACGAAATCGATCAATTTCAGAGTATCTTATCAAGTGGAAGAACTTATCCGCTGAAGATTCCACATGGGAGGATGAGAATTTTATGCAGAAGTATCCAGAACTACTCAAGCGTTGAGGAAACACTTTTTTGAAGGAGAGGGGCATGTTGGGTCCCTATAATACTAGTGATTACCCCATTACTATTGTAGTTATACCCCTTATTTATATTGTTGTGCCCCTATTACCCCCATGTTGTTATTTATGTGCCCCATAGAATCCCTCTATTGTTATTTTTGTGGCTTTATATTATTATTGTTAGGTTGGCTGGATTATATTGTGACTCCTTAGACTGCTATATATAGAAAGGAGGTTTTGTCATTTGTATCATCCAAGAATTGTTCATTTATGTAATGTAAAGGAGGTTGCCCCCTTGAAGAGGATGAATTCTAAGGCATTGATCTATCTTTTCTATCTTTTCTTGAGTTGGTTTCATAACAGCATCACTTGAAAAGAAACAAAAAAGCTAAAGGAAAATGGACACCAAAGTGAGGAGTACCTCAAGCTGCAACTGAGAAAGATAATGCAGTTCCTTACAAGAGATTCAATACAGATGAGAAGGGACATGGAGAGCAGTATGCTAGAGGCAATGGTAGGGAGCCATTGCAATGTTGGATATGTGGTAAGGATCATCGTAAGAAGGATTCTGGATTTAAGACCTCTGTGGTACATTATTTTTGAATTAGTCACCGGAGAATCCACAGTAAGAACTTTTTTCTGCCAACGTTTCAAATCCCAACCAGGATCCATCATCAGGACAACTTGAATGCTTGATAGAAGAAGAGCAGTTTTTAGGGTTTAAATAGAAATGAGGAGACAAAAGAGGGAAGGTCGGCTCTCAATTTTTGAGAAGTCAGCTGCCTCTGATTTAATTAATTAATTAATTAATTAATTTTTTTTTTAAATAATTGAAATGGTTACTATTACTTTAATTATTATTATCAATATAATAATTAGTAATTAGTAATATTAATTAATATATATTATTAATGAAATGATTATAATTATTTTTATTATCAAATATTATTATTAAAACAATAATTAGTAATTAGAAATATTAATAATCAAAATTAATGATTATTATTACTTTAATTACTATTATTAATATAATAATTAGTAATTAGTAATATTAATTATAGTATCAAATCAATAATATATATTATTATTAAAAATTAATTGAAATGATTATAATTATTTTAATTATTATTAATATAATTATTAGTAATAATTATAATGATCAAAATTAATGATTATTATTATTTATTTTATTTATTTATTTATTTATTATTATTACTTTTTTTTTAATTTTTTTAGTTATAGCTTATTGTTATTAATAATTATTATTAATTAATCTAATAATAATAAAAAGAAATAATTATTAATAGAAATATTATTGTTTATTAATAATAATTATTAATTCATTTAATAAAAATAATAATTAGAATTAATAATATTAAATAATGCTTAAATAAAAATTATTAATCCTAGCCTATACAAATTAGAATTTAATATTTAATATTTATTATAATATATTATTTATTTATTTATTTATTATTTTTTTTAAGTACAATGATAATTATATTCTTAATTAAAATAATTATAAAATTAAAATGGTTAAATTTTATAATTATTTTGAAAGAATAAATATTTAATGATTATTATTATTATATTAAAATAGATATTTTTAATAATAGGAAATTAATAAGGGTGATTAAATTAAATACTTAATTAATTAATATTGTAAATGTTTAATTGAGAGTTATTATTATTATTATTATTATTATTATTATTATTATTATTATACTGTTATTGGGTTAATTTTTCTGATTAGGGGAAACCAGCTTCCACTAATCTCCATACCATTGTCTCTGTTGAGATTATGCGGGTGTTTGATAATTTCAAGAGCTTCTCTGATCTTTCGCTTATGGTGTTGCTCTTCCTTAGCGATAATGGAGGCGTTTTCCAAGAGGACATGGTGCTTAGTTTTTGACGAATGTTCTGCGAGGGCGGAAGAACGAGACCTTTCATTTTTAATATCAGCTCCATGTTCCTTGAGTCTGGTCTGTAGGGAGCGACCTGTTTCACCAATGTAGCTTTTCCCACATGAGCAATCAATTTTATAGACCCCTTTAAGTTGATGTTTATCAATATTGTCCTTAACCGATCTCATACTTTGCCTAATTGTTCCAGGGGCTGAGAATTGCGTGCTTATGTTTTTCCTTCTTAGGACTTTCGCAATCTTATCTGTAACTCCATGAATGTAAGGAAGAAAAACTCTACCACCCTCAGGTTGATCTCGGGTTTTAGGTTCATGAGATAACATCCTTTTCTCGGCTTTCTGAATTGCTCTTTTAATCTCATTTTTTCTTTGTAGCCTAAACCTTTAAAGTTTGAGACTAAATGCTTCTTTTCTTCATCCAGATGATCAGTGTCAGAAATTCGAAGGGCCCTGATGGCAAGAGTGTTTAGAACACCAAGTTTCTGGGCTGGATGATGGTGGGAGTCAGCGTGGAGGTAGTTCTCTGTATGGGTAGACTTTCTGAAGACTTTGTGCCCTATGGAGCCATCATCTTTTCTCATGATGAGGATGTCTAGAAAAGGGATGCTCATGTTTTCTTCGAGTTCCATAGTGAATTTTATTTCTGGGGAGATGGAATTTAGGTGAATAAAGAACTTGTCAAGCTCTGCTTTACCATGAGTCCATTTTATATTAGTATCATCGACGAATCGCTTCCACCATGTTGGTTTCAAAGGGTAAGAATCCAGGGCCTTCTTTTCAAAATATATGATGTATAGGTTGGCTACGATCGGTGAAAGGGGGGATCCCATTGCCACACCGGATGTTTGCTCATAATATGTTCCTTGGAAGGTGAAAACTGTTGATCGCAAGTAGATTTCGGCCAATCTTGCAGTCCCTGGATCAGTAACCTCTTTTATAACCTGAATGGCTTCTTCAAGAGGAATCTTGGTGAATAGGGACACTACGTCAAAGCTAACAAGGAGGTCCTCACGCTCTAATTTCTCATTCTTAATGAGATTCACAAAGTCATGGGAGTCCTTGATGAAAGAATCAGTGTTTCCGACAAGGGGCCTGAGGATTCTTGCAACGTATTTAGCGAGCTCATAGGTTGGGGATCCAATTGTATTGACAATTGGTCTGAGAGGGACTCCTTCTTTATGGATCTTGGGTAGCCCATAAATCCTAGGGATGCATTCACTAGAGGGAATTAATCTCTTTTTTAATTTATCATCAAGGTTGGATTCCAAAATTGCCTTTTTCACTTCTTTCATAATCCTGGGGATCGGGTTCTTGCTCAGCTTCTTATAACTACCACAATTGAGGTGTTCATTCATTTTGCATATATAATCTTCTTTATCCAAGATCACTGCTGCTCCTCCTTTATCTGCCTTGAGAACCACAATTTTTTCATTGTTACGCAGGGATTTGAAGGCCTTTTGTTCTGTTTTACTCAAATTACTTTTGGGAGCTTTGGCCTTTCTCATAATAAGGGAGCACTCTTGTCTTAATGCTTCCTTATCTTCCAAGGGAAGGTTGTTAATCCCATCTTCTATGCTACAAATCATTTTCTCAATAGGAAGGTTTTTCGGGGCAACAACAAATCCAAGACCTTTTCTGAGGACATTAATGACCTCGGGTTCTAAACCTTGGGAAGACAAATTTACGACTTTTCTTTTTAGTTTTGATTCGGATGTGTTGACCGAAGAATCTTTGTTGTTAATTTTGTTTTCAATAGGGCTATTTGTATTATAATAGTCAAACTGAAAGGGCGCCATTAAATTTCGATCCATACCATCTATCGCAACATGAGAGTTTCTGCCCACCGATTCGAAGTCGACTTGATTATTGTTTACAAGCGGGTGCTGAAAGGCCGCATTGCTTACAGAGTCAAACTGAATGGGCGCAATTAAATCACGTTCCATGGCAGTGTCGTTCTTGTCCCCAACAGCTACAGGCGAGTATCTATCCAACGAGTCGAAGTCAACGTGCTCCAACTGAAGGGGCGCATTGTTAACCGGGTTACTTAGACAGTTTTCATGCGCAGTTTCCAGGTTACATTCCATACGTTTCTGCGCAGGCAACACAGCGTTTTGGCCAAGATCCTGTGTATTATCCGCTTCGACAATTGATAACTGAAAGGGCGCCATTAAATTTCGATCCAAACCATCTTTATTCGTGTATCCAGCCGCAACATGAAAGTTTCTGCCCACCGAATCGTTTACAACCGGGTGCTCAACGTGCTCCAACTGAAGGGGCGCATTGTTAACCGGGTTACTTAGACTTTTCGGGTTACTTAGACAGTTTTCATGCGCAGTTTTCAGGTTACATTCCATACGTTTCTGCGCAGGCAACACAGCATTATGGCCAAGATCCTGTGTATTATCCGCTTCGACAATTGATTTAGTTCCAATAATCGCTGTTTCTTGAGACCTGTCTGCGTTATTTTTGATTTTTACATTGACCCGGTTCATTAGATCAGGTAAGTCCGAAGGCTTGATGCTGCTGTCACAGTTACCCTCGTTCCGCGTTTCAATCGCACCGTGACTGTTGGTAAAACCGCTATTCTCTGTTAGCTTATCTGAGTCTGTGACCGAGCCTGAATCAAATCTTCTTGATACAACTGCGCTTGCTGAATAAATGCCCATTTTCTTATCATTATACTGCGATTTTTGTAGCAAGTTGGACAATTTTCTGTGTTGACGTTTTTCAGTGATCTGACCTTCATTAATGCTTTTCAGAGCGGCCCTAGCATCGATAACGGACCAGAGATTCTTGCTAATGATGCTGGATAGCCTTAAGTGAGCTGAGAGCGCGGAGCGACCAAGATTATCCAGAGAAGCTCTAACCCTTTTAATTTTTGTCCTTATTAGAGACATGCTGAGATGAAAAAATGCCTTGTTATTATATCTGTTATGAAATCTATGATTAATCTGAGCAAATGGGGGAATAATATTATTGTCACGACAGTTCTTAAGAAAATGCAGGTTAGTAGCTCTTCTTGCTATCTTAGCTCTAGTTTTTTCGAGTAAAATGATTTCACTCCAAGTATCCCCTCCGTATAGGGAAATGATTCTAGATTTAAGACCTCTGTGGTACATTATTTTTGAAATCCACAGTAAGGAAGGATTGTCTGCAGTATCAGAGTGGTGGTAGATCCCATATCTATAGTTCTCGAGAGGTGCATACAACTGGTGATGTTGGTCATAGAATTCCTCTTATTTATGCAGTTGTGGAAAACAGTAGTCAGATCATCAAGGATCGATCATTGAAAGGGACGGTAAGCTTTGTGATCAAGTTGTTTCTATTTTGATTGATCCTAGATCCAACTATAGTTATATTAGTTTTGACCTGGTGGATAAGTGTGGTTTGAGAAAAGAAGTGCATGCAGAATCTTGGTTGGTACAGTTCGCTACAAGTACAAATAAGCGAGTTCACCATTGGGTAAGAGCTTGTGCATTTGAGGTAAATGGTATGCCTACATTAGCTCATTTGAATGTATTGCCATTAGGATCATATAGTATTCTTTTGGGTATGGATTGGTTATATATTCATAGAACCAAAGTGGATTGCTTCAACAAGGCCATTGAGTCTATGGATGACAGTGGGGAAAAGAGGACCTTGCAGGGAAAGAAGAAGCCTACATAAATGCATTTGAATGTATTGCAATTGGGATCATATAGTATTCTTTTGGGTATGGATTGGTTATACCTTCACAAAACCAAAGTAGATTGCTTCAACAAGGCCGTTGATTGTGTGGATGATAGTGGGGAAAAGAGGACCTTGTAGGGAAAGAAGAAGCCTACATCAGTGAGGATGGTTACCGCTACGTAGGCTAAGCGTAGTTGCAAAAAAGGTTGTGTGATGTTTGTAGTACAAATTTCCAGTGAAAATGGTAAGGAGGTTGCGGATGCAAACGTGTTAAGTAGGTGCCCAGTTTTGCAGCAGTTTCAAGATGTATTCCCTGAGGACATTATAGAGTTGCCACCTCATAGTGAGGTAGAATTTTCTATTGAGTTAGTTCCAAGGGAAACTCCAGTATCGAAAGCACCTTACAGGATGAGCACACCTAAGTCGGTAGAGTTGAAGTTGCAGCTAAAGGAAATGTTGGACAAAAGATACATCAGACCTGACGTATCACCTTGGGGCGCACCAATATTGTTCGTAAAGAAGAAAGATGGTACTCTTAGATTGTGCATTGATTACAGGAAGCTGAATAAGGTAAAGATCAAGAACATGTACCCATGCCAAGGATTGATGATTTGTTTGATCAACTAAAGGGAGCAACAATGTTCTCTAAGACCGACTTGAGATCGGGATACCATCAGGTGCGCATCAAGGAAGAGGATATATTCAAGATTCTGTTTAGGACCAGGTATGGGCATGATGAGTTTGTTGTTGTTCCATTCGATTTGACTAATGCTCCAGCTACTCTTGTGTTTGATGAATAGTATGTTGCTTCCTTATTGGGACAAGTTTTTTATTGTATTCATTGATGACATACTGGTATATTCTAAGAATGAGAAAGAACATGTAGAACATTTAGCAACAGTGTTGATATTTCTAAGAGAGCATCAGTTGTATGCTAAGCTTAGCAAGTGTAGCTTCTTTCAGACTAAGGTACACTACTTGGGACATGTTGTCGCCAAGGAAGCCATAACAATAGATCTAGAAACGATAAGGTCCATCATGGAATGGGAAACTCCTAAGAATGTATATGCGGTGAGATCATTCATGGGATTGGCAGGTTACTACAGGAGGATCATTAGGAACTTCTCACGCATTGCATATCCTATCAAATCATTGTAGTGGAAAGGTAAGAAGTTTGAATGGATGGCAGAATGTGAAGATAGTTTTGATCAACTTAAGCAGTTGTTGACACATGCACCAATGCTAAAGATTGTGGATCCATACAAGGAATTTGTAGTGTGTACAAATTCTTGCAAGAGGGGACATGGTGGAGTTCTCATGCAAGAAGGAGTTTGCTATGAGTCACGGATATTGAATGATCACGAGCAAAACTATCCAACGCATGATCTTGAGCTGGCAGTGATTATACATGCATTGAAGATGTGGGGACATTATCTTTTGGGAAGGAGGTTTACATTGATGAGAGATCACAATGGGTTGAGGTATTTGTTTGACCAACAGAATCGAAATTCTAAGAAAGCTAGATGGCTGGATACCCTTAGTGAGTTTGACTTCGAGATTAGATACATCAAAGGGAAGGAGAACCAGGTTGTAGATGCTCTTAGCAGGAAGCTACAGGTAAACCATATAGTAACTATAAGATCCTATGGGTCAAAGTTATATGATAGGATCTTGTTGGCAGGACAGCGAGATGAAAAATACATGGAGATCGTGCATAGGTTACAATAGAGTACATGCACAAGTACAAGTTTAGGTGTAGGTACAGGAGATCAAATTGCAAACTATTGTCTCACGACAGATGGCTTGGTGAGGTTTCGGGACAGGATCTATGTGCTGAATTACAATGAGCTCAAGAACATTATGTTGAGGGAGTTTCATGTGAAACGGTATTTAGGTCATCCAGGATATCAGAAGGCATTGACGACGGTGAAGAAGTTTTACTACTGGCCGAATCTGAAGAAGGAAGTGGCAAAGTTCGTGGCTAGATGTTTAGATCGTCAATAGGTAAAGGCAGAATGCAAGCATCCAGGTGGTGTACTACAGCCTATTGTGATTCCGAAATGGAAATGGGAGGTTATTTCCATGGATTTCATCACAGGTCTTCTAAGGATAGTGAGGCAGCATGATTATATTATGGTTGTGGTTGACAGGTTGAGAAAGGTAGCTCACTTCATTCCGATGAAGAATGCATATTCATCCAGTGAGGTAGCACAGGTGTTCATCAAATAGTGAGACTACATGGTGTTCTAAAGAAGATTTTGTCGGATAGGGATGGAAAGTTCACTTCCAAGTTTTGGAGGGAGCTATTTGTAGGCTTGGGTAAAAAATTGGTCTTCAGTATATCTTATCATCCGCAGATAGATGGTCAGACAGAGAGGGTCAATAAGATCTTGGAATCTATGTTGAGGATGTACGTGATGCACCAGTAGAGGAAATGGGAGGAGTATCTTCCTTTGGTTGAGTTCGCATACAATAATGGTTATCAGGAGTCCTTGAGGATGAGTCCTTTCAAGGCATTGTATGGAAAAAGTTGTAACACTCCCATCAACTGGAGTGATTCAGTGAACAAGGTACTTGCTGGACTGGACCTGTTGACGGACATGGAGAAAGAAATGTAGGTTATAAAGAAGAATCTAAAGGCAACACACGATAGACATAAGAGTTATGCATATCAACACAGGGTGTTTAAAGAGTTTTAGGTTGGGGAGCATGTGTATTTGTGCATCAAGCCCAAGAAAATCTCTTTGAGGATTGGTTCATGTGCCAAGTTGGAACCATGGTATTGCGGGCCTTTAGAAATCCTTGAGAATATTGAACTAGTGGCATATCAACTTGCACTGCTTCCAACAGTGAAATTCCATGATGTTTTCCATATTTCATTGCTTAAGAAGAACATAAAGGATGTTGATTATGTTATTGCTTGGTATGTATTGTAGGTGGATCAAGAAGGAGAGTTCCAGTCGGAGCCTCGGTGCATATTGCAATGGAATCATCTCATGCTCATGAATAGAACCATAGAGAAAGTTAACGTGCACTGGAAGAACTTTGGGCCTAAAGAATTTACATGGGAGATGGTAGATCATATGCGGGCCCTGTATCCTTCATTGTTTTTCAGTTGAGGCAAAGCAGTTTTGGTTTGATGTTGGTTTATGTTTGGCATATGTTTTGTTGATGTTTGGATATTTGTATATGTATATGTATATAGATGTAAATATCGCCATGAGATAAGTTATAAATCTCTAATAAGTGGTATGGTTATTAGCTTGTCATGTTGTCATGATGTTTTGCTTTTGAGCATGTCCTTCATTGTAAATATTGCAACGAGCTAAGTTATAATGCTCCATATGTAGTATGTTTTCTTTTCAGTGGTTTTGCTAAGATCTTAGTGTGGTTTAACACCGAGGATGATGTTCCCCAAGGGGGAGGGTTCTGTAACAACCCTGGTGAAAATTTCATGTAATAAAAGTTAATAAAGGAAAAATAAGGCCATGGTTAAGGGACACTTATTCCAAGTTGAATGTTGGGCAAATACATCCTAGTGGGCATCATTGGATGTGTATTTGGCTAAGGAGAATCGGAGAAGGCTAAGGCTAAGGCAGTAAAGGAAAAAAGGCATTTTTGACACATTTATTTATGAAAATAAAGGAAATTAGGAGAAAAGTAAGGTGAAAGGTCACAGGTTGCATGTGAGGAGGAAATTAAAGGAAAATAATGGAAAATGAAGAAAATAGAGGCCTCATTAATAAAAAGCTTCTGAGGATTAGTTGGTAACCTTATGTTAATTCAAGTTTGGAGCTCTCTCATTATTCTCTTTCTCTCTCTATGTGTGTGTGTCTCTCTCTCTCTCTCTCTCTCACTCTTGGTCACTTAGAGTTTTCTTGGAGCACTCTAGTTTGCAGCAAGGAAAGGGAAAGTAAGCAAAGGAAATGGAAAGAAAGCAAGGATCAAGGAAAGGAAGGCATGATCAAGCAGCTTCAGCAGGAATACTTGCAGGTGACCTTTTGCATGTGTGATTTCCTAGCTGGTTTGGACATGCATGTCTTTGCATGTTGGTTATGGTTCTCTTATTGTTGATGTTATCATTTTATCGGGTTATAACAGTGGATTTCAACCTAGCCTAGCCTTTTTTTAGATGCCATGGTATGTTGGGATGTTTATTTCAGGTTTTGAGCTTTGGAATTTCCAGATGGATTTTAGAATCCAAGGCATAGGTGGTCTCAAGGTTTATTTCCAAAGGCCAAGGAATCCCTTGACTGGTTTTGGCGGGATACATGATAAAGCCTGAGGGAGAAGTATTAGTTTAGGGCCTAGTGATCCGGGTTTGGATTGCAGTAAAGCCTGAGAGACAAGGAGATGAAAAATTCCTTATGGATAGTGATGGATTCTGGATGGAATTCCAAGTTCTGTTCGGTTGTGATCGAAGCACTGGTTTTGGTGTGATCACAGTTTGATGAGGGTGGAGGTGGTTTAACCTTTGGATTTGCTTGGTTGTTCTTGGATTGGTTGTTCTATTAGATCCCATATTCATGCTTAGAATATAGCACGGGGCTGACTCGCTGAAAGAGAGATTTGGTTCAGCCATGTCTATGGTCGGGTGGTACGTGGAAGTCTTGAACCTGGTCGGATTTTCGTATGATTAATAAAATCTAAGTTCTCTTACTTTTCCATTGATTTATATGTGGATTTAATGGCTTTCATAACTTTAATATTTATATGGTTCTATTCTTGTTATAAGCATGGTTGAATGATTGATTTATGTCATGGTTATTTCATATATTTACTTGTAACTGTTAAATGGATGGATGCAAGACCTAATTGATGATATAGTAGTTCAATGGAGGAGGAGGTGATCCTTCTGGTTATGTTTCATAAGTTGTTTCAGTCGTTAACGCTCTATCTTGTATCCTAGACCTATAGGTTGCATTGATGCCAAGTGTTTGACAGGATGTCAGTCCTGGTTGGGGATTCTCAGGCCTAGTCCCGAGGGTGATTTTTTATTGATCAATGTTGTTATCATGTTTTTAATGAATTATGGAAGTTAAAACAAGTTCTGGGCAGAGGCCATGATTTTGGGCTAGAAAATTGGCTCAAATCTTGGGGTTTCTGGCACAAAACTAGCAATTTTGGTCCACAGGCATTGGCAAGTAGGCCCGTGAGAGAAACTTTGGGTTTCTGGTTGCTCCCTTGCCCATAAAATGAGAGTGACTATGGCCTAAGAGCTACAGAATAATAGTGGGACCCAGGGACAGGATGTTTGAGTGGCTGACTTGTCTCCTAAGGGTTTTGTTAATGATGTTGGATGATTGTATGTGATGTTTCGTCGATTCCACTTTGTTAAGGTGACATAGGAGGTTGAATCTGATTGTAGTAGCATCTCTCCTCATGTTTACCTCAGTTGGCATGGTTACTTTGGGTATACCGGGGAGGGGGTGTTACAGCATGAACAAACAATGTGGTGGTGTTGAAGAAGCCCATGGTGTGGAAATCAATGCTTTGCATGGCTGGAGGCCCATGGTTCTCGACACTCACTCTAAAAGTGTCATTATGAACCTATAGGGGGTTTGGATCCCATATAGGGAGGCCAAGTCTAAGTTGAAAACCCACCTGCAATCATGTATAAGATTCAATGTGTCTCCTCACATTCCAATACAATAATCCATTAATGCGGTTGAGTAAATAATCTTGCTAATCAGGGGAAAAATTGGACACTATAGTGGCTTTCCCTTCCAAATGGGATTTGAACATGTATTGGTGTTTCCTTCCTTGACAAAAAAGGCTAATGAAGGACCCAATTAGGTGGTTTCAATCCCTAAGGGAGTGAAAAATCCATGGTACATCCCCGAAATGGTAGGTGTCATGTGTAATGGTGATGGAACAGAGTGGGGGAAAGATGGAGAGGCTCTAAGAAACATGCCATGGTACAAGGCTAACTATGATGAGGGAGGCCCACACCTTGTGTGTATGAATGTTGGAGGAAACAATCATGGTACATGAGTTACAGTGGCCTTTTTTTTCCACCATTCTTAATAAGTCTTTTTCCTTTTATTAATTTTTGTTCATTTTATTGCTCGAGGCTCAAGGGGATGAGAGCATGATGTGTAAAATGTAGCAGTGATTATCCCCTTATGGTGGGGCAGTTCATTTCCCACTAAGGTTTGGGACAATCATGGGTTCCTTAACGATTAAAGGGGCAGTCATAAGGTCCCTAAGAATTATAGTGATGACCATAATGACAAGGGGTAGAGCTCATGCTTGGATTTTTACCATGTGCAAAGTTTTATTATATTGACCATATTTTACATTTTGTGGTACGTTTCCCATTGTATGTGGCCATATTATGCTTATATATATATATATATATTAGCTGCATCAACCTTCAAGGCATCATTCCAGGCTCAAACCATGGTGTGGTCAAGGGGAAGGGGAGGCTAACACCTTGTGGACCCAAGCGACAAATGTGGATTTAGATGGGGAAAATGTGAAAAGGGATTGTAATGAGAAATGGGGAGTGAAGTATATAGTATCAGGAAGCGGGACCACACAACCAATATCAAGGTTTTTCCATGCAGTGCCACTCCTAAATCTAGTAGCCAATAAGGGAAATCCCATGGGACTACAATACATGATTAACATCCCCCCCTAGTTGAGGTAAGGGAATAAGAGTATAGCCAAAGCCCTTTATTTCTACCAAATTCCCCCACTAATCCATGCCCAAATGTACCCAGGAAAATTAGGCATAAACACCTAATTACATAATAAAAAATTACACCTTCTAGGCTGGATGGCCCACCTTCAAACATATAATCATAATAGATGAGCGAGGGGACACAATGGCTAGCTCAGGTGGCAGATAAAGGTAGCACATCGATCTATCAGGTGGTTGTTGGTTGAAGACAAATATAAGATAAATATATCCTATAGGGGTCACCCACTAGTAGTGGGTAAAATCTGGCTCCAACTGGGACATGAGCTCTCAGTAGAGTGCACGAACCATGTACTTGATCGGGGAGGTCATGAGAACACCAAAAATATCCTGGGATTGTAGACCTGTTATTTGCACTTCACAGACAAAGCAAATAAGGTAGCATGTTTTGATGGTGTCCTTTAATCGCCCAAGCTTTTGTCAGTCCATAAAATCATCAGGAAATAAAATTTACTCTATTATGAAAATCTAATATAAATGCACCTAATCAAGCATGATAACATAATATGATATTAAATTATAATGCATAGTCCATATGCAATGCATCCTACTCTAACATGAATATGATACAATGTCAAGTGTCAAGGAAAGGGGTGATGCAACTTATTTTGACCTGCTCCGGCCAAAGTTCGTCATCAAGTCTAGCAATATAGTAATATCCCTCACCAACCTTACCATGAATCTTGACAGGGATAGGGTTTTTATCTACCAACACTACATCCCCAACCTTGAGTTCCTTCCTAGGCCTTTGCACCCACTTCTTACTTTGTTTTTTAGTAGGTATTTTAAGGATGCAAACTTCCTATGAGGGAAGAATAGGGGTGGGGTCCTTAGTCTTAAGCATATCATAATACAAGATGGAACCAAGTTTACCACATGAGTTGGATATAAAGGCTCTCTATAAGTAATTAACAGGGTGCCATGAGACTGTGGGTTAGTGGCATAAGATAGGTCCATTTAGACTTGACCTCCCACAATAGCACCTCATTTCCTAGAAAATAACATTCCCTACACATTAGGTATATCAATAACCACAACATCCATGAGTAATGATATGCCCTTATTAATGGCTAAATACACTTTAATATCTTTGATAAGTCCTTCAACATTAATAGATCTAGAATCAAAGCCACATACATTTTTTTATTTACGAGTAATACTTAGATTGAGTTACTTCATGACCTTTAATGGCATGATATTTGTGGATGCCCTAGAATCTAACATGCAATTATGAAGAAGGAGGTCATTAATGGCTAAGGTAAAAAAAATGGCTTGTTACACAGTAATTTGTCACCATTGGTCACCGTCCCTATCGCCCTGTTTCCATACATTGGAGGACGCATTCCGGGACCTGTGAGTAGTGACATAACCCAAAAACACTTGCATTATGTTCCCCTGAGTATGTACTTCATGTTCCCTGAAGACACCTTCTGCAAATTCTCCCTGAAAAGTACTCTTTTTCCATTGGCGCAGGTCCACAGTATCTTACCCGTGCCAATCACTGAGATCCTCAAAAGAGGGCGCGACCATTGGCGCTCTGTCACAGAACAACACCCGCGCCAGCCCAGTTTGGTAATGATTTTTGACAAACGCACGCCCATCTGTTTTTTCCCTTCAGATCACGAAGTCTTTTGAGGGTAAAATCCATCTGATAGAGGTCGAGAGTCATCATCTATCCTTGACATCTATCCACAGTGGCTTTTCAGAGATAATGCCAATCCACAATGGGTGTCCAGGTTCATCGAATCTTTCTCCCTT
This sequence comes from Pinus tabuliformis, assembly GCA_031772625.1. Classification (NCBI taxonomy): domain Eukaryota; kingdom Viridiplantae; phylum Streptophyta; class Pinopsida; order Pinales; family Pinaceae; genus Pinus; species Pinus tabuliformis. The sequence continues at coordinate 356,530,677 of CM062820.1, read as the reverse complement.
CTCCATCTATAAATATCTGTCCTCATGCATTAGACAAGCTAGTTTTTGGAGGAATGCTAGTTGTAATTACGCTTGTCGTGAGTGATAGTGAAGCATAGAGAGGTTATGCTGCCGGAGAGGAGGTACATTGCAAGACACATATAGTTGCTCGCCCAGCCAGAGGAGAGGTTCAACGTCAGAACCTTGGTTGTAACTTTTCCTGTCTATTATTCATTAATGAACGACTGCTATTATAGTTCCAATCTCATTGTCTATTATAGTGATGTTTGATTTATTTCCTTTCTGACTGAAATATAGTTGTGCCTTGGTGGATTTTATTCTTGTATTTGTTTCTTCCTTTGCATGTGCAGGTGTCTGTTTGCAAGGATCGCAAGGATTGTGACCTGCTGGAGCGAGGGAGCGGGAATACCAACTCTGCCTCGACTATAGCGTTGGATTCCAGGTTGGTCTTCTTAATTCACCTTTAATGTACAACTAGGAACTTGCGTGGCAGCGTGAATTGATTGTGGCTAGTTCTATTTTAGGCTAGTGGGATCGCCTCTGTCCGCAGAGGGGATTTACCTATCCAACAATTTGGCGACTCCACTGGGGAGAAGCTATTTGGAACTTGTCTTGCATGTTCATTTTCTCTTGCTTGCTTGAGTGAATGAGCTTTCTGGGTCAGTTTTGAGATTGTTCTTTACTGTTTGATCCATCTGAACACTGTCAGCCCGACCTAGGGTCGTGTTATTTATTTTTTAAGCCGGCAAGTTTTGTTGGCGCGGTTTTTATTCTAACAGTCGCGCCAGTTGGCGCATGTTGCCCAACAGCAACCTGCGCCAATCTTTTGGTAGCGCAAGTTGCAGGCTGACAGTCGCGCCAGCCCTGTGAATTTTGCCTGTGAGTGGTTGGAAGCTCTTTCAACTCAGATTTTTATCTTTTTATATCTTTTACAGCCTCTGGAAGTGTGTTGAACCTCTGTTTGACTAGTTTTGCCTTTATCCTTCAGTTGTTTGCTTATTTCTATTGATTTTCGTCCTAGCCCTAGAACATCTAGTGGCTTCGCGTGTCTAGCCTTCTGTGGGAAGTTTCAGTCTTTTGATTTTCCAGTCAACTTGTTGGTTGTGTTCCGCACCTATCTAGTAGTTTGTTAAAGCTTGGTCTTCTATGCTTTGGGTGATTCACTTCTAGCTTCTCTGGATTTTGCTCGACTTCATTTGAATTTAGATTACATGGTTCATTGAAAGTCTTTGTGTTTCTCCTTGCTTGGATAGTTCATCTTGGTGTTTCAGAATTGGTTCCATTTCATCGAGTGAACTTGGTATGTTTATACTTGTGAATATCTCTTAAGATTTGTTTAAATGCATCATGCCATCTTAAAGGAAAGAAAAACAAAAGATCTTTTGCATCATATTAGTTAGTGTTTATTGTTATTTGTTGCTATTAAAAAGAAAAAGAAAAAATTTTCATTTCTTGTTATTAGCTGCATTAGGATCTTTGTTGTTTGCTGAGTGATCATTTCGTTTAGATCTCAACCTTCCTGTAGATAGAATTCATTGAATGAAATGATATAGTTTTGGCATGTAGTTCGCATTTAAGAAGTTTTTGAGATATCACATACGGTAGGACAAAAAAACTGAGACATAATTGAAGATAAACTTTAAAATAAACTCAATGAACATAACAACGCATTGGAATCTAACGCAAACATTCTAGAGGTCTAGGTTAGAGACGTGTTTCGGTGTCTTTAAACCTGGTAGATTATCGTCGAGTGGTTGGGTGATTCCTCCACGGTGAAACGATAGGTGCCAATACGGACTGTGCTCCCACGTACCGTCGCGTATATATTGGGGGACCCCTATAGGATTAAAACCTTTTATCCATAGGAAGCCGAGTCTTCCGCCTTACAAGCCGTAATGCACTGAACACAGCATTCAGGAAGATTGACTGCAGTACGGGAAGTCCTTGGTTTTCATCTGATTGCCGAGGTGTATAAGCAGTTTTACGGATTGTTTGGTAAACCTTTTTGCCTAGAGTCTCCAGAGTAGTCACTTTTGATCCTTTTCGGACTCCTTAAAAGAAAAGGTGCCTGTGAGCTTCTTTTCACTTCGTGCTCATTAAACATTCGAAGGAGACTAGAGTCATCTTTTGTCCTTTTCTCGACTCTTAAAACATGAAAAGGTAAAGTTGTGTCTTTGCATCCTAAAATTTATTAGCCACGATAACATTTACCCAATTAGATTTTGTTTGCGTTAGCTTGAGTAGGATTCTTTCTCGCTCAATGGCATCCTTCCCTGAGTCCACCGGCCAAGGTGTTCCCCCTGGTGGAAACCCTAGTCCATTTCCTTCTGTTGGAAATGTCGGTGTTCAGTATATCGCAACTTTGTCTTTGCCTGGGTTAACCATCGGTTTGCCCGTATGGTTTTTTTCAAACTCGGTGGTCTCGAGTGTGATAACTCCTGTTCCACCACCACCTCCTCCACCCAAACAACATCATGTTGATTCCAAGGTGGACCCCTCCCCTTCTTCGCCTATTGTTGCGTCCTCATCTTCTACTTCGCCTGGTGAAACTCTGGATTTAAGTAACCAAGTGGCTAAGAAGAAGAAGAAGAAGACCAAAAAGAAGAAGTCTCCCAAGGGAAAGGTCGCATCTACCCCGAGTATACCTCAAGTAGAGCCACCTTCTGCTCCTCCGCGGAAGGCTAAGTTTCCTTGTCAATTATGCAAGGAGGACCATTTTCTTACTGATTGTCCTGGTATTCCCAGGGTCCTAGATATATGGTCCCGTGACCCGACGCGCCCCTCGTCGTCGCCGATTGACGATACCTTATCAGCTGGTAAGGGAAAAGGGAAGGTTCGTTTCCCTTGTCGACTTTGTGAAGGTAATCATCTCCTTCGCCTTTGTCCACTTATGGATGAAGCCTCCCGCCTTTTGGAAAGTCTGTCAGCTCCCTTACCTCAACTACCCGCTGGATATCAGCGTCTTTTTGCAACTGCAGATCATCTCTCCGCTAACCAAGAGATCAAGCATGATTCTTCTTTGGTCCAGCCTTCTCTTCCCGAACTTGGCTGTGCTCAGCCTGTTCCAGACCAGTCCCTAGTCGGAAAGAGTGTTGATTTACGTTCATCGTCTATGCACCACTTTGTTCCGGGAGTGTTTATCATCAAGGATGAACCATCTGAATCCAAACCAGACGAAAGTCCAAAGGTCCAGATGACAGTTGACCCGGTTTTGCCTTCAGAAGTTCCATCCTCAGATGATATTATCGCTGTAAAGAATGAAGACCACACCGTCCAAATTCTATTCATAAACACAGACTCTAATGATCAAGTGAGCATCCCTCTCATTCCTTCGCAGCAGGAAGGAAGTTCATCAGAGTCATATCCGGCCATTTATCCGGTCCCACCTCCAAGCAACCTAGTTGTTTCCTTCAATTGGGATCAACTAGGCAATCCTCGGTTACCAGCTTCCATACCATTTCGAATTATAGTCCAAGTCTACCGAATGATTATGGCCGGTACCATTATTGATGAGGGATCTCCTGTGAGCATCCTTTCTTCAACAGCTTGGGAAGCACTTGGTTTGCCACTGCTTCTGCCTGAGATGAGAAACCTTACAGGTTTTCATCGAGAAACCAGTCGACCTTTAGGAATTCTTCCCAATCTACCTATCACATTAGAAGGGAAGACCATTCAAATGGGCGTCATGGTAGTCCAAGGTCCGTTAGATTACAATTTACTCCTTGGGCGAGACTATATTTATCGCATACGTGCAATTGTGTCCTCACTCTTCAGAGTGATGTGTTTTCCGCATGAAGGAAGGATGATCAAGATCGTAGACCAACTTTCGTTCCCCGATTCACACTTCACATATAGTCATCTACCATTCCTAAATGGTCTTATTTCCACAGGAAATGCCTCAACATCCAGTCCGTCATCCTGATGACGGCAGCTGACCCGGGCGCGTGACTGAAGCCCGGGGGGCATGCATCCTCCTTTTCAAAATCGAGTCTTTCCAAGTGAACCTTCATTCCATCCACTCCGTGAATGCCATGAAGCTTGGGGGGCATGTACCTCGATTTGCATTATCATGCTGGGGGCATGCAAATTTATAGCAAGCATAGTTTTTCATTTCAAGCTTGTGTAAACATGAAACCAATCCAAGCAAAGTTCTCCATGGTTCAAGCTTGTGTAAAAATGAACCCATACCTGATTCACATCTTGTGATTGCCGCCTATCCGCTAAATTTTGTTAGATGAGCCTTGGTTGTTTTCATTCCATCGCCACCATCTCTTTGGCCGATCATACGCTTTCACTTGGTTGTTTTTCCTTTCCTGAGGAACTGCAGCGATGAGTGGTTTTATTAGCCAGCCTCTTGACCATTACATGTTTTGAGTAGTTCCACCATTATCGGAACCAGTTGCTACCTTTTATACCACTCGTTCCCACAGGACGAGTCGCCTTTACGCTCTTTTCTGACTCGTAAAATATGAAAAGATTGCCGAGTATTTTTTCCTTTTTGACTCGTTAAAGAGAATAAAAATGGAGGTCCGCTTTTAGCTCTTCTTCTGACCATTTAAAGAAGAAAAGATTGCCGAGTCGCTCCTCTTGACTCGTTAAACGTTAATAAGGGGCGGTCGTTTTTAAGTTCTTTTTGTCGACCGTTAAAACATAAAAAGATTACCGGGTTTTGTCGTTTCAAACTCGTTAATGGTCATGAAACGACGTGATTTTGATCACTTTTTTACTTTTTCAGGTCGAAATCACTATTTATGAAAAGTACTCCTCGATCGTAATGGTCGGGCGGTTCTTTCGGGCATTATTTTATGCTTTTTCAGGCCCGAAAGACACAACTTTACGAAAAAGGACACCCCTGGAGTTTCCTTTTCTGTTGTCTTTTCAAACTCTCTAAACATGAAAAGACGCCGAGTTCTTCCTTTGTCAGACTCGTTAAAACCTGATGACATCGGATTTTGTCGAAATGACGTACCACAAGCATATGCTATCCCCATCAAGCTTGTTAAAAATAATTGGGGTACTCGCCAGAAATGGCGGGGGAAAAAAGGAACCATAATTACCGTCGTGTCGGCAGTATGTCGCTCTTGAACATGGCACTTCTCTGCTTTCGTGTCCAGGGTGGGGATATCTCATCTCATATTTTTCACTTGCTTCCATGGACTTGGGTACCCTATTTGACCTCTCATCTACTCCTTGCCTCGTCATCATGACCTTTGATCCATCGATGTCAAATACTGCCAATTCCACTATCGTGCCGCCGATATGTTCAAGAGAAGTTGACCTCTGAAAAGAAACAACCTCCATCTGATAGTTCACATGATCTCGATTCACAACATTATCTCTCTGTCTCGTGTTGATGATGTGGGAAACATTATGGCCCACCTTCGATCAAGGTCACTTCCTGTCAACTTCAGCTCATTATCCAGGAAGTTGATCTAGAGACTCCCTTCCGGTGCCTTGGAGCCTGCATGCCTCAATGGCAGGTTCTTCGTGTTCGACGTGAGGTTTTCATCATTGGCCTCCGATCGAATGATTCTACGGGTGTTCGACGCCAGCTCATTAATTCACACGCCGTAGATTGTACCTATAGTACCTTGAGGGCCATTGTCATTATTGGTGGTACCTCTCGCGTCTGTTAACAGTTTCCACTATTGACTGGTAATCAGACGATGTTCATGCATGTTCGACTTCAGCTCATATATTTGCATGCTTGAACTTGTACTCTTGTTCGGGTCGAGATGGAGCGCAAGACCCTGGATTGTGTCTGTTGTAATCCAGGCGTGATTCTTGATACATGACTCATTCACTGGATGGCTGCGACCATGCCTGAGTCTATTCATTGATCCTAACCAGATGGCTGCGTCCATACTATGGATCTAGATTATTTATGTACTCTCTTATGGATGGCTGCGACCATACCACGTACATCATGTAATTGAACTATCAGTCGTGTCTCTCAATGCAGATCCTCGGCGGCAACTATATGTGTTCTTGTGTGTTCCTATAAAGCATTTCACCCCTCTCTCTCCCTCTCAGACTTCATGCTTTAGGGGGCATCTGTTACACAGTAATTTGTCACCATTGGTCACCGTCCCTATCGCCCTGTTTCCATACATTGGAGGACGCATTCCGGGACCTGTGAGCAGTGACATAACCCAAAAACACTTGCATTATGTTCCCCTGAGTATGTACTTCATGTTCCCTGAAGACACCTTCTGCAAATTCTCCCTAAAAAGTACTCTTTTTCCATTGGCGCAGGTCCACAGTATCTTACCCGCGCCAATCACTGAGATCCTCAAAAGAGGGCGCGACCATTGGCGCTCTGTCACAGAACAACACCCGCGCCAGCCCAGTTTGGTAATGATTTTTGACAAACGCACGCCCATCTATTTTTTCCCTTCAGATCACGAATTCTTTTGAGGGTAAAATCCATCTGATAGAGGTCGAGAGTCATCATCTATCCTTGACATCTATCCACAGTGGCTTTTCAGAGATAATGCCAATCCACAATGGGTGTCCAGGTTCATTGAATCTTTCTCCCTTCTCCATCTATAAATATCTGTCCTCATGCATTAGACAAGCTAGTTTTTGGAGGAATGCTAGTTGTGATTACGCTTGTCGTGAGTGATAGTGAAGCATAGAGAGGTTATGCTGCCGGAGAGGAGGTACATTGCAAGACACATATAGTTTCTCGCCCAGCCAGAGGAGAGGTTCAACGTCAGAACCTTGGTTGTAACTTTTCCTGTCTATTATTCATTAATGAACGACTGCTATTATAGTTCCAATCTCATTGTCTATTATAGTGATGTTTGATTTATTTCCTTTCTGACTGAAATATAGTTGTGCCTTGGTGGATTTTATGCTTGTATTTGTTTCTTCCTTTGCATGTGCAGGTGTCCGTTTGCAAGGATCGCAAGGATTGTGACCTGCTGGAGCGAGGGAGCGGGAATACCAACTCTGCCTCGACTATAGCGTTGGATTCCAGGTTGGTCTTCTTAATTCACCTTTAATGTACAACTAGGAACTTGCGTGGCAGCGTGAATTGATTGTGGCTAGTTCTGTTTTAGGCTAGTGGGATCGCCTCTGTCCGCAGAGGGGATTTACCTATCCAACATGGCTCATGACCAACATTGGTGTTAGAGAGGTGTATAGTTTGCAACATGATAGGTGGGTCATATTCCTCAAACCCAAAAGCTCTCTTTACCTGCTACCTTTGGGATGCAATCTTAGCTATCTCCTTTATAGGAACCCGCATAGTCATTTTTCCTATAGTAGCATCCACATCAATATCAAGCTCAACTTACTTGTATTTGGTTTTTTGTTTGGGTTCCCCTTTGGGAGATTTTTGGGTGTTATCTTTATTAGGAGGATTCTGATTTGGGGGTTCCTTAGGAGGAGGCTCCTTCCCTTTTGATGCGTCAGATCTTGTGGAGAAGTCTTTGTCATTTTTCCTTGAGTATGGGACCCCTTTAAATTTCCCACTATCATCATCATTAAGAGTAGGTTCGTCCTTTTCATCTTTAGGTTTCAATCAACTAATTAGAGGATCGGTATATGTGTCACCTAACATAATGTTGAAGGCTTAGCTTTCACCAACTATATTCATTTGTTGGGCCACCCTCCTCATCTTAACTCTTGTCATTATCACTTTTCTCATCCTCAGAATGTGATTCCTCTTGTTCCACAACATTGGTTAGAGCCAAAGTATTGGGAACTTGGGGTGGACCCTGCATTCCTTCTTCATTAGGTTTCTTGACAAAAGACTTATTCTTTTGGGCATAACTTGACTTTTGAGTTTTTTAAAGAGTGGTGAATTTGTTCATATATATCTTATCCCTAGTATTCATGTCCTCAGATAATTTGTCAATTTTATTAAAGGCCATAACTAGGGCTTCCTCAACCTAATCCTTAGTTTTTCTCTTTTTAGTTTCTACCTTAGCCTTAGGATGTTCAAACATTTCAATTTTAGCAGCATTTAGATTTTGTTAGACCTTAATGACAAATTATTTTTCCTTAACAAGAGTCTTAGTCCTTTTATCCTTTAGTTGATATTTCAAGTGCCATCCAACAACCTTAATGAACTTGCCAAATATTATAGCTTTAGAGGGTTTAAGATGATTAGGGATATCCCTGACAATCCTATCAAACATTTGGATAAATTCTCTAACATCCTCATTCCCTTTCTTTCTCATGTGGTAAAATTTCTCAAGGTTAAAGGCTCCATCAACATCAGATGACCATCTTTTCTTAAAAGCATCTTCAAAATTTTCAAAGTCATCAATGCTGCTTGGAGGGAGACTAAGATACCATTCCCTAACATTTCCCTTGAAGGATAAAGAAAATAACATCATCAATAGGTCCTCATCATCAATCCCTCAAGGGCTCATTGCCCAAAAGAAATCATCTACATGGTTATTAGCACTTTGATCAGTAGTTCCTTTGAACTTGGGTAACCATTCATGATATTTCTCTGGTAAAGGATCAAGGTTGTCACTCAATTTCAAAAGGACTAAAAGCACTAGAAATAAGTCTTTTGGTTCTTGGGATCTTAGGTTGGTTTTGATGTTAGTTAGCATTAGTATCCATATTAACGATTGTGCTTCCAACAACCTCAAATTTAGGGAGAAGGTTAGTTCTAACAGGTGATGGAGTTTTCTCCCCTCTTCTTGTAGCAACCCTAGTTCTAGGAGGAATGATGTCTTCTAATTCTTCAATTCCAATCAAACTATGTTTTGAAAATGAATGGATTATAATGTCATCAATGAATAAATTCCTCAATGATTCACAGGGAAGGTATACCTACTTCCTCCCCGTCAATGACATCAAAATTGTTGCTGCATAAACAAGTAAGCCTTGTAAATATGCAAAAGCTATAGGGTACAACAACACCCTAGGACAGAGGCCCACTGTTACCACAACCTAAGTCCCATTCTCTTCTCAGAGTTTCACCAATGGGAGGAGTCCCAATGTCCCTCACTTGTGATATATGTATTTAGGACAAATTTGAAGTGAGGCAAGGTGGCTCATTTAATGGAAAGGTTCAATGAAAGTACGAGCTTTGGGAGAAGCTAGGAAGACTTTCCAAGAAAATCCACTTGACAGGAAGACTACAAAAGACCTAGTGTTGAGATATTTAACAAGATAATATTTCATCCAAGGTCAAGGTAGCCAAGAGAAAAGATTATGAATAATATACTTCAATAAGTAATAAAGCACAAACCTTTAAAGAATCCCCAAGTTGAAGGATTATCTTCTAGGGTTCCCTCTTGGAGTGAAGGCTAGGGCATGATTTTTAAGGAGATTCCACCATCGGAATTCATTCAAAACTTGTGGATTACTAAGGGATAAACTAAGGAAGAGTCTTGTCTAGACGAAATTCAAAACACTCTCCTCTATTGGAATTTGCACCAATCCTTAGAAAGGCTTCCTTATCCTTAAAGGGACAAGGAAAAGAGGCAAGAAAGAGGTGAAAGGAAAGATAATTTATTGAGTTAAGATTGATCACCATGGATTTAAGACCAATGTCTAAATATTGGGAGAACTAGAGTCAAAGATGATCTTGATTTGGAAACTCACTCTTCAAGGAGACCTAGATGTAGCTTCGCTAGCCCTAATGAAGAAACTACACAAAACTTCTATATTTTTACACTTCAATGGAAATTATTAATGGAGTTTCAAGGATGAAAAATGCAACATAACCTCTAGGAACATTCTTTCATTCTTTATCCATGATTAACACATGTAAAATTTCCAATAGCTTCAATGTTCTAAAAAAAAATCATTAATTAAGGCACATTAAAGACCATAAGACAATATTCCATGCATTAGACATTCATTAAATCATAAATATAGCATCAAATAAAACTTACAAGATAATGAATAATATATCCATCCACAAAAATTCTAAAGAGAAGCTCTAAGAGAGATAGCGAAAAATTTCAAACATCAAAATGCATCAAATTTGTCCAAATTCATCCTCTAATTGTAGATCTGAAATTCTCTAATGAGGGATCAAAAATCCCAAGTGTGATGGATAGAATGAGGCTAGGCCTCATCTATTTATATATGAGCTAAGAGTTCAAAAATGAAAAGAAAAATCCCCTCCAATGCCTAAAATGTTTAGTAACCATCCCATGGTTACAAGCCAACCATGATAGCTCATAAAATAAATTGAATAACCCTTATTAGGGGAACGCTAGGCTAACATGGAGGCCTAGAAGGGTAGCGTTGAGGCCTCATGTGCTATGGATGAGAATGAGGGCCTCAAAGATAATGAATAAGAGGGATATGCCCTCCAAATGCTGCAAAACATCTCCAAACCCCAATCTGGGATTTGTGGGCTCCAAATGGGTATCATGGGTCTCCAAATGGCTTAAGACCAAGTCGATGCTCCATCAATGAGGGATAGAAGATGACACATTTCCTCCCATGTCTCCCTAGGAAAGACAAAACCTCCTCTGGGCCTTGGATCAACTGCCAAGTGTTGGGTGCAATGTGTAGTCGGATGGGAAATGTGGTCCAAGTGCATCATCATATTTGTATAAATGGGGCATGAACAAGAAATGTGGTGGTGCTAAAGAAGCCCATGGTGTGGAAATCAATGCTCTACATGGTTGTAGGCCCATGACTCTCAATTCTCACCCTACAAGTGTCATTATGACCATTCAGAGGGCTTGGATCTCATATAGGGAGGCCAAGTCCAAGATGAAAACCCACCTGCAATCACGTATAGGATCCATTGTGTCTCCTCACCTTCCAATACAATAATCCAGTAGTGTAATTGAATAAATAAGCTTGCTAATCAGGGACAAAAATGGACACTTCATTGTGGATTTCCCTTCAAAATTGGATTTGAATATGTATTGTTGTTTCCTTCCTTGACAAGAGAGGTTAATGAAGGAACATATTAGGTGGTCTCAATCCCCAAGGGAGTGACAAGTCCATGGTACATCCATCTAATGGTAGGTCTCATGTGCAATACTAATGGAACAAAGTGGGGCAAGAGGGGTAGGCACGAAGCCACATTCCATGGTACAAGGGTAGCTATGATGATGGAGGCCCATACCTTGGGTGTATGAATGTGGGAGGGAGAAATCATGGTACATGAGTTACCCCACCTTTTTTTTTCCACCCTTCTTCATAATCCTTTTTCCTTTAATTGATTTTTGTTCATTTTATTGTTTGGGGCTCAAGGGGATGAGAGCATGATGTGTAATATGTAACAGCGATCACCCCTTTAAGATGGAATATTTCATCTTCCTCCAGGGGTTGGGAAAATCATGGGTTCCTTAATGATGAAAGGGGTACTCATAGGGGCCCTAGGAACTAGGGTTATGACCATAATGATAGGGTGTAGAGCTCATGTTTGAATTTTTACCTCATGCTAAATTTTATTGTCCCGACCATATTTTTCATTTTGTGCTACATTTCTTATTGTATGTGGCCATATTATGATTTTATCTTCTTTTTTTAAGCTGCATTAACCTTCGGGACATCATTCTAGGCCCGACCCAAGGTGTAGTCGAGGGGAAGGAGAGGATAACACCTTGTGGACCCAATGGACAAATATGGACCCTAATGGGTGGGGAAAATGTGAAAATGGCTTGTAATGAGTGGAGAGGAGTGAGATATATGGTATCAGGAAGTGGGACTATGCAACCAATATCAGGTTTTCCCATGTAGTTCCACTCCTAAAGCTAGTATCCGATAAAGGAGATTCTATGGGACTAGGATACGTGATTAACCCCCCCCCCCCCCCAGTTGAGGTAAGGGAACAATAGTACAATCAAAGCCCTTCCTTTCCATCGAATCACCCCACTAATCCATGCTCAAATGTTCCCAAGAAAAGCAAGCACCATTAGGGGATTTTTGAGGTCCAAAATGGTCCTCCTAAGGAAATTATAAAATAATAGTGTAAATAATAAAATAAGATTAGAGGGCATCATCAAATTTTAGAGGGAAAAAAGAAAAAACTATTTTTTCAACTCGTATTTTTAAATAATCTCCCTATGGGTTTACTCAAATTTCGAGTGGAAACACTCGTTGGATGTATAATTTGATTCCTCATTCAAGGAGTAACCATGTTGCATACTTTCGATGGACCTTGCGACACACAAACTGAGAAATACATGAAAAACGTGATTACTCCCGTTGGATGCAAAATTTAATTCCTCATCCAAAGAGTACCCATGTTGCATACTTTCAATGGACCCTACTATATGAAAAATGAGAAATACATGAAAAACGTGATTGCAATCACGTTTTTCATGTATTTCTCATTTTTCATATAGTAGGGTCCATTGAAAGTATGCAACATGGGTACTCTTTGGATGAGGAATTAAATTTTGCATCCAATGAGTACTCCCGCTCAAAATTTGAGTAAAACATTACGGAGATAAGTTGAAAAAAGTAGTTTTATTAATTTATTATATTTTAATATTTTTACTTTTTTACTCGAAAAATGGTGAATCATCCCCCATGGCTCACATCATCATCTTGAATCCTATTGGTTCTTATCAAGTTTATTTTGGTTGTACATTTTTCTTAGGAGGCCCATTTTAGACCTCAAAAGTCCTCTAATGAAACACCCAATTACATAATAAAAATCATACATTTGGTGTCGGATGACCCACCTTCAAACATATCGTCATAAAAGATAAACAAGGGCACACAATGGTTGGTCAAGTGTCGGAGAAAGGTAACACATCGAGCTATCAGGTGGTTGCAAGGGGTTGCTTGTTAGGTCCCTATAATACTAATGTAGCCTCCTTATTGTTATTTTTAGTGTAGCCACCTTATTGTTATTTTGGTGCCCGTGTAGCCCCCATATTGTTATTGTTATGCATTTATATTATTATTGTTATGTAGGCTCTGATTATATTGTGACCCCATAGACTCCTATATATACCAGGAGGCCTTGTCATTTGTATCATCCAAGAATTGTTCATTTATGTGATGTAAAAGAGGTTTCCCCTTGAAGAGGCTAATTTTCAAGTCGTTGATCTATCATTTCTTCTGTTTTGTGATCTGGTTGAATAACATTTGGTATCAGAGCTTTGGATTCTAGAGTTTCACTGCTTCAAATAGGTCTTCTTAGAATTTTCGCTATAAATTTTTTTATACAATGCTTCAGAAGATGAAATTTCTACCAAGTGGAGCTGAAATCTTGGTGAGCTTCATGTAAAAAATTTAGATCTTGGTTTGCTATATTTTCTTATATATGGTCTGAAGAAGTTAGGGTTTTTGCACGCTCCATAATTCAGTCTCAAATAGGTGACCTAGGGAAAATCGTCATAACATTATCTACAAGCATTATTTGAATTTCATCAAAATTTACTGAAAGTGGATTGACTATAGTTTTTTGTTTATCATTTTCAAGGCCGAAGGTTGAAACAACAACATGTGTCATTCCCTACAAATTCGCTCTATTGAATTGGTCCATAACCAGATCATCGTGGGAGATCGGGCATAACTTTATCTTGAGGAATCTAATCTCTGTCTGACTTGTGGAGTTGGAAAGAAGACTCATACGGCTACCAAAGGAAGAAATTTCAAACCTTGGAGAGACGAAATTATAGAGATACAACCATTTCAATATCGAGCTCCTAAAATAAGAAAATGGTGTGTATTTTTTTAAATTGCATAACTTTTGTTTGAAAAATCAATTTGAAGTGATTCCAAGGGCATATTGAAGCATAGATATTAGTGTTTGGTTCTAGAATGCATACCAAACAAAATAATTCTACACCCATTAATCCCTCATAAAGTTCTACTATGACACATGAAGAGGAAGAATTGCAACATGATATATCAATTTTTATGGGACCAAGTGCAATAAATTTTGTTCTCACAAGAGAAACCAAAGATGAAGTAAAAGGGGACATGAATGGCTTAAAAGCGGTCATGGATGGTTTAAAATAATAAATAAAAGGAGACATCAATGGTTTAAAAGCATAAATAAAAGGAGACATGAATGGTTTAAAAGAAGGCATGGAGGGATTTAAGGAAGGTTTGACAAAGTTGCTACAAGAAACGCTTCCTTATAGTGACAAGGTATTCAATGAAACCCATGATGAGAACAAAAGAAATGTTAATCATGATTTCAAAGACTTTAACTTTGGGTTGCAGACCAACCACATTTCAAATATCAATATGAGGAAGTTTGATGGGAAGGATACAGTAATATGGATAGTACAGATGGAGAAATATTTTGATCTGCATGATGTGCAACACTTATAAAAGGTACACATTGCATCTTTATATTTAGAACCCAATCATTTTTTATGGTATCGATGACTTTGTTCTCGTAAACTACTTGTCACGAAAGTAAAGTTTTACAGAGGAAATGATAGCATATTACGAGGACACAAAGAACAACACTTTCTTTATCCAATTGATAAATATCAAACAAAAGGGTTCAATGGCGGAGTACATTGAGGACGTATAACAATTGAATATTAGGGTAATTGATATTCTAGAGGAGCATAGGATTGATGTCTTCATAGGGACTTTAAAAGATAACATCCGACTTGAGGTTTTCCTTTGGGAACCTAATTCATTGGGGACGAAATTCAGGGGGGCAAGAAAAGTTGAAAGAAAAATTATGGCAATAAGGAAGTCTACCATCACAATTATAAAGATGGAAGTGTTGTTTCTCCTAGCCTCCCACAACTTACAAGGTTGACACCAAAACAACTAGAGAAATAAAGAAAAAAAGGGCTTTGTTATAATTGTGATAGTAAATACACTAAAGGTCATAAGTGTGATGAGAATAAATTATTTTACATAGATTGTGAAGAGGAAGAAAAGGAACAAGAAACATGAAAATAAGAAGATATACACCAAGAACCAACCCTGGAAAAAGAAGAAATGAATCTAATCATATCTTAAAATGCATTAGTGGGAATACTCCTCAAACTCTCAAGATAGAAAGACATATCAAGAATAAAAAGGTAATAGTGTTTATTGATTCAAGTAGTACCCATAATTTTATTCACTGTAAGATAGCCAAGGAATTGAATAACCTCCTATATCCAAAACCAAAGTGTCAAGTGATGGTTGCAAATGAAGGAACCATAAATTTCTCTCGAAAGTGCCATAATATCAAGTTAACCATAGGTGAATATGTATTGAATAGTACAATACTTTCCATTCCAATGGGTGGTGTTGATTTTGTACTAAGATTCCAATGGTTACAATCTTTAGGGACGATAGCTTTTAATTTTCAAAAACTTTTCTTGAAATTTTTCTGGGAAGGAAAGAAAGTTAAATTAAGGGGTATCATAGGGAAACCAGGGAACATAATCAACTCTAATGGCATGATAAAGCTTTTGAAGAAAGAACATCAGGTCTTAATTTCACAATTATGTTCCTAAAGGTTCAAACATCAAAATCATCCATTTCTCCAGATCTTCAAAAATTATTGGACAATCATTCCAAGGTATTTGAGAATCCCAAAGGCCTCCCACCTATTCATCTTTATGATCATGTTAATCACTTGATTTCAGAAGTGTTCCTCCAAACATTAGGCCTTACAGATATCCCTATGCCCAAAAGAGTGAAATTGAACGTATGATCGAAGAAATGCTAGAGGTCAGTATAATTCAACCTAGCCAAAGTTCTTTCTCTGCTCCAGTAGTATAGGTGAACAGGAAGGATGGATCATGGCATATGTGTCCGGATTATAGCAGGATCAACATGACCACTATTAAAGATCAATTTACCATTCATGTCATTGATGAATTATTGGATAAATTACATGGAGAAATTTAATTCACCAAGCTGGATGTTTGTTCAAGATATCATCAAATTAGAATGAAGACTAAAGAAATTATGAAAACAACATTCAGAACTCATGAAGGTCATTATGAATTTTTGGTCATGCCTTTTGGACTTACTAATGCACCTTCCACATTTAAAGGTTTGATGAATTCCAATTTAAAACCCTTCCTTAGAAAATTTGTGTTAGTATTTTTTGATGATATACTAATCTACAACAAGTCTTAGAAAGATATTGTTCAACATGTTGACAGAGTGCTCATACTATTGAAGGAGAAACAATTATATGCAAAAACCTCCAAATGTTTCTTTGGAGTATAGGAGGTGGAATATTTGGGTCATATTGTATCTCATGAGGGTGTTAAGGTAGACTCTAAAAAAAATAAAGCCATTAAGGAATGAAAAATCCCCACAACCCTACAGTATCTTCAAAGATTTCTTGGGTTCACAAGGTATTATTGCAAGTTTTTTAAGAATTATGGGAGAATAGTTATGCCTCTAACAACATTACTAAAGAAAGATGCCTTTTCTTGGACTCCAGAAGCAACTACGACCTTTAAACATCTTAAAGAGGTGATGTGCCAAGCATCAATCTTAGCTACACCAAACTTCACAAAAACCTTTATTGTGGAATGTGATGCCTCAGGAAATGGAATTGGTGTTGCTTTAATCCAAGAAGGAAGACCTATTTCTTTTGAAATTTGTTGATTCAATGAAAATTATTTACACAAACCTATTTATGAGAAAGGAATTTCGCCAATACTACATTCACTGACACAGTGGAGACCTTAACTAATGGGAAGACACTTCAAGGTAAAAACATATCATGATATTCATAAATACTTTTGGAACAAATATTATCTTCAGAAAAGAAACAAAAATGGGTCACAAAGATGTTGGGTTATGACTTTGAAATCATCTACAAAAAAGGGAAGCAAAATTTTGTTGCAGATGCACTCTCAAGAAAGGACAAGGATGTGGAAACATTGCTCTGTGCCATTTCTATTATCCAACCTGATTGGGTAACTGAAGAAAGGGATGAATAGAAGAATGATGAAGAGGTGTGGACACTCATTGAAAAGTTGCAGCAAGGTCTGAGTACATCTGTTACATTTATCTAGAAAAATGATTCATTATGGTACAAATATTGCTTATATCTATGTAATAATTCCCAACACAAACAAAATATTCTTTTGGAACTACACACCTCCCCCATAGGAGGGCACTCAATATTTTAAAAAACTTACCACAGGGTTAAGAAGGAATCTTTTTGGGATGACCTTAAATTTGATATTTAGAAGATTGTGGCAGAGTGTTTGGTTTTCCAACAAAATAAAGTTGAGACAATTAAGACCTCGTGTTTGTTACAACCTTTAGCCATTCCAAGTTAGCAGGAGGAGGTCTCAATGAATTTTATCACAAGTTTACCAAAGTCCAAAGGAAAGAGTGCCATCATGGTGGTAGTTGATAGACTTACCAAGTATGTACAATTTTGTGCATTATATCATTCTTTTAAAGCCAGTACAGTTGCTACTGCATTTATGGAAACAATTCAAAAGCTACATGAAAACCCAAAAATTATTGTAAGTGATAGAGATCCCATTTTCACTCGAAATTTTTGGATGGAATTATTTTCTTGTCTTGGTACTCAATTAGCTTATAGTTCATCTTATCATCCTCAATCTAGCGAGAAAACTAAGATAGTGAACAAATGTTTGGAAGGATATCTTTTTTGCTTTGCATTCGGTAAACAAACACAATGGTTCAAGTGGTTACCTCTGGCTGAATGGTGGTATAACACTTCCTTCCATACTGCAACAAAAATGACCCCATTTATGGCACTTTATGGATATCATCCACTATCCATCACATCATATTTAAGAGGAAACTATAAGGTTCAAGCAGTGTAAGATCACATCGGTCATCAACATCAATTTCTCCAACTCTTAAATGGCACAAAATCAAATGAAACATTAGGTAGATCAGCATCACAGTGAAATAAGTTTTGATGTAGGCGACTAGGTATTTTTATGACTAAAACCATATAAACAAGTGTACCTCAAGCAAGATAATAAGGATATTAAATTATCACCCAAATACTATGGTACTTACAAGGTGTTGCAAAATATTGGTACAATGGCATACAAATTAGAGTTGCCTACATCTTCCTGAGTACACCCAAATTTTCCATGTTTCATGCTTACAGAAGGTTATCGGTGACAAGCTCCTAATTCAAACAATATTGCCATAACTTGATGAAGAAGGAAAAATAATATTGGAGCATGAATCAGTCACAGAAACAAGAACCCAACAACTATGGAATCAATCAATTTCAGAGTATCTCTTTAAGTGGAAGAACTTACCGCTAAAGATTCCACATGGGATGATGAGAATTTTATACATAAGCATCCAAAACTACTTAATTGTTGATGAAAACACTTTTTTTGAAGGAGAGGGGCATGTCAGGTGTTGGGCAATTTATTTGCTTAAATTTCTTTCATTAAATTATCGACCAGGGAAACTCTTAAGCTTGTGATGATGCCAGCAAAATATATGCAGGAGTAGGCAACTAATTCTATGTCTAACTAAATTATTTACGATTCAATATAATATGCAAGGGAAGAGGCTCCTAATTAAGGAGGTCCTGGTTGTCCTTCCCTACAGTATCATAGATTGAAAAGAAATCCTTGATTACATAAAACCAGAAGCTTGAAATAAAGACAAGAGAATGAACTTTAATTGTTGTTCAGATTCAAATAGAGAGAAAGACTAACTTAGTCCCTTGATTGTCCCCTCATATACTGATCCAAGCTAAACTAAGATTCATTCATAAGCATAAGAAATGAAATACTTGAAACATAGAAGCAAAAGAATGAGTTTCATTATCATGCAAATCAAATGGAGAGAGAGCCTAACTTAGACCCTTGGTTGTTCCCTCATATGCTGATAAGATTTTAATTTAAAACTCATTCATAAATCACAAGCAAATCCTCAAACATCTAAGCAATTAAATAAGATCTATTATGAAATAAAATGTTCCTTTGATCCTTTTAGAGTGAGCTCAATTCTCCTAAGAACAAAGTGACAAGTTATTCCATAAATTCATATACTACATTAACACAATTTATATCTAAAACTATATAATGGAAATTTATGTAAAATGAAGCTTTATTCTATTCCATTATAAGTTGGATACATGCTCCAAGAGTCCTCCCTTTGTAATGGAGGAGGTACTCCTATTTATACAATGGGATGAGATAACAAACTCATAATGATGATCCACTAATCTCTCTTTAGTTCCATACATTTCTCAACCATCTAGACACATAACCCCCTTTTGTCCTTGATCTTCTCCATGAGATCATGATCTTTTCCATGAGGCTTATCTTATCAAATTCGAATTTGATCATTCAAGGCCACATAAAGATGCCCTGGAAGCTTCCTTTGTACCTACACATGTCAACAAACTCATTCTAATTGTTAGGTATAAGTATAAGCATATTATTTTCTAAAGTTTAACCATAAATCCACTTTAAAATGTTAAGAATTAATAAACTTTGGAAAAGCATAGTTATAACCCAATAATGAGGTAAATGTAATGATGTGGAGGTGGAATGGAGGTGACATGAAGGTAAAATGTGAAGGTATTGGTGAATAATGGAGTGAGAATAAGGACAATTTTGAAGCCCAACATCAGGTCCCTAGAATACTAATGTAGCCTCCTTACTGTTATTGTTAGTGTAGCCCCCTTATTGTTATTGTTGTTCCCATGTAGCCCCCATATTGTTATTGTTGTTCCCTTACATTATTATTTTTATGTAGGCTCTGATTATATTATGGCCCCTTAGACTCCTATATATACCAGGAGGTATTTTTATTTGTATCATCCAAGAATTGTTCATTTATGTGATATAAAGGAGGTTGACCCCTCGAAGAGGCTAAATTTCAAGTCGTTGATCTATCTTTTCTTTTGCTTTGTGATATGGTTTCATAACATTCTTGGCTGCAGGTTGAAGATAAATCTAAGAGAAAATATCTCATATAAGGGTCAACCATTGGTGGCAGGTAATATGTCCTTATTTGAACCTCTCTGTAAAAATTTTCTTGCAACCTCATATGTCCACTAGTCTCCTTGTGGATAGTGCCCATAGGCATATGTAACTCTCCCACTAAAATTTCCAGATGCTATTTCTTTTTTAAATCTAGGATTTGTCATTCTCCCACATATTCCTTTTAGGGCATGTAACAAATTATCATAGTGTCTCTTCATTTAATTTTCATTATTGTTATTATCAATTGCCTCATGGAAATCCATCTCAGATTCCCAATTTTGATAACGCAAGTTCACAGTATGCACTAAAGTAAAAAATTGTGGAAGGGTTTGGAACCTGAGAAATAGAAGAGAGAAGAATAAAATCCTTCTCAAACCCAAATCATCCATTAGATTGACCAATTCATAGAAGTTAATATTGTAATTAGGTCATGTCTATGATGGTGGTGATGAGAAAGAGGTGATGTCAGGAAGGGTTACAACATATTAGGGTACCTAGGAAGGTGATGGACTAGAGGTGAGATCAAATGCTACCATAGGAAATGGTAGAGGGTGCATCATCTCAAATAAAAGGTTCATGGGAGTAATAAAAAGTCAACAATGGGCATGTGTTTAAAGCATTTATTAAGGGGGAACATATGCAAACCAAGAGAAAGGAAAAGAGTGGGAAACTGAAACAACCTTGAAAAGAGGTGGGGAAATTATGATGATGCAAGGAGAAGAGGTGGGGAATGTGGTGTTGAATTTTCCACGACACCTAAGAATCTAGGCTAGGGTGTTACAATATCTGGCACAACCAACTCAAATGCCACAACAAAATAGTTTACACCGTGGAATAAACATAGCAGTAAATCAACTAGTGCACAATACACAAATTTTTACAATTTTTCAACCCAACTTCGTTATATTAACAAACTTTAATAACATTGTCTAGGGATCCAATACCAGGGATCATGGCCCTCATACAATCACTGATACAGGAATACAAACTATGGTTTTGTGTCAACAACTATGAGCACCAATCTACCCTGAACAAGATACCAATTGACCTACTAGCTGATGTAGTGCACCTCACAACTCCACTTGGTCCACGTACCCTGAACACATCTACTATTCCTTTGGCTCCCAACCTGTAGCAAAACCACTCTACCTCTATCAATGAATTTTTCTCCTTTAGGTCACTGAACATGGCTCCAATATTTCCTATAGCTGATCATTATCCGATCAATGAGTCAACACATAGGATCTTCATCAACTTCCTACTTGTTTCTCCTTCGTCCTTCAAGAACACAATACTTTGCGACTTCTTCCCACTTCTGCCTTCCTATACTAATATATGAAGACAAAATTAGGGCATGGAGGTTTCCCTATATCATTGTAAGATGTCCTTCTCTTCAGCAAACTAGGGCTTAATGTCTGATCCACTTGGTTGCCTTCTTTTATCCTTCAAAGAGTCAACCCTTGATCTCCATACTTCTGCCTCTCCTACCAGATTTGAATTCCTTTATAAATTTAGACTTAGGGCACACAAGGAAACCTTCCTTCTACCCTCCAAACATTCCACAAGATTCCCAATCCAATCGTCCAACCTTGGACCTTCTATCCACTAGAAAACATCAAATTCAATAGGACAAACATACCTTGTTTTCTACAGCATTTTGTTGTTCCCCTTGACCTTGTCTTCTATGCACTTTTAATGAGGTGTTCAACCCTATGTTAGGGATGATTGTAAATATTGTTACATTCCCATGACTTTTCCTAATTCCTCCTCAAATAATTGTGGCTAGGCTCCTTTTAAAAGCTCCTTCTCTTCATTTCCCTCTAGATCTCTTTCCTAACCATTGTTCCACTTTCAACCTCCCCAAAAGGTTTGCCACATGAGTTCGAGCCTTCTCCAACAGTGGCTGAGACAAATTGGCCTATAAACTGAGTTTTAGCCCTCCAAATATGGCATATAATTGCCCAAAATTGGCCTTCTTTCCTGATGGTTTTGCCTCCTAGCTTTGGTCTGTTATCACAAGAGATGGAAGCCCAAAATAGTCTTATTTTCTTCCCTTCACAAGTCTCCCTAGGTCTTGACTGTCGTAGGGGTATGTCTACCCTTGAAGCTTTCTCTTTGGATGTGTGAAATGAGGCTCCTCCTCTAACTTATTTATATGTCTCTCTAGGCTAACATGTAGACCTTTCAAGGTGTCCCTTCAAGTCAAGGCCAACTTGAATATGTAGCCATTTAGCCCACACAAAACACATTAAAATTAATATCTCACAATTGACAAGGGCTCTCTTGGTGTACTGAGAAACCCCTTGCTACTATAAGGGTTCTCCATCATCTACAAGTTCCAAGTCATCAAAACTCTCCTTGGTTTTGGGCCCACTCCTTTGGGTGCAAAACCCTCACCTTGGGTACTTAGCCTACAAATGACCTTGTGGTACCAAATTCCTCCACAAACTTGTACCCTAGGGTTTGGTGTACCTCGCAAGCTACCAATATCAACATGTGGGAATAACCTCAAATAGAGGGAAGGTTGGTTGGGGTGGGGGGGAGATGATGATGTCTTAGGAAGAACAATTCCGAGTTGTAGGAGGATCTCAAAGAGGTTCTTATTATATAGTAGGAACTCTTGAATCTTTGGGTTGGGGGCGGGGTGGATCCATGAGTATGTAAATCTCACGATGATGAGTAAAATATTGGGAAAATTAAAAGTGTAGCTAATAATATGTGTCATTTGTATTGTGGGTAAGAGACCAAGACAAGGGGAGGAACTATGTGCAAAATGATGGAAAAAATCCATGGAGCATGTGATGCAGGAGCATGTGACTTGGAGGGAGAAATCTTCAAACTTATTCCAAAAATCCAAAAAAAACAACAGGCAAAGGAGTGGGGTCCTTTAGCCATCAATTTCCATGCTTTTCTAGCTTAAGATAAGGATAGAATTTAAGAATAAGACCATGTTGTAATAATCACTTATGGAAAAGCTGTGATAAGCTTTATGGATAATTGCTTTAATTGATTTATGTAAATGGCATGCTTTTGTAAGAGATAAGGATCAAGAGGGCTTTATCTATTATTTTAAAAAGGAAATAATGGGACTTCTCTGAGTTAGTTGATCCCGGAGACATGGTCATCCTAAAAAAAACTCTCTATGTATCTGAATTTATGGTTCTCTGTCAACTGGCATTTGTATGTATATTTGGTTGCGCTTCTTTACTTATGAACCTTGTTAATGGTGATTCAGCTTAGTTCCTCCTATTGATATTTGTTTTAAGCTTGTTAACATGTTTTTCCCTTATATTGGCACGCCTTGGTTCCATTATAAACATTGTTGAGCTTCTAAGTGGAAACTCTATTTTACACAGGAAAACCGTGAAATTACTTAACTGAACGAAGTTCCGGACATGATATTTTATTAAATTTGGTTCATACCTGTATCGGGTCTGAAACATTATCGCATCGTAGAACCACTGTAGAGCAGGAAGGATCTTTGGAACCGCCGAAGTCTAAAACTCTGATAGCTCGGACCCGAAACACTATAGAGAAGAGTGGAAAGCTTGTCGGGTCCGCGATTATTATCGCATCGCAAGATCGGAGCAGGAGGAGCAAGCCTTTAGAATATTGGAGTCGTCGATTGCAATCTCCGACAATACTATGTGTTATCGCATTGAAGGAAGGAGCGTTGGAGGGGCCGATGGTTAACTGCCGATAGTGTTAAATTGCGTATAACGCATCTCATTGGAATCTTGCACCAATAGTGTAATTCTTTAGAATTAACACTATAGTGGTTTTAAAGTGCCGATAATGTATTTCTGTTCCTTTGGAACATTAGCCCTCCAACTTTGTATATTGTGTTTTAAACACATTTTCCTTGTTTTAAAGCAACAATAGTTTATGTTTATAATTCCTATGGGATTATAGTCCCGGTGGAGGAAAACAGTCCATTGGTATAAATTGTGCTCGATAACAAGGGTTTGGGGTGATTAAAGAGGGAAGAATGGTTATATGAAAGAGAAAAGGGAATTGTTATAATAGTCAGTCTAGCAATAGATGACTAATACCCCAATAGAAGAAGAAGGAGAAATCCAGTCAGTGTTAGAAGAAATTATATCAGGTTTCAGCCATTTGTCCATATCGCCTGCACCCAGGCCACCATTAGTGGTATCAAAGAAACCTGTTGACACTGAATTGAATCTTAGAAGCAGGAGAAGGAAAGTTAATATGGCTTTCATATTTGGAAGAGAACGAGGACGTGGTGGAAGAGGACAGCCTGTTGCAAATGTTGAAGTAATGGAAGTTGTGCAATAGATGCAAGCTAGATTGGATGCATTAACAACAGGAAGAAATATAGATGATGGAGATGTTAGTGAGCCTGAGGTTGAAGTTGCAGAGGAGGAAGCTGTAGCAGTTACTCCTGAGATGAGATTCTTCCATTCAGTGTTGAGATACACAGCTAAGCCAAAGACCAAGGTTTCAATATATGGAGGACTAAATCCAGAAGAATTGATAGACTGGATTAATGGCATGGAGAAATTCTTCGATTATGAAGAAACAGAAGATGAGAAGAAAGTAAAGTTTGTTTCACCAAATTAAAAGATCATGCAACACTTTGGTGGGATGGTGTGCAGGCAGAAAGAAAGAGACTTGGCAAGAAACCTATCAAGAATTGGAGCAAGATGGTAGCAAAGCTAAGAGGTAAGTTTCTACCAAGTAATTATCAGCAAACCTTGTTCAGACAGATGCAAAATCTTAGACAGAGATCTATGACAGTGAAAGAATACACAGAGGAATTCTATAAGGTAAGCATAAGAGCTGGAGAAACTCAGGATACAGATGAGAAGGTGGCTAGATATGTGAATGGTCTTAGGATGGACATTCAAGCTGAGATAAGTATACTCTCCTAAAATAGTAGAAGAAGCTTATCAAGTGGCACTGAGAGCTAAAGAAAAACTCATGAGGAAGCAGTCTACTAGAGGGAGAGGTACTTTCTGAGGAAGGGGAAGTCAAGGTGGTAGAGGAAGATCCACAACACCTAAAGATAGAGCTAGTAGCAGCTTAACCCAGCATGCACCCATAGGAGGTGATGCAAGAGGCAGAGGGAGTTTTTCTAGAGGAAGAGGAGGCAGAGGAAGAGGAAGAGAAGTAAGATGTTACAGGTGTAACAAAATGGGACACGGAGCTTTTGAGTGCCCAGAGAAAGAAGAAAACAAATCAGAGGAATGCCATTGTTGCTCAAGCTGAGGGAGAAGCAACAACAACAGCAGTGACAACAGAAGAAAATATACTAGAGAGAGAAGAATCTTTGGTAGTTAATAAAGTTTTGTTCAAGCCAGCAAAGGAGATAGTTGAACCATCACAAAGAAAGAATTTATTCAGAATAGTGTGTAAAGTTCAAGGGAAATGTTGTCAGATGATCATTGATAGTGGCAGCGCTGATAATTTGGTCTCTACAGAAGTAGTGGAGAAATTGAAGCTGAAGACAATGAAACATCCAACACCTTACAAGGTGTCATGGTTACGAAATGGACATCAATTGTTAGTAAATGAACAGTGTAAAGTGGAGTTTCAGTTGGGCAAGTATAAAGATAAAATTGTATGTGATGTGATGCCAATGGATGTGTGTCACATATTTCTTGGAAGACCTTGGCAATATGACATAGGAGCTATGCATGATGGGAAAAGAAACACCTAAAAGTTTAGAAAGGATGGTATCAATCATATGTTGTTGCCTCTGCAAGAAGAAGATGCAGTAGGAAAGAAGACTGATCCAAAAACTCTGTTACTAGGAGGAAAGGAATACTTGAAGTAGATTGAAGAGAATGAGGTAAATTTTGTTGTAATTTGCAAGCCCAAGGTAATAATGACTTTTACTACAGTTTCTAATTTACCCATTGAAATTCAAGAAATGTTGGAGAGCTATGGTGATATTATTGTTGATGATTTGCCTAATGAGTTACCACCCATTAGAAGAATTAGCCATCATATAGATTTGATTCTTGGAGCAAGTCTACCTAACAAAGCAACTTACAGAATGACTCCTACAGAAAATGAAGAGGTTAGGAAGCAGGTGCAAGAATTGCTTGACAAAGGGATGATAAGAGAATCTTGAGTCCTTGTGCAGTACCAACAGTGTTGAGTCCAAAGAAAGATGGAGGCTGGAGAACGTGTACAGATTCAAGAGCCATAAATAAAATCAGAATTAGGTACAGATTTCCTTTACCTAGAATTGAAGATTTAATGGATTTCTTGAGTGGAGCAAAGTATTTTTCAAAACTAGATCTTAAAAATGGGTATCATCAGATAAGGATAAGAGAAGGGGATGAATGGAAAACTACCTTTAAGACAAATGAGGGATTGTATGAGTGGAGAGTAATACCTTTTGGGTTGTCAAATGCACCAAGTACACTTATGAGACTCATGAATGAAGTTTTTAAAGATTTTATTGGTAAATTTTTAATAATATATCTGGACGATATATTAGTTTACAACAGGTCTAAGGAGGAGCACATGAGACATCTAAATTATGTTTTACAAAGGCTACAACAAGAGAAATTATTGCTGAATTTGAAGAAGTGTTCATTCATGAAAGAGGAGCTAGTGTACTTGGGTTTTGTTATTTTTGCTGAAGGGCTGGAGATGGATCCAAAGAAGATCAAGGCAATCATGGAGTGACCTTCACCCAAGAGTGTTTTTGAGGTAAGAAGTTTTCATGGTCTTGCTAGCTTTTATAGAAAATTCATCAAGAATTTTACTAAGATCAATGCACCTATTATTGAGACCATAAAGAAAGATAAACAACCATTTAGATGGACTGCTGAAGCATAAAAGAATTTTCAGCTGTTAAAGAAGAAAATCACTGAAAAGCCTATTTTGGTTCTACCTGATTTTATTAAGCCTTTCCAAGTGAAGTGTGATGCCAGCGGAGAAGCAATTGGAGGTGTTTTAAGTCAGGAAGATAGACCTATAGCCTATTTTAGGGAAAAGCTAAATGATTCCAAAAAGAAGTATTCTTCTTATGATAAGGAGTTCTACGTAGTTGTACAGTCATTGAAGAAATGGAGGCATTATTTGATGTCAAAGGAGTTCATACTTTATTGAGATAACCATGCACTACAGTATATTATGTAGCAGCCAAAGCTTAGCCAGAAACATGCTAAATGGGTAGAGTATCTTCAAGGTTTCCATTTTGTTTTGAAACATATAAATGGCCAATCAAATAAAGTTGCAGATGCCTTAAGTAGGAGAAATATATTACTGTAAGAGAGTCAAATTCAAGTATTGGGATTTGATTTTCTTAAAGAATTATATGAGACAGATTTAGATTTTAGAGAGGCATTTGAAACTTGTAAGAATCCTATTTTGATGGATATGAGTAAATGGTTGGATTATTTCTTACAAGATGGACTATTGTTTAAGAGAAATCAGTTGTGCATACCAAACTGTTCAAGGAGGGAGAATTTAATCAAAGAGAAACATAGTGGAGGATTTGCAGGACATTTTTGCATAGAGAAAACTTTTGAACAGTTGAATAGATTTTATTTCTGGCCAAAAATGAGATCTGATGTGGAAAATTATGTGAGAACTTGTAAAATCTGTCAATATGCAAAGGGAAGAAGAAAAAACACAGGTTTTTATATTCCATTACCAATTCCAGATAAGCCTTGGGATAGGGTAAGTATGGATTTTGTTTTGGGTTTACCAAAGACTCAAAGAGGTAATGATTCAATTTTTGTTGTAGTGGACAAATTTTCAGAAATGGCACACTTTATTCCATGTTATAAAACTAGTGATGCTTCTCACATTGCTAATTTATTTTTTAAGGAGGTTGTAAGATTGCATGGGTTGCCTAAGAGTATTGTCTCAGACAGGGATTCCAAATTTGTTGGACATTTCTGGAGGACATTATGGAAGAAGCTGGGAACTAAACTAATTTTCAGCTCTGCCTATCATCCACAAAATGAGGGACAGACTGAATTTGTGAACAGGAGTTTGGGCAATCTTTTAAGGAGTCTTACTGCAGAACATCCAAAGCAATGGGATCAAGTGTTGGCATAAGCTGAATATGCATATAATGACTCACCTAATAGGATTACAGGACAGAGTCCATTCCATATTATTTATGCAATGCATCCAAGAGGAGTAATTGAGTTAAGAAACTTGGGAAAATATGAAATGAGAAGTGTAGAGGGAGAAGATTTTGCTTCAGAAATGCAAGCAATACATGAACAAGTGAAACAACATCTACAGGATAGCAACATCAAATACAAGACCAGAGAAGACATGACAAGAAGAGAGGTGAACTTTGAAGTTGGAGATTTGGTATTAGCACACCTCAGAAAGGAAAGGTTTCCAAAGAGGTTGTATAACAAATTGAAGTTCAAGAAAATTGGACCATGCAGAGTATTAAGAAAGTTTTCTGCAAATGCATATGAGATTGAGTTACCCCCTGATGATGGAATATCACCAATTTTTAATGTTTCAGACCTATACAAGTATGAAGGTGAAACTACAGATGATACATCACAAGATCAAGAGACACAAGAGATTGATTGGGTAAAACAGTTACCCACAGCAAAGGAACTGCAGCCAGAAAGAATTCTGGACAAGGAGGTGTTTAAGAAAACAAGGGGACAAGAGTACTTCCAGTATTTGGTAAAATGGAAGGATCAACCAACCACTGAAGCTACCTGGGTTACAGAAAACATGCTACAAAAACTGGGAAGTTCTACGGATGAGCTCATGGACAGGATCCCATGAAGAGTTTTGTCCTCAGGAGTCTGATGCAGGAGCATGTGACTTGGAGGTAAAAATCTTCAAACTTATTCCAAAAAACCAAAAAAAATCTACAGGCAAAGGAGTGGGGTCCTTTAGCCATTAATTTCCATGCTTTTCTAGTTTAAGATAAGGATAGAATTTAAGAATAAGACCATGTTGTAATAATCGCTTATGGATAAGTTGTGATAAGATTTATGGATAATTGCTTTAATCGCTTTATGTAAATGGCATGATTTTGTAAGAGATAAGGACTGAGAGGGCTTTATCTATTATTTTAGAAAGGAAATAATGGGACTTCTCTGAGTTAGTTGATCCCGGAGACATGGTCATCTTAAAAAAAACTCTTTCTATGTACCTGAATTTATGGTTCTCTGCCAACTAGAATTTGTATGTATATTTGGTTGCGGTTCTTTACTTCTAAACCTTGTTAATGGTGATTCGGCTTAGTTCCTCCTATTGATATTTGTTTTAAGCTTGTTAACGTGTTTTTCCCTTATATTGGCACGCCTTGTTTCCATTATAAACATTGTTGAGCTTCCAAGTGGAAACTCTGTTTTACACAGGAAAACTGTGAAATTACTTAACTGAACGAAGTTCTGGACCTGATATTTTATTAAATCTGGTTCATAGCCATATCGGGTCCGAACCATTATCGCATCGCAGAACCACTATAGAGCGAGAAGGATCTTTGGAACCGCCGAAGTCCGAAACTCCGACAGCTCGAACCTGAAACACTATAGAGAAGAGTGGAAAGATTGTCGGGTCCGCGATTGTTATCGCATCGCAAGATCAAAGCAGAAGGAGCAAGCCTTTAGAATATTGAAGTCGCCAATTGTGGTATCTGACAATATTATGTGTTATCGCATTAGAGGAAGGAGCGTTGGAGGGGCCGATGGTTAACTTCCGTTAGTGTTAAATTGTGTATAACGCATCTCTTTGGAATCTTGCGCCGATAGTGTATTTCCATTCCTTTGGAACGAAAGCCCTTTGACTGTGTGTATTGCGTTTTAAATGCATTTTCCTTGTTTTAAAGCAATGATAGTTTATGTTTATAATTCCTATGGGATTATAGTCCCGGTGGAGGAAAACAGTCCATTGGTATAAATTGTGCCCGATAACAAGGGTTTGGGGTGATTAAAGAGGGAAGAATGGTTATATGAAGGAGAAAAGGGCATTGTTATAACATTCAGTCTAGCAATAAATGACTGATACCCCAATAGAAGAAGAAGGAGAAATCCAGTCAGTGTTAGAAGAAATTATATCAGGTTTCAGCCATTTGTCCATATCGCTTGCACCCAAGCCACCAGCATGAGAGGTCAAAACTTACTAGGATAGGAGAAAATGATAGGATTCCAAGAAAGGATGTTCCAAGTTTGAAATGCTTAAAAAAGAAGAAGAACGTAGTATGCGAAGGTAGGGGGGCATGAAATAGAGTGAAAAAATAGGTGCATAATGTGGAAATATAGAAAAAAAGGATGTCGTGTCCCTAAGAGAACTATCATGACAAGCTGCTTGTCCATAGATAAATAAATTGTGCACAATAAATAACATGCTAGAGTGGGCCAAGTAGAAGTGCATAAAGAAACAAGGCTAAGCTCAAACTAAGAACCTTATGGTTGAAGGGAAAGGGAAAATGACCAACAAAAAACCAAAATATTGTTTTAGGGTTGCAAGTAGCAATACAAAATCATGGTTGTAAGTCACCCATGACTATAAATAGATTGGCATGCTACAATGAGAGCATGGGTGAACTAAGAGATCTATTGGGGCATATTCTTATTATATAGCTATTATATGAAAGTGAAATGTTTTACTTAGTGTGCAAGTGCTACCCAACACATAATATATTATTTATTGCATATGCAAATATATAATCTAGTGATGTAAATAAAGTAGTGAAGGAGGTTATTATGGAGGATACCATCCACATCTATTTAGATAGATCTATAGCAATATATGCTAATCAATTAGGTATTTTAAATTGGACCATGCTTAAATATTCATGGCATAATGTACCGTTGTGGCTTGCTAAGAAAACTTGATGCTATAGAAGGTAAAAAATAATATGTGTGAAAGTGTGCATTATGGAGGTTGAGCTGGAAGTATTAAGATACAAAATGCCTATTTTCCTATGTCTATATTGAATTAGGACACCTATACTAATAATATGCTAATGTTCAAGAAAACTCAAGAAACAATAATGTTGTCTCACTTGATGCTCCTTTCCAAAGAATAAGTTTTTGAAGGAAAGTGTGGTAAATTTTTCAGTACATTGGAAAGCCAACATATGTCTTTAGATAGAGGTAATCTCACGGGAGAGAAAATTTGTTCATTAATAGGAAAGGATTGGCTAGAGAGATCAATGTGTGGATACATTGGTGTGTCCTACATGGATTCCCATAATAACTATAGAATAAATTGAATTCTTTTTTGCTATGGATTTAGATGATGCGATATATATGGTAGATGCAAGAGGGTAGTTGCACTAAAAGGGGGCATTCCTCTTTATTTTTGGAAAAAAAAAAATTGGAGGCGCATATTAAGTGAGATGTTGAGATTGTGAAAAATCAATTGTCGTGGATCAAGGTGTCCATATGATGTAGCTATACTTTTCCAAGGAGGAATCCTCAAAAATCTATGTAGATTTAAGGGTGAGGGATGCTTTCTTGAGGGAGACACTATATGCTGAAGAGCTTGCCTAAGGGGATTGTGCAAATTTGAGATGAAGGATATTTGTTGAAAATGTGCTTCCAACCAATCTATTGAGGAGTAGACCTCCAAAGAGGGAATACATCTAAAGAGAATATCTACAATTAGTCAAATAAATTAAAAAGGTCACTGGGAGGTAAGCACTTCAATACCAACTAAGAAATGCAACCATGGGATCAAAGAAAGGAGCACAATATTAAATCATCCCAAAAGAAACAGACACAAGATTTTTGGGAAAACATGAACTAGCTTATTCATTTGGTATTTTATTTATATATGAAATACTTATTCATTTAGCCTCAAACTTGACTAAATTAAAGTACAAGTGGAAGTATTTTAATGTCGATTACAAATGAAAGAACAACAATTCATGAGAAAGATACAATAGGAAATGGATAAGGAGGCAAAGTGTTGGATACTGATTGCATAAGGGATGCCATTGACAACAAATAAGTCTTTGGTAAATTTTTGCATCTAAAGCAATCGTTTTGTGTTATCAATGATGATCCTCGTCTTGACTACTTGTCTTAATGTTCGAATTTCAATATGCCATTGAAAGTGTCTCTTGATGCATATTTTATCATATTCTAAAGTGTACTATGCCAATTTTATAGGTTTTTCCAAAGCCCCCAATCAAAGAGCACACTAAAACATTTAATGTACAAGTTTGCACAAAGTCTAGAGTAGTTGAAAGAGCCAAAATGGATCATCTAACTCATTTGGATCCTAATCCTAATAGATTTTATGCATTTGTATGCAATGTCAAAATTTCATTAAAATGACACTTTTTCCAATTCCTAACATTTTTTGTGATAGCTCAAACAAATGGAAAAAAAATTCCGCTAGTTTAGAAAAAAGATTATAGAGGGTATAAAGTTCTCTTACATTTTGAAGGGTCTTTCCCCTCCCAAGTGATAGTGAGATTGTCGGTGCTTAAAAACCATAAAGTTAATTTTAATGATTAATTTTTTCCACTTGAAAATGAAAAACTATTATAAATACTATTTTGATATGGTTTTATTATGTTTGTTACAAACTAGCTTGAATATCGTCTTCATCTCTCAAAAGTGGAAGAAATTAAAAGATTGAGTAAAAAGATGATTCTATATGATCAGTTCATGCTCCTTTTTTATTATCCATTTGTACCTATTAAGTAGGTTTGACTTTTAGTTCCTCATTCATTCTATAGTTCTACATTATATTTGTACAAACAAAATATATAATTTTGCTATATTAAAAGCAAAATTGTGGTAGTTCTTTAAGCCCCTAAAAATTTCATGTGAACCTAAATTCCATGGTTTTAACCATTCAAGATGTTGTAATCAAATTTAGTCCATTTGTGGATTCTAAGGTGAAATATCTTAAAGACAAAAGGCCCAAAGTCTAGAAGGTTTCTCCCAATAATATGACCCTTTAGACTCTCTTTCAACATTCCTATCTTCTATAGACTAGTTGTCACAAATGGGGTTCATAGGTAATGCATACCCACACTATAGACAAATGGAAACCATCTAAAAATTATTTTGAAGTTACAAGTTTGCTTGTGCCAATAGGACATCATTAGGAGTATGTGGAGATACATCTCATTTAGTAAGATTCACTAGAGGAGGATGATTGCTTTCTTGGAATGTTGATATATGTTGATATTTCTTGCGCAGAAAAATTTGAATTGTTTAGACAAACATTAAAGGCTCATTGGTGCATGAATTTAAGGGAATGGTTCTAAAACTAAATGAGTTGCAATGGAAGGTACACAAACCCATGCACTTGGGTTTCACAAGGAAAAAGGGACAAGAAAGTAAGAAGGAACTACACAGTGTAAGAAAAGGAGGACAAGGCAATAAATGTTAGCTCAGGAAAATAGGTGAAGGAAGAAAAAGAAGGCTCATTCGAGTCCATACAGGAAGCAAGAGAGAAGACACCCATTCAAGCACCATAAAAATAGAGAGAGAAATATGGTTTGGTAAGTAGGAAGCATGGAAGAGAATAGAAGAGAAGGGGCTTGGTTCTCTGATTCCCTAGAGGTTACAGGTTGAGTTGTTAGTCTCTGGAGCCCTATAACAACTTAGGTTCCTTGGAGGTTGTGGGTTGAGATAGAATCCATGGAGCCTTGTAATAGCTTGGGTCCCTGGAGGCTGTGGGTTGAGACAAAGTTTCTGGAGCCCTATAACGGCTTGGGTCCTTGGAGGCTATGGGTTGGGAAAGAATCTCTGAAGCCCTGTAACAACTTGGGTCACCTGGAGGTTGTGGGTTGAGATAATAGTCTCTATAGCCTTGGACAACTTAGGAAGAGGCCAATCGTGGAGCAGCTATAAAGGAAGATTTGATTGAAGACCCTTGGTTACTGCATTACTATTACATTGTATTTTGGGCTCCTTGGAAGGGAATGAAACACTATGTATGCACTGGGGTGAGGCTGAGATCCTCTAGAATCCTTGTTCTGAAGAAGATGGTCACAACCAACTGGTGGGATTGAGGAAAACATCCTCTGGAATTCCCTGTTTCAATTGGCAACTAGTGTTTGATTCCCTTAAGCAAGCACTCCCCTCGAAGTCTGGAATATGGCTCGGGGGCGCCAAATACAAGTAAGTGTGGCTGAATCTATCTATGGTTGGGTGGAAAGTCCTAGTCCCATACTCAGTTACCCTATAGGTTTAAAAGATAAGTAATCTTTTGTACATGTTTACATGTTGATGAATTTATGATACATTCTAGTTGAAATGGCTTGGATTTTTGGGTCTGTAACATCATTTTTAATGTGATGAGCATGTGGATATGTCTTTATGAAAAGATAAACCTTATGGTTATGATAAATAAATGTATACATAAATGCATGTGCCATACCTTTGAAATGAATAGTGTTATTAAATAAGTTGAACCATTGTATATGTCTGCATTGAAATTAATATGTCGAGTTTGATGCATATTGGTGTTGTTTACAACATATAACAAGCATTACAATGTGTCTTGTCTTTACATGATAACAAGGACCATGCAATGGCCACGAGCTAAATAATAATTTGTATGATGTTCCCTAACATTGTCAACAAAACATATGAAAAATGATACAACTATGTTAAGAAATATGACAGGTAGAAGATCCATAAGGGTTTGGATATAAAACCTACAAATCTTGGGCTTAAGAACCCCCTCTATTAAGCTAAAATATTACATGCGATACTGCCTTCTTAAGCAGGGTCTAAGTATACATATGAATTTCCATTTGCTTAGACATAACCCTATGAATTTGTACAAGAGGCATTGCTATAGTATTGAATGAGTTATTCACTCTTTTAAGGGAAAGTAAAGCCTGAAACCCTTACATCAAGGCCTAACCATCCATGCATTATCAATAGGTTGGATTCCTTCCACTAGATTCCTAGCGTCGCTAGTTAGGTGTTGGAGGATTTTTCACGACTCCATAGAGTCGACTGCAAGCCAGCTTTGAAGTTGGGAACCCTTAGCATGTCATAGGAGAGGTGAATATCTTTAGAAGGTCGTTGCAGGCCCACAATAGGGTGTGGCTGCAGGGGTACCTATGTCGACATGCTGTGAAATCCCATGCTTGAATACGACGAACATCGAATGGCTAGGAACTCATTGGATAGGCCTTTCCCCAAGCTCATGAGGGGTAGCACCATGGAGTGCGTTAGCAAGGCACTTTCTCCATCATCGTCACTGAGTAACAATGTCATTCATAATGGTTACTGAACTCTTATGGCAGAGCTTTAGCTAGATTAACCAGTGAGGAGTGATTGATGAAGAGTCAAGGCAAGCTCTCGCAATGTCAGTTGGAATCCAGATCAAACTCATGGCTCAGAGATTGACAGGGTTTTCCTAGTTGAGCCATGACAGCGCCCATGTGTGAGCCTGATGTGGTGCAAGGAGACAAGGCCTCAAACTTATAATGTGATGTGGCTATCCTTATCCTTACTCTGATCAAAATCGTAGTTGCAGAGGCATTTCATTAGAAGGGATTAATTTGTCCCTAATGCAATTGGTCCTAAGTGTGCCAACGTGATCATCATCCGAAGGTGCAACCTTGAAGGTTCACACCAAAAAAATTTGTTAAGCAACGGAGGGACAAGGTGCCAGGATAATGTGACAAGATGATAGGTGCCAAACAATTATGCAATTCGCTGGAGGGGTGGCCGACTACCCACATAATCCTCAAAACATTTTCCCGAAAGGAAGGAAGGGAGATCACGAGGAAGCATTAGGAAAATCCTTGCACGATGATGTAAGGTGGGAGTGTGGCAGGGCCTGCACAATGATGGTGATGTTATTAGTCAGGGACTAGCCCACTTGATCAATAAGCCCGACGAGTTCAACCGGGAAGTTTAAAGGGAAGAGTCAATAGTAAGCATCGGGACACAATGGAGTGAGGTGACATGTCCCTAAAGGACCCACCCAACAGGTTAAGAGGCACGCAAGGGGACTAGGATGTGAGTGTTGGGCAAGAGCATCAATATGACATGGTGTCATAGCCACGTGGGTCAATTGGAAGAGACAGTAGGTGAGAAGCGGGAGGCCCACAAATTCCAAGCAGACTCGAAGCTGCAAAAGGCTCTTATAAAAGTATGCACTAGGATAACATGGTTAGGATGACGTGAGCAGGTAATGACAACACTTAGCAAGTGGACTTCGAGCCAATGAGGAGGTGGTAGAGGGGCCCATTGTCCAAGGAAACCCGGTATACAAACCCTGACGGTAACTAAGATGTGCACTTTAGTAATCATCGGGAGAAGGTAAGCGAGGTGGCATGACCAGTGACACCCACCCAGGAGGCATAAGGGTGCTACAATTAAAGGTGTCGGGTTGGTACGGAGAGTGGAAGTCCCTACACTTAGTAAGGGCCGATAAAATGTATATAAGTTGGGAAGCCTAAGTAGAGTTTGGAGAGGAAAAATAAAGAAAAATAATATTTTCTTTACCCCATTCCTCTAACAATAATTAAGGGGTTGGGTATGTTACATCGCCCTTGGTGGAGCCACCCAATGGTGTATAGTTGTCAGTGGTGTTGTTAGTAGGCTTGTCTAACAGTAATTGAGGGGTTGGGTATGTTACATTGCCCTTGGTGGAGCCACCCAATGGTGTATAACTGCAAGTGTAGTGTTGTTGGTAGGCTTGGCCACTTAATGGCCTCTGCTAAGATGAGGTTCTTTTAACTCCCACTATCAACAACGAAGTATAGTGAAGCACCCTTCACCGACATTTATGAGTGAAAGAAATGCTAACCTTTCTTCAAATCTTTGGACTCACTTTGTTGGACCTTGATGTTAGCAACGATGGCACTGGGTTTTGCATCAATGATTTATTTCCCCTTGTATAAATCTAGTTCAAAGTTGGAACATGCTTATGCTTCTGAAACCTTTAAGTTTTCCACCAGTGACTTCTTTGTGCAACATTCATTTGTGTTATGAGTGGGGCTCTTGTGGAACTTGCACCACTTTCCCTTGTCTTTCTTTGTCTTCCCATTAACATTGTTTACTTGCGGATTCAATTGGTTTTCCTGGGGTGGTCCATCCTGACCTTGTCCTTTATTTTTCGATTTAAGGACACCCTTGCCCTGCTTCTGCTACGAAAGATTTGCAGATCCAAATTTGTATTTCTTCTAATTAAATTTTTTCTTAATTATATAACATATCAATACGTTGCACCAAGCGAGGAGATGTCTAGAAACTCCATTTATGTTTATTGCAACCAACAACAATACTTAAGCACCAAATCTCACTCGGATTCCTTGATACCCAGCGTGGTGCACAAGGTATTAAAGATGTTTGTCAAATATGGCACTGTGTGGTCCCTTTCTTGTCATACGGTGGTCCATCTCATGTATTGGTCTTCATAACTTTCAAGAGGGTAATATTGTTCCTTAACAACATCCCTAAAAGAGTTCCAAGTGGGGACGAC
Source organism: Pinus tabuliformis (assembly GCA_031772625.1). NCBI lineage: Eukaryota > Viridiplantae > Streptophyta > Pinopsida > Pinales > Pinaceae > Pinus > Pinus tabuliformis. Next base: position 356,493,463 of record CM062820.1, on the reverse strand, counting down.
TAAAAATAGTGTGGATTCCTCCATGGTTTTTTTTCTCACAGTAAGTTTCCCACTAGTCCTTGACATGGAGCAAGACCTTAAGGAGTGCAAAACTAATCTTTGCTCTATTATAAAAATTGTGGACCGAAAAATTAACCATTTATCTAGAAATTTATACTTTAAATTTTAAAATTAGATAGATATTTTTTTTATCATTCTAATTATTTTATATGAAAAGTAAGCTTTTATTTTCATTCAAAATTTAAATTTAAATCAATTTCATCACAGTTTAAATATTTTTATTTATTTGTAATATTAAATTTAAATTTATTTATTAATTTGATTTTTTTATAATAATTATATGTATAATAGTTAATTGAATTTATTTTATATGCACAGTCACCCACCGTTCTACTCGCTGTCTTTGCTGCCATGCGCGACGTCGCTCTGACGTGGCGCTCTCATAAATTCCGCCCATACTCCTCTGTGCAGATCCTAAATTTCAACTTTCTATATTTATAGCTAAAATTATAAATTATAAATATTCATAAATTTCAACTTTACAAAGAATAATTTATCAAAATTATTGCGATGGGTTGGGGATCAAGTCACCGGGATTACATCTAGTTCTTTTTCCATTAAAATTGGCTTATTTTGGATAATTTTTTAAAATAACTTTTTGATTTTATTATGGTTAAAAATATAATTATAAATATTCCATCTTTACTAACTACTACTCAAGAAGCTTTATTTTGATTTACGAAAAATAATTTATCAGAATTATTATGATGGGTTGCGATCAACTAGGGATTATAACTAGTTTTTTTTTTAAATGACCTTTTTTATTTTATTATTTATTAATTTCCTTGTAATATCAATAAATATTCCATTTATAAAGTAAGAGTATTTTTCATAACAGGGGTTGACACACATAAGTAACAAAAATAGGTATAGATTTAATCGAAGAGAATTTATAAATCAAAATAATGATAAAAATAAAAATAATATTAAATTTAATAATTAAAATAGTAAAATTATATTATTATAATAAAAAATATATTGAGTTAATAAATATTTTAATAATAAATATAATAACATGAGGATTAATATTTAAAAAAAAAATGGATTTTATTGGAATGTTATTTTTATGTTTGAAAAGTATTGAAGTAAATGTTTTAAGATCACCTTAGGTTGAATGACTTGTAAGGTTAGGAAAGTAGTTAATATGGTAAATATTTTGAAACTATAATTTAATCTAGACATATGTATGGTACTCTAAGATAAAGTTATTTTCATATTCAACCATTTTAATGTCACAAATATGACATATTAATTCATCTCATCTTGAGAATTGTCTTAGTTTCACTATGAAGCTAGCGAGAGTTTGTTCATATTCTAGGAATATGGGTTTTCTTCATTGAACTAGTCAAAGTATAGTGATACTTGTAATATTTTAGATTAGCGTCAGATACCTCCATATAATATCTTATATTTATTTTGTCCTCTAATTATTTATAGCACCGCATATTCTTCGTAAATTTAGATGTAATAATAGTTTTCATGTTATTGATATTCTATAGAACGACTTCTTCCTTTATTCACCAATGATTTAGTGAAGACTTGGCACCTTTATGCCTTTCTTGTTTGAGCAAGTAGTGATTGAGCTTGGACTTTGAGGCAATTTTTGGGAGCCTCTTGTTGAGTATCTGTTTCTTATCTTGTTCTTTTACATTAAGTACCTAATCATAGTTGTGGAATGCGTGCACATAGATTCTTAGCTCCCTATAATAATAGTGTAGATCTCTTATTGTTAGTATTAGTATAGCCCCCTTATTATTATTATTGTGCTTATGTAGCCCCCATATTGTTATTGTTGTGCCCCATAGAAACCCACTATTGTTATTGTTGTTCTCTTACATTATTATTGTTATGTAGGCTCTAATTATATTGTGACCCCTTAGACTCCTATATATACCAAGGTGGTCTTATCATTTTTATCATCCAATAATTGTTCATTTATGTGATGTAAATGAGGTTTCCCCTTCGAAGAGGCTAATTTTCAAGTCGTTGATATATCTTTTCTTCTATTTTATGATCTGGTTGCATAACATTCGGTATCAGAGTTTTGGATTCTAGGATTTTTCTACTTCAAGTAGGTCATCTTGAAATTTTCACATAACATTTTTTATACAAAGATTCATAAGATGAAATTTCAACCATGTGGAACCAAAATCTTGGTGAACTTCGTCTAAAAATTTCAGATCTTGGTTCGCTATAATTTTTGAGATATGATCCAAAGAAGTTAGGGTTTTTGCATGCTCTAGAATTCAGTTTCAAACAAGTGATATTGGGAAAATTGTCATAACTTTCTCTACGAGCATCGGATTCGAGTTTCGTAAAACATGACTAAAATTGCATGAATTGTAGTTTTTCGTGTATCATTTTTAGGTCTGAAGGTTTAAACAGTGATACGTGTCATGCCTTACAAGTTCTCTCTAATGAACTAGTCCATAGTCAAGTCATCATGGGAGATAGGGCATAAATTTAACTTGAAGAATCCAATTGTGGTTTGACTTATGGAGTTGGAAAGAAGACTCAAAGGCCTACCATAGGACAAAATTTCAGATCTTGGAGAGTCAAAATTACAAGGATACAATAGTTTCAATATCTATCTCCAAAAAAAAACCCAAAGTGTGTATTTTTTTTTAATTTTGAGTGACTTTTGTTTGAAAAATCAATTTGAAGTGATTCAAAGGGCATAATGAAGCATAAATATCACTGTTTGATTCCAAAATTCCTTGAAACAAAAAAATGGACACACCTAGTAGGCAACCAAAAAGCTTTACTATGGTGCATGAAGAAGAGGAAGAAATGCAACATGATATATCAAAATTACGAGACCAACTGCAACAAATTTCGCTCTCACAAAGAGTAACAAAAAATGGAATGGAAGATAAGATGGATGGCTTGAAGAATGTTTTAAAAGCATACATGGAATATTTGAAGGATGGAATGAATGTTAAGGTGGAAGGTCTAACAAAGTTGCTAAAAAAAATGCTTCCTAATGGTGATAAGGTATTCCATGAAATTTATCTAGGTAGATATTGATGACCACCTGCCTATTCCACCTAAACTTCCACTTGGTTTCATTTGTTTCCTCTTTTATTGCATCATTTACTCGGATGTACCAGTTTTGCGTGTAGGTGGTTGAAAGTGTGGTTTGGCCAGGACACGTGCAGTGTGCTAGATGTGTTAATCCTTTTGGTGGAGTACATTTGTGTGGGCTTCAAAGGAATGCATCCGAGCAAATCTCAGAGGATTGATCCAAGGAAGGAAGAGAAAGTGAGAGAGAAATTTCCTCACTTGCCAATTGACTGAAAAGGCTTTTGGTAGACCAAAAGCTCTTAGCGGGGAGGATTGATCCAGGGGGATCTTTAAAGAAGTACCAGTGGCATTGTAAAAGGCTCAAAACTCAAAGTCATAGAATTTGGATAAACTTAGCATCGGATAAAAGTGCTCGTCATCCTGATTCCAACGGCGTGAACAAAACTCAAATTTGAGTTCATATGAAGAAGTTAGAGAAAGTCAAAGTTTATGTTTGACTTGTCTAGGTGGCAGGAGGAGATGATGTGGTAGACACTCTTAGCGAATGGGGAAGTGCCAGGTGTTAGGTTGCCATTAGTCCCACATATCACATATCGCAGAAAGCAGAGGTTGCGGCTTAAGGAAAATCGACCCAAGGTTGTGATGCGGTCAAATCACAATCGCCCATCGCAAAAGGAGAAGGTGAAAGAATCGGCCCTTGACAGTCAAGGTTGCGATGTGAAGAGTCACAATCACACATCACAAGGTGCAACAGTCTAGAATCGGCCTCCGACAAGATCATGTTGCTATTATGATATTGTAATCGCATACCGCATGGACACCGAGCCCGTATATATGTTAGACGATGGGCTCCACCAACTGCGATTTGCGATGGGGTTTCTAGACCCGGTATTTTATAGTTTATGTTTAATACTTCCGAAGGTTTTGTTGTATCATAGACCGCTTGATTTATGGGTTGGTATGTACACCGATAAAACCGTTGATTGCAGGGAAATGCCGATAGTAAAAGGCCATCGAGTTCAACACATAATTAAATGGGTTTTCCCATGTTTGTAAGGGTTGTTTCCACATACTATTTAGGGCCCCAAGAATCTCTGTTCGAAAACACCCAATTGCTAAACTTCATCGTTTGTTTGGAACCACCCAGGTATTGAGGGATTTTGCTGTCAGCTTATATAAAGTACCATCTATGTCAGAGAAACGCAAAGAGGACTGGTAGATTAGTTCGGAAGCTATTGAGTGCAACATACCCTAACCTGACAGCAAGCCAGGACCTCGCCTTGAGTATCAGGCAGGTTCTGAGAAGTTGCAGAAGGATTCGCGATGGGGTTTCCAGACCCGGTATTTTATAATTTATGTTTAATACTTCCGAAGGGTTTGTTGTATCATAGACCGCTTGATTTATGGGTTGGTATGTACACCGATAAAACCGCTGATTGCAGGGAAATGCCGATAGTAAAAGGCCATCGAGTTCAACACATAGTTAAATGGGTTTTCCCATGTTTGTAAGGGTTGTTGCCACATACTATTTAGGGCCCCAAGAATCTCTGTTCGAAAACACCCGATTGCTAAACTTCATTGTTTGTTTGGAACCACCCAGGTATTGAGGGATTTTGCTGCCAGCTTATATAAAGTACCACCTGTGTCAGAGAAACGCAGAGAGGACTGGTAGATTAGTTCGGAAGCTATTGAGTGCAACATACCCTAACCTGACAGCAAGCCAGGACCTCGCCTTGAGTATCAGGGAGGTTCTGAGAAGTTGCAGAAGGCCCGATTATTCGAATTGGGTGTTCAGATAAGCATTTTTGCATGATTTTTTGCCAGGATCTCAGTGGTACTATCTGTTTCGCAAGTTGGGCTCTCCATTCTCTGTCCATCTTCCAGCTTGGAGGAATAAGGATTGTAAAGAATGTTGCTTGTACATTTATCTCTTTTTTATGCCACTTAATGAATGAAGGCCTCCCCACTATTATGTAGGGCCTAGAGATGTAGTCAAAATTGGATGAACTCCGTAATCAAATCATTTTGTCATGGTTTCATGTTTTATCTGGTTATTTCCACATTGTTTTATGTGCTGTTAAGTTCCATGGTTAATAAGATCTGTTATATGTAATTTTGATGCATCTATAAGTAAAATATATTGGATCACACAGTTGGAAGCTCCTCCCAACCTATCCTGATCCCTAAGCCCATGCAATGCCATCTCACCCAACTGTCAAACTGGCTCGTCTAGTCACTTCTTAGCACTTCTCAACTTCTCATCAAGTGAGAAATTTAAACTTTCTTACAGAAATTTCTCTGAGGATTCCCATTCTACGTGTCTTCATTATTTTCCAACAAATTTATGCTCCGACACAAACTGCACCCTTCAAGAACTGTGGTGAGGCTTTGTGTCACTCCCTCTACCTATGCAAACTCACGAACTGGAAATCGTACCTGTGTCATCTCACTCAAAAAGAGATTTCCTTGGTTCTGCTTCTCGGAAAAGATTGTATAATCCCTTCAAGGGAATTCGAATTGCTGCCAACTGCAGCTTTCAGCCTCACTACTCAGCATTGGATCTACTCTTCCTATTTCAAAATCAATGCTCTCAAACCATGTGAAAATTCCTACTCTTTAGGAACCTCTACTATAGCAAATATGAATCTACTTCACCTACTTGATTTTTAAATTACATTCATCAAGTTCTTCTTTTTAATACTCAAGAAAATTACTTATGCAGCCTACACTAATTAAATATTTGATCTCATGAAAAATAGAGCAAAGAACAAGATACATAGGACACACTTATTTTTTGACACAAAAGTTCTGGGAAAAACCCAATGCTGGAAAACCGGTGCAACAGTTCTGACAGTTTATTATTATGCAGGAGACGTATCTGAATACAAATCTAGGACGCTCATCTAGAAATCCTCTACAGAGAAAATACTGGTGGAAAATCTGTGTGAGTTTTACCTCACTACACCCGGAAGAATTCCGGTTGATCTAGCACAAGACTAGCTAACCCCAACTATTTTTGCGCTGGCCCCGCGTCAGCCTTACAGACTCTGTGTTATCCCTGCGTCACCTCTTCTGCCCTCTGTGTCAACTATCTTGGTAGTTCCGGCAGTTCCCAGTAGTTCTGGTTGTTCCCGAAAGTTGTGGCTTATGTGTGACAGACATGTTTTCTGCTCTGCGCTGGCCCTTCTAGCTCTGCATTAGGACTGTGTGGACCCAGGCTGGCCCAGCGTCAGCTCTCCTAGCTACTACATCGCCTCTCTACAAGCTCTCTGCGCCTCTCTATCAGTATTCTCCATAAATTCCTTCTCCCAGATTCTCTCTGCCCATCAGTTGTAAGATCTCCCTAATCGATTTTTCCTCTTGAGAACTTCTCACCTCATAAAATAGATTTCCTCAATCTCTCTATGTGTATTTCCAAATGAACCCCAAGCCTCCATTTTATACTTTTCCTGTTGAGTCTTCAACGACTGAGATTAACTCTCTAATCAACGACTAATATTGAAACATGACTTGATCTGCCTTCTAGATCATTCTCACCCATATTTTGATTAATACCCATTAATATTTTAATTTCCCTAAGTTTAGACTTAGGAACCCCATTAAAAATATTAATTATTTTAATAAAATACAATCCGAGTGGAATTTCACCAAACGGTTTCTGGGTTCTTTAAAAATCATGTGCTTTAGCCTCTCTACTAATTTGCAAGGCTATAGCGCTTCTGATGCTACCAAAAACTAACAAGTTGGAGACTTTAAATTGACTATCGAGCGCTAAACAAGATCACTATCCGGATATAGGTACCCAATCCCATGGATTGATGACCTTCTGGACTAGCTCAAGGGGTCAAATATTTCAGCAAGATTAACTTGAAGTCCATTTATCACCAGGTGCCTATTGAACCCTCCGATGTGTGGAAGAATGCTTTCAAATCCAAGGAGGGCCTTTTCGAATGGTTTGTCATCCTTTTGGGTTAACGGATGCCCCTGCAACCTTCATGAGATTGATGGACAACATCTTGTGACCCTTCACCAATGCATTCATGGAGATTTATTTATATGACATCTTGATTTTCAACCAGAGTTGGGAAGGGCACCTCCAACATATTCAACAGGTCCTCCAAACCTTGTGACAACATAAGTTGTGTGCCAATCTGGAGAAATGCACTTTTGGGATGACTTAAGTTCAATATTTGGGGTACATAATTGATGATCAAGGTGTACATGTGGACCCATCCAAGATAAAATTCATTCGGGATTGGCTAGGCCCAACCACTCTAACAGTGCTCCGCAACTTTCTGGGCCTTGCCAATTCCTACCACAGGTTCATGTTGGGGTTCTCTCTTATCGCTTGACCTTTAAGTCAAGTCACCAAGGGTGGAGCAAAAGCGAATTTCTTTAGGTCTGAAACCCAACATAAGGTGTTTTCCAAGTTGAAGCAGTGCCTCTGCTATGCACCAGTGGTCACATTACCATACATGCAACAACCATTTGAGATTGAGACAGATGCTTCTGACTATGCTATTGGTACAGTTCTTACTCAACAGGGTCATCTAGTGGCTTACCACAGTGAGACACTTTCATACACAATCTGAAAGTATCCCACCTATGAAAAAGAAATGTATTCCATTGTGCAAGTCTTCCTTCTTTGGAAGCATTACATTCTAGGGAAGGAAATGGTCATCCACATAGAGCACCAACCCCTGCAATTCATACAAACATAAGGGAAGTTGCAAAACAATCGCCATAAAAAATGGTCCACATACCTGCAACAATTACATTTGAACATTAATTAAAAGAAGGGTATCACAAATAATGTTTCATATTGCCTCAGCCAACCACCAGTCATGGCGCTGATCACTATGCTCGACTCTTGTGGGCACGAGACTTTGGGGTGGCCGCATCTTTATGAGAGCAATCCAGAATTTGGTAGCGCATACCAGACAATCCTAGAAGGTAAGCAAGTTCAATATTTTCACCTCTGGGATGCACTGTTATGCCACCTAAGATACAATATGTATTCCTTCAAGTGAGCGTGCTAAGATGATTTGAGAGGCACAATACAGTCGGGTCATTGGACATTTCGGAGTAGAGAAAATAGTGGTAGTACTGCAGAAGTATTTTTATTGGCCAAACCTTCATCAAGATGTTGGGAGGTACATTAAATCCTACACTGCATGTGCCATTGCCAAACCAACCATCAAGAAGCAAGGCCTATATACTCCTCTACCTACCCCTAGTTGACCTTCGAAGTCCATCTCCATGGATTACATGTTGGCCCTTCCTTCTACTAAGCACGACAACGACTGCATTTTCATGGTCGCCGACATATTCTCTAAGATGGCCATTATGGTGGCCTACAAGAAGACTATCACAACAGAGGCCACTGCTAAGTTCTTCTTTGAGCGAGTGTGGGTACACTTTGGGATCCCACAGTCCATTGTCTCATATCAGGACAACAGATTCCTAAGTGCATTTTGGTCAAGTCTCTAGTTGATGCTGGATACCAAACTCACTAAGTCCACGACTTTCCATCCCCAAATTGATGGCCAAACAAAAGTCGTCAACTAGATGACCATACACATTCTACGCATGTACAACTTGAAGAATCCATGCACATGGGATGAAAACCTCCCCTATGTCCAACGTAGCTACAACATAACTCTCAACATCTCAATGGTCCACAGCCCCTTTCAGGTAGGGCTAGAATTTCATCCATTATGTCCCATTGATGTGGTCATACTATTTGCAACTACTAAGGAGAATTCGTCTCATGTCCAGTCTGAAGCCGATAGGGCTAACAACTTCATTAAGAACATTAAACACATCGCCAGTAGGTCCATGATATATTAGACAGAGCCAATGCTAAGTATAAGGAGTTCCATGATCAACATTGGGTGTCGCACAAGTTCCAGGTGGGCGACAAAGTTTGACTACATTTGCAGAAGGAGCGCCCCGCTGGACCCCATTGCAAGCTTCGCCCGCTCTGATATGGGCCATACACCCTCACCAAGGTTGTAGGGGACAATGCCTTCAAGCTCAACATTCCTCCATTCCTTGTTCTGCACCCAGTGTTTAATGTAGACTGGCTTTGGTTATAGTTTCCACCATTGCTAGACACATCCAACATTTCAGAAGATCTCACACCAACAAAGCTAAACCAAAACTGCATGGAACATGCCACAACTGATAGGATCATGGACACACAAATTAATAACACTCTCTAGTAGAAGATCAAAATATATCGGGTTGTCAAAGTTGGTCAACTCCTGCACCAAGGAAAGTGGCTTACCACTAACTAAGTTCAACAGAAGTTTCCCACGCAATGGGGACCATTTCTTCCTAAGGGGGGAGGACTGATCCAAGTGGATAGTGGTGGACACCCACGTATTCCACTTGGACCCCCAACATTGTCTCTTTCAATTTTTCAGTTTCCTTAATTGTAGCATAATTTACTATTTTTGCCATTTTTTTCGGGTCCTGAACTTCCAAAACCATTTTGAGGCCATAAACGACGATTTTAGGGAAAACTCAGAGACCAAAAAAGTCCCAAACCAATATAGTCATTTCTTTTCGGCCTCCCCTTCGATATCTTCGCAACGAGCTATTATGATAGCTGAACAGAAATCGTATGCAAAAGTTACGACCCCGGGAAGTTAATGTACCAATTTACCCAAATGGGGCCCACAGTTTTGGCACTTCATCTCCTAGGGTTAGGTTTTTGGATGTTTAGGGTTTTCCATTGTTTCTCAATAATAAACAGGCCTTTGAGCCTCATTGTAACACAATTCATAGGCATGTAGCCATCACACCTCTTCTTAGAGATAAGCTACCATCTCCTGAATTAAGTTTATTTCCATTATGTTTTTAAGCATATTTCAGTATTTGATATTAATGAATTGAAGTGTTATTTCTGCTGCATCTTCGTGTTTATGGTTAAATTTGTGATTTGTTGGATTCATTTTTAAGTTAAAATCATTTGTGACCACTGGGGGTCATAGTAAAGATTCGGATAGAAGCCATAGTAGGTATATTCAAGAGAAACTTGATGAGAAGTAACTGAAATCAAATTATAGCTAGAGATGATCAGAGGACTACCATAGAAAAATGAGGAAGAACAAGGTTACAGATGGAGTCTTTGGAAGAAAGTAAATCAAAATTTATTGTAGGTAAAGCTGAGAGAGAGATCAAATTCTCAATTGATGGATAAAATCAAGGAGTTTGAACAGAAGATAGATGCTCAGTTGGAGGAAAATCTCAAAGGAGTTGAGCTGCAATAAAGGACAATTGTTGAAGAAGAAGTTCTTTGTGAACTTAAACAAGGAGTAAACCTTGAAGAGAGAGAGAATGATAATGCTGAAAGGAGACTAGCTGGAAGTCTCATGGGCCATTTGGAAACTGAAGATCAGTGTGAATAATTTGTTCATGAGAGCCTAGTTGAGAGTCTCACAAGTTGTGTGGAAAATTAACATATGATGGCTAAGGTGTTAATGCAGGATATAGACCATGATGATTTTGATTTTAACAATTAGTGTATGAATGCAAGAGTTGTTCCATATGAAGGATAGAGAATTTATTTTTTTCTATGCAGAGAGGAGAAATAGACATTGTGTTTTTATACATGTTGGAAGGAAGACATAGGATAGTCAAGATGAAGAATATGTTCCATGAGAAAATGAAACCATGGAATAACATCCTAATTGTGATTAACATGTGTGTGAATGTGAACGAGGATGTTTTTATAGTGGATGAAGAAGATGAATATTTGATGGGAAACATGGAAGCTTTAGCACTACATGAGGAAAGGATGCTTGGAGAAAGTGAGAAAGAGACAATGTACATTTGTGCATGGAACAAGGATCCAATCCTTGGAGACGATAACAGTGATGAAAAATATGTTGATGAGGGGCTCATTGGGAGTCTCACAAATTATTTGAATAATGGAGATCAACATGAAGAAATGGTGCAAGAAGCATCAAATGAGGCTACAAGGCCTTATGATTTTAAGACTGACAATTTGTGTGTGAATGTAGGTTTAGTAAAGAATGGTTGAAAATATTTGGAGATTAATACAAAGATGAAGAATAATGGACAAAATGTGAATTATGTTATAAATGGAGAAGTTTAAGAAATTTTTGCGGAAATTATTGAAGTTGAACATGATCAGAATTGGAGATAAGGAAGGACAAGAATAACCTGATTTTTGTTCTAGAGAAAGATGAAGTGCTTGTAAAGTGTGAAGCTAAACTACAATTGTTGGAGAAGTTGTTTGAAGAGGATGCAAATGGAGAAGAGCATTTATACATGTCTAATAACATAGAAATGTATAATGAACCTGAAGAAATTGAGGTGGAATGCGATGAACAATTTCCTTGTTTCAATACAAATTTTGAAATTGAATTTTTAGAAAAGTGGATAACATGAAATATAGAATATGGAATCCATAGAAATTCTACAGATTTGGACGAGAAGAAGGACAAGATGCAAAGGTTAGAGGAAAGCAACAATATGTTTCAACAAGGAGACAATGATATCTTTGCTAAATGGAACAAGAGGAAATACATATGTGTGTCTTAAGCAACTATGGAGGAATGGAAGACAAATTTTCTATGAAGGAAACATAATAAATAGTAGAGGGTAGCAAAGATCAACCCCAACAGAGATACAACATCTTCAAGGAAGATCGAGGAATAAAGGACTTAACATTGACCACCAGGATGTTAGTAAGGGATAACAATGATAAAGTTTAGCAAGGAAGTAGTGGTTTGAGCCAACCCAAAGACAAGTTGGATATCGAGATTGAAGAAGTAAGGAAGTTGATGTTAAAGAAGCCTTAACAGAAGAGGTATGTAGGTCAGAGGATAATCATGGACAAAATGTTTCATATGGTAGAGAAATTTTTCATCAACAAAGGAGGAAGAAGACTACAACAGAAGGAAATAATGGAGCATCATGATAAGGAGAAGGACCAACTACAACATCAGGTTTGGGATTGAGTAAAGATTCACTTCACCAAAAAATGGTCAAAAGACCATGAACATTTTTCACCTTGGGAGTTTGATGCAGGTGAATAGACGAAGCATAAGATGTGAGAGTCTGGACAAGAGCTTACCAATGTGATGGGATGGTCACATGGTAATACTGGGAGGAAATTTAAATGTTTTGTAAGAATTGTAAATATTTATATTAGGAAGTGAGTTTTGATGTAAATATATTTTTAGTTTAGTTTCCCTTATTTTGTGGAGAAGGGTAAACGATTCATCTCTTGTGACTCTTGGTTATCACATGTTATCATTCTTTTTAAAGAGAATGAGTGTTTGAGAAGAAGAAGGAGAAGAAGAGGAGAAGCTCCGAGAGAAGAGAAGAGAGAGGAAATTATTGTTTCTCTATGCAATTATAGTCGCGAGATTGCAAATCATTGTAATTTCCAATCTGTGTGAACCAGAAAGTGGTTTCTATGTGAATGGTGGAATTGGATGGAAAAGGGGACTATAAGTTGTTGCTGCTTGATTGAATTGAAATCCTAGTGTTGAAGAAATTCGATTTTTGCTTTGAATTATAGCTAAATGTAGTTTTGTTCCTTTGTGTTTGGTTATCTTTAAAAGTCTGTTGATTTACATTAAGAAATTGAATGTGTAATTCATGAGGACAATGGGTCAAAGATCGAGGGGATGTCCGGGATAATTTTTTGAAGCTGTAACTTTACGTTGTTGCCATAGTTTTGGTTGATGTGTTTAGAATATATGGTGTTGGTTTGAATATTGATTTGTGTTACTACTGCTAGTGTATTGTAGTGTCATATATGTGTTGTAGATGCTATGCATTGTTGATATATTTTTATTGAGCCTTATATTATCATGGATAGTTGAGTACCTTCTATTGACCTATTGTTGGTGCTAGTATGTTGTACGTTGAGTTCATGTTGAAAAAGAAAATTGTCATGATTATTTTGTATTTTTTGTAATGGTTACACAACCCTGTGGAGGAAATTTCACAATGTTCAGCCATAGCGAATGCATATTGGTTTCAGAAATATGAGTGTTTTTATAGTGGAGCAAAGCAATTTGTTTTGGGAATGTAGTGAAATCATTTTTGACTCGTTTGCTTTCCTAATTGGAAAATCTATAATAGCATACAACCCCTAACAAACAAAGGCATATGAAATCATTTATTATGTCAAGGACCCATTCAAGGATGTGGATAATTGACTGTAAAAAGAGCCAAGTCATTTCGTCTTTCCTGAAAACTGAAATGCAGAGTTTTAATGGGCGCTACGAAATCATTTCATAGCGATTTCAAATAAAGTTTTCGAGACTGCATGTTTGGTTTTCAAATTCCTGTTTGGCCTTCCCATTGCACTATTTAGTAAGTTGAATCCTATGTAATTGGATGAGGTGAGGAAAAATATTAGAAGGTGAGAGAAAGATATTTCATGGAACTTATCAAAATAAATTCATATTCCTATTTTGACTACATATGTAAAATGTTTCATGAATATTTTTGAAGAGGAGGTAAAGACGAAGTTGTATGTGGAGTAGCCTAGGGTTATTTGTAGTCGGGGTAACTTGGAATGCATCACATAGCCTTGGTGATGGTGTAAGGTCCATGGTGGAGTGGTTGAGGTTTTTGATGGGCCCCTGCAAGGTGTTCCTTCTATAGATTCAAAATAACCTTGTCTCTTACTTGGAACTTGTGCGACACCTAGTGTTGATCATGGTGTTTTTATACTTAGTATTGGATTTCTACAAGATATCATGGACCTGATGGTAGATGTGTTAAATTTGTTCATTAAACTTTGTAGCTTTTTTGGCTTCATATTGAACATCTGTATATTCTTCTTATGTAGTGGCAAGGGGCAATGGGACCTAATGCTTGAAATTCCAAGCTCAACCAAAAGGGGTTGTTGCTGGTTGAGCTATGCAAAGATATAATGTAGCTTTTCTGAATATAGGGGATACTCTCATCCCATGTTTGTGGATGGTTGGAGTGGTGCATGCACAATATGTGCACAATCATCTCGTTGGTGACCTCTTGCCATCAGTCTGAGGTTAGAATGTAGTTAATTTAGTGAGCCTGGTATCCAACAATGACTAGAGGCTCAACCAGAATGCACTTAGGGAACCATCTATCCTACTTTGATATGATGGTCTGTAGGAACCCAAAATGTACCCACACCCATTTGAAGAAGAGCTTCCTAGTGGTCTTTATTGTGATACACTTTTTTTAGGTAGGCAGGATGCCATCTTAGAAAATCTTTTGACAACCACAAAGACGCAATCATTACCATGCTTGGTAAATGGAAGACTGGACATATAGTCCATTGACTGGATTCCCAAGGTCAGTTAGGAGCAGGAAAAGCGGTGTAAAATCCTTGTTTCTTAATGGTTGGTTTGGCAATGGTGTAGGACTTGATATACTTCCAAACATCTTGTCGAAGTTTTGGCCAATAAAAATGTTTCTACAATATTTCCATTGTAGTTTCCAGATCAAAGTTCCCTGCTACCCGACTGTACTGTGCCTCCTAGATCAACTTGGTACACTTGCTTGAAAGAACAAAAAGGTAACCCAAGCATCACAATAGTGCATCCATGATGTCAAAGTCTAGAACTTTCTTTCTTGCCATCAAAATATAGTATGTGGCAATGACTTTTGTATCGTTACTGTATAGTTGTGGTCATCTAGAGGTCTTTTTCTCACAAGAGTTAAGAATAGTGGTTAGTGCCAAAATTAGAGGTCGATTGAGGAAATTTGTGACGTGATTGATGCTACTTCCCTTGGACTTGAAAGTGTTCTTCCATACATCAGTTGGTTCTATTGGAACTTGGTGATAGCCACACTTAAAATTAGTCTTGTTGAAGTACTTGGCTCCCTTGAGATGGTCAAGAAGGTCGTCAATCTAGGGAATCAGGTACCTTTTCCTAACTGTGAGTTTTTTCAGAGCCTGATAATCAATACAAAGTATTTAGGACCCATACTTCTTTTGTACGAGTACAATTAGGCTCCCATAGGGTGAGGGACTTGGTCGGATGAGCCCTTTTTATAGAAGTTCTTGGATCTTCTACTTGATTTCATCTTCTAGGCACTACAACAAAACAGGGAATTTACGCTAGATTTAGCACCAAATTTTAGTGTATTTTTCTCTCCATTGGGATGAGCAACCTGGCGCTAAATCTGGCTCTATTGTACAATTTTTAAAGCGTCCTTTTTTGCGCCAAATTTTGCATCTTTTTTTACGCCAAATTTTGCATCATTTTTTGCATCATATTTTGCACCAAGATTTGCATTTGGTTTTACAACAAGTTTTGCTTCTAGTTTTGTGCCATTTTTTGCATCATTTTTTGCTTCCTGTTTTGTGCCATTCTTTGCTTCTATTTTTGTGTCGTAATTTGCATCGAGTTTTACACCATATTTTTCATCTGATTTAGTGCCTTTTTTTGCATCGAGTTTGTGCCAGTTTTTGCATCTAGTCTTATGCCATTTTTTGCTTCTAATTTTGTACTTATTTTTACATCTATTTTTGCACCAATTTTTCTACCTTTTTTTACACCATTTTTTGCATCTAATTTTGCACCATATGTTGAATCTGATTTAGTGCCAAATTTTTCATCCATTTTTGTACCATTTTTCATCCACTTTTTCGTTTCATTTGTCTCCCTTTTTTGCATCCTATTTTGCACCTAATTTTGCATCATTTGTTGCATCCAATTTAACATCATTTTTAACAACATTTCTTGCATCCAATTTTTCATCCTTTTGAGCATCTAAATTTTCACCCTATGTTGGACCATGTGTTGCTTTGAATCCCATTTTGTGTATAATGTTACATTCAATTTTGAGCCATTTTTTTTGTCTACTTTTGCATTAGTTTTTGCACCAAGTTTTGAATCATTTTTTGCAGCTTATTTTGCATCCAATGTTGCATCCAAATTTGAGCCATTTTTATGCCCATTTTCGCACCATTTTTTCTACTTTTGTGTCCAAATTTTCACCATTTTTTATGTCCAATTTTGCATCATTTTTGGTGTCTAATTTTGCATCCTTTTTGGCATCCAAATTTGCATCTTTTTTTCTGCCACATTTTGTGTCCACATTTGCATCTCATTTTGCACCTAGATTTTAGTTTGAATTTTCATCTAGTTATGCATCATTTTTGGCATCCTTAGTTTCACCCTTTTTTAGTCCCATTTTGCTTCTTGTTTTGTGTCTTTTCTTACATCCTTTTTGCACCCAACTTTGCATCCTAATTTTACACCATTCTTTGCATCCTCATTTTGGTGTCCATTTTTGCATCCTTGTTTGCGCCCAATTTGGTATCTTTTTGTATGCCCTATTTTGTTCCCTTCTTTGTGTCTAGTTTTGCACCTTTTTTAAATTCTACTTTAAAACCCTTTTTGTCTCATTGTTTGCATCTTGTTTTGATGGCTAGTTTAACATCCAATTCTACTCCCAATTTTGCATCGATGGTTACATCCACTTTTGGCTTCTTGTTTAGAGTTTTACTTTTACTTCCATTTTACTAATTTTATTACATAGTGAAATATATTACAATTTCTAAATATCATTTTGCTGTAGGATTTAATGCACAGTTAGATGAACATAAAACCCTCTCAGTTTATCCCAGAAACCTAAGATAGATTGATTAAGAGAAAGGTTTTTCTAAGGCTCAGGATTCTTAGTAGATCAAGATGTAGAGTATAGATTAAGAAAAGAAGAATGAATTCATGTGAGTCCTTGCATGCAGTTCTTGTTGGAGATTTTAGTGTAGCTAGGAAGTGCTCCTAGATATCTCCAAATCTTGGTCCTACACACAAGAGAGATAACAAAGAAAACTTCACCATAAATATTACTGAATAAATAAATATAAACCAAAATACCATACATTCATTAGTTAATTAGGATAAGTAAAGAATGAATAGTAGCATATGGAAGGAAGAACAACTAATCTATATTAATAAAGGAGTTGGAGGAAAGTTACAACCATCAGTTGCAACAACACCTCCCCCAACTCCTAGCTCCAAAACTCTCCCTCTCAACTCCTAGCTCCAAAACTCTCCCTCTCAAGATAGATCTCCGCAGCGTGACAATACACGAATTCCCATAATTTCCTCAATGGCCAAGCCTCCAATATATAGGAAAGTGAAGGCTATGAAGATTTCCCAAATTCCTCATTAGTTCAATTTTGGCAAAATCTATTGGGTGAATAATGTTTCCTCATATAAAAATGGCATTTTCCACTTTTTAGATGCTTTTATGCTCACGAAAAAGCTTCCCCATGTTTTATGGCACTTTCCCACTTTTGTATGCTTTTATCTTTTAGGAAAAATCTAAAGATGAGGATAAAGAGATCACATTCCACCATATGAGTTTCCGAAAGTGAACAAGAGTGTCAAATTCTAGTTAACTCGAGCTTTTTCCCTCGTATTAGAAGAATTTTCATTTTAAAATGTTAACATTGAATTTCCATGTCATAATGTGTAAGCCAATCAAAATCCTTTAAAATTTAAAAGACATACAGGTGTGACTAGGCAGTGGATTTTTTTTTAATAATATAACTTACATAATTAACTGTGAATGGTGCCCAAGTGACCCAAAACTATATTAAATATTAAAAATAAAATTAATATCTTCATCTATAAAAGTTAGAATATCGAGAATATTTTTAATGAAGGGTAAATCATTGTGTTAAATAATTAAATTTAAATATAAAATCCTAAATCCTAAATTTAATTTAAATTTTAAATTTACTTTCTTAATTTAAAATTTATTAAATCTTGTATTGATAAATTAATTTAAATATAAAATATCAATATATGGTTATTTTGATAAAAGTGCATTTATTTTAGTAACTTAAATTTAAATTTAACTTAAATTTATATTTTAAATTTTCTTTTTAAATTTAGTTTTTGTTTTTAAATCTTGTGTTAACAAATTAATTTCAATATAAAATACATGTAGACGGTTATTTTTGATAAAAGTGATGTTTATTTGGGTAATTTAAATTTCCTTTAAATTTTGAATTTGCTTTTTTAATTTAAATTTTATTAAATCTTGTGCTAATATATTAATTTAAATATAAAATACATATATTATTTTGATAAATGTGACATTTATTTGGGTAATTTTTGTAAAAGAATAATAAAAATGGTATATTAAAAAATTGTCTACATGGCATTATTTCATTAGTTTCTTAATTTTTCTTAGGTGGTTATTTTTTGAGTTGAAAATTCCTCTAATGCGAGAATTTTGGTAACAAAAGTTAGATGAAGGGGACAACTTGTTATAGACTAGGATACCGTGGCCCTCATGGTACATAACTTGTATTATAAGCTTATATAATTTGGGAGAAATGAGTATTTCAACCAACAGCATAGTATTCTCCTCCAAGATGATGAGGAGATATTTTCATGTATAACACATTTAAGAATATATCAGAATTCAAATTCATAACTTAGTATTTGTAAACAAATTTAAGGGCAATTGAAAACATTCATAAAAAATATAGCAGTATCCTCATATATAACAATTCTCCACCAAAAAATCATTGACAATTTTCAATATACATATATTACTACTAAATCAACATTTATCGCATATATCATTATTCCAAGGTAAATTCACAACATTACATCCAAAATAGTAATATCATCATACATAATCATTCTCCATAAAAAGGCGTTGACAGGTTTCAACACATATATAAAGTAACAAGATAATACTAATAGTATCCTCATCATCTTTAATCAAATCAACTAAGATTGAAATGTGTGATTATCATATCAAAATATTTCATGAACACCATTATTCTAAGGTAAATTCACAACATCCATCAAAAGATAGTAATATCATCATACATAATAATTCTCCATCAAAATAATGTTGATAATTTTCAATATATACATAAAATAACAAGATAAAAATGATAATATCATCATCATATTTAATCAAATCAACTAAAAGTCAATGTAAGATTACCAAATAAAAATGTTTCATAGATATCATTATGCTAAGGTAAATTCACAACATCCATAAAAAAAATAGGAATCTCATCATACACAATAATTCTTCATAAAAAAATTGTAAACAATTTTCAACATATTCATAAGGTAACAAGATAGCACCGATAGTATCATCATCATTATTCAAATAAACTAAAATTCAAATGTATGATTACCATATTAAGACATCCAACTAAATATAAAAAATAATGCATGGCTAGCTAGCACCATGAAAATCATAGTCAAGCTCATCCTCATTATCATTTCCATGATCATCATCCCGACCATCCTGATAATATCATCCACATAATCATCACCAATGCCATTATCATCCTCATCATCATCATCTCTAATATATGATCTAATCTAAACATAGTCTATATCATCATCTTCGTGGTCATTACCTATAGCGTTCTGGAAAAAAAATCAATATTACATGTTAGTACTAATTCTATAGAAAAATGCATATTTTTATTACAATGCTAATAGTAATTCACATTAAGTAGTAGAAGCATTTTTTAATCCATATGAAGTAGGTACCCATTTGTTATTCATATTATATTGTGAATGTTTCTTATGATTTCCATGCAGAATTGGTAAATTAATATTTACTGGAAGCTTCATTTCAAATAACAATTGTAATTCAGATTAGAAATAGAAGAAATTTTAACAAAAAAATAATGTCACATGAAAAAATAAATTGTTTTTAATGAAAAATAAGTCGCATACAATATGAATGTCACATGAAATATTGAGTTGTTTTTAATGCATTTAATTTTATCTATAATAAGATGGATCCTAATGTTCGTTCAAGAAAAAATGCTCACAAATAATTACTTCATTTTATCCATTATCACACTTAATCCATTATACCAAGTGACAAAAATGATTCCTTTCAAATTGCTTTGAACTCCCTAAATATAATGTAAAAGAGAAAACTCCACGACCGCAACCCCCTCCCTTGCCTCGTCCACCATCAGAGACAATGAACTTGGAGTTATGACCACGATAGCAACCCCTCCCTTGCCTTGTGTCCACCATTAGAGGCATTGAACTTGGAATTAAGAGTACTCATGTTTTCTTTGCTCTAATTAATCTCCAAGGAATCAAAACTTCATCAATATATCAAGGACTCCATCAAGGAGTACATCTATCATAAGAGAAGCTCAATAGGCTTTGCCAAAAGAGTATGAAAAAACACTTATCTATGTTTTATGAAATACCTCTAGTGAGTGGAATGAATGGTGGGAAACACTTACCAAGGAAAGGAATATTTTTGGTCCGTCCTTATTTCTATTATTATTTTTGCTTCTTAGAATGGAGGGAAGTGTTTAAAAAAATTCTAAGAAATATTTTAAATTAAAAAAGAATAAATTTATTTGCTTAAGTTTAGGTTTTTTTTTTAAATATATATTTAGTTTAGTATTTTTTTATTTTCTAAAAAAATATATTTAATTTCTGGTTTTTTTATAACAAAAATTATATTTTCTTTTTATAAAAATGGATTTTAAACATCCATTCATGCTAAATTTGTGATTTTATGATATAAGTTTAAATTATATATAAAAAAGTAACTTAATGCCATGCATTGTGTCGCTGAGATGGGTATTATACATCTCTTCCTTGCTAAGTTAAAGGAATATGCTTGGGTTTTCTTAATGCAATAAAATTAATTCTTCTCTTCATTATATCTTGAGATGTTCAACTTGCACCTAATAAAACAATAAACTTAAAATAGGTTTTCCTTTGTCCTTTGTAGATTTCTTTCCCCATTAATCCTTTTTTTGATAGATTAATTGTCTTATTGTGGCCTTGAGTGGTCACTCCCATTAGTTGCATGCTTTTTAGTTTTATGTTAGTGACATTTCTTAGTATTGATAACATGTTATTTAATTTATGAAAATGTGTTATTTTCCATATTATTGTTAAATATTAATATTAAATATGTTGGTTTTGAACATGGTTTAGCAAAAAGTTCCCAAAAAGTTTATAGATTGTAATTTATAATGTAATGCTTCATTGCTTGATGAAATTGTTTTGGATATTTTTTTTAAAGATTCATTGATTGATGAAATTTTTATGGATATTTTTTTTAGTAAATTAACTTGTATGTGATAAAGTCAAAAGTCACCTCTTTTTGAGATTTTCATTGGTTAATTTCCCTTAAGGCTATCAAGTTCACCATTCAGTCCTAGGTTAAGGAAATATAGGAGTCATGAAGTGGCATTGTCCAATAACTTAAATCTTGGAACATGTTTTTTTTAGTCACATTATACTTCCTTTCTGTGTAAATTCTCCATGAAAATAGTCTCATGGAACATGAGGGACCTCAATATTTAACGAAAACAAATACTACTAAATGAAAAATGGTATGCAAAGCACCCATCAATAATGTTGATATAAGAAATAAAAATATTAAGTGAGGTTCTACCTGATATAATTAGAAAATGGGGGAGGAATTTCCAAGTAGTAGTGATTGATGATTAGATATACTTGGGTGGAATGGTTATTATTTGGAATGATCAGGACATCAAGGTTACCAATATGTTTACCTCTTTTCGCATTATGACAATATAATTTTAGTTAATTGACATTGAGGACTACTACCATGTATCCAATGTCTATGACTCCAATATCGCAAATGGAAAACCTCTATTTCTCAATTCTATTTCCAGCACAAGTAATTTATACTCCCCATATCCGTGGATTATTGGGAGTGACTTCAATATTATCAAGTGTCTCGAAGAAAAGAAAGGATGAATCACAATTTTTACCACGAGATTTTGTAAGATATACCATCAAGGCCCTAAAGTAGTATCCATTAAAGTTTTCAATCAATGAGTCTCCAACCCACACATGTGGATCAATGACATGTAATACATGTGCATGTGATGACTAACTTAATACACTGTTCTAATAAATCCACAAACTTAAGTATTTCACTCTATCACATGATTGACCATAGTGTGACATAAGTAAACCAAGAGTAGAAATGAAACCCTTAGGCAAGAAAATTTCCCTAGATCCCCAATTAGGTGCTTAAATGATGAAGTGAAAATGAAAGGGGAAAAGTGGACTTCATGATTTAACCATCACAAACATGTTATCAAGTGTGACTAGGAGTGTATATATTCATATGTTTTCCAAAGAGGGTGTGAATACATGAGTTACCATTCATTGGGCCTTATTTTTCTTTCTTTTGATTTTTCTTATATATAGGACTTAGGGAATAAGGTTTTCATAAGTTTTGAACAACTCATAGATATAATATTTACATAAATTTTCACTTTAACCTTAGAGTTTAGACTTAGATAAATCCTTATAGTGTATCTTTAATGATTTTGGCTTTCACTTTTTGATTTTCTTTCATCACAAATGACAAAAGGGGAAATATTTTGCCACAAATCTATGAATGCTTAATCATAAAGGTGTCATGCGATGAAAACAAATTAATTATGTTATTCCCTATGAAAATGATGGGTATTCTTGAGAAACGGTTATGCTTGTGGATGTCTCCTCCCTGGTTGAGAGGGAGTGAGCATTGACACCATATTATCCATTTGTCTTGTACTATGGCCGAGACTAACAGTCGTAAGCCTACTAAAGACACCAGTAGGGAGAACGGTGGATTAGATAAACATCTGGGACCAATATTCTTTGAGAATTTGTGCTTTGACTAGGACTAACTGCCATAATTCAAGTACATTAATCCAAGATAAGAATAGTCATGAGGATCGACATTTCCTGGTGTCAAATATTATGATAGTGGATTAGGAAATGATCATGCGAGGACATGTCTGATGAACATCCTAGTGCAGTAAGTGCCTAAAGAGGTAGTGGTGTCCAAATTTATGCCTCCCAACATTGTGCTATGATCGAATGGAGAGATATAACTTTTTATTCAAGGCCTTTCTATTTTGACAATGTTGGCTATGATGATGTAAATCATCGTTGATGCTTATCAATCGAGATCCCTTCTTATATGAATATTTCAACTTGAGAGTACTTGTTTGTCTCATTATGAGTATCTCCCTAGTTTAGATGGAGTGTCATCATCTTCATTATCATCATCATCACCACCATCAATCTCATCATTGCATTATTGTCATAATCACCATTCATGTCGTCATCATCATCATCATCATCGTGATTATGGACATTGTCGCCAATTGTTCATAATTATAGGTATCGTAAGAAATATCATCAACCCAAAAAATATTACGACTGCTCAAAAAGGGTTGTTAGGAAACGTGATATATGAAAGAGAAATGGCAACTTTATTTTTTAGATATGATCGATGATCATCATCATCACTACCGTTATCATCGTCATTATGATTTTCATCATCCCCATCATCATAATTAATGTAATTTCTATCATCATTGTTGTCAACTTAGTCATGAACATCATAATCATCGTTCATGCCATTATTGTTGTTGATGATGACCAAGATGAAAATAATGATAATGATCATGACTTGGAAGATGACTCTAAAGATAATGATTATGATTATGACCATGACGACATTTAAAAATTGGGAAGATTGTCCAAGGTCATTATCATCACCATCATCATTGTCATTATAACCCCCATCATTTTGATTATCATAATAATCACAATTCATGTCATCGTCATCATCTTCATTATCATCATCGTCATAATTATTGACATTGTCATCAGTTTTTCATAATTGTTTATGTCATAAGAAACATCATCAATGCAAAAAATATATGAGTGTTGGAAAATGGATGCAAAAGTCAAAAAAAAATGGGGGCAACAATAGACGTAAAATTAGATGAAGAGTGGACACAACATAAGTAGATGCACAACAATACAGAAAAATTGACACAAAAGTGGATGAAAAAGTAGATGCAATAGTTGATGCAAACTTGGACACAAAATAGGAGGCAAACATGGATGAAAAAGTGGAGGAAAACATGGGTGTAATAGTAGGCATAAAACTTAGCATGAATTGTTGTGAAATAAATGTGGATACAAAAATGAACAAAAAAAAAAAGACACAAACTTGGATGCAAAAAGGAGGCAAAATTGGATTAAAAAATGGATGTAAACATGGACCAAACATGGGTGCAATAGTGGACACAAAATTAGATTCAAAATTGGATGCATCAGAAGTGGATGTAAAAGTAGATGCAAAATGGGATGCAAAAAACATAAAAATTATTTGATGCAAAATTAGACACAAAAGAGGATGCAAAATTGGAAGAAAATGTGGGTTTCAATGATAGGCACAAGATATGGCACAACAAAAGTGGACGATAAAGTGGATGTAATAAAAAACACAAAAAAAAAGATGCAAACTTGGATGCAAGACAAGATGCAATAAGGGATGCAAAAGTGGCTGCAAACATGGGTGCAACAATAGAAACAAAACTGGATGAAAAATATGGATGCAATGGAAGTATATGCAAAAGAAGATACAAAATGAGATGCAAAACCCAACACAAAAGTGGATGCAAAAATAGATGCAATATTTTGATGCAAAAGTGGATGCGAAGATGGATGCAAAATTGGAAGCAAACATGGGTACAACAGTAAGTACAAAATATGGTACAAATAGTGTCACAACAAAAGTGGATGTAATGATAGATGCAAAAAAAGAAGAAAATGAAGATGAAAAATAAGATGCAAAAAGGGATGCAAAAGTGGACGTAAACATGGGTGCAACAATGGATGAAAAATATGATGCAAAAGTTGATGCAACAAAATTCGATGCAAAAGTAGATGCAATATGAGACACAAAACCTTATGCAAGTCTTGACGCAAAGGGGATGCAAAAAATGATGTAAAAATGGATGCAAAAAATGATTTAAAAAATGATGCAAAAGAGGATGCAAGAGATGATGAAAAATTTGATGCAAGTGTAGGCGCTAAAAGTGGATGCAATAAATGACACAAAAGTTGGTGAAACAAAATTAGGTGCCAAAATTGATGCAAAACATGGTGCAAAGGATGGCACAAAACTTGGCATAAAACCTGGCGTAAAACCTGGTGTAAAACCTGATGCAAAACCTATTACAATATCTGGTGCTAAACTTGGTGGAAGACTTGGTGAAAAACTCGATGCAAACTTTGCATCAATTTTTGCACCATATTTGATAAATGGACACAAATAGCACAAAAAATGGGATTTAGACGCAAAAAGGGAAGAGAAAAGGGACGCTAATCACAAGGTTTTATTGTAGTGAGAAGAGAGTTGTGGTATATTGGCCCATTGGGTAGAGGTGCGTCGGGAATCACATTGATCGAATGCTTAAACCGATAGTGCAAAGTACCCCCATGGGTGAAGAGAAGATATCTTTGTAGTCTTCCATGAACTTATCCACTTGCCTCTTCTACATCAAGGATCCTTGCGTGGATGTCATGGATGTGGCCATAGTCTTCTCCTTAATTTGAGATTAAATCAAGAAGAAGATAAATTTCCCAGTCTTGGAAATGATCTTGCTAAATTTCTTAGCAAAGATCAAAGAAATGGTAGTAGGTGGGGCTACCTCTGGTATCTTATGTAGTTTCCTGCCCAAAGTAATAATAACACTATGAGGTTTGGACTTATACACAACATGACATTTCCAAAAGTATGGTTGACCTAATAAAACATCACAAACTTCAAGTGGAGAAACATCACACAATACCTCGTTCATGGAAAGCTTAATGCTGTAAGACACGTGACACTGATGGATGATGCAAAGATCTTGCTTGTGATAGCCCTTCCCATGGTTCTCTCATAAAAATGCACTATAAATATTTTTACAAATATGTGAAATTTAAAAAGGGAACTGAGTCAAAGGGACACAGATTCCAGAGTTGAGGAGGAGGATTGCTTTCTTGGAATGTTGATATGTGCTGATATTTCTTGTGCAGAAAAATTTGAATTATTTAGACAACCATTAAAGGCTCATCGGTGCATGAATTTAAGGGAATGGTTCTAAAACTAAATGAGTTGCAAAGGAATGTACACAAACCCATGCACTTGGGACTCCCAAGGAAAAACGGACAAGAAAGTAAGAGGGAACTACATAGTGCAAGAAAAGGAGGGCAGGGCAGTAAATGTTAGCTCAGGAAAATAGGTGAAGGAAGAAAAATAAGGCTCATTCAAGTCCATACAAGAACCAAGAGAGAAGACACCCATTCAAGCACCATAAAAATAGAGAGAGAAATCTGGTTTGGTAAGCAAGAAGTGTGGAAGAGATGAGAAGAGAAGGGGCTTGGTTCTCTGATTCCCTAGAGGTTACAAGTTGAGTTGTTAGTCTCTGGACAACTTAGGTCCCTTGGAGGTTGTGGGTTGAGATAGAATCCATGGAGCCCTGTAACAGCTTGGGTCCCTGGAGGCTATGGGTTGAGACCAAGTTTCTAGAGCCCTATAACAGCTTGGGTCCTTGGAGGCTATGGGTTGGGATAGAATCTCTGGAGCCCTATAACAACTTGGGTCCCCTGGAGGTTGTGGGTTGAGATAATATGCTCTAGAGCCCTAGACAACTTAGGAAGATGCCAATCGTGGAGCAGCTATAAAGGAAGACTTGATTGAAGACCCTTGGTTACTACATTACTATTACATTGTATTTTGGGCTCCTTGGAAGGGAGTGAAACACTATGTATGCACTGGGGTGAGGCTGAGAGCCTCTAGAATCCTTGTTCTGAAGAAGATGGTCACAACCAACTGGTGGGATTGAGGAAGACATCCTCTGGAATTCCTTGTTTCAATTGGCAACTAGTGTTTGATTCCCTTAAGCAAGCACTCCCCTCAAAGTCTGGAATATGGCTCGAGGGCACCAAATACAAGTAAGTGTGGTTGAATCTAACTATGGTTGGGTGGAGAGTCCTAGTCCCAAACTCAGTTACCCTACAGGCTTAAAAGATAAGTAATCTTTTGTACATGTTTACATGTTGATGAATTTATGATATATTCTAGTTGAAATGGCTTGGATTTTTGGGTCTATAACATCATTTTTAATGTGATGAGCATGTGGATATTTCTTTATGAAAAGATAAACCTTATGATTATGATAAATAAATTTATACATAAATTCATGTGCCATACCTTTGAAATGAATAGTGTTATTAAATAAGTTGAACCATTGTATATGTCTGCATTGAAATGAATATGTCGAGTTTGATGCATATTGGTGTTGTTTACAACATATAACAAGCATTACAATGTGTCGTGTCTTTACATGATAACAAGGACCATGCAATGGCCACAAGCTAAATAATAATTTGTATGATGTTCCCTAACATTGTCAACAAAACATATGAAAAATGATACAGGTACGTTAAGAAATATGACAGGTAGAAGATCCATAAGGGTTTGGATATAAAACCTACAAACCTTGGGCTTAAGAACCCTTCTATTAAGCTAAAATATTACATGCGATACTACCTTCTTAAGTAGGATTTGAGTATACATATGAATTTCCATTCGCTTAGCCATAATCCTATGAATTTGTACAAGAGGCATTGCTACAATATTGAATGAGTTATTCACTCTTTTAAGGGAAAGTAAAGCCTAAAACCCCTGCATCAAGGCTTAACCATCCATGCATTATCAATAGGTTGGATGCCTTCCACTAGATTCCTAGCATCACTAGTTAGGTGTTGGAGGATTTTTCACGATGCCATAGAGCCGACTGTAAACCAGCTTTGAAGTTGGTAACCCTTAGCATTTCATAGGAGAGGTAAAGATCTTTAGAAGGTCATTGCAGGCCCACAACAGGGTGTGGCTGCAGAAGTACCTATGTTGACATGCCGTGAAATCCCATGCTTGAATATGGGGAACATCGGATGGCTAGGAACTCATTGGATATGCCTTTGCCCAAGCTCATGAGGGGTAGCACCATGGAGTGCGTTAGCAAGGCACTTTCTCCATCGTCGTCACTGAGTAACAATGTCATTCGTAATGGTTACTGAACTCTTATGGTAGAGCTTTAGCCAGATTAACCAGTGAGGAGTGATTGATGAAGAGTCGAGGCAAGCTCTCGCAATGTCAGTTGGAATCTAGATCAAACTCATGGCTCAGAGATTGACAGGGTTTTCCTAGTTGAGCCATGACAACACCCATGTGTGAGCTTGATGTGGTGCAAGGAGACAAGGCCTCAAACTTATAATGCGATGTGGCTATCCTTGTCCTTACTCTGATCAAAATCGTAGTTGAGGAGGAATTTCATTAGAAGGGATTAATTTGTCCCCAATGTGATTGGTCCTGAGTGTGCCAACGTGATCTGAAGGTGCAACCCTGAAGGTTCACCCCGAAAATTTTTGTTGAGCAATGGAGGGATGAGGTGTCAGGATAATGCGACAAGATGATATGTGCCAAACAATTATGCCATTAGATGGAGGGATGGCCCACTATCCACATAATCCTAGAAACATTTTCTCGAAAGGAAGGAAGGGAGATCACGAGGAAGCATTAGGAAAATCCTTGCAGGATGATGTAAGGTGGGAGTGTGGCAGGACCCGCACAATCATGGTGATGCTATTAGTCAGGGACTAGCCCACTTGATCAATAAGCCCAACGAGTTCAACCCGGAATTTTAAATGGAAGAGTCAATTGTAAGCATCAGGACACCACAGAGCGAGGTGAAATGTCCCTAAAGGACCCACCCAACAGGTTAAGAGGCACGCAAGGGGACTAGGATGTGAGTGTTGGGCAAGAGCATCAATATGACATGGTTTCATAGCCACGTGGGTCGATTGGAAGAGATGGTAGGTGAGAAGTGGGAGGCCCACAAATTCCAAGCAGAATCAAAGGTGCAAAAGGCTCTTACAAAAGTATGCACTAGGATAACTTGGTCAGGATGACGTGAGCAGGTAACAACAACACTTAGCAAGTGGGCTTCAAGCCAATGAGGAGGTGGTAGAGGGGCCCATTATCTAAGGAAACCCGGTATAGAGACCCTGACGGTAACTAAGGTGTGCACTTTAGTAATCATCGGGAGAAGGTAAGCGGGGTGGCATGACCAGTGACACCCACTTGGGAGGCATAAGGGTGCTATGATTAAAGGCGTCGGGTTGGTACGGAGAGTGGAGGTCCCTGCATTTAGTAAGGGCCGATAAAATGTATACAAGTTGGGAAGCCTAAGTAGAGTTTGGAGAGGAAAAAGAAAGAAAAATAATATTTTCTTTACCCCATCCTCTAACAATAATTAAGGGGTTGGGTATGTTACATCGCCCTCGATGGAGCCACCCAATGGTGTATAGCTGTAAGTGGTGTTGTTAGTAGGCTTGTCTAACAGTAATTGAGGGGTTGGGTATGTTACATTGCCCTTGGTGGAGTCACCCAATGGTGTATAACTGCAAGTGTAGTGTTGTTGGTAGGCTTGGCCACTTAACGACCTCTGCTAAGATGAGGTTCTTTTAACTCCCACTATCAACAATGAAGTATAGTGAAGCACCCTTCACCCACATTTATGAGTGAAAGAAATGCTAACCTTTCTTCAAAGCTTTGGACTCACTTTGTTGGACCTTGATGTTGACAACGATGGCACTGGGTTTTGCATCAATGATCTATTTCCCCTTGTATAAATCTAGTTCAGAGTTGGAACATGCTTATGCTTCTGAAACCTTTAAGTTTTCCACCAATGACTTCTTTGTGCAACATTCATTTGTGTTATGAGTGGGGCTCTTGTGGAACTTGCACCACTTTCCCTTGTCTTTCTTTGTCTTCACATTAACATTGTTTACTTGCGGATTCAATTTGTTTTCCTGGGGTCCTCCATCCTAACCTTGTCCTTTGTTTTTCAATTTAAGGACACCCTTGCCCTGCTTCTGCTATGAAAGATTTGCAGATCCAAATTTTTATTTCTTCTAGTTAAATTTTTTCTTAATTTTATAACATATCAGTATGTTGTACCAAGCGAGGAGATATCTAGGAACTCCACTTATGTCTGTATGTATCTATACACACAGCCACAATATTTAAGCACCAAATCTCACTCAGATTCCTTGATACCCAACTTGGTGATCAAGGTATTAAAGATAATTGTGAACTATGGTTCTGTGTGGCCCCTTTCTTGTTGTAATGTGGTCCATCTCATGTATTGGTCTTTGTAACTTTCAAGAGGGTAATATTGTTCCTTCACAACATCCCTAAAAGAGTTCCAAGTGGGGATGACTAAAAATAGTGTGGATTCCTCCGTGGTCTATTTCTCACAGTAAGTTTCCCACTGGTCCTTGACATGAGACCTTAAAGACTGC
The DNA here is from genome assembly GCA_031772625.1 of Pinus tabuliformis. Lineage (NCBI taxonomy): Eukaryota > Viridiplantae > Streptophyta > Pinopsida > Pinales > Pinaceae > Pinus > Pinus tabuliformis. The sequence continues at coordinate 356,463,176 of CM062820.1, read as the reverse complement.
AAAACTAATTTTTACTATATTATAAAAATTATGGACTTAAAAATTAACCATTTGTTTAGAAATTTAAACTTTAAAATTAAATAAAAAAAAAAGGAATTTTTTTATATTTTAATTATTTAATTATTTTATATGAAAAATAAGCTTTTATTTTCAATAATTTAAATTTTAAATCAAATTCATCGCATTTTAAATAGTTTTTTTATTTATAATATTATATTTAAATTTATCTATTAATTTGTTTTTTTATATAATAATTAAATATATAATAGTTAATAAAATTTATTGTAGAGAGTTAGAAAAAAAATTATTTCTATTCCTTTTTGCCCATAATATTTTTCAAAAATAATATATTAAATCTATATGAAATGTGAAATGTGATGCTTCTAGAGAGATAGAGTAATGTGATGTTTTTAGAGATAGAGTAATGTGATGTTTTTGGAGACATTAAACACACAGTAAGTTAACATGGCTTCCTTCACATTGTTTTTTCGATAAAAAAATAATTAGAAAATTAAATTAGCGTGTCATTAATAAATTTGAGTAAAAGAAATGAATTACTTTAAAATTTATTTCTTTCTTTCATTCATATTAAGTGTATTGTTAACCTATGTTGTTATACTTAAATCTGAATCTCAACAAAGATTTCATCTCTATTTTAAAAAATTAAAAAAATATCCCGTACAATTTAACTAAAATGTAAAATGCAAAGTTAAAAACCAATAATCCTAAAATATAATTAATATATATAATTAATAAAATCGTAAAAATAATAATAATTATATAAATAATATATTTTTAATTAAATTGAAAAGTAAGAAGACAACTATTTATGAATATTTATTAATGAAATCCTTTCCACGTAATCAATTTTGATTTACGAAGAATTTTTCGTTATAATTCAATTATTGATTTGCGTCAACAATGGAGACCCTTGTAAAATTATATTAAATTAGTGGACTAGACTTGAGACTGATCTCACTCGTCTTTATCAGAAAGAAAATAATTGCAAGGTCACATTGTTACTTATAAACCCAACAAACTAGCAAATTAGCAATGAAAACATGTGCATGCACATTGACCAAAGCCTCCTCTTGTTCTAACTTCCTCAATTTTTTTTTTTGTTTTTTATTTGTCATTGCTTTTTTAATGAAAATTAATTTAAACACAATCACCATGCTTAAAACTCTGAACCCAATCAGCAAACCAATTTTATTGTAGAACCACAATAAAACATAAATTAAGAGGAAAATTCCCATCTAGAAACCCAAATTATAAATTATTTAAATGAATTAAGAATATTATTCAAGAACATAGACACACAAGGGAACTATCATGACTCTCATTAGCCCTATCCTAGTATTATTTCCTTTATTAGGACAAGGGAACCATCATAACTCTCATTAGCCCCATCCAAGTATTATTTCCTCCATTAATTATGCCCATCGTCAGTGACCAATATCACTAAATATAGGGACTGAATGATAGAATTCTACTTCACTTGTATTAGTAAAGGAAAAGCAAAAGAATTGAATAACACCAAACAAATGATTAGGGGGTTATTTATTAACCCAAAAACCAACCAAACCCCTAATTTGAGAAAGAGATGCCTTGCATGGATCGACACACATTTGATCCATGGAAACAAAATTAGATAACTCTTTGTTTATGGTTTTTGATATAATTCCTTCAAAAATTGTGGGTTGACTCCATAATGTGTCTCCATGTTAACTATTTTGACATGAGTGAGTTCCAAGGGGTTGGTCTTGGCTTTGCTTAAGATCGACCAAATAATAGGCATAATCCATTTAGAGGGCCACTTGCTCCTAGCTATATGCCCAACACCACCCCTCCCCACAAGCACATTAACTTTCAAATAACCATCCTAGCACTAACAATGTGATAGTATGTCTCACATGTAGTCTAGTGCAACATAATTCATTTGTGGTAGCTTTAAAGCGAGATCCATCAAAAGAGTCTCTTATAGCTCATGGTGTAGGGCCTTCGAATGCACATTAGCAAGTCGATGTTCCTAGTTCAAGTCGAGTGGTACCACATTTATGCTCACATTATGGGCATACTTGTCATTGCCTGATGGAGGATCCTATTCATACTTGTCATTGTCATTTATGCTCACAATTATAATAGCTATATAAATTAAATTAAATGGTCAGTAAATTGTATATCAATTTATAATAAACTATATATCAATTTATATTAGGGATACGATTAAATCGAGTTGTCTTTTCTTTAGTGGGACATTTGGAAGCTTTTCCGATGGGTTTTTCTGGTCAAATTTCTCTAAAATCCGCGAGCAATTTATTGAAATCACAAGTTTGATGGATAATCCCTCCACAATCAAAGTGCCCTAGGGTTTGTCATGGTGCTCAATCCATATATACAATCAAAAAACTAGATTAAATAACACAAATCAAGATTTCACCTCAATTTTTCCTGCTAGATTCCAACACCAGAAATTCTAAAACGTCCCACTAAAAACAACTCCATTAAAAATTAATTAATTAAATTACAATTTTATTTTAAGTAATTTTTTATTTATTTTTTTTTTTTTTTGGTTTTTTTTTTTTTTTTTTTTTTTTTTTTTCTGAGTAAAGACTATTCTATTAGGATTAAAAAGAGAAAAAATATTTACAAAGAGGTTTGAACCTCTGAGGGGGCCGTAGCCTGCCCTCTGTCAAAGAACCATTGCAGATAGCTTTTTGCCTTCTGTTTACAAAACTGATAATCATTGCCTCAACACTGAACAGAACTATATGGTCCAAGACTAAACAGAGCTAAACGCTCCAAGGTGAGCTGCCCTCTTACAAAAAACTGTTCTTTACCATAATTACAAAAAAGGAAATCCAAAATTGTACCCTGGAGAATGAACAAATTCATATTGTTGGTATCAGAAGCCATGCACACTGAAAATGACACACGAGATCCAGAAAACCAAAACGGACTTACTGTCCTGTAGCTGAAACCAAAGGTAGTTAAACTTGCCGTGGCACATCCGTAGCATTTTCATTAACTTGAGTAGGGGAGCTTGCCCAGGTTACCATCACCTCATCTTCAGCTTCCATCAAGTAGCCTTCTGTAGGAGGCACACGGTGCAGTACACTGCCAAAGAGGCGCGCCGGCTCACAAACAATGGTCTGTTCTTGAGGAGGGTCCATCAGAGGGCGAGAAGCCTCCTGTTGGCCTTCTTCGTACACCGCAGCAGCAACATTGAGGACAGCACCAGCCAAGCTGCTCTGAGAATCACTGGAATTCTGAGAAAGCGACTGTTCCTTGGAAATTTCGTTTGAGCTTGTGAGCTCGTCTTCTTCCTCCGAAAAGATGACAGTAATTATAGCAGAGATGAGCGGTCTGTTAAGTCTACTTTTGAACTTAAACCTTGAGGTATGAAGTGAACTGTTTAGGGAGGGTCTTGAATTGTCTAAGGGCGGAGAGGAAGGTGAAACAATAGTTAACGTGGATATATGACGAGGCGCAGAGCTGCCACGCCCTCCAGATCCCCCACGGGATCCCGAGTTGCTCCCTCGCCTTGGAATACCCCGCTGATGGGCCATAACAAAATACAACAGCGGAATGAGGTTGTTAAAGGACTGGGTGCAAGGGAGAAACAATGGACAGGCCAATTGTAACCAGATTGTAAACCAGACCCTTAAAGAAATACCCAGAAGCCCAGCACACATAAGCTAGACTCAGCGTCAAGAAAATACCCAACGGCGACTGAGAAAGCCCAATACCCAACCTAGACACCTTTAACAAGGATAAAAACCAAGTCCCTTTCCGAAATGAACCAAAGGAATGACTCAGGACACCAGACGCAATTGGAGAAAACAAACTTAATGCACCCGACACTTTCTGAAAGAGGCAGAACTTTATACCTGAAGCCGACCAAGTGGAAGCAGTAATGAGACCAAGGAGGCTTCCAAATTCGCTGTGTTGCACTAAGCCTCTGCGACCATGACCATCAGAGGAGACCTCTGCTAGAAGAAACCGGAAACACTACATTGATGCCTGAAAAGACCAGAACAAATGAACCGTGTAGAATGCTCGCCATCTTGATAACAACCATCAACGTACCTCGAGCTCAGACCTCCATTAATGCGGATTAATTATCTGCCACGAACCGCCTTACCCCTCTTAATTACTCGCCAGTTGCCGACTCCACGTGCTCTAGCATTAACACCTCTTAAGGACACCCGCATCCGGGTTATTTTAAGTAATTTTTACTATAAATTATATACACATTTTTTATATATAAATGATATTTATGTAAATAATAATTTTTAATTAAATTGAAAAAAAAACTTATAGTTATTTTTAACCTAAATTTCAATTTTTTTTTTCCGAGGACTAAATTTCAACTTTCTATATTTATAGCTAAAATTATAATTATAAATATTCATAAATTTCAACTTTCTATCGTTAAAAATATACTTATAAATATTCAATCTTTTTTTTTCAGAAGAAAAATCAAAAGATTACTATTCAACAAGATTTATTTTGATTTACGAAGAATAATTTATCAGAATTATTGTGATGAGTTGGGGATCAAGTCACCGGCGTTACAACTAGTTTTTTTTCCATTAAAATTGGCTTATTTTGGATAATTTTTTAAAATAATTTTTTTTATTTTATTATCGTTAAAAATATAATTATAAATATTCCATCTTTACTAACTACTACTCAAGAAGCTTTATTTTGATTTACAAAAAATAATTTATCAGAATTATTGTGGTGGGTTGCGATCAACTCACCGGGGATTACAACTAGTTTTTTACCCCTTAAAATTGGTTATTTTAGATCATTTTTTAAAATGACCTTTTTTATTTTATTATTTATTAATTTCCTTGTAATATCAAGGAATATTCCATTTATAAAGTAAGAATATTTTACATAACCGGGCTGACACATATAACTAGCAAAAATAAGTATAGATTTAATCGAAGAGAATTTATAAATCAAAATAATGATAAAAATAAAAATAATATTAAATTTAATAATTAAAATATTATTAAATAAAAAAATTATATTATTATAATAAAAAATATATTGAGTTAATAAATATTTTAATAATAAATATAATAACCTGAGGATTAATATTTAAAAAAAATAGATTTTATTAGAATGTTATTTTTATGTTTGAAAAGTATTGAAGTAAATGTTTTAAGATCACTTTAGGTTGAATAACTTATAAGGTTAGGAAAGTAGTTAATATGGTAAATATTTTGAAACTATAATTTAATTTAGACATGTATGGTACTCTAAGATAAAGTTATTTTCATATTCAATCATTTTTTTTTCCCCTAGGAAAAAGTCGTAATTTTCATTAAGATTAAGAAAATTACATTTTGTAGATGCCGAAGCATATTCATATGCAGGCTCTTGCCTGTCGAGTTCATAATAACTGCTGAAAGTATAAACAAGATATCTCCACGCAGGGAGCATTTCAAAATAAGTCAACTGTGTTCAAAATTATGACTGGCTCTTCGCAGAGAGCAATATATACTGCTGAATATAAACAAAAAGATGTACTGTTCTGCTGTCTAAACAGTGTCTATCTACATACTGTAAAAAACAAAACTGCAAGTGATATTGGCTTTATAGCCCATCATTCCAACTGTTCATCAAAAGGGCGATGATAATACTGATAAAAAGTGCCGTCAACTTCCTCTTGGACCCACCAATCTTCACCTACTCTGTGCGCTGCCTCTTTGGAGAGCTGATCTGCAATGGTGTTTTGCTCCCTGTAGATGTGATGACAGACAAAAGATTCAAATGAAGTTATCAATCTCTTTGCTTCATCAAGAATATGTCTCAAAGAAAAAGCATGACAATGTGATGCATTATTGAGCCAATTGCAAACAATTTTAGAGTCACCAAAAATCTGTAAGTGTCTGCAATGATTATGGATAGCAAAATGAATTATGTGTTTGGCTGTGCTTAATTCTGCGAAGTTATTAGTGCCTCTGCCTAGGTTGATTTGGAGCTTGTAGCAATGCCTGTCATCGAGGTGGAGTATAGCTCCCCCCCCGCATCCATCTTCTTGAGCTGAGCCATCGAAAAAAGCCCAAGGTTTTGATTTGTCAATGGGAACAGGTCTAAGAATTCTCGGTGGGGTGGAGTGGTCTTCATCAGGTAACATATTGTAATCAGCGACCGTATGTAGAATGACCGAAGGCCAGTGAGGCACTTTGAGATTGAAGATAGACTGGTTACGGGCAATCCATATAGCCCAGCAAGCCAGCAGAGGCAGGTTTTTGGCCTTTCCTGTATGCTCAAGGCACCAGTTAGACCATGCCTCCAGAAGGTTATTCCCGTGCCAATCTTTCAAAAGCGGGATATGAGTAGATAGTGATTGCCAAAGGGATTGGGTAGAGCTGCATGATAGAAACAGGTGTTCGGTGCTCTCTTCTGCATTATGACAGAGGTGACAGCGGAAAGGTCCATAAAAGGACCGCTTCATGAGATTGGAGCCAGTGGGTATTTTGTCAAATAATATATTCCACATCAGAAGTCTCGTCCGAGGTGCTGCCTTAAGCTTCCAGATCGCCTTCCAGGTGGGTTGAATGTCTGGGGGTTTATAAGGTTCCATGAGCCTGAGATATCCCAGCTTTGGAGTGTAAATACCATGTTTTGCATATGCCCAGATGATCTCATCGGGTCCCTCAGTAAGTCTGATTTGTGCTTGAGTGAGAGCAGCAGTATACTCCCTCCATTCGTTTATCCATTGATTAGGCAGGTCTAGTGCTCTGGCGGATAACCAAGCCTGCTGGAGGAAAGAGGAGTTTGCTTGATCACCAATATGTTTGATATGAGTGATGCCTCTGTCATGGAGATGTCGGATGAGGTCAGCTGGTAATCTGTGGGTGTTCCCACATCCGACCCATGGGTCCACCCCAACACGCACTGCATTCCCTTCCTTAATACGCCATGTGATTCCATCTCGTAGCAGAGGTATGGTGTCAATGACAGCTTTCCAGATGTTGGAGATTTGGTGATTGTTTCCATGTCGTGTGCAGATCCAATCTAATACGGATTGAGGCTTAATATATTTTGCATATGCCACCCGTGACCAGAGACTGTCTGATGTGAGTAAGCACCATCCGAGTTTGGCAGCCAGTGCCTTTGAGAATATAGCCAGTCTCTTTATGCCCCATCCACCCCATCTTTTAGGCTTGGTTATGGTTTCCCATTTTACCCATGCAAATAAACGCCCCGGCTGGTGTCCTTTCCATAGGAATCTGCAGCATATGCTCTGGAGCCTGTTCAGGATGCCCCTTGGAATCCAAGCAAGGGCCATCCAGTCGACAGGTGTGGCTTCAATCACAGCTTTGATGAGCACTAGTCTGCCTACCCGCGAGAGGTATCGATGGTACCAGACCTGAAGCCTCTTCTCCACTTTTGTAATAAGCCATAACCAGTCTGCAATTCTATAGCCAGATGGTTTCAGTCGAAAACCAAGATACTTTATCCCATCGGTTAGGTTCAAGGTGACAAATGGGAAGCGTTGAGTGGCATAGGTGATTTCATGTACCGAGCATCCAACCGATGTGATAGTAGACTTATTATTGTTGATCTGCATCCCAGTGGCCTGCTGGAAAAGGAGGAAGGAGTTATGTAAAGAAGAGGAGTCACCGATGCTGCCATTCAAGAAGATGAGAATATCATCAACGAATAATAGGTGAGTGAGGAAGAAATTATCCGCAATTTTGATGCCAGTTAGTTGGTGCCGATCTCTGGTGGATAAGATAATCCTACTCAGTCCTTCCATAATCAGGAGAAAAAGCAGCGGTGAGAGAGGACATCCCTGCCTGAGTCCTCTCTCAGCAGTGAAAAAGGGTGTAGCTTCTCCGTTGAGTAAGACACTGTAAGATACATCAGTGATGCAGCTCATCGTCCATTTGATGAATTCATATGGGAAACCAAGATGCGTAAGCAGCAACCTAAGGTACAGCCAGTTTGTTCTGTCAAAAGCCTTTGAGAGGTCTACTTTGAGTATCATTCCTTTCTGCTTTTTGATCTGAAGAGAGTGCATGAGTTCTTGAGCTGTAGCAATGGCCTCATGGATCTGTCTATGATGCAAGAAAGCAAATTGCTCAGATGATATGTGCTGTGAGAGGATGGGCTTGAGGCGGTTGGCAATAATCTTAGCAATGATCTTATAGAGGCAGTTGCAGAGTGATATGGGGCGGAAATCATCGAAAGAGATCGGGTCATCGGTCTTAGGAATGAGGGCGATGAAGGTGGATTTGATAGCAGATGATATCCTACCTCTTCTCCTGCTGTCCTCCACTATGTTCAATAAGTCATGGCCCAGAATGTCAAAGAAAGCGATATAGAATTCAATGGTCCATCCATCAGGGCCAGGGCTCTTATCCTTTTTAAACCATTTCAGTGTAGCTTCCAGTTCTTCCATGGACACCTCCTTCTGTATCTCTTCCGACATTTCCTGATCCACATATCTTGGAAATAGTTCTGCCACTCTCATGATTTCCAGAATGTTTATGTTCCCAGGCGCCTTGTATATACCCCTAAAGTGCTCAGTGGCAAGCCTGGCCAAGTTCTGCTGGGATGTAATGGTGTGGCCACGATCATCCTTTAATTCCCAAATAGTATTGATGGCTTTACGACCATTGGCAAACTTATGATAAAATTTTGTGTTGTTGTCTCCCTCAGTGAGCCAAATAGCCCTGCTTCTCAGTCTCCAGCTTTCTTCTCTTTCCTTCAATATCTGAGAGCGCTTGGCGAGAAGTAGGTTATACTGATCCTTACTCTCCAGAGTATTGAAAGTCCCTGATGTCGAATTTTCATACTCAGCGATGACCCTTTCCGCCTCATTGAGAGTGTGGTTATCCTGGATCCGCTTCTGGTGAGCCCAATTTTTAGTAATCTGCTTGAGTTCTGTTAGCTTCCTAACAAATCCAGCAGAGAGTTCCTCATCTTCCCGGATGGGGCTGTTCTGCCAGTATTCATGGACCAGCTGAATGTATGAGGGATCTTGTAGCCAGGTTGCATTGAATTTGAATGGGCTCTTAATTTTGTGAGTGAGGCCATCTGCCTCCAGGAAGATTGGCCTGTGATCGGATAAACCACCAGATCCTACCCATTGACGAGTTCTGGGTAGAACATTGTATAAATGTTCCTTAATAAGGTAGCGATCGAGTCTCCTGGCCAAACTCTGTTCTCCACTCCTATTATTTGACCAGGTATACTGTAGCCGAGCAGATGGGATGTCCACCCAGTGGTGGTCCTCTAATAGGGAGGAGATGGTGTCAGCGAGTGAATCAACTTGAGCCATGTGCCCCCAGGATTCACAGAAACCCAGGGAGAAGTTTAAGTCCCCACCCATTATAATGTTGTCCGCTTGAAGAAGCTCAGATCCAAGAAGGGATCTCCAGAAAGTAGCCCGATCGGAGCAAGGTCCATAGACATTTATGATGCGAAGATCCCTCTCAATAGTATGAGCAAAAATGTCGAGGCCGATGAAACCTTTGCCTCCCCAAAAATTGCAGATGTCCACTGACCTGTTGCAGACCCCTATTGCCAGGCCTCCGGATCTCCCTGATGCATCTAGTGCGTGAAATGTCCAATTCGGGAGCCAAGAGGTAAGGGAGTGTATAAGGGAGTCCGCCTGGCAGAGGGTTTCTTGTAGGAAGATAATATCCAGATGAGCCGAGGTTAGCAACCTCCTAAGCGCTAGTTTTTTGGTTGAACTAGCAAACCCTCGACAGTTGAAAGAGAGAATCTTCATGAGGGGGAGGAGGAGGGCCATCCTTTGCTCTAAGGGCCCCAAAGATAGTTTGTTGTCGCCCGAGGGCGACCTCCTCATCTGCAGTATGCCTCGCTTTAGTGATACGGGAGGGACGACCTCGTGAGGTCTTATGAGAAAAAGGGGAACTAACAGGGTCGAGCCCAACAACATCAGGGCCTCGGTCTTTTACCCGAGGACGGAGGGAATAACGTGGAGATGGCATGGAAGTAACCAATGTCGATGTGATCAATGGGGGGGAGCCAACGGAGGAGGGGGAGGAAGCGAGCATGAGAGGGATGATTGTGTGTGAGTGAGTGAAGCATGAGAAGCAACAGATGGAAAAGGGTATGATATGTCCGATGATATGCAAGATGCAAGAGATGACAAAGTGATTGGAGATAATGACATACCCGTAACCGCTGAGTCCACCGGAGGGGGCATTGAATGCTCAGGAGCCTCTGAAGATGAGGGCGGTGCAGAGGTAGGTGCATCGTTGTCTGCGCCTGCGTGCCCTGGCTCTTCCTGTGGGGCATCATCCCCTTGGCTGCGCAATTGAATCTCAGGTGGCTGAACCGGTTGTTGCTCAGGGGGGGCCGTCCGAGAAGGTTCAGTGACCTCTTCCTTATCGTTCCTTTGCGATTTCCGGAGGAGTGGGCAATCCTTGTAAAGATGCCCAACTTTGTGGCATCTGCGACAGCGGTATGGAATACCCTCATAGTCGATAATCTGCCGACGAGCCGTGTCTCTCCACTGGATAGTAATGTGCTCATAAAGTCCGCCCCTGGTGTCCATGTATATAAGGATCCTGGCATAAGCCATCATGCCTGTCTGGAGATAAGATTTGTCATAGCCCATATATGTGCCGAGTGCATTACCAATGCGCTTGAAGATTTCTTCAGACCAGTATTGTAGAGGAAGTCCGGGGAGCCGAATCCAAATAGGTCCGACCCCTATCTGCTCTGTCTCAGGATCAAACAAAGGTGTCCATCGCTTTAGGAGCACAGGCGCATGCTCAAAGTGCCAATGTGAGGACAGAACCCAGTTTGTATGATCAGCACGCGCGAATCTCAGTGCGAACCATCCCCTCACAAATGGGATATCCACCAAGTGATGTCCCCAAATCTCGGTAGCCCAAGCCTTCAATCGTGCCGCCGAATAGCTGCGGCCCCTGATGCGACCGACCAAAACCCGATCTGCAAAATCCATCGCTTCGCCCCACTGAATGTCCTCTTCCAGTCTGAGGAAATAATCGACCTCTCTTGATTTGAAACACTTAGATTTCCTTTTAGGGCCGCCGGGAGGGGGAGGGTTCTGCGGATGTCCGGGAGCCGGAGTAGAGATATGAGATGGAGCCGAGGACTGATGGGAGGCAGGGATTCCGGCAGGGAAATCGTGACCAACACCAGAAGGGGGGCCCGAAAGCGGGGGTACGGAGGTAAAACAACCGGAGGAGGGACCAAGATAACCCAAGGGACCGGATGAGGATAGAACCAGGGTAGGGTTGTGCGGTAATCGGTAAGATGAGCCAGCTGCCTGAGGGTCTAAACCTGGGTTAGGGTTTAGGCATCCAGTAACAAAACCTAGGGTCGCCGGCGAGTGAGGAGGCGTTGAGAGGGCCGGCCAAGTGGGAGGTTCATCCGGGAGGACCACAGGCAGAGATCTAGACGATTCACCAAGCGAATACTGAGAGTAATTCCCGGAGAAGTCATCGTAAAACATACCTTCTGAGCTGGCAAATGGGGTTCGCCAGATGGAGACCCCCTCCAATGGGTCAGCGGAGTAATCAACGGCCTCCAGATCATCCATGGCCAGCTGCGCCTCGGAACGGTGAACACTTTGTGGAGCAGAGAATCCCGGAGAAAAGGACATGTAGCAGTTAAAGGTCCGATGAAGGGTGAAGAAACCGCCACAGGAGAGTTCGGAAGTCGCAGCTTCAGGTAAAGCACATCCCCGCGGGTCGTATAGCAACCGGAAGGTGACAGTAATCGGCGGAGTAGCGGACGGAGGATGCGGACGCGGTGAAGAGAAACGGAGAGCGGCGAGTTACCAGCAGCTGCAGGGTTACAGAAACCCTAGCCTAACCCTGTTCGCACGATAACTCTACCCGTCTCCATCAGAGCTCCCTCAAAATTTTCCATGCTTATTTACCCCTTCTCAGTCTATTCAATCATTTTAATGTCACAAATATGACATATTATTTCATCTCATCTTGAGAATTGTTCCATGCTTAGTTTCACTATGAAGCTAGCGAGAGTTTGTTCATATTCTAGGAATGTGGGTTTTCTTCATTGCATTAGTCAAAGCATAGTGATACTTGTAATATTTTATATTAGCGTTAGATACCTCCATATAATATCTTATATTTATTTTGTCCTCTAATTATTTATAGCACCGGATATTCTCCGTAAATTTAGATGTAATAATAGTTTTCATGTTATTGATATTCTATAGAATGACTTCTTCCTTTATTCACCAATGATTTAGTGAAGACTTGGCACCTTTATGCCTTTCTTGTTTGAGCAAGTAGTGATTGAGCTTGGACTTTGAGGCAACTTTTGGGAGCCTCTTGTTGAGTATATGTTTCTTATCTTGTTCTTTTACATTAAGTACCTAATCATAGTTGTGGAATGCGTGCACAAAGATTCTTAGCTCCCTATAATAATAGTGTAGATCTCTTATTGTTAGTATTAGTGTAGCCCCCTTATTGTTATTATTGTACATATGTAGCCCCCATATTGTTATTGTCGTGCCCCATAGAAACCCACTATTGTTATTACTGTTCTCTTACATTATTATCGTTATGCAGGCTCTGATTATATTGTGACCCCTTAGACTCCTATATATACCAAGGAGGTCTTATCATTTTTATCATCCAATAATTGTTCATTTATGTGATGTAAATGACGTTTCCCCTTCGAATAGATTAATTTTCAAGTCGTTGATCTATCTTTTCTTCCTTTCTTATGACCTGGTTGCATAACATTTGGTATCAGAGTTTTGGATTCTAGGATTTTTCTACTTCAAACAGGTCATCTTGGAATTTTCACTATAACATTTTTTATACAAAGGTCAGAAGATGAAATTTCAACCATGTGGAACCAAAATCTTGGTGAACTTCTTGTAAAAAGTTCAGATCTTGGTTCACTATAATTTTTGAGATATGATCCAAAGAAGTTAGGGTTTTTGCATGCTCTAGAATTCAATTTCAAACAAGTGACCTTGGGAAAATTGTCATAACTTTCTCTACAAGCATCGGATTCGAATTTCGTAAAACATGAATAAAATTGCACGGATTATAGTTTTTCGTGTATCATTTTTAGTTCTGAAGGTCTAAACAGTGATATGTGTCATGCCTTACAAGTTCTCTCTAGTGAACCAGTCCATAATCAAGTCATCATGGGAGATTGGGCATAAATTTAACTTGAAGAATCCAATTGTGGTTTGACTTGTGGAGTTGGAAAGAAGACTCAGAGGGCTACCACTGGACAAAATTTCAGATCTTGGAGAGTCGAAATTACAGGGATACAATAGTTTCAATATCTATCTCCAAAAAAAAAAACGAAGTGTGTATTTTTTTAATTTTGAGTGACTTTTGTTTGAAAAATCAGTTTGAAGTGATTCAAAAGGCATAGTGAAGCATAAATATCACTATTTGATTCCAAAATTCCTTGAAACAAAAAAAATGGACACACCTAGTAAGCAACCAGAAAGCTCTACTATGGCGCATGAAGAAGAGGAAGAAATGCAACATGATATATCAAAATTACGAGACCAAGTGCAACAAATTTCACTCTCACAAAGAGTAACCAAAAATGAAATGGAAGATAAGATGGATGGCTTGAAGAATGTTTTAAAAGCAGACATAATATTTGAAGGATGGAATGAATGTTAAGATGGAAGGTTTGAAGGAAGGTTTAACAAAGTTGCTAAAAAAATGCTTCCTAATGGTAACAAGGTATTCCATGAAATTTATCCAGGTAAATATTGATGGCCACCTACCTATTCCACCTAGACCTCCACTTGGTTTCATTCGTTTCCTCTTTTATTGCATCATTTACTATTTTTAGTAGTTTTTCAGGTCTTGAACTTTCAGAGCAGTTTTGACCCCTAAACGACATTTTTTTAAGGTCTGCAACAGGCTTGCCACAAATCTTGTAGTACTCTGAGAGATATTTCCAAAAAAGTATCATACGCTCCAAACAAAGATAATATGACAAACCTACAACCCTAGGAAGTTGGCTTCCCAAGTAACCACAACGGGGCCCACAAACTCTTAGTGTTCCATCTCCTGGGGTTAGGGTTTTCCCTTGTTCAATAATAAATAGGCCCTTGAGCCTCATTCTAACACAGTTCAGAGACATGTAGCCACCACATCTCTTCTTAGAGATAAGCTAAGATCACCCGAGCTATTTTATTTTTATTTCTGTATGTAAGAATATTTTAGTTCTTGGCTATTAATGAAATGAAGTTTTATTTATGTTGTATCTTTGTGTATATGGGTATTTCTGTCCTTTTTTGTGTACCTGCATAACTCTAGATCAGTGGTATCAGAGCAGCCTACTCTTTCTTTCTTTTTTTATTTGCATGTCCTCGACGAGGTCAAGGTATAAGGAGTTAGGGCTCGAACTGGTTGAACCTTTGCAAGACCATCCTCGCAAAACCCGACGACCTCCCATGGCGGAAGAAAATAAAGACGAGGGGGAAGGAGATCCTTTCAAAATATTGCTCGAGGAAGCCCTCGAGCAACAGAGGAACGCGATGATGGATAAATTTTCCCATATCCTTCAACGACTACCCACAGGCGACACATCTTCATCCAGCAGCCACTTTGGAGGCACCACTCCTTTTAAGGTACAAGTTAACTTTCATATTCCCATATTTGAGGGTTAGATATATGCAGACATCATAGATAAATGGTTAAATATGTTGGAAGGATATTTTTTAGTTTATGAATTTTCCAATTGAGAAAATATTACTTTTTCACTTCTCAAAGCCACCCCACACGTCAAGGACATGTGGGAAACCTACTGCGAATAAAAGGACGAGAGGGAATCCTCACTGTTTTCAGCACACCCACTTGGAATTATTTTCGAGATGCCATCAAAGAACAATATTACTCTGCCAAAAGCTATGAAGATAAATACATAAAGTGGACCACGCTATGACAGAGAAGGGACCAAGATGTGTCAGAGTTTACAAAATGTTTTCCATGCCCTTTGCATGAAGTTGGGCATCAAGGATTTTGAGCGGAATTTGGTACTCAAGAACCACGACTGTCTACACAAGTACATCTAGGATGAGATGGAGTTCCTGGACATCATCTCGCTCGGCACAGCGTACCGATAAGCTGTCAAGATTGAGAAAAATTTTAAACAGAAGAAGCGAGACTTTGGATCTGCGAATCCAAAGCAAGGAAAAGGCACCCCCAAACCACAGAGCAAAGGACAAAGCCAAGGCAGGGAAACCTAGGACAACCCGCTGAAGCTGCAAGAAAAGAACAACACCACGAAGACAAAGAAGGACACGAGAAAATGGTGTGAGTTCCATAAGAGATCCACTCACAACACAAGTGAGTGTCGGGCCAAGTAGTCACTAGTGGCCAAGCTGAAGGCTTCCAAATCAAACGCATGTTCTGACTCTGAGTCAGAACCCGACAAGGGGAATGAAAAAGGGAAGCATATCATTGTCGCAGAGCCCAGTGCCACCATCACCACCACTAAGATCCAGAAGAATGAACCTGAAGATCTAGAGGAGTGGGAATGCTTCTTCCACTCACAGATGTGGGTGAAGGTTCTCCATTGTAGTTCATTGTTGACATCAACAACCAAAAGAACCTCATTTTAATAGAGGTTGTGAAGCAGCTAGCCCTACTGACTACAACACATCCACAGTCATACACCATCGGGTGGCTTCACCAAGGATGAGATCTCTGCATCAGCCAAAAGTGTCACCTTCCCTACAACATCAATCCCTTCACGGATGAGGTATTGTGTGATGTTTCTCCTCTTGAAGTTTATAATGTATTATTAGGATAACCATACTTGTGGTAGTAGCATGTTGTATATGAGTCTAGACCTCGCTTTGTGATTATTACTTTGGGAAATAAGTTGTACAGGATACTGGAGGTAGCCCCACCTATCACCATCTCTTTGATCACTGCAAAGCAATGTAGTAAGATTATTTCCTAGACCAGGAAATTTGTTTTCCTTATGATTCGCCCTCAGGAAAAGAAGAAGGTTGTGGCCACAACTTCTAGATAGGGATTCTCCACATAGCAGCATCATATGGACAAGGTCATGGAAGAGTACAGGGACATTTTCACCTCACCTACAAGGGTACCTCTGCACCGTCAGGTCAAGAACTCCATCGATTTGACCCTGGGTATGTCGATACCCAATGAACCAATATATTGGTGCTTTGTTATATAGAACAATGATATCAAGAGGCAAATTCAGGATTTGTTGCAGAAATGGCACATCAGGGCAAGCTCATCACCCTGTGTGAGCCCAATTGTATTGGTACAGAACAAGGACAGAACTTGGAGACTTTGTATTGACTATCGGTGTTGAACAATATCATTGTTCGGAATAGGTACCCAATGCCACGAATTGATGACCTTCTGGACCAGCTAAAGGGGGCAAATATTTCAGCAAGATTTACTTGAAATCTGGTTATCACCAGGTGCCTATCGAACCCTCCGATGTAGCATCAAATGAGGCTACAAGGCCTAATGATTTTAAGAATAATAATTTGTGTGTGAATGTAGGTTTAGTAAAGAATGGTGGACAATCCTTGGAGATTAATACAAATATGAAGAAGAATGGACATAATGTGAATTATGTTATAAATGGAGAAGTTTAAGAAATGTTTTCTCAAAGTATTGAAGTTGAACATGATCAACATTGGAGATGAGGAAGGACAAGCAGAACCTGATTTCTGTTCTAGAGAAAGATGAAGTGCTTGTAAGGTGTGAAGTTGAACTATAGTTGTTACAGAAGCTGTTGGAAAATGATACAAATGGAGAAGAGCATTTATATATGTCTAATGACATAGAAATGTATATTGCACCCGAAGAAATTGAGGTAGAATGTGATGAACAATTTCCTTGTGTCAATAAAAATTTTGAAATTGACTTTTTAGAAAAGTGGTTAGCATGAAATATAGAATATGGAAGCCATAGAAATTTTGTAGATTTGGATGAGAAGAAGGACAAGATGCAATGGCTAGAGGAAAGAAACAATATGTTTCAGTAAGGATACAATGATACCTTTGCTAAAGGGAAGAAAGAGGAAAGACATACGAGTGTCTTAAACAACTATAGAGGAATGAAAGACGTATTTTCTATGAAGGAAACACAACAAATAGTAGAGAGTAGCAAGGAATAGAGGACTTAGAATTGATCACCAGGATGTTAGTAAGGGATAGTAGCGATAAATTTTAGCAAGGAAGCAATGATTTGAGCCAGCCCAAGATAAGTTGGACAGAGATTGAAGAAGTAAGGAATTTTATGTTAAAGAAGCCTTAGTAGAAGAGGTATGTAGGTCAGAGGATAATCATGGACAACATGTTTCATATGGTAGAGAAATTTTTCATTAGCAAAGGAGGAAGAAGACTACAACAGAAGGAAATAATGGAGCAACATGATAAGGAGAAGGACCATCTACAACATCAGGCTTGGGATCGAGGAATGATTCACTTCACCAGCACATGGTCAGGAGACCATGAACATTTTTCACCTTGGGAGTTTGATGCAGGTGCATAGATGGAGCACAAGATGTGAGAGTCTGGACAAGAGATTACCAATGTGATGGGATGGCCACATGGCAATGCTGGGAGGAAATTTAAATGTTTTGTAAGAAATTGTAAATATTTATATTAGGAAGTGAGTTTCGATCTAAATATATTTTTAGTTTAGTTTCCCTTATTTTGTGGAGAATGGGAAGATATTCATCTCTTGTGACTCTTGGATATCACATGTTATCCTTCTTTTTAAAGAGAACGAGTGTTTGAGAAGAAGAGGAAAAGCTCTGAGAGAATAGAAGAGAGAGGGAGAGAAGAGAGGAACTTCTTGTTTCTCTATGCAAGTATAGTACTGAGGTTGCAAATCATTGTATTTTCCAATCTGTGTGAACCAGAAAGTGGTTTCTGTGTGAATGGCGAAATTGGATGGCAAAGGAGACTATAAGTTGTTGTTGCTTGATTGAATTGAAATCCCAGTGTTGAAGAAATTCGATTTCTACTTTGAATTATTGCTAAATGCAGTTTTGTTCCTTTGTGTTTGGTTATCTTTAAAAGTCTGTTGACTTACATTAAGAATTTGGATGTTTAATTCTTAAGGAGAATGGGTCAGAGATCGAGGTAATGTCAGGGATAATGTTTGAAGCTATAACTTTACATTGTTGCCATAGTTGTGGTTGATGTGTTTAGAATATATGGTGTTGTTATGAATATTGATTTGTGTTACTACTGTTGGTGTATTGTAGTGTCATATATGTGTGTAGTTGATATGTATTTTTGATATATTGTTATTGAGCCTTATATTGTCATGGATAGTTGAGTACCTTATATTGACCTATTGTTGGTGCTAATATGTTGTACATTGAGTTTATGTTGAAAAAGAAAAGTGTCGTGATTCTTTTGTATTTTGTTGTAATGGTTACACAACCTTATGGAGGAACTTTCACAATGTTCGAGCATAGCGAATGAATAGTTGTTGCAGCAATACAATCGTTTTTATAGTGGAGCAGAGCACTTTGTTTTGGGAATGTAGTCAAATCCTTTTTGACTGGTTTGCTTTCCTAATTGGAAAATCTATAATAGCATACAACTCCTAACAAATAAAGGCATAGGAAATCATTTATTGTGTCAAGGACCCATTCAAGGTCATGGAGAATTGATTGTGAAAAGAGCCAAGTCATTTCATCTTCCCTAAAAACTGAAATGTGGAGTTTTAATGGGTGCTATGAAATCATTTCATAGGGACTACACAAAAAGTTTTCGGGACTGCATGCTTAGTTTTTAAATGCATTTTTGGCCTTCCCGTTGCACTATTTGATAAGTTGAATCCTATGTAATTGGATGAGGTGAGGAAAAATATTAGAAGGTGGGAGAAAGATCTCTCATGAAACTTATCAAAATAAATTCATATTCCTATTTAAACTACGTATGTAAAATGTTTCATGAATATTATTGAAGAGGAGGTAAAGACAAAGTTGTGTGTGGAGTAGCCTAGTGTTATTTGTAGTTGGGGTAACTCGGAATGCATCACATAACCTTGATGATGGTTTAAGGTCCATACTAGAGTGGTCGAAGTTTCCAATGGGCCCCAGTAAGGTGTTCCTTCTATAGATTCAAACGAACCTTGTCTCTGACTTGAAACTTGTTCGACACCTGGTGTTAATCATGGTTGTTTTATATTTAGTATTGGATTTTTGCAAGATATCATGGACCTACTGGTAGATGTGCTAAATTCATTCAATAAACTTTGTATCTTTTCTGGCTTCAGATTGAACATGTGTATATTCTTCCTATGTAGTGGAAAGGGGAAATGAGACATCAATGGGACCTAATTGTTGAAATCCTAGGCCCACCCAAAAGGGATTGTGGCTAGTTGAGCTATGTAGAGATCTAATGCATCTTTGTTGAATATAGGGGATACTCTCATCCCATGTTCGTGGATGGTCGAAGTGGTACATGCACAATATGTGCACAATCATCATGTTGATGACCTTTTTCCATGAGTCTGAGAGTGGAAAGTAGTTAATTTGGTAAGCCTGGTACCCAACAATGACTAGAGGCTCGACCAAAACGCACTTAGGGAACCATCTATCCTTCTTTGATATGATGTTCTGTAGGAAACCAAAATGCACCCACACCCATTCGAAGAAGAGCTTCATAGTGGCCTTTATTTTGATAAACTTTTTGTAGGCAGGTAAGATGCCCATTTTATAAAATCTATTGACAACCACATAGACACAATCATTACCATTCTTGGTAAAAGGAAGGCCATAGATATAGTCCATTGATTGAATTCCCAAGGGCAGTTAGGAATAGGAAGAGGGGTTCATAAGCCTTGTTTCTTAATGGCTGGTTTGGAAATGGTGTAGGACTTGATATACTTCCAAACATCTTGTCAAAGTTTTGGCCAATAAAAATGTTTCTGCAATATTTCATTGTATTTTCCATACCAAAGTTCCCTGCTACCCGACTGTAATGTGCTTCCTAGATCAACTTGGTACACTTTCTTGAAATAACAAAAAGGTAACCCAAACCTCACAATAGTGCATCCATGAGGTTAAAGTCTAGAACTTTCTTGCTTTCCATCAAAATATAGTATGTGGTAGTGAATTTTATATCATTGTTGTATAGTTGTGGTCATCTAGAGGTCTTGTCCCCACAAGAGTTAAGAATAGTGGTTAGTGCCACAATTAGAGGTCGATTGAGGAAACCTGTGATGTGATTGATGCTACTTTCCTTTGACTTGAAAGTGTTCTTACATACATTAGTTGGTTCTATTGGAACTTGGTGATAGCCACACTTAAAATTAGTCTTGTTGAAGTACTTGGCCCCCCTCGAGCTGGTCAAGAAGGTTGTAAATCTAGGGAATTAGGTACCTTTTCCTAACTGTGAGTTTTTTCAGAGCCTGATAATCAATAAAAAGTATCTAGGACCCATCCTTCTTCTGTATGAGTACAATTGGGCTCCCATAGGGTGAGGGACTTGGTCGGATGAGGCATTTTTATAGCACTTCTTGGATCTTCTACTTGATTTCATCTTCTAGAAGAGAGTTGTGATATATTTATTATTGGCCCATTGGGTAGAGGTGCATTGGGCATCAGATTGATCAAATGCTTAAACTGATAGTGGAAAGGTACCCCCATGGGTGAGGAGAAGATTTATTTATAGTCTTCAATGACCTTATCCACTTGCCTCTGCTGCATAGAGGAGCCTTGCATGGATGCCATGGATGTGGCCATAGTCTTCTCCTTAATTTCAGATTGAATCAAGAAGATGATAAATATCTCAGTCTTGGAAATGATCTTACTGCATTGCTTAACAAAGATCAAAGAAATGGTAGTAGGTGGGACTACCTCTGGTATCTTATGTAGTTTCTTGCCCAAACTAATAATAACACTATGAGGTTTGAACTCATACACAACATGACACTTCCACAAGTATGGTTGACCTAATATAACATCACAAAATTCAAGTGGAGCAACATCACACAATACCTCGTTCGTGGAAATCTTGATGTTGTAAGACAGGTGACACTATTGGATGATGCAAATATCTTTCCTGTGATACCCCACTCATGGTTCTCTCAAAAAAATGCACTATAAATATTTTTACAAATATGCGAAATTTAAAAAGGGGACTAAGTCAATGGGACACAGATTCCAGAGATGAGGAGGAGGATTGCTTGCTTAGAATGTTGAGATTTCTTGTGTAGAAAAAATTGAGTTTTTTGGACAAGTATTAAAGGCTCGTTGGTGCATAAATTTAAGGGACTAGTTCTAAAACTAAATGAGTTGCAAAGGAAGGTACACAGACCCATGCACTTGGGATTCACAAGGAAAAAGGGACCAGAAATTAAGAAGGAACTACACAGTGCAAGAAAAGGAGGACAGGGTAGTAAATTCCAGCTCAGGAAAAGAGGTGAAGGAAGAAAAAGAAGGCTCATTCGAGTACATGTAGGAAGCACGAGAGAAGACACCCATTCGAGCACCAGAAAAATAGAGAGAGAACTTTGATTTGGTAATAGGAAGCACGTAAGAGAATAGAAGAGAAGGGGGTTGGTTCTCCGGTTCCCTAAAGTTTGTAGGTTGAGTTGTTAGTATATGGAGCCCTGTAACAACTTAGGTTCCTTGGAGGTTTTGGGTTGAGATAGAATCCATGGAGCCCTATAACAGATTGGGTCCCTGGAGGCTGTGGGTTGAGACAGAGTTTCTGGAGCCCTATAACAACTTGGGTCCTTAGAGGCTGTGGGTTGGGATAAAATCTCTAGATCCCTATAACAACCTGGGTCCCCTTGAGGTTGTGGGTTGAGATAATAGTCTCTAGAGCCCTTGACAACTTAGGAAGATGCCAATTGTGGAGAATCTATAAAGGAATACTTGATTGAAGACCCTTCATTACTACATTACTATTATATTGGATTTTGAACTCCTTGGAAGGTAGTGAAACATTGTGTATGCACTAGGGTGAGGCAGAGAGCCTCTAGACTCCTTGTGCTGAAGAAGATGGTCACAACCAAATGGTGGGATTGAGGAAAAGATCATTTGGAATTCCCTGTTTCAATTTGAAACTAGTGTTTGATTCCCTTAAGCAAGCACTCCCCTCGAACTCTGTAATCTAGCTCAGGGGTGCCAACTACAAGTAAGTGTGGTTGCGGCTATCTATGGTTGGGTGGAGAGTCCTAGTCCCACAGTCAATTACCCTATAGGTTTAAAAGATAAGTAATTTTTTGTACATGTTTACATGTTGATGAATTTATGATACATTCTAGTTGAAATGGCTTGGATTTTTCGGTCTGTAACATCATTTTTAATGTGATGAGCATGTGGATACATCTTTATGCAGAGATAAACCTTATGTTTATGATAAATAAATGTATACATAAATGCATGTGTCATACCTTTGAAATGAACAATGCTATTAAATAAGTTGAACCAGTGTATATGTCTGCATTGAAATTAATATGTCAAGTTTGATCTATATCGGTGATGTTTACAACATATAATAAGCATTAGAATGTGTCTTGTCTTTATGTGAAAACAAGGACCATGTGATGGCCATGAGCTAAATAATAATTTGTATGATGTTCCCTAACATTGTCAACAAAACATATGAAAAATGATACAAGTACGTTAGGAAATATGACAGGTAGAAGATCCATAAGGGCTTGGATTTAAAACATGCAAACCTTGGGATTAAGAACCATTTTTATTAAGCTAAAATATTACATACGAGATTGACTTCTTAAGCAAGGTTTGAGTATACATATGAATGTCCATTCTCTTAGCCATAACCCTATGAATCTGTACAGGAGGTGTTGCTACAATATTGAATGAGCTATTCACTCTTTTAAGGGAAATTAAAGTATGAAACCCATGCATCAAGGCTTAGACAACCATGCATTATCGATAGGTTTGATGCCTTCCACTAGCTTCCTAGCATCGCTAGTTAGGTGTTGGAGGGTTTTTCATGCTGCCATAGAGTCAACTGCATGCCAACATTAAAGTTGGGAACCCTTAGCTTGTCATAGGAGAGATGAAGCTCTTTATAAGTTCATTGTAGGACCAAAATAAGGTGCAGCTGCAGGAGCACCTATATTGACATGCCGTGAAATCCCATGCTTCAATACAGGGAACATCAAATGGCTAGGAACTCGTTGGATAGGCCTTTGCCAAAGCTTTTCAGGGGTAGGTACATGGAGTGCATTAGCAAGCCACTTTCTCCATCGTTGTAGCTGAGTAATGATGCCATTCATAATGATTACTGAACTCATGTGGTATAGCTTTAGCCAGATTAACTAGTGAGGATCGATTGATGAAGAGTTGAGGTAAGCTCTCACAATTTAAATTGGAATCCAGATCAAACTCATGGCTAGAGGTTCACAGGGTTTTCCTAGTTGAGCCATGGAAACACTCATGTGTGAGCTTGATGTAGTGCAAGGAGTGTTGGCTTGAGGGGGCTTGACCCATGTTCAACGTTAATTAGCCAAACATATCCCTACACTACTGGCCCTTTCGGTGTCAGCCCACAGAGCGTGGACCGAAGTCTCACCCGAAGCAGTGTGGGGGGGATGCTGGAACCAAGTTTCTGCACCTTGATATGGTTGTGATGTTGTTTGATTGCTTCTATCCCTACCTTCACGCAAGTTGCTTCTTTCTAGGGTTTGCAAGATGAGCCCTCTATTTTGTTCTTTCGTACCACCACGAAAGGGTATGGTCAACCTTCGCGCAACCCTAACCTGCTACTCAGATACTTTTGCACTGTTATGGCAACGTGCCATGCAGATTCCCCAATTAGTCTTTAAGCAATTTTCTTATCTCATCAAATACTTAAAGTTAACACCACGTAAGCAGATATTCGTAATTGCGTTCAATTATTCAACGTAATTGCATTCATTCATGCATCATATAAGCATAATAAAGAAAATTCATACATAAAATATCCAAACGCATCAATAGAACAAAGACACAGAATTTGCAGAATATCTCCTTTTATTAATATCTTCCAAGTGTTACAACTTTTTTCCACCATGCGCACACAGTAGCAGGGGTCCACACACTCAGCTGCGGACTTCTACCCTACGTCTTTGTACACTTAGCTGCAGAGTCTCTACCTACGCTACAACCCAGGACTTAGACTTCTTGCTCCAAAGCTATGACTCTATTACATCGTGTGTCTCCTTCTATGTCCCTAGAGCTTAGCTCTTTTTATACAATCCCATGGTCCACAGACCATGGGTAGATCTCTTATAGCCGACTTTACTTTATAAAACTAAGGGCGGACTACCCTTTTTGAAACATAACACCTTCGCGCTCTGTGACCACAAAATGCGGAGTCTTTAGAATTATATTACAAAAATTGACTTAAACATGGGCTTTTAGCCCCAAAACTGCCCTTGGGGGATCTCGCTCCCAACAAGGAGACAAGGTCTCAAAGTTATAATGTGATGGGTCTATCCTTATCCTTACTCTGATCAAAATTGTAGTCGCGGAGGAATTTAATTAGCAGGGCTTAATTTTTCTCTAACGCGATTGGTCGTGAGTGTGCCAACGTGACCGGGAGGCGCAACCCAGAAGGTTCACCCTGGAAAATTGTGTTGAGAATTTGAGGGACGAGGTGTTGGGATAATATGGCAAGATGACATGTGCCCATCAATTATGCAATTAGCTGGAGGGGTGGCCCACTAACCACATTATCCTAGAAACATTTTCCTGAAAGGAAGGAAGGGAGTGCAAGAGGAAGCGTTGGGAAAAGTCTCGCGGGATACTGTAAGGTAGGAGTATGGCAGGACTCGCATAGTCATGATGATGCTATTGGTCAGGGACTGGCCCACTTGATCAATCAACCCGACGGGTTCAACCCGGAAGTTTAAAGGGAAGAGTAAATTGTAAGCATCGAGACACCATAGAGCGAGGTGATGTGTCCCTAAAGGACCCACCCAATATGTTAAGAGGCATGCAAGGGGACAAGGATGTGAGTGTTGGGAAATAGTATCTGGATGACATGGTGTCATAGCCACGTGGTTCAATTAGAAGAGATGGTAGGTGAGAAGTGGGAGGCCCATAGATTCCAAGCAGACCCAAAGGTGCAAAAGGCTCTTATAAAATTATGCACTAGGATAACATGGTTAGGACGACGTGAGTAGGTAACGACAACAATCGACAAGTGGGTTCAAGCCAATGAGGAGGCAGTAGAGGGGCCCACTAAATAAGGTGTGCACTTTAGTAATCGTCAAGAGAAGGTAAGCGATCTAGCGTGACTAGTGGCACCCATCCCCAGAGGCATAAGGGAGTTATGATTAAAGGCGTCAAGTTGGTATGGAGAGGGGAGGTCCCTGCATTCACTAGGGGCCGATAAAATGTATACAAGTTGGGAAGCCTAAGTAGAATTTGAAGAGAAAAAAAGAAAGAAAAATAATATATGATTTACCCCATTCCTCTAACAATAATTGAGGGGTTGGGTATATTACATCGCCCTTGGTGGAGCCACCCAATGGTGTGTAGTTGTGAGTGTGGTGTTGTTGGTAGGCTTGTCTAACAGTAATTGAAAGGTTGGATATGTTACATCACCCTTGGTGGAGCTACCCAATGGTGTATAACTGCGAGTGTAGTGTTATTGGTAGGCTTGGCCACTTAATGACCTTTTCTAAGATGAGGTTCTTTTAACTCCCACTATCAACAATGAAGTATGGTGAAGCACCCTTCACCCACATTTATGAGTGAAAGAAATGCTCACATTTCTTCAAATCTTTGGAATCACTTTGTTGGACCTTGATGTTGGCAACAATGGCACTGAGTTTTGCATCAATGATCTATTTCCCCTTGTATAAATCTAGTTTAGAGTTGGAACATGCTTATGCTTCTGAAACCTTTAAGTTTTCCACCAATGAGTTCTTTGTGAGACATTCATCTGTGTTATGAGTGGGGCTCTTGTGGAACTTGCACCACATTCCCTTGTCTTTATTTGTCTTCCCATTAACATTATTTACTTGCAGATTCAATTGGTTGTCTTGGGTTTGTCCATCATGGCCTTGTCCTTTGTTTTTCGATTTAAGGACACCCTTGCCTTGCTTCTGCTATGAAAAATTTGCAAATCCAAAGTTTTATTTCTTCTATTTAAATTTTTTCTTAATTTTATAACATATCAGTATGTTGCACCAAGCAAGGAGATGTCTAGAAACTCCATTTATGTTTGTATGTATATGTGAAACCAACCATGATACTTAAGCACCAAATCTCACTCGGATTCCTTGATACCCAGCTTGGTGCACAAGGTATTAAAGATGTTTGTGAATTGTGGCACTGTGTGGTCCCTTTCTTGTTGTACTATGGTCCATCTCATGTATTGGTCTTCGTAACTTTCAAGAGCATAATATTGTTCCTTAACAACATCCCTAAAAGAGTTCCAAGTGGGGACAACTAAAAATAGTGTGGATTCCTCCATGGTTTTTTTTCTCACAGTAAGTTTCCCACTCTTCAAAAGTAGCTTCACTTCTTGCGAAGCGTACGTTAAATTCATGGCATAATGCTGCCACGTGCTCCTCAGACTTGCCAATTTTGCATGCTATATACAAAGTCACCCACCATTCTACTCGTTGTCTTTGCTTGCCATGAGACGTCGTGGTGCTCTCATAAATTTCGTCGATACTCATCCTCCTCCTCCTCGTCTGTGCAGGTCTTACACGATTCTTGTGATCCATATTCGTGTTTTTTCATGTTGCTTCGGTCCATAATCGACTGCTTTCTTTTGCTGTGTCATGATTCTTTGTGTTGTACTAATGGTTACACAACTCTGTGGAGGAACTTTCACAATGTTTGAGCATAGTGAATGAATAGTTGTTGTAGCAATACGATTATTTTTTTAGTGAAGCAAAGCACTTTGTTTTGGGAATGTAGTCAAATCCTTTTTCATTGGTTTTATTTCTTGATTGGAAAATATCTAATAGCACAACCCCTAACAAAGAAAGGCATAGGAAATCATTTACTGTGTCAAGGACCCATTCAAGGTCGTGGATAATTTATTGTGAAAAGAGCCAAGTCATTTCATCTTCCCTGAAAACTAAAATGCAGGGTTTTAATGGGCGCTACGAAATCATTTTATAGTGACTGCACATAAAGTTTTCAGGACTGCATGTTTGGTATTTAAATTCTCATTTGGCCTTCATGTTGCACAATTTGATAAGTTGAATCCTATGTAATTGGATGAGGTGAGGAAAAATATTAGAAGGTGAGAGAAAGATTTCTCATTGAACTTATCAAAATAAATTCATATTCCTATTTTAACTACATATGTAGAATCTTTCATAAATATTGTCGAAGAGGAGGTAAAGACGAAACATTAGGGGAGTTATGATGTCTAAAATGGGCCTCCTAAGGAAATTATAAAATAATAGTGGAAATAATAAAATAAGATTAGATTAATCATCAAATTCTAGAGGGAAAAAAATAAAAAATAAAATAAAATATTTTTTCAACTAGTATTTCACTTATCTCCCAATGGATTTACTCAAATTTTGAGCAGAAACACTCATTGGATGCAAAATTTGATTCCTCATCCAAGGAGTACTCATGTTGCATACTTTCGATAGACCTTGCTACATGAAAAATGAGAAATACATGAAACACATGATTGCAATCACGTTTTTCATGTATTTCTCTTTTTTCGTGTAGTAAGGTCCATCGAAAGTATTCAACATGGGTACTCCTTGGATGAGGAATTAACTTTTGCATCCAATGAGTACTCCCACTCGAAATTTTAATAAAACCTTAGGTAGATAAGTTAAAAATACGAGTTGAAAAAAAGTTTTCTTATTTTATTATTTTTTAATCTTTTTACTTTTTTCACTCCAAAAATGGTGAATCATCCCCCATGATTGACATCATCATCTTGAATCCTATTGGTTCTTATAAAGTTTATTTTGGTTATACATTTTTCTTAGGAGGCCCATTTTAGACCTCAAAATTCCCTTAATGTTGTGTGTCGAGTAGCTTGGGGTTATTTGTAGTTGAGGTAACTTAGACTACATCACATAACCTTGGTCATGGTGTAAGGTCCATAGTGGAGTGATCGAAATTTCTGATGGGCGCCTGTAAGGTGTTCCTTCTGTAGATTCAAGCAAACCTTGTCTCTGACTTGAAACTTGTTCGACACCTGGTGTTGATCATGGTGCTTTTATACTTAGTATTGGATTTCTGCAAGATATCATATACCTACTAGTAGATGTGCTAAATTCATTCAATCAACTTTGTGTCTTTTCTGGCTTCAAATTGAACATGTGTAGATTCTTCCTATGTAGTGGAAAGAGGAAATGAGACATTAATTGGACCTAATTGTTGAAATCCTAGGCCCACCCAAAAGGGATTGTGGCTAGTTGAGCTATGTAGAGATCTAATGTAGCTTTGTTGAATATAGGGGATACTCTCATCCCATGTTCGTGGATGGTCGGAGTGGTACATGCACAATCATCATGTTGATGACTTCTTTCCATCAGTCTGAGAGTGGAAACTAGTTAATTTGGTGAGCCTGGTATCCAACAATGACTAGAGGCTCGACCAAAACACACTTAGGGAACCATCTATCCTTCTTTGATATGATGGTCTGTAGGAACCCAAAATGTACCCACACGCATTCGAAGAAGAGCTTACTAGTGGCCTTTATTTTGATTCACTTTTTGTAGGTAGGTAAGATGCCCATTTTAGAAAATCTATTGACAACCACAAAGACACAATCATTACCATTCTTGGTAAAAGGAAGGCCATACATATAGTCCATTGACTAGATTCCCAAGGTCGGTTAGGAGTAGGAAGAGGGGTTCACAAGCCTTGTTTCTTAATGGTTGGTTTGGAAATGGTGTAGTTGGTGTAGGGCTTGATATACTTCCAAACATCTTGTCGAAGTTTTCGCCAATAAAAATGTTTCTGCAATATTTCCATTGTATTTTCCACACCAAAGTTCCCTGCTACCCGACTGTAATGTGCTTCCTAGATCAACTTGGTACACTTGCTTGAAATAACAAAAAGGTAACCCAAACCTCACAATAGTGCATCCATGAGGTTAAAGTCTATAACTTTCTTGCTTTCCATCAAAATATAGTATGAGGCAGTGAATTTTGTATCATTGTTGTATAGTTTTGGTCATCTAGGGGTCTTGTTCCCACAAGAGTTAAGAAGAGTGGTTAGTGCCACAATTAGAGGTCGATTGAGGAAACCTGTGATGTGATTGATGCTACTTTCCTTTGACTTGAAAGTGTTCTTACATACATTAGTTGGTTCTATTGGAACTTGGTGATAGCCACACTTAAAATTAGTGTTATTGAAGTACTTGGCCCCCTCGAGCTGTTCAAGAAGGTCATAAATCTAGGGAATTAGGTACCTTTTCCTAACTTTGAGTTTTTTCAGAGCTTGATAATAAATAAAAAGTATCTAGGACCCATCCTTCTTCTGTATGAGTACAATTGGGCTCCCACAGGGTGAGGGACTTGGTCAGATGAGTCATTTTTATAGCACTTCTTGGATCTTCTACTTGATTTCATCTTCTAGAAGAGAGCTGTGATATATTGGCCCATTGGGTAGAGGTGCATCGGGCATCAGATTGATCGAATGCTTAAATTGATAGTGCAAAGGTACCCCCATGGGTGAGGAGAAGATTTATTTGTAGTCTTCCATGACCTTATCCACTTGTTTTTGCTGCATAGAGTTGCCTTGCGTGGATGCCATGGATATGGCCATAGTACTCTCCTTAATTTTAGATTGAATCAAGAAGATGATAAATTTCCCAGTCTTGGAAATGATCTTACTGCATTGCTTAGTAAAGATCAAATAAATGGTAGTAGGTGGGGCTACCTCTAGTAACTTATGTAGTGTCCTGCCCAAACTAATAATAAAACTATGAGGTTTGGACTCATACACAACATGACACTTCCACAAGTATGGTTGACCTAATAGAACATCACAAACTTCAAGTGGAGCAACATCACACAATACCTCGTTCCTGGAAATATTGATGTTGTAAGACATGTGACACTATTAGATGATGCAAAGATCTTTCCTATGATATCCCCACCCATGGTTCTCTCATAAAAATGCACTATAAATATTTTTACAAATATGTGAAATTTAAAAGGGGGACTGAGTCAAAGGGACACAGATTCCAGCATTGAGGAGGATGATTTCTTGCTTGGAATGTTGAGATTTCTTGTGCAAAAAATTTTGAATTTTTTGGACAACCATTAAAGGCTCGTTGGTGCATGAATTTAAGGGACAGGTTCTAAAAGTAAATGAGTTGCAAAGGAAGGTACACAGACCCATGCACTTGTGATTCACAAAGAAAAAGGGACAAGAAATTAAGAGGGAACTACATAGTGCAAGAAAAGGAGGACAGGGCAGTAAATGCCAGCTCAGGAAAAGAGGTGAAGGAAGAAAAAGAAGTCTCATCTGAGTCCATACAGGAAGTAGGAGAGAAGACATCATTTGAGCACCAGAAAAATAGAGAGAGAACTCTGATTTGGTAAGCAGGAAGCATAGAAGAGAATAGAAGAGAAGGGTGTTGGTTCTCGGGTTCCTTAGAGTTTGTATGTTGAGATGTTAGTATCTGGAGCCCTGTAACAACTTAGGTTCCTTGGAGGTTTTGGGTTGAGATAGAATCCACGGAGCCCTCTAACATCTTGGGTCCCTGGAGGCTGTGGGTTGAGATAGAGTTTCTGGAGCCCTATAGCAGCTTAGGTCCTTGGAGGTTGTGGGTTGGGATAGAATATCTGGAGCCTTGTAACAACCTGGGTCCCCTGGAGGTTGTGGGTTGAGATAATAGTCTCTAGAGCCCTGTACAACTCAGGAAGAAGCAACTCATGTAGCAACTATAAAGGATGACTTGATTGAAGACCCTTGGTTACTACGTTACTATTACATTAGATTTTCGACTCATTTGAAGGGAGTGAAACACTGCGTATGCACTAGGGTGAGGTAGAGAGCCTCTAGAATCCTTGTGTTGAAGAGGATGGTCACAACCAACAGGTGGGATTGAGGAAGACATCCTCTGGAATTCCCTGTTTCAATTAGAAACTAGTGTTTGATTCCCTTAAGCAAGCCCTCCCCTCGAACTCTGGAATCTGGCTCAAGGTTTCCAACTACAAGTGTGGTTGCGACTATCTATGGTTGGGTGGAGAGTCCTAGTCCTAGACTTAGTTACTATTAATTATAGGCAACAATGGTATGTTATATGCTTTAGAGCAATTTTACTTCAATTTCCTTATTATCCCAATATCAATATTAAGATTAGCAATCACATCAACATGATAGTAAAATGCAGATGGAACATAAACATAAATAATAGAAGACAAGCCAAGACAAGAGGACACAAGACGTGGCACTAGCCAGGGACAAACCCCAATATGTGGAAACCCTTGATCAAATCTTCTTTTAGTCTTCAATAGTTCAGCAAAGAGAGATAGTACAATTTACAAATCTGATAATTTTAACAGCAGCAAAAGAGCCTTAACCAGAAAAGTCAACGCTAGTCAAGAGGGCAGATTTGACCCTCAGCAAATTGGTCAACTTTAGTCAACTTCATCCTCTAAATAACAAGATAAAACAACCCTCAAAACAGTCAAATTCAGCCCAGTCAAAGTCTGGTCAAATAGCCCACCTGAGATTAGCCCTAACTGCAGTCAACATTGGTCAACACTTGGTCAAACTATCCAGAAATTTAGTCTCTTGAAATTTTGGCCTCTTGAAATTTCAGCCTCCTGAAATTTCGCTCTCCTGAAATTTCAGACGTGTGGAGAGAGAGAGGCCCAGAAATCCATACCCAATCAATGAGGAGAGAGAGAGAGAGAAGTGTGAAGATCAGTGTGTCCAAATGTGGCTAAGTCAACCTCTGTTTATATGCAACGTTGAGGATTAATAGAAGTGACTGATGGGCTTCTGAGCCTACATAAGTTTGTTGGCCGACCTTGACAATTTGACCATAATCAAAATAAATTCATAACTTCATTTGTACATTGTCAAAATCGAATGATCTTTAGATCAATCCTACACCTCTCAGAGAGAGGAATCCAAGAAAAATATCAGCAGTCATAAATAAGATGACCCATGTGGATTTTGGCCCTAGTTTCCAATATTAACACTCCCTCTCAACTAAGGATAACTCCATCTGCTAATCCATCTGCCAATATGTACTATCTTTTCCATCAATGCACTGCTCTGCATTTCTATGCTCTGCTATGTTGAATTATGAAGAATAATAAGTGATCGAGAATGTATCATACCATTATCTACTAACTAGAAGTCAGTCTCAATCAATGGAGAGTGTATTATACCACTCTTACTGGCTCGAAATCAGTTCCAAACAAAAGAGAGTGTCTCATACCACTGTTACTCACCCGAATTCAGTTCCAATTGATGCCAGATCAATATCATTCATCCTAGCATATGGAGTACGGTAAAACATGATGCATCCATCGGTAGTACTATGGTCCCTATCCTCATTTCCCTACTCATTGGCCAGATGAGAGGTACTTCTCATGAGTCCCATACTGCATAGGTAGGATGTCTTAGCAGGAGAAGGATGAACCACTCATCTTTCTTACATGTCTCCAAGGGGTATCACAGGGGAAGGCTGAACCACCCACCCTGTACACAACAAACCACTAGGGGAAGGTTGAACCAATCACCCTATGGTTTCTCATCGCTCCAAGAAGTACCCCAAGCCCCCTAGAGCTCCCAGAGCTCAATGTCCATCTCATACAGGACCCTCATAAGAGGGCATTTCCATAACTCCAATTTGTTCTCAGAAGATCAAGAACTTGACCTTCCCTAGGGGCTTTGTCAGAATATCGGCGACTTTCTCATCAATCCCAACGTGATGGAGCCTTATTTCTCCTTGTGGTACCATATCCCGGATAAAGTGGTACCTTATATCTATATGATTGGAGAAATCATGAAAGGCGAGATTCTCTGATAATCAGATCCCACTCTGGTTATTGCAGAGGATCACAATGGTATCCAACACATGTCCAAACAGCTCATTGAAGAGATTCTTCAACCAGACAACTTCACGGGAGGCCATACTAGCAACTATGTATTCGGCCTCGGTGGTGCTCAAGGCAACCGATTTCTGCTTCCTACTCATCCAGGATATCAAAGTAGAACCCAAAGAAAAACAACATCCAAAAGTTCTCTTGCGATACACCACACTTCGAGCTCAATCAAAATCAGAATAACAATGCAACCTCACATCTCCAGCAGTGTATCACAGTCCATGAGTGATTGTGCTTCGAAGATATCTCAAAATATTCTTGGCACCAATCCAATGTATATGATGAGGCTCAACGATATATTGGATCAATGTGTTAACTACAAAACAAATGTACGAATGGGAGTTCACCAAGAACATCAATGCTCCTATGAGTTGATGATACGAAGAAGCATTTCCCAATTCAAGTCCAACAGAATTACCACATAACTTCTTAAAGTTAAGTTCCATCGGAGTAGTCACAGGCTTGCAGTCCACCATCCCAAATCTTTCCAATATCTTCACAACATATTTTCCTTGAGAGAGGAAAATTTCACCTAGATTTTGCCAGACATCCAACCCTAGGAAATAGTGCATCGATCGTAGGTCCTTTATCTCAAATTCAGAATCCAACTCCCTCTTACATTTGTGAATGAGAGGGTTTGCACTTCCATCAGCTCCATGCTTGATTTTGTAGATCAACTTAGAGGTGACAACCGATTTTTCGTAGGGTCTAAGGACCACATCCTAGACATAATTCTTCATAATTTACTCGTATTCTTCATTCATAGCATCCTTCCATACTTCATGCTTCACTACTTCTTCGAATGATGAATACTCATTTTGAATGATAGTGCTCATGGCGGTCAAATATCCTTGACACATGTTCGGCTTCTTGCTTTCACGAAAAGTCCCCCTTCATGCAATGTGTCTCTTGGCATCTTTGAGAGTCTCATTAAGCAATGAGGGTCTCCTTTTGGAGGAGAAGGGCTCATGAGGAGGGGGATCAATAGGATCCATAGGTTCATCAACATTAGGCATCGTTTCGTCGCACCCTGATTTCCGATGTCAGCTTCTTTGTCCTTCCTTAGGATAGGAAGGTTTTTGATCTTCTTGAGGGCCATATCTTCGTCGAAGGTGACATCATGACTTATCTCAACTTCCTTTTGACCAACCACATAAATTATACATCCCTTATAATTTTCACTATAGGCCACAAAGATTCCTTCCTAGACGCACCCAATTTACTTCTTTTCTCTTTTGGCACATGAAAATATACGATACTTCCAAAAAAATTAAATGAGAGACATTGGGTTTATTACCAGTGAACATTTATTCGAGAGTCTTAGAGTCCAATTCTTGATGAGGGTGTCAGTTTTGAAGATACATGGCAGTATTTGCAGCTTCAGCCCATACAAACTTCAGAAGGCCTTGATCATGAAGCATGGCATGAACTGCTTCTACAATAGAGGGATTCTTCCTTTCAGCCACACCATTCTGCTCAGGAGTGTATGGCATTGTAGCCTCCCTGTTAATGCCAGATTCTCTGCAATAATCATGGAATTCATTGGATTCGTACTCAGTCCCATTATTAGTCCTCAATATCTTGATTTTCTTCTCAGATTGGTTTTCGATCAAGGCTTTGAAGTGTCAAAACCAGGTGAACGCTTCATCCTTCTTCTCAAGAAGTCGATCCAGGTCTTGCGAGAATAATCATCCGTAAAGATGAGATAATATAAGTATCCTCCCAAAGATTTTACGAGCATCATACCAAATATGTCAGAGTGGATCAATTGTAATATATCTGTGGTCTTTCTATTACTTGAGGGGAATGATCCCCTTGTAAGTTTTTCTTCTGCACATCCTAGACATACACCTTCATGGTCTACTTTGAATGCAGGCATACTTGTCACCATCTATCTCACATCGGGTAGGGATTTATAATGAAGATGGGAAAACCTCCGGTGCCATAGTTCAGATTGTAGATATGTGTCACAAGACATGGCTCCTAATGGAATTCCTCCAACTTGATACAAAGTGTCAACCTTGAACCCAAGAGTAAAAGCATATTTAAAAATTCTTTTCCAAACACATACCTTTCCATCGATGAATGCCACCTTGAATCCTTTGTTGAAATGGACACCAAGTTATTCTTGAGATCAGGTACATATAGTACTTCTTGCAAATGAATAGTGTTACCTTGATTCAATTGAAGGGTCACATTCCCTACTCCCTTCATGGGATAGGTGGCATCGTCTCCAAGAATGATCTCCAATTTTGTATCCTTTTCTATCAGATTAGAGAGGGCTTCCTTGTATCCAGTGAAGTGCCTTGAGGTACCACTATCAATCATCCAATTTCCCAAAGTGTCCCAAGGAGAGGCAGTGGAGAGGGCCAATATAAGATAGTACTCTTTTTGCTTATTCTTAACAACATTTGATTCTTCATACCTAGAGTTCCTTGATTTCTTGGAGGGTAGACCATTTCCTTGATGTCTTGCATTCCTTCTTCCTTTGCCATTGGACCTGCCATTCCTTTGATCATTGTTGTTGAAGTTGCCCCTAGAATGATTGTGATCATCATCATGCGATGTTTCCATTCTATTTAGACACTCCCTTGCATAGTGGCAAAACTTATTGCAAACAAAGCACCTGCCCTTCCTTCCTCCCTTAGATCCAGGCTTTCCATGGAAATGACCTTTAGACCTGCATTATTTCTCCTTTTGGCATGAGCGGAGAATGCAGTGGGGTTTCTTCTATTAGAAGGCATTTCTTACTCCACCATTTTTTTTTCTTCTTGAATTCATCTCGACATCAATTCTTGAAAACCTGGAATTCGATCATTGTTGAGGATGGTGGTTCGAAATACATACCACTCAGGTGGGAGTCCTCCAAGGGTGGTGAGAGTAAGTTCCCTGTCAAGAATGACTTCTCCAATCGAGAGTAGATCATTCTTGATCTCAATAATCATCAAGAAATAATATTAATATCATTGTCCTTTCCCTTCTTAATATCCTTCAACTTATTCGTGAGAAATAGAATTTGATTAGCATTACTAACCTTGAACATGTCGACCAACCTGTCGTAGATCTCCTTGGAGGTCTTCAATTGGGAGATGTAGGCCACCAGATGCTTGTCAATGGAATCCCTAATAATCTTCTTTGCTTTGACTTCATCCCTATTGTACTTGGTCTTTGCAGCAGCTAGTGCATTTGAAGGAGGTTTAGGGATTTTACCCTACGCATTGTCCATCACTTCTTTTTCTTCCAAGGTCAAATTAAGAGACATCTTCCATCCATGATAGTTAGATTTATCATGGAGTTTGTCTTCAATCAGGAAGTAGGATGAGGAACCCATTGAACCTTTTTTCCTTGTCCAACTGTCTTTGGTGATTTCTCTTTCACTCTTGCTTGGGCTTTGTCTTCACCTCAGCTCTGATACCATGTTAATTTTAGGCAACAATGGTATGTTCTATGCTTTAGAGAAATTTTACTTCAATTTCTTTATTAGCCTAGTATCAATATTCAGATTAGCAATCACATCAACATGATAGTAAAATGAAAATAGAACATAAACATAAATAGTAGAAGACAAGCCAAGACAAGAGGACACAAGATGTGGCACCAGCTAGGGACAAACCCCAATGTGGGGAAACCCTTGATCAAATCTTATTTTAGTCTTCAATAGTTCAGCAGAGAGAGATAATACAATTTACAAATCCGATAATTTATAACAGCAACAAAAGAGCCCTAACCAGCAAAGTCACAGAAAAGTCAATGTTGGTCAACAGGGCAGATTTAACCCTTAGCAAATCGGTCAACTTCAGTCAACTTCGGCCTCCAAACAGCAAGATAAAACAACCCTCAAAACAATCAAATTCAACCCAGTTAAAGTCTGTTCAAACAACCCACCTACGATCAGCCCTAGCTGCAGTCAACACTTGGTCAAACTATCCAAAATTTTGGTCTCCTAAAATTTCGGTCTCCTAAAATTTCAGCCTCCCGAAATTTCGCTCTCCTAAAATTTCGGCTTCCTGAAATTTTGCTCTCCTGAAATTTCGAACGTGTGCAGAGAGAGAGGCCCATAAATCCGTACCCAATCAATGACGAGAGAGAGAGAGAAGTGTGAAGATCAATGTGTCCAAATGAGGCTAAGTCACCTTCTATTTATATGCAACATTGAGGATGAATAGATGTGACTGTTGGGATTCTTAGCCTACATAAGTTTGCTGGCCGACCTTGACAATTTTACCATAATCAAAATAAATTCATAACTTCATTTGTACATGTTAGAATCGGATGATCTTTAGATCAATCCTACACCTCTCGGAGAGAGGAATCCAAGAAAACTATCAGTTGCCATAAATAAGATGACCCATGCAGATTTTGGCCCTAGTTTCCAATTTTAACAGTTACCTTATAGGTTTAAAAGATAGGTAATCTTTTGTACATGTTTACATGTTGATGAATCTATGATACATTCTAGTTGAAATGGCTTGGATTTTTGGGTCTGTAACATCATTTTTAATGTGATGAGCATGTGGATATGTCTTTATGCAGAGATAAACCTTATGGTTATGATAAATAAATGTATACATAAATGCATGTGTCATACCTTTCAAATGAACAATGCTATTAAATAATTTGAACGAGTATATGATTGCATTGAAATTAATATGTTGAGTTTGATCCATATTGGTGTTGTTTACAACATATAATAAGCATTAGAATGTGTCTTATCTTTACATGATAACAAGGACCATGTGATGGCCATGAGCTGAATAATAAATTGTATGATGTTCCCTAACATTTTCAACAAAACATATGAAAAATGATACAAGTACGTTAAGAAATATGACAGGTAGAAGATCCATAAGGGTTTGGATTTAAAACCTACAAGTCTTGGGCTTAAGAACCCTTTCTATTAAGCTAAAATATTACATGTGATATTTCCTTCTTAAGCAGGGTATGAGTATACATATGAATGTCCATTCGCTTAGCCATAACCCTATGAATCTGTATAGGAGGCATTGCTACAGTATTGTATGAGTTATTTTCTCTTTTAAGGGAAAGTAAATCCTGAAACCCCTACATCAAGGTTTTTCCATCCATGAATAATCAATAGGTCAGATGCGTTCCACTAGCTTCCTAGCAGTGCTAGTAAGGTGTTGGAGGGATTTTCATGTCACCATAGAGTCGACTATAGACAAGATTTGAAGTTGGGAACCCTTAGCGTGTCATAGGAGAGGTGTATCTCTTTAGAAGGTCATTGTAGGCCCACAAGAGGGTGTGGCTATAGGAGCGCCTATGTCAACGTGCCGTGAAATCCCATGCTTCAATATTGGGAACATCAGATGGCTAGGAACTCATTGGATAGGCCTTTTCCCAAGATTATGAGGGGTAGTACCATGGAGTGCATTAGCAAGGCACTTTCTCCATCGTCTTGGCTAAATAACGATGTCATTCGTAATGGTTACTGAACTCTTGTGGGAAAGATTTAGCCAGATTAACCAGTGAGGAGCAATTGATGAAGAGTTGAGGCAAGCTCTCGAAATATTGGTTGGAATCCATATCATACTCATGGCTCATAGGTTGATAGGTTTTTCCTAGTTGAGCGGTGGCAGCTCCCATGTGTGAGCTTGATGTGGTGCAAGGAGACAAGGCCTCAAAGTTATAATGTGATGTGGCTATCCTTATCCTTACTCTGATCAAAATCGTAGTCGTGGAGGCATTTCATTAGCAGGGCTTAATTTTTCCCTAACGCCATTGGTCGTGAGTGTGCCAACATGACTCGGAGGTGTAACCTGAAAGGTTCACCCTGGACAATTGTGTTGAGCAGTGGAGGGACAAGGTGTCGGGATAATGCGGCAAGATGATGTGCACCAACAATTATTCCATTAGCTGGAGGGGTGGCCCACTACCCACATAATCCTAGAAACATTTCCCCGAGAGGAAGGAAGGGAGCACATGAGGAAGCATTGGCAAAAACCTTGTGGGATGATGTAAGGCAGGAGTGTGGCGGGACCCACATAGTCATGGCGATGCTATTGATCAGGGACTAGCCCACTTGATCAATCAACCTGACAGGTTCAACCTAGAAGTTTAAAGGGAAGAGTCAATTGTAAGCATCAAGACACCACATAGTGAGGTGATGTGTCCCTAAAGGACCCAACCAACAGGTTAAGAGGGATGCAAGGGGATAAGGATATGAGTGTTGGGAAATAGCATCAGGATGACATGGTGTCATAGCCATGTGGATCAATTGGAGGAGATGGTGGGTGAGAAGCAAGAGGCCCATAGATTCCAAGTAGGCCCGGAGGTGCAAAAGGCTCGTATAAAATTATGCACTAGGATAACATGGTCAGGATGACGTGAGCAAGTAACGAAGACAGTCAGAAAGTGGGCTTCAAGCCAATGAAGAGGCGGTAGAGGGGCCCACTATCCAAGGAAACCTAGTATAGAGACCCTGACGATAAGTAAGGTGTGCACTTTAGTAATCTTCGGGAGAAGGTAAGCGGGGTGGTGTGACCAGTGGCACCCATCCTGGGAGGCATAAGGGTGTTATGATTAAAGGCGTCAGGTTGGTATGGAGAGTGAAGGTCCCTGCATTCACTAGGGCCCGATAAAGTGTATACAAGTTGGGAAGCCTAAGTAGAGTTTGAAGAGGAAAAAAGAAAGAAAAATAATATATGATTTACCCCATTCCTCTAACAATAATTGAGGGGTCGGGTATACTACATCACCCTTGGTGGAGCCACCCAATGGTGTATAGTTGTGAGTGTGGTGTTGTTGGTAGGCTTGTCTAACAGTAATTGAGGAGTTGGATATGTTACATCACCCTTGGTGGAGCTAACCAATGGTGTATAACTGCGAGCGTAGTGTTGTTGGTAGGCTTGGCTGGTTAATGACCTTTGCTAAGATGAGGTTATTTTAACTCCCACTATCAACAATGAAGTATGGTGAAGCACCCTTCACCCACATTTATGAGTGAAAGAAATGCTCACCTTTCTTCAAATAAAACCAAAAAATTTAATAATTTGGTTCTTAAATCTTGCACTAATCTTCTCTTGCAGAGAAGTAGAAAATTTAAAGGTCCGAAAATGTTCTTTGACGACAAAGAGGACATGTAGGGTTCAAAACCAGCCAGGGAGTAATGCAGGCAGAATGGAAAATATGGTTGCACGACAATTTCGACGATGGTGAAGAATCAGAGGCGCCTTCGCCTTCCTGTGCAAACTCGTTGTAGCAGATAGGGCAGATCCGATCGTCCACTGACAGTGGAATCGATGGCATTATTCCAACTCTCTGTGTAATATCTTCCAAGCAGAAAATGGAATACGGGGTCAGTCTCAGGCAATGGTCCTTGAACCCTTGGGTGCTCAGCTGCACAATATTATGTCGACCATTATCGTCCAAGTAGAAGTTCACACAGAAATTCCCAGCTGTCTGAGAACAGGCCTAAGGCGCTCCTCACCATAAACGAACCTCCCCAAAATTACCAGATTCTGCACTTCAGATAACATGGCTGGATTGAACCGAAGCCCTAAAAATCGGTTGAATTTTTGGTATAAATCGCGCAGAAAAGCAGCCCACTATTCAAAAGTAGCTCCACTTCTTGCGACGCGTACGCTAAATTCATGGCATAACGCTGCGACGTGCTTCTCAGACTTGCCAATTTTGCGTGCTATATGCAGAGTCACCCACCGCTCTACTCGTTGTCTTTGCTGCCATGCGCGACGTCGCTCTGACGCGGCGCTCTCATAAATTTCGCCAATACTCATCCTCCTCCTCTTCTGTGCAGATCCTACACGATCCTACACGATTCTTGTCCATATTTGATTGCGCTTTGAATTAGAACCAGTTGGGTTTGGAGTCACTATTCTCTTTCAGACATACATAGAATTGAACCATAAAATTTGTGAGAAAAAAGCTTCTTCACTTAACCAATAGACCACGGCGACTTTCTATAAGCTTACTGTTCTATCGCAATCATTAATTCTATGACGCCCTGTGCTTTATATTGTAGTCCTTAAGTGTTGTCTCGAAGGTTGCATTATTTAAATAAAATTAATCTCTAGTTAAAACAGGAAGTGTGCCAGCTGTCGGATCATTGTGATGTGTAATATTAAATAAATTAAATGGTTATAAATTTATTTAAAGTTTATAAGTCAAAGATAGTTGATGAGACAAATTGTAATTTCATCTGGTTCATGTATTTGACTTATTTTATGAAGCCTCATCACTCTTAATTTTTTATAAACTTTTCACTAAAAAATTATCTCAAAATCTATTTACAAATATATATAAATTTAAAAAAATATATAGTAAATCATCCATAAATAGTAAAAATAATGATATTCTCGTAAATAATATTTACTAAATTAAATTAAAAAGTAAGAATACACCGTTATTTGAAACTATTAATAAAAATATAATTATGAATATTTAATAATGAAATCTTTTCACGTAATTTTCGTGATAATTCAATCGTTTTGCGTTATCAAAATAGACAAGACTGGACAAGACTGAACACGACTGGAGACTGAACTAAAGTTATCAGAATTATTGTGAAGGGTTGTGATCAATTCACTCGGCATTACGATTAGTCCTTTTTACCCTTTTAAAATTATATTAAATTAGTGGACAAGACTGGAGACTAAACTAAAGTTATCAGAATTATTGTGAAGGGTTGGGATCAACTCACTGGGCATTACGATTAGTCCTTTTTAGCCTTTTTAAGGTTGGCTATTTTGGATAATTTTTTAAAATTAATTTTTTGGTTTTATTATTTATTTGGTCTTATAATTGCCTTTTTAATATGAATAATGAAATATAGAGTGCCCAGAGCCAGAGCTAGGGTTAGACAAATACAATTAACAAGTTTGGATTAAACAAATACCATTAACAAGTTTGGATTAGACAAATATAATTAGCAAGCTTGGGTTATATAAATACAATTAACCAGCTTGGTTAGATAAATACACTTTACAAGCATGGGTATAGAGCTAATAGAGAGAATTTAGAGAAAATTTACTATAATATTAAATTTAATGATTAAATAAATTATATCAACAATAAATCATCTTGTTGTAATAAAAATATATATTAAGTTAATAAATATTTTAATAATAAATATAATAATGAGGAATATTACTATTTAGAAAGATAAATTATAATTTATTTGTATGTCTTAAAGTATTTTAAGTTAATGTTTCAAGATCATTATAAGATGGATACCTTTTAAGGTTAGAAAGGTAATTTTTGAAACTATAATTTAATTTGGGTATATTTGGCATTTTAGAGAAAGTCTTTTTCATATTCAATTTTTTTAGCATCACAAAAATACATATCTTTTCATTCTACCATGTTTTGAGAATTGTTACATGCCTAATTTTATATACAACTAGTGATAGTTTGTTTATATTTTAACAATGTGGGTTTTATTCTTTGAACTAGTTAAAGTATAATGATACCTTTGATATTTTGGATTAGTGTTAGATATCTATCTATAATATCTTAAATTTATTTTATCCTCTAATTATTTATAGCACGCATATTCTCCTTAAATTTAAATGCAGTAATATTTTTAATGTTATTGATATTCTATAAAATGACTTCTTCATTTATTCACTAATGATTTAATGAAGGCTTACACCTTTGTGCCTCCCTATTTGAGCAAGTAGTGGTTGAGCTTGGACTTT
Organism: Pinus tabuliformis; assembly: GCA_031772625.1. Classification (NCBI taxonomy): domain Eukaryota; kingdom Viridiplantae; phylum Streptophyta; class Pinopsida; order Pinales; family Pinaceae; genus Pinus; species Pinus tabuliformis. The sequence goes on along the minus strand of CM062820.1, from coordinate 356,420,473 downwards.
GAGGCAATTTTTTGGAACCCCTTGTGTATATGTTTTAATCTCGGTCTTGTACATTAAGTACCTAGTCATAGTTGTGAGGTGGGTGCACAAAGATGCTACCCATTATAGTGCAATATGAACACACAACCATAAATTTTTAGGAATACACACAAATTCCTAAAAAAACATGCACACATTACCATTACTTTAAGTTTAGCACTAGTTGAACCTCTAGGTCAACTAAATGACATGTAAAAGAATGCACGTGTATTATTTTTTCCTAAATGTGCACATTTTTCTAGAATATGCACACAATTTTAAAAAAGGTTCTTGCACATTCATCTTTATTAAAAAGAAAACAATTGCAAGGTCACATTGTTCATGAGAAAATTTGCAATAAAGATGCTGCAATAAAAATGTGTGCATGTGCATTAGCCAAAACCTCCTCCTTGGAAAAGGTAAGTTCTTCTAAGGTAAGTTATTTTATTATGGAAGAAATGAGGTGGAAGACAGAGTTCACACCACTAAAGAGACTGCCCTACACGAGTAGATACAGTTCTACTACAAAATCTCGGTGGTAAGTTTTCAACCATATCAGTTTATTTGAGAAGAAAAAAATATCTTCAGAATTGGATCCCTTCCTATACTCTGCAAATTAATAGTTCTCAATACAAAGCTAGCAATGCTCACACATCTTCAAATAAAAAGAAAAAAAAATCACATGTTTCAAGCCCACTTCTTTTCTTGAGAAGAAATTAATCCAAAAGGCCCGACCATTCAATGCCATAACTAGTTGCCTCTGCCTGCCCCCAAGAACAACATATTCCCTCACCTGGCACTGGCCATCTCTGAGGTTTATTGCCTTCTGAGCTGAAGGAGGGAAAAGATGTGTCGGAGCCCATTATCACTAATCCTAAGCTAGCTGCAGAAGGATAAGGCTGCTACCAGCAGACAAAGATGCCCTTCTGTACAATGTAGACATGATTACTGTTGCTGCATTAAATGACATGACAAACTGTGAAAGCTTATTTAATTTTGACGAGCCCTGATTTTATTTTGATGTACTCAACTCAATCTTGAGCCCATATGGAAATTTTTATGGTTCTAAAGCTTACTAGCTTGCTACGATCCATGTACTTTTAATGAGTGGTTAGTTTAAAATGCGTTGTACATATTTCACTCAATAGGAATATTTTTTGGATTTAAAAAAGTGGTCCAAAAATCTAGATAATTGATGTGCATGGATCCGAACCACAAGAACAATTTAACAATATCGTAAGGAAATGTAAGGATTAAGTAATTTTGTTTTTATTTTTTTCTATATTGGCTTCCAACTATGCAAAACTTGTCCTCTCCACAAAATTACATTTTTTCCATGCTTGTGTGAAAAATCTATTCTTAATTGGATAAATCCCAAGCTTAATTCCCATCCGGCTAACCAACATGATAAATCAATATATGCTAAAGAATGTCTACACTCTATAGTGTACAGGGCCTCCAAGTTTCCATTGCACCCTCCTATGAATATGAAAATGCCTCTAGTGAAATCCAAACAATCTCTAGCAATAGAGAATCTAGCATAGGTCCTTGACCTGTGGTTGCTACCTTGGTCCACACTCCAGTCTCTATGTTTCGGATGTAAATATTGTTAAATAAGTTACAATCATCAGTAAATCCACCAAACACAAACAAATTCTTTCCAAGGGATATTGTTGCATGGCTTGCCCGAGGTGCTAATATCTGGCCAGTTGTGTTGAGCTCTTTCCACACAAGTGTATCTACATCAAGGACATAGACATAAGAAAAATAAGACTTTGATGCATCCTCTGCACCCAAGACTATAATTTTGTTCTTCCATGACGAACAAGTGTGATTATCTCTTCGAGACAGTGGTGTACCATTGGTTGCATCCCTTATCCAAATTAAGTTAACTGTTTCTAGTATGTAAAGTTCATTGCAATATATCTCTTCATATTCATCTTGAGCTTTTCCACAACCTCCAAATATAAATAGACGGTGATCAATGAGTGCAGCACTGTGCCCTTCATGAGCTATTGGTCCTTCACCACTTACGTTAGGTTGTACCCATGTATTTGTAGTAGTGTCCAACATATGCAAATCACGTAGAGGGTTCTTCCCATCTGTGCCACCAAATACAAACTAATTTGTTCCCACAGTGGTATAGTTGTGGTTGTCCTTGAGAGAGGGCAAGGTTCCTTTCACCATAGGATTACAATCATTTGTCTGCCAATTGTCCTTGACATAGCCACCAAAAACATACTTCAAGAACAAAAATGAATATTTCATCAGGAATGTTCGAAACAGGAAGAAGAGCGGAAAAATTTGCCACAATTTTGAACAATTGAAGAGTATTTACCTACCTTTGGTTGGATAACGTTGAATGCATAATCACATATATCAGAGAGATAGTCTGGTGCCACTCCGCAACATGTAATTGCCATATCCAGAAAGACAAGACAAGTTTTGTAAAGCGAATTTCATTTATTTGAGTTCGGAGTAATATCCATCCACCGGGGCCTATAATTTCCTATTTTTCTTAATTAGAGAGATGGCTTGGTGCCGCTCCGCAACACACAATTTCCATAGCCAGAAAGATAAGACAAGTTTTGTAAAGTGAATTTCATTTATCTTAGTTCGGAGTCATATCCATCTAATAGGGCCTATAATTTCCTACTTTTTAAAGCCAAATCAATATTGATTTACGGCGCTCTCCCCTGAAGCAAGATATCACGATGCCGACCAATTGATCTAGTTCGTCAAATTGAAAACCTTGTAATATAATGCAATTTTGGCTAAAGTAGCTCCTCCCTTTTGTACATGGGTTCTTGTTTCTCCAGGTTCTGATCTGAAAGGTATTGGTCCACCGAGGTCTTGAAGTCACTAAATTCAATAGTGGATTTCCCACATTTAAGGTGGTTCCTTCATAAAAGCGCATAGCGTGGAAGTAAAACCCTATTCTAGGTCAATTACCCAAACAGCTCAATGGGTCATTTGGGGTGGGTCCGTTGATATCAAAAAGCTTAAGAGATGCATGTTTCTAGATTTCAAACGCATTGTTTCCCAAGGATTCATGCTAAATCAAGTAAGGAGATGGTCAAATAATGCAAGGCCCTAGTGGGGTAGGTTCCACACATGCGGATGCATAAAAATATGTGTAATGCATGAAAATATGTTGAGGGTTGAGGTCTCATAGAAGGGGTAATGGTGTGACCATGTACAAGGACTTTCATTGACTTAGACCAAATTTGGCTGATGTTCATGATGACTCAATGTGAGAGGTACGAAAAAACAATAATCCAAGGGTTAAGAAGCTCATCAACTAAGCTAGGTGTACATAGAACATGCTTATGGCTTGATGTTAATGATGACTCAAGGTGTATATAAAACATGCTTATGACTTGATGTTCATGATGACTCAATGTGAGATGTATGAAAAAACAATAATCCAAGGGCTAAGAAGCTCATTAACTAAGTTAGGTGCACATAGAACATGCTTATGGCTTTGGAGGAGTGTATCGATGCACAACTTTACACAAGTGAAATAACTTAGAAGGATCTAGAGTCAACTAGGTGAAAAAACACTCATAAGCATTTGTCTAGTACAACTTTGTCATAGTTGGGCTATACAACTCTACCATAGTTGGGCTATAAATACAATATAATAAATTGACCCATCATATATAAGTACAATCTCACTTACAAAATAATACAACATGATCATGGACATGACAAACTGATAGAAGATAATTAAAAAGTTGCTTCAAATCTGCATCTGGGAGTCCTGTAACTGCAACTCTTTTGGAACATCATCATCTTCAACACTTGAGTTAACCCTCATGCACACCAAGGGGAAACAAAATCTATGTACAAGGACTTTTATTGACTGAAATCAATTTTGACTGATGTTCATGATGACTCAATGTGAGATGTATGAAAAGCAATAATGCAAGGGCTAAGAAGCTCATCAACTAAGATAGGTGTACATAGAACATGTGTATGGCTTGATGTTAATGATAACTCAAGGTGTACATAGAACATTCTTATGGCTTGATGTTCATGATGACTCAATGTGAGATGTATGAAAAAACAATAATCTAAAGGCTAAGAAGCTCATCAACTAAGGTTGGTGTACATAGAACATGCTTATGGCTTTGGAGGAGTTAGTTGATGCACAACTTTACACAAGTGAAATAACTTAGAAGGATTTAGAGTCAACTAGGTGAAAAAAACACTCATAAGCATTTTCTTAGTACAACTATGTCATAGCTGGGCTATAGATACAATATAATAAATTGGCCCATCATATATAAGTACAATCTCAATTACAAAATAATACAACATGATCATGGACATGCCAAGCTAACATTACAAATGACGATAAGATAATTAAAAAGTTACTTCAAATATGGATCTGGGAGTCTTGTAACTGCAACTCTTTTGGCACAACATCATCTTCAACACTTGAGTTAACCCTCATGCAAACTGAGGGGAAACAAAATCTATGTAGAGTTTAATTTTAGGTCGAATCCCACCAAGGTTGGATTCATGGTGAAGTTTATAGGGTAGAAAAGGGTTGTGTCCCTTTGTCTTGTCAAGGAAATGAAGCACACAAGGTGAATCAGAAGCACAAATAGAAATTGAAAAAATTTCACCAACTCTCTCTGCTTAGAGAAGGGGAAAAAATGTTAATGTAACACTCTATCTAGTATAAATATTATATTTGTTTACATGGCATAGATTTGTGACGACATATTTCAAGTGTGAAGTAAAAGTGAGGAATTTTTGAAGGGTCCCTCTACCTAAAGAAGAAGCCACTCTACTTCATGAAGAAAAAATCAAAACCAAAGAGTTGCTCTTCCTACAGAAGAATTCATTCTACCCAGTGAAATAAAAGTGAAAGTTATCTAAGTGTGATCTGTGTAATGGAGTCATTTCACCTCAAGAAGAACTCACTCCTTATTATGAAGACAGTGAAAATCTACAGAGGTTAACTATGCCTAATGTAGGATCCTCTCTGCCTACAAACTTTCTATACATAATGTAGGAAACTTGCAAATCGAAAAACAGTGGCTCCCCTTAATAGTATTGAGAAGAATTCACTTTGTCTAGTGAAGAAAAAGTGAAAATTAGCTAAGGTTGGATGCACCTAATGACATAATCACTCTAGGTAAAGAAGAACTTACCATTCCCAATGAAGGAAAAGTGTAAATCGACTAAGTGTGGCTCCACCTAATGAATGAGATGTTGCACCAAGAGAAGAAAAACAAGAACTCACTACTCCTATTAAAGAAAAACTGAAACTTGGCTATGTATGGCTTCAACTAGTGAAGGAGTCACTTTGACTAAAGAAGAAATCTCTCACTCAAGTTAGTGAAGAAAGAAAGTGATAAATTTGTTAAGGGTTAATCCATCTTAAAAATGGGGGAAATAAGTTCAATTATCCGCTTTTGGAGAAGCACTAGTATAGAAGTGTCTAAGTAGGGGGGGCATATAGGTACTTATTGAATAGCTCTCAAGAAGGAGAGATCAAAGAGTCTTTCAAGTGTGGAATTTTGAGTCATTTTAGACTAATTGCTACTAATTGGAAGTTGTGTGAAGAATTGTGGTTGCGTACGATTCTTCATTACATAATTCATGGGAAGGATCTCCCCTTTGAAACGTAAGGTAAAAAATTGATTCTTATCAATATTTTTTTGAACTTGCAAAGTAAACTTCCTTCGTAGAAAACTATTAGTTTTAATCTGATAAGTCCAAAAAGTCCTTACAATGCCCTTCCTTCTTACGTGGAACTTTAATGTGCATGAAATCCACATCAAAGAAGCGGAGATGCATTCAAATGGTCATTAGAAGAGATGTCAAGTGATCTTGCTAAGATAGTAAGAAACCTTGTTGTGCATATAGAGCAAGCCTAAGAGGAGAAAAATTAGGTAAATAATTAGTTGTTGTGGAATTTTGCATAAATAAATGAACAATTGAAGGGAAAATAATATACAATGGAAGCATAGATTCCAATGAGAGAACTCATGGATCAAGGAAGTCACCTTCTGATTCCAATTTGTTAATAGTCGTCATAGAGTTATCATAATTTGATGAAAAGGTAGAAATACCCACTAATAATCTTCAATGAATATGAAATAAATCAAAATTGCCAACTTTTGATGCAAAGATGAGAATGAGGCAAGAAGTTGAAGCTTGGTTAACAATAACCCAAAAGGAAAGATTGGAAATATATAATTGGCTGGGAATACCTCATTGTCGTGGGAACATAATCGGCAAGGGAAGAAGCATAGACAAAGAAAAGTAACCTAGAAACAATTTGAAAGGTACCTTGATAAAAGATACTGATTTTATTCTTATTGATTGAAAAAAGTCAATGTGTTTCATGACCTAAAGAAGGGAACCATGAAAATAAGTGAATATGAATGTAAGTTCATGAAGTTTCTGAAGTATGTCTCATTTATCAAGGATGGAAAATTTAAGTCAGTTGTTTTCTCAACAAACTGTAGATTCTAATCAGAAACGAGATTCAAGTCATGGAGCCAAATAAATTAGAGGAAATAATATGAGTTAAGACTAATGAAGAGGCCAACATGATTTCCATAAGACATGGATGGATAAAAAGAGATAAGGGTAAGAAAAGAGGAAGAAAGAGTATAAGCATTTGTTCTTCAAGGGTAAAAATAATACTTCTCAAACCCGCCAACTCATAATCAAACTCATGATACAATGCAACCTCCAACTAAGAAAAAGCTAGTAAATGTGTAGCCTTTTCTATGTGGGAAGTGCATTATGTATTCCTAATGTTAAGTTGTAATATAACCCATTACCCTAAATATTCCACGCATTCCATGTTCCCAACAGACGACAAGAGCAATATGCCAGACCATGAGAGAAGGTCCCCATCATCGGATACTCGAAAGAAAGAGAAGGCCTTTTACCTACCACCACCACCAGAAGATATTAAGCCAAGTTCTTAGCATATGGGTTGCTTGAGTTCCCAAGTTTCCACCAGACATGAGAGAGTTAGTTTAACAAGTTTTCTTGGCCATGCAAATGAAATTCTATTATGTTGTTGGCTAAATGGAGGGACCAGGGGGAGGTGATACTTAGGAAGCACCCACTCCCCAAATTCACTCATTCCAAGTTGCCAATAGATGAAAGAAGAGATGTTCGATATATGAGAAAATAGATGTCCCCCATCATTCCCAACTGATTAGAGAGGGAAGTACTTACCAACATACAAGTGAGGTTACCACCAACGAGCCAACAAACCAACCCGCCTACCTGGATTCTCCCAGCAAGAATCAATCAATAACAATAATGAAGAATATGTAATGGATTCCAACCTTTTTATTAATAATTGATTTAAACCATAACCATTTCCTTTCCAAAAAAAATACTCTTTATTTAATGTATGTTTATTCTTTTTTTTTTTAATATCTATCAAATATGTTATACTTGGTTTACTAGCTTCACTTTCATAGTCTACATTTATATTTAGGTCCTATTTTTCTACTAGATCCTATTTAGATACATTTTATCCTAGGCTTTTCTTAAAAGCATGTTCATTAAAATCTCAATTTAAATCCGATTACCTAGGGCTCCAACTTCCCAGTTGTAATTTTGAATGGATGTATTTGCTAATAGAATTTATAATCAATGTTTTACATGGATTGATTCCAATAACATATTTGAATGGATCGATTTTGATGATAGATTGTATACTCTTTAGAGATATACCTAAATACCAGCCAAAATAAAAGAGTAGATAGGGATAAAATAATATTGTTGAAGAGGAGGTAAAGACAAAGTTGTGTGTGGAGTAGCCTGGGGTTATTTCTAATCGGGGTAACTTGGAATGCATCACATAACCTTGATGATGGTTGAAATTTCCAATGGGCCCTGATAAGGTGTTCGTTTTGTAGATTCAAACGAACCTTGTCTCTGACTTGAAACGTGTGCGACACTGGTGTTGATCATGGTGCTTTTATACTTAGTATTGGATTTATGCAAGATATCATGGACTTGTTGGTAGACGTGCTAAATTCGTTCAATAAACTTTGTATCTTTTTTTGCTTCAGATTGAACATGTGTAGATTCTTCCTGTGTAGTGGCAAGGGGAAATGTGACATCAATGGGACCTAATTGTTGAAATCCCAGGCCCACCCAAAAGGGGTTGTGACTAGTTGATCTATGCAGAGATCTAATGTAGCTTTGTTAAATATAGGGTATACTCTCATCCCATGTTCGTGGATGGTTGGAGTGGTACATGCACAATATGTGCACAATCATCCTGTTGATGACCTCTTGCCATTAGTTTGAGGGTGAAAATCAGATAATTTGGTGAGCCTGGTATCCAACAATGACTAGAGGCTTGACCAGAACGCACTTAGGGAACCATATATCCTTCTTAGATATGATGGTCTACAATAAGCCAAAATATAGCGACACCCATTCGAAGAAAAGCTTACTAGTGGTCGTTATTGTGATACACTTTTTGTAGGCATGCAAGATGCCCATTTTAGAGAATCTATTAACAGCCACAAAGACAAATCATTACCATTCTTGGTAAAAGGAAGGCCATACATATAGTCCATTGACTAGATTCCCAAGGTCAGTTAGGAGTAGGAAGAGGGGTGCACAAGCCTTGTTTCTTAATGGTTGGTTTGGCAATGGTGTAGCTGGTGTAGGACTTGATATACTTCCAAACATCCTGTCGAAGTTTTGGCCAATAAAAATGTTTATGAAATATTTCCATTGTATTTTCCACACTAAAGTTACCTGCTACCTTACTGTAATGTGCCTCCTAGATCAACTTGGTGCACTTGCATGAAATAACAAAACAGTAACCCAAGCCTCAAAATAATGCATCCATGAGGTCAAAGTCTAGAACTTTCTTGCTTTCCATCAAAATATAGTATGTGGCAGTGAATTTTGTATCATTGTTGTACAGTTGTGGTCATCTAGAGGTCTTGTTCCCAAAAGAGTTAAGAATAGTGGTTAGTGCCACAATTAGAGGTTGATTGAGGAAATATGTGACGTGATTGATGCTACTTTCCTTGGACTTGAAAGTGTTCTTCCATACATTAGTTGGTTCTATTCGAACTTGGTGATAGCCACACTTAAAATTAGTCTTGTTGAAGTAATTGGCCCCCTTGAACTAGTCAAGAAGGTCGTAAATCTAAGGAATCAAGTACCCTTTCCTAAATATGAGTTTTTTCAAAGCCTGATAATCAATACAAAGTATCTAGGACCCATCCTTCTTCTATAGGAGTATAATTGGCCTCCCACAGGGTGAGGGACTTGGTCAAATGAGCTATTTTTATAGCAATTCTTGTATCTTCTACTTGATTTCATATTCTAGAAGAGATTTGTGGTATATTGGCCCGTTGGGTAGAGGTGCACCGAGCATCAGATTGATCGAATGCTACTGATAGTGAAAAGGTACCCCCATGGGTGAGGAGAAGATGTCTTTGTAGTCTTCCATGACCTTATCCACTTGCCTTTGCTGCATAGAGGAGCCTTGCATGCATGCCTTGGATGTGGCCATAGTCTTCTCCTTAATTTGAGAAGATGAAAAATTTCTCAGTCTTGGAAATGATCTTATTGTATTGCTTAACAAAGATCAAAGAAATGGTAGTAGGTGGGGCTACCTCTAGTATCTTATGTAGTTTCCTGCCAAAACTAATAATAACACTATGAGGTTTGGACTCATACACAACATGACACTTCAACAAGTATGGTTGACCTAATAGAACATCACAAAATTCAAGTGGAGCAACATCGCACAACACCTCGTTCATGGAAATATTGATGTTGTAAGACAAGTGACACTATTGGATGATGAAAATATCTTTCCTGTGATACCCCACTCATGGTTCTCTCATAAAAATGCACTATAAATATTTTTACAAATATGTGAAATTTAAAAAGGGGACTAAGTCAAAGGGACACATATTCTAGAAATGAGGAGGAGGATTGCTTGCTTAGAATGTTGAGATTTCTTGTGTAGAAAAATTTGAATTTTTTGGACAAGTATTAAAGGCTCATTGGTGCATGAATTTAAGGTACTAGTTCTAAAACTAAATGAGTTGCAAAGGAAGTTACACAGACCCATGCACTTGGGATTCACAAGGAAAAAGGGACCAAAAATTAAGAAGGAACTGTATAGTGCAATAAAAGGAGGACAGGGTAGTAAATGCCAGCTCAGGAAAAGAGGTGAAGGAAGAAAAAGAAGGCTCATTCAAGTACATGCAGGAAGCACGAGAAAAGACACCCATTCGAGCACCAAAAAAATAGAGAGAGAACTCTGATTTGGTAATAGGAAGCACGTAAGAGAATAGAAGAGAAGGGGGTTGGTTCTTCAGTTCCCTAGAGGTTGTAGGTTGAGTTGTTAGTATATGGAGCCCTGTAACAACTTAAGTTCCTTGGAGGTTTTGGGTTGAGATAGAATCCATGGAGCCCTGTAACATATTGGGTCCCTGAGGCTGTGGGTTGAGACAAAGTTTATGGAGCCCTATAACAACTTGGGTCCTTGGAGGCTGTGGGTTGGGATAGAACCTCTAGAGCCCTGTAACAACCTGGGTCCCCTTGAGGTTGTGGGTTGAGATAATAGTCTCTAGAGCCCTTGAAAACTTAGGAAGAGGCCAATTATGGAGAAGCTATAAAGGAATACTTGATTGAAGACCCTTGGTTACTACATTACTATTACATTGGATTTTGGACTCCTTGGAAGGTAGTGAAACACTATGTATGCACTAGGGTGAGCAGAGAGCCTCTAGACTCCTTGTGCTGAAGAAGATGGTCACAAACAACTAGTGGGATTAAGGAATACATCCTCTGGAATTCCCTGTTTCAATTGGAAACTAGTGTTTGATTCCCTTAAGCAAGCACTCCCCTCAAACTCTGGAATCTGGCTCAGGGGTGCCAACTACAAGTAAGTGTGGTTGTGGCTATCTATGGTTGGGTGGAGAGTCCTAGTCCCATACTCAATTACCCTATAGGTTTAAAAGATAGGTAATGTTTTGTACATGTTTACATGTTGATGAATTTATGATACATTCTAGTTGAAATGGCTTGGATTTTTGGGTCTGTAACATCATTTTTAATGTGATGAGCATGTGGATACGTCTTTATGTAGAGATAAACCTTATGGTTATGATAAATAGATGTGTACATAAATGCATGTGTCATACCTTTGAAATGAACAATGCTATTAAATAAGTTGAACCAGTGTATATGTCTGCATTGAAATTAATATGTCGAGTTTGATCCATATTGGTGATGCTTACAACATATAATAAGCATTAGAACATGTCTTGTCTTTATGTGACAACAAAGACCATGTGATGGCCACGAGCTGAATAATAATTTGTATGATGTTCCCTAACATTGTCAATAAAACATATGAAAAATGATACAAGTACGTTAAGAAATATGATAGGTAGAAGACCCATAAGGGCTTGGATTTAAAACATGCAAACCTTGGGCTTAAGAACCCTTTCTATTAAGCTAAAATATTACATACGAGATTGACTTCTTAAGCAAGGTTTGAGTTTACATATGACTGTCCATTTTCTTAGCCATAACACTATGAATCTGTATAGGAGGCATTGCTACAATATTGAATGATTTATTCACTATTATAAGGGAAATTAAAGACTAAAACCCCTACATCAAGGCTTAGATAACCATGCATTATCAATAGGTTGGATGCCTTCCACTAGCTTCCTAGCATCGCTAGTCAGGTGTTGGAGGGTTTTGCATGCCACCATAGAGTCAACTGCATGCCAACATTGAAGTTGGGAACCCTTAGCTTGTCATAAGAGAGGTGAAGCTCTTTATAAGGTCGCTGCAAAATAAGGTGCAGCTGCAGGAGCACCTATATTGACATGTCGTTAAATCCCATGCTTCAATACAGGGAACATCAAATGGCTAGGAACTTGTTGGATAGGCCTTTGCCAAATATTATGAGGGGTAGGACCATGGAGTGCATTAGCAAGCCACTTTATCCATCGTCGTCGCTGAGTAATGATGCCATTCATAATGATTACTAAACTCATGTGGTAGAGCTTTACTCAGATTAACTAGTGAGGACCGATTGATGAAGAGTTGGGGCAAGCTCTCGCAATGTCGATTGGAATCCAGATCAAACTCATGGCTCAGAGGTTCATAGGGTTTTCCTAGTTGAGCCATGGAAACACTTATGTGTGAGCTTGATGCGATGCAAGGAGTGTTGGCTTGAGGGGACCTAACCCAGGTTTAGCGTTAATTAGCCAAACAAATCCCTACAAGTGTACTGGCCCTTTCGGCATCAACCCGCGGAGTGTGGACCGAAGTCTCACCCGAAGCAGTATGGGGGGATGATGGAACCAAGTTTCTACACCTTGATATTGTTGTGATGTCGTTTGATTCCTTTTATCCATGCCATCGTGCAAGTTGCTTCTTTCTAGGGTTTGCAAGATGAGCCCTCTATTTTGTTCTTTCGTACCACCACGAAAGGGTACAGTTGACCTTCGCACAACCCTAACCTGCTGCTCAGGTACTTTCGCACTGCTGTGGCAGTGTGCCATGCAGATTCCCCAATTAGTCTAAGCGATTTGCTTATCTCATAAAATACTTAAAGTTAACACCGCGTAAGCAGATATTCGTGATTGCATTCAATTATTCAATGTAATTGCATTCATTCGCGCATCATATAAGCATAATAAAGGAAATTCATACATAAAATATCCAAATGCATCAACAGAATAAAGACACAAAATTTGCAGAATATCTCCTCTTATTAACATCTTCCAACTGGTACAACTTATGTCCGCCTTGCGCACATAGCTGCAGGGGTCCACACACTAAGTTGTAGACTTCTACCTTAGGCCTCTACACACTCAATTGCAAAGCCTCTATCTACGCTACGACCCAAGACTTAGAATTCTTGCTCCAAAGCTATGACTATATTACATCGTGTGTCTCCTTCTATGTTCCTAGAGCTTAGCTCTTTTTATACAATCTCATGGTTCGCGGATCATGGGTAGATCTCTTACAGCTGACTTTACTTTACAAAACTAAGGGTGGACTACCCTTTTTAAACATAACACCTTCACACTCCGCGACCACAAAATGTGGAGTATTTAGAATTATATTACAAAAATTGACTTAAACATGGTCTTTTAGCCCCAAAATTGCTCTTGGGGGATCCCGCTCCCAACAAGGAGACAAGGCCTCAAAGTTATAATGTGATGGGGCTATCCTTATCCTTACTCTGATCAAAATCGTAGTCGCGGAGGCATTTAGTTAGCAGGGATTAATTTTTCCCCAACGTGATTGGTCGTGAGTGTGCCAACATGACCGGGAGGTGCAACTCGAAAGGTTCACCCTAGAAAATTGTGTTGAGCAGTCTAGGGACGACGTGTTGGGATAATACGGCAAGATGACATGTGCCCAACAATTGTGCCATTATCTGGAGGGCTGGCCCACTACCCACATAATCCTATAAACATTTTCCCGAAAGGAAGGAAGGGAGCGCAGGAGGAAGCATTAGGAAAAGCCTTGTGGGATGATGTAAGGCAGGAGTATGGCAGGACCCACATAGTCATGATGATGCTATTGGTCAGGGACTGGTCCACTTGATCAATCAGCCCGACGGGTTCAACCTGGAAGCTTAAAGGGAAGACTAAATTATAAGCGTCGGGACACCATAATCGAGGTGATGTGTCCCTAAAGGACCCACCCAATACATTAAGAGGCACACAAGGGGACAAGGATGTGAGTGTTGGGAAATAGTATCGGGACGACATGGTGTCATAGCCACGTGGGTCAATTTGAAGAGATGGTAGGTGAGAAGCGGGAGGCCCACAGCTGCCAAGTAGACCCAGAGGTGCAAAAGGCTCTTATAAAATTATGCACTAGGATAACATGGTTAGGATGACGTGAGTAGGTAACGACGATAATCGACAAGCAGGTTCAAGCCAATGAGGAGGTGGTAGAGGGAGCCACTATCTAAGGAAACCCGGTATAGAGACCTTGACAGTAAATAAGGTGTGCACTTTAGTAATCGTCAGGAGAAGGTAAGCGATCTGGCGTGACCAGTGGCACCCATCCTGGGAGGCATAAGGGTGTTATGATTAAAGGCGTCAGATTGGTATGGAGAGTGAAGGTCCCTGCATTCCCTAGGGCTCGATAAAGTGTATACAAGTTGGGAAGCCTAAGTAGAGTTTGAAGAGGAAAAAAGAAAGAAAAATAATATATGATTTACCCCATTCCTCTAACAATAATTGAGGGGTCGGGTATATTACATCGCCCTTGGTGGAGCCACCCAATGGTGTATAGTTGTGAGTGTGGTGTTGTTGGTAGGCTTGTCTAACAGTAATTGAGGAGTTGGATATGTTACATCACCCTTGGTGGAGCTAACCAATGGTGTATAACTGCGAGTGTAGTGTTGTTGGTAGGCTTGGCTGGTTAATGACCTTTGCTAAGATGAGGTTATTTTAACTCCCACTATCAACAATGAAGTATGGTGAAGCACCCTTCACCCACATTTATGAGTGAAAGAAATGCTCACCTTTCTTCAAATTTTTGGGGTCACTTTGTTGGACCTTGATGTTGGCAATGATGGCACTGGGTTTTGCATCAATGATCTATTTCCCCTTGTATAAATATAGTTCAGAGTTGGAATGTGCTTATGCTTCTGAAACCCTTAAGTTTTCAACTGATGAGTTCTTTGGGTGACATTCATTTGTGTTATGAGTGGGGCTCTTGTGGAACTTGCACCACATTCCCTTGTCTTTATTTGTCTTCTCATTAACATTCTTTATTTGCATATTCAATTGGTTGTCCTAGGTTTGTCCATCATGGCCTTGTCCTTTGTTTTTCGATTTAAGGACACCCTTCCTGCTTCTGCTTCTGCTATGAAAAATTTAAATATTTTTATTATTTGTAATATTAAATTTAAATTTATTTATTAATTTGATTTTTTGTATAATAATATTATATATATTATAGATAATTGAATTTATTTTAGATAGTTTAGAAATTGTATTTCTATGCTGTCTTAGCAAGAATATTTTGGCTTCCTCTACAAAAGTGGAGGAATTGCTCGACCATCAAAAGTGACTGCAATCTAGGCAAAAAAAATTTCAAGCAATAGCACTCAAAATCTTGAAATTTAACAGATGTAATCTGGATTTACAAAAATCCCAACTATATTTTATCAAAAATATTGTCAAATCTCCATATTTTTCTGAGAAAAAAACAATGTTGTCAAACTATTGGGACTATTTTACAAAAATAATATATGTTAAACTGCTGCGAATAATTTTCAAAAATAATATATTAAATCCATATTCATACCCTTTACTCATCCCATTGTACCATCCATCGTAGTCTCCTAATAAAATAAAACTGCGATCCAGAGTCTCAAAGAACATTTCATCTTTATTTAAAAAAATTGAAAAATATCTAAAACAATTTAATTAAAATATAAAATGTAAGGTTAAAAACCAATAATAATAAAATTTAAAATAAAACCAAAAAATTTAATAATTTGGTTCTTAAATCTTGCACTAATCTTCTGTTGCAGAGAAGTAGAAAATTTAAAGGTCCGAAAATGTTCTTTGACGACAAAGAGGACATGTAGGGTTCAAAACCAGCCAGGGAGTAATGCAGGCAGAATGGAAAATATGGTTGCACGACAATTTCGACGATGGTGAAGAATCAGAGGCGCCTTCGCCTTCCTGTGCAAACTCGTTGTAGCAGATAGGGCAGATCCGCCTTCGCCTTCCTGTGGAATCGATGGCATTATTCCAACTCTCTGTGTAATATCTTCCAAGCTACCGTGACGATACGGCAGAAAATGGAATACGGGGTCAGTCTCAGGCAATGGTCCTTGAACCCTTTGGGTGCTCAGCTGCACAATATTATGTCGACCATTATCGTCCAAGTAGAAGTTCACAGAAATTCCCAGCTGTCTGAGAACAGGCCTAAGGCGCTCCTCACCATAAACGAACCTCCCCAAAATTATCAGATTTTGCACTTCTGTGAAACTCTAACAAATGGCTTCAGTGATGTTTTAGTTGTTTTTTTCCGTCAAATTACAAATTATAAAGGTTTAATGAGCATAGATTATGGTGTATGCTGTTCTCATTCGTACAATGTTTTATTTCTTATCATAAATAAACTCACTTTTGGAGACCCAATTCTGGGTAATGTTTTTTTTTTCTAATTTTTTTAGTTTAATAATTATATTTTTTTTTTCAAATTTCGTTTATATTTTGAAAAAATTTGGTAATTTTTTTGCAAATTTAAGTAAAAATTATCAAAATTTTAAGTGCTTTAAAATTTTTTATAATATTAAACTTATTTTCACTTTATGATTTAAATAATGCTTTTACAAAATTTTTTGAATTTTTTTTATTTAAATTCCAACCACTTTTAACTATCTAAATAATTCATCGACCTCAGCTCCTTTACTTTCTACCATAAAAATAAAATAGTTACATTTAAGGTTCGCCTTCCTCAATAAGTCCAATCAATCAATCTCCCAATAAATCTATTATCTCCAGTAGATAGTTCAACCAGCCCGGCCAGTACCAAATCTATCCTATCCAGTAGATCTAGTTTCACCCACCCCACCCAGACAGTAAAGAAAGTCCCTTCAATTTATGCTATCCAGTAGATAGTTTTACCCACCCCACCCAGACAGTAAAGAAAGTCCCTTCAATTTATCCTATCCAGGTGATGGTTTAGAGGGATACTTAGGTGAGATTCTATGTATGTGGTGGTCCTGAGGAGTGTCTTGCAGAGATGTGTCAGTGGCGTATGTTCCCAGTGACTGGACTAAAGTTATCAGAATTATTGTGAAGGGTTGGGATCAACTCACTCGGCATTACGATTAGTCCTTTTTACCTTTTAAAATTATATTAAATTAGTGGACAAGACTGGAGACTAAACTAAAGTTATCAGAATTATTGTGAAAGGTTGGGATCAACTCACTGGGCATTACGATTAGTCCTTTTTAGCCTTTTTAAGGTTGGCTATTTTGGATAATTTTTTAAAAATAATTTTTTGGTTTTATTAT
Organism: Pinus tabuliformis; assembly: GCA_031772625.1. Lineage (NCBI taxonomy): Eukaryota > Viridiplantae > Streptophyta > Pinopsida > Pinales > Pinaceae > Pinus > Pinus tabuliformis. The sequence continues at coordinate 356,403,402 of CM062820.1, read as the reverse complement.
TTATTTGGTCTTATAATTGCCTTTTAATATGAATAATGAAATATAGAGTGCCCAGAGCCAGAGCTAGGAGCTAGGGTTAGACAAATACAATTAACAAGTTTGGATTAGACAAATACAATTAACAAATTTGGATTAGACAAATATAATTAGCAAGCTTGGGTTAGTTAAATACAATTAACGCTTGGTTAGATAAATACACTTTACAAGCATGTGTATAGAGTTAATAGAGAGAATTTAGACAAAATTTACTATAATATTAAATTTAATGATTAAATAAAATTTTATAAACAATAAAATCATCTTGGTGTAATAAAAATATATATTAAGTTAATAAATATTTTAATAATAAATATAATAATGAGGAATATTACTATTTAGAAAGGTAAATTATAATTTATTTGTATGTCTTAAAGTATTTTAAGTTAATGTTTCAAGATCATTATAAGATGGATGTCTTTTAAGGTCAGAAAGGTAGTTTTTGAAACTATAATTTAATTTGGGTATATTTGGCATTTTAGAGAAAGTCTTTTTCATATTCAATTTTTTTAGCATCACAAAAATAACATATTTTTTCATTCTACCATGTTTTGAGAATTGTTACATGCCTAGTTTTATTACAACTAGTGAGAGTTTGTTTATATTTTAACAATGTGGGTTTTATTCTTTGAACTAGTTAAAGCATAGTGATACCTTTGATATTTTGGATTAGTGTTGGATATCTCTCTATAATATCTTAAATTTATTTTGTCCTCTAATTATTTATAGCACGCATATTCTCCTTAAATTTAAATGCAGTAATATTTTTAATGTTATTGATATTCTATAGAATGAATTCTTCATTTATTCACTAATGATTTAATGAAGGCTTACACCTTTGTGACTCCCTATTTGAGCAAGTAGTGGTTGAGCTTCGACTTTGAGGCAATTTTTGGGAACCCCTCTGTGTATATGTTTTAATCTTGGTCTTGTACATTAAGTACCTACTCATAGTTGTGAGGTGGGTGCACAAAGATGCTACCCATTATAGTGCAATATGAACACACAACCATAAATTTTTAGGAATACACACAAATTCCTAAAAAAACATGCACACATTACCATTACTTTAAGTTTAGCACTTGTTGAACCTCTAGGTCAACTAAATGACATGTAAAAGAATGCACATGTATTATTTTTTCTTAAATAAGCACATTTTTCTAGAATATGCACACAATTTTAAAAAAGGTTCTTGCACATTCATCTTTATTAAAAAGAAAACAATTGCAAGGTCACATTGTTCATGACAAAATTTGCAATAAAGATGGTGCAATAAAAATGTGTGCATGTGCATTAGCCAAAACCTCCTCCTTGGAAAAGTAAAGTTCTTCTAAGGTAAGTTATTTTATTAAGGAAGAAATGAGGTGGAAGACAGAGTTCACACCACTAAAGAGACTGCCCTACACGAGTAGATACAGTTCTACTATGAAATCTCGGTGGTAAGTTTTCAACCATATCAGTTTATTTGAGAAGCAGAAAATATCTTCAGAATTGGATCCCTTCCTATACTCTGCAAATTAATAGTTCTCAATACAAAGCTGGCACTGCTCGCACATCTTCAAATAAAAAGAAAAAAAATCACATGTTTCAAGCCTAGTTCTTTTCTTGATCAAAAATGAATCCAAAAGGCCGGCCATTCAGTGCCATAACTAGTTGCCTCTGCCTGCCCCCAAGAACAACATATTCCCTCGCCTAGCACTGGCCATCTCTGAGGTTTATTGCCTTCTGAGCTGAAGGAGGGAAAGGATGTGTCGGAGCCCATTATCACTAATCCTGAGCTAGCTGCAGAAGGATAAGGCTGCTACCAGTAGACAAAGATGCCCTTCTGTATAATGTAGACATGATTCCTGCTGCTACATTAAATGACATGACAAACTGTGAAAGCTTATTTAATTTTGACGAGCTCTGATTTTATTTTCATGTACTCAACTCCATCTTGAGCCCATATGGAAATTTTTATGGTTCTAAAGCTTACTAGATAGCTAGGATCCATGTACTTTTAATGAGTGGTTAGTTTAAAATGCATTGTACATATTTCGCTCAATAGGAATATTTTTTGGATTTAAAAAAGTGGTCCAAAAATCTAGATAATCGATGTGCATGGATCCGAACCACAAGAACAATTTAACAATATTGTAAGGAAATGTAAGGATTAAGTAATTTTGTTTTTATTTTTTTTCTATATTGGCTTCCAACTATGCAAAACTTGTCCTCTCCACAAAATTACATTTTTTCCATGCTTGTGTGAAAAATCTATTCTTAACTGGATAAATCCCAAGCTTAATTCCCATCCAGCTAACCAACATGATAAATCAATATATGCCAAAGGATGTCTACACTCTATAGTGTACAGGGCCTCCAAGTTTCCATTGCACCCTCCTATGAATATGAGAATGCCTCTGGTGAAATCCAAACAATCTCTAGCAATAGAGAATCTAGCATAGGTCCTTGACCTGTGGTTGCTACCTTGGTCCACACTCCAGTCTCTATGTTTAGGATGTAAATATTGTTAAATAAATTACGATCATCAGTAAATCCACTAAACACAAACAAATGCTTTCCAAGGGATATTGTTGCATGGCCTGCCCGAGGTGCTAATATCTGGCCAGTTGCGTTGAGCTCTTTCCACACAAGTGTATCTACGTCAAGGACATAGACATCAGAAAAATAAGACTTTGATGCATCCTCCATACCCAAGACTATAATTTTTTTCTTCCATGATGAGCAAGTGTGGCTATCTCTTTGAGATGGTGGTGTACCACTGGTTGCATCCCTTATCCAAATTAAGTTAACTGTTTCTAGTATGTAAATTTCATTGCAATATATCTCTTCGTATCCAAATTAAGTTAACTGTTTCTAGTATGTAAATTTCATTGCAATATATCTCTTCGTATTCATCTTGAGCTTTTCCACAACCTCCAAATATAAATAGACGGTGATCAATGAGTGCAGCATCGTGCCCCTCACAAGCTATTGGTCCTTCACCACTTACGTTAGGTTGCACCTATGTATTTGTAGTAGTGTCCAACATATGCAAATCCCGTAGAGGGTTCTTCCCATCTGTGCCACCAAATACAAACAAATTTGTTCCCATAGTGGTATAGTTGTGGTTGTCCCTGAGAGAGGGCAGGGTTCCTTTCACCATAGGATTACAATCATTTGTCTGGCAATTATCCTTGACATAGCCACCAAAAACATACTTCAAGAACAAAAATGAATATTTCTTCAGGACTGTTCGAAACAGGAAGAAGAGCGGAATAATTTGCCACAATTTTGAACAATTGAAGAGTATTTACCTGCCTTTGGTCGGATAACATTGAATGCATAATCACATATATCAGAGAGATAGTCTGGTGCCGCTTAGCAACACATAATTTCCATATCCATAAAGACAAGACAATTTTTGTAAAGCAAATTTCATTTATTTGATTTCGGAGTCATATCCATCCATCGGGGCCTATAATTTCCTATTTTTTTAAATTAGAGAGATGGCTTGGTGCTGCTCCGCAACACACAATTTCCATAGCCAGAAAGACAAGACAAGTTTTGTAAAGCGAATTTCATTTATCTGAGTTCGGAGTCATATCCATCCAACAAGGCCTATAATTTCCTATTTTTTTAAGCCAAATCACTATTGATTTATAGCGCTCTCCCTTGAAGCAAGATATAATGATGCTGACCAATTGATCTGGTTCGTCAAATTGAAAACCTTGTAATGTAATGCAATTTTGGCTAAGGTAGCTCCTCCCCTTTATACATGGGTTCTTGTTTCTTCGGGTTCTCATCTGAAAGGTATTGTTCCACCGAGGTCTTGAAGTTGCTAAATTCAATAGTGGATTTCCCACATTTAAGGTGATTCCTTCATAAAAGCGCATAGCGTGGAATTCAAACCTTATTCTAGGTCAATTACATGAATAGCTCATTGGGTCATTTGGGGTGAGTCCATCAATATCAAAAAGCTTAAGAGATATGTGTTTCTAGATTTCAAACGCATTGTTTCCCAAGGATTCATGCTAAATCAAGTAAGGAGATGGACAAATAATGCAAGGCCCTAGTGGGGTAGGTTCCACACATGCGAATGCATAAAAATATGTGTAATGCATGAAAATATGTTGAGGGTTGAGGTCTCATAGAAGGGGTAACGGTGTGACCATGTACAAGGACTTTTATTGACTCAGACCAAATTTGGCTGATGTTCATGATGACTCAATGTGAGAGGTACGAAAAAACAATAATACAAGGGTTAAGAAGCTCCTCAAGTAAGCTAGGTGTACATAGAACATGCTTATGGCTTGATGTTAATGATGACTCAAGGTGTACATAGAACATGCTTATGACTTGATGTTCATGATGACACAATGTGAGATGTATGAAAAAACAATAATCCAAGGGCTAAGAAGCTCATTAACTAAGTTAGGTGTACATAGAACATGCTTATGGCTTTGGAGGAGTGTGTCGATGCACAACTTTACACAAGTGAAATAACTTAGAAGCATCTAGAGTCAACTAGATGAAAAAACACTCATAAGAATTTGTCTAGTACAACTTTGTCATAGTTGGGCTATACAACTCTGTCATAGTTGGGCTATACAACTCTATCATAGTTGGGCTATAAATACAATATAATAAATTGAACCATCATATATAAGTACAATCTCACTTAAAAAATAACACAACATGATCATGGACATGACAAACTGACAGAAGATAATTAAAAAGTTGCTTCAAATTTGCATCTGGGAGTCCTGTAACTGCAACTCTTTTGGCACATCATCATCTTCAACACTTGAGTTAACCCTCATGCACACCGAGGGGAAACAAAATATATGTATAAGGAATTTTATTGACTGAAACCAATTTTGACTAATGTTCATGATGACTCAATGTGAGATGTATGAAAAAACAATAATGCAAGTGCTTAAGAAGCTCATCAACTAAGATAGGTGTACATAGAACATGTGTATGGCTTGATGTTAATGATGACTCAAGGTGTACATAGAACATTCTTAGGGCTTGATTTTCATGATGAATCAATATGAGATGTATGAAAAAACAATAATCCAAGGGCTAAGAAGCTCATCGACTAAGCTAGGTGTACATAGAACATGCTTATGGCTTTGGAGGAGTTAGTTGATGCACAACTTTATGCAAGTGAAATAACTTAAAAGGATTTAGAGTCAACTAGGTGAAAAAAAACACTCATAAGAATTTTCTTAGTACAACTCTATCATAGTTGGGCTATAGATACAATATAATAAATTGGCCCATCATATATAACTACAATCTCACTTACAAAATAATACAGCATGATCATGGACATGACAAACTAACATTACAAATGACCATAAGATAATTAAAAAGTTACTTTAAATATGCATCTGGGAGTCTTGTAACTGCAACTCTTTTGGCACAATATCATCTTCAACACTTGAGTTAACCCTCATGCAAACTGAGGGGAAACAAAATCTATGTAGAGTCTAATTTTAGGTCAAATCCCACCAAGGTTGGATTCATGGTGAAGTTTATAGGGTAGAAAAGGGTTGTGTCCCTTTGTCTTGTCAAGGAAATGAAGCACAAAAGGTGAATTAGAAGCACAAATAGAAATTGACAAAATTTCACCAACTCTCTCTGCTTAGAGAAGGGGAAAAATGTTAATGTAGCACTCTATCTAGTATAAATATTATATTTGTTTACATGGCATAGATTTGTGACGACATATTTCAAGTGTGAAGTAAAAGTGAGGAATTTTCTAAGGGTCCCTATACCTAAAGAAGAAGCCACACTACTTCATGAAGAAAAAATCAAAATCAAAGAGTTGCTCTTCCTATAGAAGAATTCATTCTACCCAGTGAAATAAAAGTGAAAATTGTCTAAGTGTGGCTCTTTGTAATGGAGTCATTTCACCTCAAGAAGAACTCACTCCTTATTATGAAGACAGTGAAAATCTGTGGGGGTTAACTATGCCTAGTGAAGGATCCTCTTTGCCTACAAACTTTCTATACATAATGTAGGAAACTTGCAAATTGAAAAACACTGGCTCCCCTTAATGGCATTGAGAAGAATTCACTTTGTCCAGTGAAGAAAAAGTGAAAATTAGCTAAGGTTGGTTGCACCTAATGACGTAATCGCTCTAGGTAAAGAAGAACTTACCATTCCCAATGAAGGAAAAGTGTAAATCGACTAAGTGTGGCTCCACCTAATGAACGAGATGTTGCACCATTAGAAGAAAAACAAGAACTCACTACTCCTAGTAAAGAAAAAGTGAAACTTGGGTATGTATGGCTTCACCTAGTGAAGGAGTCACTTTGACTAAAGAAGAAGTCTCTCACTCAAGTTAGTGAAGAAAGAAAGTGATAAATTTGTTAAGGTTTTATCCATCTTAAAAATGGGGGAAATAAGTTCAATTCTCTGCTTTTGGAGAAGCACTAGTATAAAAGTGTCTAAGTAGGGAGGGCATATAGGTACTTATTGAATAACTCTCAAGAAGGAGAGATCAAAGAGTCTTTCAAGTGTGGAATTTTGAGTCATTTTAGACTAATTGCTACTAATTGGAAGTTGTGTGAAGAATTGTGGCTGCGTACGATTCTTCATTAAATAATTCATGGGAAGGCTCTCCCCTTTGAAATGTAAGGTAAAAAAAATGATTCTTATCAATATTTTTTTGAACTCGCAAAGTAAACCTCCTCCGTAGAAAACTATTAGTTTTAATCCGATAAGTCCAAAAAGTCCTTACAATGCCCTTCCTTCTTACGTGGAACTTTAATGTGCATGAAATCCACATCAAAGAAGCGGAGATGCATTCAAATCGTCATTAGAAGAGATGTCAAGTGATCTTGCTAAGATAGTAAGAAACCTTGTTGTGCATATAGAGCAAGCCTAAGAGGAGAAAAATTAGGTAAATAATTAGTTGTTGTGGAATTTTGCATAAATAAATAAACAATTGAAGGGAAAATAATATACAATGGAAGCATAGATTCCAATTAGAGAACTCATGGATCAAGGAAGTCACCTTCTGATTCCACTTTGTTAACAGTCGTCATAGAGTTATCATAATTTGATAAAAAGGTAGAAATACCCATTAATAATCTTCAATAATTATGAAATACATCAAAATTTCCAACTTTTGATGCAAAGACAAGAATGAGGCAAGAAGTTGAAGCTTGGTTAACAATAACCCAAAACGCAAGATTGGAAATATATAATTGGTTGGGAATACCTCATTGTCGTGGGAACATAATCAACAAGGGAAGAAGCATAGACAAAGAAAAGTAACCTAGAAACAATTTGAAAGGTACCTTGATAAAAGATATTGATTTTATTCTTATTATATGAAAAAAGTCAATGTGTTTCATGACCTAAAGAAGGGAACCATGACAGTAAGTGAATATGAATGTAAGTTCATGAAGCTTCTGAAGTATGTCTCATTTATCAAGGATGGAAAATTTAAGTAAGTGGTTTTCTCAACGAACTGTAGATTCTAATAAAAAATGAGATTCAAGTCATGGAGCCAAATAAATTAGAGGAAATAATATGAGTTAAGACTAATGAAGAGGCCAACATGATTTCCATAAGACATGGATGGATAAAAAGAGATAAGGGTAAGAAAAGAGGAAGAAAGAGTATAAGCATTTTTTCTGCAAGGGTAAAAATAATACTTCTCAAACCCGCCAACTCAGAATCAAACTCATGATACAATGCAACCTCCAACTAAGAAAAAGCTAGTAAATGTGTAGCCTTTTCTATGTGGGAAGTGCATTATGTATTCCTAATGTTAAGTTGTAATAGAACCCATTACCATAAATATTCCACGCATTCCATGTTCCCAACAGGTGACAAGAGTAGTACGCCAGACCATGAGAGAAGGTCCCCATCACCAAATACTCGAAAGAAAGAGAAAGCCTTTTACCTACCAACCACCACCAGAAGATATTATGCCAAGTTCTTAGCATATGAGTTTCTTGAGTTCCCAAGTTTCCACCAGACACGAGAGAGTTGGTTTAACAAGTTTTCTTGGCCATGAAAATGAAATTTTATTATGTTGTTGGCTAAATGGAGGGACCAGGGGGAGGTGATACTTAGGAAGCACTCATTCCCCAAATTCACTCATTCCAAGTTGCCAACAGATGAAAGAAGAGATGTCCGCTATATGAGAAAATAGATGCCCCCCATCGTTCCCAACTGATTAGAGAGGGAAGTACTTACCAACATACAAGTGAGGTTACCACTAATGAGCCAACAAACCAACCCGCCTACCCAGATTCTCCCAGCAAGAATCAATCAATAACAATAGGGAAGAATATGTAATGGATTCCAACCTTTTCATTAATAATTAATTTAAACCATAACCATTTCCTTTCCAAAAAAAAAGAAATACTCTTTATTTAATGTATGTTTAGTCTTTTTTTTAATATGTGTCAAATATGTTATACTTGGTTTACTAGATTCACTTTCATAGTCTACATTTATATTTAGGTCCTATTTTTATACTAGATCCTATTCGGATACATTTTATCCTAGGCTTTTCTTAAAAGCATGTTCATTAAATTCTCAATTTAAATCTGATTACCTAGGGCTCCAACTACCCAGTTGTAATTTTGAATGGATGTATTTGTTAATAGAATTTATAATCAACGTTTTACATGGAGTGATTCTAATAACATATTTGAATGGATCGATTTTGATGATAGATTGTATACTCTTTAGAAATATACCTAAATACCAGCCAAAATAAAAGAGGGGATAGGGATAAAAAAATATGAAGTCAAATATGTTAAAAAACAAACCCTAACAAAACCAGAAAACCCTAGAATATACAAGGGGGTTACAGTGTAAGTTAAAAGATTGCAAAATGATATACAGTTTGTGTATCGTCGCCTTTCTTTCTCTAAGGTGAGTCCTAATAACTAGAATGCAATTTTGAGTATCCTTACCTTTTCTTTCACAAGGAGAAACCGACCACCTAGAAGACAATTTTGGAAATATTGAGAGCATAACATCAAAGTAAAATAAGTATAAATGGTTGGAATTTATCATTATATTTCTTCTAACATAAATATGGAATAATACTTGTTATTTTTCAAAATCAATAAAATATTAAACAAAAATTTGGCATAATGTAAGTGATTTCTCTTTATCTTCTAGCTTTGAATGACATTTTGTTTACTCATTTTTATCTTCAATGATTTTGTATATATCACGATTCTTCTTGAATCTATGCCTTACCCTGTTTCCTTTGCAACATCTAGTGCAATTGCTAGTTTGTAACTTAGTAAAGTTAAAATAACTACTTGAGCTATAGAATCATTGTAATAATTGTTACAATTACAATAGCTATATAAACTAAATAAATTAAATTAAATGATTAGTAAAGTGTATATCAATTTATATTAAAGATACCATTAAGAATTAATAAATTAATTAATTAAATTACCATTTTATTTTACGTAATTTTTACGATGAGTTATACACCTATTTTATATATATAGACAATATTTATGTAAATAATATTTTTTTAACTAAACTGAAAAATAAAAAAATAGTAAGGGTAAATAATATAATTTTAATTAAATAAAAAAATATAACTACTTTTAACATAATTTCAGCTCTATATATATATGGTTAAAAATATAATTATAAATATTCATAAATTCCAATTTCCTATCGTTAAGATATAATTATAAATATTCAATATTTACTAACCACAATTCAAGAAGCTTTATTTTATTTTGATTTACGAAGAATAATTTATCTGAGGGGCTGGGATCAACTCACCGGGGATTACAACTAGGTTTTTTTCCTCTTAAAATTGGCTATTTTGGATAAATTTTTAAAATGAACTTTTTGATTTTATTATTTATTAATTTCCTTATAGTATCAATAAATATTTCATTTATAAAGTGAGAGTACTTTACATAACAGGGAGTTGACAAATATAAGCATGTTGTAGGGAAAAGTATCCGATTCGGATGACCCTATCCCACTCTAAGGGTGATAGTACCTCAGCAACAACTGTAAAGAAAACTACTTAAGGTTTACTTCTTTATGAAAGCAAGAGAGAATGAACGAATGCACTAATCGTTGCCTTGCGCTTAATGTCGAATCCAAACTCTTCTCTTTGCTTGCTTGCTCCCAGCTCCTTGCTCTTTTGCTGGCCCAGCTACAATGAGATCCTGCAAAATAACAAAGAAGGAAACTACAAGAAGCATGCAATCATAACTGATTCAAGGATTAGCATAAATCAAATATACAATCATCACAATACATCATTGGAACAAATGCATATAGAAGAACCTCAATAGCTTTTATTAATGGAAGAAGTAAAGTTCTGAGAGTGTTACAACCATTGAAGGCCCCAATCCAGCAACACCTCCCAGCAGAAAGAATTTCTCCTCTTCACCTCCTTCAAGCAATCACCCAATAGCTCTATAGTGAAACCAACAGCATATCATTACTTTGCACAAAATTCCAGCCTCTTGAGCTCATAGGAGAGAGCTCAATATATAGATGAATTGAGAAAGGATGAGTCAGCTTGCAACTGATGTGTAGCTGCCTTGTGTCCTCTCTCTCTTCAGTTGATCTTCAGTTCTTGAGTCCACTTGGAGAACCATGCTTCCACTTGGAGAAACAGAGCCTCTGACTCATCACAAGGCGAAATCCCTGATCTAAGTGTCATTTTTGGAAGATTCCAGAGCAATGACTCAGTGTGCCACTTGTCCCATCTCGCTCAGCGCAGGTGGGCTTTGTTCTACCTGCTTTGCAACGCAGGTACACCATGGAGGAGTTGAGTTTCAGCGCAGAAGCCTAGTGGAGCACCTGCTTTGATTTCAGGATTGCTTGTTTTTGAGTGTTTTCAGGTGGAGAACTGATCTGAGAGCTGTTGGTTTGCTGACCTTGTTCCTCTAGGGGTAGGAACATCATGTTTAGGGACTTTGGATCCCTTGGATTATTGACAATTCATGCCTGATGCTGCAAGGCACAAAATTGTCTATAACAGATGCCCCCTAAAGTATGAGGTCGTTTATCGGGTGAAATGCTTTATTAGGAGGATCCGAAGTTCATTCAATCTGCTGAGAAGTGTCCTGTAATAAGATACAATACAATACATTATTTTTCATACTTTTTCATGATCTAGCTGAGGCGGGCATTCCCATGCTCAGCTTTATAAATTCATTTTGGTACATAGAACAGACGATCGTCTGATGGTAGACTGACAATTCTCTGCTGAAATTATCATCCTTTGAGAAGGATGATCATCTGCTGCAATGATGTACACATCAAATGTCTTTATATCCTGAATATATATCGCAGCCCGGATGGATGAAACTAGATCCAGGGTCTTCAATCTCTTCCGATCTTCACTCGATGTACAAGTCGATCCATGTGAGAATTTCTTGAAGTCGAACATGGAAAGACATCGCTTGATTACCGGTCAATGATGTAAACCGTTAACAAGCGCGAGAGGAATCACCGATAAGGATGATGACCCTCAAGGTACAGCAGTACAATTCACATGGTGGGAATAAAGGACTTGGCGTCGACCACCATGCAAAATCTTCTGGTCGAAGGTCATTGATGTATACCTGTCGCTGGAAGTGAGAAACTTGCCATTGAGGCATGCAAGCTTCAAAGTACTGAAGGGGTTGTTCCTAGATCAACTCCTTGGATAATGCGCTGATGTCGACAAGGAGCGATCCGTCAAAGGAGGGCCGTAATGAATCCCACATCATTGACACGGAACGGAGCTAGTGATTGTGATGAGGTGAAAACAAACTGTGATGTATGATTCAGGGTGGCGGTCATGAAATGGATGAAGGACAATGTATGGCAGTGGATGGGACACGGTTGACTCTTTGCAGAACAACATCTCTTGAACATATAACGACACTGATGTGATGGATCGGTAGCATTACCCCAACTGTGGATGGTGTGGCGAGGACCATGGTGATGAGACCGGTGAATGAAACAACCCAACCCGATGTGATACGGAGGACAAAGTGTCATGTTCAAGAGCGACTTGCTACCATTAAAGCTGTGAGGTTCTCCCAATTTTTCCCCAATCATTGCTGACCAGTACCTCTTTATTTTTGTCAAGCTTGAGAAGGATAACATATGCTTGTTCTATAACCTGCCCTTCGGGCAAGCCCATCGCTATGTTTTAACGAGCCTAGCGATAGGGAAACTCGTTCTCGTCTAAAGACAAGTTTGTCGCTATTTAATGAATTTAACGAGTCTAACGACAAGGATAACTCGGTCCTTTTCATTTTTAGAGAGTCTGAAAAGGTACATAAAGTCAACTCCAGAATTCCTTTTTCGTCATCTAATCCCTTAAGTCCGAAAAAGTATAAAACAATACAGAAGGGATGAGTTTTCGGTACTTTTAACGAGCCGAACAAAACAAGCGCTCGATCTTTTTGTGCAATAATCCCTCAGGTCCAAAAAGATTAAAATCTAGAGGAGGGATAGCTCTTCCGGTCGTTTAACGAGCTGGAAGGCCAAAACTCGGCAAACTTTTCATATTTTACGAGTCAGTGAAAAGAGCTCAAAGAAGACTCGTCTTTTGAGGAACGAGTGATAAACAGGGTAGCAGCAGATTCCAGGTACAGGTTGGAATATTCCAATCACGGCAGTGTCACAAGGATGGCTTAGTGAAATCACTCTTCGCAGCTGTTCCTCAAAAGAAGGTAAACAATCATATGGAGATGAACGATTGGCCAAATGAACGGATGGAGGTGATGACATATAAACACAACCAAGGGCTTTTAATATGGCAGTCAAAGGTTACATTTACCAAGGTTATTTACCGGTTCATTTTTTTTGGGTGAGCTCGAACTCTAGGGGAAGATTGCTCACAACTTATGTTTATTTTTTAACGAGCATGAACATTGCTAAAACTGCTCGATTATACCAGTCATAATACAAGGAACGCCTCAGGTGAGGTAGTCATTTTTAAGGAGCTATACCTCACTAGTTACTCCAATTTGGCAAGTTTTAACTTTTGCCCCACATCCTTTCTTTATGCAAGCTGGAAACGGCTAATCCTACGAGTTTAACGGGTTAGACCTACAGGTTTAAAGGGAGGACCTAAAAATTTAAAAAATAAATAGTCGTCCCGTGCTTGCACTCCAAAAGGTTTGCATGCCCCCAGGTATAAAGTATAATTTCTAGGATCGGCCTCTTACTTATTATCCGAAAAATGGTTCTATTTGCTGCCACAAACTAAACTCTCTTTCCGGCGATGTCTAACATTAGGTTGCTAAGGATGGTGACTACTTGTTGCAGCAATTTCATCTCTTTCTTTGGAGGCTGCCCCTACTTATCCTTCAAAACATATGTTTTAATGGGTGAGGCTTGCCTTCAAAGATGGTGGCTACTTGCTACCGCAAATGGCCCCCTTCCTCGGTATCCTAATTATCTAGACAAGGGGAGCGAGAAACAGATTATCTCACTCACATAACTTTGACAAAAGAATCTTATTCTAGAACAACCCTCTCTTCCTTCTTTCGGACGGGGTACGGACTAGTCATATTCTTCTACGGAAATCAACTTTATACCCAAGGTTTCCTCTGCCCAAGGCAGGCCAGGGTGCATGCCCCCTGGGTCCCAGTTCTTTCTTCTGAATCACTCGCATTCATCGGGAAGTAGAACCGGGGGTGGAGGCATTCCTTGAGTGAATAAACCGTTAAGGGATGGTATTTGACTATTTGCGATGCGTGATCCTGGAAATGAAAGTTGGTCTACGAGCTTGACCATTCTTCCTTCGTGCGGAAAACACATAACTCTGAAGAGTGAGGACACTATTGCCTCCATGCAATATATATAGTCTCGTCCAAGGAGTAAGTTATAAACCAAGGGTCCCTGGACGACCATGACGTTCATATGAACAGTCTTCCCCTTCAATGTAATGGGAACATTGGGGAGAATCCCTAACGGGCGACTGGTTCCTTTATCAAAACCTGATAGATTTCTCATCTCAGGTAAGAGCGCTGGGGAACCCAGTGCTTTCCAAGCAATAGAGGAAAGGATACTCACAGATGCCCCTTCATCAATGATAGTTCCAGCCATCACCATTCTATAGATTTGGACAATGATTCTGAATGGTATACTGGCTGGTAACCGGGGTCTGCCTAGTTGATTCCAATCAAAGGATACAACCAGGTTGCTTGGAGGTGGGACCGAATACACGGCTGGATACGACCCTGACGATGTTCCTTCCTGCGACAAAGGAATGGGCGCATTGCCCTGATGCTCATCAGAGTCTGTGTTGATGAAAAGAATATGGACGGTGTCATCCTTATCCTCTTCAGTGAGGGTGTCATTTGAAGATGGATCTTCAACGACGGTGTCATTTGAGGATGAAACCTCTGAAGGAAGAACCGGGTCAACTGCCGTATCGACCTTTAGACTTTCGTCTGGTCTAGATTCAGCTGGTTCATTCTCAATGACCGACACTTCAGCTGACCACTTGAGCGGGCCAGCTGGATTTTCAACTACCGAGGGATTAGGCGCAAGTTTTTGGTATCCAGGAGGAAGTCGTAACGGTGATACCGGACGATCTTCCAAAACTCTCTTTGCCTCATCTAAGAATGGACATCGGTGGATGGCGTGATCGCCTTCACACAGCATGCAGGGTGATCTTGGTCTCCCTTTTCGCCCTTCACTCTCGCTAGTTGATGGACTGCAATCAACATGACTACCAGAGGTTGATGCTACCGGATTGTGCAACCTAGGGGACCAGTCCCTTAGTATCCGGGGAATACAAGGACAATCACGATGGAAGTGGGTCCCTTTGCAAATGACACATGGCGATTTAGGCCCGGACGGTGCAGTGTGTGGATTTTTGTCAGATGTCTTTTGCTTGCCCCCAGTCGCCTTCGCCATAGGCCCCTTCTGCTTCTTTTCTTTCTTCTTCTTTTCCTCCTTCTCCATGGGAGGCTGACTTTTGCCGGCTCTACCCTGCGAAGATGAAGGATCAGAGGAAGAATTGTAAGAGGTGGATGGCTGGTGGGTAGCTCTAGACTGGTCTGACTGTTGATTCGACTGCTCAGGATTAGCGGTGATTTGAACTACATTAGTTGAAAAGAGCCATACAGGTAGGCCAATTGTCAATCCTGGAAGTGACAATGTGGCCATATGAGGCGCATCAACATCTCCCCAAGAGGAGAAGGGATTGGGACTTCCACCAAGGTGACTTCCTTGGTTGGTGGGCTCCATACTTTTCAACTGAAAGATCAACGTGGGAATAACAGGTGATTATGTTCCGATTAAAATAAATTTTATTAACGACGCTTTAGACACAACTTTGCTTTTTCATGTTTTAAGAGTCGAGAAAAAGCTAAAGATGACTCTAGTCTCCTTCGATGTATTAACGAGCCCGAAGTGACAAATGCTCGGTTGGACTTTTTCAGTTATAGAGTTTGAAAAAGGCCAAAAGAAACTACTCTGGAGTTCTAGGCAGAGGGTGTGCCAAACCTTTCGCGAAACCACAGAATACGTTTTACGGTACGGGTGGTCGATCTTCGTGAATGCTGTGTTCACTGCATCGCGATCAGTAGGGCGGCCGACACGGCTTCCTATGGATAAAGGCTTTGTTCCTATAGGGGTCTCCCAATATATACACGACGGTACGTGGGAGCACAAGTCCGTATTAGTGCCACCGACTCTCAGGAGGAATCACCCACCTTCGTAGAGATCGACAGTCACTAAGTTTAACGACGCCGGAACACGTCTCTACCTAGACCTCTATGTGTTTGCGTTATGTTACAAAGCGTTGTTATGTAAATTGAATTTATTTTAATGTTGATCTTGCTTAGTAGTTTGCCTTTAAGGATCACCACGAGATGTATGTAACAAATTCCTGAATGCAGTCTAAGATGAGAAGCAAACTTTTCAATCTTTCAACTTTGAAAATCTTAACTACTGAGGAGAAGAAAGGCAAATCTTTTCACACAGATCATAGAGCACACACTAATGCAAAATTTCCTAAATCGTCATGCAAGCAGTCAAATGCAAAATGCACAATGCATGTATTTTCTTTTCCCTTTCTTAATGTTGATGTATTACAAAAAGAAAGTTGTTATATAACTTTGATTTCGATTTAAAGCGAAAGTAAACAAGCTAGTCCAAAATCAAAAGACACCTTAAGATTTACTTGTTTAATCATTGGAAATACATGAAATCAAACCATAATGACAAAAGTAAAAAGACTAATCAGCTATGGACAGCAAACAAGCTAACTCTTTAGACCAGCAAAATGCCTAACACAGGTTCAGACCTAAGAGGCCAAAAGCAAGACTAGTTCACTTTCGTTATGGGAAATTGTAAATGATGTAAGAAATACAAAAGAACAAGTACAATTTCGTTATATAACAGAGGCAGAATGATGGCAAGTAAGGTTGGTTTCAGATAGGTACTAAGACTGACAACTGGCTGCAAAATCTATAGTGAAAACAGGCAGGAAAAGGGAGGAAACCCCAACTGCACAAGGCAAAATTGGGCCAACACAGGTGCTGCACAGCCAGTCTGGCTCTCAGCGCAGGAAGCCCCTTCGGGACCTGCGTTGCAAAGCAGGTAGCCTGTGTACTACCTGCTTTGGAAAACGAAAGTTTCGTTTTCACAGTTTCCGGGTCACAATTTTCTAAAAAATTCACAGTTTTTGCTCAAATCAGAAGCTATCAGTCAAGCACACACTAAGGGATGACAAGGAAGGTGAAAAGCTATCACTAAGAGCTTACAAGGATCCTTGTAGATCAGCTCTTCAAATCATGAACATGCTCAGAAATGAGCTAGAGTAGCTGCCCTCTACTTCGCTTTTGATATAGTCAAAAGCTTTTCGATTTGGTACTCTTTTGTTCAGGAAATGAATAGCAAAATACTACAAACAATCAAACAGATACGATCCCCAGTGGAGTCGCCAGTTTGTTGTAGGGAAAAGTATCTGATTCGGATGACCCTATCCCACTCTAAGGGTGATAGTACCTCAGCAACAACTGTAAAGAAAACTACTTAAGGTTTACTTCTTTATGAAAGCAAGAGAGAATGAAGGAATGCACTAACCGTTGCCTTGCGCTTAATGTCGAATCCAAACTCTTCTCTTTGCTTGCTTGCTCCCAGCTCCTTGCTCTTTTGCTGGCCCAGCTACAATGAGATCCTGCAAAATAACAAAGAAGGAAACTACAAGAAGCATGCAATCATAACTGATTCAAGGATTAGCATAAATCAAATATACAATCATCACAATACATCATTGGAACAAATGCATATAGAAGAACCTCAATAGCTTTTATTAATGGAAGAAGTAAAGTTCTGAGAGTGTTACAACCATTGAAGGCCCCAATCCAGCAACACCTCCCAACAGAAAGAATTTCTCCTCTTCACCTCCTTCAAGCAATCACCCAATAGCTCTATAGTGAAACCAACAGCATATCATTACTTTGCACAAAATTCCAGCCTCTTGAGCTCATAGGAGAGAGCTCAATATATAGATGAATTGAGAAAGGATGAGTCAGCTTGCAACTGATGTGTAGCTGCCTTGTGTCCTCTCTCTCTTCAGTTCTTGAGTCCACTTGGAGAACCATGCTTCCACTTGGAGAAACAAAGCCTCTGACTCATCACAAGGCGAAATCCCTGATCTAAGTGTCATTTTTGGAAGATTCCAGAGCAATGACTCAGTGTGCCACTTGTCCCATCTCACTCAGCGCAGGTGGGCTTTGTTCTACCTGCTTTGCAACGCAGGTACACCATGGAGGAGTTGAGTTTCAGCGCAGAAGCCTAGTGGAGCACCTGCTTTGATTTCAGGATTGCTTGTTTTTGAGTGTTTTCAGGTGGAGAACTGATCTGAGAGCTGTTGGTTTGCTGACCTTGTTCCTCTAGGGGTAGGAACATCATGTTTAGGGAATTTGGATCCCTTGGATTATTGACAATTCATGCCTGATGCTGCAAGGCACAAAATTGTCTATAACAAAGCAACAAAGATGGGTACAGATTTGATTGAAGAGAATTTATATATCAATTATTAATAATAAAAATAAAAATAATATTAAATTTAAGTATGGGGGATTTTCGCAGTGCATTATATTAGATATCATTTTTGGGATTCAGCTGCGTTAAGTAAGTCATTCAAAGTATGACCATTTCCATGAGAGGTAGTCGTAAAGTGACTAATTTCTCATGATTTTTGAATAGTTCACTTAGCACTCATTGCATCGGGTGATGCTCACAGGGGTGAAGAAGTGGGATTGAAACTAGTGAAATGTGGAGAACGAATCACATAGCATCAATCATCACTTCCAGGGCTTGCACCCGGTAACCAGGACTTCCCAGGAGGTCACCCATCCCAGAACTCCTCTGGCTCAAGCGCGCTTAACTGTGGAGTTTTTCCCCACAATCAAGCCCACTTAGCTTGCTACCCCATTTGCAAAACCTTAGCAAGTATTGTGCCTCATGAACCATTCAGGTAGAGATCCCTTGACTCTTTTTTGAATTTAAGTATGGGGGATTTTCGCAGTGCATTATATTAGATATCATTTTTGGGATTCAGCTGCGTTAAGTAAGTCATTCAAAGTATGACCATTTCCATGAGAGGTAGTCGTAAAGTGACTAATTTCTCATGATTTTTGAATAGTTCACTTAGCACTCATTGCATCGGGTGATGCTCACAGGGGTGAAGAAGTGGGATTGAAACTAGTGAAATGTGGAGAACGAATCACATAGCATCAATAAAAAATATATTGAGTTAATAAATATTTTAATAATAAATATAATAACAAGGAGGATTAATATTTAAAAATAAAAAATAAAAAATAGATTTTATTGGAATATTATTTTTATGTTTGAAAAATATTGAAAGTAAATGTTTTAAGATCATGATAGGTTGAATGATTTATAAAGTTAGGAAGGTAGTTAATGTGGTAAATATTTTGAAACTATAATTTAATATGGGCATATGTATGGTACTCTAAGATAAAGTTATTTTCATATTCAACCATTTTAATGCCACAAAGATGACATATTCATTTATCTCACAGTGTTTTGAGAATTGTTCCATGCTTAGTTTCACTATACAACTAGTGAGAGTTTGTTTATATTCTAACAATGTGGGTTTCCTTCTTTGAACTAGTCAAAGCATAGTGATACTTTTGATATTTTAGATTAGCGTCGGATACCTCCATATAATATCTTATATTTGTTGTCTTCTCATTATTTATAGCAACACATATTCTTCGTAAATTTAGATGTAATAATATTTTTCATGTTATTGATATTCTATAGAATGACTTCTTCCTTTATTCACCAATGATTTAGTGACGTCTTGACACCTTTATGCCTTTCTTGCTTGAGAAAGTAGTGATTGATCTTGGACTTTGAGGCAATTTTTGGGAGCCTCTTGTTGTGTATATGTTTCTTATCTTGTTCTTTTACATTAAGTACCTAATCGTAGTTGTGGAGTGGGTGCACAAATATTTCTAGCCCCCTATAATACTAGTGTATCTCCCTTATTGTTATTATTAATGTAGCCCCCTTGTTGTTATTATTGTGCCCATGTAGTCCCCATATTGTTATTGTTGTGCCCCATAGAAGCCCACTATTTTTATTGTTGTGCCCTTAAATTATTAGTGTTATGTAGGCTTTGATTATATTGTGATGACTTAGACTCCTATATATACCAAGGAGGTCTTGTCATTTGTATCATCCAAGAATTTTTCATTTATGTGATGTAAAGGAGGTTGCCCCTTCGAAGAGACTAATTTTCAAGTCGTTGATATATCTTTTCTTCTATTTTGTGATTTGGTTGCATAACATTTGGTATTAGAGCTTTGGACTTTAGGGTTTCACTGCTTCAAGCAGGCTATCTTGGAATTTCTGCTATAATTTCTTTTCTACAAAGGTTCAGAATATGAAATTTCAACCATGTGGATCTGAAATATTGGGGAACTTCCTGTAAAAATTTCACACCTTGGTTCACTATAATTTCTGATATATTATTTGAAGAAGTTAAGGTTTTTGCATGCTTCAGAATTCAATTTCAAACAAGTGACCTTGGGAAAATCATCATAACTTTCTCTACGAGCATCAGATTTGAATTTTGTAAAAGGTGACTAAAATTGCACGAACTGTATCTTTTAATGTATCATTTTTAGGGCCGAAGGTTAAAACAATGATATGTGGCATGTCTTATAAGTTCGCTCTACTGAACTAGTCCATAATCAAGTCATCATGGGAGATTGGGCATAACTTTAACTTGAAGAATCAAATTTTAGCCTGACATGTGGCATTAGAAAGAAGACTCAGAGGGATACCACAGGACATAATTTCTAATCTTGGAGAGTTGAAATTACAGGGATACAACAGTTTCAATATCTAGATCCAAAAAAGCAAGAAAAAGATGTGTATTGTTTTTAAACTTTTGCATAACTTTTGTTTGAAAACAGTTTGAAGTGATTCAAAGGGCATAGTGAAGCATAGATATCACTATTTGATTCCAAATTTCCTTGAAGAAAAAAAATGGACACACATAGTAAGAAACTAGAAATCTCTACTATGACGCATGAAGAAGAGGAAGAAATGCAACATGATATATGAAAATTATGAGACCAAGTGCAACAAATTTCGCTCTTGCAAATAGTAACCAAAAATGAAATGGAATGTGATATGGATGGCTTGAATAACGTTTTAAAATCAGACATGGAATATTTGAAGGATGGCATGAATGTTAAGATGGAAGGTTTGAAGACATATATGGAAAGTTTGAAGGAAGGTTAACAAAGTTGCTACAAGAAATGCTCCCTAATGGCGATAAGGTATTCCATGAAAATCATGATGAGAATAAAAGGAATGTTAATCATGAATTTAGAGAGTCTAACTTTGGGTTGCATATCAACCACATTCCAAAGATCGATATGAGTAAGTTTTATGACAAGGATCTGGTAACATGGATACTATAGATGGAGCAATATTTTGATCTACATGATGTGCAACATAAACAAAAGGTACGCATTACATCCTTTAACATTGAATGAGGAAAGGATGCTTGGAGAAACTGAGAAAGAGATAATGTACATTTGTGCATTGGAACAAGGATCCATCCTTGGAAAGAATAACAGTGATGAAGAATATGTTGATGAGGGGCTCATTGGGAGTCTCACAGATTATTTGAATAATGGAGATCAACATGAATAAATGGTGCAAGAAGCATCAAATGAGGCTACAAGGCCTTATGATTTTAAGACTAACAATTTGTGTGTGAATGCAGGTTTAGTAAAGAATGGCAGAAAAATTTTGGAGATTAATACAAAATATGAAGAAGAATGGACAGAATATGAATTCTTATAAATGGAGAAGTTTAAGAAAAGTTTGTGCAAAGTATTGAAGTTGAACATGATCAGAATTGGAGATGAGGAAGGACAAGCATAACCTGGTTTTTTTCTAAATAAAGATGAAGCTCTTGTAAGGCGTGAAGTTGAACTGCATTTGTTGGAGAAGTTTTTTGAAGAGGATACATATGGAGAAGAGAATTTATACATTTCTAATAACATAGAAATGTATATTTCACCTAAAGAAATTGAGGTACAATGTGAAGAACTATTTCCTTATGTCAATACAAATTTTGAAATTGAATTTTTAGAAAACTGGCTAGCATGAAATATAGAATTTGGAATCCATAGAAATTCTGCAAATTTGGATGAGAAGAAGGAAAAGATGTAATGGTTAGAGGAAAGCAACAATATGTTTCACCAAGGAGACAATGATATATTTTATAAAGGGAAGTAAGAGGAAAGAGATACGAGTGTCTTAAACAACTATGGAGGAATGAAAGAAAACTTTTCTATGAAGGAAACATAATAAATGATAGAGGGATAGAGGACTTAGCATTGACCACCAGAATGTTAGTAAGGGATAACAATGATGAAGTTTAGCAAGGAAGAAGTGATTTGAGCCAGCCCAAGGATAATTTGGACATCGAGATTGAAGAAGTAAGGAAGTTGATACTGTAGAAGTCTCAACAGAAGAGGTATGTAAGTCAGATGATAATCATGGACAACATGTTGCATATGGTAAAGAAATTTTTCATCAACAAAGAAGGAAAAATACTACAACGGAAGGAAATAATGGAGCAACATGATAAGGAGAAGGACCAACTACAACATTAGGCTTGGGATTGAGGAAAGATTCACTTCACTAGCACATGATTAGGGGACCATGAACATTTTTCACCTTGGTATTTTGATGCAGGTGCATAGACGGAGCACAAGATGTGAGAGTATGGACAAGATCTTACCAATGTGATGGGATGGTCACATGGTAATGCTCAAAGGAAATTTAAAAGTTTTGTAAGAAATTATAAATATTTATATTAGGAAGTGAGTTTTGATGTAAATATATTTTTAGTTTAGTTTCCACTATTTTATGGAGAAGGGGAAACGATTCATCTCTTGTGATTCTTGGTTATCACATGTTATCCTTCTTTTTAAAGAGAATGAGTGTTTGAGAAGAAGAGGGAGAAGAAGAGGAGAAGCTCCAAGAGAAGAGAAGAGAGAGGGAGAGAAGAGAGGAACATATTGTTTCTCTATGCAATTATAGTCATGACATTGCAAATAATTGCACTTTCCAATCTGTGTGAACCAGAAAGTGGTTTCTGTGTGAATGGAGAAATTGGATGGAAAAGAGGACTATAAGTTGTTGTTGCTCGATTGAATTGAAATACCAGTGTCGAAGAAATTTGATTTCTGCTTTGAATTATTGCTAAATGTAGTTTTGTTCCTTTGTGTTTGGTTATCTTTAAAATTCTATCGATTTAGATTAAGAATTTGAATGTGTAATTCCTGATGACAATGGGTCAGAGATTGAGGTGATGTCAGGGATAATGTTTTGAAGCTATAACTTTAAATTGTTAACATAGTTGTGGTTGAAGTGTTTAGAATATATGGTGTTGGTCTGAATATTGATTTGTGTTACTACTGCTAGTGTATTGTAGTGTCATATATGTGTTGTAGATGCTATGCATTGTTGATATATTGTTATTGAGCCTTATATTATCATGGATAGTTGAGTACCTTCTATTGACCTATTATTGGTGATAGTATGTTGTACGTTCAATTCATGTTGAAAAAGAAAAGTGTCATGATTCTTTTGTGTTTTATTGTAATGGTTACACAAACCTGTGGAGAAACTTTCACAATGTTCGGGCATAGCGAATGAATAGTTGTTGTGGAAATATGGATGTTTTTATAGTGGAGCAGAGCACTTTGATTTGGGAATGTAGTCAAATCCTTTTTTACTGGTTTCTTTCCATGATTGGAAAATCTCTAATAGCATACAACTCCTAACAAAGAAAGGCATAGGAAATCATTTACTGTGTCAAGGACCCATTAAAGGATGTGGAGAATTGATTGTGAAAAGAGCCAAGTCATTTCATCTTCCCCGAAAACTGAAATGTAGAGTTTTAATGGGTGCTACGAAATCATTTCAAAGTGACTACACAAAACGTTTTCGGGACTGCATGTTTGGTTTTTAAATGCCCATTTGGCTTGCTTGTTGCATCATTTGATAAGTTGAATCCTATGTAATTGGATGAGGTGATGAAAAGTATTAGAAGGTGAGAGAAAGATATCTCATGGAACTTATCAAAATAAATTAATATTCCTATTTTGACTACATATGTAAAATGTTTCATGAATATTGTTGAAGAGGAAGTAAAGATGAAGTTGTGTTTGGAGTAGCCTCGGGTTATTTGTAGTCGGGTAACTTGGAATGCATCACATACCCTTGGTGATGGTGTAAGGTTCATAGTGGAGTGGTCAAAGATTCCGATGGGCCCCTGCAAGGTGCTCCTTCTATAGATTCAAATGAACCTTGTCTCTAACTTTGAACTTGTGCAACACCTGGTGTTGATCATGGTGTTTTTATACTTAGTCTTGGATTTCTACAAGATATCATGGACCTGATGGTAGATGTGCTAAATTTGTTCAATCAACTTTGTAGCTTTTGTGGCTTCAGATTGAAAATGTGTAGATTCTTCCTGTGTAATGGCAAGGGGAAATGTGACATCAATGGGACCTAATTGTTGAAATCCCAGGCCCACCCAAAAGGGGTTGTGCCTAGTTGAGCTATGCGAAGATCTAATGTAGCTTTGTTGAATATAGGGGATACTCTCATCCCATGTTCATGGATGGTTGGAGTGGTACATTCACAATATGTGCACAATCATCCTTTTGATGACCTCTTGCCAAATGTCAGAGGGTGGAAAGTAGTTAATTTAGTGAGCCTTGTATCTAACAATGACTAGAGGCTCGACCAGAATGCACTTAGGGAACCATCTATCCTACTTTGATATGATGGTCTGTAGGAACCCAAAATATACCCACACCCATTTGAAGAAGAGCTTACTAGTGTGATCTAGGAGGATTTCGTTGATTCAGTTGTACAAGTGTTCAAATGTCGTCACCAATATTCAGTGTCATCTTCGCTTCAGATCAGCTTCGACAAATCGATAGTGTTGGTTAGGGATCAGGTTGTTCAAGTAATGTTCATAGTTTTCATGGCATTCAGTGGATATGGGTTTGTACCTGACTGTCGACTTGTGTCCATCGACAGTTCTGCCAGGAATGGTCGACGACATGTGCTTTTTCATTCGTATTTGTAGGATTAGTGTCGACATGGGTGTCGTCGTGGCAAAGGATCAATATCGTCATTCTTCGACGATAGGCATGTAGTTTGAGTTGACAATATGCGTTGGTATCGCCACATTGTGACAATCCGTTGTACATGGGATTTTAAGGGAAATCCTAAAACCCTAGGCCTGAGACTCAATCAAATCCTAATATATACCTAAGCCCTAAACCATGTATCAAAGCCTAATTCTATACCTAATGAATCATTGCCTAAGTCTAAACCTATCGCAATACAAATCTATGTATTATAAAACCTAACCCTAACCCTAACCATTAAACTCTCAGCCTAATGTATAAACATTACAAATAAAGCAAATATACAGTCCCTAAACTGCTAGTTGACTGCGTCGGAACTGTCAAAGGACAGGTTGTATGTGACCAATGTATATAAAACCATTGAGTTTCATAATCTGCTAACTCTAGCTGCAGCGAGTACCAGGTGCATGTGAATAGAGATAGGGTTACCACAACATCACACCGTCAGAGTTTGTGTAGCCATCAGGTCTTGACTGCAACAGAAACAGTCAGCACTAACCGCGGAGTTAGCATGTGAACGGAGTCAGGGATAGAGAGCTAGCAGTCGGAGGTAAGCCTCCAGAGTTAACCGCATGGGGAGAACATGGACACATGCCAGCAATCACTGCGAGGGTAGCTGGAACCGCCGGGGAAGACCACAGAGGTGGCAGCCTGCGGTTAGACCGCGGCTGGTCACACGAAACTGCCAAACCGCCTTCGCTTGGTTAGCTGACCTTAAGCGGTTATGTATTATCCAATTTTATTTTGGGTTTTTTGTTGTAGTTTGTCAAACAAACTAATTTGAACACCTTAGGAACCTGCCTATGTGTCCTCTTGCAACTAGACCGAGTTTGTAAACTCATCATGAATCAACCAATTCATCCTGTAATTAGCCCATGGAGGTTATCATGTACCTGCAGGTCTTTTTAAGGCGGATTTGCTTCTTTGAAGACATTAGGAGTGGTTTTTGACTTTTGTATGCAAATTCTAGAGGACATAGGTGATTTTGTTTTCAGTGTTTCGGGAGCATCCAGGGTCGGTTTTGGAAACCGTAAGCAGTGTTGGAAAGCTGGTTCAGAGAGCTATCTGATGACAGAGGTCAGAATTTCCTGTGTGCAAGTTCAGTCTGACTAAATCACTGTGTAATCGACTCCTTTCTTCTCATTCCTAATAAAAACAGTCGCCCATCTTGAAAGCAGACTCGGAGACGTAGTCCATCAGGGACGAACTTCGTCATTAATTTGTTGTTTGGTATCGTTATGTTTTTACTGTTTTCACTTCTATTATGCATCGATTTTATGTTTAATCAACTGTAGTAAAGTGTTTTATTCAAGCAGTTTTTCCTCGGTTTGTGTGCTTCAGCTAACATTCAAATCATTAATGGTTAATCAATTCTACATCATTATTTAGTTTATGATCATTTTAGATCATATAATTTGGTATCGGAGTAGGTTTCGTTTGTAGAATTTGCCATTGAATGTTTACCGGGTCAAAGTCGCAACGAGGAGAAGGAATCCTTGAGTAGATCGATCTAGAGATTGGAAAGCGATGAGTCGTTCAGAAATCGACCATGTCAGGACCTGATGTAGGTGAAAACACTGAAACTAAGATGAGTGAAGAGTAGTTTCAGTAGGTGTTCTTAACCATGCAACGGATGTTGGGAGAATTGTACGAAGACAAGAGGCGAGAGATGCAGCTTCTTCTTCAAAGTCATTGAAGAAGAACAAAGGATCGAAAGTGGTTTCTATGTGAATGATGAATTTGGATGGAAAGGGGGACTATAAGTTGTTGTTGCTTGATTGAATTGAAATCCTAGTATTGAAGAAATTTATTTTCTGCTTTGAATTATTGCTAAATGCAGTTGTGTTCCTTTGTGTTTGGTTATCTTTAAAAGTTTGTTGATTTACATTAAGAATTTGAATGTTTAATTCTTGAGGACAATGGGTCAAAAATAGAGATGATGTCAGGGATAATGTTTGAAGCTATAACTTTACATTGTTACCATAATTGTGGTTGTTGTGTTTAGAATATATGGTGTTGTTCTGAATATTGATTTGTGTTGCTACTGTTGGTGTATTGTAGTGTCATATATGCGTTGTAGATGCTATGTATTGTTGATATATTGTTATTGAGCCTTATATTGTTATGGATAGTTGAGTACCTGCTATTGACCTATTGTTGGTGCTAGTATGTTGTACATTGAGTACATGTTGAAAAAGAAAAGTGTCATGATTCTTTTGTATTTTGTTGTAATGGTTACACAACCCTATGGAGGAACTTTCAAAATGTTCGAGCATAGAGATTGCATAGTTGTTGCAGTAATACGAGCATTTTTATAGTGGAGCAGAGCACTTTGTTTTGGGAATGTAGTCAAATCCTTTTGACTAGTTTGTTTTCCTAATTGGAAAATCTCTAATAGCATACAACCCCTAACAGAGAAAGGTATAGGAAATAATTTACTATGTCAAGGACCCATTCAAGGTCATGGATAATTGATTGTTAAAAGATCCAAGTCATTTCATCTTCCCCGAAAACTGAAATGTGGAGTTTTAATGGGTGCTACGAAATCTTTTCATAGGAACTGCACAAAAAGTTTTCGGGACTGCATGTTTGGTTTTTAAATGCTTGTTTGGCCTTCCCCTTGGACTATTTGATAAGTTGAATCCTATGTAATTGGATGAGGTGAGGAAAAATATTAGAAGGTGAGAAATATCTCTCATGGAACTTATCAATAAATTCATATTCCTATTTAAACTACATATGTAAAATGTTTCTTGAATATTGTTGAAGAGGAGGTAAAGACAAAGTTATGTGTGGAGTAGCCTGGGGTTATTTGTAGTCGGGGTAACTTGGAATGCATCACATAACCACGATGATGGTCTAAGGTCCATAGTGGAGTGGCCGAAGTTTCCAATGGGCCGTAGTAAGGTGTTCCTTCTATAGATTCAAACAAACCTTATCTCTGACTCGAAACTTGTGCGACACAGGGTGTTGATCATGGTGCTTTTATACTTAGTATTAGATTTCTGCAAGATATTATGGACCTCCTGGTAGATGTGCTAAATTCGTTCAATAAAATTTATAGCTTTTTTGGCTTCAGATTCAACATGTGTAGATTCTTCTTGTGTAGTGGCAAGGGGAAATGTGACATCAATGGGACCTAATTGTTGAAATCCCAGACCCACCCAAAAGGGGTTGTCTCTAGTTGAGATATGTAGAGATCTAATGTAGCTTTGTTGAATATAGGGGATACTCTCATCCCATGTTTGTGGATGGTTGGAGTCGTACATGCACAATATGTGCACAATCATCCTATTGATGACCTCTTCCCATCAGTTTGAGGGTGGAAAGTAGTTAATTTGGTGAGCTTGGTGTCCAACAATGACTAAAGGCTTGACCAAAACGCACTTAGGGAAAAATCTATCATGTTTTGATATGATGCTATACAGTAACCCAAAATGTACCCACATCCATTCGAAGAAGAACTTACTAGTGGTCGTTATTGTGATACACTTTTTGTAGGCAGGAAAGATGCCTATTTTAGAAAATATATTGACAGCCACAAAGATAGAATCATTACCATGCTTGGTAAAAGGAAGGCCATACATATAGTCCATTTACTAGATTCCCAAGGTCGGTTAGGAGTAGGAAGAGGGGTGCACAAGCCTTGTTTCTTAATGGTTGGTTTGGCAATGGTGCACTTGGTGTAGGACTTGATATAATTCCAAACTTGTTGAAGTTTTGGCCAATAAAAATGTTTATGCAATATTTCCATTGTATTTTCCACACCAAAGTTCCATGCTACCTTATTGTAATGTGCCTCCTCGATCAACATGGTACACTTGCTTGAAAGAACAATACGATAACCCAAGCGTCATAATAATGCATCCATGATGTCAAAGTCTAGAACTTTACTGCTTTCCATCAAAATATAGTATGTGGCAGTGAATTTTGTATCATTGTTGTATAGTTGTGGTCATCTAGAGGTCTTGTTCCCACAAGAGTTAAGAATAGTGGTCAGTGCCACAATTAGAGGTCGATTGAGGAAATATGTGATGTGATTGATGCTACTTTCCTTGGACTTGAAAGTGTTCTTGCATACATCAGTTGGTTCTATTGGAACTTGGTGATAGCCACACTTAAAATTAGTCTTGTTGAAGTACTTGGCCCCCTTGAGCTGGTCAATAAGGTCGTAAATCTAAGGAATCAAGTACCTTTTCCTAACTGTGAGTTTTTTCAAAGCCTGATAATCAATACAAAGTATCTAGGACCCATCCTTCTTTTGTCCGAGTATAATTGGGCTCCCACAAGGTGAGGGACTTGGTCGAATGAGCTATTTTTATAGCAGTTCTAGTATCTTCTACTTGATTTCATCTTCTAGAAGAGAGTTGTGGTATATTGGCCCTTTGGGTAGAGGTGCATCGGGCATCAAATTGATTGAATGCTTAAACTGATAGTGCAAAGGTACCTCCATGGGTGAGGAGAAGATGCGTTTGTAGTCTTCCATGACGTTATCCGCTTGCCTCTGCTACATAGAGGAGCATTGCCTGGATGCCATGGATGTGGCCATAGTCTTCTCCTTGATTTGAGATTGAATCAAGAAGATGATCAATTTCCCAATCTTGAAAATGATCTTACTGCATTGCTTAACAAAGATCAAAGAAATGGTAGTAGGTGGGGCTACCTCTAGTATCTTATGTAGTTTCCTACCCAAACTAATAATAACACTGTGAGGTTTGGACTCACACACAACATGACACTTCCACAAGTATGGTTGACCTGATAGAACATCACAAACTTCAAGTGGAGAAACATCACGCAATACCTTGTTTGTGGAAAGCTTGATGTTGTAAGATAGGTGACACTATTGGATGACGCAAAGATCTTGTCTGTGATAGCCCCACTCATGGTTCTCTCATAAAAATGCACTATAAATATTCTTACAAATATGTGAAATTTAACAAGGGGACTGAGTCAAAGGGACACAGATTCCAAAGCTGAGGGGCAGGATTCTTTTATTAGAATGTTGAGATTTCTTGTGTAGACAAATTTGAATTTTTTGGACAAGTATTAAAGGCTTGTTGGTGCATGAATTTAAGGGACTGGTTGTAAAACTAAATGAGTTGCAAAGGAAGGTACACAGACCCATGCACTTGGGATTCACAAGGAAAAAGGGACAAGAAATTAAGAGGGAACTACACAGTGCAAGAAAAGGAGGACAGGGCAGTAAATGCTAGCTCAGGAAAAGAGGTGAAGGAAGGAAAAGAAGGCTCATCCGAGTACATGCAAGAAGCACGAGAGAAGACACCCATTCGAGCACCAGAAAAATAGAGACAGAACTCTGATTTGGTAATAGGAAGAATGGAAATGAATAGAATAGAAGGGGATTGGTTCTCCGATTCCCAAGAGGTTGTAGGTTGAGTTGTTAATGTATGGAGCCCTGTAAAAACTTAGATTCCTTGGAGGTTTTGGGTTGAGATAGAATCCATGGAGCCCTGTAATAGATTGGGTCCCTGGAGGTTGTGGGTTGAGATAGAGTTTCTGAAGCCCTATAACAACTTGGGTCCTTGGAGGCTGTGGGTTGGGATATAATCTCTAGACTTGTAACAACTTGGGTCCCTTGGAGGTTGTGGGTTGAGCTAATAGTCTCTAGAGCCCTAGACAACTTAGTAAGAGGCCAATTGTGGAGAAGCTATAAAGGAATACTTTATTTAAGACCCTTGGTTACTACATTACTATTACATTTGATTTTGGACTCCTTGGAAGGGAGTGAAACATTGTGTATGCACTGGGGTGAGGCAGAGAGCCTCTAGAATCATTGTGTTGAAGAAGATGGTCACAACCAACTGGTGGGATTGAGGAAGACATCCTTTGGAATTCCCTGTTTCAATTGGCAACTAATGTTTGATTCCCTTAAGCAAGCACTCCCCTCGAACTATGGAATCTGGCTTGGGGTTTCCAACTACAAGCAAGTGTAGTTGCGGCTATCTATGGTTGGGTGGAGAGTCCTAGTCCCACACTCAATTACCCTATAGGTTTAAAAGATAGGTAATATTTTGTATATGTTTACATGTTGATGAATTTATGATACATTATAGTTGAAAAGGATTGGATTTTTGGGTCTGTAACATCATTTTTAAAGTGATGAACATTTGGATACTGCTTTATGCAGAGATAAACCTTACGGTTATGATAAATAAATGTGTACATAAATGCATGTGTCATACCTTTCAAATGAACAATGCTATTAAATAAGTTGAACCAATGTATATGTCTGCATTGAAATTAATATGTAGAGTTTGATCCATATGGGTGTTTTTTACAACATATAATAAGCATTAGAATATGTCTTGTCTTTACATGATAACAAGGACCATGTGATGGCCAGGAGTTGAATAATAATTTGTATGATGTTCCCTAACATTGTCAAGAAAACATATGAAAAATGATACAAGTATGTTAAGAAATATGACAGGTAGAAAATCCATAAGGGTTTGGATTTAAAACTTGCAAACCTTGGGCTTAAGAACCCTTTCTATTAAGCTAAAATATTACATGCAAGATAGCCTTCTTAAGCAAGGTCCGAGTATACATATAAATGTCCATTCACTTAGCCATAACCCTATGAATCTGTACAGGAGGCATTGCTACAATATTGAATGAGTTATTCACTCTTTGAATGGAAAGTAAAGCCTGAAACCCCTGCATCAAGGCTTAGCCAACCATGCATTATCAATAGGTTGGATGCCTTCCACTAGCTTCCTAGCATTGCTAGTTAGGTGTTGGAGGGTTTTGCATGCCACCATAGAGTCGAATGCATGCCAACTTTGAAGTTGGGAACCCTTAGCTTGCCATAGGAGAGGTGAAGCTCTTTAGAAGGTCGTTGTAGGTCCAGAATAAGGTATGGCTGCAGGAGCACCTATGTCGACATGCCGTGAAATCCCATGCTTCAATATGGGGAACATTAAATGGCTAGGAACTTGTTGGATAGGCCTTTGCCAAATATTATGAGGGGTGACACCATGAAGTGCATTAGCAAGCCACTTTTTCCATCATTATCATTGAGTAATGATGCCATTCATAATGATTACTGAACTCCTACGATAGATGTTTAGCGAGATTAACTAGTGAGGATTGACTGATGAAGAGTTGAGGAAAGCTCTCACAATATCAATTAGAATCTAGATCAAACTCATGGCTCACAGGTTCAAAGGGTTTTCCTAGTTGAGCCATGGAAGCACTCATGTGTGAGCTTGATGCGGTGCAAGGAGACAAAGCCTCAAAGTTATAATGTGATGGGGCTATCCTTATCCTTACTCTGATCAAAATCATAGTCGTGGAGGAATTTCATTAGCAGGGCTTAATTTGTCCCCAACGTGATTGGTCGTGAGTGTTCCAACGTGACCCAGAGGTGTAACCCATAAGGTTCACCTTGGAAAATTGTGTTGAGCAGTGGAGGAATGAGGTGTCGGGATAATGCGGCAAGATGCAACGCACCCAACAATTATGCCATTAGCTCAAGGGGTGGCCCACTATTGACATAATCCTAAAAACATTTTCCTGAAAGGAAGGAAGGGAGCGCAGGAGGAAAAGTTGGGAAAAGCCTTGTAGGATGATGTAAGGAAGGAGTATGGCAGGACCCGCATAGTCACGACGATGCTATTGGTCAGGGACTGGTCCACTTGATTAATCAGCCTGACGGGTTCAACCTGGAAGTTTAAAGGGAAGAGTCAATTGTAAGCATTGGGACACCATAGAGCGAGGTGATGTGTCCCTAATGGACCCACCCAATAGGTTAAGAGGCACGCAAGGGGACAAGGATGTGAGTGTTGGACAATAGCATCGGGATGACATGGTGTCATAGCCATGTGGGTCAATTGGAAGAGATGGTAGGTGAGAAGTGAGAGGCCCACAGATTCCAAGCAGACCCAGAGATGCAAAAGGCTCTTATAAGATTATTTACTAGGATAACATGGTCAGGATGATGTGAGTAGGTAACGAGGGCAGTCGACAAGTGGGTTCAAGCCAATGAGGAGGTAGTAGAGGGGCCCACTATCCAAGGAAACTTGGTATAGAGACCCTTACGGTAACTAAGGTGTGCACTTTAGTAATCGTTGGGAGAAGGTAAGTGGGGTGGCATGACCAGTGGAACCCACTCGGGAGGCATAAGGGCATTATGATTAAAGGCGTCAGGTTGGTACGAAGAGCGGATAAAATGTATACAAGTTGGGAAGCCTAAGTAGAGTTTGAAGAGAAAAGAAGAAAGAAAAATAATATATGCTTTACCCCATTCCTCTAACAATAAGTGAGGGGTTGGGTATATTACATCGCCCTTGGTGGAGCCACCCAATGGTGTATAGTTAGAAAGTGTGGTGTTGTTGGTAGGCTTGTCTAACAGTAATTAAGGGGTTGGATGTGTTACATCACCCTTGGTGGAGCTACCCAATGGTGTATAACTATGAGTGTAGTGTTGTTGGTAAGCTTGCCGCTTAACGACCTTTGCTAGGATGAGGTTCTTTTAACTCCCACTATCAACAATGAAGTATGGTGAAGCACCCTTCACCCACATTTATGAGTGAAAGAAATGCTCACCTTTCTTCAAACCTTTGGACTCACTTTGTTGGACCTTGATGTTGGCAACGATGGCAGTGGGTTTTGCATCAATGATCTATTTCCCCTTGTATAAATCTAGTTCAGAGTTGGAACATGCTTATGCTTCTGAAACCTTTAAGTTTTCCACCAGTGAGTTCTTTTTGCGACATTCATTTGTGTTATGAGTGGGGTTCTTGTGGAACTTGCACAAAATTCCCTTGTCTTTATTTGTCTTCCTATTAACATCATTTACTTGTGGATTCAATTGGTTGTCCTGGATTTTTCCATCATGGCCTTGTCCTTTGTTTTTCGATTTAAGGACACCCTTGCCCTACTTTTGCTATGAAAAAATTGCAGATCCAAAGTTTTATTTATTCTAGTTAAAAATTTTCTTAATTTTATAACATATCAATACGTTGCACCAAGTGAGGAGATGTCTAGAAACTCCATTTATGTTTGTTGCAACCAACAATGATACTTAAACCAAATCTCACTCGGATTCCTTGATACCCAGTGTGGTGCGCAAGGTATTAAAGATGTTTGTCAAATATGGCACTGTGTGGTCCCTTTCTTTTCATACGGTGGTCCATCTCATGTATTGGTCTTCATAACTTTCAAGAGGGTAATATTGTTCCTTAACAACATCCCTAAATGAGTTCCAAGTGGGGACGACTAAAAATAGTGTGGATTCCTCCATGGTTTTTTTTCTCACAGTAAGTTTCCCACTAGTCCTTGACATGGATCAAGACCTTAAGGAGTGCAAAACTAATTTTTGCTCTATTATAAAAATTGTGGACCAAAAAATTAACCATTTATCTAGAAATTTAAACTTTAAATTTTAAAATTAGATAGATTTTTTTTTATCATTTTAATTATTTTATATGAAAAGTAAGCTTTTATTTTCATTCAAAATCTAAATTTAAATCAATTTCATCAAAATTTAAATATTTTTATTTATTTGTAATATTAAATTTAAATTTATTTATTAATTTGATTTTTTTGTATAATAATTATGTATATAATAGTTAATTGAATTTATTTTATATAGTTTAGAAATTTTATTTCTATTCTACGCACTAGATGCACAGTCACCCACCGTTCTACTCGCTGTCTTTGCTGCCATGCGCGACGTCTCTCTGACGTGGCGCTCTCATAAATTTCGCCAATACTCCTCTGACGTGGAGCTCTCATAAATTTCTTTTACATGTACCTAATCATAGTTGTGGAATGCATGCACATAGATTCTTAGCTCCCTATAATAATAGTGTAGATCTCTTATTGTTAGTATTAGTGTAGCCCCCTTATTGTTATTATTGTGCCTATGTAGCCCCCATATTGTTATTGTTGTGCCCCATAGAAACCCACTATTGTTATTGTTGTTCTCTTACATTATTATTGTTATGTAGGCTCTGATTATATTGTGACCCCTTAGACTCCTATATATACCAAGGTGGTCTTATCATTTTTATCATCCAATAATTGTTCATTTATGTGATGTAAATGAGGTTTCCCCTTTGAAGAGGCTAATTTTCAAGTCGTTGATCTATCTTTTCTTCTATTTTATGATCTGGTTGCATACCATTCGGTATTAGAGTTTTGGATTCTAGGATTTTTCTACTTCAAGTAGGTCATCTTGGAATTTTCACTATAACATTTTTTATACGAAGATTCATAAGATGAAATTTCAACCATGTGGAACCAAAATCTTGGTGAACTTCCTTTAAAAATTCAGATCTTGGTTTGCTATAATTTTTGAGATATGATCCAAAGAAGTTAGGGTTTTTGCATGCTCTAGAATTCAGTTTCAAACAAGTGATCTTGGGAAAATTGTCATAACTTTCTCTACGAGCATCGGATTCGAGTTTCGTAAAACATGAATAAAATTACATGGATTGTAGTTTTTCGTGTATCATTTTTAGGTCTAAAGATTTAAACAGTGATACGTGTCATGCCTTACAAGTTCTCTCTAATGAACTAGTCCATAATCAGGTCATCATGGGAGATTGGGCATAAATTTAACTTGAAGAATCCAATTGTGGTTTGACTTATGGAGTTGGAAAGAAGACTTAGACGGATACCATAGGACAAAATTTCAGATCTTGGAGAGTCAAAATTACAGGGATACAATAGTTTCAATATCTATCTCCAAAAAAAAAAACCAAAGTGTGTATTTTTTTTAAATTTTGAGTGACTTTTGTTTGAAAAATCAATTTGAAGTGATTCAAAGGGCATACTGAAGCATAAATATCACTATTTGATTCCAAAATTCCTTGAAACAAAAAAAAAAATGGACACACCTAGTAAGCAACCAGAAAGCTCTACTATGGTGCATGAAGAAGAGGAAGAAATGCAACATGATATATCAAAATTACGAGACCAAGTGCAACAAATTTCGCTCTCACAAAGAGTAACCAAAAATGAAATGGAAGATAAGATGGATGACTTGAAGAATGTTTTAAAAGCATACATGGAATATTTGAAGGATGGAATTGCCGGGTTGTGTTATATTCTTTCCACGTAGTTAACAAGGGGTTTGAGGGGCACCTGTAACCCCACTTTATGGGGTCCAGGGCAACACCCTGGAAAATTTTGGTTTTGGACCCTATGTTAGGTTGGGCGGACCCACCTATGGTTTTGTGCATGATTTTTGCATATGTTTTTTGAACGCGATGGTCTTCGGTCCATGGTATTGGACACGATGGTTTTCCAGTCCATGGTATTGGATGCTTCGGCATGTATAAATATGTATTATAACATTGAAAGGAACATAATAAAAAATCAAGCTGGTAGTACTGGTTTTGGGATCCAGGGGAAAATCTCTGTGTATATGTGTTTTATGTTTTATGCTCTCACATTATTTATTTTCTGTGTTTTAGAATTCGTATGCAAATAATTTCTATACGGGGTTAAAACCTACATTTGGTATCAGAGCAGATTTGGCTTCAAGGGGATGCCTTTGTTGCTGAGGGGTTTCGCTCGAGCCTGTGGTAGACACTGTTCAATGGGAGATTTGCGAGATCGATTCTGGTGGTGAAAGAAGATGGCGAGCAGTGGAAAGATAGAGATCGAGAAATTTAATGGTCAGAGTTTTGAGTTGTGGAAACTCAAGATGGAGGATCTGTTGGTGGATAAAGATCAGTGGATCGCGGTAGGTCTCTGGTGAATAAATTGTTCTTGCGGAAAAAGCAGTATAACCTAAGGATGAAATATGGAGACTCGGTGACAGAGCATCTGAACGCATTTAATACTGTGGTAAGTCAGTTAGCATCTGTTGATATTAAAATTTCAGATGAAGATAAGTGCATCAGTTTGTTGTGTTCTCTACCAAATTCGTGGGATAGTATGGTTATTGCAATAGGTAGCAATGCAACTGCCATGCAGTTTTATGAAATAGTCTCAGCCTTGCTGACAGAGGAGATGAGATGGAAAAATATGGAGAGCCAAAATGGTGGTGCCTTGTCTGTACGAGGACGGTCCCAGAACATAAACAAAAATAAGTCATCGAGTGGGAGATCTAAATCTAGAGGGAGATCTAAATCTCCAGGAAAACCTGTAAAGGTGGTGTGCTGGAAATGCGGAAAGGAAGACCACTTCAAAATGGAATGCAAATCTAAAGCTCTTGACAAAGGAAAGGGATCTGATGAGGTTCCTTCTACAGAGGCGAAAACCACCTCAGATGAAGGTGGGGATGTGTACTTGGCTTCTTCAAGTACACATGTAGATCATGAGGCATGTTTGATTGACTCAGGTGCATCCTTTCACTTCACTCCCCATCTATGAGTATGAGAAATATGATGGTGGTGATGTCTTCTTGGGGGATGACAAGAAAGCTAGAATCATTGGTCATGGAAAAGTAAAATTGAAGCTGCAAGGTGGAAGGGTTAGAACACTTCCGGGTGTTCTGCATATTCCTGCATTAGCCAGAAATCTGATTTATGTTAGTAAGCTGGATGATGCAGGTGTAAAAACAGTGTTTGAGAAGGATACCTGCAAGATGGTTTGGGGAGCACTAGTATTGATGCGGGGAGTTCGGATTGGAACTTTGTACAAGCTGCAAGGTAGCACTGTTGTTGATGGGTGCAACAGTTCCGTGGTTCCTGAAAGTGGAGCAGAAAATCTAGTGGTCTCTGGAGAAAAGACCATACTGTGGCATCAAAGGCTTGGACATATTAGAGAGAAGGGTCTTCGAATACTTCATGGTAAAGGTATGGTAGAAGGTATGAGTAATAGCTCTCTGGATTCTGATTTCTGTGAAAATTGTGTATACAGGAAGCAGAATCAGGTGAGTTTCCCCTCTGGTGGTAAGAGGGCGAAACATATATTAGAGCTTGTGCACAGTGATGTGATTGGACCTGTGAAGGTTCCATCACTGGGTAAGTCTGTGTACTACGTATCATTTATAGATGACTTCTCAAGGAATACATGGATATATTTCCTTAAGAAGAAGTCTGAAGTCTTTGATAGGTTTAAATAATTTAAGGCTCTAGTGGAAAACCAAACAGAGAAGAAGATAAAGGTGCTGAGGACAGATAATGGTGGAGAGTTTTGCAGTAAGGAATTTGAAGAATTCTACAAGAAGTGTGGTATAGCACGGTAGAAGACTACTCCATATACACCTCAACAAAATGGAGTTGCAGAAAGAATGAACAAGACGTTGATGGAAAGGGCAAGAAGCATGCTCAGTGGTGCCGGGTTAGGACAGGAATTCTGGGTAGAGGCGGTGGATACTGCATGTTACCTGGTCAACAGGTCACCTTCATCAGCGTTGGAGGATAAGACTCCACAAGAGGTATGGACTGGTAAGAAACCCTCTCTTTCACATCTGAGGGTATTTGGATGTGATGCATATGTACATGTTCCAAAGGAGAAAAGAACAAAGTTGGATAGTAAATCTGAAAAGTGCATATTTATTGGGTATGAGGATGGTTTAAAGGGTTATAAGCTTTGGAACCCAGTAACAAGGAAGGTTATGTACAGCCAAGATGTGGTGTTCAGAGAGATGAAAGATGTTATTAAACACGAAGTCCAACCAAAGGAACCTGAGAAGATAGAGTTTAAGCTAAAGGATGAAGAATCAAACTCTACAACAGAGGAGGAATCAGAAGATGAAGAGCCACAAACTTCGACTGTGAGAAGATCAGTTCGAGAAAGAAGGTAGCTAGAAAGGTATAGTCCATTTGCTTTCTGTTCAAATTTTTCTTTGTCTATTACTGATGATGATCCGAGAACTGTGAAGGAGGTAGTGGATTCAGAGGATGGAAAACTCTGGAAAGAGGCCATGGTTGATGAAATGGCATCTTTGCACAAAAATGAGGCTTGGGATCTGGTGGAGTTTCCGACTGGAAGGAAACCCATTGGTAGCAAATGGGTGTTCAAAAAGAAGACAAATGCAAAAGGAAAAGTGGAGAAATACAAAGCTCGGTTGGTAGCAAAAGGTTATTCCCAGGTGCCGGGAATTGATTTTGGTGATATTTTTTCTCCTGTTGCCAAGGTAACTTCTATTAGATTACTTTTATCTGTTGCTGCTGCTTTTGATTTTGAGGTAGAACAGATGGATGTGAAGACAACATTTCTTCACGGGGATCTGGAATAGGAGATCTACATGAAGCAACCTGAAGGCTTTGCGGTGAAGAGTAAGAAAGAACTGGTATGTAAGTTAAAGAAGTATCTATATGGGTTAAAACAGTGACCAAGCATGTGGTATCAGAAATTTGATACATTTATACGGGAACTTGGCTTCACTAGAAGCAAAGCAGATCACTGTGTGTATTTTAAATTAATTGGTGACCGTGTTATTTATCTAGTCTTGTATGTGGATGATATGTTGTTGGTTGGAAATGACAAAGAAGTTATCCAGGATTTGAAGACAAAATTGTCCTCCAAATTCGACATGAAATATATTGGTGCTGCAAGCTATATTTTGGGCATGGAAATTACAAGAGATCGGACAAAGAGGAAGCTCTGGTTAAACCAGAGGAAGTATGTTGAGACAATATTGCGAGGTTTAATATGCAGGATAGTAAACCGGTGAAGGTTCCTATTCCTATAGGTGTGAGGTTATCTGCTGAACAATGTCCCAAGACACAAGAAGAGGAAGAGGACATGTCCCGTGTTCCATATGCAAGTGCAGTCGGTAGCTTGATGTATGCAATGGTCTGTACTAGACCAGACATTGCACATGCAGTGGGAGTATTGAGCAGTTTTATGTCAAAACCAGGGAAGGAGCACTGGACAGCAGTGAAGCGGGTTTTTAGGTATTTGCGTGGCACTAGTGATTATGGTTTGTGCTACCAAGGAAGACCAGGATTGGACAGAGTGTTGGATATTCATGGCTTTGTTGATGGAGGCTGGGCTGGAGATCTAGATCAGAGAAGATCTACAAGTAGGTATGTGTTTAACCTATTTGGAGGTGTAGTCAGTTGGATGAGTAAGAAAAAATCTGTAGTGGCACTGTCAACTACAGATGCAGAATACATGGCAGCCACTCATTCAAGCAAGGAAGCAGTTCGGTTGCAGAGGTTGTGTTCAAGTATGGGGTTAGTACAGGAAGCTATAAGGATAGACTGTGACAGCCAAAGTGCAATTTTCTTGGCAAAGAACCCCGCATATCATTAAAAGACAAAGCACATTGATGTTCAGTATCACTTTGTGAGGGATATGATAGAAGACAAAAAGATGTTGCTGGTAAAGGTGGACACTTTGAAGAATACTGCAAATGCATTGACAAAATCTATGAGCTCTGAGAAGTTCTCTTGGTGTAGAGAGACAATGGGCATTTCAGGGCTGGAAAAATGACTAAGCTCTCTTGTGGCCCCCTGTGGAAAGAAAACAACAAGTGGGAGAATGTTGGGTTGTGTTATATTCTTTCCATGTAGTTAATAGGGGGTTGAGGGGCACCTGTAACTGCACTTTATGGGGTCTGGGGCAGCGCCCCAGAAAATTTTGGTTTTGGACCCTATGTTAGTTTGGGCGGACCCACCTATGGTTTTGTGCATGATTTTCGCACTTATTTTTTGGACGCGATGGTTTTTCGGTCCATGGTATTGGATGCTTCGGCATGTATAAATATGTATTATAACATTGAAAGGAACATAATGAAAAATCAAGCTGGTAGTCCAGGTTTTGGGATCCAGGGGAAAATCTTTGTGTATATGTGTTTTATTTGTTCTGCTCTCACATTATTTATTTTCTGTGTTTTAGAATTATTATGCAGGTAATTTCTGTACGGGGTTAAAACCTACAGGAATGAATGTTAAGATGGGAGGTTTAACAAAGTTGCTAAAAAAAAGGCTTCCTAATGGTGATAAGGTATTCCATGAAATTATCCAAGTAGATAATGATGACCACCTGCCTATTCCACCTAAACCTCCACTTGGTTTCATTTGTTTCCTCTTTTATTTCATCATTTACTATTTTTAGTAGTTTTTCAGGTCTTGAACTTTCGGAGCAGTTTTGACCCCCTAAATGACAATTTTTTAGGTCTGCAACAGGCTTGCCACAAATCCTTTAGTACTCTGAGATATATTTCCAAAAAAGGTATTGTACGTTGCAAAAAAAGATAATATGAACAAGCTACGAGCCTAGGAAGTTGGCTTCCCAACTAACCCCAACGGGGCCCACAAACTCTTAGCATTCCATCTCCCGGGGTTAGGGTTTTCCCTTGCTCAATAATAAATAGGTCCTTGAACCTCATTGTAACATAGTTCAGAGGCATGTAGCTGCCACATCTCTTCTTAAAGATAAGCTACCATCACCCGAGCTAGTTTATTTTTATTTCTGTATGTAAGCATATTTTAGTTCTTGGATATTAATGAAATGAAGATTTATTTATGCTGTATCTTTGTGTATACGGGTATTTCTGTATTTCTTTGTGTACCTGCATAAGTCTAGACCAGTGGTATCAGAGCAGCCTACTATTTATTTTTTTTTATTTGCATGTCCCCAACAAGGTCAAGGTATAAGGAGTTTAGGCTAGAACTGGTTGAACCTTTGCAAGACAAGCCTTGAAAAACCCGACGACCTCCCATGGCAGAAGAAAATAAAGACGAGGGGGCAGGGGATCCTTTCAAAATATTGCTCAAGGAAGCCCTCAAGCAACAGAGGAACATGATGATGGATAACGTTTCCCATATCCTTCGACAGTTACCCATAAGAAACACATCTTCATCCAGTAGCCACTTTGGAGGCACCACTCCTTTTAAGGTACAAGTTAACTTTCATATTCCCATATTTGAGGCCAGATATATGCAGACATCAAAGATAAATGGTTAAATCTGTTGGAAGGATATTTTTTAGTTTATGAATTTTCCAATTGGGAAAATATTACTTTTGCACTTCTCAAAGCCACCCCACATGTCAAGGACATGTGGGAAACCTACTGTGAACAAAAGGACGAGAGGGAATCCTCACTATTTTCAGCCGCACCCACTTGGAATTATTTCCAAGATGCCATCAAAGAACAATATTACCTTGTCGGGAGCTATGAAGATAAATACATATAGTGGACCACGCTACGACAGGGAAGGGGCCAAGATGTGCTGGAGTTTACAAAATGTTTTCCATGCCCTTCTCACGAAGTTGGGCATCAAGGATTTTGAGCGGAATTTGATACTCAAGTACCACGACTGTCTACACAAGTACATCTAGGATAATATAGAGTTCTTGGACATCATCTCGCTCGGCACGGTGTACCAATAAGCTGTCAAGATTGAGAAAAAATTTAAATAGAAGAAGCAAGACTTTGGATCTGCGAATCCAAAGCAAGGAAAAGGCGTCCCCAAACCATAGAGAAAAGGACAAAGCCAAGGCAGGGAAACCCAGGACAACCGACCGAAGCTGCAAGAAAATAACAACACCATGAAGACAAAGAAGTACACGAGAAAATGGTGTGAGTTCCATAAGAGATCCATTCACAACACAAGTGAGTGTCAGGCCAAGTAGTCATTGGTGTCCGAGCTGAAGGCTTCCAAATCAAATGCATGTTCTGACTCTGAGTCAGAACCCGACAAGGGGAATGACAAAGGGAAGCATATCATTGACGTGGAGCCTAGTGCCACCGTGGCCACCACTAAGATCCAGAAGAATGAACCTGAAGATCTAGAGGAGTGGGAATGCTTCTTCCACTCACAGATGTGGGTGAAGGGTTCTCCGTTGTAGTACATTATCAACATCGGGAGCCAAAAGAACCTCATTTCAACAGAGGTCGTGAAGCGGTTTGGCCTACTGACTACAACACATCCACAGTTTTACACCATCGGGTGGCTTCACCAAGGACGAGATCTCTGCGTCAGCCAAAAGTGTTGCCTTCCCTACAACATCAATCCCTTCACGGATGAGGTATTGTGTGATGTTTCTCCTCTTGAAGTTTATGATGTATTATTTGGACAACCATACTTGTGGAAGTAGCATGTTGTATATGAGTCTAGACCTCGCTTTGTGATTATTACTTTGGGAAATTAGTTGTACAGGATACCGAAGGTAGCCCCACCTACCGCCATCTCTTTGATCACTGTAAAGCAATGTAGTAAGATTATTTCCTAGACCAGGAAATTTGTTTTCCTTGTGATTCACCCTCAGGGCAAGAAGAAGGTTGTGGCCACAACTTCTAGATAGGGATTCTCCACATAGCAGCATCAGGTGGACAAGGTCATGGAGGAGTACAGGGACATTTTTGCCTCACCTACAAGGGTACCTCTGTACCGTTAGGTCAAGAACTCCATCGATTTGGCCCTGGGCACGTCGGTACCCAATGAACTGGTCTATCGGTGCTTTGTTATATTGAACGATGAGATCAAGAGGAAAATTCATGATTTGTTGCAGAA
Organism: Pinus tabuliformis; assembly: GCA_031772625.1. Taxonomy (NCBI): domain Eukaryota; kingdom Viridiplantae; phylum Streptophyta; class Pinopsida; order Pinales; family Pinaceae; genus Pinus; species Pinus tabuliformis. The sequence continues at coordinate 356,360,273 of CM062820.1, read as the reverse complement.
ATGGCACATTAGGCCAAGCTCATTACCCTGTGTGAACCCAATTGTATTGGTACAGAATAAGGACAGAACTTGGAGACTTTGTATTGACCATCAGGTGTTGAACAATATCATTGTCCGGAATAGGTACCCAATGCCACGGATTGATGACCTTCTGGACCAACTGAAGGTGGGAAAATATTCCAGTAAGATTTACTTGAATTCTGGTTATCACCACGTGCCTATCGAACCCTCCGATGTAGCATCAAATGAGGCTACAAGGCCTTATGATTTTAAGAATAATAATTTGTGTGTGAATGTAGGTTTAGTAAAGAATGGTGGACAATCTTTGGAGATTAATACAAATATGACGAAGAATGGACATAATGTGAATTGTGTTATAAATGGAGAAGTTTGAGAAATTTTTGCTCAAAGTATTGAAGTTGAACATGATCAGCATTGGAGATGAGGAAGGACAAGCATAACCTGATTTTTGTTCTAGAGAAAGATGAAGTGCTTGTAAGGTGTGAAGTTGAACTATAGTTGTTGCAGAAGTTGTTGGAAAATGATAAAAATGGAGAAGAGCATTTATATATGTCTAATAACATAGAAATGTATATTGCACTTGAAGAAATTGAGGTAGAATGTGATGAACAATTTCCTTGTGTCAATAAAAATTTTGAAATTGACTTTTTAGAAAAGTAGTTAGCATGAAATATAGAATATGGAAGCCATAGAAATTTTGCAGATTTGGATGAGAAGAAGGACAAGATGCAATGGCTAGAGGAAAGAAACAATATGTTTCAGTAAGGATACAATGATATATTTGCTAAAGGGAAGTAAGAGGAATGAAAGACGTATTTTATATGAAGGAAACACAACAAATAGTAGAGGGTAGCAAAGATCAAAACCAACAGAGATACAACATCGTCAAGGAATATTAAGGAATAGAGGACTTAGCATTGACCACCAGCATGTTAGTAAGGGATAGCAGCGATAAAGTTTAGCAAGGAAGCAATGATTTGAGCCAGCCCAAGGATAAGTTGGACATCGAGATTGAAGAAGGAATTTTATGTTAAAGAAGCCTCATCAGAAAAGGTATATAGGTCGAACGATAATCATGGACAACATGTTTCATATGGTAGAGAAATTTTTCATCAACAAAGAAGGAAGAAGACTACAACAGAAGGAAATAATGGAGCAACATGATAAGGAGAAGGACCATCTACAACATCGGGCTTGGGATCGAGGAATGATTCACTTCACTAGCACATGGTCAGGAGACCATGAACATTTTTCACCTTGGGAGTTTGATGCAGGTGCATAGACGGAGCACAAGATGTGAGAGTCTAGACAAGAGCTTACCAATGTGATGGGATGGTCACATGGCAACGCTGGGAGGAAAGTTAAATGTTTGGTAAGAAATTGTAAATATTTATATTAGGAAGTGAGTTTTGATGTAAATATATTTTTAGTTTAGTTTCCCTTGTTTTGTGGAGAATGAGAAAATATTCATCTTGTGACTCTTGGTTATCACATGTTATCCTTCTTTTTAAAGAGAATGAGTCTTTGAGAAGAAGAGGAGAAGCTTTGAGAGAAGAGAAGAGAGAGGGAGAGAAGAGAGGAACTTGTTGTTTCTCTAAGCAATTATAGTACTGAGGTTGCAAATCATTGTACTTTCCAATCCGTGTGAAGCAGAAAGTGGTTTTTGTGTGAATGGCGAAATTGGATGGAAAAGGAGACTATAAGTTGTTGTTGCTTGATTGAATTGAAATACCAGTGTTGAAGAAATTTGATTTCTACTTTGAATTATTGCTAAATGCAGTTTTGTTCCTTTGTGTTTGGTTATCTTTAAAAGTCTGTTGATTTACATTAAGAATTTGGATGTTTAATTCTTGAGGAGAATGGGTCAGAGATCGAGGTGATGTCAAGGATAATGTTTGAAGCTATAAGTTTACATTGTTGCCATAGTTGTGGTTGATGTGTTTAGAATATATGGTGTTGTTCTGAATATTAATTTGTGTTACTATTGTTGGTGTATTGTAGTGTCATATATGTGTGTAGATGCTATGTATTATTGATATATTTTTATTGATCATTATATTGTCTTGGATAGTTGAGTACCTTCTATTGACCTATTGTTGGTGCTAGTATGTTGTACATTGAGTTCATGTTGAAAAAGAAAAGTGTCATGATTCTTTTGTATTTTGTTGTAATGGTTACATAACCCTGTGGAGGAACTTTCACAATGTTCGTGCATAGCGAATGCATAGTTGTTGCAGCAATACGAGTGTTTTTATAGTGGAGCAAAGCACTTTGTTTTGGGAATGTAGTCAAATCCTTTTTGACTGGTTTGCTTTCCTAATTGGAAAATCTCTAATAGCATACAACCCCTAACAAAGAAAGGCATAGGAAATCATTTACTGTGTCAAGGACCCATTCAAGGTCGTGGAGAATTGATTGTGAAAAGAGCCAAGTCATTTCAACTTCCCCGAAAACTGAAATGTGGAGTTTTAATGGGTGCTACGAAATCATTTCATAGGGATTGCACAAAAAGTTTTCGGGACTACATGTTTAGTTTTTAAATGCATGTTTGGCCTTCGCGTTGCACTATTTGATAAGTTGAATCCTATGCAATTGGATGAGGTGAGGAAAAAGATTAGAATGTGAGAGAAATATCTCTCATGGAACTTATCAAAATAAATTCATATTCCTATTTAAGCTACGTATGTAAAATGTTTCATGAATATTGTTGAAGAGGAGGTAAAGAAAAAGTTGTGTGTGGAGTAGCCTGGGGTTATTTGTAGTTGGGGTAACTTGGAATGCATCACAAAGCCTTGATGATGGTCAAAGTTTCCAATGGGCCCCGATAAGGTGTTCGTTCTGTAGATTCAAATGAACCTTGTCTCTGACTTGAAACGTGTGCAACACTGGTGTTGATCATGGTGCTTTTATACTTAGTATTGAATTTATGCAAGATATCATGGACCTATTAGTAGATGTGCTAAATTCATTCAATAAACTTTGTAGCTTTTTTTGCTTTAGATTGAACATGTGTAGATTCTTCCTGTGTAGTGGCAAGGGGAAATGTGACATCAATGGGACCTAATTGTTGAAATCCTAGGCCCACCCAAAAGGGGTTGTGGCTAGTTGATCTATGCAGAGATCTAATGTAGATTTGTTGAATATAGGGTATACTCTCATCCCATGTTCGTGGATGGTTGGAGTGGTACATGCACAATATGTGCACAATCATCTTGTTGATGACCTCTTGCCATTAGTCTGAGGGTGGAAATCAGATAATTTGGTGAGCCTGGTATCCAACAATGACTAGAGGCTCGACTAGAACGCACTTAGGGAACCATATATCCTTCTTAGATATGATCGTCTATAGTAAGCCAAAATATAGCCACACCCATTCGAAGAAGAGCTTATTAGTGGTTGTTATTGTGATACACTTTTTGTAGGCATGCAAGATGCCCATTTTAGAGAATCTATTAACAGCCACAAAGACACAATCATTACCATTCTTGGTAAAACGAAGGCCATACATATAGTCCATTAACTAGATTCCCAAGGTCGGTTAGGAGTAGGAAGAGGGGTGCACAAGCCTTATTTCTTAATGGTTGGTTTGGCAATGGTGTAGTTGGTGTAGGACTTGATATAATTCCAAACATCTTGTCGAAGTTTTGGCCAATAAAAATGTTTATGCAAGATTTCCATTGTATTTTCCACACTAAAGTTACCTACTACCTTACTGTAATGTGCCTCCTAGATCAACTTGGTACACTTGCTTGAAATAACAAAACGGTAACCCAAGCCTCAAAATAATTCATCCATGAGGTCAAAGTCTATAACTTTCTTGCTTTCCATCAAAATATAGTATGTGGCAGTGAATTTTGTATCATTGTTGTATAGTTGTGGTCATCTAGAGGTCTTGTTCCCAAAAGAGTTAAGAATAGTGGTTAGTGCCACAATTAGAGGTTGATTGAGGAAATATGTGACGTGATTGATGCTACTTTCCTTGGACTTGAAAGTGTTCTTCCATACATCAGTTGGTTCTATTCGAACTTGGTGATAGCCACACTTAAAATTAGTCTTGTTGAAGTACTTGGCCCCCTTGAGCTGGTCAAGAAGGTCATAAATCTAAGGAATCAAGTACCTTTTCCTAAATGTGAGTTTTTTCAAAGCTTGATAATCAATACAAAGTATCTAGGACCCATCCTTCTTCTGTAGGAGTATAATTGGGCTCCCACAGGGTGAGGGACTTGGTCGAATGAGCTATTTTTATAGACATTCTTGTATCTTCTACTTGATTTCATCTTCTAGAAGAGAGTTGTGGTATATTGGCCCATTGGGTAGAGGTGCACTGAGCATTAGATTGATCGAATGCTATTGATAGTACAAAGGTACCCCCATGGGTGAGGAGAAGATGTCTTTGTAGTCTTCCATGGCCTTATCCACTTGCCTCTGCTGCATAGAGGAGCCTTGCATGGATGTCATGGATGTGGCCATCGTCTTCTCCTTAATTTGAGATTGAATCAAGAAGATGAAAAATTTCTCAGTTTTTGAAATGATCTTACTGCATTGCTTAACAAAGATCAAAGAAATGGTAGTAGGTGGGGCTACCTCTGGTATCTTATGTAGTTTCCTGCCCAAACTAATAATAACACTATGAGGTTTGGACTCATACAAAACATGACACTTCCACAAGTATGGTTGACCTAATAGAACATCACAAAATTAAAGTGGAGCAACATCACACAATACCTCGTTCGTGGAAATCTTGATGTTGTAAGACAGGTGACACTATTGGATGATGAAAATATATTTCCTGTGATACCCCACTCATGGTTCTCTCATAAAAATGCACTATAAATATTTTTACAAATATGTGAAATTTAAAAAGGGGACTATGTCAAAGGGACACATATTCCAGTGCGGAGGAGGAGGATTGCTTGCTTGGAATGTTGAGATTTCTTGTGCAAAAAAATTGAATTTTTTGGACAACCATTAAAGGCTCGTTGGTGCATGAATTTAAGGGACTGGTTCTAAAAATAAATGAGTTGCAAAGGAAGGTACACAGACCCATGCACTTGGGATTCACAAGGAAAAAGGGACCAAAAATTAAGAAGGAACTGCACAGTGCAAGAAAAGGAGGACAGGGTAGTAAATGCCAACTCAGGAAAAGAGGTGAAGGAAGAAAAAGAAGGCTCATTCAAGTACATTTAGGAAGCACAAGAGAAGACACCCATTCGAGCACCAGAAAAATAGAGAGAGAACTCTGATTTGGTAATAGGAAGTACGTAAGAGAATATAAGAGAAGGGGTTTGGTTCTCTAGTTCCCTAGAGGTTGTAGGTTGAGTTGTTAGTATATGGAGCCCTATAACAACTTAGGTTCCTTGGAGGTTTTGGGTTGAGATAGAATCCATGGAGCCCTGTAACAGATTGGGTACCAGGAGGCTGTGGGTTGAGATAGAGTTTTTGGAGCCTTATAACAACTTGGGTCCTTGGAGGCTGTGGGTTAGGATAGAATCTCTAGAGCCCTGTAACAACCTGGGTCCCCTTGAGGTTGTGGGTTGAGATAGTAGTCTCTAGAGCCCTTGACAACTTAGGAAGAGGCCAATTGTGGAGAAGCTATAAAGGAATACTTGATTGAAGACCCTTAGTTACTACATTACTATTATATTAGATTTTGGACTCCTTGGAAGGTAGTGAAACACTGTGTATGCACTAGGGTGAGGCAGAGAGCCTCTAGACTCCTTCTGCTGAAGAAGATGATCACAACCAACTAGTGGGATTGAGGAATACATCCTCTAGAATTCCCTGTTTCAATTGGAAACTAGTGTTTGATTCCCTTAAGAAAGCACTCCCCTCGAACTCTAGAATCTGGCTCAGGGGTGCCAACTACAAGTAAGTGTGGTTGCGGCTATCTATGGTTGGGTGGAGAGTCCTAGTCCCACACTCAATTACCCTATAGGTTTAAAATATAGGTAATGTTTTGTACATGTTTACATGTTGATGAATTTATGATACATTCTAGTTGAAATGGCTTGGATTTTTGGGTCTGTAACATCATTTTTAATGTGATGAGCATGTGGATACGTCTTTATGTAAAGATAAACCTTATGGTTATGATAAATAAATGTATACATAAATGCGTGTGTCATACCTTTGAAATGAACAATGCTATTAAATAAGTTGAACCAGTGTATATGTTTGCATTGAAATTAATATGTCGAGTTTGATCCATATTGGTGATGTTTACAACATATAATAAGCATTAGAACGTGTCTTGTCTTTACGTGATAACAAGGACCATGTGATGGCCATGATCTGAATAATAATTTGTATGATGTTCCCTAACATTGTCAACAAAACATATGAAAAATGATACAAGTACATTAAGAAATATGACAGGTAGAAGATCCATAAGGGCTTGGATTTAAAACATGCAAACTTTAGGCTTAAGAACCCTTTCTATTAAGCTAAAATATTACATACGAGATTGACTTCTTAAGCAAGGTTCAAGTTTACATATGACTGTCCATTTGCTTAGCCATAACACTATGAATCTGTACAAGATGCATTGCTATAGTATTGAATGATTTATTCACTCTTATAAGGGCAATTAAAGCCTAAAACGCCTGCATCAAGGCTTAGACAACCATGCATTATCAATATGTTGGATGCCTTCACTAGCTTCCTAGCATCGCTAGTTAGGTGATGGAGGGTTTTGCATGCCGCCATAGAGTCAACTGCATGCCAGCATTGAAGTTGGGAACCCTTAGCTTGTCATAAGGGAGGTGAAGCTCTTTATAAGGTCGCTAGAAGACCATAATAAGGTGCAGCTGCAGGAGCACCTATATTGACATGTCGTGAAATCCCATGCTTCAATACAGGGAACATCAGATGGATAGGAATTCATTGGATAGGCCTTTGCCAAAGCTTTTGAGGGGTAGGACCATGGAGTGCATTAGCAAGCAACTTTCTCCATCGTTGTCGTTGAGTAATGATGCCATTCATAATGATTACTGAACTCATGTGGCAGAGCTTTAGCCAAATTAACTAGTGAGGACCGATTGATGAAGAGTTGAGGCAAGCTCTCGCAATGTCAATTGGAATCTAGATCAAACTCATGGCTCAGAGGTTCATAGGGTTTTCCTAGTTGAGCCATGGAAACGCTTATGTGTGAGCTTGATGCGGTGCAAGGAGTGTTGGCTTGAGGGGGCTTGACCCAGGTTAAACGTTAATTAGCCAAACAAATCCCTACACTACTGGCCCTTTCGACATCAGCCCGAGGAGCGTGGACCAAAGTCTCACCTGAAGCAGTATGGGGGGATGATGGAACCAAGTTTCTGCACCCTAATATTATTGTGATGTCGTTTGATTCCTTCTATCCATGCCTTCCTGCAAGTTGCTTCTTTCTAGGGCTTGCAAGATGAGCCCTCTATTCTTTCGTACCACCACGAAAGGGTATAATCGACCTTCACGCAACCCTAACCTGTTGCTCAGGTACTTTCGCACTGCTATGGCAACATGCCATGCAGATTCCCCAATTAGTCTAAGTGATTTGCTTATCTCATAAAATACTTAAAGTTAACACCGCGTAAGCAGATATTCATAATTGCATTCAATTATTCAATGTAATTGCATTCATTCGCGCATCATATAAGCATAATAAAGGAAATTCATACATAAAATATCCAAACGCATCAACAGAACAAAGACACAGAAATTGCAGAATATCTCCTTTTATTAATATCTTCCAACTGTTACAACTTATGTTTTCCCTGCGCACACAGCTACAGGGGTCCGCGCACTAAGTTGCGGACTTCTACCCTAAGCCTCTACTTACTCAGCTGTAAAGCCTCTACCTACGCTATGACCCAAGACTTAGACTTCTTTCTCCAAAGCTATGACTATATTACATCGTGTGTCTCCTTTTATGTCCCTAGAGCTTAGCTCTTTCTATACAATCCCATGGTTCGCGGACCATGGGTAGATCTCTTACAGCTGACTTTACTTTACAAAACTAAGGGCGGACTACCGTTTTTGAAACATAACACCTTCGCGCTCTGCGACCACAAAATGTGGATTCTTTAGAATTATATTAGAAAAATTGATTTAAACATGGTCTTTTAGCCCCAAAATTTCCCTTGGGGGATCTCGCTCCCAACAAGGAGACAAGGCCTCAAAGTTATAATCTGATGGGGTTATCCTTATCCTTACTCTGATCAAAATCGTAGTCGCGGAGGCATTTAATTAGCAGGGCTTAATTTTTCCCCAACGTGATTGGTCGTGAGTGTGCCAATGTGACCAGGAGGTGCAACTCGAAAGGTTCACCCTGGAAAATTGTGTTGAGCAGTCGAGGGACGAGGTGTTGGGATAATACTGCAAGATGACATGCGCCCGACAATTGTGCCATTATCTGGAGGGGTGGCCCACTACCCACATAATCCTAGAAACATTTTCCCGAAAGGAAGGAAGGGAGCGCAGGAGGAAGCGTTGGGAAAAGCCTTGTGGGATGATGTAAGGCAGGAGTATGGTAGGGTAGTCACAATGATGCTATTGGTCAGGGACTAGCTCACTTGATCAATCAGCCCGACGTGTTCAACCCAGAAGCTTAAAGGGAAGAGTAAATTGTAAGCGTCAGGACACCATAAAGCAAGGTGATGTGTCCCTAAAGGACCCACCCAATACGTTAAGAGGCACGCAACGGGACAAGGATGTGAGTGTTGGGAAATAGTATCGGGATGACATGGTGTCATAGCCACGTGGGTCAATTAGAAGAGATGGTAGGTGAGAAGCGGGAGGCCCATAGATTCCAAGCAGACCCAAAGGTGCAAAAGGCTCTTATAAAATTATGCACTAGGATAACATGGTTAAGATGAGGTGAGTAGGTAACGACGATAATCGACAAGTGGGTTCAAGCCAATGGGGAGGTGGTAGAGGGGCCCACTATCCAAGGAAACCCGGTATAGAGACCTTGACGGCAAATAAGGTGTGCACTTTAGTAATCGTTAGGAGAAGGTAAGCAATCTGGCATGACCAGTGGCACCCTTCCCAGGAGGCATAAGGGCGTTATGATTAAAGGCGTCAAGTTGGTACGGAGAGTGGAGGTCCTTGCATTCACTGGGGGCCGATAAAATGTATACAAGTTGGGAAGCCTGAGTAGAGTTTGAAGAGGAAAAAAGAAAGAAAAATAATATATGATTTACCCCATTCCTCTAACAATAATTGAGGGGTTGGGTATATTACATCGCCCTTGGTGGAGCCACCCAATGGTGTATAGTTGTGAGTGTGGTGTTGTTGGTAGGCTTGTCTAACAGTAATTGAGGGGTTGGATATGTTACATCACCCTTGGTGGAGCTACCCAATGGTGTATAACTGTGAGTGTAGTGTTGTTGGTAGGCTTGGCCACTTAACGACCTTTGCTAAGACGAGTTTCTTTTAACTCCCACTATCAACAATGAAGTATGGTGAAGCACCCTTCACCCACATTTATGAGTGAAAGAAATGCTCACATTTCTTCAAATCTTTGGACTCACTTTGTTGGACCTTGATGTTGGCAACAATGGCACTGAGTTTTGCATCAATGATCTATTTCCTCTTGTATAAATCTAGTTTAGAGTTGGAAGGTGCTTATGCTTCTGAAGCCTTTAAGTTTTCCAGGAGCGAGTTCTTTGTGAGACATTCATTTGTGTTGTGAGTGGGGCTCTTGTGGAACTTGCACCACATTCCCTTGTCTTTATTTGTCTTCCCATTAACATTATTTACTTGCAGATTCAATTGGTTGTCCTGGGTTTGTCCATCATGGCCTTGTCCTTTATTTTTCGATTTAAGGACACCCTTGCCCTGCTTCTACTATGAAAAATTTGCAAATCCAAAGTTTTATTTCTTCTAGTTAAATTTTTTCTTAATTTTATAACATATCAGTATGCTGCACCAAGCGAGGAGATGTATGGAAACTCCATTTATGTTTGTATGTATCTGTGAAACCAACCACGATACTTAAGCACCAAATCTCACTCGAATTCTTTGATACCCAGCTTGGTGCACAAGGTATTAAAGATGTTTGTGAACTATGGCACTGTGTGGTCCCTTTCTTGTCGTATTGTGGTCCATCTCACGTATTGGTCTTCGTAACTTTCAAGAGCGTAATATTGTTTCTTAACAACATCCCTAAAAGAGTTCCAAGTGGGGACAACTAAAAATAGTGTGGATTCCTCCATGGTTTTTTTCTCACATTAAGTTTCCTACTCATCCTTGACATGGAGTAAGACCTTAAGGAGTTAACAACATCCCTAAAAGAGTTCCAAGTGGGGACAACTAAAAATAGTGTGGATTCCTCCATGGTTTTTTTCTCACATTAAGTTTCCTACTCATCCTTGACATGAAGTAAGACCTTAAGGAGTGCAAAACTAATCTTTGCTCTATTATAAAAATTATGGACCGAAAAATTACCATTTATCTAGAAATTTAAAATTTTAATTTTAAAATTAGATAGAAATTTTTTTTTGATCATTTTAATTATTTAATTATTTCATATAAAAAATAGTTTTTATTTTTAATATTCAAAAATTTAAATTTAAATCAATTTCATCACATTTTAAATATTTTATTATTTATAATATTAAATTTAAATTTATTTATTAATTTGTTTTTTTATATAATAATTAAATATATAATAGTTAATTGAATTTGTTATAGAGAGTTGTGAAGATTTTATTTCTATTCTCTTTTGCCCAGAATATTTTTAAAAATAATATATTAAATCCATATGGGATGTAATGTTTTGAGAGAGAGATTGGAGACAGTTATGGCACTATGTTCCTGGGCATGTATTGTCTTTTCGATTAAAACTTTGTTAAAAAGTTAAGTTAACTCATCATCACTAATTAAAATTACAATAAAGTAAAGTAAAAAAGAATTACGTTAAATTTTTTTCCAAAAAAGTAAACAAAAAAGAATTACGTTAAAATTTTTTCCAAAAAATAAACTAAAAAAAGAATTACGTTAAAATTTCTTCCATTCATTCATATTGAGTGTGTTGTTACCCTATATTGTTATAGGGGTTATACTTAATCTGAATCTCAAAGGAGATTTCATCTTTATTTAAAAAAAATTAAAAATATCCCATACGATTTAACTAAAATTTAAAATGCTGGGTTAAAAATCACTGATAATCAAATTTAAAATAAAACCAAAAAATTTAATAATTTGGTTCTTAAATCTTAAAATAAAACCAAAAAATTTAATAATCTCGTTCTTAAATCTTGCGGAGAAGTAGAAAGTTTAAAGGTCCGAAAATGTCCTTTGACGATAAAGAGGACAAGTAGGGTTGAGAACCAGCCAGGGTCACAACTTAGCATTTTTGATACGGCCCTCGCCCGAACGACCCGCCCGAACGAGTTCACATGGGCGCCCTCAAACGACCCGCCCAAACGAGTTCACACGGGCGCCCTCAAACGACCCGCCCGAACGATTTTGCATGGGCGCCCGAACGACCGAAACGAACTGACAAGGGAGAGCCGGGCAAATGAGCTGCACGAACGTGCACAAAGCCAACCTCGGGTCACAACTTAGCATTTTTGATACGGCCCTCGCCCGAACGACCCGCCCGAACGAGTTCACACAGGCGCCCTCAAACGACCCGCCCGAACGAGTTCACACGGGTGCCCTCAAACGACCCGCCCGAATGAGTTCACACGGGCGCCCTCAAACGACCCGCCCGAACGATTTTGCATGGGCACCCGAATGACCCCCCCGAACGAGTTCACACAGGTGCCCTCAAACGACCCGCCCGAACGATTTTGCATGGGCGCCCAAATGACCGAAACGAACCAACAAGGGAGACCCGGGCAAACGAGCTGCACGAACGTGCACAAAGCCAACCTCGGGTCACAACTTAGCATTTTTGATACGGCCCTCGCCCGAACGACCCGCCCGAACGAGTTCACACGGGCGCCCTCAAACGACCCGCCCGAACGATTTTGCATGGGCGCCCGAACGACCGAAACGAACCGACAAGGGAGAGCCGGGCAAACGAGCTGCACGAACGTGCACAAAGCCAACCTCGGGTCACAACTTAGCATTTTTGATACGGCCCTCGCCCGAACGACCTGCCCGAACGAGTTCACACGGGCGCCCTCAAACGACCCGCCCGAACGACCCGCCCGAACGAGTTCACACGGGCGCCCTCAAACGACCCGCCCGAACGATTTTGCATGGGCGCCCGCACGACCGAAACGAACCGACAAGGGAGAGCCGGGCAAACGAGCTGCACGAACGTGCACAAAGCCAACCTCGGGTCACAACTTAGCATTTTTTATACGGCCCTCGCCCGAACGACCCGCCTGAACGAGTTCACACGGGCGCCCTCAAACGACCCGCCCGAACGAGTTCACACGGGTGCCCTCAAATGACCCACCCGAACGAGTTCACACGGGCGCCCTCAAACGACCCACCCGAACGACCTGCCCGAACGAGTTCACATGGGCGCCTCAAACGACCCGCCCGAACGATTTTGCATGGGCGCCCGAACGACCGAAACGAACCGACAAGGGAGAGCCGAGCAAAAGAGCTGCACGAACATGCACAAAGCCAACCTTGGGTCACAACTTAGCATTTTTGATACGGCCCTCGCCCGAACGACCCGCCCGAACGAGTTCACACGGGCACCCTCAAACGACCCGCCCAAATGAGTTCACATGGGCGCCCTCAAACGACCCGCCCGAACGATTTTGCATGGGCGCCCGAACGACTGAAACGAACCGACAAGGGAGAGCCGGGCAAACGAGCTGCATGAACGTGCACAAAGCCAACCTCGGGTCACAACTTAGCATTTTTGATACGGCCCTCGCCCAAACGACCCGCCCGAACGAGTTCACACGGGCGCCCTCAAACGACCCGCCCGAACGAGTTCACACGGGCGCCCTCAAACGACCCGCCCGAACGATTTTGCATGGGCGCCCGAACGACCGAAACGAACCGACAAGGGAGAGCCAGGAAAACGAGCTGCACGAACGTGCACAAAGCCAACCTCGGGTCACAACTTAGCATTTTTGATACGACCCTCGCCCGAATGACCCACCCGAACGAGTTCACACGGGCGCCCTCAAACGACCTGCCCGAACGACCCGCCCGAACGAGTTCACACGGGCGCCCTCAAACGACCCGCCCGAACGATTTTGCATGGGCGCCCGAATGACCGAAATGAACCGACAAGGGAGAGCCGGGCAAACGAGCTGCACGAACGTGCACAAAGCCAACCTCGGGTCACAACTTAGCATTTTTGATATGGCCCTCGCCCGAACGACCCGCCCGAACGAGTTCACACGGGTGCCCTCAAACAACCCGCCCGAACGACCCGCCTGAACGAGTTCACACGGGCACCCTCAAACGACCCGCTCGAACGATTTTGCATGGGCGCCCGAACGACCGAAACGAACATTTTTGATACGGCCCTCGCCCGAACGACCCGCCCGAACGAGTTCACACGGGCGCCCTCAAACGACCCGCCCGAACGAGTTCACATGGGCGCCCTCAAACGACCCGCCCGAACGATTTTGCATGGGCGCCCGAACGACCGAAACGAACCGACAAGGGAGAGCTGGGCAAACGAGTTGCACGAACGTGCACAAAGCCAACCTCGGGTCATAACTTAGCATTTTTGATACGGCCCTCGCCCGAACGACCCGCCCGAACGAGTTCACACGGGCGCCCTCAAACGACCCGCCCGAACGATTTTGCATGGGCGCCCGAACGATTGAAACGAACCGACAAGGGAGAGCCGGGCAAACGAGCTGCACAAACGTGCACAAAGCCAACCACGGGTCACAACTTAGAATTTTTGATATGGCCCTCGCCCGAATGACCTGCCCGAACGAGTTCACACGTGCGCCCTCAAACGACCCGCCCGAACGACGCGCCCGAACGAGTTCACACGGGCACCCTCAAACGACCCGCCCGAACGACGCGCCCGAACGAGTTCATACGGGCACCCTCAAACGACCCGCCCGAACAATTTTGCATGGGCGCCCGAACGACCGAAACGAACCGACAAGGGAGAGCCGGGCAAACGAGCTGCACGAACGTGCACAAAGCCAACCTCGGGTCACAACTTAGCATTTTTGATACGGCCCTCGCCCGAACGACCCACCCGAACGAGTTCACACGGGCGCCCTCAAACGACCCACCCGAACGACCCGCCCGAACGAGTTCACACGGGCGCCCTCAAACGACCCGCCCGAACGAGTTCACATGGGCGCCCTCAAACGACCCGCCCGAACGATTTTGCATGGGCGCCCGGACGACCGAAACGAACCGACAAGGGAGAGTCGGGCAAACGAGCTGCACGAACGTGCACAAAGCCAACCTCGGGTCACAACTTAGCATTTTTGATACGGCCCTCGCCCGAACGAGTTCACACGGGCACCCTCAAACGACCCGCTCGAACGAGTTCACACGGGCGCCCTCAAACGACCTGCCCGAATGATTTTGCATGGGCGCTCGAACGACCGAAACGAACCGACAAGGGAGAGCCGGGCAAACGAGCTGCACGAACGTGCACAAAGCCAACCTTGGGTCACAACTTAGCATTTTTTATACGGGCTCGTTCGCCTAGGCGCGCCCTCGCCCGAACGACCCGCCCGAATGAGTTCACACGGGCGCCCTCAAACGACCCGCCCGAACGATTTTGCATGGGCGCCCGAACGACCGAAACGAACCGACAAGGGAGAGCCGGGCAAACGAGCTGCACGAACGTGCACAAATCCAACCTCGGGTCACAACTTAGCATTTTTGATACGGCCCTCGCCCGAACGACCCGCCCGAACGAGTTCACACGGGCATCCTCAAACGACCCGCCCGAACGAGTTCACACGGGCGCCCTCAAACTACCCGCCCGAACGGTTTTGCATGGGCGCCCGAACGACCGAAACGAACCGACAAGGGAGAGCCGGGCAAACGAGCTGCACGAACGTGCACAAATCCAACCTCGGGTCACAACTTAGCATTTTTGATACGGCCCTCGCCCGAACGACCCGCCCGAACGAGTTCACACGGGCGCCCTCGAACGACCCACCCGAACGAGTTCACACGGGCGCCCTCAAACGACCCGCCCGAACGAGTTCACACGGGCGCCCTCAAACGACCCACCCGAACGATTTTGCATGGGCGCTCGAACGACCGAAACGAACCGACAAGGGAGAGTCGGGCAAACGACCCGCCCGAACGAGTGTTTACACGGCAAACGACCCGCTCGAACGAGTTTACATGGGCTCCGACACACGACCAAAACGAAGTCACAAGGGAGATTCGGGCAAACGGGCGGCACGATCGTGCACGGGCACCCACACACGACACGTCCCGACCCGCCCGAATGAAATTTGGGGTTTCCATGGGCGCACGACCCGAACGAAATTTCGGGGTTTCTGTGGGCGCACGACCCGAACGAAGGCACGAGGGAGCATCAGGAAAACGGGCCACACGAACATGCAGAAGACACACGGGCGGTCATGACTTAGCATTTTTGGCACGCCCACGTGTGCCCGGGCACCCACACACGGCACGACACGGCCCGATCGGCCTTGTGCGAGCCGACCCGACCCGCCCGAACGCGTTTGCACGGGCACCCACACACGACATGACACGACCCGACCCGAACAAAATTTGGGGTTTCCTTGTATGCACAACCCGAACGAAATTTGGGGTTTCCATGGGTGCGCGACCCGAACGAAGGCACAAGGCAGCGTCGGGAAAATGGGCCACACGAACGTGTAGAAGGCACACGGGGGGTCATGACTTAGCATTTTTGGCACTGCCACGTGTGCCCGAGCACCCACGCATGGCACGACTCGACCCGCCCGAACGAAGGCACGATGGAGCGTTGGGAAAACGGGTCGCGCGAACGTGCAGGAGGCACACGGGTGGTCACGCCCTAACATTTTTTGCACGGCCACATGTTCCCGAGCACCCACGTGCGGCACGGCACGACCCGACCCCACTCGACTCGCCCGAACGCGTTTGCACGGGCACCCACACACGACACGACCCATCCCGCCCAAACGGAATTTGGGGTTTCCATGTGTGCACGCCCCGAACGAAATTTGGGGTTTCCATGGGTGCACGACCCGAATGAATGCCCGAGGGAGCGTCGGGCAAACAGGCCGCACGAATGTGCAGAAGGCACATGGGCGGTGATGACTTAGAATTTTTGGCACGGCCACGTGTGCCGGGGCACCCACACACAGCACGGCACGACCCGACCCGCCCTGGGCGAGCCGACCCGAATCGCCCGAACGAAATTTGGGGTTTCCATGGGTGTACGACCCGAACAAAGAAGGCACATGGGCAGTCATGACTTGGCATTTTCGGCACGCCCACGTGTGCCCGCGCACCCCCACACACGGCATGGCACGGGATGACCCGGCCCGCCCGAAGGAAATTTGGGGTTTGAACGGGCGCACGACCCGAACGAAGGCACGAGGGTAGGAATATCTTTGACTCTAATACATAAATATACCTGGGGTAACATGCCCTTAATATCTTCAACATTTTCTTTTGACTCTTTATAACACTTTAACATGTGCTAGGCCTATTTCAATGAGAAAGAAACTCAATGACAAATATAATATATATATATATATATATATATATATATATATATATATATATATATATATATATATATATATATATATATGTATGTATGTATATGTATATATACATATATATATATATATATATATATATATATATATATATATATATATATATATATTTATTTATTTATTTTCTTGAATAAATACAAATATCAAAAGTACATTTATGAAGACCGAACCCAGTTACACTTTCTTCAACACCCCCTCTCAACTAGGCTGGTATTCGTAAATCATTACAAGGTGTTTGGCTATTTTTCAATCTTGAATAATTCACATAAGAGAAACTGGATTGGCAACCCATCTGTTATAGCATCATATTAGCCAACATTGTTCATAGCAAGGCCTTGACTAACAGCTTTATCTCTCATAATACCAGAGCACAATGTTGGTGAGGCCAATGGCTTATAAACACCTTGGTCATTGTCTCTAAAGGTACATACCCACCCAGGTGTTCCCTGAGTATGACCTTCCAGGACAATTCTTGTCTTGGGTTCCCATCCCTCAAAGAATATCACTCCTCTTGCCTACTCTTGTCTTGGGTGCCCTACACATCCTCAAAGAGCATCAGATTCCAAATGATTGCCCAATCCTCCCGTTATTTCTTGCCAAGTGAAGACAAGAATGTTGTGTCTATCTCTTCCCCTTGATAAGACATGCCCAAGTTTCCTCTGACAAGGAACTTGTCCAAGCTCCTTTGTATTTGGGAACTTGTTAGAACTCCCTCTTAGCTAGGGACTTGTCCATTCATCAACAACGTCTTCTTCGTGGGTCCTTCAGTCGCTTGATCTCCTTCTTTCCTTCGATGTCATGAAGTCTTTGTTTGAACTTCTTCTTGGCAGGGTACCGGCCATCGATCACTTTCCCCCCTGGTTTGTCATGTCATTGCTCCCTTCGTGGAAAGTGGCCTTCTTGATATATATCAGGTCCTTTTTGTCATCTAGCTACTCCTTTGTCACCTTGTCTATCCTTCATAACACTTATCACATGGATGCTTAGTTGTACTCGCTTGTTCCCGTACTTTGATTTAGTGGCCCTTCATGACTTCATCGTGATATTGCTCTTCATCATGACATATTTGTAGAGTTGAATCGATTATCTGCACCTTACTATCTCCAAGGCCTTCGTAGGTGTCAAGGGTCCTTTATCTTTTTCTTCCTTTGTCAGAGTTGTCGTGCCTTCTTTCGAGAGATGTTGAGGAATCTTGTCAAATAGTTATTCTTTGTGACCGCGATGTTCTTCATTTGCTTCTTATTGGATTGATTGGTCAACCACCTTATACTCCTTATGAGAGCACTTCTTCATGTTGACCTTTACTCCACTGTAGCACATGCCTCTGAGCATGTCGTTGGTGAAAGAGATCCTTTTATTCTTGATCGTGATTCTAGAACTTTTCCCATGACCCAATCAATATATATGGTGACATGACTTAAACTTTGATGCATACATACCTCACCTTGATTATGCTTTTATCATCGCGGCTTTATTTGATAGTTCTCCTCGATTGGTGTAGCCTTTCTTGCTTCATCTGCTCTCGCCTGTATATCATCCTCTCTTGAATCCCATAAATGGGACCCCCAATGAAACCTCTACCCCCTTTGAAAGAAGAATTTAAGCAAAGAGGTTGACTTAGTCCTAGGAGGATCTTCCTTCTTTTGCTTCTTGTCGTCTTCTTTCACTTCTTGAGTTACATGAGCTTCTTCCCTTTTTCTCTTGTTGTTGTTGTCCTTCTTAAGTTTAGGAAAATCCCTTTTGTAGCATCCATACTCTTGGCATCCAAACCATTCGACTTTGGACATGTAGTGGCCCCAACCAATTTGTTACTTTCCTTGCAAAAAGACACTGAGGTATACTCAGAAGGGGACATATACTTACTTGATAGAGTTTGAGATGTAGTGAACTTGCTTTCTTCTTGAAGACTTGATGGCTTGCCTTCCTTAGATCTTGATGTTGTTCAAGTTGCTTTCATCAAATGGACTTGCTTGATGACTTGACTCGTAGTGCCTTTCATTCTTCAAGATGTAGCTTGATGTAGGTCCCTCTTTGATTTGTTCTTCTTGTAGGTGCCTTTATACAAGGTGTTTCTTCTTGCTTTGTAGTCTTCCATGAGGAATGATAGATGGTAGACCTTCTTGTCCTTGATGTGATTGAGACTTCTTGGCTTGACGCTTCAACCTTGCGGATGTTCTTGAGATTCCCTTTCCTTGATGTGTCACCTTAGCTCCGATACCGCGTTGAAGAATCTGGGGCAATGGGGTATAGCGGGATTCTTCTAGACTTATAACAATTTGTGAAGCTCTTTTGCAATTTATCGTGTTATCTTAATCTTCTTCTCTTCTTATTAATGCATGTGTGTTTACTTTCATCAAACTGGTGCCAAAAACATAAGAACAAGAACACAAGATGTTGGCTCTCTGCCAGGGAAAAACTCTCTCTCTCTCTCTCTCAGAGAGGAAAACCCTTTCGTAAATTTCCCTCATTGAAGCTTCTTATTGGTCATTGCGAAGCCCTAGACCCTTGACAATAATATCCGCCAAGCACAAGTCGAGTCCTTCCTCCTCTCTGCACTTTGTTTCTTCGGCGCTTCGTTCCCCGGCACTCTGTCCTTCTTTCAACTTTTGATAGTCCATGGTGGACTAGCTCTAGAAGAGACTCCAACCTTTGATCCTTAGCGAGGTCCTTTACCAATGAAGAAACCTTCATTCTCTTGACCAACCGAGCCTTTTTCTTGATGTGAGGTTGCAGGCTCGATGTACACCAAGTTTACTGCACCTGGGGCGATTTCCATCGCGACGAGACATGGAAACCCCAAATTTCCCGCACTTGGGATGCTTTCGACAAGGCGGGACATGGAATCCCCGGGTACCCCGCAATTTGGCGACCTTTTTCGAGGAGGAACCGGGAGACCCCATGTCGCGCTCCTATCCTAGTGGTAGTATTTCAACCACGCATAAGCGGGTGCGGCACCGCCGTACTTTTTCCTTTTACCAATACTTGAGTACACGGTCTGCGCCTACTTCAACACTCGATCAATTTTCCAGCAAGTGTTCTTAACAATGCAGCAAAAATAACTTACCATAAATTTATCTTCTTCAATTATTCTTTCAACCTGTCGTGTCGTGTGGTCGTGCTGCACTGGCCCGCGGCCTAGACGACACAACTTCACACCTGAACTGCGAACCTGTCCGCCCGAATTTCCCTTCCGCGGCGCCCAAACTCTGCCCGTCGGTGCGGTCCATAGTGAGGGCGCACGGCCCGCATGCAGTGCGGCCTGCCTGCCCGGACGGTAACCCGCCCCGCTCTGCCTGCCCGCGCTACCAAGCCCGACCCGCCCTCTGTAATCCGCCCGCCAATGCGGCCCTCTTACCCGCGTCCTTCTCTTCCTTCCGTTTTCGCCCAACTCCTTCCTTCGCACTTGTTCTGCGATGTGGAAGTCTGAGTTCGATGTCCCTTCGTCGAACGCCATCCTCCTTACTTATACGCATCCTTTCGCCCAAGGGCCGTGTCTCTCAAGGATAACAAGGGTCGGCTCCATCAACATGCATGCCCGGCTGACCTGCCACATAACCTCGACACGCCCCATTCCAACGAACCGCCGCGTCCCTTCGTGTGCACCGTCGCACCCATGGGTCGGCTCCAACACCTCGCCGATTACACCCGTCGCCGCACGTCGCACACCTGCCCGCATCCTGACTCGTCCGCACATGGTCACCTCTTTCATCCGGGCACGCAACAAGGGTCGCCCGCGCGCCTTCCGTCGGTGGCTCGCCCATCGTGCAGGTATCAAGGGGCGTGCGCCATCCCCAACACGGCGCGAGCGACATGGGAACCCCGCGTGTCACGCCCCCAGGCCTACAGTACCCTTTCAGCCGTACTTGGCGAGGTGCGGCGCCACCGAACACTTTCTTTTCACCAATACTTATGTTCATGGACTACGCCTAACCATTAGTCTACTTAGTTTGTTTTTCGCAACCAAGTATTATTGTGTTTCCTTTATGCCAATGAACACACATACGCATAGGCAATTATCATCAGCAATTATACATGAAGAACACAATTGCACAGTGTAAAGGGAGGGGCAACTCCCTGAACAATGACGAATACAATATATTATTCAACTCTACAATGTTTAC